>OY292469.1:10000-2510000 GCA_958496255.1 Camptogramma bilineatum | reverse complement strand
GTCTTATAGCACAAATAAAGGAAAAATTCCAAAAAGTTAAAAAAGTTGAAAATTAAAGGGTGTTCCCATACATACATAGTTGCCGCCAATTAAAATTGTCCTCCGAGTTGTATGGGCACTCATACAATTAAGCGGACTAGCTTAATTGGCACCATGGCTAGGTACGGAACCCTCGGCGTACGAGTTCGACTCGCACTTGAAGCGGTGACAACGATGGACCAGTCTTGTCCATTTTGTTATTGTCGCAGTGATTCCTCTTTTAAAAGGTTTGGTGTCACAGGCGTCTATTAGCTACGATAACCGCTTACCATCAGGTGGGTCTTATATGCTTTTCTGCTACCAAATAATCTGTAGACTGTAACTTTAAAATGTAATCTAAGCACTTGCTTATAAAGTTTGAAAAGTTATAAAAATTTAAACAAACAAAATGACAATGTTTTTGACATCATTACTCAATTCTAATTTAATTTGTTGAATTAATTCTATGTAAACTATAATGTTGCATGCTGACTAGCTGAATTTTTAATCTACATTGTTATTTTAACTCTTAATTTTTTCAATTTCAATTTATTTAATGCTAAAATCGCACTAAATAAATTGAAATTGAACAAAACTAAAAATCCATATACCACTTTAGAATCGCCATTCTCGTACCCCCGCACGAGCGAGCGCCGGCCTGAAGCATTTGTTTTCCATCACCCTGTATTTTCCTCTTCCATTAAGCTATATTAAAGGACACTCGTACAAGCAGGTTTTTCATTAAGCAGTGTATTCACACCCGCGAGACGTGGATTTCGCATCGGCAATCTTTTACAATGAGATTTTCGATTTTGAGATTTTGAACTTTGGGGATTGGGCTTGCGAGATTGATTAAGATTGAGGTTTTTGAAAATTAATAAAAAATTACTTACACATTTTAAACTTTCGCGACTTCAACACATTTATAGCCTACTAGCGGATGCCCGCGGCTTCACCCGCGTGGACTACTACGTTTTTATCCCACGGGAAACATGCATTTTTTTGGGATAAAAGTAGCTTATGTCACTCTCCAGCCCTCCAACTTTCTCCACACAAAAAAATCACGTCAATCCGTCTCTCAGTTTTGACGTGAAAGCAGGACAAACAAACAAACACACTTTCACATAATTATATAATATGGGTATGGAAATGGATTTTGGGAATTAAGGTCATAGCTGTTTAGATCAACTCGGAAACATTACCGCACCGCATCGCCTTGTGCTGTTTAGGTATTCTTTGGAATTTTATGATCCAACGCTCACTACATCAATTTCGTAACGTCACCGGATTGCCGCGTCGCAAGCTGTCAAGGAGAGAACTACAGATTTTCACTTCACGATCACACGTAGCTTTTGTCTCATGTAATCTCATTTATAAATACATCAAAAATCTACTACGCGTCTGTCCATGTAGAACGAGCTCTACGCCGTAGGCACTACGCCGTAGACACACTCTACGCCGTAGAGCATACTATCGATGAACAACCGGTGACGATGAAATTTCTTCTTCTGGCCTGCGTGGGAACCCTTTATCGCGGATTTTTTTTCCGGGATCAAAAGTAGTGTGTCTTTTCTTGGGATGCAATATTATTCATACAAATATCGAAACGTGTTCATGTTCAGTGGTTAAGGAGTGAAAAGGTAACAGAGAGACAGACAGAGTTACATTCGCATTTACAATATTTAGATTTGGATGAATTATTAATACACTTTTTAGTTCAAAAAACATGAAATGCACGGTAGAAATTTTCGATAATCTGGTTTTAATGGATTTCTGATCAAGGACATTTTGAAAAAGGGTTTCACATGCAAAAATTTCCAACAAATCCAGTTTTTGTTGGAAATTCTCGAAACAAAACCAATTCTGTGCCGCCTCACACACCTGTTTCTCATTCAAGTTTGGAACAGCATTCGAACATTTCAAATTTGGAACGTACATAAACACGTTGCCCCGCGTTTCCGATCAACATATGCCATCAAACGAATGCCAAGACCTAGGGCTGTTTCGAAAATTAAAAAACGTATTTTGACACAGACACAGATTGTACCCTGAACTTTAAAAAAATACATTTGTTGATTATCCTTTGTAGTATGCAAAAGTTGCAAATTACAATGATAAATTGATTTCACTGGATTTTCTTATACTAAAAATCATGGAAAAGTTGAGAAAAATAAAGCCTGGCTTCCGTAATGTAAGTATCAGAAGGATTAAGACGAAGTTATTATTATGAACGTCCAAACATCTTTATATTTCAATCTTTATTATTGTAACAAACAATTCAGAAGCACATGTAATTGTTGTATTTCGTACATTTTATTTCATTAACCACGAACAATAAACAGGTTTATTTAGTTAATGCCTACTTTACTGAGTCCACTCTCTAGAGGCTTGCAAACCGTCCATACTACATTCCCATTTCTAGAACATTTATTGGTACGTAGTGCTTCTACATTGCGTAAGCCTTTATTGTTAGTGCTAACCCTTTTTAATTTATATAAATGATTTACCGAAAATAGTTAAAAATGACCATGAGATTGTACTGTTTGCAGATGACACTTCACTTTTATTCAAGTTGAAAAGACAACAGGTTAACCTTGACGAAGTAAACAATGCTATCTCTATGGTTGTAGAATGGTTCAATGTGAACAATTTATTACTTAACGAGAAAAAAACGAAATGTATACGATTTATTTTACCAAATGTTAAAGAAGTAAAATGCAAAGTCACAATAAAAGACGAACAAATAAATCTCGTGGACACCACTACATTTTTAGGCATAACCTTAGATAATAAGCTTCAATGGGGTCCGCACATAGATGGATTGTCGAAGAGACTTAGTTCTGCAGCATACGCAGTCAAAAAAATACGTCTATACACGGACGTAGATACTGCTAGGCTAGTCTACTTCAGCTACTTTCACAGCATCATGTCTTATGGCATTCTGTTGTGGGGGAGTGCTGCAGATATTAACACCGTGTTTGTGCTGCAGAAGAGGGCTGTTCGAGCAATTTATTGTATGGGTCCCAGGGAGTCACTTAGGAATAAGTTTAAAGAAATATTTATAATGACTATGCCTTGTCAGTTTATCTATGAAAATCTAATGTATGTTCGAAAAAATATTAAAATATTTAAGAAAAAAAGTGATAATCACAATGTTAATACCAGAAACAAAGATAAACTCGCTGTTCCCACAATTAGGCTTGAGAAAGTTAGTAAATCATTTATAGGGCAATATGTACGCTTCTACAACAAAGTCCCAGGCGAATTGCAAAACTTATCAATCAACAAATTTAAGAAATCAATTAAACGTCATCTCTATAAAAAAGCGTATTATAAAATATCAGATTACTTGGATGACAAAAACGCCTGGGACTGAATATGCTCCAACTCCGTTATTATTAAATCATAAAAATATTGTAACAAATAATAATTGTAACATTTGTAATAATTGCTTACATAAAAAAAATATATAAAAAAAATTACAAACAAAGTGTGTCACCGAAAAGAGTGTTAGGCCCCAAACCGTGTTTGTTGCCCTGGTTCTTCACGGTCTTGGTCGCGAAGGAACAGGAGTAGAATCACCTAGCTCTTAAGACGTTTCAAAGTGGTACACTTGTGATCTTATTGAATAAACGAATTTGACTTTTGACTTTTTGACTTTTAAGACTTGCTTTTACAAAATTGTGGATTCGGAACGTTCGAAATCCAAACGGACGTCGTCGGTTCCACGACGGAAATGCCCGAGCGGAGACGACTCCGGTAACAGCTGATTTACACGAACTCTGTTCCGTTTTCAAAATAATATCGGCTTCTTTTTAAATTTTCTTGGTGGCCAGTTTATACTCTCAAAGCTGGTTTTGAAAAAGGAGGTGATTCAGCAGGAAATCTCTACTAATTTACAACGTCTACCATTCCGCTGCGTTTCTACAACATGTCAGTCATTTGGTCGAAAACGTCACTACAACAGAGTCTCAAAGCTTGAAAAAGAAGGCGATTCAGCAGGAAAATTCTACTAATTTACAACGTCTACTATTCCGCTACGTTTCTATAACATGTCAGTCATTTGGTCGAAAACATCACCCCAACAGAGTCGTCAGTCATTAGTAGAATAGGAAACAGAAGAAAATCTAAGGTTTAGTTGACGTTTTGCTTATGGCTTATAAAAAGTTTGTTAGTAGAATCGGCACCCAGGCCCAACAATCCCAGAGGTCAATGACTGCATTTTGTCGCTTGCTTCACAAAGCGAACGACTTCGCAGCGCCTTTCTAGTTCCCGCGTCAAATCTCGCATTGAGCCAACACAAAAGTATTATACCACATCACTCCACACACAAAGGCTGCGATACAAGAATTTCCCCATTCATCTACATAAAACCTGAGCCTTCAATGCCAAGAGAACATCCCAATTCATCACACGAAAATAGACAGGCTATAACTCAGTGAAAACCGACGTCGGGAATCAGTGTAGATGCGGAGCTCTCCTCGCAATTTTCGCGCCTTCCAAGATGAAAAAGTTGTGTTCCATTTAGCCATAAGCCCCAAAGATAGCACTTTAAGGAGTTTGTGGGCCTCTGAGATGCTGACTCGGAGATTAGAGAATCACCCTCCACCCCGCTTAGCTTATCACGACAAATCCGACCGTAACCCTAAAAAAATAAGGCTGCATTTGAGATAGTGAGGGCTGAAGCACGCATATTCTTTCGCGTCCCGAGTCATTTCGCACGCATCGTGTGAGGGTCGTTATTTCATAAATTAGACCTTACCGCTTTTAGTTTAAAGCGTATTATAATATATCCGAGTTGCTCTCAAATAAGTTTTGGCGTGGTAATGGAAGGCTTTCGCTTTAAATGAGCGCTGGATGTTTTGAAAGTTTGGAAGACAAAAAGCGAATAGTTTCGCTTGGTTTATGTTAAGGACCATAATGGCGGTAGGCGAGAGGTTGAACTCTGGAACAATTACTCAGGCACTAAAGCTAACCACAAGAGCTGTGTTGACCTAGCGGGAAGTATTTGACTTTCCATCAGAAGATTGTAGGTTCGAATCTTGAGCATCAATGTGTTTTTCTTTACCTTCATAATCTCACTAATTGGCTCAGGATTAAATTAAATAAATAATAATAAAATATAAAATATTGGTGGAAATTTTTCACACAGCGCCATCTAGACCCAAACTAAGCTCAGCTTGTACTATGGGAACAAGTTAACTTATAGAATACTGTACCTATAGTTTTTTCGTAAATAAATACTTATTATACTTTATAACACCCAGACTCAGAACAAACATCTACGTTCATCACAATTTTTTTTTTTCCTGGATGGGAATCGAACCCACGACCTACTGCGCATAAGGCAGAGCTACTACCAACTGAACTAAGAGGCAGTAATTATGAGAAAACAATGGCTTAACTCAACTCCTCATTATATAGACCAAATCTTTCCTACGAAATAGGCCGTTCAAGCTAAAGGGATTATTTCTGGGCAAGCGTATAATAATGTCTCAAGTACTACAGCGTCGCGAAAAGCGTAAAATGTACCTTCCGCCCGCAGCTTCACTCGCTTGATACCCGGATAAAAAGTAGTCTATTTCCGGTCATTATCTATTTAAATTTCAGCCAAATCGGTTCAGTAGTTGTAGAGAACAAACATACCTACATCCATCCGTCCATCCAAACTTTCGCTTTTATAATATTAATGCGATAGTGTGATGTCGAAGATCAAAATTTGAAGTTTACTAAGTAAACTGATTTTAAAAATGAGCAAATCTGAACCTACATTACAAATGTGAAAGTGTGTTTATTTGTTTGTTTATTTGTCCTGCTTTCACTTCAAAACAGAGCGACAGATTTACGTGATTTTTTGTATGGAGATAGCTGAAGGGCTGAAGAGTAACATAAATTACTTTTTATGTGGGTACCATGCGAGCGAAGCCGCGGGCAGCAGCTGGTTTAACAAAAATACCAAAAAGCACTAAAAAGTTTATTGACTTGTTTTTAAATTCATATTACAAACCTAGGATAAATCTCACCGCGTCAGTTCAAGCGTAGCTTTTTACTGAATTAGTAAAGTTATCCAATTTAGGTAGTTATTGTTAAATCTGTTCTAGAGTACATGTCTGAGTGAGAGAGAAGAAGAAAGTATGTTCTTTAAAAGTTAGGTGCTTTGGTTCCTGTGTTATTGTGGGAGTTAGGAATTTTGAACATTAATTGCTGTTTTATTTGGTTTGGGAATTATAACGAGGAATTAAAATCAAATTATGTCTACTTTCTAGCAAACAATTTTTAATAAAATTAGTCTTTATTCATCTCTCGATCGAATCCTACTAATATAATAAATGCGAAATTTTGTAAGGATGTATGGATGTCTGGATGTTTAGATGTATGGATGTTTGTTACTCTTTTACCAAAAACTTCTGAACGGATTTGGCTGAAACTTGGAATATACATAGTTTAAAACCTGGAATAACACATAGGCTTCTTTTCATCCGGGTAGGTACTAGAAATCACACGAGCGTAGCCGCCGGCGGAAGCTAGTAAGAATAAATTTGTCAGTAAATTATTATTTTCTTTCTAAAAACTGCCCCTTGATAGTCTATCTTTGATAGCGACCAAAATCGATCTCAAATTCTCAAATATGACAGTTCAGTTACCACGCAAGTTGCTCTTGACAAGACAAAAGATACCTACGCGATCGTTTTGACAGTTTGAGACTAATTTGAGGTTTGAGACAAGTTAAGGTAAGGCAAAACCAACGCGTTCTGTTCGCGTCGGCAGTGGCGTGCAAGATGGCGATCGGTTGTTGTGTACGAACTTGTAGCGACGTGTTCACAACAACGCGTCCTCTGATTAGCAAAACAACAACAAAGCAAAAAAATAAATTAAAAAAAAAAAACAAAGCAAATCACCACCTTGCACGCCACCGCGAACGCGAGCTGAACGCGTTGGTTTACCTTTAGACAATCAGCCAGCTTCGAAATTCAAGAACAAAACTGCATATGAAAATGTAATCAAAAGATGCACTTGACTCAACTAAGCCAATCCCGCATCATTTGATAAAGTGCGCCTACAGTAACAAAATATTGACTCGAGATGTATCCATGAGTGAAAAAAGAAACTACACATGTAGATGTGAAACTCAATTTATGTCTTGTGATGACACAATGGAGCCAGAATAAAACGATGATTTTCTTTTTGAATTTAGTATAATATAATAAAAGGCATTTACAGCTTTGGGTGTGTATCGTGGCGGTGCAAATTAAAAAGTGTACATAAGTAAATAAAGAAGTGTAAATTCGGTTAGTCAGTTCACTGGAGTCCTGGCTATCAGATTAGATGAAAAAGAAGGCTAGATCAAAGGTTTCATTGCCCTGATTCTTCAAGATATAAGTCGCGAAAACAGGAGTTGAAGCATCTAGTTTGACTACGACATCTAGTCTAATTTGACTTTGAATCATGTTTCAGTCTAAATCAGCATCACCATCTTAATTATTATTATTATAGTTAACCCATTATGTCCCACTGCTGGGCAAAGGCCTCATCATTATGATTGTTATAAAACTAGTAGTTCGCCCCGAACTGAGATCTCGCGCACCGTTGTGTTGATAGCCTAGATTTGGACTTGTTTCTGACTACCCCTATACCTACGTTAAGTGCTCCTTCTAGTGTTTACCACACATTAATATCTAATGCACTACCTCAGTATGGTAAAGATTATAGGCATGCATGCAATACATTAAGTCGTGTCGTGTTTATATTCAATAGTTGACCCCGCGAACTTCGTACCGCGCCTCAGGGAAGGCCTCTTAGTTCGAGAAATTATTAAAATAGCAGTTCAATACAAAATGTATGAGAAAATCAATTCCCTCCCCCTCCCCCTCCCTCTCCGTTTCCATACATCCGTTAATTGGTTTTCATCATTTTTCTTTTTCTCTGTATTTCAAAAACTATAGAACCTAGAAGAAAATTAAAAACCATTTTGGAATGTATAAATTGAGTACTTTCATATGACACCCCACTCAATATATTTGGGTAACTTTGAAAAAAATTTACCCCCTTGGGAACCCCATATCTTTACAACCCCTTCATCGATTACGCTCATACGCTCCACAGCAAATTTCCATAGCACAACCTATTGACCTATCAAGTTTCATACAGATTGGATAAGCGGTTCGATAGTTATGCGAGAACATAAAAATGAAACATACAAATATACAAACATACAAACATACAAAGCAAAATCGCCTAACTTGCCACTAAGATCTTCGCTCGCTTCGCTCGCTCGATCGACTAAGTGGAAATCCGTGGTCTCCTAATTCTGTGGGAAAGAGGCGTAATTTTATGTATTTTAAAACTATATCATTTTAAAAATATTATTCTTCTTCGAATGTCACATCTACCCAGCACTATTACTTATTCGATGAAAGACGCAATGAAAGGTGGTACTCAAAAAGCGTATATCATTACCTATCGTAAAACGTTGGAAGTTTTTTGATGTCCTGTAAGGTTTTATTAGCCTGTGTTTATTGCAATTTTTATGGTAGCACAAATTACTCCGAGAATTAGATCGAGACGGAACACCCGTTATAATTTACAAGCACTAGTTTTGTCATAAAAAATGAATAAACGGTTTATTGCCATTAAATATGTCCAGAGAATAAAGTTATAAATACAATTAGAACGTGTTATATTATGACTATTAAAATAAGTTTATAAACGTGTATTTTAAGAGAAAATATTCGTTCTTTCTAATAGTGGCTTCTAAAGTACGAGATACAACTAGTTTAATAGCAAATAGTTTGAAATGTGTTTTGTTCTTTATGTATTTAGGCAACAAAAGTAACTATAATTTAAACGAACTAACGGTACTTTATCGCGAAATCTTTACTTTATTTTTTTAAATTATGTCTACAGATCGCGAAAGTTTAAAACAAAAGTAACTGCCAGATAAATAATGCGTTTCGGAAAACATCGGAAACAATCGTATAAACTACAAAAACGATTGACAAAAAGTAATTTGGAAATGCAAATATCTCACAATTTCAACCTTATCGATCAATTAATGTACAGAAAGCGTCATCAACTAGTATCCCCCTAGTAAGAGATCGGTTTGCAAGCCGTTGATCTCAACTTTTTGTAAAAACTTTTACTTTTCATTTTCTCATCCTTGCTTACTTATGGATATCTAATTTCGCTCGAGTTCCTATACTAGCAAATACGACTGAAATCCAAGGTTGAAATGAAAAAGGTCCTTGTTCAAATCAATAGGGGGATACCGATTGATGACGCTGACTGTACTTCTGGTAGAGATTTCTACGCTGATAGAAACCAATGCTAAGGGTACGGTAGTGCTATTTTATGGTCGTGTCTCCTACAATTTTTACATCATGACTGGTTTACAGGCGATATTCGGTGTAAAAGTCATGTTTGTTAGTATTTGGGGAATAACACAAACATTTATAGTGGGAAGACTTTGATTATAAACAATCGTTTACATTGTGAATGACAATAGAATTCTAACTTCTGCAAAATTTGAGCACATTGTACCAAATGGCTGTTTGGACACACCTCTGATTACCACCTTAGGCAACTTCAAAAGTTTTTATTATCTTGTAAGCCTAATAATATTTGAGAAAATGTATACTGCGCATTTATACGTCCTATAGCCGAAACACACTGGGAAGGCAGTTTTGACACATTTCAATAATGATATCAATAACGTGAAATAATGTCCATTTATCACTATTGATATAAATAACAGCAATTCGCTCTTCAAACGTTGCCATTAATTTATACGAAACTTCATGAATTGACCTGACCAACGTCAAATCTGCCATCCGAAACTGATTGTATTATTAGGTGCAGACCAGACAGAAGAGACGTAAGTCCGACAGGGAACCAGCGAGCAGCGTTGCGCCCGCGCCCCGTCTCTTCTGTATGTTTTGCGTCGCGACGCTTCTAAACATTTTGTATGAAAGGGACGCAGAAGAGACAAATGTCCGCGCCCCGTCTGCGTCTTACGTCTTTTCTGTGTCTCCAGTGCTTTAGTGATCATTTCATTTCATATATTCATATTTTTATGTTTAAAGGCACACTTATGTTATAAACACATGTCTTTCTACTCAATATTCATTACATTTCCCATTCATAACATAAAATCTCCTGCGATAGTTATAAGCAGTAACTCCTTTGCCAAATTATTGCTGCCAATAAAAACATGAAACTACCAGTCCTTAACCATATCCAGAATTACGTGATTTTATTACCTTCCTAAACAAATATACCTGCACTATAAATTCGGGTTTAGTGCAACGAAAATTGGTAGCTGTAGGTATATCACTTATTATAGTTGGGCACAGTGAAGTGAAGAAAAAGAGTTCTTCTCCACAGCCCTAATGTAAAAAAATCAGTGATTTCTTCAACACAAAAATTATTTTAATTTCTAAGTTTTTTTACACTCTAAACGGTGAAGGAAACATCGTGAGGAAACCAGTTAGCTTTCTAATAGCGTCGATGGGCTTGCAACCTGTCACGTATGGAATGCTAACTTCTGCAAAATGTAGGCAAGTACCAAATATGTATTTTAAACTGAAAAATCTTATCAAAATTTTCAATTCCGACGGGATTCGAACCCGCAATGATACAAGCGATCCTCCTTTAGCCGGAGTGCCTTTACCAATTCGGCCACGGAACCTCTGACGTCAGAGTTGAAAATCATGATAAGACCATACTATCGATTATAGCATCGATTAATCAATCATCGATCCCAAGTGTGGATTAACACTATAACAAATAAAACCAAATATGTATTTGGACATACCTCTGACTACCCCCTTAGATATCTTCAAAGGATCTTTAAATGCCTAAAAAAATCTGAGAGAATGTCTACCGCGCCTTGAGGATGCAGTCGTGATCATATGTCATGTTTTCATTTCAAGTTTTTTTTTTGAGAGTGAATGAAGCGAAAGAAGTGTGTCAGGATCGAAGCAAATGGCGATCTATAGTCTAATGATAGTCTATAGTCCTCTATGATGGGAAATAGGCGTGATTTTATGTGTGTTTACATGTAATTTTTTTAAATAGCTACACGTGCCTTCAATTTGTAATTTCCATCAAACGTTTACAACATCAGTTCTCGAAATTTGTCGCATATACAGTAACTTAATAAGTTGTGAACAGAACATTCCAGCTTCAGCCAAACAAAAATCGAAAAGGCCCCAAATCAACAAAGTAATTAATTAGACGCCGAATGGAAGATTGATTACGGATCAATCGTACCCTATTCGGGGGTAAAAGGACATTTCGTCGATTCATCCACCTGTTGGCGTGATGTACCTTTTTGGTTTAACGAGACATATTTTTAAAGAATTTTTTTCCTAGATTCTTTTCATGTGGTCTTACAATGTTAGGTCACTGAATAGTAATATGTTAAAATTAAATATTGAAAGTTTTTTCACTTGTGTTGAAAGTATTTTTACAGGGTTTTTACAGCATTATTTAGTAGATTTTTTTTTTGAGTAACACTTTAGTTTTTTTTTTTGTTTCGTTACAAATATAGCTTTGCAAACTTCACGAACAACTAAACGAGATACATAAGTAGACATGTTAAAAGTGTCCAAAAGTCCAAACATCCCCAGGCCATCTTCCGAAGGTTTTTCAAAAGTGAAATAGTTTCTGTACCCTAAACTTTGAAGGCTCCAACATTCCATCAGAGAAAATAGCAGCGTCCAACAACAAGCTCCATTTGATTAGGCCCATACATCCCATTGTCACTTCCGTATCACTTAGACCCTAGGGGCCAAGTTTGCAAGGAAAACAGGTTTGAGATGCAAGCATCTCAAACATGGATCACTTCACAGATATTCCCTTCATCAACAAGATAAGTGGCTAAATTAAAAATTAAAAAAACCGACTTCAATGTTATAAGCTGAGCAATTTTCTGCACTCTCGGGGTAAATTTCTGTTTAATAAGGATATTTTAAATACCCTTTCAAACAAAAAAAAGAAATTTTTCAAATTGTTTCAGTCGTCTTTGAGTAATCGGTGAAGATACATGAAAAGCACAAAAAAAATCAGATGTATTGAGAACCTCCTCCTTTTTTTTTGAAGAATTATAACACCCTTTTAATTATAAAAACGGGATTTTAAAACAGGGATTAAAAACATGTCTTACCAGCAAGCAGGATACCAGTTTTCTTACTAGAAACATCCAATTGATCTTTCAATGCGCCTTTATTTGCAGAATTGATTTACCTTAACAAAGCAACACCCTTGACCTAAATAAACGTCTCGCGATAAATGAAACAAACAAACGGACTTACGGTACAATGAATAAGAAAGACCTTTAGTAACGTGAGATTGAATTATACGTGTCATGTTTTTTTTTTCTGATGAACTAAATCAAATCATCATACTAATCACACTAATATTATAAATGTGAAAGTTTGGGTGTTTGGATGGATGGAGTCCAGGAACTTATTAATCTAGTTGAACATTATAATGTTCAGTTTTTTTTTTTATAAATAATGCTGGACATTTCACACAGCATCATGTAGCCTTAAAGTAAGCAGAGCTTTTGTTATGGGAACCACATGACTGATATACTACTTAAATAGATTTTTTTTTGTAAATATATATACATAATATACATAGAAAACACCCAGACCCATGTGAGTTGTCTTGTTAGCTTACATATACCCACATTTCAATCACTTAGACCAAATGCAAGCAATACATCTCTATTAAAACGATACAGAGAGCTAACAATACACACAGCTAGGAGCCGTCTTTCGAGTTCTCGCACTATACATCAGTCTGTCAATGTGGCTTAGAGCGGAACGGAACGCAAGCCCGGTTGTACGGTAGACGTATTGGTAAGTGAAGATTACTGGTAAAGTGCTGATAATATTGCTGCTGAAATAACGTTTTATTCTTAAAATTAAAATGAACTAGCTTTAAAAAATCTCTGTCACCGGCTTTAATATGGTGGAGGTGGCCCGCGAAATTCAAATTCCCTTGAGTTTTTAGCAATTTGCAGGACTGTCAATGCCGTCTCTTTTCAGTCTCAGTCATTGAAAAGAGATGGCATGTTCATTTCATATTGCGATTCTGCAAAAGCGACCTTTTTAAGCCCACTTGTTGTATCTTGATCAAAATATGATTCACGCAAATAAGTAAGTAGATATTTCCATATAACAAACAAAAGAATCATCAAAACTTTTTTAGTGCCAAGCGGTAGTGCCTAAGAAAATAAAGGCAGATTTTCATTCATTTTATCAAAGTTATTGAATATCTGGATGTATGAATAGGCTATGTAGGCTTGCCGGGCATTAAGCACGTTTTGAGACATAGCCTTATTTTTGATTGATTGATTGAAATTGATTGATCCATCTTATTATAGTACGTGGGAATAATTATGATTTATCATCATCGGTCTTCCTGTCTGATGTCGAAAGACCTGTTGGACGTCCTAGGTATCGATGGATCGACGATGTTCAAAAAGATCTCCATGAACTCAAGGCCGTCGATTGGACTCAAACGGCGTTGGACAGAGATTCCTGGCGGTCTTTAGTGTCGGAGGCCAAGATCCACTTTGTGTCGTTGCACCACAGCAGTAGGTAAGTAAGTATCATCAGTCCTCATGTCTAGATTCAACCATTATTGCTGGGTATACGCTTCAAAGTGAAACGAAGATTCAGGCTTGTTTGATGGCAAATAATGATTATTGTTATTATGCTAAAGTGCCTTCCATTGTTAAGTTTTTCCTGATACCAACATGACAACAATCTCTTCGTACCTAAATAAAATTGAATGTTTCTATGTTTGTCCCATATACTCGTACGTTCATCAGATCAGATTGTGATAAAACTTTGGTAAGGTCCTCTGAATACACTCACGAATGTTTCTAGCTAAAAAAAAAACTATAAGTATAATTAAAGAAATAAAATATAACAGCAACCCAATTTTAGATTGAAGGCTATTTTTAAACTTTGAAAATCATTAAACGTGGCAACGTTTTAAGCTTGGATATTGTAAAAATAAAAGTTTCTACTTTCATTTTCAAAAGAATTTTTCCTCCATTCTTCGGTAGTCTTCATACTACGAATAAGAAGCTATAAATATACCTTTTGTAATATAAATATCTTTTCAATTTAAAGGTTTTTCATTTCAAGTAGAAAAAGACTCAAATAGCTTTACAATATAAATAAGCTTTCTCATGAAAGAATATTTTGCAATTCTCTCTCTCTCTCTCTCTCTCTCTCTCTCTCTCTGTGGTCTGCTCTTCGTGTCCGAAGATCGTGATCACTGGTTGTCTTCGTGATAGTGTGGACAGCTTGCCTCCAATGAGTTCTATTAGTGGCTAGGTGGACCACATCGTAGAAACTGGCTTTCTTCTCTTGTAGCTGGTCCGTCCATCGAGTTGGGGATCTCCCGCGCGATCTCAGCATTTATAATATTAGTGTGATAGTATAGCATGATTAGTGTGAAGTAACCTAAATAATTGTTGTAAGTAAATGTTGTAAGTAGGTACCTAATTGTATTTTTTGTATTTTATTAATAATTTATTCAATGTGACTAAGTCAACCTACATATTTCATGTAGCCTGTGTTTAGTTGTATTAATTTTATTTTAGTAATTTTTCCATATTGACCTATAATGTATATTATCAATAAATGACTATTATGACTATTATTATGACTAATTTTTATTATAAAGATTGACGGAGGAGTAGGAACTAGCTATTTTGGAATTTTCAAAAATCTGAAGATGAACTTCCGCAAAGACACGCCTGAATCAATTGAGGGTTTCACTTTCAAAACTTTCGTGAGTTGTACTAGACATTATTTAACACACGGGAATTACTCACGTAAAATTATCGTCGATTTAGATACCGAAAATGTTTCGATTCATCCGGAGAATCTTCATCTGGGTAAGGAGGGAGTTGCGGCAAGGTTACTCCTCGCGGTTGCGTCTCACACTGCGAGCAATGTAACGCTCGGCGCGGGACGAGGGTCGCGGAGAAACATTCATTCAAACAGTCGAAACATTGTCGGTATCTAAATCGACTATAATTTTACGTGAGTAATTCCCGTGTGTTAAATAATGTCAATTGAGGGTTTTTTCAACAAAAAACTTCACAACTATAATATAAGTGACTATGTACCAACAGACTAGCTATTCATCTCAATAGCCTTTGCTGACGTCACAGACCTAGGCTTTATACAATCCCAGCTCCAAACAAACGGTACCTAAACTGTAAAGAGTTGCACCGAAGCGCAATTTATAGCGGCACTGCTTCGGCTACGTTTGTTCAATTTGCTATGTGTCCAAAGGATTGGGAAATATGGACCGGTGCTCACGGCCAAGTATTTTCTTTTTAAAGTGAAGTGTTGAGGGTCAGAATTATTGATACATTTCAATGGTTGTTCTCTGTCTAGTTCCAAAAGAAGACAAAATATGCTTTTAGATATATATTTTTATTTTTTCAAGTGACAAACTAAATGATACTTACAAAAAAGTTTGTTGAAATATCTCTTTCTTTGAACTTTTCCATACAAGTTTAGTTTGTCTATTTAAGTATTTGATAAACTAATGGATGGCAGAAGATATTGAGGGCAAAAATTATATTTTTTGAACGGCGGCGCTCGAGTCAGAAGTTCGAAGTCAGAAGTTAGAAGTACTAGTACTAGTTGTTGAATTTTTTAACTATCAACATTCTAAAAATATTGTTCAATATTGTGCAGAGTTTTATAAGCTTACGAGTATGCGAGTATGGAGCGTTATCTCCATACACCTGTTCAATTTCAATATCTTTCAGAATTTGAAAGCCACATTATTTCAGATTGACATACACTTTATATTATTATTTATACTACACTTTATATTAACACGGACGAAGTCGGGGAAATGCCGGTGGTATAAATATATCCAACCGTAGTCAATAATGAAATTTCCAATTACAACATTCACAACCCATTCAACCATATTAGCAGAGAAAATTGCTGAAGTTTACACCACTCCCGTAAAATACGAACCACAGTAATAATTGCGTTTCCCGCTCGGCCGCAAGCAGACTGTACGCTTTCTGCCAATAACTAAGGTGCTGCACTTAGCAGAACTTATTAAGTAACTTTTAAGGCGCGGGACATACAGAAAAGACGTAAGACGAAGACGCGTCGCAGACATGTTATTGTCTCTTCCGCGTCCCTTTCATAGAAAATGTATAGAAGCGTCGCGTTGCAAAACATACAGAAGAGACGGGGCGCCGTCACATTTTGTATGAAAGGGACGCGAAAGAGACAAATGTCTGCGCCCCGTCTCTTCTATCTGGCCTGCGGCTAGAAAACTATATAAAAGTCAAATCATTAACCCTGTCTTTCATAAAAAGCTGATTGTCTGTAAAGTCGGTTTACGATAACTTTACGTGTTAACGTCATAAGAAAACATTGATGAAAAATTGTATACTCTTATGATTTGCCGAACGCTTATGCAGATCGTGCCTCTCTATAGCTTGTATCGCGCTTTCGCTTGCATGCTCGGCTCAGGCGCAACGTGATACTTTTTCGTGCGTGCAGCCAGCGTTCATCGATTTATAAGACGTTAACACGTCAATAAATAATAATTTATTTCAGACCATGACAAAATACAGACCAACACACAAGCTAATATTTAAAATCCAACGGTGATTTTTGTCCTTTGTATAAATTTCTCTACCAGAGTACAATCTAACTCTAACAGAGTCAATTTTTTCCACAACTGAAAAATAAATATTTACGAAGAATTTAGAGAGCGTAATTTTTAACCAGACAATTTTAAATCAATTGAAATTATTTTCACAAAACGATATACCTAGATGAATCCGAAAATAGGTGATTTCATCGAATCGTCTCCACTGTCATGTCACCGAGATTTATGCCTGAAACGTAGCATCGAAATTGATTGAAAACCTCAGCCAAGCCTATGCCACAACGTTCTGTTTACAAAGTAAAGTAGGCTTTATTGTGTTAGAATAAGAATCAATATAACTAAACAGATTTTCATCATCTAAGCTCTTAAAAAAATCCCTCTCCTAAAAATTATCAGCTACCTTATCCCAACATCAAAGAGACAAAAATCAAAAAGCTGTTTTCAATAAATTTATTCATATTCCTAACACACCCCACTAATTTATAAAATGATAAAATCACCTATCTGAATGAACGTTAAATGGTTAGGAAGTACAGTCATGATCATCATCATCATCATCATCATCATCATCATAATCATCAGCCATTTTGAACCCACTGCTCCCTTCGTGTCTGCCATTCACCTCGATCCTGCGCTAGCCTCAGCCACGTACAACCCACGGTCTTGCGGATGTCATCGACCCATCGTGCCGGTGGACGTCCCCTATTTCGGTGTCCTTGTCTCGGCCACCACTCGGTCAAAATCTTGGTCAACATCTTGGTCCATCTGCCAGTCATGATAACGTCTTTTAAATCCCAAAAATCACTAAAAAAATTATTATTCACTGACACAGGGCATACATTCAGCAACAGATATAAAACGAATGAAACTTGTGTGATGGTACTATCTACGTCTTCTATGCCTCTTGAGCGTATCAAGTATTCGTTCCGTAGCAACTTTCAATCGAAAATATTCGAAATCGTTTGATCAAATCGGATAGGTACTACTTGAAAATTTCCCAGCGAATCCAGATTCTATTTAGATGCCGGAGATGTTATAGTGACTTTTTGTGATTGAAAGGTCAAGTTATACAGTCATAATCATAAAAAAATTTGAACATTTTAAAACTAAAACAAATTGGTAAAATGAAAACTAAAAAAACCGACTTCAATGTTATAAGCTGAGCAATTTTCTGCACTCTCGAGGCGCATTTGTTCATAACTCCGAAAACCCTCGACAGCTCCTCATCAATTTTTTATGGCACCAATCGAAAAGAAAAAAAAATTTCAAACAAAAAAAAAAATCAAATCAGTGCAGGCATCTTCGAATAATCGGTGAATAGGTAAATAGGTACATAAAAAAAACACAAAAAAAAATTTTACGAATCGAGAACCTCCTTTTTTTAAGTCTGTTAAAAGGTGTGAAACATCCAGAGCAGATAAGAAATTAAGTCTGTGATACGAACCTACGACCTTCTGACCTTGCCAACATGTCTCTGCTGACTATTTAAAAAATAAATAATTAACCACATTCAGGCTATAACAAATATAACTGTGAATTTACTTTTAATAGTAACCGTACAATAAAAGGTTTCAACTCCTATCAGCCACAAAATACATTTTGTCCTAAATTACGGTTAACGTTTATTAAAATACACTATTCAAAGGCATTATGTATGCTCACAGACTATTGTGTTTTGATTAATGTAGTTATTGAATGTTTTGTTTGATTTTAATATTATGTTCAATATTAAATTTATATTCAGGGAGCCGTGTTGGCCTAATAGGATAGTGCCTCGAGTTTGAATACAAAGGTCAATAGTTCGAAATTCGCCATTTTTGTTGATGTGAACCAATGAACTAGGTAAATACGAGGAAAGGTGGGTAGGTGACAAATTCTGAGCGCAGATAAATGCAGGGGTACTCCTAGAATATCTACTGGGTCATGGAAAGGTACTAAGTAAATAATTCTGTGTAATTTTGGGGAGAAATCTAGGAGGTTTTAACCCAGCAGTAGGTGGATGTGCGTAAAAATAAATGAATAGATAAGTAGTCAACATAAAAATTTCAATCAATGCAAATCCTAACGAACTCAAAAACAAATTACGTACTTGTCTGTTTCGCAGTCGGACAGTAAACGGCAATGCACTCATGGAATTCTCGTCCACTCTAGACCTTAATTGTACTGACCCAGACAATGAAGCTCTAATTACTTGATATATCTTGAAAACGGTACTTCCTTTGTGGACCTTATACATATTAAATATCTACGCATAGTATACACGTTATAACATACTAGCGTCCCGCCCCCGCTTTTGCACTGGTGTAACTAACAAATAAAGAAAATGATTGTATGTGTGCTTAGCAAGAAATATTAAGTATTTACATACATACATACATAAAATCACGCCTCTTTCCCACAGGGGTAGGCAGAGACCACGGATTTCTACTTGCTACGATCCTGACACACCTCTTTTGCCTCATTCACTCTCATCACATTTTTTAAACAAGCTCGCCGGTTTAGTTTATATTATACCGTTTATTTTAAGGCTTAACCAGCGCTAGCCACGTTAGCGTACAAAACCATTTTTTTATAAATCACTGTCATAGTTCAGCCATAATGACACATTTCTACAAGTGACCACAAAGTCATCATTAATCGCACCTTCCATCAGTGCAAAGACAAAAGTGCATAGCGACTTTGTTATAGGAATTGCATACATACATAAATTCACGTCTCTTTGCCTACCTAGACAGAGACCCTAGATTTCCATTTGCCTCCTGCTGACTAACATTTTTCATATTATCTACTCTCATTACATTTTTCATAACAGCTCGCCAGTGGTAGTATTCACTGGACCTTTTTCCAAAATGTCCAATTTTGTCCAAGTTTGTTCGTCTAGGTCACAAACATTGTCCCTTTCAGACTTTACCTATACTATTTATTATCTATATAATATATCTCTACAATACACTAGTGTATGTGGAATGTTATTGATGCGGTATTGAAGCCTCATTGCTCTGTGATGATCATACGATTTGAATGCGCTACTGGGAAGCTATGGTGTAGCATGAATGGTATGGTTTATACAATGGTATTGAAATCAAATTAATTGAAAGGAAACTACTAATACTCGTGTACTAATATGCTATAGGAATGGGTAGGCATGGTTTTGATCGGGGTGGGTAGTTTATTGATTTTCCAAAATGGCAGCTATTTCGGCATGTGTTTCAGTTTAGATTTATTTTAGAAAAAAAATTCAAAATCGAGAGAGTGAGAAATAGGTGAACATACACAAAAGAAGCATACAAACAGACGAACATAGAACCCCCTTTTTTGAAGTCGCTTAAAAATAAAGTTCTAAAAATCAAAGTATAAAATAAGACGAAATTCACGCGGAAGAAATCACTGGCAGCCACTAGTATTTTAATCTATCTATCTACACAGCCCACATCCACTGTTGTGTTTTTGGAAATGAGACTTTCTGATCAGGAAGCATTTTCACGCCACTCTTTTCGTATTTTTTTTTTAGTCAACCTATCATGTCCCACTGCTGGGCAAAGGTCTCCCCCTTCAACTTCCACACATCACGTTCCAAGGCCACCGTTTGCCAGTCTGGCTCGAACGCATCCATCTTTTCGTATTATTTCAAAAAATCTTAGGCCTTTACATTTGTTTAATACATGATTTTTTATACAGTGTTAAGGCATAATCTTTGCCTACACTTAACGGGACACTGCAGTACCTGGGATATTGTTTGAGACTGTGGTATTTCAATATATTCAGAAAGCTAAAGGCTATTTACTTCCCGATTCGAGAACGTTCGTTCGCGAATAGTAAGGTCACTCGTGCGGTCTGTGTCGCCTGATTTGGATGCAAAGTGTGTCGGCGGCAATAATTGTGTAAAAGGTTTGATTTATATGAGGTATTCTCTGTCCTTTTGACTAAAATATTTGAAAGGAATTAGATCTCCTCTCTCTAAGCGGTGAAGGAAAACATAAGGAGGAAACTAGTTTGCTTTCTAATAGCGGCGATGGGATTGCAACCACGTATGGTATGGTAATTTAGATATACTCTGACTAGCCCCTTAACATCTTCAAAGAATCTTTTATGTCTAAGATGCTATAATTTTGCTTAGACATAAAGGGTCTTACATGTGAAAGATGTGTAAAGTTGAACACTGGTTGAACAACGTCCTGTCTTTATTTGTGGATACTGATGAAAGAGACAGGACGTTGTTTAACCAGTGTTCAACTTTAAACATCTTTTATAAGTAAGGGGGAAAACTTCAAATAAAGGGATAAGGGCAAGGAAATGATGATAAAAACATCAAATAATTCTTCAATACGTAAGCTACCAGTCTGTAAATGGCTGGCATTTAGTACACCTACAAAAATATTCATTTGTACCTTTTATTTTAGATCCTGCAATAAGTAAAAGTGTCACTTTTATTTTATTAGGTGTTTACCACCGTCCTTATCTTTTACATTATGTCCTGTCCAAAGATTGCCTGGAACATAAATATCTCCTTTAGCGATAAGGCCGCCCATTGTACTAAGTACCCCAGATGTTTTTATCGTTATTTGCATTAACTCTGTATTTACTTTGTTTTTGTCGGTATTTATTTCAATAAAGATACCTATATTCTATTCTATTCTATTTCTGATTCTTAGAAACGAGCCCGACTAACATCCAACGGCTTCAGATGGCCGGCTGGTAACCAGAGTTTTATTGTACCCAGTAGCGTCCTAGTTCCTATTCTTAATTTAATTATCCCACAAAGGCCTTTTATTCTTTGAAGCTGTAATTGAATGAACGCAGGACAGGCACAAACAGAGAACCCACGTTGCCTTCATCCTGGTCACATCTGAGTTGGTACGTTAAATTATGCTGTGGCTGTTAATATGTCACGGAAAAAAAGCGTTCTGTTAGCTTTTGAGGATTTTTGTTGAGACGGAGAGTTTTGTAGTCCAAAAGGAATAAAATTGAATTGATAATGACCATTATGTGTTACATTGTAACACATAATGGTCATTATCAATTATGAATTCTATACTTTGAGACTGCTATACAGTCTTTAGTACTTTTGCAACTCTCATCGTTCGTAATGAGTTCTTGTGTACTTTGTTCTGATAAAATAATTTTTAATTTTTTTTATTCTAATTTTGGTTTTTGGAAGATCACTTAATCCGCTCGTTTGCTTTTGGTCACTTGATCGGGTTATACACGGGCTGTGAGTGCATACAGTATTATAAAATTAAATATCTGTTTCGTGTTAACTAAGCATTCCGGAGACATTTTGTAGTTTGCAACCCTATTAAGTACAGTAATTGAATGAATGCAGGACAGACTTATACAGAGAGCGAGCTCATTGCTTCCACCCACGTCACGTCACATGACTGGGAGATATTAACCACCTATATCACACCCGTTACGTAACCACAGAGGGTGGGCGGAACAGAAGAGCTTCTCGTGTTTGTTACGGTAATGAATTCTTTAATGCATAATTAAAGTGAATCAAACCTTTTAAATGCTATCAAAACTCCGTCACCAGAGTTGGCCACTTGCTCATATGAACTTACTTATTTACTTAATGCTATCAAAAAACAAATGTCTATTCTAATATACATTTACAAGTGTATTTACAAGTGTCACTTTTATTTTATTCTATTCCATTAAGTGTTTACCACCGTCCTTATCTTTTAGATTTTGTCCTGTCCATCCAAAGGTTGCCTGGAAGAGATCGCTTTCAGCGATAAGGCCGCCCATTGTTTTAAGTACCCCATATATTTGTATCGTTATTTTAATTGACTCTGTATTTTTGTGGGTATTTATGTCAATAAAGATATATTGTATTGTATTGTATTGTATTGTATACTTGAAATAAAATACTATATTTGACTGACCGGAGAATGTGCTGAAACCTACATTATATTCTTATTTTGATTCTTTATGTTGTTCGATGCCTTTATCTAAGCTTCTAGGTTAAATAGGTACTGGCAAAAAAGTTAGTAAGTGAATATAATAAATGTCAAGACAGAAAAAAGGATGATGTATTTCAAGTATGTACCTCTAACATTTATTTTCAGTCGCAGCAATGCTACATTAAAGTCCAAGTTTTACACAATAACTTAAAAACTACTTTTACATCTAAAAATCTAGCAAAAGTAGCACATCAGTACGAGTCTACTGAACTATTTACTGTGCCATAACAATAGAACGGGAAAGCAATAAACCTCTCACTCCATCCGTTTCATTTGTCGCGACCTCACGTTTTCTTTTCTTACGTCGAGGACGGTGCAAGGGCGACACACTGTTATACGTATAGCTAAGTTTATGCTGAGTGGCAAGCAGGTTTTATAGATAAAAGCTTTTCTTTCAATCGTCTTGATCCCTTTTCAAGGTTCGTTCACTAGTTTGTTTTGGTTACAAAGAAAGACGTCTAACTTTTTGTCTTTCTTCGTAACCAAAACATAAGGTTTTTGTTGTTGAAATGGACAAGTGGGCTCTTTTTAGTTTAAATAACTTGTGCATCAACTTTGAGGAAATTACAAATAATGAGACAAGTATTTTAAGGAACATGAATATTTTCTGATTTCTCTCAACATGGAAACTGATTAAACAATGCTCAAGATTTGCCCTGTCACTATTATTCACTATCGATCAAAAAAGGATGGCAATAATTTAAACGGGTTTTCAATTTTGAGAGAAGTTTAAAGTAGAGTGGATGTTTGTTTAAGTTACTACATTATGATATTTTTACTTGTGAAGTAAGTATAGTAGGTACCTACCTACAAAAGAATTTAAGTCTTAGATACAGCAAATATAAAAGAAGAATAGATAGTTTTAAAACTAGTCCAATCTGATCTACAAAAACGACCGTCAGCTGTTTATGAACATAAGAGTTATCTTGCAAGTGATGTATTAAACAAGTTACTTTCACGAACTTTCACTAAAAGAACGGATCGTGAACATAATTCATCTCTTATCCAGCGGCATAAATGTCTAGGTCTTCATGTGCTAAGTATGATCATAAATTTCTAGGCAGACCTTTGTGTACCTATACCAAAGGCCACACCTACAAGCATTAGTCACCTTAATAGCCTGATTATCAGATTTCCATTTGTCTCAGCGATAACCGACTGTCCCTTGATTAAAGATCCCAAATCTTTATTTCTCTTTGGTAATTGTTGGATCGTTTAGGCTTCTAGAAAATGTTTCATTATAAAAATAAAGACTAGAACAATTCTTTCGAACATTCCTTGGCTTGTATTTTATACGATTATTAAAATATATGAATTATTTATATTTTTCTTTGATGTCAAATTATTGTCAAGTAATTCAATCGAAATAAGGTTTCTTTTAATAAATCATCAAAGTAAAATGTTAACAAGGATTACCTTTAGTACGTGTTGTGTCCATTCGTCGGGTGGAAAAAATAAAATATGGTAAATGTACAAACCTGAAACAATACAAATAAATTATTAGCATTTTTTTTTTAACATGACAGTTATTTTGAAGTTATGTTAGACTTTATCAATGAAATTATGTGAGTTCTATTTTCACTACAGTGGTTAAAATTGATAAGCTTAAATTTTTAAAATATATACAACAAAAAATATACATAATTTTATGCCAGTTTTACATGATAAAACCTTATGAATTAGAACAATGAATTAGAACAATGATCTTAGTCATCAATTTACAACCACGCTAATAATACATACTAATAGAAGTTGATTTTAAAAGTGAAATTTGTAAAATTTAATCATTATGAAATTTAAATAATTTTTTTTTTCTTAATTTTGACAGTGGCCGCCAATGTTTCCAAATTCCATACTATATTCTAGTAGCAACGTTAAACTTCAGTAACTATGTTGTTTCTGTTCAAATCCGTAGCTTCTTCCATTATCTAAGTATTCTCTACGTGGGCATGGTTGTAAAAACTCTTTTTAAAATCCTTTTTGCTTGTTGCCATAACCACGACCAGGCTTCGGGGGTAATCCCCGATACCTAGTATTGCTTTGTAAAGGGATTAACATTTTGTTTTCTTTTTAAATGAGGGCAAAATGGAGGTAGGTTGTGTTTATCCTTATGCGTTTTGTATAGAAATTGTCGTATTTATGAATATAGCCTTTTAGAACTGCTCGTGAATTAGCTTGCTTTGTCGTGCTTATTAGATAAGGTGTAGTCTAAGACCAAAGTCAATAGATGATTATTTCCTTTGGTCCTTTTTCATAACTATTTTTCTTATCTAGCTACGAAAGAAGATTTTTTCTTCCCTGATTCGTAACTAGTTATTAAAAGCAAATATCTAATCCATATACATAACTGTGTTTCATTACCAACTACAAAAGCAGTTTTTTCTTCTTTTAGTAATCAGGAACTAAAAAGGCAGTTATTTTTAATTTTTGGTAACTAGCTACGAAAATGGATACCTCTATTTTAATGATGTCATAGCAAAGTCTTCAAAAATGCTCTTATAAGGTAATTAATTCTTCCTTACTTCAAAATTAGGTACCTATACCTATTTGATATGGCAAAAGACTTTTCTTGTATTATTTTGGTAAATTAACATTATTTTGAGCCACAAGATCGCTTTTAGTGACGCTTGTATGGCATAAAAGACTCTTTAATCCATATCAGACTTTTTGGCTAACGTTGGCCACTAGCTTCAACGAATTTTAATCAACTACGGGGTTGGACATCAATTCTGTCTTTGATTTTATGTATTTTTAGCTTCAACCTTTCATTATGCCGGAACGTGGATCCGCGCGAGACACAATTGATTTTCTATTGTGTCTGGAATCCCGACATGGGATAGGTTAATTAAGGCAGCGTTCATTCGTTCTCGATAACTGTTCTTGTATGTCATCTATACTAATCTATATCTATACTTCTATTATTATTATTATGCCATTTATTTATCCATAACAATTTTTAAATTAGAATTTTATAGGTGCGTTTGTATAATAAGTTTAATTTTTGTTAGGGATCTCTCTACGAGTATAGGCCTCCTCCATTTCACTCCATGCTTTTCTGTCATTGGCCTTGAGTATCCAGTTTTCTCCTGCCTCTTTAGTAATATCGTCGAGCCACTTTTTAGGGGGTCTGCCTCGTTTTCTTTTCCCAATAGGGCCAGCCCAGTGTATTACTTTGTTTGACCATCTATACTTCTATACTTACTTAATATTATAAAGATGTAAAGTTTTTTTTTTATACTAATAGGGTAGCTGACAAGCATACGGCCCACTTGATGGTAAGCGGTTACCGTAGCCTATGGACGCCTGCGACACCAGAGGAGTCACACTCGCGCTGCTGACCCTTTAAAAATTTCACAACGCCCTTTTTGAAGAACCCTATACTGTAGTCACTAGGAAAAACCGCGGCAGGTAAAGTTTGTTGTATGTAAATTCTTTCACCAGTATTTAGAATGAACTTTCAGGATGGACATAGGCTATATGTTATGTAGGTACCTCGCGGGCAACGCTGCGGGCGGAAGCTAGTTATAAATATTTACAAACAGACCAACTCTAAGAATATATTTTTAGAGTTGATTAAATAAATAAAAATGCTGGACATTTCACACAGCATCATCTAGCCCCAAAAGTAAGTAGGTAGAACGTGTATCCCAATTATATGGCAACTACATGACTAATAAACTACTTAAAATATTTTTTTTAAATACAAACATATACCTATCTACATATAGAAATATATAGAATATAGAAAAACACCCAGACCTAAGACAAATTTTTGCAGATCATACAAACATTTTACATTTACAAAACTAAACACGCTTGAATTATTACTTACGTGAATTAGTATCGATGCATAACCACGTCGAAATGCATGTTTCGCTACAAAGTCGCTATAGAAGAGCATTATATCAATACACAGAGAGAATTAGGTCAAGAGAATCAATTTGTACAAACTGAACCAATAGTAAGCTACGAGTACAATAACAGCAGAGTAAAATAGTAAGCTACGAGTAAAATATATAAATCTGCTCCATAAATTGCCTATATATTATGCAAAATCTTGGTAGCCCTCAATATAAGAGAAAAATAAAGATGGGATTGTAATATTAAGATTTACGTTGATACAGTAACAGATAAAATGGACGCAGCGGAACCTTCAGATAGAGATGTCTCAGAAAAAGCCAGCAAATAAAATTAAGGACGGAAAATTGAGGATTTTCAACACCAATCGAAAAAACATAAATAGACAAGCACGATTGGTTGTAAATTAACATTAATCGCAACATTACTGTTCAGTATATTTTTTCTGATTAAAATAATTTAACAGCAATCAATAGGTTTTGTCTAAAGTTCCAAAACATCAAGATATATTTGATTGGTTCCCTATGAAATACAATATATGACGAGAAGTTGCATTCATCGTTGTTGTTTTAAAAAATTATGACCTTCGTATTACATACCCACATAACGTTTAATTTTGACAAAGTTTTAATCTACCAATCTTTCGATTTGATTGTTCGCGTTTGCCATTTATAAAGCCGGTTACAAGTAAAAAAGTAAAAATTCCGGACAAAAACAATCTTTTCTAAAAACTCGACAACTCTACCCGTCCGGTTCCCCAAGGGAAAGAAAAGACAGATAAAAAATAGAAGTTCCCCCATCCATCACGGACAAAGAGATTTTTAGGAATAACGACTGATTTTAATAGGCACGCGCTGAGAGTGAATTTAGAGAAAAGGGGGTACTTTGAGAAAGATTTAGAAGGTGAGGTGTTGTATTCGAGAGATTTATCACTGGGTAAATGTAATAGGTACATTTCAGGTACTTTCCAAGTACAATTTATTCATACGTGCCTTGCATCCTCCGGATTTATAAGAGAGATTATTATATTTCACTAAGTAGTCCACGCCTATGTACTGGACACCAAGCACAACTTCAGAGAATAAAAAGGAAATCAATTCTCCGAAGTACCGCCTCGGCGAGCTCCGCCGCGACCCTCATTCACTCTTTTTGTGCGGACATCACAGCACCTAATTATTTAAATAATTTTTAAAATAAGTGTTTAAATTCATTTTGTTACGCAGTGTTATAGTGCTAAGTGCTAATTATGGGTTAAAGGAAACGACATACTTCTGAAAGCCGTAGATACGAGTAGGTAACTCGTTAACTCGGTAAGTGCTTACAGAAATTATAAAGGCGCAGATAGCGGTGACAATGGTAAGTGCTTACCTACTCTGCACATTATTCCTTAAAATGGACCTTATTTATCATACGTAATAAATACCTACCCTGTATGAATAGATTTATCATATTTTATTACGATACTTACTGCTTCTTGAATCATACGCGTGCGTTAGATCTTGCTATGATGCAATCATAGTCGTTAGATCAGAGCTACAGTACGATTATAAGTAGGAGTGTTTGTCTTTTCTGGTACCGTGACGTGATTACGGTCAAGATTTAATGTTTCGTCATAGAATTTTAACCCCGTGATTCATTTTGAACTTAGAGGCTTTCTAGAGCTTAGATGGCTGCCGAATCTGTGGCAGTCTCTTTTCATTGACAGCGACAAAAAAGAAGAGAAAACATTTTCTAAAGCCTTGCTAAGTTGTTTGTCTTTTATTATGAATAAGGGGATAATTTTTTTTATCATTGTGGGTATGCTTAAGATGCTGGTCATTTGCAACGATAGATGTTGAGAATTCGTACGGTCGGGTTGTTTTTACAACTACCCTCGACTTTTAAAATAACACTGATCCGATTTGTTTATTTTACGTGTTTGACGTGTCAATTATATTCTTATGCTTTTTATCACACGTAAGCCTCAATACCATGATGCGATCATAGCCTGAGGACTAATCTTACTCCCTTACAATGCGATTGTACCTACCTGGTTGTGTTTGGTTTTTTTCTATGACCGTGAAACGATTATTCATTATTGAACGTTTATCATAAAATATAGATTTGTGTTATGAAGCTTGTTCGTGTCATTTGGAACAATATAAAGATAATATGAGAATTCCATACAGACGAATTATTTTGGCAACTAGGTACCTTAAATTTTTGAATAACAATAGAATGATGATAAGACTTTTCATTTTGAATGAAACAATGGAATGATTTATTTAATCGTACGAGGTTGGTGATAAAGATTTCGGTTAAGATTGTGTAATTTATCACATACTTTTTTAGAAACATACGTATGCCTTGGTACTATGATGCGATCATAGTCGTGCGCTGACAACGGCAATGCAATTTTATTCATGTTTTTGTTTTTCTAGTACCATGACTTGATTACGGTCAATATTAACCTTTTAACAAGAAATGTAGGTTGTGTCAATTACGTACCTACATGTGTTAAATAAATACTTGTAATTTGCATCAAGAGGTACTTATTTGAGATTTTATACAGGATTATTATTGTGTCTTGGTACTATGATGCGATCATAGTCGTACGCTGACAATAACTGCAAAACGATTTTAGTCATGTTTTTTGTTTTTCTAGTACCGTGGCTTGATTACGGTCAATATTAACCTTTTAACAAGAAACATAGGTTTGTGTCATGTTGCGTACATGCATTAAATACTTGTTTTTTGCAACAGAGTATATTGGAGATTTTATACAGAATTATTATTGCGCCTTGGTACTATGATGCGATCATAGTCGTGCGCTGACAATGACAAACTGCAAGATGATTTTATTCATGCTTACGTTTTTCTAGTACCGTGATTACGTCATTATTAACCTTTTAACAAGGAATATAGGTTTGTGTCATGTTGCTTGATGTTACTTGTCATTGATAAAGGGTATTGGAGATTTTATACAGAATCATGATTGTATGACTACCCTCAACTTTTTAACTATTTATTTTTATCCTGCAATGTTGGTGGAGAAAATTGCCGTATGTCTTGAATACGTTATAATAATCGCGTGGCAATTTTATTACTTTTTATCACACGTGTGCCTTGGTACTATGATGCGATCATAGTCGTGCACTGATTACTACAATGCGATTGTAGTTGTGTTTGTTTTTTCCTAGTACCGGGACTTATTGGCAGTCGGCTTGACGCTTGATATAGCGTATGCGTGAAATGCTTGTCATTTGCAACAGAGGAGGTTGACAATTCATCATAGATATTGGTTATGAATATTACCGAAGTATTTTATTCCTAAATGCGCATACTTTCATGTTACGTGTAATTTATGAGATACTTACTACTTTTTAAACACACCGTGTGCCTTGGTACTATGATGCGATCATAGTCGTGCACTAAGTACTACGATGCGATTGTAGTCGGTTGTATGTGTGACATCCGTGGGTACAGGGATAAGAGTCTCTGCTCCTCCCAATGGGAGGAAGAGAGCTAGTTAGCGTAACGGATGCAGATACCCCTAGCTCGGCGCATCCTTTTTTCAACTATGCAAGGTACATCGACCGTTCCTTGATGCACCACCCACGTCTGCCCCACTGCCTACTCCTCGGACAACGCACGATACTGCTCCTTCATCTGGTCGGCCAGTTCAGGTGAATACTGCACCAGCAGCTAGCAACCTATCGATATCCTTGATGTTTGGGAGAATCCGAGGAGAAACATGTTTTAACCCTTAAATTCGAGAAGAGATCTCTAAACGTTGGGGGCGTTATCAGTGCGAAGGTTTGGTTATAGACCGGCAAACAGCGCTTGGTCAAAGATGTATTTCAGGGATAAACATCTAGAAGTGGCCCAAAGCTATCCCGATCTGGAAATATCGACTTTGGCAGCTCACACGTCTTTTTCAGTCGAAGATGTCAAGAATGAGACGGATAACGTCAATCGATTATCGGAGAACCAATCAAATTCTTTTGGATTTATGCTTTGAAAATACAATCGACCGATGGATACTTATAGCGTGCACACTCGATAAGGAGTTTCAAGAAATAGTGCAGGACGTTAATGGAGATTCGCTGCCATTCGGAGAAGATCCCGCTGATAAAATGGAGGCTTAAATCGGCAGAACGATTGAAGGTTCAGGTGAAGAGATCTTATGTAGCTGAAGGGGCGGCATTGCAGTTAATCTATGACTTTTACCTGTAAATATGCAGGATACTGAAATCCTACTATGTATAGACAGTAGGTATGGTTGTCATTTCCTGCATCTATAGAATGCGCGGCATTCAGTTCAACCATTTGAATGGCATAATACGAGAAATTTGGAAATGGTGTGAATAGTTGGCATTTACCAATAAATTGTTTATTCTGTTTATTATTATTCTGTGACCCGCGAGGGGTCCCGAGAATGAAACTGCACAGCTATATCTTGTATAATTCTAGCCGAATTCTGTATCAGTATCGTCTTATATGCTAGAAGAGCCCACGTGAGTGGGTCGCTATTAAGCTTCCATAGTTTACGTATTCCTTATGCTAAACTTATTGTTGTACACGCGTTTGCAGGACAGGTAGCTGAGACCCAGTCTAAGCGCGTGCATATTTCCATATCTCAATATAGAAAGTCAGTTATAAGTATTCATTTCGTATATTATAATTATGTTGCATCGGAGAGAAAAGTGGAAGCTGATGAAGGCTAGACATTGACGTTCAAACATTGATACAGATTAAGATCTAATTTTAAAAGAAATTCATTAAATTTTTAATGAAAGAAGCTGACCGTTCTTGCTTTCTGATTGAATGCCAAGTGTGATAAGTATTTTTCTCGTGGAAGAGGGATCGATCTGTTTTCAGTAAAGACGCCTTTGCTTTAGACTGGAGCTTATAATTCTTTTACGCTTTTCAACCTTTCTCGTTAATTTTGAGGGGTCCGAGATCCCTTACCCTGATATCGTGTCTGTTACCTACCAGGTTGACCTTCGTCTAGAAACGATATTGTCTCAATTTCATTATTGTCAGAAGACTCCATCAGACAGTACAACGTGACTTTTGAGAGGTGGCGGTTTTTTATGCAATAGTAAAAACAGAGATCCGTTTATACAGAATGCTATTTTGTTATTTTTATATTTGTTTTGTTTTTTTGGTTTAACTATCATCTTATTATTGATACTGGGGCTAGTTATTCTAGCTTAAATACAGACCGCTCAGCTCTGCCTTTTATTTTTTGGTGAGTACAAGGTTATTAATGAGGGGTTATCACTATCTTAAAGTACGAAAAGACTGCAATTCTACTCGCATTGTCATCTTAAGGAGGATTATCAAATAGATAAGCTGTTAATTATTCTAACATGGAAATTGTAATGTCTGACTCTAATCGCCCTATGTCTCAACAATATTCCCTTCTTTCCCAAGCAGAATTGTAGTTTGCCCTGCGCGGGCACAGAGGCTCTCACCGTATTTACCTAGAAGCTTCAGATTCCTTTCGCGGAAGGACAAACACCGAATAGCCTTTTCTGACAATTATGAAACCAATACTAATACAATTTTTTCCACTTTTAGTAGAAACTTACATGGATAATTAGATGTCATGGGCGATACCTAGTGGTGTGAACACAGATAGACACTACTGTGTATTTTATAATGGGTCATTAACCACCAACTGCAAAGGGAGAGCAGCTCCTTTGCTGAGGAAGTATACGATGGTGGTAACTAGTTGAAGCTCAGATTCCTATGCTTATTGTAAAATAAGTAACAAATCAAGAATTTTGTAATTTTTATTAGTTGCTTATTTACAAGTTCTTATAATTTTGCAATATGCTCTAAACATCCTACTTAGTGAAATATAATAATCTCTCTTATAAATCCGGAGGATGCAAGGCACGTATGAATTGATGGTTAAACAAACTTACCTAGTGAAGTTTGACCATAATTATACGTGCCTTGCATCCGAAGAGATTTATAAGCCCACCCTTACCCGATTGCTACTTGCAGTAGCTTCATGCCCAATATATTAATCATTGCAAAATTATTTCTCTAAAGATAATGAGGGTCGCGGCGGAGCTCGCCGAGGCGGTACTTCGGAGAATTGATTTCCTTTTTATTCTCTGAAGTTGTGCTTGGTGTCCAGTACATAGGCGTGGACTACTTAGTGAAATATAATAATCTCTCTTATAAATCTCTTCGGATGCAAGGCACGTATAATTATGGTCAAACTTCACTAGGTAAGTTTGTTTAACCATCAATTAAACAGCAAATTAGCTGTTTTAACTATTCAGAATCTTACATTTCGTGGGTTTGAATCTAGTAATCTTATTCTTATTGGACCTTTAGGCTTGTTATAGTTAAAACTGCTCATATAAATCTGTTGTCATTTCTTTTCAATGACCATGTGTGCAACAAGAAGAAACATTATCTAAAGCCGTACTAATTGTCAGTTGCATATGAACTATTTTTCGCTTTCAAATATTTATATGCACAGTGGTAAGTGTTATTGATAGGAAAGAAAAATTTCGTAAGGAAACTAGTGAGTAGGTATGACAAGCAACAATATGCTTAATATCTCTCATGTTCCCCTAGTTCGTAACTCTACCACAAGTACCTCTTGAAGGTGAAGGATCTCCGCCTTTATCGAAATATTTTCTGTAGGTATCAATATTAACGAAATTTTGTCTACAAGCTATTGACTTAGAAAATAATACGTTTTCATTGTATTGTATCTTCAAACTTGATATCAGAAACCAATTTCAGCTTAGACTATTAAAATTCTGTTTTCGACTCGAAGCGAAGGCGAAGATTTTCAACGCGCAACTCACGCGTTTCCCTCATCACCAGCGTAGGCAGTAACACAATTGATAATATCGATTCTTTTGTTGCTAGACGGTCAACTTTAGGCAACTTTTCTATAAAACATTTTGTGACTTAACAGGTTGCTTAACTTTGATGATCTTTCTAGGACGACTAAGCGAGTGAATATCCTTCTTTGTCCAGAGTAAAGGACAGGGTGATCATAAATTAATCTAATCCATTTCGTTGTCCAAAGTAAAACTTAAATACAAAAACCATTTTTTAGTAGGACCGCTTAAGTCTTAAGAGCTAGGTCATGAAGAAACAAGAGTAGAATAACTCTTGTTCCTTCATGACCGATACCATGATACAAAATTCAACATTCAAATTCAAAAACCTGTACAACAGTCACGGTTAGCTTAGCCTTCTTTTCGGTGATCCATCCATTTAAATCAAAATAGTCAATCTCCAGTGAGAAGCTAATCGTAAAGAGTGAAGTACCTAGTACAACTTATCAAATGCAATAAAGTTGCATACAGTTGAGCAACTTTTGCATAGAGTTGAGCAATTTTATCTCCCGTGTGCAAACATCTTCATTCTTCACGGTATCGGATTGGAGATTTACGCATTTTGGATATGAAAATTCTGAGTGATTGCTCACGGCATGTTTTTGCAGGTTTTCGTGTGAAATATGAGCTTGGATATTGTAACATTTTCAGTGACGGATTTTTTTTGTATCGCACTATTTCAATATAGTTATTTATTCAAGACTTGTTTCCTTCTGTGGTTTTGCTTGTGAAGTAAGTAGTTAGATAATGTAGGTACTATTTTGGGCGATACACTTAACTTTTCTCAGTTTCAGATTTTTAGTAGAGAATGTGAAAATCTACTACTAAGAGAAAAAATGCTCGTATACAATTTATTGATTTATTTATTTTATTTGGGAAACAAACAGAACAATGACACTTAAACATTAAATAATATGAAGTTAAACATAATCCAAAAAAAGTTTCCACAATTAAATAACACATACACGTCAATTAAATAACAATACACAGTCAAAGTTAAATAACAATACACAGTCTCTTGAATAACTGGCCATCCAATATCCTTTGTTCGGTGTAGGATAGATTCTGGATTGGACACATTCGTAATTCGGCAGATTCGCTACTCGACAGATTTGTGAATTGGGCAGATAGGAATTCGACAGATTAGCTATTATTCAGACAGCGTTATTCCACTGCAGGGCAATACTCTTCTAAATATAAAACAAAATTAATGCACGATGAAGTTTCACGGAAATAGGAATTAAAGTTATTTTCAGCGAAATAACCTTCATATTCAGTTCAGGGGCCGTACCACGAACTCTTAGGCTTGTTTCACTCTTCAGCGTGTCGCCCCGGTCGCGTCCGCGAGTTGACCATTCACACAGCGAAATTAATTTTGACCATTCACAGCACAGAGAAATGTGCTGTGAATGGTCAACTCGTGGACGCGACCGGCGACACGCTGAAGAGTGAAACAAGCCTTAGAGCAATGTTAAAACAAGCTTGAAACATCCTGCTCTATGAATGTTGAAACAAGACTAAAGCAGGGCTGTTTAAAGCTTGTTTTAACATTGCTCTAAGTGGTACGGCTCCATTATTTACGGAAAAATTCACCTAAAATACAAAAATACAGAAAGAACTAGATATTTTGAAGTTGGTTGAAAACACACCTGATTTTGACCTATAAAAGCATAAGTGCTGACGTCCGTTTTGCACTAAACCTATTATGAACCCTTTTAACCCATTTTCGAAATTGCTGTGGATACCAAAAGGCTTTAGATTTTTTTACGATGGTTCTGTATGTCAACAAAAGATTTTATAGGGGCATAAATTAAATGTGTATCCAGTGGATAGCTAACGTTTATTGAGCGGAGGCTTCGCTGCTAGATATCGGACGGTGAGTGGGATGTATTTTACTGGCTCGTCTACTTCACTGTACTGGCATTTGAAGTACCAAAGCGTTTTTAAGCTGCTATTTTTTACAATTAACCTGTATGTTTTTATGTCTTCCATCTTTAGTCATTTATAGATAGAAAACAGAGTTTCTTTTAATTTTGTTTTTTTTTTGTTTCTTAAATAAATTACCGAACTTTCTGGGGTAATGGTCAAGTTTAATAATATCCTCATAAGTGTTTCGTCGGCTGTACGCCTCATCAAAAAACAATCTATTAGTTATTTGTTTGAAACTACCGTTTATAAGTATGTAGATTTGAAATTTATTTTGCAAATCTCTTCTGATAATCGTTTGACTAGCGGACGACCTCTTATATTCTTAAGAAGCTTAAATTCTTTATTGTACACAAAAAAATAACATTATTGACAAAATTAGATTATGAAAGGTAATGTACAAGGACGAGTTTTATCCTAAAAGAGTTTAGAACCTTTATCAAGTTTTGTCCTGGGGCCCTAGCCATATTACACGATCTATCGTCGCTGTACAATAGAACACTTCAAAATGTATAAGTAAGAATTGACGTTCTGACCACGTGACTCATCTACTTGAAACGTCAAATCCTATACATTTTGAAGTGTTTCTATTCTACAGCGACGATAGATAGTGTAATATGGCTAGGGGGGCAGATTTCTAGCATAACATCATCATCATTATTATCTGCTTGTTTGATTGCTTTCTGGTCCCTTGCGGGTCACGTCTAGTGATATCTGGCTACACTGATAAACCATGTGTAGAGTAGAAGAAGTGCTTATCAGAGAAATTATTTAAACAAACAAGTGTCAACTTAAGTGTCACTTAAAATAGGGATGAAAATGTAGTTTTCAAGTGAAAATACCCGTTAATTAATTAACCTGCAGCAAAAACTCCGTATGACACGTCATTAAAATAAGCGTCGGAACCCAAGAGGCCGGATGCCTATCACTCGCATTTTGATCACTACTCCAATTAGCGGTTTTTACATCAGCCTATGGAACCCTATTCGTAGGGTTGTCAACCTTTATCATGACAAAGGGCTTTACGTTATTTAGTCCGTACTAACCGCTATCAGTTTGGTTTGATTTAATAATGAATTTACATTTAGATGGCAAATGAATTGAATTATAAATATCTCAATACCATTTCCGTCAGAATACAACGCAATTTATTAGAATCAAAGTAATTTTATATGACTTGAATTCTAAAAACTAATGACTATTTATTTAAAATTGGATTTTTTTGGGGAGGGGGAAGTAGGGATTAGCACCATGAATATAATTGGCTATTGGTGTCTTTAATACGCCCTTTTTTCACGTAATAGAAAAAATAATCGCCTGCTCGTTTAAATAAACGTGTCAATTTTAAAATATCTATGTTGAACGAAAGCACTTCCAATCGCCCGTGTTAACATTTTTAGCTTCACAAAAACATTAATATTCCGAAACTGTAGGTAGGTAAATTGATTTATGCAAATGAACTCACCGACGATAGTTTAAAACAAAACCACATAGAGCGTTAGTAGCACATTTGGAAGTGAATGAACGCCAATCAAAGCCCTATTATCCCAAACCCCACAGGGTATACCCCGAAGCGGCTCATTACGTGACAGCCCTAAATCGTACGTGACCGGACTATTTATCTCTGCCACCGTAACAGAACCGAAAAGAGCTCAAAATCGAATAACGCCGAAGCTAGATTATCCTCTATACATTTACCAACCTTCTCATAGAGCAAATAAAGGTCACAATTGAATAACACGCATCTTAGATTTCGGTATATCAACTCTAATGTAAAGCAATAAAGCTTCAATTGAATTAATTTAGTAATTTCACTACAAACGAAAATTAATAAGCCTTGACGAATTGTGATAAAGTTCAATTTCGAATATGACTTTTCACGCTTAAAATACGTAATCTAGTTTGTGTTTTATGTCGGCACTCTAAGGCGCATTTTACAACAGTGGTGTTATTAGGGTTGACACACATTAGGAAGCATCTGTTTTATGGTGAAAGTAATTTAAGAACACTCGTGACTCTTGAAACCATTTCCTTTTTACGAGGGGTTAGGCATATCCTAAGGAAGACCGCAGTTCACCAACACAGGAAGAAGCGCTTATTACTTTAGTAAGCACATTGTATCTAAAATTGTAATCAAATTCATTCTCAAGGAACAATAAAGTGATTACTTGCTAATACTACTCAGCTACTGGCATACATTGCGTTGCCCCCGTAGTGATGATGGTGATGATGATGGTGAAAAGCCTATTACTTTCCTCAAGAACTTAGCTATCAAAATTCAGAAAATAATATCCGACTAGCGCGTTCAAACAAACAAACAAACTCATCCGTTTAGTATATTGGTATAGATTACTTCGGTCGGAAAATAATTAACGAACAATATTTTATTACAAACCAGCTGTTCAAAAGTAGATCTAAATTAAGATACTAGCTTAGACAGCTGGTTTTATAAAGAAGAGTAAAAATTGTGAAATGAATATAAAGTGAATAAAATAATCCGAATATTTTAAACTCTGATTGGCTTTAACTGAACCACATTCAAAATTATTATGTCCTAGAAGCTAGAGATTAGTATTCATTGTATTATGATGTTGTATACATGCATTTATTACTTCAAAATTTTACTTCTGTAAAAAAGTCAACGCGTGCAAAGTCGCGGTGCTACTAACTATCCTAATGTTGATTCGGTAAAAAAATCAACGCGTATAAAGTTGCGGTACATAGAATTAAATGTAGCCCATATATTTATATTAGCTTTATATTCATTCTCTTTCCTACTTTTGGTAGGGAAATGATCCATTCAAGTGTATTATGGAAGTAAATACACAAAACAGAATTTTGGAATTTCTCGCTAGTAAAACGTGACAGAAATACGAAAAGCACATCCTTTGAAAGTCTCATAATTTTGATGTCTGTTGGTTCGGGCACAGTATGCGTAAACAGTAGGTAAGCTGTGGTACCACTGTCTATTAATTTTTAGATAAAACTCATCAAGACTATTAACACAGTACGTAGTAAGAGAATGTATATGAAAATCTGCCGCCCGCGATCATGTCTGCTAAATAGGATAAATTATGATTATATTAATAAAAAAGCTTCATTAAGTAAAACAAAACAACTTTAATTATCACTGGGACCGTGGTCCCAGTGTCATGTGGTCACCTAATTGCTTTTTTGAATCGGTTGACTGGGGACCACAAACAGAATGACGTAAATAGGACAATCGCGAGAAAAATCAATACTCGACTTATTTTTATTACCCGACTGCGACAAAGCCCAAAAGAAGGCTTATGTGTTTGTACCTATAAGACAAGCAGTCCGACTTTTTGACTCGGGGGGGTATTTAGTTCAAAATGTCAAGGTGTTAAAATGTCTAGCATAAAACACCAAGTAATAGTCCAGTTATCAACTTTTTAACATCCTTGGACATAGATCTTTGGACTAATAACCCCCCGCATTCGTCACTTTGAAGTTATTCTACTGTTTCATATAAATTGTGAATATTGGTGCAGATTCGTCTGGTCAATCTGCAGCCCGCAGTAAACTGGCTTTAATGGCACAAGGTTTTATTACATCAAATCAGATGCTCCAGGCTTAGGGTGTTCTAAATTTGAAGATGGGAAAGCCAGAATTGGCTATAAAGTACGAGGTAGGCGTTACACAGATGCTCCTCATTGAGATCGGCAAAGCCCGTGAGTTTTTAGATTAGTATAAGATTTTATTGTTTGTAAGGCAAATCAGAAGGTTCCAGCTACACACGTACATATAGGTCCACGACTACGTACAGTTCTCACAATGAATCTAAGCATTTGTGAAGTTAGGCTTTTCATTGAGCAGTAGAATTTTTTTTAAAATCGGTTTGAAATCGGAAACCAAAATAGGTTCAGCCGTTTCAAGATCATCAGCTCCTTTCTTTTTTATGAGGGGATGTGTGGTTTTTAATTTTTTTTTAATTTTACGGTTAATAAAACATATTTGAATCACGACTCAAACTTGTGTACCGTTTTGTGGGTAAAAGTTTTCAAAACATACAATTTACATCTTAACGAACAAACATCTCAATTATTCTGAGGTGCTCAGCTCAGGAGTTGTCTCACCAATAACTCAAAACTTTAGGTACAAGTTAATAGTTCGTTCACACACAAAATTGTCGTGACGTCTTACGTAGGTATTCTTATTATGAAATATGACTACAATATTATACTACTATTAATATACAATTATTAATATACAATTCAGTAGTGTAGTAATTATAACAAATACAGATTCAATACGAACGCGAACCTATTTTAGATAAACTTAATAACTTAATAACATTAAGTTAATAAGTTCTTAAGTAAGTAATTAAACTCTAAATTAACTTTCTCGCTGTACTCGCGAGGAAAGTAAGTACATTTTTGAAATAGCTTATTTGTAATGATATTTGGTAGGATTCAAATTCGATAACGTTGTTCGTTCAAAATAGTCACTAATTACGAGTACCTATACTAGTTATAACAAGTGACTAAATTATTTTTTTTTTAAAAACCGACTTCAATGATAAATAAGCTGAGCAATTTTCTGCACTCTCGAGGTGAATTCCTGTTCATAACTCCGAAGATCCTCAACAGATTCTCACAAAATTGTAAAAAAAAAAAAAATCCATATCGGTCCAGGGCCTGTATTCTATTAAATGACAACCGCTTTGGTTTTGGTTCGAACTCTTAAATGTCAGCCATTTGGTGAAATAGTAGAATAGCTTTTCAAAAATTTGTACTGCCAAAGTTCAAAACCTCACCACAACTGAGTCGTTTGTTATTAGTAGTCATGGAAACAGTCGCTTTAGTTGAGGTTTTGGTTGAGGTTGATAAAAAGTTCGGTACCGGAATCGAGCCCCAGGCGTCTTTGAGTAATCGGTGAACATGCATAAAAAATCTCAAAAAAAAAAAAAAAGATTCCGACAAATGTGAATCCTTTTATTGAAGTCGGTTTAAATTATTGTTCAAAAAATAAATAAAAATATGCTTTATTATTACATTACTATGTTATTTTATTGAGTGTACCAATAACACCTATACAAAATATACTAAGCTGTAACTATTTTGTAGTTTCCTCTCTTCCTACGATTCTCGAACATCTTAGCAAGGATAAAGTACATCAATAAAAATACAATGTTGTAACCGGCAATTTAGCAGCGAAATAAAATAACAACGAAGTGATATTACACCACCCATAATCGTATATTGGGTGTAATACGACTATTCACGAAAACTCAACTGTATCTTCAAACAAGTTTCTTTTTATTACCATCGAAAAAAGTAAAATATGTTTTGCTGATTTTACAAACATTTGCCGATGGAATTTTTGTATTTACAGTTTCAGAATATTATTTAAACAGTTACAGTTTGTCTCTGTACGGATTCACGGAATCAGGCGTGGATCCATCCAAATGGGCACGGTGGGCAACTGGGCATGCCCACAACCCTAATTGAGTTTATTGAGGAACAATTGAAATTGGATTCGAAGAAACGAAAGCCTGAATTCGGTATTTAGATACCTACCTAAGCATAATTTTTAATATAATCTGCTAAACTTTCAACATAACAATATCGTACTTCGGCTCGCACTTGGGCAAGTTTTTAGTGGCTGTGCCCACAACCTTTTTTACCATACTGAGCAAAGCAAAGGAAGGGGTGTCCGCGCCTGAACGGAATAATGGTCTAAAATGTACTGTTTCAGTTTTCTGTAGCTATTTTATAACACCCGGTATATTTAGATAGGCTACTTATTTGATGGCGATAAAACCACGTTTATAGCAAATAAACTATTTTTGTTACAGTATTTTTGGTTCTTTTGGTACGTAGCTGCCACTTAATGAAGATGATCACCGAAAAGAAAGCTAGGCCCCATATCGTGTTTGTTGCCCTGATTCTTCACGGTGTTGGTCGCAAAAGAACAGGAGTAACCAACAGGACAACCCGTCTTTGCGTTCTTGTACATAATTATAATAGCGATATAACGACTTATTTCAATAAATACTTTTGTTTTTTATCCATACGGTGTTAATATAACGGTGGTAGGCTTAAAGAAAGTCAGGGTTAAGAATTTATTCTCGTAGTGTACATAGTAGAATATTCTGTAAGCTAAGTCAGGACTTTGTAAATTTCTTACATGTATAAATGCCGTGGAAATAATGTTACTTTGAATAAACTTCCCACTACCACGCTCAGCTTGTGCTGAGATAGTTGATAAAACGATTTATGTACTTTCATTTTTTACTGGCCAACTCGCAAGGAATATCAAAAGAAAATTATAATACAATTTCATTATTGACGGGCCTCTTAGCTGAGTTGGTAGTAGCTCTGCCTTCTACGCTGTAGGTCGTGGGTTCGATTCCCATCCAGAACAAACATTTTGTGTAATGAACAGAGATGTTTGTTCTGTGTCTGGGTGTTATCAAAATCGGTATATAAGTATTCTATCAGTTATCTGGTTCCCATAGTACAAGTTTTGCGTTAGTTTGGCGCTACAAAAAAATACAATTACAAAGGAAAATTTAAGTGGATGGATCACTGAAAAGAAAGCTAGGCCCCATACCGTTTGTTTCCCTGATTCTTCACGATGTTGGTCGCGAAAGAACAGGAGTAGAATCACCTAGCTCTTAAGACCATTCAAAGTCTTAAGATTTATTCTATCGATTTTTCGCCCTCTTAAACTCCCGTACCGCAAATTTCATCGAAATAGTTAGAGCCGTTTTCGAGAACGTGAGTACAGACAAAACAAACAAATATTGCTTGTTTAATAGAATAGGATAATCGACTGTGAGCATGCAAATATATAAATAGTATTCTCTACTAAGTAATATTACACTCACAGTGGTCGGTTACAAGATAGCTAGTTTACTCGTAGGTACTCTGTAATACATTAGGCTACCCAGGTGTAACACCTAACAAATCTTACGACCTAAATTTACAAAGTACTAGAATATGATGTGTAGCTAAAACACTGTTCACACAGCGACTGCCGTCCGTTTTACTAAATAACAAACTTTGTCGTTCTCATAACAAAGTTTAGTTAACCATTAGGTACCTCATTCATTTCTACTATTCATTCTCGAATTCTCAAAATGTGGTCAGTCAAAATTTTCATCTGTCATGTATGTTAATGAGTAAGTACACTGTTTCAGCTTGTTACAACAACGTTTAAGTATTTTTATAATTGAAAAGAAAATAATTAAATATGTTATGATAACGACTGTATTCCCATGGTGCAGTAGACATATTCTTTCAGATCTTTAGGCATTTTAGATCCTTTGAACAGGTATAAGGAGATAGTCAGAGGTATGTCCAATAATATTTGGTACAATACCCACTTTCAAAGCTTTATATTTCAAAGCTTTATATTTATTTCAAATTCATTCAAATCAAGCTTTCTGAAGAAGCTAAATTTATTATTCTATACGTGACAGGTTGCAAGCTCATCGACACTATAGAAAGCTAACTGATTTCATAACGATGTTTTCCTTCACCGATTGGAGCTGGTTGATTTTACTAGAACTTGTTTGTGTATTCCTTTCGCACGGTCATATCTTAAATGATTTGCGTACGAAACAAAACTATCTTAAAAGTAAGTTCGTATGAGGTAGTGGCCAACTCTGCTGACGGAGTTTTTTAGGCCGCCTAAAGGCCTCCGTCATCGCTTTACGACTTAAAAGCCGTGACCCACAAAACGATACAATCAATACCGAAAATAACCATCAAACCTTGGAACGAAAGTCAAAACTCAATTTCACTATAACCCCAATAATTAGTAGCAACTCAATTTTGAAATTATCTGTACAAAGCAATTTCAAAGTTCACATGAAAATTGAGGCCTTTCAAACCTTTAATTATGATGAAACCACGCAAGTGTGCTACAATGCAATCAAATTAGGCTCGCCGCACACTTGCAGCACGCTAAGATTCGTGTTCATTAGGCAACTCATTTACTCTGTGACCTACATGTAGGCGTTTACGTGAGGTCGCGAATTGGGATGGAGTTTTCAAGTGTTTTTCATCATCATCGAATCGGATGCAATTTCGAAAGCCTGAATCGCACTGCAGAATTGTCGGTTCCGGCTTTTAAGTCGTTAAGCCATGACGGAGGCCCTTAGGCGGCCTAAAAACTCCGTCACCAGAGTTGGCCACTTGCTCATACGAACTTAGGTACTTACTGCCGATAACTGCACACTCCTAAATATAATTTAACAGGCACGCAACAACAAGCATATTTCATGGTAATTAGAATTTACAATAAGTTACCGAAAGATATAAAAAGCTTAAATGGAAATTTGTTTTATATTAGGTAAACTTAAAAAGTGGCTATTATCGAAATGTTTTTACTCAATTGATGAATTTTTAGACTGTCGCGACTGATTTTTTAGATTTTTATAAAATAAGAATATTTGCATGCCGAACTTTGGTAGGACATACAATGTACAGCATACAATACAAATACAAATACAAATACAAATATATTTATTTGGAACCATTAACAATGAACTTAGATATAATTTGAACGATACTGACAGCAATAGTATTAAACTGTGTCGCTACACAATAAAGATAAGACCTATTTTTAAGCACATATGTTCTTGCGAATAAATGATTCTGATTCTGATTCTGATTCTGATTCTGACTGATAGAATACATCCTACTAATATTATAAAGGCAAAAGTCCGTTTGTGTGTGTTTGTTACCACGTATCCCCATAACTACTAAACCGTTTTTGATGAAATTTGGAATGTATACAGGGTGTGGCAAATTCTTGGTCACTGAAGGGTAGCTACCTTTTCTCTTGTAGTTAGAAAGTTTTGTTCTTAGAAAACTTCAGTTTTATTTTGAAGAAAAAAACAATTGCATTTTTAGATTTTTGAAAAAATGTACAGTTAGCCTAAAAAATTACATTTGTCAAAAAAAACAAGTTGGTCTTAATCGACTCTATTTCCCATCAGGAACACTTCTCCCAAAGTAACTTTCCAAATCAAATCGTAATTTTTTGCAGTAATTCAAAAAACACATCCCATACATTTTCTATGAAATTAGTAGTTTTAAACGTTATAGTGCCACTTATCCGATCGTTCGTAATTTAATTTCATAACTGCTCCGGCAAGCTGGGAGGCTATTGTAAAGCGCGTATTTAAATTTAGAACAAAGTGCTTCCCTGCAGATGTACTAATGGTATGCTCCATGCATACCATTCTCTCTTGCGGCTCTGTCTTAGGCACCTAAGGCTTTACAATAGCCTCCCAGCATGCCGAAGCAGTTACGAATTTAAATTAATAACCATCGAATAAGTGGCACTATAATGTTTACAACTACTAATTTCATAGGAAATGTATGGGATGTGTTTTTTTGAATTATTGCAAAAACTTACGATTTGATTTGATAAGTTACTTTGGAAGAAGTGTTCCTGGTGGGAAATAGAGTCGATTAAGACCAACTTGTTTTTTTTGACAAATGTAATTTTTTAGGCTAACTGTACTTTTTCTCAAAAATATAAAAATGCAATTATATTTTTCTTCAAAATAAAATTGAAGTTTCCTAAGAACAAAACTTTCTAACTACAAGAAAAAAGGTAGCCACCCTTCAGTGACCAAGAATTTGCCACACCCTGTATAGTTTAGGTTCTGGAATAACACATAAGATAATCTTATTTTAGAAAATCAAACTTTTTAACTGCGGGTAACACCGCGGAGCGCAACTAGTTATGTATATTTTTGTAGGTAAATACGTACTTAGTATACTTTATTACACCCAGACACATACAGTATACCATAATATGTTTTTGTTAAACCAATGTAGGTACTTATTCAATAATGCATACCGCCAGCACTCTAAGATACACGTTCATTAGGCGGCGCTCATTTAGAGAACACCCTGTGACCTACATGCGGTGGTGTGGTTCACGTTACAAACATAAGCAATTTTTCAACAATGTAAATGAAATTAAATTAATACTAAAGAGTTTGTTTGAACGCGCTAATCTCTGGAGCTACCAGTCGGATTTGAAAAAATCTGCATTTGATAGCTCATTTATTGAGGAAGTTATTATTATTTATTTATAACCAGACGACCTCTGTGGCGCAGTGGGTGAAGGCCCTCTTGTGACGCAGGAGGTTGCGGGTTCGATCCCCGCCGCGAGACATATATTTGTATGATCTGCAAATATTTGTCTCGGGTCTGGGTGTTTTCTATGTAGGTATATTATGTATGTATTTACAAAAAAAAATGTATTTAAGTAGTATATCAGTCATGTGGTTCCCATAACACAAGCTCTGCTTAGCTTGGGGCTACATGAAGCTGTGTGAAATGTCCAGCATCAAAAAAAAAAAAATAAGCCTGACGTTAAAGTTATTAGTTATTTTAAATTAATTGGCACGTGAAAATTGTGAATTTGCCGGACATAGTCCGTATTAAAACAAATTATTACCATTATTAAACTCAGATTGAAATTATCAAATGTTTAAACTGCTGTTTGCATTTGTGCAAAAATGGTGTATGTTTATGGTAGAGTTCGATCGTAAACAAAATCACAGATTACTAAACGCTGGAAACAAGCAAAGCTACTATGGGTACCATATTACTGAAAAAATCCTATAAATAGTAAGTTTTTTTTTTTTGTAAATAAAGACCTTTCTATTATGTTTCATAATACCCAAACAGAACAAACATCTATGTTCACCACACTTTTACTGCACTTGCTCGAGAATCAAACCCTCTACAATGCAGGAGGCAAAGCTAAGTAGGCGTTGTCATGTCATTATTTTCCTTGACATAACAGTCACAGGGCCTGGATCCAATTTCAAAAAAATCGCGAAAAATTGATGACACTCTTCGTGTTTTTTTTTCTTACATTTATACAGACATCTATTACTTGGACCAAATCTTTCCCATACATTCAAAACTGAAACGTACTATTACTTTTAACTTGCGCCAAATACTCGTCTCGAAGCATGAGTTGCCTTTTAGTCCGACATAGTGCAGTTTTGTAGGACATTGCAGCCTCTGCTACTCCTTAAATTTCAATGCAGAATGAGCTTTATTACCATGGTTTAGATTTAGAATTGCACTAACTGTTCAATTCTAAATATTTTCTGGATTAGATGGTTTTCAAAGGATGTTTTAGATAAATCTGAAAGGACATTTTAGGAACTAGCTTCTATCCCCTTTGGTCCATTTTCATAACTAATTTCCTTTCACAGTTTTAGCTTATCATCATTTTGAAAGTAGCCTACTTCGATTATTGTGTCCTAGTTCCAATCGATATCAAAAATTCAAACAAATTGATCAAACGTGTAGTTGAGAATACAACAGAACCATTTATACAGATAGAATTTAACATTAGTTTCAAAGTAGGAAGTTGCGTTAGAAATAAGTTTTTTTGCGATAAATGTCGGATTTAGCAGAAAAAAACAAAAAACTTCGTCATTGGCCTAACTAGCTTTGAAGAACTTACTAGGAAAAAATATCTTAATTCGGTCAACATACAGACCAAAGTGAGTTTAAAGGTATTTCATTTTTTCGTTTTAGATAAAAAAAACCAATGTATGTATGTATGTTTGTATGAGCTGGTGGCTAACTTCAACATCCCGGAGTGAGTGCAGCTGTGGAGCCTATGGTGGAGCCCTCTTTGTCCGACCACCTGCACACAAGAGGACTTGAAACAGGCGACGGAAAGGTGCGTAAGAGCTGCCGAATATTGGGCATAGAATATATGAGGTCAAGCCATTGACACGAAAGAAGACGACAAAGTAAGTAACTCTGGTGACGGAGTTTTTAGGGCAGCCCAAAGGTCCGAAAACTATTCATACATTTAATGGAGGTGGTTTGCGCCACCACCGAGCGGAGACCGAGACCAGAGACAGGCTTTGTAGGGGCGCGCGAAAGTGACATGAGACAGAGAACCGACAGTTTATATGACAACAGTCTCCTGTTTCAGTCTCTGCCCCCTGATTATCTATCTTTGATAGCGACCAAAATCGGTGTCAAATGTGCCATCAGTGACAGTGCAAGTAGCTGTGTCACTCATCTCAACGAGACCAAACGCGACAAAAGATACCTACGCGATCGTTTTGACAGTTCGAGACCAATTTGAGGTTAGAGACAAGTTAGACAATCTGCCTGCTGTAGCTGTACCATGACCTCTTAGTAAACAATTCAGTTCAGTTTAGGTTCCTAATCTGGATCGCAAAATATTCGTAGGTACTATGACCTGTTTTAAAAGTTACAGTTTTAGGACCTAAACTGGATCGCATATAAAGCTCATGGTATGGGGGCTGGTCTCGGTCGGTATTAAGACTTTTTCTATCTCTTACAAAGCCAGGTCTTTTCTTTACTATAAACTATAATTAAGATGCCTCCACAAACTTTAATTATCTGGTTTGAAACCGTAACATAAGGCTAGGTGCACGTTAGTTGTGTAGTTTATGAAAATGAGGGGTTCAAGGCAAATACAGCGGTTGTGTAAGATACGCTGTTAAATTAAACCGCATGTTGTGTACGGCTTAATATCATGGCTTATTGATCCATAAAGAGCTGTGATGGACCAATGGGATGGTGTTTCGACTTTCGATCCAATCACAAGGTGTTGGATTTAATCCCGGTCGTGCTTCAATTAATTTAACATTTTAAATAAATAGGTAACCTATATACGATCTCAGACGGTGAAGGAAAACATCGTGACGAAAATTAATTTCCTAATAAAATGATGAAACCAGGACCAAGTGTATTTAAATTAATTAAAAGACTAAAGAATTCACATAATTTGAGAAAGAAATAACCAGATAGAGTGGAAGAAAAAGCGTCACAAATCACAGCTAAAGCAACCATAAACTTAATAGAAGCACCAAAATAATAACATAATAAATGCTTAAAGCACGAACAAATGATACATAACATACTAAGTACTCGGATGAACTGGCAGCGATCCAGCTATACTGACCAGAATATTAATCGGTATTAAGGGAATATAAAATTTTAGGATTCATGTATGTTGATAGAGGTAACAGTATTAGTAGGGTAACAAGCTGCAACTTGTCAATGTAGGGACAATTAGTAGCAGGATAGTATTTAAACTACTGACCATAACGAGACTGACCATCACTGGAAAAATAGAAGGACGAAGGCTGAGAGGTCGCAGCCCCATGCGCTGGACCGACCAGATCCGTACCACACTCGACACTCAGCTCCACGACGCCATCCATGTCGCAACGGATCGGACGAGATGGAAAACTCTAGTGTCGGAGAAAATCTTAATGAGAGGTCACGACCTTCAGCAATAAGGAAACGAGGAATAGGGAGAGAGAGTTTATAAACGATTCAAATCAAAGGTGTCAAAAATACTGAAAATTACTGAAATACTAAGGTCGTGTTGCACCAAATTACCTAAACGTATTTAACGCATACAAATATTGCGTTTAGGCTAACATAAATACAAATAAATATGTGGAGCAAGACGCCCAAGTGTGAATATCCAAATATTATGGAAAACGGTGACTGAAAAATAAATTTAAAACGATCAGTATAATTTTTAAGCGAACAATTTTCTTTTAGAGTGTCAAATTTAAGACTTACGGAAATCTCAAAGCGGCAGCATTGTTATGATAACCATAAAAATGGCGTCTCAAACAGCATCTGCATCATAACAAATGCAATTGTTATTGGTTTTATGCACAGGTTTTAAGATTGAAAACTTTAAAAACACCAAGCTACTTAAATTGGTTATTTTCGGTTATGGTTCCGGTGCTGCGGTAAGCTCGCATAGCTTACTCTGGTGTTCACTAGTCTAACATGCTCACTTTGCTTCTCGAAACCTTTTACTAGCTCAAATTATTGGTCCCTTTGGTTATTTTCGGTTCTGGCACTCTTCGGTCGATGCTGTGGCAAACTCGCTAAGCTTACTCGGGTGGTCATTTGTCTAACATGCTCGCTTTGCTTCTCGAAACCTTTTACTCCCTCAAATTATTCGTTCTCTTTGTTTCCCCCCCATTAGGCTGCGTACCGATCGGTGCTGTGAACGATGTGAGCGTTTTCAACAGAGATGTGTAAGCAATATGAACGGTGCGAAGATGCATAACGACGCTGTCAAACGGTGTTCAGATGAGCAGTGAGAGGATGCGTAGCGAGCTTTTTTCAGATAAGGCTCGTTATGCATCCTAACATATCTTTCGTGGAAACGCAGTCTTCATAGGTCGTGTAGGTTAAGTGATGTTCTGTTAAACAATGGATACGTGACCGGCTAATGTCAATAACAACAGATCGTAAAAAAAGTATATTTAGGTAGTATATCAGACATTATAGTAGGATATCGGTAGACCACGCAAGCGATGGCGAGACGAGCTAGACACCTTCAATGACTACCAGTGGCAGACAATGGCGTTAAACCGAACTACCTGGAAAACTCGAGGAGAGGCCTTTACCCAGCAGTGAGACAGTGTAGGCTGAAAACAACAACAACATAATATCAGTCATGTGGTTCCCATAACACAAGGTCAGCTTACTTTGGGGCTCCATGATGCTGAATCAAATGTCCAGCATTATTTATTTATTTATCGTTTTCGTGCTTTAGATGACACGTTAATCATTTTCAAATATATAAATACTCAAAATTAAAAAAATGTTTAAATGTGCACGAAACTTGCTCAGAAAATTTAAAGATTAAGTTTTATTATTGAACAACAGAACCAATCACAGGAACCCGATCTCTATTCCCGATTAGTCCCGAATTCTTCCCAACTTGCCAAACTCTGCACATATTTGTCCTTTTACAATCCACACACAGCCAAATACGGTTGCACTACATATCATAGCACGACGCGTTTGATAAAAATGTATTTGTTTATCAACATGAGTAAAATAAATAAGTTTTGTTTACATACATACATACATAAACTCACGCCTGTATCCCATCATAGGGGTAGGCAGAGACCAGTTTTGTTTATCCTTTCAAAATAAAGTCATAGCCAAATTCGGTACTTTACTCGAATGTGGTACACCCGTTTGTAATTATATCATCTACATATTGGCCAAAACATTGCTCCAGCTGCCATCACCTCGTCTAGTCAAGGAGGTAGTTAGACGCAATATACAATTTTGGAATCCTACGATGTTTCTCGACGCGCTTTTTAGAGCCCATGTTAATGCGTAGTAATCTGAAAACTCCATTGATAAGCGGCCCGGGTAGTCCTGGAATGCGTGGGCGTAGCAGCACAACGGCAGCAAATCCTCAACAACCCAAGGTCGCTCCTCGAAGCCTGGGAAGACCTCAGGAAACTTCTGTGCTTCTGGGAGGAGCTTGGCTGGCTTCAAAACTAGTGAGCCAGGTCATCCCCACGCATAAAGAACCGCCTTCGAGTTTCAATGCGGAAAAGGGAGTCCCTATACATACATACCCGGTTCAAGCACGTGACCTGATGACCCACGACCTAAGACAATGATGAAGTATTAACGCATTTAACATCAACCCAAACAGTGCTTAATTTTAAGCTTATTTATTTGTAGTTTGACCTGAACTCAGGACGTCGTAATAAATTCCTATGTAGCGGGTGAAGTTTGAATTACTTCTCTATTGAAAATCACCAGAGATCGGGCGAATTGGGAACTCACTCGTACCCATATTCAGTAAGAAGTGAAGCATAATATATCGAGATATGTGATAACACCCCTAATTTCTTTCAACAACTAGTAGGTATTACAATATTTTGGAGTTATACTTTGCAGTGTTTATTGGCTTGAATTTTTTGCTTTTAAAATAATACTTATCAAACATTTTAATTAAATGTTTTTCTTTCAAGTTTTTGAGTCTCGTGAAAACCCATACATTTTCCGAAACAAAAAATTAATGTATCCTATTTTGAGCCATAAATAGAATCAAGACTAATTGAAATGTTTACTGGTGCTGGAAAACATTTTAACTAAACCCGGAGCTTCACTTCATGTGTTTCCTATGGATAAGGCTGAGAGGATGGTTTAGTTGCTTGGCCTACTTCATCTCAACAATGTGCCAACAGGTTTCCGTAGAGCGTAGAATGTAGGCATGGATTGTTTGACGATGTATTTGTATCCATCTATCTCACTAATATTATAAATCTCCAACCGACATGACGACCTCTGTGGCGCAGTGAGTGAAGACCAGCCTGAGACACATGAGGTTGCGGGTTCGATCCTCACCGCGGGACAAATGTATGTGCGATCTACAAATATTTGTTTTCGGGTCTTGGTGTTTTTTTTGTATAATAATGTACCTATGTATTTACAGAAAAAGTACCTATGTAAATAGCATTTCAGTAATGTAGTTACCATAACACAAGCCCTCCTTACTTTCGGGCTACATGATGCTGTGTAAAATGTCCAGAATTGTTTATTTATTTATATACTTACCTGAAAGTTCGTGGTCTCTAGTTATGTATTTGAAATGTAAATACCACACGAGTTAAGCCGTGGGTGGTAATTAATAAATCATAAACTAAATCATGTAAAATAAGTTCTTATTAAGGACATAATGTTCTTTATCAGAACATTCAGCGGAGTCGCATTAGTGAATAGGTTGCCAGCTCCCAATTCGTTCGGTTCTCCCGATTCAACGGGAAAGTTGGGCTACACGTGAGCACTTTTCTTGGACAACTTCGGACACATTTAGTTGCAAGTTAAGATTTAGAGTGTGTCACTATAATGATTTATTTCCGAGCGGATTGAGTTTGCGACTTTGAGATTTGGTTATATCACAGATAATATAATACTATACTAGTAGTTATATTTAAAACTTCAGTCATTTCTAAATTAAAATATATATATTATTATGTTTCATTGAACTCACTTTTGAATTATTTGGATTTTAACCGAGATATGGTTATTCAGTCGCAATTTTTTTTATCTGAACCTTGGTTTTTTTTTTATTTATTTTATGTTTATTTGCAGGTAAATTAATTACTATGTTACACAACCGGATCTCAATTTTTAAACATGATATTTACATTTATAGTTTGACGCAGAATTCATCTTTATTCTCTAAATACATGGCAAACAAGACATTGTCGAAAACATACTATAGATAGACCAAACTATTTAGCTCTCATATAAAATATTTTCAAAAAAAAAAAATACTCAACCGACTTCAAAACATCTTGCACTGAAAAGCAAAAAATAAGAATATAAACAGATTTTTTTCATTACTAATTATATTATTTTTTGTTATAATGTTGAAATCGGTGTGCATAAAATTTAATATTCTTACTCATTGTTTTATTTACACCGACTTCAACATTATAACATAAATAATATAATTAGTAATGAAATAAATCTGTTTATATTCTTATTTTTTGCTTTTCAGTGCAAGATGTTTTGAAGTCGGTTGAGTATTTTTTTTTTTGAAAATATTTTATTTTTCCATTTTTAGTGTTTATTATTTACTTAGAATGACGTCACCTTACTTATTGTGTTTCGCTCATCAAGCCCTTTCATTTGATACCCATGTCACTAAAAAGTTCCACGGAACCGATCCTGACTCCATCGTCAGATCAGCTCGCTGTCACCATTATTATTACCATATTATTACATTGTCGTCGGAACTTCACAGATATGCTGAGTTCCGAGTTTCAACTCAATCGACCAATTTATTGAGGAGTTCTGATGAGCAGCTCTTGACTCCATCATCAGATCAGCTCGTTGTCACCATATTATTACATTGTAGTCGGAACTTGACAAATGTGCCGAGTTTCAACTCAATCGGCCTATTTACTGAGGAGTTCTGTTGAACAGCTCTTGACTCCATCATCAGATCAGCTTGTTGGTACCATAATATTTCATTGTCATTGAAAATCTATAAGTGTGCAAAATTTCAGCCCGATAGTTCTACAAACACAATAAATAACCATAAAATTTGAGGGTTTCCCTCGATTTCCATGGGATCCCTTCATCAGATCCTGATTTGGTGACGATGGGACCACCTCGGGAGTATACCCTTTGTAACAAAAAAACAATTTTTAAAATCGGTCCACAATTGACGGAGAAACCGCGTAACACACATACAAAAAAAAAATAAAAAAAATAAAAAAAACATACAGTCGACTTGAGAACCTCCTCCTTTTTGGAAGTCGGTTAAAAAAAGCTTTAGTGCATTGACTCATAGACCATAGGATAAATGTGCTAAGCATTGTCTTCAGTAGTCTATAGTTTTGTACCCTATTCTACTGGTTTTATTCCCTTTCTTACAACAATATCCGTAAAAAAGTATTTTATTTTGAATTCTAAAGGTAAAGGCCTTTTAATGAAAATTTCCTTCCTATCGAGTGGTTTAAAATGCTTAAATGGTTTTGCTTTAGTAATTGGAACTTGATTAAAACTGTACTTTCGAAAGTTGGAGATTTGTTGCTGTTTATTTTTCAGCTGTTTGCCTTTTAAGAAGAAACGTGTAAACCGTTGATTGCTTTTTAAAAGCTTTACACGTTTTAGTTTTAATTTGATAAATGTTTCAGTCTTTCCAACGTAGAAAATAGTCTCTAGATTTTTATAAACATTTATATTCTTTGATTTGCAGAGGCTTTTTTAAAATTATGATATTCTAGAGGTCTTTCTACTCTTTTTATGGTTATAAAATTCAATGGTAAAGTCGTTTTTTTTTTGTTCTTATCACATTCACGAGTATTTCAATGAAAAGTGTTGAAACGAATTAAGCTGTCGGTTGAGCTATAAGGAGTCTAATAGGTCAAATACTGTCTAGCCCGAAACTGTGTTTGTTGCCCTGGTGGTTGGTTTGTCGCGAAGAAACAGGAGCTGAGTCACCAATCTTCAAGACTTTTACTGTGATTCTAGCGGTCCTACTGAATAAACTATGCACTTGCTTATTATTAACACTAAATCCAGCAGACTGAACAAAGTTTTATAAAATGCTCAATAATTATGTCAACCCTTTCTAGGCCTGATTAGTGTTAGTTCAAACATTTATCTAGCCATTTTATTGGGATCAGCTACCTGCAGAGGTCGTTACCTGTGCGCCCTTCAAGCGATAGAGCAAAGGGATAAGTAAACATTTGTCGTCCGTCTGCACTCGATAAACATAGCCCACCTTGACAGTCCTTTAAATGGGTATACAAGATCTCATAGAAGTTTATTGCACGTGAATATAAAAAAAAGAACCTACTTGTTTTTAACTTTTTAAATATAAAGGTGAAAAGAGTACAATGAAATCTTTTGGGGGAGATCTTCGTAGGCAGAGATCTCTCCCAAAACAGCAAGGGACACAATTTGGCCATAAAAGAAAATCAAGAGTGAAAAAATGACAATTTTCTTTAAATGGTTCACCATTTGGTGAACCTGGTGAACCAATTAAAGAAAATTGTGTCACAGTATTGCATGTTTTGTTTCTAAATCACAAAATCTCAACCAAAACCAACAAGCACTTTTCGAGGAAACTTAAATTGCTTTATGCTTGTAAAATTTTACTGAGATAACAAGACACGGTACCTCTGGAGAGCTGTTTGTCTTCGCAAAGTACACAGTTGATGTTAAAAGCACGCGATGGTGCTATTAAGACTTAAAAATCTGCTGAGATTGAGCGTGAGATTCTTTGATTTAAGTTTGGAAAGTTTGCTGCAAAGGTTTTTGAAATATGGTTTTCGAAATTGCTTCTGACTTGTGACTCTCGAGCCAACATGCCAAGTGGGTAGCTCAGCTTTCAATCCGAAGGTCGTGAGTTTGAATCCTCGCCATATATATATATTTTTCATCAAAATAGTAAGGGGCCGTAAATTTTTTTTATTTTTTTGTTTTAATTTTTCAAAGCCGGGTTTCTTTTTTTCAATAAATTTTATCTTGTTTAGAGATCCGTGGAAAGTGTTGATTGAGAAATTAATATCAAATCTCACCGATTTATCAAAGCAAACCACCGTAGCCATCTGAACCCACCACAAGACATTCATTGAAAAAAATACGACAGATTTGCTTTGATACATTTTTTTTTTACTTTATTCACAAACAAAATATACTTACTTTCATTAAATTTAAAATGCTATATTTCTTAACTTAAATAACTTAGAAAATAGTAAAAAAGTAAACAGATAAGAACAGGTAGAGTGAAATGGATGGAAACACGTACATGACCAAAAAAATAGATAGAGAGAGAGAGAAAAGAGAAAGAGAGAGAGAGAGGACCATAATATAAAGGAGGCCTACACCCATATGGTGGCCAAGAGAGAGTACCTAATAGAAGCAGGGGCAGACCATCAGCTAGGTGGATAGACGATATCGAGGCCATAGAGGGAAAGACATAGATGAGAACGGCACAGGGAGTTAGAATGGCGTTTGAGGGAGGAGGCTTATATCCAGCAGTGGGCTATTATTTGAGCTGCCAATGATGATGATTATGATGACACCCATTGGGTTGAATGTGGCTAAGAAGATCAAGAAGGACCTCCGATCATCCACGATGACGTTTATTGTTCAGAAAACCACTTTTTATTTGAGTTTACTTAGAAGTATTTAAAATCACTTTAAAGCTTTTGAAACTATCATGGTTACGAACATAAACCGTTACCCGTGATCATGGCGCATGCAACTGCGTCGAAATATCGGGAAGCAACAAAACTCAATAATCATGGTAATTATCCCGTTGATAATAATACTTATAACTTTAAAGGTTTTATTTTGTATTTTCATGTGAATAAAATTCTATTCTAGCTTAAAAATGATTTTTAATACAGCGATAAACCTACGTTTTTTATTATTTATTTATTATCTACGTTTGTTGGCCCGTACCTAGATCGTAAAATGTACGTCACGGGTGATTTTGTTTTACGTCGCGTGCTCGTCGCTAGATGGCTGAATTTTTGACTAGGTCACGTCGGAACAGCCAGCGATAGCGTAATCACAGTGGGGCTTGAATAACTATTACACTTTAAAACTGCCGGTGTACCACCAACTCTTAGAGCAATGTCAAAACAAGGTGAAAACAGTCCTGCATCGCGTCAATGACTTGACACTTGACACTCCACGAAGAGACGTTACCAAAACATTCCTGCGTAAGGCTTACTTTAACCTTACTTTAGTGTTATCTTAGCGGGAATCAGAGTAATCTTACTTTGACATTGCTCTAAGAGTTCATAGTAAGGTTCCTGAAATAAAATAAATTTGACAAACACTTTATAAATGGTCTTCACAAGATTTTTTACTTATTTTACACTCTACTGACTTTAACACGGCATAATATTGCTGGTCGGTAGAGTCTACTAGTGATTGGTGGCTGTATTGTCATTCTAAAAATAAAATAATTTCATATTGTGATAAAATCCCAAAAGTTTTTTACAGAGTAAACTTCTAATTTGAGTTTATTTTATTTTATTTTGAGTTTAACATTACACGTCACTAGAATGCTATGGGTAATAATTATAATAAATAATCTTAAATAATATTTTGCCTACCGATGGAGTGTATTGTTATTAAATTATGTGAACACCTTGATTTCCAAAAAAAATAATTTGAAAAAATGATGTTTTGTTTAAAATATAACTTGTTCTATCACAGATAACCTATCACTATAGCGTTACTCCAATTCTCAACTCATCAAAATGGAAATTCGCGGTTGTTCAGAACAGATAGGCAAAGTATTGACATTGATTGAACTATGTCATTGCGAATTGAACTGTTCAAAGTGAAGTAGCTATTTCCTATTGTCTATGCCTGTGTAGGTTTTATAGCGAAAAATATTGGACCGGACGCGGTGGATACGGGGTTTTAATTGAGTTTTGGATTTAGCTTGTCGGAAATTTATATAGTTTGCACGCCGGGGTTTTAATGGTGGGGAAACACAGTGGTGTTTGATAAATGTCGAACTAATAAAAATAAACAATAGAAAATACGACTTTGAGCTGCTTTTTAGTAGGTTGTCGAAAGTAAATAATGGTTCTATTATGAAAGAACTCAGTATAGTTTCGCCATTCTGATTCCAAGTAACTATTGAAATTTTCAATTTTCAATGGCAGACACAAATAGGCGAGGAAATATTTTCCAAAAGTTAAAATAAATAGCTTTCTAAAAGAGTTGTGTTTTGTCTCATGTTTGAGCGTGGGTTACCTGTTCGCAAACATGAGGCAAAACATATCCTTCCATTTCTTCTTCTTTCGTATGAGCAAGTGGCCAACTCTGGTGACGGAGTTTTTAGGCCGCCTAAAGGCCTCCGTCATGGCTTAACGACTTAAAAGCCGGGACCGACAATTAACGTGCCCTCCGAAGCACGGAAGATATATAGGCATAATACCACTTGCGATCGCCTATCCTAGTATATGACCGCGCACAACGCTGCTTAACTTCAACGATCAATCAAGAACGTCCAAGCAAGCTACGCCACGAGCGCTTCTACTTTCTTCCAGCGTTATTTTTACATGAAGGGAACTATACCTAGCGCACTAGTGTAGCAAACAAAACCACGTCACAGTATTCGCAGCTTACAACCGATTACTCTAAATTTAAGGATACCTCATCCTTTGTAACGAACAGAACAGTAATCTTTGCTCAAGTTTGAACCAAGTTCCTTAAGCTACGGTTTCACGGATTAGCGGTTAACTGTAGCTAAGCTCCATCAGTACTCAGTTCACAGTGGTCGATATACAGTGGGACAAAGGTATTGTTGCTTTGTTGTCCTGTGACATGTAACTAATGCTCTCTAGATTGTTGATTTGGTATTTTGACCTTCTAAGGCTGGATTTTACCAAACTGGATTAAGTTTTATCTGGAGATTAAACCATAGATTAAACTGCTGTTTGTTTGAATATTTTGACATTGTAAAGTTGACACCTTATAATTTGAATGCACCTAATAACGTTCGGTTGCGCTTTCTAAACAATTGTATTTCGAATTCTGTCGGCTAACGGAATAACTACTCTGGGAGTAAGATGACAGTTTGGTAAAATCCAGCCTAAGTGGTAGGTATCGTGTCGATAGAGGTGAGGTACGATGGTAATGGTAACCGATCAATGGATGTTTATAACAAAAACAGGTGTTACTTATTGCAGTGTGGTTAAAGATAAAACATTGTGATAAAATTCTGAAGTTTAGAATCGGAGGCGACGTTAAATTATTAAATTGTAATCACACGATTTTTTATGTAAAAGTAAAAACACGCAGAGACTAAAAAAACTATTCATGAAAACTTCATTGTTTAGAGTTAAATTATTAAATTGTAAACACACGATTTTATAATGTTAAAAGTAAAAACACGCAGAGTTACGACTAAAAAAAACTATTCATAAAAACTTTATTGTTTAGAGTAGGTACTTACGTCCATATATTTTTCATTCTAATATCTGTCTATGGAGGATTAGCATAAAGAATAGAATAGAATTACATTTATTTGACACAGAAAGTCACAAATAGATTACCTAATAGAATACAGAACAAACCTAAAGAAAAATGAAGGAGTTTGTTGTGAATACTTTTTGTTGTTACAATAAATATTCTATTATATTCTGATTGACATACTCTTTGTAGTGCCAAATAGGTCTCAATATTCAGTCTCATAATTATATACAAGACACCACAAAACTGCTCCAGTTTCAAAACTTATAGATTTCCTTCTGCACACTTTGCCCTGTGGATTGGATTGTGGAATCCGTCCAAAGTACAAAGGGTATCTAACAGAACAAGGCCTTATTGAACTGTATCTCGACTTGCGTTTGTTAAAGTTGTTGTAAGGTCTTTGATATGAAATAACCAGTAGAGTTAGACCCATCACAGACTGCAGACTTCCTATCGGCCGATAGTTTATTTATTTATTGTTTTAAAATAACTGTTGCACTAATATTTACTACTAGCGCACGTCCGCGGCTTCGCCCGCATGGACTTTACTTTACTTAACTTTTTTTTTTTACTATTTTATCCCACGGGAAACATGCATTTTTTTTTCGGGATAAAAAAATAGCCTATGTCACTCTCCAGCCCTTCAACTATCTCCATACAAAAAATCACGTCAATCCGTCGCTCTGTTTCGACGTGAAAGCAGGACAAATAAACAAAAAAATAAACACACTTTCACATTTATAATAGGTATAACATAGCTTACAAAATTAAATAGGAACTAAATGCACAGTTTTCGACAATAAATACATTTTCCATCATTAGTAATGATACGTAAAAATGGAACATTAGTATTATAGTATACTAATGTTAATTTGTTTTATATGGAAATGTTTTCTATACTTATTATGTAAATAAATACTAGATAAACTATTTTTTTAAGTAAAATCACACTAATATTATATTATTTAACAATCTTTTAATTGTTTTCGATTAAAATTGATGAAAAAATTTGACAAAAGTAAAATAAATTCCCTGCAAAATACGACACAGTTCAAAATTTGGATTACTGCCAAATGCAATGTTAGGATTTATAGACTCAAGATATTTGGGATCCAAAGATTCGAGCGGGTTTAATGTAGACTTAGATGTGAGCCTGGTTCTGTATTCTCGCTCTTGATTCTGTGAATTTTCCGAAAACATTGATATATAACGTTTTGAGCCAATTTTAAACACATTTTAAACAAGCGGACCTAATATTTGTGAATTTGTTATTTAATATTTTGAATTTTACACTATTGCAACAAAATTTTAGTTAAGCCATCTAAAGGTAAACTATCTATAGATTACTTAATCCAATCTATCTATAGATTGCTCAACTGATTCAAGTCACTGCCATTCGGAAGCATGCCTAAGGTACTGGCAGCACCAGCAATGCAGAAACCGAGACAAATATGTATCTACCTACCAGTTCTAAATTGCAATAAAAATTTGTTTGTCGCGGAAAAATTGACACTCCCAAAGACAAACTAACAAAAAATAAACAATGACTTCTTCGGCTGAACTTTCGCTGTTACTAGAAATTTTGCAGTAACGAATGTCTTTGCAGACCTGATTCATTATACGTCTTTCAGCAGAAAGTAATTCAAAGTTGCCAAGTTCGGGAAGTTGCGATGGCGTTCCGGGATGTAAATGGGGGGAGAATAGAACCCTTGCGAAATAAACAATTCATCCTGACTCGGAGAGATAATTTTTTCGGCGAATAACAAACTTAGCAAGGCGTTCTCATTAGAACTGCGGCTTGTTTTGACGTTTAGTTTTGCAACAAACATTTTTTCGAATGTACTTTTGGACGTTGTCATCTAGTAGAATTGACACACAGTGCTAGTGATAACTTTTGGACGCTGCACAAACGTTAACTTTTTAGATACTATCATTGAGACACCTACATAAAAAACCATCAATAAAAACGGTCTTCCAATATATTTAGTTAGATTAATTGATAAAATGTTTGGAATATGTATTAAATATTGTTAATCATTTAATAACACGAGCTCTAAACGGTGAAGGAAATCATCGTGAGGAAACCAGTTAGCTTGCTAATAGCGTCGATGGGCTTGCAACCTGTCACGTATGGAATGCTAACTTCTGCAAAACGTGGGCATGTACCAAATATGTATTTGGACATACCTCTGACCACCCCCTTAGACTCGAAGGATCTTAAAAAATGCCTAAAAGATCTGAGAGAATGTCTACCGCGTCTTGGGGATACAGTCGTAATCATATTTCATTTAATTTTTTTTTTCAATAAAACCGTTAAAGACTTCTTTCGTAATAAAAGCAAGTGGCCAACTCTGGTGACGGAGTTTTTAGGCCGCCTAAAGGCCTCCGTCATGGCTTAACGACTTAAAAGCCGGAACCGACAATTTCACGCGCCCTATGTGTTAAATTTTACTCAAATATAGATTTATTGTTAAATTCACAGGATGTCATTTTCGATTGATATTTTGGGTACACCAGCTCGACGGAATAAATAATTCCCATCCTCACAATGAAGTAGGCTTCGCAAATAATCGCAACGTGAACTTCTGACAATTTTCAAACAAAGTGAAATGTGGCAGGTGCAATTTGGCGGGAACTTTGCTCGCAACGCTATGGCTGCGACATCGTGTGAATATTAATACTCTGTGCTAAGTGAAAATTTTCAATAATGATGCAGTTGATAAAAGGTTTGAACAATAGCTTCTTTAAAAGGCTTTTGTATTTAAGTGTCGGTGAGGTATTTAAGTGGGTTCGATCCCTAAATGGTGTTTTTTTCACCTCACATAATGCTTTATATAACTCTAGTGTGTTTTAATAAGGTGCTGATAGAATTGAGCATTCTAGCGAATGTTACATTACAGAAGAATAAACGGGAGTGTCTTAGCGAGCATTCTAGAGAGCGTTCTAGTGAGCATTTTAACCAAAGCACAGTAAAGCTTCGAGCTTTTTACCGAGCATGAATATTTTATTGACAGGCATTGACTAAAGCGATCGCTAGAATGAACGTGAAAATGCTCGTAGCTATGTTTCGCTCTATGCTTGGCTCTGTTTGTCGTTCAGTTCGACAATTAAAAAACGGCGAAGGCTTGATGTCCTGTTACAAGTGAATGCTCAAGTCTATCAGCACCTTTATGCGAATTTTATGAGTTTTGGCGAATTTGGAGGTTAGGTAATCTGTGGAACCACTGCGCTTTTTTGAAATTTTAAGAGTAAGTAAGTTCTAAATGGACAATGGACATTATTAACTTGAGCAAAGTCAGGGCGGACCGCTAGATAAGACCAAAATAAAACATGTTGTATTATTCAAATCCCGTCGGAATTGAAAATTTTGATAAGATTTTTCAATTTCAAATGTTATACCTACGAGTACTTACAATATGTAGAAACTGAACGAGTCGTTTGTACCAGGACACAGACAGATATTTTAGTACGGTAGATTTTTTTTTAAGTATCTTAGCATTAGACAATATCTATTCTACCAGATATCGTCAAGTGAAACAGATAAAGAAGACCACAGCGGGCTTAAAAAGGTCGCTATTGCAGAATCGCAATATGAAATGAACTATATTGCCGTCTCTTTTCAATCTCAGTCAATGTAAAGAGATGGCATTTCATATTGCGATTCTGCAATAGCGACCTTTTTAAGCCCGCAGGTCACAGCTAGTGAAATCCGATTTCTAGTTTTCTTGTAGAACTATAAGATTAAACATAAGATTAAGATTAAATAAGATTAATATAAGATAAGATTAAAATAAGATAATTAAGTTAATATTAAGCCCAAATAAGATTCCAGTTTTATGATAAAGGGCCTAAGTCTAGTTCATTTCACTTGCTTAAGTTAATTTAAATGTATTTCTAGATAGTTACCTATTCTATCATTGTTACTCAAAGATTTATTCTTACAAAGTGATCGTAATCTCAATGAAACTTCGCTTAATTTATTCAAAAACTTCAACTCTCAGAAAACTTTGGTTCAATAATTGAGATCTCAAAATTACACTGACATTGTTCTCCTTAGTTTGATGATATCAAAACTTTCTAAATCAATATTTAATCTCGGTAGCAAATCTTTATTTAAATCTAGTAAACTAGAGATTCAATGAATTGATAAACTTGTTTACCGTTATCTTAGAAAAATAATAACTTTGAGTATCTAAATAGCGAATATTTTAAAAAGCATAATTCGGAAATAGGCAAAGTATTAGTGTGAGGCCAGGTATTAACTAATCCTACTAATATTATAAAGGCGAAAGTCCGTGTGTGTGTGTGTGTGAATGTTTGTTACTACGTATCTCCATAACTAGGTACTAAACCGATTTTGATGAAATTTGGAATGTAGATAGTTTAGGTTCTGGAATAACACATAGGCTTCTTTTTATCCCGGAAAAATGCATGGTTCCCATGGGATGAAAAAAAAAAGTAGTCTCGCTTAGTAGATCACTTAGCAGTTAATGCCACTAGCGGTCTCCCATCCAAATTGTAACCGATCAGAATGTTGCTTAATTTCAACGATCTATCAAGAACGTCTTCAAGCTACGCCATGAGCGCTAAACACGTTAAGCCATGTCGAAGGCATTCGAGCGGCTTTAAAACTCTATAACCAGAATTGAGCACTAACGTAGGCGAGATTATGAACAAAATACTCAGTGCCTCGATCGCCAGTATGCCCAAGTTTGCTATTCTATCCGTGACTATAGTAAAGCATCTCAATTGTATGGCATTCAGTGCAGTGCCTCTAGCGGTAACTTGACTAAACTAAGTTCAGCCCATACAATTGTCCATACTTTACTATAGTCACGGATAGAATAGTAAACTCGTGCACACTGGCGATCGAGGCACCGGTATCATAGAAATATCCTGATGTAGTAGTCAAAACGTAACGACCAAAATGCACTACTCCTTAATTCTAATGTGCCAGTAAATAAAGAAAATTTACTGTGTAGCATGACTGTAAATTGAAAATTTTTACAACTTTGCTCCATGCAATATTTATGTGTCAACATAAATTTGAAAAACGTGCAATCCACTTAACTTGGTACAGTTTAAGGCTGATATCTACATTGACCGGCGTTACGGGTAGTGTAGTGTGTAGAGTCACTGATTTTGGCCGGAAATTAATCGACTTTAGTGTGGTCTACATTTCAGAGCATTTGCACATTCTGGGTGGGAGGTTCTTGAATTTTTCTGCTGCAAGAAGAACAATATCTACCTCTTGGCTTCCAAACGATGGAATGCAGCATCGGTGTCAACTAAAGAAAAACGTAATTTTTTACATACATACATAAAATCACGCCTCTTTCCCACAAGGGTAGGCAGAGACCACGGATTTCCACTTGCTACGATCCTGACACACCTCTTTCGCCTCTCTCTCATCACATTTTTCATACAAGCTCAAATAAAATATTCATTCAACAATAAAACTTCAACGAGTGTATATTCATTCCGGCTTTCTAGTTTCTCCGACTTTTGACTTACCATAGTAACACTAACGGCTGAGTTATGTGGCAATTCTGAGCGCTGCGAGCGAAGTCGCGGCCATTACTATGACTTAGTACGTTGAGTCGGCGGTATTGACCAACCACGATTTATTTGCTGAATATATCGTAGATTGAGCTCGCTACTTGTATTTTTACTCTTCCTAAAGAAATATAAGTAAAATACATCGAAGTCAATAAGGGTTATTTTTAGAACGAGTTATTTTTATAATTAAGGCTGAATTTGACCAAACTGGATTAAGTTTAGTCTCGAGAGTAAACTACTGTTTGTTTGAATATTTTGACATAATAAAGTTGACACCTTATAACCAGGATAATTTGTATGCACATAATTATGTTCGGTTGCGCTTTCTAAACAATTGTACTTATTTCGATTTAAGTCGGTTAGTAGTTTACTCTCGGGTATTAACTTAATCCAGTTTGGTCGAATCCAGCCTAAGAAAATTTGGAGATATCTAGGGTTAGACAGAGACACGTCCAATTATACTTTATGTAACAAGCTTAATAGAAAATGATTACTTTTATAAACAGTCACATTGAATTAAAAAATACCTACCTACATGAATTTAGTAAAAAGTTTGTTATGAACTTGCTTACATTTTTTATTTTAATCTTCTAAACAAAATTGTCCAGCTGCTGTTTTGTTATACGAATATAATTCATAATACGATCGAAATAAGAAGCGAAGCAAATTTTAATAATACACAGATTAAAATTTAAATTACTTCGTGACCAACCTCTATCGAAAATCTAATATCTCAGTAAGCAGCTATCAAACGGAATGGAACTTTAAAACAATAGTCGTAAAGTATAAAATGTAATCTACTCTTAACGCCAGTGAAATCGTGATTTTACTCCCCGATTCAGGGGTGAAATGAATTTTTGATACCCGCCTCTTCTTTATAGCTCAAAACAGATGACTTAGGTTTTGATTAAAAAGATATTGCTATTTTCCAAAGTTTGCTTTCTTTAGAATAAATTAACTTTTTAAGGTTAATGAGTAGTTTAGTTTTAAATTTGACCTACGAGTAGGTACTTTGAGGACAAGACTGTTTTTTTTAAGGTTGACGAGTAATTTGGTTTTAAAGACTTACTTTGAGGACAAGACGTAAATATACTCTTGTATAAGTAGGTACTTACCTATGTATCAAAAAGTAGCTTTTTTTATCTTGACTAGATAATTTTTAATTCTCGCTTCTGACGATCTCTGTGGCGCAGTGGACGAAGGCCTATCTGAAACACAGAAAGGATGCGGGTTCGATTCCCGCCGCGAGGCAAAAATATTTGTCTCGGTTCTGGGTGTTTTTCTATGTATAACATGTAGGTATGTATTTACAAAAAAAAGCCGGTCAAGTGCGAGTCAAACTCGTGCGCCAAGGGTTCCATACCTACCCATTATACCGCCATAATTAAGATAGTCCTCTAAATTTTATGAGCGCCCATACAACTCAGAGGACCATCCCTATGTAGGTATGTATGGGGATCTTCTTCTATTTAAGGGGTAGCCCCTTGTCGGCATAACTGATGCTTCTCTCTCCACGAAGCTCTTTCCATGGCAGCCTCCAGTATGTTTGTTTAAGGTCAATGACAGCATTATATTTTTAATTTAAATTCATTATTTATTAATTTAATTCTTCATTTTTTCTCTAAATCGAAAGAATGTCAGGAAAACTTTAAAAGTAAAATTTAATGTGCAACATTACGTTCTATGTAAATATCACGAATTCGTCGTCGGTCGGCCCGACTTGATCCAATTTAACGCTTGCAGAAACAATATTCCCAGCTTCGTCTGAGGGAAGCAAAATAAAACTAAGGCTACTTGCAAAAAAATTAAAACGATGCAATAAAAATGAGGAAGAATGTTGAAAAGCAGCATTTCTTGCTTAAGTTTTAGTACAGTGGACATAACGTTGTAGCGGTGTGTTGTAAACATCCTTGAAAAACATTATCTAGAATGTATGAGAATCATCCAAATACGACTGTATACTAATCACAAAATCCTACTTTTTCATTTAATAGTATACGATTTAATAGTATTTTCATTTAACAGTATACGATTAAATGAAAATAAGAAAGATTCTTCTAATTTACAACTTCAACCATTCCGGTATCATTACCGCTGGGTTCTGTTTTGTTTTCCAAAATGACAGTAATTTGTTTAAAAACGTCACCACAAAAGAGTAACCTAACTTTATTGGTCATAAGTAGATTATGAAACAAAACGAAATCTAAGTTGATTATACTCAGTTGAAAAGTTTGTTAGTAGAATCGGCATCCTGTAGGCTCATTCTACAAAATAAAATCATCAACCAAAGCAAAACATCAACTATTTTGTTTTGTTTCTTAATCTACTAATGTAAAACGTCAACTATTTCGTTTTGTTCTCTACTAATGACCATGAGTGACGTTAGGTTGCTCTGTTGTGATGACGTTTTCAAACAAATCACCAATGAGGTTTTGCAATTACTGTCATTTTGGAGAACGAAACAAAACGCAACGGCCATAATACTTGAATGGTTCATGTTGTAAAATAGAGGAATCTACCTCTGGGATGTAAGCTATATTCATACCGAAATGCAATGATATTGCAACGATGCAGAAATGACAGTTCGGAACACCAGTCAAATGTTTTCAAACCGTTCCTTTTGACTCTGCAGCTCTATACTTCATGGATTTGATACGGATTGAATGCATGACGTTGTTTTTAGCTTGAATTTACCAAAATATTTTGAGATATATACATTCACATGCAAGAATAGGTCAACAGTCACTTTTGCATATTGCCTATTTTAGATTTTAAAAATTATTCTTAGCTTATCTATGACCCTTGGGTCTAAATACTAAAATTATCCCACTTTTAAATCAATTTTTTTCACATTTGAAACTTTAGATTATTATAATATTTGGCTAGTACGATAATGATCGAAGAGTACTACCCATTGAACAATCATACATTTGTTAATTAAAAAAACCAAGTCATTCTTTATGCATACTTTTTTTGGTGAACATTTCACATAGCCATTTCACACACACACACGCAGCCATTTTACACAATAATGTGGGTCGAAATGGCTATGTGAAATGTTATTATACTAAAAGAATCCATTTATACTTTTAAAATACATAAGTACATAAAATACTTTTATAACAACCAGACACAGAACATACATCTACGTTCATCACACAAAATGTTTGTCATGGGTGTGAATCGAACCTACGACCTGCAGCGTAGAAAGCAGAGCTACCAACTGAACTGAGGGCCCAGTCAACTTTTATCAATGAACATTCTTCGCTATAAGGTTGAATATAACCTAAATCCCGCACTTACAGAGTAAATATGGCAACTAGCGGATAAAACTTAAGTATTCTTTTCAAAGCTACTATGTGACAGTTTTGGAGTTGCCTCGAATTTACGAGTAAACTTAGTGAACTCACCCCACTATCTGTCAGGAGAACTTTGGCTGCTGAACAAAATAGATCAGGCAGTTACGTACTTTTGGGGGACCGTAGGACTCTTTGTGACAACTAGAGTGGGATGACGAAAGTTTCAACAATAGAAAGAAAACAATGTTTTTGTTATGTAACTTTTTAAAAGCTTTAGTATTTTATAATTCTTATTCTGTTCGAGATATTTTGGTCTGACGTTTTAACTTATTCTTTATTGTACAAATAAAACACATAGAACAACGACATAAAGTAAGGACATGTATAAAGGCGAGCTTAACCCTACGAAGAGTTCTCTTCCAGCAAACCCTTTGAGGTTAGAGAGAAGTGAGAAAGTTTAGTTTATTTAAGATAAATAAACTTGTAAAGTTGAATTTTATCAAAGCTTCCATTCTAAATTGTTTAAAAGAAGCCTTTTAATAAAAGACAATTAAACGTGTCCTCCGAAGCACGGAAGTGCTCAGCTCGTCCACTTGCGGTCACCCGTTCAAATTGTGACCGCGCACAACGTTGCTTAACTTCTGACCAAATCACACACACAGCAGATAATATATCTTATGAAATATAAATTTTGAGATCGCCCATACAAATTATATGGAGGACCACAGCGAATATAAATTACAAAATATATTTGGTGCGATCTGTCAAGATTTATATTTCAAAAGATATATTAAGTATCTGCTGTGTGTGGTACGCTCGATCAGTCAAGAACGTCTCAGCAAGGTACGCCACGATCGCCTTATTGAATAGTAACTGATTTAGAACATCACGGGACCCAAATAAAAAGGCCGATTCACGCTTGGTTTATTCTTTTAATAGTGATAGGTTTCTCTTGAAAGCAATAAAGCGTAGTGTCGGTAACGAAGAGTGATGCGTGTCGTTCCAGAATCTCTTTATTCAAATGTCTTCGGTTTCGTGGAGGATAAGTTTTGTTTTATTGGTTAGTTGGCTTCGCCGGATTTGTTCACGGATTTAAACTATTTTAGTTCTACTGGAACATTTTCTTCTTTTAGGAATTCTTATTTTATGACTAGCTGATGCAGCGAACTTTGTACCGCCTCAGGATTTGAGATATCATCAAAAAAGCTGTTCCACACAAAATGTATAGGAAAACTTCATAAATTTTTTGACAATTCCAATTCGTGTTTATTTTTGATTCATCTTATAAACGGCTAGAACACATATTTTAAACAACAAACATGTCTATCACTTTATCAACCATCTTCTACCATTTCAAAGTATTCATCGTAAAAAATCAATTTTTGTTTGAACGAATCCGAGTTAGCGACTTACCGTGTGTTACAAAATAGGGGTGCAGAACACCATTCTGAATACATGTATCTGGGTATTCATCACATAAATTACCTTTTTATATTTTACCCACTGCTAATCATAACAAACTAACTCATCAGATAAAAGTAAGTAAGTTCGTATGAGTAAGTGGCCAACTCTGGTGATGGAGTTGTTAGGCCGCCTAAAGGCCTCCGTCATGGCTTAACGACTTAAAAGCCGGGACCGACAATTTAACGTACCCTCCGAAGCACGGATCAGATAATGATATTTTTTTTAAATTATAGGTACAACAAATAAATTCCTTTTAGGAAAAGTCAAAACTTGGAAGTCAATTTGAGTGTAAATATCTCAGAATTACTTATTTGCCATTAAACCATCAAAATATTTGTAGTACCTACTATTCAGGTTTAATCTCGATTCACTTTGAGTAAAGTTTTCAAATACGTATTTGAGATCGCAAAATTAATTTTTAGATTTATCTTTGCCTTTTTTTAGGGTATGTTTACATAAAGTTAGGCCTTTACATCTACACTATACAGCGGTCGTATTACCAAGTCTTAGAGCAATGTCAAAGTAAGATTACTTTCGTCCGTACTTAGATAAGACTGAAGTAAGACTGACGCAGGCATAAATCAGGCCTAAATCAACCTTGTTTTAATCCTGCCTTAGGACGGAAACAATCTTAACGCAGGGATGTTTTGGTGACATGACCAAGGAAGTTATATACCTACGTAACTGGAAGGTTAATTGAGACAGAAAACGCGGTCCGCTTGAGAGATAAAACTTGGGCGGTGTGTCTCTTTCTAAAGGGTGACCATAATTTATAAACTAAACATCCCTAAAGTCCCTAAGGGGCCTTTTACATCATTTTCTGATTTACGTGATGTTTCAGAGCATGATTTTTCAATTAAAATACTGATACAATTTTGATCCTTGATTTTGATTTCGATCCTTGGTTTCGATCCTTGAATTCGATCCTTGATTTCGATCCTTGATTTCAATCCTTGGTTTCGATCCTTGATTTCGATCCTTTATTTCGATCCTAGATTCTTGATTCTTGAATCTTGATTCTTGAATCTGAAAACAGAAATCTTGAATCTTGAATCTTTGAAGTGACAGCTGTCAAACTTAAAACCGCCATATCTCGGGAACTACTCGTCCTAGACTCCCCGTTCTCAGTTCAAATGAAAGCTATAACCAGGCCTGGCTCACTTCTCACTTTAGGTATTTATCGGACGCGCGCCGCCTCGGGGGGCGCGCGACATAGGTTGCCACTTGCCGCTCGCTCGGCTTGCGGACTAGACGCGTTGTGCGTAATTATCGTGATCTCGTATACATCGTTTCTTGTGATTTATGCACGATGTCTAAACGATCTAGTCCTTATAAAAGATACTGCTGTGTCTACGGGTGTCTAAACAAAAGGAAAAGCAATGAATGGACATTAACATTCTACAAAATTCCGGAAGATATTGAAAGGTTGGTACCTACTAAGCTTTTCTATAATTTGTTGTAAGTACCTATTTAAATAAATCATCAATAAATACCTAGGTAGGTACTTACTTTTACTCTGTAACTGTAGGTGCATAATGAAAACGAGATTTTATAGGTACCTACCTATTCGATTCCTTTTTGATTGAATACCTACCTGTTTACAAATAAACAAACATAATACACCTACAAAACTACCTACCTACAAAACTGTAGGTAGGTAGGTACCTACAGTTTTGTTTATTTACCTAGGTACCTAAAAGTAAACGCTTTAGAAATGAAATGAAATGAAATAGGTAGGAGTGATGATCACGCACGTCTGTAGATATCCTCGAGGCGCGATACACATTCTCTCAGATCTTTTTTGGCATTTTAAGATCCTTTGAAGATGTCTAAGGGAGTTGTCACAGGTATGTCCAAATACATATTGTACCTTCCTACATGCCCACATTTTGCAGAAGTTAACATTTCATACGTGACAGGTTGCAAGCCCATCGACGCTATTAGAACTCTAATTGGTTTCCTCACGATGTTTTCCTTCACCGTTTAGAACTCGTGTTAATGCGCTTATTAGGTATAAGTAGGTACATTTTTCGAAACCAAAAATCCATTGATGTGCATCAGCCCGGGTTCGAACCTGCGACCTTCGGATCGAAAGTCGAGGCACTAACCTACTCGGCCAACACACTTTAGACCCAGTTTAAAACAAAAGTAAGTACCTAGCTAGGTAGGTAGGTACCTAGCCTGATAATTTACCTGATAATTTATTTGTGTTGTCGCAAGCGAAAATTCGACAACCCTTACGAGTTGCGTCACACCGCGCCAGACAGTGACACAGTTACGCATTAGAGCAGGATGGGAATGTTTAGGCAAATATCTCGATAGGTAATAGGCCCATAGGCGAGTTGAATTGCACTTTATAGCTTCGCCGCGAGAGTCTCTATTTAAACAAATTTACTCGCGAAGTGACCCTTCTGTACGTAGTACTCTAGTATTCTGTGCTATAACCAAGATCTTCATTTGAAGTGACAGCTGTCAAACTTAAAACTGCCATATCTCGGGAACTACTCGTCCTAGACTCCCCGTTTTCAGTTCAAATGAAAGCTATGACCAAGATCTTCTTTTTAAGTGACAACTGTCAAAATGACATCTGTCATCTGAAATGTAGATCTTGGTCATAGCTTTCATTTGAACTGAGAACGGGGAGTCTAGGACGAGTAGTTTCCGAGATATGACCGTTTTATGTTTGACAGCTGTCAGTTCAAAGCTTAAAACGGCCATATCTCGGAAACTACTCGTCCTAGACTCCCCGTTCTCAGTTCAAATGAAAGCTATGACCAAGATCTTCATTTGAAGTGACAGCTGTCAAACTTCAAATGGCCATATCTCGGAAACTACTCATCCTAGACTCTTCCTTTTTAGCTCAAATGAAAGCTATGACCAAGATCTACATTTTCAATAACAGCTGTCAAAATGACGTCTGTCATCTGAAATGAAGATCTTGGTTATAGCTTTCATTTGAACTGAGAACGGGGAGTCTAGGACGAGTAGTTTCCGAGATATGGCCATTTGAAGTTTGACAGCTGTCACTTCAAATGAAGATCTTGGTCATAGCTTTCATTTGAACTGAGAACGGGGAGTCTAGGACGAGTAGTTCCCGAGATATGGCCATTTGAAGTTTGACAGCTGTCACTTCAAATGAAGATCTTGGCCATAGCTTTCATTTGAACTGAGAACGGGGAGTCTAGGATGAGTAGTTTCCAAGATATGGCCGTTTGAAGTTTGACAGCTGTCACTTCAAATGAAGATCTTGGTCATAGCTTTCATTTGAACTTTGAACGGGGAGTCTAGGACGAGTAGTTTCCAAGATATAGCCGTTTGAAGTTTGACAGCTGTCACTTCAAATGAAGATCTTGGTCATTGCTTTCATTTGAACTGAGAACGGGGAGTCTAGGACGAGTAGTTCCCGAGATATGTCCATTTGAAATTTGACAGCTGTCACTTCAAAGATTCAAGATTCAAGATTTCAGATTCAAGATTCAAGAATCAAGGATCAAAATCCAGGATCGAAATCCAATATCGAAACCAAGGATCGAAATCAAAATCAAGGATCAAAATCAAGGATTGAATTAAAGGATCGAAACCAAGCGCTGATTTTGTCGAGCGCGATAAGGTAAAAATATCCTGAAATTTAAATGACAAGGTCACACTACTAATCCAACAACGAGTGTGAAAGAGACAAAGCTACCAAGAAAGTCTCTCAACAAGACCAACAATCCTTATAACCAAGATTAAATTATACCTAATATATCGTTGTGTAGTCGTGATAAGGTTCAAAATCATTTGTACATGTCAGGTAGCATTCCAGTATGTATATAACTTCCTTGGACATGACATCGACTAGATGCAGGACTGCGCATGTCCTGCTCGGTGTCATCGAGTAAGACATGCGCAGAGAGAGCGGTCAAGACCAAGGCAGGAATAAAATAAGATTGTTTTCGGACGAAAACAATGTCAAATCAAGCTTAAGGCAGGAATGGATTTCACCTTATTTTGACATTGCTCTAAGAGCTCATAGTACGGTTACAGGTTGCCCTTTCGCGGGTACCTACCCACGATCTGATGGTATAAGGTGATAATTATGAAAAGTAGCCCTCCTCAAGAATCATTACATCCATTCTTAAGAGGGCTGCGACCGGCGAATTTCCATAAAAACGTAATACCGAAATCATTTAAAATGTAAGCATGTTTATATCAGTTTATGTTGTTAGATTAGGAGAGTAGGTATTTATCTAGGTTCCTGTTAAACTTTTGTTCCGAAAAACTTACCTAAAAAGAAATGTAAGCCAATTGAATTGAAATCTTTGTAGGTACACCAAAAATGTCATTTTTTCTTTTCATTTGTTCTATAGTAAGTTTTTTGAAACAAAAGTTTAACAGGAACCTAGATAAATACTACCTTTATCCAAATAATAACGTAAAGTGATAAAAATATGCTCAAATTTTAAATTATTTTGGTATTACGTTCCTAGGTAAGTAGATACGTTCGCCGAGCCCTTAAGAATAGGTATTGAAAATGAAAACCTTAGTTCCTATTCCCACCTGCGGGGTTAAAAAAGCCGTTATAATAGAATCACAATAGGAATTGAACTATATGCCGTCTCTTTTCATGGACTGAGAGTGACAAGAACGGCATAATATGGCAATTCCTATTGTGATAATAATAACTGACTTACTTACTTGCCATCAATTGTTGTTGAAATTTTGTGACCTCTGTAAAATGTTTGTATGGCCAACCGCCAGAATCTAGAGATCTAAACACTATTTAATCACCACTGTAACCTAGGTTCATAAACAATAAATGATTTATGATTTATGATTTATGATTCTACAGTAGTGGCCTTTTAAGCCAAGCTGAACAGATAACCTGGGTGGCCATTCTACTAGATGACAACGTCAATCATTCCGCTGCGTTTTGTTTCGATTTCTTAAATGTCAGCCAATTGGTGAATAGTAGAATGGCTTTTCAAAAATTTGTTCTGCCAAAGTCCAAACCTTAGCTAAAATGTCACCACAACTGAGGCGTTTGTCATTAGTAGAATAGGAAACAGTCGAAAATCTAAGGTTTAGTTGACGTTTTGCTTGTGGTTGATAAAAAGTTTGGTAGTAGAATCGCCACCCTGATTGCACTGTACCTTTGTCACCCTCAATTTTCAAGTCGCCATTAAGGTTGAGACTAACTCGGTATGTCCTTTGAGTTGAAAGGCTGTCTGCTCATTGTAGTCGTGACTAGAATAAATCGTGTAATACAAGTGTAGCCAGAGACAAACGTATAACCATTTTGTGCTTTGTACTGTACTAGCATTATACGACATCATATACGACACTAGTGAACGCCCGCGGCTTCGTCCGCGTGGACTACTTTTTTTTTATCCCACGGGAACCATGCATTTTTCCGGGATAAAAAGTAGCTTATTTAATTAAAATCGGTTGAGTAGTTATGGAGATACGTGGTAATAAACATTCACACACACACACACACACGGACTTTCGCTTTTATAATATTAGTAGGACGACAGCTTCAGAAAAAATCATAGAAGGTAAAGTAGAAGACGAGGAAGGGAAGATCGAGAATTGATTACATGAAGAGAAAGAGAAGGTCGCTGTCATGTTGTAAAAGAAGTAAAAGAGATAGCATTGTATAGATATAATGGAGAAAAATGCATCACTACACCGACAAGAGCAGAGCTCTGAGCTACTAAATTTATTAAACTGTGCTAGGAATTTATTTACTTATTTCCAAGATTCTCGGAAGTCTACTGGTTATTTTAACAGAAACTTGTTTTGTGTAAATCTATTATCTAAAATTTAGATGTTTTGTAAATCTATTAAGTATCTAAATTTTAGATAAGTAATAGATTTACAAAACATCGTTTTTTAGATTTAGATTCTAAATCAACGACAGACACATGACAAAATCCAAGTAAGGTTTTATAAAATTATTAAATCTTGTACTTATTGAAATTTTTTGTTGCCTTCTCCAGCGGGTCTAAAAATGCCGCTTTAGCTGAATCATTTATGAATTGTGTGATATGCCGTCTCTTTTCATTGACATGAGAGTGATAAAAAAGAGATACCTAATAGGTATGAATCATTATGATTAATTATTGGAATTGAGTTAACAGCCATTAGCACGTCTAAATATAGGTACCTACATTTTGCGCATTACGAGTCTGTCACAATGGAAAAACTTACGATGTTTTTCTTTACCGTTTAGAACTCATCTTTCTCTATAAAAGAGTTCCAAACACAAAATTATTTTGTCATAATTGATACTATCCAAATGAATACTTCATATTTTTGTATAAATGAAAAAAAGAAACCTTAAAAAAAACCTTTGAATATTTTTTAAATTCCAAAAAGCCCAAAATTTAAGCTCCTTACAAAAGAAGTAAGGATTGCTTTGAGAAATGCCAATTGCTAGCATTCAGTGTACGTTGGTACTCTGCCAAGACGTATTTTCTGTAGTAACATTGCCTGTTAAAAAAACTTTAGGGATAAATTAAAAATTTTTCGCTCTTTTCTACTTTTGTTCGGGATAAAGATGTGAGTATGTATTGTTTGAATTGTTTTAGACGATTTTACATACTGTGTTGTGCTTGGCTTGTTTTTACATCTTTCTATCTTCTTTATGTCGACGAAATAATTTGGATGTATGTTGTTTATGTTTATTTCCTAGATTGACCAATAATTTTGGAAAAACTAGAATAGAGTGACGTAATGTTTACTCTTTGTTTATTAATATTTATTATATTTATTAATTTGGAGTAGGTACTTGGATCAGAGTGCAGCTATCTACTCTTTTCAACGATCCTTAGATAGCTTCATCATCATCATGGTCGCCTTGTGGTGATCCAATCTTAGATGTAGGCCTCTTCCCTTTTCTTCAGCTCTTGACGATCTTGTGCCCGACTCATCCAGTCTCGGCCTCCGTGTCGTCGGATGTCATCTGTCCAGCGCTGCGGTGGTCTGCCGCGCCCTCTAGTGCAGTGGTTCCTAACCTTTTCAACCTTGTTACCCCTATTACATGTCAATGAAACAGATTTTACCCCCCTTCACTACCCCCGTCCTTTAAAATATGATGTAAATTTCATCTTAAAATTCCTCGTTTTGATTACGAGTAGGTATTTCAGCGTCAGCACAATGTCTACGAGTGTTTATTTGTTAGGTTACTAAAGATTTCGTTTCGTGCGGGGGTAAAATAGTTTCATTGGGGGGGTATTACCCCCCCCCCCAATGAAGCTATTTTACCCCAATGAAACTATTTTACCCCCGGAGGGGTAATTACCCCCAGGTTCGGTACAAATGCTCTAGTGGGTCCTCACCCTGGGTCTTCATTCAATAACTAATAATAATTAGATAGCTAAACTGGTCCTAATGTTTTGTAAAAATTATGAAATAGTTGTGTACAGAAATGTATTTTCTATATTAGAAGGGAATTTAGGTCAATTCAAGCTATAATAGTTGCTATTCACACCACGTCCTCATGCATAGTTTTCGCACGTACCTAACGAAATATTTCAGATATAAGTACTTAGATATAGTAAAGTAGCCATAAACACGTTGATTCATTTTAATGTAAATAGCATTTAATATTTCGAACATTATTATAAAGAGTAAAGTAGAAAAAAAAATATTTTGAACTTCTAGTAAAATTATAATTTCTAAGTACCTACGTAAGTATAATTAATTAAGTTTGTATGTACGAGTGTTTACAAAAAAAAAGTATTTACTTAAGCAAAAAAGAAAAGTATTTAGGTAAGTAGTTTGTTTATCAGTCACTAATTCCCATAACAAAGGCTCTGCGTACTTTGGGGCTTCAATTTCAGGAATGTGTTTTTTGATCTGTGCCTCAAATGTCCAAAACTCTGTTCGCCATATTAATTCCGTCATGACGTCACTCCGTTCCTAACCAAGCTAATGTGTTATGTGTTATTTCGAAATTTTCCAAGTTTCTTTCAGGCGTAGTGACGTCACGAGCTAAGCAGCATGGTGGCTAGCGTTTTCGCATGAGACACGAGATTAAAAGTACCGTAAAATACGCCAACATTGCCCGCTTTTTTCGAATAATTTCAATTTTTGTAAAAAATTTCTATGGGAACGTAAGTATTTTCTTTTATCATCTGCTATTATAAGATTATGTGCATGTATTACTTTATCAGATTTTATGATGCGTCAATATTTAATTAAGTATTTTATACATTTTGATGGCGGGCAAAGTTATCTGGACTTTTAGCCAACATTGCCCACGTTGATTTTTGACGCAAACATAGCCTCTAGAGCAGTGGTCGTCAAAGTGCGGCCCGCGGGCCGCATGCGGCCCGCGGACGATATTGGTGCGGCCCGCGGCCAAGGAAAAATTTTTAGTAGAAAATGATGCTACCACGTTAGAGGAGAACATGTTGTACCGACCCAACCTAGATGGAAAAGGGCAAGGAAATGATGATAATAAAAAGTGCTATCTACGTTGCTTGCTACAATAATAGTTATGATTCATTTAAAAACTTCGAGATAATGAAGCTCACTTTATTTGCTAGGTTTGGAGCTCTCTTTGTTCGCATTTTAGCTTCATGAGTGGGTATAATGCGAGCAAAGTGAGTTATGTATGTCTGACCACAGAATAGGAACCGACAAGCAGCGAGCCTTTCTATGAGCACCACAAACAAAATCAAGTGTCACAATGTTGCGTTTGTCTTAAAAAATTCGACTCGCTTCGCTCGCATTTAACTTCATGAGTAAGGTAAATTACGAGTAAAGTGACTAAAGTTTAACCACACAATAAGAACCTATAAGCAGCGAGTTTTTTCTTTGATCACCGCAAACAAAATCTAGTGTCTCATGTCGCATTTGTCTTAAAAAATTCGGCTCGCTTCGCTCGCATTTAACTTCATGAATAAGGTATATTGCGAGTAAAGTGAGTAAAGCCACAGAATGAGAACCTACAGCAGCGAGTTTTTTCTTTTATCACCGCAAACAAAATCAAGTGTTACATGTTGCGTTTCTCTTAAAAATTCGGCTCGCTTCGCTCGCATTTAACTTCATGAGTAAGGTAAATTACGAGTAACGTGAGTAAAGTCTAACCACAGAATAAGAACCTATAAGCAGCGAGTTTTTTCTTTGATCACCGCAAACAAAATCTAGATTTTAATTTGAAGACAAATGCAACTTAAAGTGAGTAAAGTTGCATTTGTCTTCAAAAATTCGGCTCGCTTCGCTCGCATTTTACTTTATGAGTAAAGTGTATTAAGAGTATTACGAGTAAAGTGAGTAAAGTTGCATTTGTCTTAAAAAATTCGGCTCGCTTCGCTCGCATTTTACCTGATGAGTAAGGTATATTACGAGTAAAGTGAGTAAAGGCTAACCACAGAATAAGAAACTATAAGCAGCGAGTTTTTTCTTTGATCACCGGAAACAAAATCTAGTGTCACATGTTGCATTTGTCTTAAAAAATTCGGCTCGCTTCGCTCGCATTTCACTTCATGAGTAAGGTATATTGCGAGCAAAGTGAGTTATGTCAGAGCGCAGAATACGATAACCGACCAGCAGCGAGTCTTTGAGCACTGCAAACTTATGCTGCTAAGTTTCAAGCTCGTTAGTAGGATACCTACTAGGATTTTACCACATTTAAGAATTCGAAAAATCGTCAACTAAATAATTGAAGAAGGTGCGGCCCGCAGTGATGCCTCACATTGTCCGATGCGGCCCTTGGCCAGAAAAGTGTGACGACCACTGCTCTAGAGAGATGAAATAAAAAGCCAATACAAGAATTTAGGCAATAATGGCGTTTACTTTAGGTTTTAAAACGATACTATAGAAGGTTTCCTAGCAAAGTGGCTGGGCAAAGTTACCCTGACATTTTTTGTCTTTTTCATACAAACCGCATTTCACAAATTAAAAGTGCTAGGGTTGGCACTTCTTAGTTAACTGATCTTGTGATCGTAGTTGTTGTAGGTATAAAAAAACTGGTTATTTTTCATTCAGGTATTTATTTAATAAACTTTAATCAACATATTTATATAGGTACCCAAATGAAAATGAAATACTAATTGAGATCAAATGATGTTAGGAGCTAAATTAAAATAATTACTAAACTATTAGACATTTTCAGCTAACTGTCACTATTATTATTGCATTGTCACCGAAGACTCATAATTTTACCTAAATTCAGCTCAATTTGACACCGGGAAGTAGGTCAAATTAAGCTTGCAAGAATTGACCCGGACAAACATACTTACAAACATAGGAACTTACAAACATACAAACATTGCAAGTTAATTAAAAGCTTTAAAAAAAACAAGTTTCTGAAGTGCCAACCCTAAGCTTATTTTGATGGCGGGCAATGTTGTCAATAGTAGATCGCTACATTGCTGGATAACTTTGCCCACCGCTATAACTCTTGTTTGAAAAGACATTCAGCAACGATAACAACATATTAATACTCCTAAAATGTTCTTACATATCATAATATTAATAAAACTAACCTGTGTTTTCGCCATCACTCACAATTCACTTATGAATTTGCACCAAAATTTGCCCGCGAAAATACGCACCGTACTCGAAGAGTTCCAACAAGTTACTGAGTGAAGCTAGCGACACACCAGATAGACAGTGTTGCTAGACACATAACCTATTTTCTATCAAATTCAAAAAATGTTAACATATTATTCAAATATTTTTGCAATTTAAAGATTTGCTTAAAAATTGATCTTCGGGCAAAATTACCCTTGGTGGCAATGTTGGCGTATTTTACGGTAAGTTTTTTTGCACTAACCTGTTTAAAAAAAAATAACAATTAGAGGTTTAACACTCTAGGATTCATTTAAACACTATTTGAAAAAGGGTGTAATAACCCTGTTAGTACACAATTACTACGTGACTTCACTAACCCTAAACCTTTTTATTGTTCGTACTTTACTAGTCAACAAAAATAATGGCCACGCGTTAAATACACGCTATTTTTCTTTGGCTTTACCCGCCTTTGGTAAAAAGCCAATCTGTACGCCTTACGCAGGAAATTAGGGCAAGCTTGATATAAGTCATATCTAACAGTATAATCTAGTAAAGGTGCTTTTACACTGTGGCGTTGTATGTGGCCTCTCAGCTCAATTGAGACATGAATCCAATTGAGCTACTGGGCAATGGACGTCACAGGTGAAACATTGTTGGAGTACCTTGATACTTTACAGCTTACGCCCCAGCGCCATAGCATTATTTCAGGGGCATTTAAAAAACTTAAAGATGTTTAAGTGTGGGTGGTAATAAAGTGCGTATCTATATACAATAGGCCGGCACCTCAGCTCAATTGATAGTAGCTCCCGACATTACAGAGAAGAAAGCAGATGCTTTCTTCCCTGTAATGTCGTGGGTTCGACTCCCACATAGGATAAAATATTAGTGTGATGAACATGTTTGTTCTGTGCCTGGGTGTTAATGTATTTACGTACAAAAATAACTATGTAATCTAGTATCTGGTGCCATTAGTAGCTTTGCTTAGTTTGGGCTAGATGGCGCTGTATGAAATGTCCACCAATATTTAAGTAGGTACTTAATCTATCCAGTAAAGATGAAAAAACAAAACCTAAGTTTTTTTTATTTACTAAGTGTGAACTTACCTTTAGAGTAATAAGGAGCTATAAGACGTAGGAAATCTATGTGAATAATGACCGTGTTTTTGTCCCCGATGATACAATGATTTGTTTTATTCGGATGTACATGATTCATCGCCTAATTAGCTAGCTAAACGAAATTCGCATGTGTGTGTACGGCGTTGTACCGACGATAATCGAAAAACTAAATTTTATATTGAACATTGTATGAACACGGGATTTTATCGCGTAATTTAAATTTTATACACAATTGGTCCTTATTTTGAGAAATATTATAAGTATCGTTTAGGTTTTTTAGCGTTTTCCTAGATTTTTTAATATTACTTCTTCGGAATTAGTACTTTAATTAGTTCGTTTTTGCACCCCCGGAAACGTGAATACCAATCACGATGATCAGTTGAGCCACTGGTAGCCAAAGTCTTTGCTATTTTGTATACTTACTATAAAATTATGTGTGGAAGTAGATGGGTCAATCTTCAGAATCAGCATGTTTGGTTGATCGCTATGGTCCTTATTAAAATATCGATATTATTGCTTTTCTTTATTTTTATTTCGAGAAGGTGTCTAAATAAGCATATTTTCATATTGGCCCCTGAAGGGGCAGAAAAGCAATAATATCGATATTTGAGAGGCGCCATAGCGATCAACCAGGTGCGCTGATTCTGAAGATTGACCCAGATACACGAATAGGAAGAATCGCGTTTATTAGAATCGCGTAATCAATAGCACAAACCGATTTTTTTATGTAGGTACCTAGTTACTTATAGTCTTACCACTGCTAATAAATATATAGATGGCTTTATATATGGCAGTGCTGTATTTACTGCACCATTCATTTACAAGCTTTGTCTTCCTAATCTGCCAAGATAAGGAAACAGGAAGCTCAAGTAATGAGCCTACAGTTCACAGGTAATGAGTACGAACGTTCGTTTGTAAAGACGGTGAGCTAATTACATAGCTTGATGTACATTACTCTAATGCATGAGCTTGTGTGGTATTGTTTGGTGTAAGGCGCGGGCCAGACAGAAGAGACGTAAGACGGGGACGCGTCGCGGACAGGGCGCCAGCGAACAGAGTTGCGTCCGCGCCCCGTCTCTTCTGTATGTTTTGCGTCGCGACGCTTCTATACATTTTCCATGAAAGGGACGCGGAAGAGACAAATGTCTGCGCCCCGTCTGCGTCTTACGTCTTTACTGTCTATCCCGCGCCTTATCACGACAAAGGCCTTACAAACAACAAAGCCTCTTACGAAATTATAGCTCAAATCAATGTTAGTATTATGAATTTTACCTAAAAGCTTAGCAAGGAAATAAATAATGCTGGACATTTCACACAGCGTCATGTAGTCTCAAAGTAAGCTGAGCCTTTTAATAAGTTTCATCCTTTGAACGATCAATATTAAAGCTACTAAACTGCAGGATGTGTAGTATCTAGACTGTTTAAACCTAAGTTTAACTGCTACAAGCAGTGTAGGTTAATTTCCCGCAAGTATAAGTTAATTAATCCACTTTGTTTACAACCAACTTGTTTTCATAAGGGGAAATTTCGAAATGCATTCAACTAAGTATTATGTTTGAATATACTTGCAATATTATCGAGGGAAACAAAACTCAGATTCAATAGCCATGATGACTAATTTTCAAAATCTCTTCTATGATATTCAGAAGTATCTATTATGTCTAAAATATATCATATTTCTGTAGAAAATTAAGGTTTTTGTGCAATAAAAGTACATTTAAATTTAAATTTTCAAATTCACGCCATAACGCTCGCCTGTGTCATGGCGTCTGTTTTTACGTCACGGATCGGTATATCAACCAGTGATGCCTACATAGTTACTATAGAAACAAAAGGATGTTTACCGAGACGAGACGCAATGACAGACGCCATGACACCGGCGAGCGTTTTGGCTATCATGGCGGATTGTTGTATTTTGTAGATTTATTTTAGGAAATAAATTAGTAATCTCGACATTAATAAGAGAATAAATACATTTTTCAAAATCTTTGAATCCTATTTCATTAGATCAGATAAATATTTTGGCGATACTTGATTACTGTCATCATGCCTATATATATTATAACTATATATATAATAGTAGTATATATATAGTATATACATATATATATACTATATATATGTATATATAGATAACTAGACTAATAGAAGATCTGAGAGAATGTCTACCGCACTTTGGCGATGCAGTCGTGATCATTTTCATTTTTTTACGTGATAGCGTCTTAAAAATCGATGAAGGCTGCAAGCACGAAAAAGTATAACTCATTTTAACGTTCCGCCTGAGCCATATGCAAGTGAGAGCGCGGAACAAGCGACAGACATGATGGTTCATCAATGACGACAATTCTTATGACGTTATCACGTAAAATTATCGTACGTAAACCGACTTTACAGGCAACCATTTTGTCACTGTACAACACTCTAAAAGAATATATTTTTCAGTCTAAAAACAATGGCACTCCGTTTTTAAAAAAAAAATGGAATTTTGTACAAACTCTCGCTGCAAAAACAAACAACTGTATATATTTGTATTCAAGAACATTGCAATAATAAAAATAAAAGATAAAATCCTTATGAAAGGGTATTATTATAGAAAGGGTCAGGTATTGGGCTAGAATACACTTACAATCATGCTTCAGCACGACGCTGTCTTTATTTCATAGCTTATAAAGACGTACCTAATTAAAATGCGATCACATTTATTAGATTTTTAAAATGTATCCCAAAAATTGCATCCAGACGGATTTCGACCCGCAACCTGGCTTAAACGTACCCATGCTATTTTAGTAAAGGTGCTTTTACACTGTGGCGTTGTATGTTAAATACTGGCCTCTCAGCTCAATCGAGTCATCAATCCAATTGGGCTACTGGGCAATAAAAGTCACAGGTGAAATATTGTGAAGTACCTTCTTACTTCACAGCTTACGCCCTGGCGCTGTAAGTATTATTTCGGGGACGTTTTCAAAATCTTAAAGATCTTTAATGGCTGGTTTACACGGGCTTAGTAGCTAAGTGCTTAGTACTTGTTACAGACTTGTCGCTTAGTAAATAGGATCGATTTCTATTCACTTGCACCATTCAACAACACTAATACTAAGCACTAATCTCACAGTTTACACATTGGGACTTAGTATTAGTGACAAGTACTAAGCACTTAGCTACTAAGCCCGTGTAAACCAGCCATAAGTGTGAGTGTTAATAAAAACCCATTCATAACAACAGACTGGCACCTCATCTCAGTTGGTAGTAGCTCTGCCTTCTGCGCAGTAGGTCGTGGGTTTGATTTTCATCCAGGACAAACATTTGTGTGACGAACATACGTAGGTGTTTGCTCTTTGTCTGGTTGCTATAAAATATAATGAGTACTTACCTATGTATTTAAAAATACATTGTATTATATCAGTACCCCGATCGCGAGTATGCAGTCTACTATTCGATCCGTGACTGTAGTATAGTCTCTCAAATGTATGGGATTCCGGTGCAGCGCCTCCAGTGGTAACTTGACTGAACTAAAATCCCAATACATTTGAGAGACTATACTACAGTCACGGATCGAATAGTAGACTCTGTGCATACTCGCGATCGGGGTACAGTTAACTAGTTCCCACAGTACAAGCTTTGCTTAGTTTGGGGCCAAATAGCGCTGTGTGAAAGGTCCTTGAATATTTTTCTTATTTTTTTTTATTTTTGCTTGGTCAAGGTTTACTAAAGCAAGCTTTTGTATGTGGTAGTACAATAATGGTGAAAGTTTCATTGTGTAGGGAATAATACCTTTTATTTTTATAAGAAAAACTTTAATAAAATATTACGGGTGAGAATTGAACTGTATAGAAAAGCTTATTGTAATCCTATGGGCGGAAGTTTCCTTATTGCCCTTAAGAATAAACAAACAGAAACCGGGTTATTATAGATAAACCTATGATTATTGCATTTAGAGAACCGAATTTCGCTACCTTAGTGTTATTAAAAAAATGCCTTAAAGTCTGATAAGAGTACAACAAATTAGTGATACTGTATTTAAGAAGAAAAACCGCATCAAAAAACATCAACCAGAAAACGTTTAATTTTCTCAACCTTTTTGTATGATTATCACGAATTTTGAGGCTTCGAAGTTTGGCAGGTCATCTAGTTGTCATATTACTAGCTGCTGTCCGCGGCTTAAAGTAGCCTATGTTACTCTCCAGCCCTCCAACTATCACCACACAAAAAATCACGTCAATCCGTCGCTCTGTTTTGACGAGAAAGCAGGACAAATAAACAAACAAATAAACACACTTTCACATTTATAATATGGGTACGGATAGCACAATTTCAAAATTACAATGTTACTCTGATTCTTATAAGGATTTGCATGGCGGCCATTTTGTAACCGTCCTCTACAACACGAGTACCACATACGTATTACAATTTCCATGTACAGTAAAACCAGGAAAAGAATGCGTTTCGGAAAACATCGGAAACAATCGTATAAAATTGCAAAAAACGATTGACGAAAAGTCATTTGAAAATGACTCATAATTTCATCTTTATTGCAAACAAATAAATATCAATGTCATTTTTAAGAAAAGCAAATTTTGTAGTTGTAAGCCGTGCGAGCTGCGCAACTAACAACGTGCACTTCTGTCGCATTCTGTTTTGTAGAATCATACACTGCTGACGGACATATTCGGAACACACGAAAATAACCGATGTCCATTATTAAGCTTGAAGTACTGTACCACATACATATTACAATTTCCATGTATGTAGGTACATACGAGTAGAAGTTTATTCGCCGGGAAAGTTGTAAAGATCGCGGGATCCCACATTAAGCGTCTAATTGCACGGAAGGCCAGGATCCCCATAATGGCCTTAAGTGGTTCAGAACCACTTTGTAGTATTTAAGAATTGACCACGAAAATTGCTCAACGATTGTTTTTGTTCTTATGTAGATTATTTAATAGGTGATTCAAGTGGTTTTGTTGAATACAACGAATAGAAGTTAAGTTTACTCTGGACCGATTTGGAATATTTTTTTTGTTTGAAAGGGTATACTTTCCGATTGGTGCCATACAAATTTGGTGAGGATTTGTAAAAACTAAGACCTTCGGAATGATGAACAGAAATACACCTCGAGAGTGCATAAATTTGTTCTTATACAAAATTGAAGTCTGTTTTTATAATTTTTTATTTAGCCACTTGTATATCCGACATACTAATCAAAAATTGTCCTCTGTCGAAATCTCGAAAAGCCATTTGCGAGCCACAACTAGTAAAACATTTCCAACCAAAATATTACACTATTTCCGCCAAGCTAAAGTAATCTTAATTCTCACCACTCACTCATTCCCAGTTTTTCATAGCCACGATAAATTGCCGGTCAGTCCGACCCTTCTAAACCATAGTGCACAACATAAAAAGTAGGGGAATTACCGTATTACCGAATAGTCGCACACTCGATCTTGCCTCCGTCCCTTACTTTCACAAGAGAAATAGTGATGACATATTTTATACAAAAAACTGAAAACCGATTTCAAAGTTAAAAGCCACACGGTAGAAAATCGGGCTCTCTGCAGCGGTCACATCGGTAGAATTTGCCGTGTTTTTTTACAATTTTTTTTATTTTTACATTTTTACAAGTGACATTACACAAAAATGATCACGCTGAACATTCCTGGGTCCAGGCAAAGAGGAAGACCAAAAAACAAATGGACAGACGTGATCAAAAAAGATCTATTGGACTGCAATGTTTCCCAGGACGACGCGTTAGATCAGTGGTCGTCAAAGTGCGGTCAAAATATCGTGATGTGTATCATATAATAATATTCATGTGCGAAGTCCAACTTATTAGTATCACTTGTACAAAAGGTCTATAAAGATATAACTACTGTATAGGTACTAAACTTACCTAATGGTACCTTTATATTCTGTTGTAAAACAGGTAATTAGGTTGCGATTGTAAGAATGGCATTTAATTTATCACAACAAGGCACGAAGGACGGAAAACTATAAAGAAAATGTATGTTTTAAAATTTAAATAGGGTCTAAAACGGTCGCTACGCAATTTTTTTTGTCACCTTTTGAATCACAACTTACTTGACTCACAACAACTTACTAGTACTATTTCAAATTTAGATTAATTTAATTTAATTTAATTTAGATCCGTGCCGGGGTCTGTATTTCTAGAAACGTATAATTTGAGTGTCTTTTAATCGAGAGTCAATAGGTTCCTTCTAGGTAAGCGTGCTCCATCTTAGACCACACTGTTGCTTTACATTAGGCAGGGTGTTTTCAAACGCTAACCTATTTTCGTTAAAAAAAAAAGAAGATTATCAATGTCAATGATTAAAATACTAAGCAATTATTTTGTGTAAGTGAATTGCCATGATGGCTTTAATACAATTTCAACTTTAAAATATGAAACTTAATCATAAAATGAACTGCAAAGCGGTCATTTTAGCTCTATTTATTGGCCTATATGACCTTTATATTGCATGTGCAAACGGCTTTAGGTCATGAGTTCATTGTACTAAGTCGTTAGATATTTTGTAAAGCTAGATAAAAGAGGTTTTATTATGAGGAATAGAAAAGGTTTCTAGAGGGAGCTTGAATTATTAAGCTGGGAACAAATTATCGGACGCGGCTGACGGACGCGGCAGACAGCCGCGACTGAATAGGTATCTGGATATAGAACGAACATAGAACTGTGCACATTATCTGACGAAAGTCGCGGACGCGTCCTTGGACCTTCAGACGTCCGAAGGCAATCTGGCCCGCTGGGTGTTCGGACGGTGTGCACACTTATCAGTCGCGGCTGTCTGCCGCGTCCGTAAGCCGCGTCCGATAGTTTGTTTCCAGCTTTAGCCTTTCTATTTGTTCTTTATGGTTGCTTCCTTTTTTAACAGACTTCAAAAAAGGAGGTTCTCAATAATTCGTGGGATTTTTTTTCGCTTTTTTTTTCGACATATTTTAGCAACACAGTATAGTGACCTGTAGATACCAGAAAAAAACCAGTTCTACGATAAACATACAAGATAAAATATAAGGTAACTTTCTGCTTACAATAACAACTTTCAATAGAAAGTTGAAATGTCTTGATGCAGTCAAAGAGACTTGCAAGAAGGTTTTGTTTCTTAAAAACGGTGACCGTTATATTACAAAAAGCACTAAGAGATATATTAGAACATAGTGGGCCTTACTTATGAAAGATGATTAAAGTTAAACACTGGTTAAACAACGTCCTGTCTTTATTTGTGGATAGTGACAAACAGAGACGGGACGTTGTTTAACCAGTGTTCAACTTTAAACATCTTTCATAAGTAGGGGGGTTTATCACTATTATAAAAGTGACATTATAAAATGTAAGTATAAGTCAAAGCCAGCTGGCTAAAATAATGGGCAATTTTCAATGATTTTCTATATAAAGTGTGGTAAATACGTTGTACCCTGCTCTGCGTGGCGAACAAAAGTCAAGCCAATTCGCTTGAGTCAACTCAGATTTTTTTACAAACAACGTAGTTGATAAAGTATTATATCAGTAATCTTGTTCCCACTGTGCAATTTTTGCTTGAACCAATGGCCATAATAATAAAATTGTGGCCTCGCACAACGTTGCTTAACTTCAACGATCAATCAAAAACGTCTCAGCGAGCTACGCCACGAGCGTTTCAATTATCAGTGCAACAGTTTGGCAAAACAAAATAACAGTACCGCTAAAGTAAGAAACCTCTTGATTCCGACCCCGAGTGCCTGAAGTACTCAAACTTTTGCATTTGTCTGTCGTATCTATTCATGTGTACACTTCGCCCTTCATACATGTATACGGCCTCTACAAAGCTTACTTGCTTACTTTCGCAAACGCTTCCCTTTTACTTTGTTTACTCTCGCAAACGCCTCCCCTTTAAAAGCTATGCGGGTTTATAATCCAAATACGAAAAAGGAATAAGTAAGAAAAAGCAGTTTGCATTTTCCTTTAAGCCTGGATTATAAAACGCTGTTTGCTCTGACTCAGTAAAACATTTGAAAAGTTAACACTTCTCTCTTGGTTTTACAAAATATTCAGGAGTTTTTGTTGTGGTTCATATGAGTTTGTATTAAACATATAGACGTCCCTCTGACTAACCTCTTCATATCTAAAAGCTCTGAGTGCATGTCTGCGTTCCTAAAATTATATAATAAAAAAATTAAAATCTAAAATAAATCTTCTTCTTTCGAGTCGATGTATCAAGTTTTTGACAAGTTTTAGAGCCATTTTGAACAATAGGTGACCATATCCACGTCATTGAGCAAGCCATCGTGCAGTCTATTGGGACATGATTTATAGTTAGCACTTTAGGGCCTTACTTACAAAAGCCTCTCAACTTTTGAACGTATGTTAAACAACAGTTCAGCGAAATTCTCACCTATAAATCCATTTCAACGCTAAGAGGCGGCTATTTAATTAAATAGCTGTCAATGTTAACAGTCTCATGACCTAGTTTAAGTTTCTGTTGAGACGAAAGATGGCGGGATTTCATTTCAGTCAGCTGTTATTGTTAACCACATAGATAGCACCTGTATTATAATTATCAAACAGGTAAATACAAAATGGCGGCCTTATCAAGCTTACCGAAAGTTTTAGCTTCTTGCTATACAATAAGTTTACAAATACTGCACAATTTAGGTAGAAGCAGAATGCATGTAATGCATTTAGGCTGGTTTTACTGTCACGCGTACCGTCCGCGCGGATAGGCGAGTGATCTTTATTACAATGAAATAAGGATACTGATTGTTCAGCACTGACGAGAGCAATCAGCGTAGCCATTTCTGCTAAACAAGCAGTATCCTTATTTCATTGTAATAAAGATCACTCGCCTATCCGCGCGGACGGTACGCGTGACAGTAAAACCAGCCTAAGGATTTAAATGAGATTGAGAGATACTTAGCTCTCAGAACTAAATACAAACTGAATCTAAACTCACCACAACGAACGAGCGAGTTAAATCTTCTGGATGAGTTAAATCTAAGACGAGAATAAATAAAACAATAAAATAAGTTTATAAACTTGCAAAGAAGTTTTAATATTTGTTATAACAGCACGTTTTTACTGAAGTAGAACCGTGTTGGCCGAGTGGGTTAGTGCCTCGAATTTCAATCCGAAAATCGTGAGATCGAACCCAGCCGGGCGTGAATCAATGTAGTTTTTTATAATTTTTAAATTTTCATATTGTTAAACCACATTTAGATATTATTACATTTCAAAATGAAAAATCTTATCAAAATTTTCAATTCCGACGGGATTCAAACCCGCAATGATACAAGCGATCCTTCTTTAGCCGGAGTGCCTTTACCAATTCGGCTACGGAATCCTTAGTCATCAGGGTTGAAAATCTTGATAGGAACATTTATCGACTAATCATCATCATCATCAGCTCATCGATGCTTTAATTTTAAAAACGACGTGAAATCGGCCTTTAGCTACCTTTAAACTTTATGATTATGATTTAAACTTTAAATCATGGTAGCTAAGGGCCGATTTCACGCGATCAACACTCTAACTAAACCGAGTACTTGAACGTTACATTTTTGGTACAACAATTTTAATGAATCCACATTTACTTGTATACCTATATGGATCAAATATATACAAACCTCTACAATATACCGTGCTCAGATTCTCATCAAATTAATTCTGACCCAAAGCAAAGGTCAACAATCCTTGATGCCCACAAAATTGAACAATACGTACTTAATTATAATCGAAGTTCAGCCACAGCAAACACTGGCTCTTTACTTGGAAATTTATTGGAGGATGAACGTAACCAGGGTCGTTGACCTTAAAATCGTCTTGGATATACGTATATCAGGAGTGCAGGTACCGTACAGTACGGCCAACGGATCTCGGCGTGCGTGAAGTTAGCCGTTTCGATGCGCAGTGCAACTTTTTCATACAAAATTTTCTACTGCGCAGCGCAGAGCCTGACTTCACGTACGCCGAGATCCATCGGCCCAACTGTACTTATCGATCGCTAAATCCGTACCCCTATTATAAATGTGAAAGTGTGTTTATTTGTTTGTTTATTTGTCGTGGAATCACGTCAAAACGGAGCGACCGATTGACGCGATTTTTTGTGTGGAGATAGCTGGAGGACTGGAGCCTAACATAGGCTACTTTTTATCCGGGTACCACGCGAGCAAAGCCGCGGGCAGCAACTAGTTTGACAATAAAAATCGAGAAAATTCGATTAAGTTAAATTTTTCATTTTAATCCAATTTTATCGAATTTTGTCGTTTTTAAATGTCAAATTTAGTGTTGTAAACACTATAAACGGGATATTTACCATGATTTTTGGATTTTCGAGTCTCCCGATATTTCGGCACAGTTCAAAAGTTACCTATTTAGCGATCGATAAGAACGGTACTTGCACTGCAAAACTGTTTCAATCTACAGACAATGAAAGTAACAGTCATAGCGTGGCAGACAAAACGCTTAATTGTCATTAGTAGCATTAACAGTACCATGATGGTACTTACTAGTGATTTTTTAAATCACTAGTAATTTTTAAATACTAGTGATTTTTTAAATCACTAGTTAAGAATTTGAAAATAATGGTATTAGGTTTGTTGTTCCCACGGATCTTGGCATTCGTGAAGTTGGCCGTTTCGATGCGCAGTGCAAATACAAAATTTTCTACTGCACAGCGAAAACCCTACCTTCACGAATGCCTAGATCCATTGTTTGTATTGCAAGTATTCTATCAGTTATCTGGTTCCCATAGTACAAGCTTTGCTTAATTTGGGGCTAGATGGCGCTGTGTGAAATGTCCAGCAATATTTATTATTATTATTTAAGTTCAAATATTATTGTGACAACTGTACTTAAATATTTATATGTACAGTTTGTATGAACGAATAGTAACAAAAATAGTGACAGCAAATTTTGAGCATCGTTTATTTAGTGTACGAGTTGAGAGTATTAGTAAGTAAGGCATTATGTGCTTTACTTACAAACCTTACAAACCTTACAATGTGTGTAAAATTTCTAGTCGTTTCAACTAATAGTATAAATCATGACCTAACTGGAAAGAAAACGTCTCAACTGATAACACTGAAGCCCAATCGCATTTTTCTTAAAGCAGGAAACTTAAGGAAAGATTGACTGCTTAAACTTTTAGATAAACAAAAAATCCCGCGGGTTTTTGAAAACGATTTGCGTAGGTGTTTGATACATGGTGCTGGTTTAAAGTTTTCAGTTATCCTTGTCGAGCAGGAGGGGTCTAATGGGGTCGCAATCAAACATTCGCGTTTCTTACAAATTGATTTCACAATTGTTGCTGTTTAATAGAAATAACGCTCTCCCCTTAGAAATCTTTATAGGAACCTAAAAATGCCTACCTACTTTGACTTTTTGTTCTTTAGATGAACTGCTCATGATACATTCATGTAAAGCATTTTGCGACAAAGGCAAATTGTATTTTAAATGAATTTCATTATGAATGAATGTATGAATGAATGAATGAATTTCACACTCGCTGTGTGAACTGTCCACCAATATTTATTACTAGCAGCGCCTTCGCGGGGTTGCCTCGGTAGTGATGGTATATGGTGATGATGATGATAAAAAGTAGCCCTCATAGCCCTCATAGCCTTCCTCAATAGTTTAGCTATCAGATGCAGAAATAATTTTTCAAATCCAACTGGTAGTTCCTGAGATTAGCACATTCAAACAAACAAACTAACTAACGAACTAACAAACTAACAAACAAACCAACAAACTCTTCCGCTTTTTCAATTGGTATAGATAGATTATTATGTATTATTTGGAAACATAAATAGCGGACCGCTAAACTTGCTAATTTCTATTCTATGTCTTGATCATTACTGTTTAAAGTTAGATAGCAGCTGGACCTTGATTTGGTGTTCTTAGTTTTACTTAGCGTTCTGCAAATCGCAAAAGTTTATATCCGTGGCACGCGTGAATACGTTGACATGTATAAAACACCAACTTTTCAGGGCGGCCGTTTGAAAGTTTGACCTCTTCTGGTTTCTCGGTAAATTAGTTTACAGTATTTGTGTTAATTGTTTCTATGGTTATTTTATGCCCTCTTTCGAATGATGACAATAAATAACCAAAATTCCCCATAGTTTCCATGATATAAGACATGTCAACAAAAAAATTGATGAGATTTAGGTTACGTCTCGAGATGTCCAGTTATGCCGCAAAAGATATCAACTTATTCACCTTTAATGTATGGAATATTGGTAGGTAAACAATGCTATATTATCGGATTGCAAACAGCTAGAGACTATAAAACCGGTTTTTTGAGTTGCTGAAGTACCTACTTATTACTCAGAACCATTCATACCGTTTAGAAATGAGATTTAACATAGTAAGGGTAAGCTGATTTTAAATGAGCCCAAACACGGATGCTCTACTGTTAATCACTGAGAATTTGAATGGAATACAACCAGATTTTATCAGCACATCTGCTCATTGTCACCATATTATTACAATGTATTCGGAACTAGAAAAAAATGCAAAGTTTCACCTCAATCGAAAAATTTACTGAGGAGTTTTGTTGAATAACTCCTGACTCCAGCAACAGATCAGCTTGTTGTTATCATAATATTACATTCTTATCTAGAGTCTATAAGTGTGCCAAATTTTAGCTCAATGAGACACTGGAAAGTGGGTCAAATTAAACTTGCAAGAATTCACTAAAAAAAATATGAGTTTTGTTGAACAGGTCCTGGCTCCATCATCAGATCAGCTCGTTGTTACAATAATATTGCATTGTCACCAAGAATCCATAAGTGTGCCAAATTTCAGCTCAATCAGACACTGGGAAGTGGGTCAAATTAAACTTGAAAGATTTGACCCGAACACAATATTGAGTTTTGTTGAACAGCTCCTGACACCAGCATCAGATCAGCTTACTGTTAACATAATATTACATTGTTATCTAGAATCTATAAGTGTGCCAAATTTTAGCTCAATCAAACACTGGAAAGTGGGTCAAATTGAACTTGCAAGATTTCACTAAAAAAAAAGTGAGTTCTGTTGAACAGCTCCTGGCTCCATCATCAGATCAGGTCGCTGTTACAATAGTATTGCATCGTCATCGAGAATCTATAAGTGTGCCAAATTTCAGCTCAATCAAATGCTGGGAAGTGGGTCAAATTGAATTTGCAAGATTTAATCCAAACAAATATTGAGGTTTGTTTAACAGCTCCTGACTCCAGCATCAAATCAGCTTATTGTTAACATAATATTACATTGTTATCTAGAATCTATAAGTGTGCCAAATTTTAGCTCAATCAAACACTGGAAAGTGGGTCAAATTGAACTTGCAACATTTCACTAAAAAAAAAGTGAGTTCTGTTGAACAGCTCCTGGCTCCATCATCAGATCAGCTCGTTGTTAAAATAATATTGCATTGTCACCAAGAACCTATAGGTATTCCAAATTTCAGCTTAATCAGATACTGGGAAGTCAGTCAAATTTAATTTTCAAAAGTAGACCCGAACAAAAATCGTAAGTTAATAATGAAAGCTTGTAAAAATCAAGCAATGTCATTATAGTTTAACAAATAATTAAAATCTATCAGTTTTCCATGTAAAAGCAATACTTAAAAAAAAAAGATTTCTGAACTGACGTTTTGTTTACCAATACGAGTGACATGTTCGGTTATGCCAGCGCGAGAGCGCGCGGGCATAACTGAACAACTCAATGTATCACAATTTAAACGGAATACTTTGGTTAGCCATAACCTGACATTTTAATTTGTTAAAAGTTAATCAAAAATATCATATGTATATGTCGAGATATCATGTAAAAAATATAATTTTGGCGAATGAGTAGGTTGATAAATCGAAATATCTACAAAAACATGTGTGTGTTAGTGGCTTGAAAAATTGATAAGTAGTTATGTCAACTAAAATACGAAAAATGGAGGAGTTGGCAAGGCCATAACTCGAAAACTTGTCTAGCTAGGGAGCTGTCAATTTTTTTATAGATACTTCATAGGCGTAGATATCGTTTAAGCCAATAAAAAAAAAAATTGACATCTCGACATATCAACGTATTCACGCGAGCCACGGATATATCTTGGAGTAAAGTTTGTTTCGACATAAGTTTTCAATTATTTTGATGAATATACTAAGTTTGTAGAGCAAAGTAGTATACTGGCGGCGATTCCGTTGAACAGTGACTAATTATATTATGACTAAAACCGATAGCTCTTATTTCCTTCACGCTAAATACCAAAATAAAGCGACAGCCTGACTGACATTTCTAAAGTTACTATATTTTAGTAAAAATGAAGTGTTTGTGGATAGAATAAGTCATAACCAATTTCAGATTCTGACTAAAACAACCCATAGAGACGTAAAACAAGGTACTTTTAGAAATGTCACTTTCAATGTCATTCTGTTTTGGTCTTTATTGTGAACGAAATAGAGCTATTTTTTTAGTCATAATTTAACTAGCCACCCCCTTACTTATGAAAGATGTTTGAAGTTGAACACTGGTTAAACAACGTCCTGTCTCTGTTTGTCACTATCCACAAATAAAGACAGGACGTTTTTTAACCAGTATTTAACTTTAAACATCTTTCATAAGTAAGGCCCTCAGTGTTCAAGGGAATCACCGCCTCTTCTCGGCATTTTTGTTTCAATCATGAATTTTTTCCTGTCACTTTTCCACTCATTCAACCAGGAAAACCTACAAAACCAGTTGAAATTCATGCTACACATAAAACTTGGTAAAATAAAACGCAACTAAATCCAATTTCATATCTATACTTATAATAAGAATGAAGTCTAAGAACAAACTTATAAGTATTCAATTAAGTGAAGTCAGTTTTTGATCCATATAACCCTAACCCGTGCGAAAATGTCGTAAGCGCGTTCTAGAACGTCCTTGAACTTTTTGTTCGAAGGTCCTTATTCTGAGGTTCATAGTAACTGTTTGGGTAATCTGTGACTTTGAAATTTTCGTTTCTGTGTGTTTGAGTCCTAAGATCTCTGAAACTACTAAACTGATTTGGATGCAGTTTTCATTGTTGTATTATGGTAAGCCGGGATTAAAAGATAGGGGTTGTTTTATCAAAATCCGTTAACAAATAAAAAAGATATGTCCATTTAAAGAATGTACTGTGACTTTAGTAAAAAAATAATATAAAAAAGGATGTTTCTTTTTTATTTGTGAACGGATTTTAATGAAACTAACACTAAAAATTGACCCAGGCTTACCACAATACAACAGTGAAAACTGCATAAAAATCGGTAAAGCCATTGCTGAGATGAGTCATATATTACCCAGCATAGTTCTGTTCTGAACTAAAGTCCCACAGTTACCCAGCATATCCAAGTTACAATGAACTTTTTGCATGATTTTCAATATTATTAAAAAACTCTTATCATAAGTAAGTAATTAAATACGACAACTTCACTCATTAAATTTAAAGTTTTTTCAAGAACGAAGGACATAGAGACATCTATTGGAGCTAGCTGAAACCAGATTGTGATATCTGGTTCCCATAGTAGCTACAAGCTTTGCTTAGTTTAGGGCTAGATGGCGCTGTGTGTCTCCAAAAAAAATATTAATAAAAAATAAAAAAAACCCCGTGATCTGAAAAGTTGGAAATAATCTATACTTATCTTTATCTTTAATCTATACTAATATAATAAAGCGGAAGAGTTTGTTTGATTGTTTGATCGCGCTAATCTCTGGAAGTACCAGTTGGATTTGAAAAAATATTTCTGGTTTTGGATAAGTAGCTAATTTTTTGAGGAAGGTTTTAAGCTATTCATCATCACGAAAAGGCAAAAGCCGAGCAAAACGAAAGAAAGCCAGATAAACGCTTGGTTTTCCGTAATCAAAACTAGATGGCGGGACTAAAAATGACCATTTTCTGAATCGCGCTGATGAAAACACGCGGCAGTCACTTATTAGTCTACGCGTGATTTAAAACACTTTTTATTAAACCGACTTCAAAATAAAGGAGGTACTCGATTATTTATTACTCGAAGATGCCTGGACCAATTTGGAACATTATTTTTTTGATTGAAAGGTGGTGTCTTGGTCAGATCAGGTCAGGATCTGATAATGGAATCCTGGAGCTGTTCAACAGAACTCCTCAGTAAATAGGCCGATTGAGTTGAAACTCGGCAAACCTGTCAAGTTTCAACTACAATGTAATAATATGGTGACAGTGAGTTGATCTGAGGATGGAGTCAGGAGCTGTTCAACATAACTCCTCAGTAAATATGCCGATTGATTTGAAACTCGGAACTCAGCATATCTGTCAAGTTTCCAATATAATGTAATGATATGGTGACATCGAGCTGAAGGGGAAGGGGGAGAGGGGGAGGAGGAGATGGGGACGGGGACGGGGACGGGGACGGGGACGGGGACGGGGACGGGGACGGGACGGGACGGGACGGGACGGGACGGGACGGGACGGGACGGGGATGGGGACGGGGATACATGACACACAAACTTATTTAATTTAAAATCCAAAAAAATCTGTTTATGTACAGAATATAAAACCAAACACTTTTTACTTCACGTCACGTGGCATTGCAACGCATGCCGGGTACAGCTAGTAAATAATAAAGTTATTATACATATTCCCGTACATTGCACATTGTGGGACGCTCGAGGTGTAAGTGTTCATTTATTAATGATGCCGAGTGTACTGTCGCATTGCGGTCGTGTACTTCACAGATTTACATTTTTTAGAAAGTCTCGTTTTGGCTGCATTTTTGTGTTTTGTTTAGAGCGGGCGCCGGAATAGGTAATCTTACGTATTGCTTTTAGCCGACTTCAAAAAGGGAGAAGGTATTTGACCAAATATTTTTTCTTTTCATTGTAAGTGTAACTTTGTCAATTGTAGATTGATACGAAAAAATCTTCTTTTGAACATCAAACATCTTCGACAATTTATTTAAAATGTCTAAGGCCCACTTGCGCGATCCTGAGTTAACCAAATTACTAACCCGACGTTTTTTTTTATTGGTGGAAGCATTCAAAATGTCTGTGCATATTACAGATGTAATCTACACCCGATCAAAGATGAACGAATGATCAGACATGAAACTTGTATGTGTCTTTTACACTATGGTACACTTATAGACTTCTGTCTATCTCTTTTACACTACCGTACTCTTTATATAGACTTCCTTGTTTGACCTTTTTTACCCGACTGCGCAAAGCAAAGGAAGGGTAATTCATATTCCAACCGTTGCGCGTAGCCGATTTAACTCTCCAACATGGATGGTTTAAAAATGTAAAACTTTTACCCAGGTAGACGCCTAACTCTTGATGACGCAAGAGCGTTATTTTTTAGTTGTCCAATGAGCAATCAGAGTAAATAAGTAAAAGCAAAAGTAAGTATACTTACTTAACAAAATTTTAAGGACTTATCTAACCCGGGGTTAACTCGCGCAAGAGGGCCTAAGTGTATGACTACCTTTTTAACGTTCTTACAAATAAAATTCTTTGGGCTTAGAAAATTGTTTTTATTTTAAAATCTGACATAATTACTTATAAGTAATGAAGAAATACATAAGTATTTAATAAAAAACAATAAAAAATATTACAAGGGATATGTGTGGAATTTTCTCATCTCATACAATATAATATATATACATCGCTTCATTCGAAACAATTCCAAGGTATTCCAAAGGCATACCTAAGTCAATTAAAATCTTGACTCTTATACAACTCAAAGCTTTAACTCAAAATACTCGCCTTAATAACGAAAATGCTGAAATATTTACAAAGACTCTAGTCTCAAAAGAGCATAAAAGAGCGCTCTCAACGCGGATCTCGCAAACCATAGAACTGACAACGGCCATTGCAACGAAACGGTTCATGCTTTATAGTTTTCCGATAAAGCCGCTATACACGACGTGCTATAAGTTTATATCGCTCAAATATTTCGACACTTAATTCTAGTGTTGAAATTTAGAGTATCGTAAAACACAGGAACACGATTATACTTCGGGTAAAGCCGAAGACGATTACACAGTTTACTAGCAGCAGTACACGTATCATGCTGCCTCAGTCACACTTTCAGAGTTTATAATAGGCTAAAAACAAGGATGGATCATCTGTCCCACTCGCACCGCTTCCGTAGCGGCGACCGTTCCTGCTCACGTCATTACATGTTTTTGTGTTTGCCAAAGTCGCACGCTCTTCACAAATTTTCGAAAAGTTAATTTTATTTAAGTGAAAAAAGGATTGCGATCACATTTTGTTTAAAAGTAAGCTGAAAGGATTAAGAGAATTTCATCTTCTTCGGAGAACGAATCGTTCTACTCATCGGACTTTGAAGCGCATTTGGAAACTCCGCGTATGTACCTTCTCAATTGTTATTTTCAATAGGTGCCTATAAGGTTCATTTTGAAAGTGAAAAAGTTCATTTTGTTTCGAAGTTCCAGTTTCGAAGTCAATTTTACATCAACATTGTCTCGAATTTTTTTTTCAAACTACCCTCATTTTGTTTTTTTCTACAAGAGATACAACATTGAGTTTTGATCGATAGGGTTGTCTATATTTGTGATATTTGGGCAATCATCATCATCACTAGCCTACAACAGGCCACTGCTGGACATTGTCAGTATAAATTTTAAGGTAATTGTAGTCAGGTATATCTGTTCTATCCCTCGCGTTATATCGTGAGTGGGATACCATAAGTTGGGCATGACTTCTTTACGATTAGAAATGTGTTCAATCTCCATGAAGTGAAGCTCAACTTTTAATCTCCACTTTTATAGTGTAGAGAACTTAAAAGCATCCTATATGGATAGCTGAACTTTGAATCTCCGCTTTTATAGTGTAGAGAGCTTATAAGCATCCTATATGGATAGCTGAACTTTGAATCTCCGCTTTTATAGTGTAGAGAGCATAAAAACATCCTATATGGATAGCTGAACTTTGAATCTCCGCTTTTATAGTGTAGAGAGCATAAAAGCATCCTATATGGATAGCTGAACTTTGAATCTCCGCTTTTATAGTGTAGAGAGCATAAAAGCATCCTATATGGATAGCTGAACTTTGAATCTCCGCTTTTATAGTGTAGAGAACATAAAAGCATCCTATATGGATAGCTGAACTTTGAATCTCCCTCCACTTTTATGGTGTAGAGGTTTTAATGCATCCTATATGGATAGCAAATTTTTTCTCCTCGTTTATCGAGTCGAGATTTGGTAAGTGGTTTATTTTATAGAAACTCATATTCCCTCGAATGAAATGGTTGATGACAATATTCAGAATATATTGAAGCTGACATCCCTAACGCGTCTAACGTATTTACGTATCTGGTGATATCAGTTCAAAAACTTTATCGAAACTGATTAGACCGAAATAGAACATAGTACCTACCAATCCTTGTCTTTTGCAAATTCTTCGAGAAGATCAATTTACCCTAAAGCCTGATATACACAGGACATGCTACTAAAAAGCATGCATATTTGGTACCTGCGTTGCGTGATTTTTTATAACCATAGGTATTATTTTCAATAACAAACACACGTGCTAACTATGTGCTACTAAGTAGCATCCCCTCAAAAACTAGCTTGCTTATGTAGGTACTACTATGTAGCCTGTGTATTCCAGCCATAAACGGTGATGATAAAAGTAAACATGTGGCCCCTAGATGGCAGCACATATTACTTAATGGTCTTATGAAAAAGGTTAAAGCCGAAATGCTTCAACAGTATTTGATTCCTGCAAACTGACAGCAACCTAAATCAAGGCAGCGCTAAGCGAAAGTAATTAAAAAAAAAAAAAAAAAAGTTTTCAGGGATAACAAACAAAATTATCTTTCTATCAATATGATTGCACTCGGCAAGGTTCTCTTGATGTTGCTTTGAGTTCAAATTTGAACCCAAAACTTACATACTCGTAATACCCTTAGGTGATGCGGGTAGACTATTACGTGACTATCACTACAGATAATCTCAAGCTCGAAGATTCGCTATTTTGAACTCTCTCTGCAAATATACTCAAATAATAATAATAAAAGCCAAAAGCCCGCGAAAGTCGTAAAATCCTTGTCTTAAGATAAGAGACTAAAAATGAAAAAACTTAAAAAATAATAATAATAATAAAATAAACAAAGTTTAAAAAAATAATAATAATAATAATAATAAATTAAAAAAAAAAAAAAACAATTAAGCCAATTGAAGGAAATTAAAATAATAATATTATATATATATAATATATAATAATAATATAATTATTAAAAAAAAAAAAAAAAACGATTAGAAATGCGAGCTGCACTGCTGCACCAACACTCCGCCCGCAATTCAGGCGGCCACTCTTAGCAGGGCCATCACAACGAGGTGCTTTGAACTCGCGGGGAACATCAAACGAGCTGTCAGTGTCAACGAGATGCGCCTGGCACCGTACACCACGGCTGTGAGTGGCAGTACCAGCACCTACTTATCTTATGCGCAAGCGAGGTCGCTGTTGCGAGCCTGCCGCTTCTAGGAACTACAATCTCCATCGACCTGAGCAACGCAAGCGCCCGATGTCGTTTCGCAAATCCAGATTTTTTCTCGTTTAAGATATTTTCAAGATCAATTGGGTAAAATTACCAATGATTTACTGCTGTCTTGGATGAATGTAAATAATACTATATACTACTACTACTGTATGTACCAATGTACTACCGTATGTATTTATAGTTAGATGTTTTTTGTGCAAGTAATACATAGGTACTTTTAAGAAAGTTGCCCAAAAAATATTAACACTACGAGATGATTTTTATCATCCTTGGTTTTCATCGTAAATACTAAGAAAAGTCAGCTAATGCGAATACCTACTGTTTACAAGTGTTACATTAAGTTAAAAAATAATAATAATAATTAAAAAAAAAAAAAAAAAAATGGATCAAGTAAAATCGTGTTATGCACAAAAGAACATTTTGCTGTACTTATATACTGAAATTGTGGATAAACCATATCGATAGCTCATTTTGTCCGATACAGTTTAGAAGTTTTTAGAACACTTCACTTACGGGCTGGGGTGCTGTATGTGACGCTCATACCACCAATGGCAATTGGAGAGATTCTGATCTTTATATCAACGCATTACTATACATTCTAAGAATTGTAACTTCTACTTTAAATAAATAATACCACTAGTTAGCAATATGCTTTTAATAAACAAAATAGCTGACATCCAGCACAACTGTTTAAATGATTTATGTCACGAGATATTATGGCGATGATGGTGTGAAGCACGAAATATTTTAATAATGCTTCCTATTATTAAGTCATCTGAAAATATTAAGGCTGATAATCTTATCAATTACATTTAGACATGGAATAGGAACTTGCTGACTTCACATTTAGAGTCATTAGTAAATATCTGGGAGTTCCAGAATTCGATATTTTTGCAAGTGCTCAAATATTTATATAAAAAAAAAAAAAAAAAAAAAATAGATAAGTATTTTAATCTTGGAAGCTAGATCCACATTCTGAACTAGTCGACGCGTTTACTTTTCGTTCAAAACGTGGCGGTCAAATGGTGGAACATTTTGTCTATTTAATTTCTAAAGTTCTTAAAAAATAAAAATAAAAAATGTTTTTATAATGCAGTCGGCATTGTCGTGATTCTTTATTGGCTTGGCCCTCACAGCCTTGGTTTAAGGCTTGTGAGATCTTAAAATCTATTTTTTCAACCTAATATAAATTTTGTTAAAATGTTCTCCTTTCCAGATTTTACCCTGGTAGCTTCATAGTTATGGTTTCTTTTGCCGCTACCACTTTAAATCAGTCTAATTATTAATTGAAAGCTGGATAAATATTTTGCCAAAATAATAAAATTAATTTTAGTAAAGCAAACAATATCTGATATTATTTTATTTTTAAAAGAAAGTTTGAAAGTGGTAAATATATAGATAAATATATAGTGAAAAGATAGCACTTTAACACTCATCGGTTAGCGTTATTTATACCTAGTCCTTAGTAAGAAATAAGTAAAAAAGTAACCACCAATAGTTTCATTTAACGAATTTTAAAAGAAACTTATAAAATGAAACCACTTAAGTTATAATGTACAATTTTATTGAAGTTCAATGACACTATGTCCCACATATAACTTTACATGGGACCCTATCATTGCTATCTTTCGAATTATTATCCATAAGATAGTGATTATTTACATGATCTGGCACAAAAATTAATGACTTTACCTGCCATAGCTTCTGCTCAGAGGATGCAGACTTTAAGTTTTATTAAAATAACCAAGTTTTTTTATTAAAAATTATGTTATATATAAAAATTATGTTCCTGATTTAATTAAGAAGAAAGTTGTGAAAATTTGATCAGCGCATGCAATACAGTCATATTAATATTGACAAAACAAAAAGCATTAAACACGCGAATTCGGATAATTATCTTTTCATATCAGCTAAAAAACCATACTAGTAATGCCGGTCCTCAGACACTCGCGCATTTGGGAATACTTCATGACAGCGGAATCGATGTGGGAGTGTTTGGGGCGATTAGTACCCGACACACTTCCACGTCCGCCGCTCTCTCGGTCTGGAGAGTCTGGAACTCATCGTCTGGAAGTTAGTTCCAGGGATTCCTCAAATATATACCTAATTCTTAAAATATTACCTTTAAAAGATATTTTATGTAACATTTTTATTAGCATTACAATAACGGTTTTATAAATATGTTATTTGATGCTTGATTAATATCTTAGATCAATGCATTAATGTTAATTACCATTATCGTGTAACAGTACAACTAAATACGCTTAGTTGACATTACAAAATAATTTTGATATTAGTTTAAATTTTTTATTATTTTTTGCTCTGAACATCTGCTAGTAAACTGTGTAATCGTCTTCGGCTTTACCCGAAGTATAATTGAAAATTAAACGAACTCACCTGTGAAGTTCGATTCCAATTATACGAGGGTTCAGCCGAAGACGATTACAACATCCCACCCGACCCATTCTTAAAGATCCCACTAAAAATTTAACTAATTACAAAATTAGGCACTCTAAAATAATGACGTGAGCAGGAACGGTCGCCGCTACGGAAGCGGTGCGAGTGGGACAGATGATCCATCCTTGTTTTTAGCCTATTATAAACTCTGAAAGTGTGACTGAGGCAGCATGATACGTGTACTGCTGCTAGTAAACTGTGTAATCGTCTTCGGCTGAACCCTCGTATAATTGGAATCGAACTTCACAGGTGAGTTCGTTTAATTTTCAATTATCTATGGAAGCATAGATAAGCTCAGATGTTCCGGTATGTCATATTCAGTAAGTTATCGTAATATGAATCGTGCTGTGATCGGTTTCATCATTTGCATTAAAGTTACTACAGTTGGCTCTCTAATCAAATCAGAAATGTGTGTGACCCCACCAGTGGGGTCGTTGGGATGTTTTTGTTCAGCTTACCGTTTAATTCAGTGGGATCGATAGGACAAAAAAATCCAACGACCCTACTGGTGGGGTGGGCCAGTGGGGTCGTTGGAAACGAAAGAAATATTATCACTTTATACCCCAACCTCCTCATTATTTCAACAAAATGATAGAGAAAATACTTTTTAAAGCTAAACTTGACAGCATTTTAGGAAGCCAACCATGTAGGTCAATAAAAGGAAGCTTATTAGAAGTTTCTTAATTAACCTCGACCTATTATAACCCCAAAATCTTTCCACATCTACACCCACATTCACTTTTCCTTTTAATCATATTCTTATTTATTCTACCGTAGAGAGATCATTGTTATTACACCAAAGGAAATAAATTCAAGCATACGAATAAAAAACATGAATTAATAATATGTATTTGAAGAAAATGTATGTAAATACAGAGTTCTAATAAATATAGAAATAGAAATGATCCCGACCTTCTCTTTAAAAAAGAAACAGATCGCCTAGACAAGTGGCATCAATCGATTCTATTTTTATAATACGCTCACTCTTGCCGATGTTTCATTGGTGGACAAAGTAGTGAAGACCACGTGAATAATAACGTCTCGTTCGAGTGTTAGCGAATCCGTACCATTATAAATGTGAAAGTAAAGTAAAAATATTTATAATATTTACTTTTTTAATGTGAAAGTGTGTTTATTTGTTTGTTTATTTGTCCTGCTTTGACGTCAAAACAGAGCGACGGATTGACGTGATTTTTTGTGTGGAGATAGATAGAGCGCTGGAGAGTAACATATTCAGTCAATATTTTAGACGGTACGATTTTTTAAAACTTGAAAACGCGATATCTCAAAATCATTGTTTTTGAGTTGCAACTATATTACTTGTGAGGTGCGATATGCTACTTTTTATCCGGGTACCACGCGAGCGAAGCCGCGGGTAGCAGATAGTTATAGATATAAAATCGGATGTCATTTGGCTATGCGGGCAGGTGTGTTTCCGTGATATTATTCTATAACACTCCGTCTAAAAGCTTCATAGAAACGATAACAAAAAGCTATTGGTTCAACGTTGCTATAGTTTCCTATCTCGATACGTCCGTATACGTTTGGGACAAATTCCTGACGTTGACGCTCAGATTGCAAGCGACACTTTTGTTTGCAATTCGGTATACTGCAGGCACAGATTAAGGACTTTTTATATCTACAGACAATGAACGTAAGGCTCGGGACATACAGAAAAGACGTAAGACGAGGACGCGTCGCAGACATATGTCTCTTCCGCGTCCCTTTCATATCAAATGTATAGAAGCGTCGCGCCGCAAAACATACAGAAGAGACGCGGCGCCGCCGTCACATTTTGTATGAAAGGGACGCGGAAGAGACATATGTCTGCGCCCCGTCTCTTCTATCTGGCCTGCGCCTAACACGTAGGGTGCCAGATAGCCATGACGGAGGCCTTGAGGTGGCCTAGAAACTCCGTCACCAGAGTTCTAGCTCGTACGAACATACATACAAACATAGGGTGCCAGATATCGACAGACAACGATGTATGGATGTTTGTTACTCTGTCACGCAAAAACTACTAAACGGATTTGGCTGAAACTTATAATATACCTACATAGTTTATGACCAGGAATAACACTTTTTTTCCGGGTAAGTATCACGAGTGCAAAGCCACGGGTGGATACTAGTTAAAAATAAAAGGGCATTGAAAATAAGAGAGAAAATATATAACATTTACCGAAATGTTTTTAAAATTCAATTAGGATATCACACTTTTTCAATGTATCCAAATCCATATTGTTCGCAAAAACAAAATTAAAAACAGCTCTAGCTAAAATAAATTTTTCCGAGTGTAACTTTCGGCAGAAAAATACGCTTTTCAATCTATGACGGCCTGAATTTCATTTGAAAAAATTAGACAATCTGTACGGCACTCCGCCCCCATTTTTGAAAATTGAATCGCTCGCATTCTACCCGTTCTATTTTACATTGAAAGTGGAATTTAGTGTCAGGGGCTAGGGTAGGTACTTTTATTTGCAACTGAGTGTACAGTGCGGTGCAGTTTTGGTGAAGTTGGATTTGGAAATAGAAACAGAGGTAGTGTAAACTGCACGAATTCCTGTCGTTTTAAACTTTGATGTTTTTAATTACTTTTGGGGATTTCGGCGGTTCGGTGATGTTTCGTGAATGTTTTCTATTGGGAACTTTCTAAATCAAAACGAATCTAATGAGGAAATGGAAAAGGGATCAAACAGGATTTTTCCCATCAACTTTTATTATAATTCAAAATTATAAATGTGAAAGTTTGTATGTGTAAATGTTTGTTATTTTTCTATAAAAGTAAGTAGGTACTTATGTATACTCATGTAAGTAAGTAAAAATATATAGTTACGATAAGTTTCCAGTTGGTCCACCAATGCCATATAGATTGGGTCACTAGTACTACTAGTAGTACTATGAGTTCAAACTTGTATCATTTGTACTAAGTACCTACCAGTAGTACTACTAATCCAGCGCCCAACTTTGTGGGTGTGGCTCGTTAGAATTTTAAATCTAACATTTAGAATATAAACATTGTTACTGTATAAGAAAATGTAGGCCTGATTGAACCCATAGATTTCTAATGATGAAATTAGCCCTCTGATTGTCTATCTTTGATAGCGACCAAAATCGGTCTCAAACTCTCAAATATGACAGTTCAGTGACCACGCAAGTAGCTCTTTCACTCTCATCTCAACGAGACCGAACGCGACAAAAGATGCCTACGCGATCGTTTTGACATTTTGAGACCAATTTGAGGTTTATGAGGGCTACTCTATGATGCGGGCTCCACGACTGTACCAATTACCAACGAAACCCTAAGGATATTTTAGATATAGCAATCTGTATGTAGGTAGGCACTTGATAAGAACGAGACACATAAAATAGCTTCTTGTTAGCATAAAGAAACAGAACATTTCCGTATTCTTCCTTCGAAAAAATTTAATTTAAAAAAGCGAGAGAAAAAATCTCCGTTCCCTTGGGTGTCGTGTCACCGATGAGCGCTTGAATCGCTGCTTTGCATACAACTATTACCGCTGATTTCAGCGTCCAGCGCCCAGGGGAGCGCTGCCTCTCATCCCCTTTTTATCTAGCGATGGAAGTGCTATAGTTACATTTGCATTCTGAAATTCGAGATAGTGCTGTGACATAACCGACTTTTATACCATAAACAATTTCGAACCTTAGATTTAAATCGTGCAGTCTGTTCTAGTTATCCAATTTGAATATCGAATCCAAGCTTTTACAAATTGATAATCGACATATCGGCCAATCATCGTACGCTAAAACTGTAAAGCATTTCAAAGAACACATTTTAAGATCAAGTCATAGAGGATTATATTCAGTAGATAATATAAGTCAATTAGCGAAGTATATTTTAATTATGAAATTCCAAATAAATCGTAGCTCGTGTGACTATTTTTTGTTGTCAATTTGTAAAATTACTTTTTTCTCACTGTAAAGTTTAGGTCTCTTGATCACAACGCACAACGCTGCGGCATGCGGTATGCGGTGCCAGACACATAATCCTGTGAAAAATTATAGAATGTTCTTTTGTTGCAGTTTGAGTCAGCGGTGAGGGGCAAGTGCGGTAAAGTGGGGAGCGGGTACGCCGCACAACGCTGCGTCGTGTTTGTTCCACTCTGCAGTGCGCGTCACGGGTCGACATTGGATTTGTTTGAAGACAATTTAATAGAATCACAATAAATCAACAGACCGCTTCTCCGCACAGACAGAAACGCTGCGTCGTGACGCAAAGATGGAGCCGCATACCGCAGCGTTGTGCGTTCCGATCAAGTGACCATAGTTTAACCGGCTTTTTTCTACAGGGCTGTTTAGGAATGCCTAAAACAGTCGGTACAAATATGTATTCAAGCCTAACTTGTAATATGTATTCAAGCGTAACTTCTAAACAAGCATAAGGTAACTGTTCTAGGATTACATACACCGTTGAAACTGCAACTATTTAGATTAAGCTTAGGTTGCGCTTCCGCGTTTCAACTGTTTTCTTTTCGTGTACGGTCTTGAGTTCTTGACTAATTAAAAATTTGTCTGATCAAAGATAACAAGTAAAAAAACTACTACTATACAACAAAATAAAACAATAGTGTTGATTCTGTTGTAGGTATACTGGCTAAATTATTATCATAAATGCAAAAGCTCTTATTTCGTTAACGCTAAATACCAAAACGTGACATATTATTTAATTTGACATTTCATTATGTAGTTTATGGATCATTGCATCAAGTTTTACTAATTTTTTACTAATTTTCCTGAAAGATTCAGCTTCATCGGCAAAGGTTCTCAATTTGGGCTCTTTGTCCAGATCCACGTGTAGTTTTTGGTAAAATTAATGTACGGGTTGTGTTACTCAGCAAGAGTCTTGTTAGGCTTGAATAATTCTACCCACAAACAGTGTTTTCTGGTAGAATTATTCAAGACTAACAAGACTGTCAAACACAACACTAAAATCAGTGATTTTAGAAATCTCATCTATTTGCTGTTATATCTTTTGGTCATCAGCATGCAATAAATAAGAACGTTTTTATTTTTACATTTTTAGTTAGTCGATGAACAAAACTTACCATTTTTAGCAGCTCTGGCGAGAAGAGTAGCGCCCAGCACTGCGGCCGTGGCCAGCAGCCGACAACTCGCCGCCAGCATGATGCCAACTGTCACTCCAACATCACTTCACATCACTTTCACATACCATTTTTACAACACCCCTTTTTTACAACACCCCTTTTTACAACACCCCCTTTTTCCACACTCACTGGTCAATTGCCCCTCACTTACATACCCATTCAAAAATACCCCTTTTTAATGCAATTACTTGACCCTAATATCGACACTCGGTATATACCGTCCGCGAATAATGGCAAATTAAACGAATCATGACGTTTTATTCAAAATATCGAGTTTCATTTGCGATTGAGTCGACTCTGTAACAAAAGAAATAAATGAATTTTATTATTACTGTCGGACGAAATGGGAAAATTACACAGAAAATGGCATTCGCGAACTGTTATTAAGCTTGGAGTAAATTGAAGGAAGCTGGCTCAATGATGTGCTTAAAGATTTTTGGATTCTAATTAGTTAAGCATTATGTTTTAGCGGATGAAATAAATTCTGGGAATTTATTTCTTTGATGTTATTTCTCTATTTCTCTAGCTCACTAGCTGTACCCGGCATGCGTTGCAATGCCGCGTAAAAAATGAAGAACATACAAACCTTTTTTATTTAAATTGATTTTTTGGACCAGTAACCCTCACGGGCGTCCTTACTCTACCAAAGATTTTAATTTTTTTTATAGGTACCTTGCGTTATTTTTTTGTACTTATAAGAAGTTTTTTAGGAAATAATAAGTCTCTACCAAAGTTATCTAACAATCTAATCAATGCTTCTGGAACGCGTATGAAACATCTTATAGGGATAAGAATTAAATTTATTATTATTTTTACTTTTTCAGATTATTATCATCATCATCATTGATCATGTTCATGATGATAATTAATCATGGTCAAGGTCGATTTAATCCAGGATTGGGATTCAAAGAGGTCAAAGTAACGTAAACACAATTCTAGCCCCAATGTTCGAAATACGAATTTCAATTTTAGAAGCGTGTCGCGCTCTCACACCAAATCAGAGAAACTGCGGTTTCTGTTCGAATCATATTTGAAAATTTGAATTTCGAACATTAGATTTTGCTGTTGTTGGAAATTAATCGCAACATTCCATTTATTGGTACAAAATTGTTATAGTATTGCAGCATTTTTATGATTCTATTTTTTTATGATAGGCATATTTTATTGTTATTTTTTACGTTATTTATTTTATATAGGCCTACTGTATAATACTTTTATGTACTGTAATTAGTCTCCTGAAATCAATAAATTAATTCTTTTTTAAGAAATTATTGTATTGTCATCGGTCTTTGATACCTAAGTGAGAAAAGATTCAATTTAATCGGGCGTTTTTAAATGGGACAAAATTATGATCAAATTATAATCCTTTAAATACATTAAATACATAGATACTTAGATATATAAATAACATAAGTACAGGCGAAGTAAACGCGTGTTAATAATTATTACCAATTCATGTTTGGTAAATTATTGTAAAGGAAAATAATTATTGCTGCAGATGACAAAAATTCACAAATGAATAACTTTGCGGAACTGAATATGTTTAATAACAATTAATTCACCCATCTTAAAATAAATAGTAAGGTTAATTAGCATTTATTGAAAATAATTTGCATAATTCAACACGCAGCGCGGTTATTACATTTTACGGTTGGTTATAAAATAAAATTTTATAAACATTTTATGATCAAAACACGTGTTTATTGATATTGATACTCCATGGTTATTTATTTTAGTGGTTATAAAAAACGATAGCACACCAACTGATTAAAAAAATATATGCTTACTGCAGGGGCCACACTACGGGGATATGGCAAATTATTTGCCATATCCCCATAGTGTGGCGCCTGCATTATGCATATATTTTTTTATTACCCCTCGCCCCTGCATAAGTCAAAAATAAGAATATGGTTTTATTTCTGACAATTTCACACAGTAATGAGCCGTGTTGCCGAGTGCGATAGGATCGAAATCCGATCCGAAGGTTGTGGATTGAAATCCAGGCTAGTATTTATATAAACATGATAATGTTTAGATGTACGAGTATTTTTGAGTTTTTAGTTTTAGACACTGAATCTACAATACCTATCTAGGCATTGTAGATATTCTATTTAGTAAAGAAACTAAGTAAAATCTTAAGTCAACAGAATACACCCTGAAGTCAAAAAAACTTGAGCAGGAGTCTCGCAATTAACCCCCATCGCCAACAGGCCTGAGTTGTGTTTAACTCGGCCATTATTTAGTGGGCCATAACGACCGACCTTAGTGATTCATTAACACCGTTCAGTAGTTATGACACACCATTAGCTCTTTATGGCTCGTGAAGAATGCTAAATAAATAGAGGGGGCGGGGTCTTGCTGTAATAGTGGAATTCATCGTTGAAGTTAAGCAGCGTTGGGTAGCGCACAACGCTGTTCCCTACGACTTAAGGTCGCATACGTAACGGGATAAAACCTCGGACGGGACGGAGACGTGACATAACATCTTCCTTAACACAGAACACTAAGGTCCATAACGATGTTTTTTCACCTGACGTCCCGTCACGTCCCGTCCCGTCCCGCCCCGTCCAATTTCTCGTTACGTGTATTTTGTTACTATATTTTTAACTGAAACGATGTCAAGATCGCTCTCAGCGATAAGGCCGCCCATTGTACTCATCATCATCATCATCAGCCTATAGCAGTCCACTGCTGGATATAGGCCTCCCCTAATGAGCGCCATCGCGCCCTGTCTTCAGCTTGACGCATCCAACTTGTGCCGGCAGCCTTTCGCAGATCGTCACTCCACCTGGCAGGCGGGCGTCCTACACTACGTTTGCCGAGACGTGGTCTCCACTCGAGAACTCGTTTACCCCAGCGGTTTTCAGTTCTTCGGCAGATATGGCCGGCCCACTGCCACTTCAGCTTGCTAATTCTCTGAGCTATGTCAACGACTTTGGTGTTCTGCCGAATAGTCTCATTGCGGATCCTATCCTTCAGAGAAACTCCGAGCATAGCTCGCTCCATAGCTCGCTGAGCGACTTTAAATTGGTAGACCAGCCGTACTGTGAGTGTCCACGTCTCAGCTCCGTATGTCATAACGGGTAGAACGCACTGATTGAAAACTTTCGTTTCTTGAAAATTTCAAAAAATAAAATTGAAAATTGAAAAGTTTCGTTTTTCGGTAACGAGAAGACCCGACGCAATTTTCCAAATGCTGCCCGGCCTAGCTGGATTCTCCTTTTGGCCTCCTTCTCGAAGTTGTTTCTACCTAATCGCAAAATCTGCCCGAGGTATGTGTACTCCGAAACAACTTCAAGAAGGTGACCATTAACGCTGATAGGTCTCGGATCAATTTGATCATTGATCATGACTTTGGTTTTATCCAAATTCATGCCGAGACCTATCTGCCGTGAGGCCGATGCTAGGCCGTTCAGCATTTCCTGCAGCTCCTCAAGCGACTCCGCCATTATGACTATGTCATCTGCGAATCTCAAGTGTGAGATGTAACTGCCGTTGATGTTTAAGCCCATACCTTCCCAGGCCAGCGTCTTAAACATATCCTCCAACGCGGCTGTGAAGAGTTTCGGGGATATAACATCCCCCTGTCTCACTCCTCTGCGCAATTGGATGGGTTTAGACTGCCGGTCCTGTAGTTGGACTTTCATGGTGGCAGCATCGTAGAGACATCTCAACACTTGGATATAACGATAGTCTACTTGGCATCGCTGCAGGAATTCCAGTAGAGCCCAGGCTTCGACTGAGTCAAAGGCTTTCTCATTGTCCACAAAAGCTAGACACAGGGGCTGATTATACTCTTCGGATTTCTGTATAATCTGCCTTATTGTGTGTATGTGGTCTATGGTGCCATATCCTCCGCGAAACCCGGCCTGCTCCGGAGGCTGGAACTCGTCGAGTCTTCGTGCGAGACGATTCGTGAGGACTCTTGAGAACAGCTTATAGCCATTGTACTAATTAAGACTATTTTATGTTGTTATATTTTACTTTTCTTTGTGTACAATAAAGTGTTCAATCAATCAATCAAGAAATCGTCACGTTCCGTCTGGGACGAGAAAAATCACGTTACGTATGCAGCGACCTTTACATGATCTGACTTACGAGGCCGTCTCCCTACTACTTACATGATTTTCAGAGACTTGTTTGAAGTGATCGTGGCGTAGCTTGCTTAGATGTTCATTATTGATCACTACCTGACGCCTGCGGCTTGGCCCGCGTGGACTACTATTTTATTTATCCCACGGGAACCGTGCATTTTTTCGGGATAAAAGGATAAAAGTAGCTTATGTCCTATTCCCGGTCATTATCTATCTATGTTTCAAATTTCAGTCAAATCAGTTCAGTGGTTATCGAGTTATAGAGGAACAAACATACATCCAAACAACCAACCAAACATCCATCCAAACATCCAAATTTTCGCATTTATAATATTAGTGTGATTAGTGTGATAGTGTGAAGTGTGATATTTGTGTGATTAGTGTGATGTAATAAGTGTGATATTGTGATTGAAGTTAAGCAGCGTTGTGCGCGGTCACAAGATGGGTGAGCGCAAGTGGTATTACGAGCTGAGCGCTTCAGTGCTTCGGAGGGCACGTTAAATTGTCAATCCCGGCTTTTAAGTCTCTAAGCCATAATGGAGGCTTTTAAGGCACTTGCTTATACGAACTTACTTTAGTGTAATGGCGTGGTGGCAATTTTCACAATTTTTTCTGATGAACTTTCATTCTGACCGGTCACTGTGACCGTTGTAGTTTCACCGAACCACACGGGTCGGGGTAAAAATAAAAACACGCATATGTTTTTATTTTTACCCCGACCCGCGTGGTTTATTCACGTTTGATCTACGAGTATTGGCATTTTGACATTAAGTGGACAGACGGGAAAGGATTTAGTTCTCAAAGCTCCCCCTTTAGTTGGCTAGGAAAAAATATTTTTGTGTTTAAAATAGCATCTTTCAGAATAAGCTGACAACACCGTGTCTTTCTTTTCTTCTTTCTTAAAATTGTAACAAATCTTGTTTAGGTACTTAGTAGTATTTTTTTGGTTTGTTATATGTATATTTTTGAATAACAGTTACCTACGTTTGCTTTGAAGTAAATATGAACAAAAATTTGATGCCATTGTATTCTGTTTTTTAGTTTCTTAACCAGCTTTTTTTTCCAGCAGATTTCGTCATTTATTTTCGTGAATGCAAATGAAAAGCTTAAATTCCAGGGATCTGAAAGTGCTTTACGTATGGGGAATTGTTTTAATAGTATGGCAGCTATCCCTATTGTATGAAAGTATTGTTATTACGAAACAATAGAGAAAAAATATTTTTGGAACGAAATTTGCTGAAGGATATTTCGAATATCTCTAGTGGTTATTCCGTTATGCGCAATAAGAATCAGTCGAACTAAAACCGAAGCTTCGAATCCCAATCAAAAGTTGCCGACTCTGCGTAACGGAACGTATTTTCGAAATAGTAGAGTGATTTGGAGCAGTAATGAATCTCGCTCGACCAACAATGAACCAATATTCTTAACTAACGAACCGTGAACATACAATTTCTGAACGTTTCCAACCGTTTTCCAGATGGTGACGATTCTGTACTGATTATACGCCAATTTCACCCTTATTGCTGAAGGGAGAGGCATTAATTTTGGAAAAAATCAAATTTGCTTTTTTGCGCGCTCTCGGAATTATATTGTGAAATGGATCGGATACCTATTCATAATGAAAATGGTGCGCCAAATTGTAAATATGTCCGTCAAAAATGCTACAAAATTGTACCAGTGAGCCTGGGATTGTGAAACTTTGATTAATTTCCGATTTTCGACTACACAAATAGAAAGTCTATTCTTGTTGAAGTTCCAAATGAATTTCCATTTATATCACTAGTTTCCTCCTGCGGCTCCACTCGCGTGGTACCCGGATAAAAAGAAGCCTTTGTCCTATTTCCGGTCATTACCCAAGGTCAAGGTCCAGGCGTCTTTGAGTTTTTGAGATTAGTGTTTATAAAAAAAAACACAAAAAAAAAAGATTGAGAGCCTCACCCCTTTTTTTGAAGTCGCATAAAAACTATAAATGAATGAATGTTCGTTTGTCCTCTATGTATGCGTTTCTAAAACATTCATCAGATTGTGATAACACTTCGGTGAGATCTTTTGAAGACCGGCACGTTTGAAAAAATATTCCGTAGTAAATGAAAACTCATGGTTTTTACCCTGTGCTATTGGCTATCACACTATCACACTAATATTAAAAATGCGAAAGTTTGGATTTTTGGATGTTTGGATGTTTAGATGTTTAGATGTCTGGATGTATATTTGTTCCTCTATAACTCAACAACCACTGAACCGATTTGGCTGTTTGAAACACAGATAGATAATGACCGGGAATAGGACATAGGCTACTTTATGTTCCGAAAAAATGCACGTTTCTCGTGGGATAAGCAAAATAGTAGTCCACGCGGGCGAAGCCGCTGGCGTCAGCTAGTATTAAATATACAGGCTGGCGAAAACTTCTTTAACCGACTTCAAAAAAAGGAGGAGGCTCTCAATTCGTCTGAATCTTTTTTTTGTGCTTTTTTATGTAAGTATGTTCACCGATTACTCGAATAAGCCTGGACAGATTTCAATAACTTTTTTTTAAAGGGTATACTTTCCGATTGGTGCCACAAAGATTTGGTGAGAATCTGTTGAGGATCTTCGGAGTTATGAATAGAAATGCACCCCAAAAGTGAAGAAAATTACTTAGCTCAACACTGAAGAGTTTTTTATTTAAATTTTAATTCGCCACTTAATTTAGCGAACTTTCATAACTTTCATGAGTTATACTAAATACCTAAATAAAAAAAAACATACAAACAGCCGAACATAGAACCTCCTCCTTTTTGGAAGTCGGTTTTAAAATAACACACGAGAATTCGTAATCTCGTTAATTTAGATACCGGCAAAGATTCGATTCATCGTTAAATCTTGAATGAATGAATAAACACTTTATTGTACACAAAGAAAAGTAAAATATAACAACAGGATATAGTCTTAATTAGTACAATGGGCGGCCTTATCGCTGAGAGCGATTTCTTCCAGGCAACCTTTATCTTCGCCTTGATAAGATAGACTCGAGGTAATGTTTAAAGTTTTATTGAAAACGGCGAACATACCAATTTCTGTTGAAACCGGTGGTTTAAAATTCACTACCAATTTCCTAAGCACGATTGTAAAAAAGCTTCCTTGCACGAACCAAACCAGCTATTAAATTGTAAATGCATTTTAGCCGAGTTTTTCCAATACGCTCAAAGCTTTTGTGAAAACGCTTTCTTTGAAGGCGTATTTATTATTTGAATATTGCAACACTATGCTGAATTTAAAGTATAAACAAGTGTTAGCTAACATTGGTTCTGAATCTGGGGGTAATTACTCCTCCGGAGGTAAAATAACTTTTTTGAAGGGGTAATAGAACGAAACGAACTTATGGTTTAATGACAAAAAAACTTTTTTTTTTTAAGAAATCCTGAATAATCAATTTTACTGGAAAACATTGTGCTGTCGCAGTACTCGTAATCAAAAATAGAAGAATTTTAAGATCAAATTTACAAAAAAATTTAAAGGACGGGGAGGTGAAGGGGGTTGAAAGTTAAACGGGGGTAAACTCAGTTTCATTGGCATGTCATAGGGGTAACTAGGTTGAACAGGTTAGGAACCACTGGCTTAGTGGGATGTAATTCGACTTGAAATTCCGCTTATAAAATTAACATGCTAAATTTCGAGTATTTCTTGAAAAATACCATCGTAATCATCCGCGAATCAGTCACCTTTGCGAGTATTGAACATGACTTGATGTTATGTGGTACAAACTTGATGTTATTGTGGTTGTTTGATGTGGTCAAAAATTTCAATGACATTCTTTTTAATAATTTCGCTGTTGTCTTAATCTCAGAGTTAATTTGTAAAAGATATCTTGAACAGAAAATGAAATGGTAAGTCAGTTTAAAGTTGGAATTGGACAAACTTCGGAAAAAACCTATTTGATATTGGAATGACATTTTTTTTAACTTTAGATATTAGAAAGTCGCATTTTTCGATGCTCGAAGTAACAATACATCTGCGTCTGCACTGAAAACCTTTTTTTTTTATTAGTGGGAAAAGATTAGATTTTTTTTTTAGTTTTTTAAGTAAGACGGTCTTTTGAAAACTTTTCATAGTGTCCGTTTTTGAGAGTGGTCTTGCTACCCTGTGTAATCTGTGTCAGCATATTGCTGACGCACCAACGCGATACGGACGGCATTCATAATAAAATTCCACACTTCAATTTATTTGAACCGCCTGCATCGGTTAACCCAACATCCCGAACACTACCTGAAAATATCCAAATGTGATGCAAATTCAACCCCTCTGACCGCATCCATTTATTCTGATTAGTTAATTTCTAAACACTGTGGTTATAGCAAAACTGTTCGTTACTGTACCCAAAATTAGGCTATTGTCTAGTTTAATTAAATTGGGACGTCCCTAATTCAGTACGGTATACGCAGACTTTGATTGAATTCATAAGCTTACTGATGTAGCTTAGTTTGATGGCGGCTGGATAAATTTAGGCCAGTTTTGGAAAATACTGAATGCAATTTAGTCGCGGTGATGATACGATTTTGAATGCGATGCATGTTTTTATACTTTCTTTTTTAAACGTCTTTACCATTTAGTCTGAAAGTAGCATCAAGCTAGGATGTGAGCCCTTTTGGCCACACCACAATGCTGACTGGTTTGTGGGAAGGCTATTCTAAAGCTTCTCTCCTACTTAGTGCTTGTTTAACTGTTTTATTTAGCTTGACTTGTTTTCTTTTGTTTTTCTACTTAATCTGTCATTTCCCGCTTATGTTTTTTTTTAACCCCCGACGAAAAAGAGGGTTATTTTAAGTTTGTAGGTACTGTGTATAGATACGTGTGTATTTGTGTCTGTCTGGGGCATCATAGCTCTTGAACGGATGAACCAATTTTAATTATTTTTTCTTTGTTTGAAAGGTGTCTTTGTCGAGAGAGTTCTTAACTATGTTTCATGAAAATCTGTTCAGCCATTTGAAGATCATCAGCTCTTTTCTAGATTATGAAGGGATTGTCGGGGGTTTTTCATTATTTTTTTCCCTTTTTATAATCTATAGATACTTTGTACAACGCGGGAGCACTTTTACAGCAGTCACAGTACACTACAAAAAGTCAATAAAGGTGAGTTCCTTGTCTAGGAAAAGTTCTACAATGATGGAGTAACTAAGCTTTTGCATTTTTAAATATTACTAGCTGCTGCCCGCATAAAAGCTGTACCCGGATAAAAAGTAGCCTCTCCAGCCCTCCAACTATCTCCACACAAAAAATCACGTCAATCCGTCGCTCTGTTTTGACGTGAAAGCAGGACAAATAAACAAACAAATAAACACACTTTCACATTTATAATATGGGTACGGACGGATTTTGTACAGTTAAAAGTAACATCTATTTACTTTGCCTGAGTTAATTTTTAAGTGCTTGATACCAAAACACAAACTTACATACTTACATAAGTATTTGGATCTGCAGTGCAAATACCTACCGTTCTTAACGATCGCTACTTTTGACATTTACTTATGTTAAAAGCGATCGATTAAAACGGTACCTACTTGCACTGCTGTTTGATTTGGAAATATAAATGTTAGTACAGCACAAAACGTTCTATAAAAATAAGGTTATTACATTCGATTTGAGGTTAACCGACAATCCATTTAATTGGCAGTGGTTTAGTGAGGTTCTGGTTTGGCTATTGCCATATTGTTATAGTAAAGTGTATCGACTTTATATGGATTGCTAGATGTCGCCCGCGGCTTCACCCGCGGTTCGTACTACCTACAAGGTACTTTTCGGAACGCTGAAAAGTACCTTGTAGGTACAAAGTGTGAATACTTAATACCTAATTTTATAAAAGTCTGCAAATCATTAGCATTTCGTTATAATTTTTTTAATTTGTTGTTGTTGTTGTTGTTATTAGTCCTAACTGTCCCACTGCTGGGCAACGACTCGAGTTTTTCAGGCATTTCCTTCCTTCCAGCACATTGGACCAAAATTACTGGATAACTGGATTAGACTGGAGCAAGTATCAGTGGTAGGCAATGGCAATGGCGTTATAGTTGCTGAAGGTGTCTAGCACTTTTTTATGTTCGTTAAAAAAAAAAATTTCATACACTATCGAAAAATACATCACTAGCATTATAATTAATAATGGCAAGGTCACAACAATTAACGTCACAAACATTTTTTACACCCCGTTCAAAAATATAAGACACTTAAAATGTAAAGTTTAAAATGCGAGTGTGGTTCAAAAGTTTACCAAAACGCGCGAAAAAATGCGAATCTGGTGTTTTATCTCGCCACACGGGAGGGTGGGTTAGCACAAAATTAAATTTTCAGCTTCGTGTAGTCTATTCTGATTAAATACATTTTAATTCTATTGTTTTGACCGCGCTGACCGAATTCTGCAGAGAAAAAGCATAAAATTATTTATCCTATTCTATTAAACAAGCAATATTTGTTTGTTTGTACTCACGTTCTCGAAAACGGCTTTAATGATTTCGCTGAAATTTGCGGTGCGGGGCTTTACGGGGGCGAAAAATCGATCTAACTAGGTCTCGTTTTCTCGGCTTTTTCACGAAAAATTCGTAATTTCACGGAATTTGTGGAGACTAGAGTGGCTAAGTGGTTAGGGTGGCCGCCTTTCAGCCGAAGGCTGCGAGTTCGAATCTGAGCCAGTAAAAGTTTTTTTTTTAAGAGTTTTTTTTGTTATTTTTGCTTTTTTAATATTTTTTATTTGCACCCAAGCAGAGCTCGGTCGCCCAGATATTGAAATATTTACTAGCTACGAGTATGTTCTGCAGTAGCATCAGGCGTAAAGATGTAATTTTAGTTGTGTGTTGCTTTACAGGAAGTGAGAATTTTCTGATATAAAACATAGCCATTACATTAGTGTAGCTTTTTAGTACAAGTAGCTAAATTAAAAATTAAAAAAAAACAGACTCCATGTTATAAGCTGATCAAATTTCTGCACTCTCGAGCTGTGTTTCTGCTCATAACTCCTCGACAGATCCTCACCAAATTTTGGAACCAATCGGAAAGTATAACCCTCTCAAACAATAAAATTATCCAAATCGGTTCAGGTGTCCTTCGAGTAATCGGTGAACATACATAAAAAAAGTTCTTCACCGAGCGGTTAAGAGAAGCAAGTTACAATTTAATTGAGTACCTACTAAATATACCTATAGTCGTATTGCTCATTATACGGACTAAAAGTGAAGGAAAAAATGTCATTTTTCCTTCAATTTTGACATAAAACGTATCAAAACTAATCAAAATTGAAGGAAAAATGACATTTTTTCCTTCAATTTTAGTCCGTATAATGAGCAATACGACTATACATAATATTCAACATTCCCTACACTAAAATAAATTTCTAAAGAGACAGTGCCTATTTGTGTGTGTGTATTTGTGTGTATGTGTGTGCGTGAAAAAAAAATCCGCCGAATTGAGAACCTCCTCCTTTTTTTCAAGCCTGGAAACCGGAATGTGTGAATTTCCTGCCAGTGTATGCAAAAACGATAAAACGAAAGTACAGACGCTTTCTGAGTAACAATGATGATGAAGCCCCAGCCCACTTTTCAATAAACCAATAATCGTTTGACATTTCAATTTGCGTGCAATATCGGACTCGTACAGTTGCGCACAAATGGACTATAGACTAGCACGTTCGAATTGAATGTGTGTCGCTGACGGGAGCGCGAATACGAATGACTGTATTTTATAGCTTTCTGCTTGTACAGTCGCGAGCAGTGTTTTGCTAGTCATTTGGTGCAGAGGTCATAAAAAGGGTAATTTTTATCAGCCTTTATTTATTTCCAGTTATGCATTCATAAAGGCCATGTGGAACCACGTGGAACTATAATTTTATTCGACACGACAGAACCGAACGAAGCATTTGTGTGATGTTTGATTTGTGTCGTATTATAAGTATGTATTTACAAGAATGATGTAGACAGATGTTGTCCAATTTGGTTGCAAAATAAAAAAAAAACACAACAACGCCAACTTCTATGGCTAAGAACCATAATTACAAACACACGCACATCGGAATTTCGTATTATTCGTAGGTAAGTGAATGCAAGACATTCTAGTCTAGGTTGTTTAAACCATCTTGGAATTCATGTAAGTACCTACCCTAAAAATTACAAATGACGAGATCTTTCTGACTTTTATTTTATTTATTTTATTTTATTTTTTTACCAAATTTAATACCAAAAACTCTATTTTAAGTTAGCCATCCGAACTTTTTTACTTATCTAGAATAGTAAGAGCATAAGAATGTTACCAATGCTGATTCTTCCCAACTTTCCAAAGACGTCATAATATAACTCAATCGCTTTGTCCAATCGCCGTAAGCGGATGTACGAAGATACCGACAAGTTGTACGGAAACATAAAAGCGTTCAGTGCAATAAATACGAGCTTTCGCTCCAAACTGTACCTCAAACTCCTGTGTCTAGTGAGCCGTGTATAGTGGAGACTTAGGCTGGGGGTACGAAACTTGCGACGGGCGGAGCGACGGCGGGGCGGCGCGACGGCGATGTAATCAAATGCATTAAAAACATTAAGCGCTGTGTACGAAACAAGCGACGGCGCGCCATCGCCGCACCGCCCCGCCCCGCCGTCGCTCCGCCCGTCGCAAGTTTCGTACCCCCAGCCTTAGGGAAGTGTTCTGTTTGCTGAATTTGATTCTTTATCTTTAGTACCATTTTATTTGTATTTTATATTGGAAACCCATCGCTTATTAGAGTACTGGCTGGTATCTTTGTTTTCATTCATGTTTTGAGCTTGTTTTAGAGCGCATAGGGGCGTATTGGATGCCAAAAACTACTGTAAAATCTATCTATCTGTACAAATAATTTATTTATTTATTTATTTATTTATGCCACCAACATAATATACATCCAATCATGCAATTATACGAAAGCTAGTTCTAGAAGACGAGGTAAATGCTATTATAATTATAGGTGACAGACAGCAAGCTTTTAAATGATACATCGAGCGAGTAATATAAAAATAAATAAAATCAATTGATGTTCGTAGTCTTGCTAAAGCTCAAAATACCGGCTTGACTGATTTTTAAGATTTATGAAGTTTGGGTGAGGGTCTGTCGGGTCAGCTAGTATGTATAGGATGAATCTCTATACTTAAGAGTTTTTTTGTTTGTTTGAAGGCGCAAATCTCAGGAACTGGCAGTCGGATTAGAAAAATATTTTTGCTTTTGATAGCTGAATTCTTGAGAAAGGTTATAGGTTGCTTTTCATCATCATCATCATCGCCATGGGTGGGTGACCGCAAGTGGCGTTACGAGCTGAGCACTTCCGTATTTCGGAGGGCACGTTAAATTATCAGTCCCGGCTTTTAAGTCGTTAAGCCATGACGGAGGCCTTTAGGCGGCCTTAAAACTACGTCACCAGATTTGACCACTAGCTCATACGAACTTACTTTTTTTACTACCTACGCTTTCCCCCCAACGATAAAACTTACCTACTTCTATAGTATTCGATGATATGAAGAAAAGTCAGCATAATAAGAGGTTCATAAGCACAGATAGTTCACTCCGTCGCCGGCAGATGGCTCGCTACATAAAAACGTAGGTTCCAAGCCTTGACGCGACACATACACAAAGCGTCTAAATTGGAAACGTCGCAACGACACGCAGACGTGTTATTTGTTACCGGCTGTTCGTGGTCCAAGGCATGAAAGACTAACGTTTTTATTTATATTAGCCCAAACTTAATATAAAGAATTCGTGAAACATACAAACCCACAAACATACAAAGTAAACTCGCCCAAGTTGCCACTACGATCTTCGCTTGCTCGATCGTAATACTTGTATTAAAGCTAAATTTTACAGCATAACAATCTATAAAGCAGATTTTTTAGATTAGAACTTTCTCATTTTAAAGTTTGTTAAAATGATTGGTGATAGGGATTCATTTTAATTTTCTAAAGTGATCACAATGTAATTTCTAAAGAGGTTTTCAAAACGATTTTTAATCATAGTATGTACTTAAGCGAACTTACTTCTTAATGATTTATTCAATTTTCAACATATCACCACACTGTTTTTTGAAAAGCTTTCCAGTAAAGACTAAGCTTTTAAAACTATTAAATGGATCTATGAATTTTATAAGGTACGTAATATTCATTATAATTATTTTGTAGTACAATATTTAAGTTACTTGATTCATAATTGGTAAAAATGACAATTCATTACATAAAAACTCCGTCACCAGAGTTGACCACTTACTCAGACGAACTCACTTTTTATTACCAAGGTTAAAAAAAAGTAAGCTTCATTTCGAAGGGTTCTTAAATAAATTAAATGCAAACTACACAATCAATAGTTACTTTATGTTTTTACTTAAACAGAATGAATTAAAATTAATATTTAAAACACAAAATCGCTTCAAGCTTATCACTTGCGCCAGTATGCAAGAAGCATCCCGGTGCTTTCAGACTGAAAACTAGGAGTGAAAAATATCCCTCTGTTGTTCTTCGCAACAGCGGAAGGTGGAAGTTTGTTTTGTTTATCTGTATGAACAATTGTGATAAGTGTGTAGATACCCTTACTATTATAAGGTCATGTACGAGTTATAAAGTTTGTAGAATAATATGGAACATGGGAGTGGATATTTTATAGTGGTGTTGGATGAGAGAGGAAGAGAGAAAATATGAATCAGGGTACATTTACATATTTTAAACAAGTGATTTCTACTGTGTTGATAATAAAAAACTTGGAAGCGATCCATATAAGCCGATCCCGGCTGTTAAGTCGTTAAACTATTATGGCGGCCTTTAGGCGGCCTAAAATCTCTATCACCAGAGTGGAGGTGATTAAGTATTTGTACAATTTATATTCAGTGGAAGGTTTGCATGTGACCTGTTCTAGCTATTTAAACCGTGTTTGTGAAACGTCAAAAGAGCTAGGTGATTCTACTCCTACTAGAGGCATTTACACGTAGAGATCGGACCGCGGGAAATAGCACGCGCCATTCCAACCTTCGCTAAAAACCTTACGTGTAAATGCGCGACGCTGACAGTTCGATCTGGCAAAGTTTTTAGCACAGTTTTTGTGACAGTTTTTTGCACGCATCACCGTTCATAATCGTACCACGCGCCAGTCTAAACTGTGACAATAATTAGCAGCACAGTTTTATCCGCGGTTAAATCTGTACAGATTTATCCGCGGTTCGGAACGCGCAGTCCAGATGCGTGGTTAAAACTCTACCATGTAAAGGCCGCTATTCTTTCGCGACCAACACCGTGAATAAGCAGGGTTACAGAGTTAACAAATACGGTTTAAATAGCTAGAATAGGTAACTTGCAAACCTTCAGGACAATTTAAATGCATTAGAATGCAAATGAGGAGTGACACGACACATGCCCACTTTGTCGTGCTCGGCTAGAATTGAGTGAGGGCTTTGTTTTTGTTGGTCTTTGTAGGTGTGACCAGGCTACTGAAAATGCGGTACTTTTGGAATTCGGAGTGATTCTGTAAAACAAAATTTAAACAGACTGTATCCCCATAAATAAGGTTCAGGTCAGGTATTCAAGATTCTTTGAAATTTTGAGGGTTGAAGGGACAAGTCCAATTATATATTTGGCAAAAAATCCACTTTTAGTAGTTAGCATTCGAAATAAAAAGTTGAAAATTCCATTGCCTTTTAGAGTAGGTACCTACTAACTTTTTTCTCCAGGTTTTTGTTCAAATTTTCCAAAATCTTTTGCTACATGACCGCGATTTGAAATCTCAACCTTCGGATCAAAAATTATACTAGAGCTAGCAAGGCTAACAAAAGTTTAATCAATTGTTCATTTCAATCAGGGTTTAATGGACAGTGTAAATGTACCTATATTCAAGGGACTGTTAACTCAAGATATTTTTTTCCTTTCTTGTACATAACAAATATGTAGTTGTAACGTATTCCTTCCTTATATATATTTTCACTCGATATGAAATCCCCATTCGTTAGGTCATTTGGACGTGCCTCTGACTTCCCCATCAGGCATAAAGGATCTTGAGTTTTCTAAAAGAAATGAGAATGTCTACCGGGATCCAGTTATCCCCTTCAGCTTCGTTTTCCCAAAATTATCATAAAATAACTGTAAGGTCAAGCAAGATATCTTTTTCCTTAGATGTAAGTATGTACCCTATCCCTTACAATATTTTTACTCATGATATGAAATCCCCACTCGTTAGGCCCGTTTTTGCCGGTGATTCCCCCAATCGGAAAGCAGTTAGCGCGCACGTGCCGAAAATGGACAAACTATTGCACGTTACAAGCGGTTATATTTTGGTGGTGGTGCAAGCGAATTGCCGCAAATAGAAAATATAAGGCATGGTTATTGTGATAGCGATTTTGATAACTAAATCAGGTTTTTTAAATCCTTTTTATAGAATGTGCTATATGACGCGCAAGGACCCAAAAATAATGGCATAAAAGATACAGATAGACACAGAAGGATATACCATTGGGTGTAGCTTCTCTTAGCTACCCTTCCTCCCTACCAATAGTGTTATGACAATATTGTTCGAATAACATTTCCTACCCTAACCCTACGCCTCTTAACACTTGCACTTCAATCACAAATTATGGGTTTTTCGCAGCTCTTTTCCACACACGCTATTTTGTAGTAGTTTTGTAAGTATCGCTTATTTCTTTCACTACGACTACACTTTATAGTTTATTTCCCTACTCAATATATAACTAGCTGCTTTGTTAAAGGCTCATCGAATCTCTATAGCGCAATTTTCGTGTCATGAGAAGTTATAACCATTAAATACATTTGTTGTCTTGCACCTTTTATCGCTTGTTGCTTGCACTGGAACCACACCTTTTAATCTCTTTCCGCACTTATTACAACCTGTTTTGTTATAGGCTTATTGAGTCCTTATAGCGCAGTTTTTGTGTAATGAGTAGTTATAACAATTACATTTTGTTGTCCCACCTCCATCGCTTATTGCTTGCATTACGACTTCATCTTATTATCTCTTTCCGCACTTATTCCAACCAGCTCTTTTGTTGAGGCTTACTGAGTCTTTATAACGCAGATTTTGTGTCATGAGTAGCAGCTACTCATGACACAAAAACTGTAGCTGCTATAACAATTACATTTCTTGTCCTACACCTCGCATCGCTTATTGCTTGCATTACGACCACACCTTATTATCTCTTTCCGCATTTATTACAACCAGCTCCTTTGTTGTAGGCTCATCGAGTCTTTATAGCGCAGTTATTGTGTTATGTGACAAGTTATGAGGGTAAGGTCAGACGAGTCGTTAAGAGGTATTTTGTACGATAGTTAAAGGTAATAGCTGCTATGATAGCCTGTCAGTTTAGTGTGTAATCTCTTTATCGGTAAATGTGAGAAAATATACTCAATAATGAAAGCTGGGGAAAATGAGCTACTTTCTTGACTTACTGATAGGCACTTTAGTGTGTTTATGTTTTAATATTTACGTATTTATCTTGTTACAATATATAGGCAAATATCTCAAATTTTACGATTGTAATGATTGTAGTCATGATTCACATACGGGTGGTGTAACGATCCCTATTTTTAAACTATAATTTTAATCAAGGAATTTATATTTATTTTCATCACTCATATTTCAGTCTTACTTGAGAAAGAGCCCTTGAGCTTAATTTATTGAAATATTTTTGTTTGGTGTAAATTTTAAAGTTCAATATCCATAAATTATAATCATTTAGATTGTGCTGGCGACAATATTTTTACAACTCTTGGAACTCATGGGCATCATATTTTTTGTACGTCTGGAAACTGAAAGCAAAGAAATAGTTCCTTATTAACTAAACAAATACGCATAAAGCACATTTATCAGACCACATAAATTAGAGTTTTATCACACACTTATTGGTGTGTTTCAATAAATTTAAACCTGAGTTGACATCTTGAAGTATACTAGGCGATAAGTTAGTTTAAAATATTAGAAATTTGAAGGACTAGAGTTTTTGTGCGTCTATTGCCCGTGAGAACCGAAATAACTAAATAGGTTACGCCTCACATTTTTTTCTCAATGATCGAATAGTAGGATCCTATTGGAGGATTTTAGTTGAAGCCAGTTTGGCAACACCCTATTTGGTAGAAGGGATGATTGGGAACAAAACTCGTATGCACGGACACAAGGGAAACAGACAGTCGGAGGGACCATCGGGAGAACGAGAAAGTCAGAGCAGATTGCTTGGTAGTTCAGACCCTAGAATCAGTGTTGTTTATTTTTAGTAGTCGTAAATTAGATTCAGTGTAATTTGAAATAATCTAAGTATTTACAATATCCACGTTTAATTAAAATTTAATTTATAAATTCAGTGAGCAGTCTTTGGTAATGTATCTAGAATAAGATAGCAATATAGGATTAGAGGATTAGAGAAGTTTTACATTTCTTAACATGTGCGGAATCACTATTTTAATTCACCAGTTAATATAATTTAGACGTTCAGATTATGTTCGGCGTTAATATAATTTTGTGTGCATGGTAATTAAGATTCCATACAGATTTGGTGGTTGCTGAAATCGAGACAACTTATTAGGTTTAAAATAATCTATGCACGTTATTTTCTATAGTTATCCACAGTGAAGCTGAGACCGAGTTGATCACTCGTAACACTGACTTTAGCTGACGCTTACTTGACTTATCCTCTCCTATCCTACTCTTAAAATAATTGGCGCAACAACTTAATTCAATAAGCGCTAAATTATTAAATTTACTAAGATGTTCTAATCTGACTGAATCTAGATAACTACAAGTGTAACAAATCAACTCAACAAACACTTAAGGTTATCCACAACTCCATTTTTATGATCTGTAAATTAATTAAATGCTTTTGATTTATACTGTTCTGCAATCAAGGTGCCGAATTTCGATCAGTGGTGAACCCTTGCTAACGCTCGTGTGGAAACCCCGACTTTCAACCTTGGTTACAGAAGAGCGCGTTTATGGTATTTCTGGTGGTGTTGACAAGCAGTTGTGAGTGCAGTGGCCGATTTTCCGATCACGGTGGTCACTAGCTGAAAACGTGGTCGTGGCGGGCCCGCTGGCAAACCATCCGGAAGTCGCGCCTCTATGCACACAATCAAGTTGTTAGACATTGTTAGATCACTAATTCATTTGGTCTAGAATCATTTGGATTCTAAACAGAACAGTTGAAATCATTAGGGTTTCAAACAAGAGTTGTGTTGTAGGGCCAAGGCATGCCTTTCCTTTCCTTTCCTTTCCTGACAGACGCGGTAGGGTAAAGCTGGGTCGCGCCAGCACGTTAGGGCAAAATCTAGATCTATTCCTCATCCCTAACATCGGGAACAAGTCATTGTTCAAGTGGAAAGCTTTTTATGTGCGTCGATATGGCTTGTCCCCGGTTTAAGAAAGATTCTAGTCGCATAGGTTTTAAATCAAATTTATTTTGGTTTCTAAACTATGTGAGGGTCGGGGTGTTCGTATCTTCTTTTGAACTTGATTTTGAAATCGAATGACGGCATTACTTTTGTTTGACATGACATTGTTTCAACACGACTTTTGTTTCTGACTTATATTTATTTGCCTTGCATGACAATTAAGACAATCTTGATTCTTCTGATCTAGGTTTCCCCACATGTTGATATGACCAATTTAACCATTGGTCCTAACTGATCTTTTGTGCATTACATGTAATTGTTCATTTATTTTGACAAATTCACTAATTTTTTTTTTTTTTTTTTTTTTTTTTTTTTTTTCGGGGCGAACTACTAGTATTTATTTATGGAACAAAGAAACACATTCAAAAACATATTAATACACTCCTTAACTAACTTACAACTAAATAAAAGGAACTCTGTTTTCTATCTTTAAGTGACTAAAGATAGAAGACAGAGTTCAGATCACCGACCGCAGGTAAAGTGCCCAAAAGGCTGGCAGCGTTACCTCGTTGGATTGCTAAACTTATCCTCTGTCCGAGGTAAGCACCAGCCCTCTGGTCATTGGTCTCATCCACCAACCTCTTGGATATTTCCCTGTACAGGAGCCACGCTTCTGAGCCCCATGGTCCTAAAGTCTCTACTCCAAAAGGCAGAAATATATACCCATCTCCAATAGATGTATATTTCCGCCTTTTGGAGCTTTCTGCTGCTGTCGCCGCCGCTCCTGCCGTCCTGGAGGTTGCCGATATGTGAGAAGGCGCCAGCGTGTCCACACAAGTAGCGTCCCACACCAGCGGCCTTCCCCGACTCCAAGGAATCAAGGACATACCGTCAGGCCTCTTGCCGTCATCACGTGCGATACCGTTCGGCTCTAAAATTGCCGGCACGTTGACGGTGGCGAGGGCCCGACGAATGATGTCGTTGAGGCTGGCATGGCGGGAATGGCGGCCTGCACAGCGTCGACAGGAGAGGCCGTGATGGCCTAAACGGTCGACGGCGCTACCGCAGTGGCACTGATGGGGCTCGTTGGTAGTGGCTCCAATACGTAGACTAATGGCTATTGAAAAAGTGGTGTTATCCAAGAGTGTGCCTAGGTTTGCCGAGGGCAAGGCATGAAGCCAGAATCCAGATTCACTAATGCAATCAATTTGTTTCCCTTACAGCTACTCCGGGTTCCATGGGTTCATTTAGAATTTAAGATTCTTATTTTAACTTGTATTATAATTTAAATTAAAATACCTTAGTCGTTGCCTTGTCTATTGTAAGTTATTAAAACATTTTCGGTAACGAGATTATTTTATGTAACAAAATTGCATCAGTATTAAATGTGTGTGCAACTTAAAGTATGTTTTATCTCACCCCTTGACAATTCACATTTCATTAGGAATATTATTTTAGATAATAAAATCAGGGTAACTGATTAGCAGGTAGATTTCATTAGCTTCAGTTTTACATTTATATTTAGGTCAGGCTAGAGACATTGCTTTACAGTGGGAATTCCTGATTTTTATTTTCATTATTCTACTTGCAATGGGTGTGTGCCAAATATGTTTCGGTCTCGCCTCTGACTACCGCTCAAATCCCACCAAAAACATTTTCATGTAAAATGTTGCCAAGACGAGACCATTACGGCTCGCACTGTCAAAAAGTTACCAGCGGGCTTAAAAAGGTCGCTATTGCAGAATCACAATAGGAATTGAAGTATATGCCGTCTCTTTTCACTCTCAGTCAATGAAAAGAGACGGCATATAGTTCAATTTATATGGTGATTCTGCTTTAGCGACCTTTTAAGCCCGCTGATCTGATGTAGAGGTAGCGCCAAGCTTCTAACTCTACAAGCCCCAAATTCATAAACTATAGGTACACCTTAGGCATGTTTCACTCTTCAGCGTGTCGCCGGTCGCGTCCGCGAGTTGACCATTCACAGCACAAAGAAATTAATTTTGACCATTCACAGTCACAGAGAAATGTGCTGTGAATGGTCAACTCGCGGACGCGACCGGCGACACGCTGAAGAGTGAAACAAGCCTAACTTCACAAACTTTAGGTACACCTTAGTCAAAATATGTGGCTACCAGTAAAACTGTTCAAAACGGCAATTTGTTAGGGCTGAAAATATCTCTTCCTGGAACCATTCAAGGAGCTCATTCTCTTACCGAAAGGAATTAATTCAGTGTAACGGTACGACTTCACTTTAACCGCGCGAGTTTTATTAGTCTCCGAGAATAGTAAGTGCTTAAGTTTCCTGTGTGTGCAAAGCAAGTTTTATGTAAATTTTGGTAACAATGACATTAAAAGTTTGTAATGATTTATTCTGCAAATAATTGTGATGGGCAAGGCTAGCAAAAGATGAGTTGGTCGAAGAAAGAAGACTCTTCGCAAATTGGTAAAAGAAATATAGATAAATTTAATATTACGCCATACACTGGCAATTTCTCCAGAAACCAATAGTCTTTAAATAATCTCTTACAACTTTTTCATACAGTTTTCCGCCAAAGACATTGATAGAAAGCGAGCGATATCTCTCAAGTGGTCGCGCTATAAGAAACCCAGTGGTCAGTTGGTATTTCTCGGTCCATTTAACGAAATCGATTGTTCTCGGCCCAGTGGAAGGCTGTTTGAAGCTCCGAGTTTTATCTTTGAGTGAAATTATAACGTTTTTGTGGGCATTTTTATTTCACATTAAATTTATAGTTTTGTTTTTATATAGTGAACGCCTGTGGCTTCGCTCGCGTTGATTACTATTTGTTACCCCACGGGAACCATACATTTTTCCGGAATAAAAAGTAGCCTATGTTTTATTCCAGAACCTAAACTGTCTACATTCCAAATTTCATCAAAATAGGTTTAGCAGTTATGGGGATAAGTGGTAACAAACATTCACACACACACACACACACACACACACACGGACTTTCGCTTTTATAATATTAGTAGGATATACGGCTTTTATTGTTACATGTACTTTATACAGCACTAGGACTAAACGCCGACTTAAAAAAAAGAAGTCGCCATTCGGGCTCTACGTTTTACGTGGCGTACGGTTAGTAGAGGTCGCGTCATGTAAAAAGAACGCTGGAAGAAAGTGGAGTATTTTGTCTCATGTTCGCGCATGGGTTACCTATTCGCAAACATGAGACAAACACACCCCCTCCACTTTCTTCCATCGTTCTTTTTACATGACGCGATCTCTACGTAATTTTATTATGTAATCTATATAAGTAATTTAGATACCTTCATCATATTATTTACCAACATCATTTCATTTTGATGAACGCCAAACCATATTGGTACTAAAAAACGACATCGAGGAAGTAGAGCACTGTTTAATGTTAGTCCTGTCACTGTTTGCTCTCATAAAATATCATCCATGATGTCGTTTGAGAAGCGCAATTGGACTAGAGAACTGTTTCCATGCAGAAATGTTCAAATTGAAGAAAACTTAGACTAGTAATATTCTCGCTCGACATGGTTTGAGCGCAATTTTAAACTTTCAAACAAACGGCTAGAACCCACAAGATTTTCTAAGAACAGGTACCACCTAGATAGGACAAGTTAAAATTGAACTACAACTAATGAAAAGCTTCAGCAGTAGCTTTGATCTAAAGCTTTTTTGAAACATCGGTTTTTCATCACAAAGTGTTTTTGCAATGACATTGTTTGATACATAATTAGTTTCAATTTTTTTTTTACTAGCTGGCAGCCTACAAATCACATTGTGATTTTACAGAACATGATAGTGTTTTGTGATAAAACATAGGTAGGTACATGTATGGCTATGTGGGATAATACATAACTTAAACATTGATAAATCGGCCTAAAACCGGCCATAAAATCCACCGAACTCACTTAAACATTATACACTAAAATTTTGGGTGCCATCAATACACATGGTAAACCACCACAGAAAACCAGCGCTACAGTAGCTCTATGCTACTGTAGCCCACGCTGAGTGGTGACCAATTTTGTGTGTAGTTTTAAGTTCTTTAGTTATAAGTTTTTCGAATTTGTCTTTTAGTTATACCTACTTACACAAAATAAACGATTTTCTATTATATTTCTATTTTAAACAAGATGTTGTGCTGCGGCCCTCATTTCAGGATGGTGGCCCTACAGAGAGTAATATTGAAAGCGTAACCGTTAGGGCTTAACCGATTAACCGAAAAAACCGGTTAACCGCCTGATTTGAAGATCGGTTTTTTTCATGGTGGAAAACCCCGTTTTTTTTTCAATTTTTCCGTTTTTTTTTTTCGATAAATACTCATAAAGTACCGTTTTTCTTCCCTATTGAACGAATTGTTTGAATTAGGTTTCACGTTCAGTGAGTGGTTGAGCAAGCGGCGCACTATTTCATTCGCTTTGGTTTCGATCAGTCTTATAACTGTTCCACGTTGCTGAAAAGTGTAGAGTGACCCAACCTGCATCAGATAAGTTCCAACTTGATTTCCCAGAGCACTGGTCCTTTTAAACTTTGATTAAGGTCAACTTGATCTAGTTAGACAGCGACTGCTCATAATTTATTTGCTGAGTCGACAACTTTGATTATTGTGTTCAATGTTGGAAGGTCATGACTAAATTACCTTTGATCACTCAAATACAAATAAGGAGCGCTCGTGGCGTAGCTTGCAGACGTTCTTGATTGATCGTTGAAGTTAAGCAGCGTTGTGCACGGTCACAATTTGGATGGGTTACCGCTAGTGGTATTACGAGCGCTTCCGTGCTTCGGAGGACACGTTAAATTGTCGGTCCTGGTTTTTCAGTCGTAAAGCCATGACAAAAGCTTAAGGCTAAAACTACATCACCAGAGTTGGCCACTTGCTCATACGAACTTACATACTTTACTAGTCAGTAGTCCCCGCTCGTTCTCCTAACATGTATTTTGTTTGTTTAAATCGCGAAATTGAAATCAGTAAGTATCCAGAAATATTTTTATTTGTAGGTACTCCCTTCTTTTTATTACCGGCGTTTATTTACAGATCTACGCGCAATACAACGAGTCTACCCACAAACTGCAAAAATATGAACTTATCTAAAATTTAGATCAATTACCAATTTAGAATCTAAATTGGCACTTTTATAAAGGATGGCTACGCTAAATGGCAATATCTACCTGCAACAAGATTAATTGAATTTTTTCTATAAGTGAATTGTGAATTATTTTGAGAAAATAAATGGTTAAACCGAACCGAAGGTTTTACCGGTAATCTAAAACCACTAGCGGTACGGTCACTCCTCGTTGTCGAGTCTCACAAGTGATACTTCAAACTGACACCTTTCGTACAAAATCAGACTTTAAAAATCCCTAAAACCTATAAAAGCCACACGTAGCTATTCATTCCGCAAACATCGACTGAGGATATCGAGTTATTCGAGTATCTAGTTATCGATAACAGAAATCGATTTTTCGGGCACGTCCCGCCAACAAATCGGATGACACCACATGCGGTGTTTGTATTCGTGATCCGCGGAATAGATGATGATAGATGGTAGATAGTATGGTAGCTAGTATCGGAGATGGCTTATTTCTGATATGTGTACGCTTGATGACGGCTTATCATTTGAAAGTGTGAACCACGTGTAAACAATGGTTACATTTCTACTCTAGATTTTGAAACACAGTTGGATAGACAAGACAAGCAAAAAAATTAAAAGAATTACTATAAAGTTAGCTGTTCTTTAACTTTAGAAACTCGTACTTTTTTTAACACCATGGGAATTATTCTCGAAAACTATAATCGATTTATATACCTACCGACAATCATGTTCGGAAAATCTTTATTTGGGTAAGAAAGAGGGACTCTTAAGCCCACTCGTATCCTACTAATATTATAAAGGCAAAAGTCCGTGTGTGTGTGTGTGTGTGTGTGTGAATGTTTGTTACCACGTATCTCCATAACTACTAAACCGATTTTGATGAAATTTGGAATATAGATAGTTTATTTTCTGTAATAAGACATAGGCTACTTTTTATCCCGGTTTCCGTGGGATAAAAAAAGTAGTCCACGCGGGCGAAGCCGCGGGCGTTCACTAGTTGTTACATAAGATACTTAAATGTTTATTAATTCTATACTCTAGCTCATCCCCCAACTTCGTCTGCGTATAAAAAGGGTGAATGCTGAGATGACGGCTGATAGAGGGAATGGAAGACGAATACATGTTGTGCAGAACCCACGTAAGTGGGAAAAGGGCAGGAAGATGATGATGAGGTACAACTCAACAGTTCAAAATAAATTACTTTGCACAGTTTTATACAATAGCGTGTGAATACACTCAACAATATGTTCAAAATAACATCTTTTCTCCCTTGGTCAATATCTGCGGTTTTATCACACGAAACGTATTTGAATAATTCGATTCAGTTTATGTTACGGTAAAAGATCGTATCGTCTGCACCATCGAGATGACTATCCGAGGAGATAGGAACTAGTTTCTTGTTGTAAGTTATTTTAATGCCTTCTAACTTCCACAGCTTTGATATGTGTACAATAATGTTTTTCTTTACCGTTTTGTACTACAAAACGGTAAAGAAAAACATTGTTACCCATGATTGGGATGACATCTCTATAGGAGTTTGGAGCGCTTGTGGTGTAGCTTGCTAAGACGCACAAGGTTGCTTACGATTATTCAAGAATGAATAATCGTAAGCAACTTTGTAACACAATTTGGATGGGTGACCGCAAGTGGCATTACGAGCTGAGCGCTTCCGTGCACGTTAAATTGTCGGTCCCGGCTTTTAAGCCATGACGAAGGCTTTAAGGCGACCTAAAAACTCCGTCACCAGAGTTGGCCACCTGCTCATAGGTTTATAAATTGAATTTAGGTTTATAAATTGACTTTTCATATAGGTATTGAATAAGCTAATTCCACTCACGACTTCTCTAGCATCTGTAGCAGAAGCTTGGCAGTAAACGCGTTATAATACTAATTTAATTTTACCTATTTTATTATGATTAAATCATATTATATTTTTACTATTCCCATATGATTCATCGAACGAAATTGCATTGCAGTTATAACTCAGTTCTGTTCCAAACACTACTATTTCAATGAATAACAGTAAAGCAGGAGTAGATATCTTGTGCTGTACCGCACAGAGTCGTAAAAACGAGCGAAGTCAGGCGTGAGGCTAGTGTCCAATAAAATAACGTTATCGTAGTAGCAGTATTCACGATGTACCTACTATCGACGAAGTATAATGTCACTACGACAGAAACTCCGGTTATATATTTTTCAAGTTCTTGCATGAGACATCAGTTGAATTACAAGAGTACTCATATTTTAAGTTTAAGCATAATTTTAGGCTATGAGTAAGCTCAGAGTCGCTCAACGAGCTATGGAGAGGGCTATGCTCGGGGTTTCTCTATGGGATCGAATCAGAAATGAGGAGATACGTAGAAGAACTCGGGGCACCGACATAGTCGAACGGATTAGCACGTTGAAGTGGCAATGGGCAGGCAGATGGTAGCATGCAGAACAGATGGCCGATGGGGCCGAAAAGTTCTGGATTGGAGGCCACGGACCGACAAGCGTAGGTGTTGAACGTCCATTGAATGTCCAAAAAAAAAGAACGTTGAATGTCCACCGACAAGATGGACAGACGACCTTGTAAAAACTGCAGGTTGGCGGTAGATGCAGGCCGCTTCCAACCACAACACATGGAAATTTTTGAGGGAGGCCTAATGTCCAACAGTGGACGTCCTACGGCTGAGATGATGATTTTATGCTGTGCTGCCTTCTAATAAATAGTTAAATCAACCTGGGAGCTAATATTTGAATGCATTAGAATACGTATACACACGTAACTACAGCATTTTAATAATTGTCATTAATCATTGTCATTGTTCATATGGCGATCTTTACCTCCAAATATCTCGGGAACGTGACACTTTAGGGTACCATACTCTATGACAATTTTTTGTTTGTACAAGTATCCTCCATTCATTATTTTTGATCCATATACATACACTTCTTTCATTTTACGAAGAAACTTTAAAAAAAGGCGCAATCCAATCCAATAGGATTGGATATGCCAGTTTCCATAATATTCAAAATGTCCGAAGCCCTTTTTAGGGTTCCGTACCTTAAAAGGTAAAAAAAGGAACCCTTATAAGATCACTTTCTTGTCCGTCTGTCTGTCTGTCTGTCTGTCTGTCTGTCTGTCTGTCTGTCTGTCTGTCTGTCTGTCTGTCCGTCTGTCCGTGTGTCACCATCGATTATCTCAGGAACGGGTAAAGCTAGCAAGTTGAAATTTATACCATATACTAAGGTCTATAGTCCCTATTGTGAGTATAAAAATCAAGGTCCTGAGTCAACACTATAAAAAGATATAGGCAAATTTAGGTTTTCATGAAAACTTGAAAGTACCAAAACTTACCTTAATTATCAACTTTTTTTATTTTTCGGAATTTTCTCTTTACTTGTGCTATAAGACCTTGCTTGTAACCAAAATTGACAATTCTAGGTCAACCGGAAGTACCCTAGAGGTTTTGGGTCGAAAACCTAAATGGTAGTTCCCGTTAACCTAGAATCACGAAATTTGGCAAAAAGCAAGGTCTTATAGCACAAATAAAGGAAAAATTCCAAAAAGTTAAAAAAGTTGAAAATTAAAGGGTGTTCCCAAACATACATAGTTGACGCCAATTAAAATTTTCCTCCGAGTTGTATGGGCGCTCATACAATTAAGCGGACTAGCTTAATTGGCACCATGGCTAGGTACGTAATCCTCGGCGTACGAATTCGACTCGCACTTGACCGGTTTTATTATTATTTGTATCTACTCAAAAGTCGCGTTAACTGCAGTCCCTATAGGTTGCGCGCATACACCCCGGAGTACGGAACAAATTAAAAAGTTTAAAATAAATATCAAACTCGATAAAGTTAAATTGCATTTAAAACGCTTTCGTTCTCGAAAAGTGTAAAACGATTTGCGAAACCTCGAACCTGTGTACTTTTTAGTTATATAAATTTGACGACCTGTGTGCGCAGTGACACAGAAATTTCGGTTGCGAGTTCAATTCTCGCCTGAAAGGGTTTAGAGAAGTTTCGCCTGTTAGTATGATCTGCAAAAATTTGTCTGGGGTCTGGGTATTTCTCTATTATTATTGAGTATTATTTCTCTAGTGTTTTTGACTGGCCTCTTAGCTCAGTTGGTAGTAGCTCTGCCTTCTGCACTATAGGTCGTGGGTTCGATTCCCACCCAGGACAAACATCTGTGTGATGAACATAGATGTTTGTTCTGTGTCTGGGTGTTTTAAAGTATTCTATGTAAGTATTTAAAAAAAGTATATAAGTAAGTATTCTAAGTATCAGTTATCTGGTTCCCATGGTACAAGCTTAGCTTAGTTTGGGGCTAGATGGCACTGTGTGAAATGTCCACCAATATTTATTTCTTTATTTATTATATTATGTATAATTATGTACAAAAAATGGTTCAAGTCGTTTATAAGAAAAATTACGCACACCGGAATTTTGTTATTAACATGCGTAGTTCAATGTATTCTACCAATGCACTTAGGACCAAGTAGAACCAGGTACACGGCCTCCTAATACAATCAAGTCGAATATCCGATAGACCGATTAGTGACGATACCCGTCCGAATCGACAATCGATGCCGTTCACTCGATTATTGCACGCTTAGCAAGCTCCGGATGACATTGTAATTGACATTACAGGCTGGTACTGTCAGCATTAGAATTAGTTAACTTGAAACTTTCATAGTTATTTCAAAGTTAATGTCACTAGATATTTTAATGACCTCTGTAGCGCAGTGGGTGAAGGCCTGCCTGAAAAACAGAAGGACGCGGGTTCGATTCCCTCTCCAAAGCAAATGTTTGTATGATCTGCAAATATTTGTTTCACTCTCACTTTGACCGAGCGAGCGAAGCAAGCAAGGCTTCTCTACTTCAGCTTGGACAAAAATGCTTGCGTTTCTCCGCCGGATGTCAGTCGTACGTCTGTCTGTATGTTCTCCTCTACAGGTCGCATAATTTCTAAACCAAATATTGACAATCAGGGGGCTGAACTCATGGTCCAAAAGAAATACATTAGATTTGTCGTTACAGAAAAAGTATAAATACGCATTAACAGCACAAAATAGTGTAAGAAACATCGTTGATAATGTTTACGTGGCTTAGTCAGCGTACGTATTAAACATTTATTTCCTGTTGATAAGGCTCAATAAGCCGAGAGGATGATATCAGTTTTTCCTTTTGATAAACAAAACTTCGACGAGGGTTTGGTGATAGGCAAGTATATGATCAAAGCATAGGTATGCCTCTTTCTTTACCGCATCTTTTTCAATATCATCATCATCATCAGCCTATAGCAGTCCACTGCTGGACATAGGCCTCCCCTAATGAGCGCCATCGCGCCCTGTCTTCAGCTTGACGCATCCAACTTGTGCCGGCAGCCTTTCGCAGATCATCACTCCACCTGGCAGGAGGGCGTCCTACACTACGTTTGCCAAGACGTGTTCTATATACTTATCCTCATTTTACACTATTTTTATATTGACTGTACAAAAGTACACAGTCCACCGAAGCGTAGAAAGGAGACGGTTTAGCATTGTCAAAGCCAGGCTCTTTGCACTTACGCAATATCGCACAGTTCATGCTTGAATGAGTTTAAGCACAGTTTTAACTGGAGCGTATATTCTTGGGCATACAAAAATTATACTTACTGTTTTAATAAATTAGTTTTGTACTAAATTAAGTTCGTATAAGCAAGTGGCCAACTCTGGTGACGGATTTTTAGGCCGCCTAATGGCCTCCATCGTGGCTTAACGACTTAAAAGCCGGGACCGACAGTTAACGTGCTCTCCGAAGCACGAAAGCGTTTAGTTCGTAATACCACTTGCGGTCACCCATCATAAAAGTGACCGCGCACAACGCTGCTTAACTTCAACGATCATTCAAATCAAAAACGTCCAAGCAAGCTACGCCACGAGCGCTTTAAAGTTTTGTGCTTTCTATAGCTAATTCTATTTATACACTTCGTTTACAAGATAAAACACTTCTTTAGCATAATCTCGTATCCTGAATAATAAAAAAAACTTCAATAGTCTAGTCTAGACGTATTTGCATGTGTCGAGATCGGAATATGATCCCGACCGTATTCCCGAGTTGCGGTAGACATATTCTTTTAGATTTTTAGACATTTTTAGATCCTTTGAAGATGTTTAAGGGAGTAGTCAGAGGTACGTCCAAACACATTTGAAACGAAAACAGAACATACCAATGCTAAACTAATGCTCTGGATACACACCATTACGTCTGGGACTATGAAGAGACTTTATGGCTAGTGGCCTTTATCCCTAGCAAATTACTGTACCTCTACTAGACTAGAGTGATTGATTCGGAACAATTGAATATCAACTGTAACGCATAAGAGGTAAGATCAAAATACGCAGTAAAAGTGGTTGGTCGTCTTTGTCGACAACTTTTAAAGGATTTTTTATCCTTTTTACAGCAAAAATGCCATGTTTTCTTTTCATTTGTTCTGTAGTAAGTTTTTTGAAATAAATGTATAACAGGAACCTAGATAAATACTGCCTTATTTTAAATATTACCATAAAGTGGTTGTTATGTTTTTATTTTATTACTTAGTCTTTTTTCTGATGTTTATTTTATGTGTTTTCATCTTATTCATTAGCTATGATTATCTGGAATTGTTCTGTAATGTTATAGCGAAGTTTTGTAAATACAGAATTTGAATTTGAAAGTGTAAAAATAAGCTCAAATTTTGAACGATTTTGGTATTACGTTTATATGGATGGACATTCCGTCTGTAGCTGGCCCCCTTAATCAGCCATAAGAAAACCATAGTGGAGCCAAAGTGGAGCCAATCAAGGCACCGATTTTCTCACGATGATTTCTATCACCATTCGCGATGCATATAACACCATAAGGAATCATTCCTGATTTTAAATTATAAGTAAGTACTTAGGTTTCATTAAAAATGAAGAGTCTCAACAAAATTTTCTATTCGGACTCAAACCCGCATTGATACAAGCGATCCTCCTCAGGCCGGAGTGCCTTAACCAACTTGGCTACGGAATCTTATGTGTAGGGTCAAAAATCTTCGAATCGAACATTTTTTAATATCCCTGATTTTTCCTTAAGCTAATCAATCGCCAATGACCTTCTAGAATGAAATTCAAGGCTTCACTAGACCTAATATTTGTATCTTGTTAAAATATGCTGTCCGTGTAATGTTTGTTCTCTAAAGCTGGGATCAGACGGATGAAAGGTCACTCGAGTGATTGATGAATTTTCCTTTCATTCCATGATCAGACGTATAATACGGAATGATAAAGAAATTAACATTCATTTTCTATTCTTGTCTATGTCTTGTCTATGTCATAGAATGTAGTCGTGCGTCTTGGATGGCCGACTCCGAGTGAACGTTCATTTTCGTGTTCAGACGGTTCATTTTGCTTTTATTCGGAGTGCGCGTTCATTTTCCTTTAATTCCGGAATGAACCGATCCGACAGTGTTGGATTGTTTCATCAGTGAATTCACTTTTCATTTTTCTTTCATTTCAAGTTCAGACGCTTCATTCCTAATGAAAGATGTCGAATGAAAGGCAGAAATGAACGAAAAATGAAGCGTCTGATTTCGGCTTAAGAAAACGGTCGTGATCCTCTGTAAATATAGATTGTACAGATGGCTGTAATGACTGTAGTCCAGAAGTTACGATAGTAAGTGTTGCATTATCTGTGGCACAGAAGTTTCCTGATTTGCTACGATTCTCGTTCCGATAGGGCAAATTTATCGGCCGTTTTAGTGTTGTTGTTTACTTGCTAATTACTGAATTGGGCATGCTCGTAACAGTTAGAGCATTATTGTATCAATAACTAAACTAGGTAATAAAATTATGATTGTTATGCTTCGCTGTTTTGGAATTTTTTTGCGTTACAAGACATTTTTAAACTTAAAAGATGCTTCCTTTCCATAGGGCAGTGTTTTTCAATATGTGGGTCGCGACCCCTAGGGGGGTCGCGAAGCCTTACTCGGGGGGTCGCCGGCTCAAAGAAAAAGTCGAGGTTCTTACACAAAAAAAAACACAATTTAGTGGAGAAGGATGTGCTTGTTCATTTTTCAAAAGTTTATCAAATTATGGTGCTATTTTTGAAACGTTAATGTTCAAATCATTTTCTAATTAAAAGACTCAAACATTTTGTTTTTCAGAGAAGTTGACCACAAACGAAGTTTTGCGTGAAATTATTTTACTTTATCTTTAGCTGTTAAAATATTTTCTTCTCTTCCTTGAAGGTTCTTGTTCAAATTGCTGCAACGGCAATGCGGTGTGGCAACGTCGCCGTCGCCGATGCAGTTTGGCCCGCGTAAATCCGTACCCATATTATAAATGTGAAAGTGTGTTTATTTGTTTTTTTATTTGTCCTGCTTCCACGTCAAAACAAAGCGACGGATTGTGTGGAGATAGTTGGAGGGCTGGAGAGTAACAAAGGCTACTTTTTATCCGGGTACCACGCGAGCGAAGCCGCGGGCAGCAGCTAGTAATAGATAATTGTACTAAAATAGGAAAAACACATTGCCTAACTAACGTATGTAGCCTTTTAATTACTTACCTAAATTATTTTTTTTTGCTTTCTATGACACAAGGGGGTTGCCAGAATATTTCAACTTGTAAAGGGGTCGCGAAATCAAAAAGATTGAAAAACACTGCCATAGGGGGTAGTCACGTGGGCGAAAACCAGCGATTACCAGATTTTTTATTATGATTTTTGTTATGAAAATAACAAAATTAAATAATATAATATATGACCATGACTGTATTTTCTAGGTGCGGTAGACAATTATCTCAGATCTTAAGGCATTTCAGATATTTTGAAGATGTATTAAGGGGGTAGTCAGCGGTATGTACAATTACAATATTTATTGATACATGCCCACATTTTGCAGAAATTAGCATTCCATACGTGACAGATTGCAAGCGCAGCGAAGCTATTAAAAATTTAACTGGTTTCCTCACGATGTTTCACCATTTAGAGCCCGTGTTAATGCGCATTAATTTTTTCGAAACGAAAAATCCATTGATGAACGGCCAGGTTTCAAACCCACGACCTTCGGATCGATCGGTATCTAAATCGACAGTATTTTTACGTGAGCAATTCCCGTATGTTAATACAACGCCAAGTATTAAAACGCTTGTAACCCATACAACGCTTGAGCATGCTATGCAATAATTGTTGCAACTAAGGTAAATTATGTTGTGAATTTGCTGTTCACCCATTAAAATTTAGCTGCAATTTGCTCGGGTTGAATAGGTCGTGCATAGCCGGCTCAGAGGTGAAAGGTTGCATGTACTTTTGGAAATGTCGATAGCTATGTTAACTAGCGCCATGCACGCGAATTTGTCCACATTGAGAACAATAATTTGAGAAAGACAGTTTTTGAATTTTCAAAAGTAAGTAGGTATACTGTACTTTTTGCTTTTGTTTTCCGACTTTGATGCCCCTTAAAATTATCGAACAGTATTTTTTTTAACGAAAATAATTTCGCGTTTTACCACACCCTGCCTGATGTAAAGCAACAGCGTGGTCTAAGATGGAGCACGCTTACCTAGAAGAAACCCATTGACTCTCGATTTGAAGACACCCAAATTATACTTTTCTGGAAATACAGACCCCGGCAAGGAGTTCCACAATAGATGTTAGACAAAAAAAAAATCTTTAGCAAAATTGTAGATTGGACCAGCAAAATAATAATTACTTTAATTGGTAGGATTGTTATATTATTTGTTGACTAAAACTATTATGCTGAAAATTATTATAATTATACCTCAAATTTTCGCCGATAATGATGATTGCAACCTGAGCGTTTGATTTTTGCTCTGTTATTGTTTGGCTATGATTTATAAAAGAACCAGTTAAATATTATTATATCATTATTAAAACTCGTGATGTCCCAATTCTGGGCCAAAATATCCCCTTATTTTTTACTTATTACTATTATGAGCTGATGTGAACTACTGTGGTGTATGGGTAACGTGACCATAATGTCCCGCTTTGGGCGGGACTGTCCCGCTTTCAGCCTGTCTGTCCCGCTGTCCCCAGCGAGAGTAAAAATATCCCGCTTTTGAAAAAAAAACCTTTCTTACCTACTCAATAAAATTAACTGCAATCGAATCACCCTAGGTACCTATAAATGCGAAAGTCTGCCCTACGCTGTACCTATGGAAAATTCCGTAAGCGTCCCGCTTTGACACAAAAAATAAATGGTCACGTTATGTATGGGTCAAGTTCGTCTATCCCAGAGCAGCCACAGTCTGGTTGTCGTTATAATAGTTAGATTCTAGAATAAATAAATAAATACATACCTACTCATACCACAGTGAATGAATGTATCGTGTATTTTTGCGGTAATACTCGTACAAGTAAGGATAAAATAGCAGAAGGATGATTGCAAAGACAAAAGGTTTCTGATGTAGCAAGCCAATTGATCGCTAGAAAAACTCCGATCAATCCCAGCCCGATATTGCCACGAGTGCGCCCTTAAAAAGCATTCAGAAAAAGAAATGAAATTATTTATCAACTTCCAAAGAAATGGGCCCGAATATGACGAGGTCCTTTATAAATTGGAGCGAATTATTGGAACCCGATTTGAGGGAGAAAGTTATTGTTTGTTTTTCGATTTTTGATAGTTTTCTGTTTCGATGTTTCATTTGTACTCTGTTGGTTCGCAACACTTTATTTTGCCTGTGTATGTTACCAAGTTTAGCAATAATGTACACAAGAATTTCATTTAAGCATGAAATAAGGGAGTGGACACACTGCGTTTTTTGCAGCGCGTTTTAATCGATATGGATACAAACGCGTTGCGAACGCGCAGCTGAAAAACGCGCTGCAGAAAACGCAATGTGTCCACTCCCTAAGTTAGTTCCATAAATACGATCCTCTCTGATATCTTGGGAGGGGGATAATCTTGATGTATAAAAACTAGCACGTATTTCCATCACGTAGTTCTATCAACAATACATTTTTTAACGTTAAATGAATACTAAATTAAGTAAATAAAGTGAATCGCACTTTTTCGTAATCGGAGCCTTCACTGGAGCGAACGAAAAGACATTTCCAATTTCCAATGTCAAAACCTTCAATAATTACATGTAATTACATGCGTTATACTGAACATAAAGAGTTTTCACCTGCTCACGCATCGCGGATATCCAATTCACAGATTGGGCGCGGCATATTATTCCCTCAGTCAGCCAGTGCAATTGGCAATCCAATCAATTACTCAGGAAACGGTCTCTGATATACGGGAATTACTACATTCACAGGAATTATTTTGGCCAGATCGATTTTCATAAATGCAACGACACGGTTTTTTGTGGGAAAAACACTTACCTACTTATAATAAACGGTGATCTATAAACACTATCCGCGGTACAAAAAAACGTAGGATTTCCTTAGGATTTGTTCCTTCATTATTAAACTCGGAATAACTTGTAATTGGAGTCTGTTTTTCCAGAAAAGTATGTAAGAAAAGTTTGGGTGTCTTCAAATCGAGAGTCAATAGGTTCCTTCTAGGTAAGCGTGCTCCATCTTAGACCACACTGTTGCTTTACATCAGGCAGGGTGTGGTCAAACGCAAACCTATTTGGTTAAAAAAAGGTCGAAATTTGTTTTTATTTGTACAAATCTTACAATAATTAAATCACGAATAGACGTTCCATAACTTAGCTCGGTCCCTTGGCTTTGAGTAATTTGTATGACTTCTTGGAAATGTCATCGTAAAAAATTGAGTTCAAACTTTAAAAACAGAAAGTAATAATAATATCCTGCACAGACCGGGGGCTGCCTTTAAAAGCATTTTTATAGTGTTATACAGGGTGGTCACTCCAATGTGTATTCATCACAAAAGATCAAAGTTGTCAAAAGAGCCTCTGTGTGTTGGCTTTGGCCCCATGCATGCCTATCACAGGTCCGGGACTCCATAGGCCCGAGATGTTGAACCTTGACATACAAATAATAATATTTCTTTATTGCAGATACGAGTTATATTATAATCGACGTGGGAGAAAAAGAAACAAAATTATTGTTGACTCTCAAAACTGAAAAAAACATGGCCATTAATTTTTAATATCAGCAGTGATGTTTTTGATAAATTAATCATTCTTTGAGATCTTTTAGGCTTTTGATATCCTTTTAAAATGTCTAAGGGGTAGTCAGAGGTATGTCCAAATACAAATAGATCTTTTGACCTGACCCTTATCTAAAATGTAATCAATTGGTCAAAATAGGTTCACCTAGATTTTCCCCTTCCAGAAATACATAACAAATTGATTAATATTATCTTTGTGTTTTATACATACATACATGAAATATTTATCTCCTGTCCATATCACAACTGCCATTACGACAAATGAAACAAAGAGAATTAATAAAGGAACATTAATATTGCAATCATCTGATACTCTTGATTGAAATTACAGCCAGCGTGGCGAGAGCACAAATATAGATAATTAAAACTTTTCACGGGAAATTAAACTTTCCAAATTACAGCCGTGTATGCATGCAGTAGGAACACTTATGTAATAATGTTGGTACAGAAAGCGTCATTAATTGGTATCCCCCTAGTAAGAGGTCGGTATGCAAGCCGTTGCGTTGATCTCAACTTTTGTAAAAACTTTTACATCCTTGCTTACTTATGGATATCTAATTTCGCTCGAGTTCCTAAACAAAAATAGCTGATATAATACCCGACTGAAATTCAAGATTGAAATGAAAAGAGTCTTTGTTCAAATCAATAGGGGGATACCGATTGATGACGCTGACTGTACATGAATGATGGGGATTTAAACAAGGTAGTAAAGCCAAAAGTGTCCAAAAAATCCACGCAGCTGGGGTTTGAACCCGGGGATTCGAACCTGGGGATTCGAACTACTTCGACCTTTACGCTGTGACTTCTTTGATAGTAGGTATTTTTGATCATGATTTTGGAGAATCACTTCTTATTTAAAGAATTGCCTTAACTATTGCCCTTTCTTCAAGTTTTTACGTTTTTACAAATAATAAAATTGCAAAATTAAGGTATTTTGCAATTTGGATAAACATCATTTTTTGTTGTAGATGTTTTCACTTATCAACTATTGATTTCTATTTTCATCATCGTTTCAGCCTGGTTGCATCCACTGCTGGGTATAGGCCTCCTCTTTATTTCGCAAATTAATCCGGTCCTGTGCAATCCTAATCCAAGCTTTCCCTGCCACATTGATTTCTATAATTTATTTAAATTCTGTTTTTTTTTAACACATTTTAAATATTTAAAAGTGTAAATGTTAACTTATTTCTGTTGCTGTACTTTAGTCGACACAATGATAGCTAATTATAGGAAGCTTTTTGTTGAACTCTATGTGAATCAAATATACTGTTTGTTAACGTTATTGTGCGCAATAATGGACATAACTGATCAGTTTATTGTCAGCGGATAAATGATATTAACTTTTAACCTTTTGATAAGTACTTTATTAATCGTGTTTAATCCAATACGCAAATGAGATATTTTATTTGAAAAGTCGCAGCGTCGAAATAATTTAAATTATAACAATATTATTTTATGTAATAGCTTTTGCCCATGGCTTCGTGTTAATCTAGATTCCGTTATTTACACAGATATAAATAGGTACTGTAGCCGTACCATGAGCTCTTAGAGCAATGTCAAAACAAGGTGAAAACCATTCCTGCCTTAGGCTTGTTGTGTCATTGTTTTGGTCCGAAAACAATCTTATTTTATTCCTGCCTTAGTCTTAACGCAGGATTGCAGCAGGACATGCGCGTTACACTCTCTCGACGCTCTCTCTGCGCATGTCTTGCTCGATGACATCGAGCAGGACATGCGCAGTCCTGCATCTAGTCGATGTCATGTCACCAAAACATCCCTGCGTTAAAATGATTTTGGTCCTAAGACAGGATTAAAACAAGGTTGATTTAGGCCTGATTTAGGATGGAGTTATGCCTGCGTCAGTCTTACTTCAGTCTTATCTAAGTACGGACCAAACTAATCTTACTTTGACATTGCTCTAAGACTTGGCAGTACGACCCCTGGAAAAAGGGGTCAAGAGTACCTACCCTAATACGACGAGCTTGCATGAAGAATGTATTAAAGAAGATTTTTTTCGAGGCACACCAACTAATGACTACGGTACACCAGTGTGCCGCGGCACACCCTTTGCGGAACACAATTATTGAAAGCCATGTTTGCCAAAGCGCCATCGCGCAAACAGGGAACCGGTTCGATTCATAAATCAAAATAATTAAAGCTAAGTTCTCCAGCTATGCCAATTACGTCACGGACGATAAATTAGAACATACCTGCCGAAATGTTAGCTTTTCATTGCTTTGGGAGATTATTCCGTGTTGGCCAAGTGGGTTGGTGCCTTGACTTTAGATCCGAAGGTAATGGGTTTGATCCCGACATCAATGGATTTTTAGTTTTATGCGCATTTAGGTTTTTCATGAAAGTCATTCAAAGTAAATATCACATCTGGATCATTTGGATGGATGGATGGATGGATGTATGTCTGCTCCTCTATAGCTCGAAAACCACAGAACCGATTTGGCTGAAATTTAAAATTAGATAGATAATGACCGGTAATAGGACATTGCTACTTTTTATCCGGGTACCATGCGAGCGAAGCCGCTGGTGAAAGCCAGTATTATATAAAGTTCTACAAAATAAAATCAGTTCTGGTCCAAAATAAACTTGTTCAACGGAAACACGTAATTACAAAAAATAATTAAAAAGGAAATTATAATTATTTCCAGCTGTTCCACGCTATCTTCATTTCACGGCTGCAAAATAAACTGAAATAGGTAAGTACGTTAAAAACATCATCAATATAATTGTAGCACATTTACGTGTAATTATGGCTTTTAAATACACCATTCGTTTAATTTATCTTTGTCAGTAATGATTTAATTGAAGTAAATGAAGCATTAAATTTTAAGTATCACACCAAAAATTCATTAATAAACTTTAAAATAAACTTGTATACAAAGGAAACTGACCCTTGCGCTCATAGTGATAAAGTTTAAAATAAGATTTCTTATTGACCTTCTAACAAATATAGTGTACAGATTGACACATATAGGAAGTTATAAAAGGTAAAATAACCAATATTGTAATTCCTTTATGAATCAGTTTAACATTTTTCATTGGAATTTGTATAGTTTCATACATGCTATGTTTTTTCCCTACACAAATTGTCTGTAAAAAAGCGCCCATTGTTAAATTAACACTAAGTCTAATAGTAAATAAGTTACTTTATGATTTTGTACGTGTAACGTGTGCATTCATAGTTTTCTCAATGCAATTTGTAGTTAAGAGGCCGGCGACAGACGAATGTCCATTCAAACGTAATACCAAAATCATTTAAAAAGCATATTTTATCATTTTACGTTATTATTTAGATTCAGGTAGTATTTATCTAGGTTCCTGTTAAACTTTTGTTCCAAAAAACTTTCCTAAAACTAAATGTAAGCAAATTAAATCTTTCACCTTTTTACAGCAAAAATGCCATGTTTTCTTTTCATTTGTTCCGTAGTAAGTTTTTTGGAACAAATGTGAAACAGGAACCTAGATAAATACTACCTTAATCTAAATAATAGCATAAAGTGGTAAAAATATGCTGAAACTTGAAATGATTTCGATATTACGTTGTATGGACAATTCGTCTGTTGAAGGCTCTCTAAGAACTTTGTCTATGTAAAATACTAATAAACTTTCGCGACTTGAACATAATTTAATTATTATCGGGATACTTTTTGATCACTGGATGCCACATTGCTGACAATTTGTAGCCATATTCTCGGTTGAAAATGTTTCTTTATTTCAACCGATTCATATACATGTGAACACGGTGTCATCAGAAATGTCGAGGTAAGTAAAATGATTAATTAATCGATTAATTTCCGATTATATTAATAATTTGACGATGTAACTTCCATTTTGCCCTGCAGTGTACCAAACCTTGATACATTGTGTAGTTGTGCTACGATTCGCTCCAATAGCTACGCCGTAGCTCAACGGCTTGCTACGACTGCTACGAATATTGGACGAAGTAAGTACAATCTTTATTTACCATTTACAATCTTTATTTACTTATAATACTAGCATCCACCCGCGGCTTCGCTTGTGGTTCCTGGATATTCCCTATTCACGGCCATTATCTATATTTATTTAAAATTTCAACCAAATCGGTTAAGTAGTTGTTGAGTTACAGAGGAACATCCATCCACCCATTGGATCAATGATAATCATCCAAACTTTTGATTTATAATATTAGTGTGATGGTGTGATCAGGATAGAATTTTTCGGCACCCGTCAGTTGAGTAAAAAGGCAATGTAACTACACATTTTAGTGTAGCATAATAACGACCATAAGAAAATTGTAGGCAATTTGAAGAAAAGTTGGCATGAAACTCGCTTACAATGTACTATACCTGCAAAACCGATCTGTAAATCCAACATCACTTTACAATTTCACCGCCCTCCTGCATTCCAAATTTCGGCTCACGTAATGTCATAACGTTTAGGCTATACGTGCAAATCTTGAGTCGAATGCAGGTTCGATCACGTACCAAAGAAGGTCTAGAATTCCTTATGCATAATCTATTGCACTAACTACCATAAACTCGACCTTAACACGTCAGCATAAGGACGATATAAGAGTAGCAGTGAGATGAGAATTTTTCGAATTTATAAGCGGTTTTGTCGTGTGCATTTCAATTTTATTTGAGCCGCTCAAAGGCAGTAGTAAACAGTTTTTAGTCGATTGAACGCAGACTTCGCCATTTCCATTTATTAGTTTTCAGTGGGGCTTATTGTGAAATTGTTTCAAGGGGTTTCTTTGAAAGACGCTGTTGCTAATATTTACTGATACTGTTTTGTTAAATATTCGAGGAAGCTCTTCAAATGTAATTTTAAACGATAAACCTTTTGATTATAAATTCTCAATTTCATTTTTGATTGATTTTGGTCTCCGCCCTTCACTGTTAATAAATAGTAATTTGTAGAATTATTTGTAGTACATAGGTCTTTTTCTTCTTTCGTATGAGCAAGTGGCCAACTCTGGTGACGGAGTTTTTAGGCCCCCTAAAGGCCTCCGTCATGGCTTGACGACAATTAACGTGCCCTCCGAAGCACGGAAGCGCTCAGCACGTAATACCACACGTAATACATAGGTAATTCTGATGATGTTTTCCTTCACCGTTTAAAACTCGTATATAAATTATAGTGAACTACTAAACATATAAAATAGTAATGGCTTTAGACATTATCCGAAAAAAACATTCGGGATTCGAAATACACAACCCACTCATTGAAAGTTAAGGCTCTATACCACTTTGGCCAACAATTTTTAATGCAATCGACCAAATTAAATGAAATGATAAATAACAGTTTAGTTCGCCATAACAACTCATCGTCAAAACAAAACAGACGAAACAAAATCATTAATCAGAAGATTTTTTTCAGCTGGCAACATTGATGCCTTTTCACATACACTCGGTCACTCAAACAACCTTGAAATCGGTCAAGGCCTCTATCCTCCAAAACAGTTTTCATAACTTTTACGCATGCTTTATAATAAATAAATATTTCTTTATTGCAGACACGAGATCTATACAAAAATATAAATTACCTACAAGCATTAAATTAAATATAAATTTTAAATTGTAGGTAGTACCTACCTAAGTCCTAAAATCTACTTAAGTATTTAATTATTAACCCTTCCATAGCATTTACAATCTTTTAAAATGTCATCCTAAATTCAACAGTGTGTTTTACTGAACTTAGCAGAGTAACTGTGAACCAGGTCGCGTTCAGGAACATTATTCATGGTTCAACTCTAAAGGCTCAACCACACGCTGGCCCAGGCTCGCCGAGTGAACGCGAGTGCCAACGTGTGGGCAGCACCACTCGCCTCGCCTTGCCATCGCTCGCCTAGCTGGCCGAGTGAAAACGAGCGCCAACTTACATTGGTTTGCATAGACTCGCCAAGCGTGTGGACGGTAGCACTCGCCTTGCGTCGCTCGCCGTCCCTCGCGCTGGCTTAGGCTGGCCTAGCGTGTGGTTGAGCCTTAACAGCATCTACTATCATCCGAAATATTCCCGAAATTCCGCAATTATAAAGGATAGGATATAAGGGATAAAATGTAAAAGGATTTTGACAGCGTCCCAATTTATGGAACGGATCAAAGTTGCTTGTTATTTATTAGGGCGTAAATCGATAAGCGCTTGTGCTAAGGGGTTTTCCTCATCTATATGAAAATAAAATTGGTAGGTCTGGTTCATCAATTGATTTATGAATTGGGGTAAATGCTTTTCTTCTGGGAATTATTATGTGGTATAAAATGCTGGATTAAAATCAATGGGTTTTTGTCGTTCACAAAAATCCTACTTAAATTATAAAGGCGAAAGTCCGTGTGTGTGTGTGTGTGTGTGTGTGAGAATGAGAATGTTTGTTACCACGTATCCCTATAACTACTAAACCGATTTCGATGAAATTTGGATTGTAGATAGTTTACGTTCTGGAATAACACATAGGCCACTTTTTATCTCGGAAAAATGTATGGTTCCTGTGGGATAAAAAATAGTAGTTCACGCGGGCGAAGCCGCGGGTGTTCACTAGTATTTTTAATAAATGATTTAGGAATTACCTACTGTTCAAATATAATTTAGGGCTATAGCAGACATGCTGCTTTTAGCTTCTGCGGCGATCCACGATTTTGCGACTGCCGATGGACGTATGCCCTTAAAACTTCTAAGCTTTATTGGTATTTATCTTCTTTATTGTTTATTATATTGCTTCGGAAACTAAGTAATAACATAAAAAAGTGAAATACCCTATTAACCTTCAAACAAGCTAATACCACACCGCCGCAAAAAAGTTCGTATAAGCAGGTGGCCAACTCTGGTGACGGAGTTTTAGGCCGCCTAAAGGCCTCCGTTATGGCTTCAGGCGAGTTGGTGGCCAAACAGATCTACTTTCTAAAAAAAACTACAAACAAGTAGCTTCAATGTAAGTAATAAAATGTAATATGATCACGATATTATTCCCAAGGTGCAGTAGACATATCCTATCAGATCTTTAGGCATTTTTAGATCCTTTAAAAATGTCTAAGGGGGTAGTCAGAGGTATATCCAGACACATTTGGTACAAACACAGGTTGCAAGCCCATCGACGCTGTTAGAAAGCTAACTGGTTTCGTCGATGTTTTCCTTCACCGTTTAGAGCTCATGTTACAGCGCATATAATTTTTTCGCAAAAATTCATTGATGCACGGCCGGGTTCGAACACACGACCTTCGGATTGAAAGTCGAGGCACTTACCCACTCGGCCAACACTGCTCTGTATCTCTGTGCTCCAATATTATTTTCTTAACTTACATTTTGATGAAAGAAGCTTACCTGAAAAACAAAACGAATTATTAGAAACAAGACAGGCTTACGACTAATTTAAGTAGACATTCTATTGGATATTGGAGAATAAATTGAGTGAGTACCTAACTATCTATTATTTCGCTCATTTCTTCAAGAAAACATAGGAAAGTCGACCTTGATGCCTTTGATCCTGATCATTTTTCATTTATTTTCATTTTCAACGACAAAGCAAGCTCCACCACTCAAGACAGAATGAGAACCACACAGCAGTCATACAATAGCTGCCTTTATACGGTAGAGTTTTAACCGCGCATCTGAACTGCGTTCCGAACCGCGGATAAATCTGTGCAGTTTTAACCGCGGATAAAACTGTCGTGCTAATTACTGTTACAGTTTAGACTGGCGCGTGGTATTATTGTGAACGGGATGCGTGCAAAAAAATCTCACAAAAACTGTCTGTCGACATGCCAGATCGAACTGTCAGGCCTCGCGCATCTACACGTAAGGTTTTGGAGCGAAGGATGGAATGGCGCGTGCTATTTCCTGCGGTTAAACTTTACGTGTAAAGGCAGCTAATGTCATTGCTTCCATGTAAAGGATAACTTCCAAGAGATAAACTAACCGTTCTCAAATGCAACGTTTATATAAAAAATATATATCGAAAGACTAAACGGAAGTGCAACTTATCTCTCCATTAAGCAGACAAATACCTCCACTATCCGCTAAATCTTAGCTCCTCGAATAAATCCGTATAAGTTTAACCCACTCCTTGTACAGGTGTTTCTACTTAGGCCGTTCCGCAAATTTACGATCCAACTTTAGGATGTGGGATGTTGAATTTTTAACTTTACTTGTAAACTTTTATGGTTTAATTACGGTTTCTCGGCTAATTTCGGAGTTGGGAGTTTTTGAGTCGCGGAGTTTATTATGGTTTTGTGTGAGCTTTTTGTTATGAAAATTCATTATTTTTATACTTGTTAAATTAACTTGTTTATTCTAAACTCATCTAAACTCAAACTCAAGAAACTTCTCAATAAGAGCTTACTTATTGTGCTTACGTGTTTAATAGGGATTGTTTATATACGGCACGCTACACTCGCCTCGTGAGTAGTTTTTTTACTAACCTAACATAATCTAACCTACAGATTTTAATCTAATTTATCACATTACCCGGCTAGAAGTAGGGCAGTATTCATACTGCCCGGTCTCAGAGATAAATTCAAGCCTTGATTTATTAAATGGACCACGGGCCGTCAGGCATTATGAATATGGACCGGTCAAATTGACCGACGCTCTTGGTCATTATTCATAATAACCGGTCCGTATGAATACTGCCCGATTAATCAAGTTGCCCGTGACTTACATACAGACATTGAGCGTAACGGGCACGTTGCGTGGCAGACAAAAATTTCTTTTCTATACAGTTTGTATGAACGTATTCATATCTAAACGTAACTTCAGACACAAAATCTCTGGAACACTATTGAAGATGTTTATCCATGTGTATTATGAGCTAATCTCATCTATTTAAAGTAGTTTATACGTACAATGAGAACAGATAAGTACCTATGGCTTTGTGAGTGGACGAGAAAAGGATTGAATTTTATCAACAAATGTTGATCCGAAAATGCATCCGATTCGATGACTTTATTCGGAAAGTTGACGTTTTTTCAGCGAAGAAACGTTCTGAATTCGGAATAAATTCAGACGTCTGAATCGCACTGCAGGTCATTGAACCTAGCTACCATTTTGCATCCTTCATCATGTTACTTAACTAATTTAAACTTATTTTAACCGCGAAATTAGACCTCAACACATTTAATGTATAAAGCCCAAAATTGTTTGACAACAAACATGCTTGAATGAGGTGAGAAAATTGTGTTAGATTCTCTTAGTATAACTTTGATAATGTTGTCTGTTTACAATGTTTAAACACATAGAACTTGCATACACCTAAACTTGGTAAAACTTTAAAGCAATAATATTATAACCGACTGATGTTAGCTTAGAGATCATTACACACTGGCGCACTTTCCTATGCGGTACCTACCTACCTACAATGTAGTTTTTAGGGTTTTGTACTTTAAAATAAAAAAGTGAAAAAAAAAACTTAGGCCCTTACATCTTCACTAGATGATATAAACAGTGTCAGGACAAGAGGCAATCTTTGCCTTCACTAAACTTATCGGGACACTGTAGTGCCTGGGACAATGTTGAGATGGAGTAGGCTTGCCCAGCACCTACACCATCTTCTCAGCTTAACCGGCCATATCCACAGGAAAAATATGCTCAATACGTGTGGGGCTGATTAAGCCGGGTTTCCTCACGGTGTTTTCCTTCACCGTTTAGCGCTCGTGTTATTTGCGCATATAAATTTTTCGAAACGAAAATTCCATTGATTCACGGCCAGGATTCGAACTTCGGATCGACTTAATCAACTAACCTTTTTTTCTCAAAATAAGGTTAGGTATAGTCTGGCAAAAATACGCTAAATACGCGAAATAGATAAATTCTCTTTTAGAAGGAAATTATTATTTCTGACTGACGTCTTCGGTACCTGTACCATAGACAAGAATTGAATTGAAATATCGTAAATAATTGAACTAAAGAAGGAAAGTACCTACCTAATTAAAATATTGAAATTGTAATATTGAAATTTGGTTACCTAGTTGCCACTAGGTAACTAAATTTGAAGACGTAATACAAACAGGAGCGGAAATTATCAATCAGAGAGCTTCCTTTGACTATATCTACATACTAAGTAGGTAGGTACCTACATGTGTCTTGTCCCGGAAATTAATTAAGCCATGAGCAGGTGGCGTGCCGAGCAGGGATTATTGGATTATCAGTATGGAGGATCAGTGTCATTGTGGATGTGTATGAATGGCGTTGTGATGAGGTCGGAACAAGGTTGGAAGAGTTAAAAAAAAACGGCCAAGTGCGAGTAGGACTCACCGAGAGTTCTGTTCTGTATTCGCCCATGGTTGTATTGACGTATGTAACTTTAAATAATCACACTAATATTATAAATGCGAAAGTTTGGATGGATGGATGTATGTTTGTTCCTCTATAACTCGACAACCACTGAATCGAATTGGCTGAAATTTAAAATATAGATAGATAATGTCCGGGAATAGGACATTAGGCTACTATTTTTAATGGTGTCCGAATCGACAGTAACAAAAATATTAAAATCAAAAGTGTCATTTGGGACACTGTGGCCCAAAATATTTTGTCCGAAACGTCAGCAAGTCACTTTTTATCCTAGTACCACACGAGCGAAGCCGCGGGCGGAAGCTAGTTATAAATAATGCTAAGCATTTCACAACATGTAGCCTCAACGCCAAGCGCAAAATTATCTATATAAAAAGTGTTGTCGGGCGCACCGCTCTGCCCTTCTGTTTGTTGATTATTTTAATTATTACAAAATATATAGTAGGTAGGTAATTATGTAGTGAACCGCTACCATAGGTACCAAACAACCCAACAACACCAAACAAAGTAAGCTTGTAGAAATAGAAATTAACACAACCGCAAAATAAATGTATATACCTACTTAACCAAATGTGATAAACAATTTATTTTATGGCAATTATAATTCTTATACAGCTGTTGTACGCCTTAGAATCTTGATGGATTGTCTGCGAAGTTTCAAAGGCATGTCTTCTAATCTAATAACATGTTCTGAAAGATTTGTGACAGCAATCTCACAAGTTAAATTCGTTTGAAGATAACTTATTGTTGGGCTTGCACAGATTAGAATTCTCTTTTCATACAAGCTTCTTGTTAACTTGCTATGTATGCTGTTTTTTATGTATGTATGTTTCTGTGATGTAATATAACGTTCTGGTAAATAAATGAAACTGAAACTGAAACTAAATAAATAAATAAATATTGCTGGACATTTGACACAGCGCCATTTAGCCCCAAACTAAGCAAAGCTTGTATTATGGGATATGTAATACTTTATAACACCCAGACACAGAACAAATATCTATGTTCATCACACAAATGTTTGTCCAGGATGGGAATCGAATCCACGACCTTCAACGCAGAAGGCAGAGCTACTACCAACTGAGATAAGAGCTAAGAGGCCAGTCATATCAGGTATGGTTTACATTTTCAGAATTTCTTAAAAAAATTCAGACAGACTTACTTCACTTATCTTAATATCATTCCACGTTGAAGACGTCTCACATCAACCGTAAAATATTCACCCAATAAATCACCTGCGCCCGTTTCAGAATTAGTTGATCAACAAAACTCGCGTCGACGTGTAAAGAACATTCCCTAAGGGTGGTGGAAAAATTACAGCGACAGGGTTGCTACCCTGTTTCGTTATAGACTTAATTCTGAATTTCATTAGAATTTATGGCTCCCTGTGTTGAAGATGTGCCAATACAATTATGAGATTTTTTTATGTTTACTTAGCTATGTTAGCGTGTACCTACACTTCTCACAATGGATCTAGGCATTCATGAAGTCAGCCGATTCGATGCGCAGTTCAGCTTTTGGGGAACACGGTAGAATCGTTCCCCAAAGGCAGAGTAGGTGGTTCCTCTGCAACGGGCCGGCCCATCTGGCCCACTTGCTCGTGGTCTTTCGACCAACAGTTGTTGTTGGTTGGTCGGATATGTCGATCGCTGCTAAAATTACCGCTTGCGCGATCTAGACATGTGGTGTTGTGTCGCCATTTTTACTGAAACTCGTAGTGCATAGCATGTCAATGTAGTTCATCTAGTGACAGGTAGATATCGCTACACAGTTTTTATACAAAATTTTCTTCTGCGCAGCGAAACTGCTAACTTCACGAAATGCCTAGATAAATTGTGAGAAATCTATCTGGACTATAATACGTAAGTCGTGAATTTTAATGCAGTTCGTTTGAAAAAAATAATACCCATCTCGAATCCACTTTTTAGCGGTTGTTTACAAAACTGTTGTTGCAGAAATTCACTCATTCATATTAACTTACTTGACATGACACTTTTTCCTATCAAATAACGAGATGAGAAGTAAGTTAGGGGTAACTAAGTTAAGGCGACAAATGGAGCTTGAATGTTAATCCAAGGTATAAATTATGCTCAAACTGTTCAGACGTTTCAGTACGTAGTACTATTTATTCTGTGGTTTCAGTATGAAGAAGAAAGTTAAGCAGTGCAAGTGGTATTACGAGCTGAGCGCTTCCGTGCTTCGGAGGGCACGTTAATTGTCGGTCCCGGCTTTTAAGTCGTTAAGCCATGACGGAGGCCTTTAGGCGGCCTAAAAACTCCGTCACCAGAGTTAGCCACTTGCTCATACGAAAGAAAAAGAAGAAGTATGAAGAAGTGAGAAATATACTCACACTTTGAACGTGAAAAGAGCTTAAAATTGTGATGGGAATGGATTCATCACCGCAGTGCTGTCTGGTTGGCGGGAAGGCTAATCTAAGGTTGGAATTACACTAGAAAGTTTTTACGTAAGTTTTACTCATGTAAGTGACAATGCAAAGGAAAAGCTACTCAAAGGGTCAAGTTACTTACACTCTCTGTCAGTAGGTTACGCTTAGGTACGTAAAAATCTACTAGTGTAAGTCCAGCCTCATGATGTGCTTGGTAAACTGTTATTTAGCTTGACTTGTTCTTTGTTCTTTTTAAATTTATATTTTGTTCCTACCTATTTGTTGATTCTCGCTTTTTCTCCCTTTTCTGAATCGAAGTTTTTGTGTGTGTGTCAAATAAATATTATCTTATTTCATCATCCACAGACTGACTCCACCCACTGCTGGGTATAGGCCTCTGCTTTTTTTGCCTCTCTTCACGGTCCTTTGCTAGCCTTTCGAATGGATATTCGAACATGGATGAGATGAGAATGAGAATGAGAGATGGATTGAGAATGGATTAAATACGATTAAATAAATGTATTGATTTCAAAGATAGGGCATCCCTACTTCCAATACTGCCACATGTATTTCAACGTAAAATCTAGAAATAGTCATTTGGATAAAATATGACACACATTGACATTACTTTGTAGAAAAGATGATGCATTTCATAAATTATTAGATTCATCATATATTATTTATACAAGACACGCATTAAAAGCGAGCCCAAATGAATAATCATCCCCTAACCCTTCCCTAAACCCTAGGTTTAAAGGATAACAAAAAGGTTCAGGGTCATCCCTAATACTTTTAAGGCTTTTGTCCGCAACTTCAACTATATTTTGTTTTTCATCATAAAACGTTTACGACTGTTGCCCCAAAGACGGGTAATATCGGCTTAGATTTTATTTAAGAGGTTTTTTTAAAGTTTGGAGATATCAAGGGAGTAATCTGAGGCGTCTTAAACATAAGTTTTTGCAAAAATAACATTTTCACTGCACGTTTTCATTTCTCACTTAGGCCGACCTACGTCAGACTTTTTGAATGCTTTTTAGCTTGTAAAGGCTTTTCACACGTTCCGGTTTCCGGGTGGCCGGTGCCGGCTACCCAGCGAGATTTGTATGCAAATTACGCCGGTACGTATGAAAGCTACCGTATATACCCATACACTTCGCCATTGCCGGCTACCCGGCAAACCGGGACATATGAAAAGGCACAATTATAGTTTAATTCTACAGCAACTAAAACACAAATCAAAGGTTACTTGTACTCAGTTATACCGTTATAAATACTACTGGCGGTTTCTCAGTTCAATTAGACTAGACCACATTTAGACGACCTCTACGAAGGACAAATTCGGGAAAACAGGTCGAGTCTGTTACTTAGTCTGAAGGTTAGCTCTCTTCGCTGAGAGGAAATGTATTTTTGCTATGACCTTTAGAATAAATGAATCAAAATTATCAAAATTATATTGAAGTTGGATATAGTTTTGCTGTGAAAGTATGTGTGGAAAACTAGTGAAATAACTATTTTTTTTTTACTTCTAGTAGTTTTTTTTTTTTAGTTTTTGTCACTGGGTACTGGGTACACTTGACGGGTTGGGTTCTTATTGGACTAAATTCCCAATGGCCTTCATTGAAAAATTGTCTAGATTGTAAAATGACTAAGGCTGGATGGACCAAAAGTCATCTTTCTCCAGAGTAACTAGCCGACATAATTCGAAATACAATTGTTTAGAAAGCGCAACTGAACATTATTGTGTGCATACAAATTATCCTGGTTAGGTTAGCTTGGTATGGACATGTTATGAGGAGGGATGAAAACCATATAACCAAGAGAGTGATGAGTATGAATGTGACTGGGTACGCAGGTAGAGGAAGGCCGAAGAAGAAGTGGTTGGATTGTGTGAAAGAGGATATGAATGTGAGAGGAGTGGATTCTGAGTTGGCGAATGATAGAGGTGAGTGGAAGAGGAAGACATGTTGTGCCGACCCCACTTAGCGTGGGATAAGGGCAGGGGAATGATGATGACAAATTATCCTGGTTATAAGGTGTCAACTTTACAATGTCAAAATATTCAAACAAACAGTAGCTTAGCACATTTTAATCTTTCGCGATCTGTAGACATAATTTAAACAAACTAACAGTAGTTACAGTAGTAACAGTAGTACATATGCCCTGCAGTGGGCAAATATATGCTGAAGAAGAAGAAGAAGAACAGTAGTTTACTCTCGAGTAAAAACATAATCCAGTTTGGTCGAATCCAGCCTTAGTTGCACAACGTCTTGATGGCATAAAGTCCGAACAGCAGATACTCCTAGGTTATTACGCTATTATTCATTATTTGATTCGTAACATTTTAAAAAAACTATTTCGTAAAACTATTGTCAAATTAAACAGGAATCTGACACCTCCAATTTATCCCAAATACCTCGCTTCTCTCGCCAAATTAAATAAAAGCATGATTTAGACGGGTCAGGAACCGAAATCTAATTAAGCGAACCCGAACTCAGATTTTTCGATTTTTTTTAACCCCTTTTTAAATGATGTCATGTTATTTTTATGGTCCTTTGTATGTTATGGAGACGATTGTTTCACAAAGAGACAATTAAAAACAGGAGTAATCTGATTGCATTTAAAGCGTTGTTCTGAAATGTATTCTGTGTCGATATGGCTTTAGGGTGTTTTTTGTTTGTGTCAGGAAAGGTATTTTATCAGATTTTATTTCATCTTTTGTTCTTTGATCTTGTAAAATAGCACGTTAATGTTTTTTTTTTAATTGATCTGGTAAAAGTTATTATGTAAATTGAATGAAAAATTAAAATTAAAATGAATAAAACAGCTTTACATTTGTTAGACTGATGCCACATTACATAAATCTTACCTACTATTTTCGTATATTATATTGATTTCAACACTATTTGATTTCTTAATCCTTTTTTTTTTATAACTATAACGTTGTAACAGTAGACCAAAGCGATACGAACACCAAAGTGATACCTAATTAAAATACAAAAACGGTTTTTGTATTTTACTATATAACAATCAGGCAAATAAATAAATTGGTGTCTCAGCAATTACATGAGACTTGTAGGTGGGTGAAAACTGACTGAAAATGGCGATTATGTGAAATTTTGTTACCTACATTAAAACCTTGTTACCAGCATTACCAGCACAGCACGTTCACGTCATAAAACTCGTGCATTTTGTGTAAAATGTCACATTCTGCGTAAAATGTCGCATTACGGGATCAAAGGCTTTCAGGGAACTCCCACTTATTGTTATTGCGGGTTTCACAGCACTTTCGCAAATACCTGACTCTACAACGTTCCTAAACAGGTTTCAAGTTTGGTGAGGGAGTTTTCAGGTATATTTAGAGCAAATGTCATGTTTTAAATCCGTCCGATGACGTCAAAAATCTAAACCAATTTTAACAACAATAACATTTCTGTCAATCCAATTATTTATCCTACTAATATTGCGTACTAATAATATCCTACTAATAATACGTGTGTCTGTGTGTGAATGTTTGTTACCACGTATCTCCATAACTCTAAACCAGTGGTCGTCAAAGTGCGGCCCGCGGGCCGCATGCGGCCCGCGGACGATATTGGTGCGGCCCGCGGCCAAGCAAACAATTTTAGTAGGGATAGGTATAATGATGCAACCATGTTAGACAAGAACATGTTGTGCCGCCGACCCAACCTAGTTGGAAAAGGGCAAGGAAATGATGATGATGAAAGATGCTACCTACGTTACAAACTTCGAGATAAGGAAGCTCGCTTTGTTTGCTTGTTTTGAAGCTCGCTTTGATCGCATTTTAACATCATGAGTAGGTAGACTTATGTCTGACCACAGAATGGGAACCAACAAACAGCTAGCCTTTCTTTGATCACTGCAAACAAAATCAAGTGTCACATGTTGTATTGGTCTTAAAAAATTCGGCTCGCTTCGCTCGCATTTAATTTCATAAGTAAAGTATATTGCGAATAAAGTGAGTTAAGTCTAACCACAGAATAAGAACCGATAAGCAGCAAGTTTTTTCTTTGAACACCGCAAACAAAATCAAGTGTCACATGTTGCATTTATCTTAAAAAATTCGGCTCGCTTCGCTCGCATTCAATTTCATAAGTAAAGTATATTGCGAAAAAAGTGATTAAAGTCTAACCACAGAACAAGAACCGATTAACAGCAAATTTTTTCTTTGAACACCGCAAACAAAATCAAGTGTCACAATGTTGCATTATTTTGTCTTAAAAAATTCGGCTCGCTTCGCTCGCCTTCATGAGTACGGTATATTGCGAGTGAAGTGAGTTAAGTCTAACCACAGAATAAGAACCGATAAGCAGCGAGTTTTTTTTATAATTGCAAACAAAAACAAGTATCACAATGTTGCATTTGTCTTAAAAAATTCGGCTCGCTTCGCTCGCATTTTATTACATAAGTAAAGTATATTGCAAATAAAGTGAGTCAAGTCTAACCAAAGAATAAGAACCGATAAGCAGTGAGCTTTTTCTTTGAACACCGCAAACAAAATCAAGTGTCACATGTTGCATTTGTCTTAAAAAATTCGGCTCGCTTCGCTCGCCTTCATGAGTAAGGTATATTGCGAGTAAAATGAGTAAAGTGTAACCACAGAATAAGAACCGATAAGCAGTGAGTTTTTTTTATAACCGCAAACAAAATCAAGTGTCACAACACAATGTTGCATTAATGTTAAAAATTCGGCTCGCTTCGCTCGCATTTAACTTCATAAGTAAGGTATATTGCGAGGAAAGTGAGTTATGTCAGACCGCATAATAGGAACCTACAAGCAGCGAGTCTTTGAGCACCGCAAAATTATGGTAAGGTTCAGGTTCGTTAGTACCTACTAGGATTTTACCCCATTTAGGAATTTCGAAAAACCGTCAACTTAATAATTGAAGAATGTGCGGCCCGCAGTGATACCTCACATTGTCCAATGCGGCCCTTGACCAAAAAAGTGTGACGACCACTGCTCTAAACCGATTTTAATGTTTGGAATGTAGATAGTTTAGGTTTTGGAATAACACATAAGCTACTTTTTATCCCGGAAAAATGTATGGTTCCCATGGGATAAAAAAAGTAATCCACGCGGGCGTTCACTGGTCAACTATAATTATTTTAAACTAGAAAAAAAACTACTTTATCTACACACCACGTTCTGAACTCTCGTCCCATTTCATCCTGGCCCATCAACCAATCACAAACAATGCTAATAAATCGAAACATTCATATAAAATAATTCAAACAACTGACAACGGGAAATACAAAAATATTTTACAGTATACACAAATCTGGAACTTATCATTCTAATATAAGCTGTATTTGAAGCGTGTAGAGAGCAGAATTACTTGGCGAGGGTCTGTACACGGATTATTTTATTGAAAGGCCCATAGTTGATTGAAAAGCGCTAAACTCGTATTTGTTAGTTCAAATTCCGCACACATTGTGCTTTTCCATGTTTCAGGCGTTCGTTGTTGTGTTATTGCCATTGCAATCGTGCTGTTCCTAAAATATAAATAATAATACATAAAATCACGCCTCTTTCGCACAAGGGTAGGCAGAGACCACTGATTTCCACTTGCTACGATCCTGACACACCTCTTTCGCCTCATTCACTCTCATCACATTTTTCATACAAGCTCGCCGTTTCGCCTATGTCTGATCAGATTGGTGATGTTTTGGAGAAAGGCCAGGTCAAAAGTAGGGTAGACCTTTCTCCAAAACATCACCAATACATAATACAAAATAGACATAGGCAAACATATAAATAATAATTTACTGTCTTATACATAAAACTTAGTGCGCAGGGCCTGTATTCTATTAAATGACAACCGCTTTGGTTTTGGTTCGAACTCTTAAATGTCAGCCATTTGGTGAATAGTAGAATAGCTTTTCAAAAATTTGTACTGCCAAAGTTCAAAACCTCACCACAACTGAGTCGTTTGTTATTAGTAGTCATGGAAACAGTCGCTTTAGTTGAGGTTTTGGTTGAGGTTGATAAAAAGTTCGGTACCGGAATCAGGGCCCAGATCAAGCTTCCAAAAACAAAAGGGCGCTCTAGCGAGGCTGGCCTGCGCATTAAGTTTGTATGCATACGATCATGTAATTACTACGGTTGTTCACTAACTCAAATGTCGTATATATTTGTCTCGGGTCTGGGTGTTTTCTGTGTCTAATAAATGTGGCTGTGTCTAAAAAATAAATCATTTATAAAAATCCATACCCATATTAAAATGTGAAAGTGTCTTTGTATGTTTGTTTGTCCGGCTTTCACGTCAGAGCTACGGATTGACGCGATTTTTTGTGTGGAGATAGTTGGAGGGCTGGAGAGTAACATAGGCTACTTTTATTAGTATTTTACATCTTTTACTTGCTATTGTTGCCTGAAATAAATGATTTATTATTTATTATTATTAATATTATTTATTCGGGTACCACGACAGAAGCTAGTAGTATATAATAAGTATATCTGTCATGTAGTTCCCATAACCCAAGCTCTGCTTTTGTCTATTCTATACGTAGTATTATCTGTTCTGTGCTTTGGGGCTAGATGTTGCTGGTGTGAAATGACCAGCACTATTTATTGTGCCCCAACATCGATTACAGGGTATAATACTATAATCTAGGTTGAATAGGGCTCGTTGCTCGTTCATGGGCAGTACGCTCCACAGAGTCCAATTAACCAGACTAATACAGTATGCATTAGGTATTTACATAATTAATTGTGCAGTGGCTTGTTATTTTTCAACATTATGTTGATTAGATTATTCACGCTTGATATGCTATAAATAGCTCAAGTAGAATATCACATGTATAAACATTAGAAGAAAATTCGTTTAAACAAATTGTCAGCTCTGGGCGTCGATTCTCGTACCGAACTTTTTATCAACCTCAACCAAAACCTCAACTAAAGCGACTGTTTCCATGACTACTAATAACAAACGACTCAGTTGTGGTGAGGTTTTGAACTTTGGCAGAACAAATTTTTGAAAAGCTATTCTACTATTTCACCAAATGGCTGACATTTAAGAGATCGAACCAACCAAACCAAAGCGGTTGTCATCTAGTAGAATACAGGCCCTGATAACGGAAAGTCTGCTTACGGGCTACATTACTGACAGAATCGGAAGAATAGAATAGAATAGAACAGAACAGAACAGAACAGAACAGAACAGAACCGAACAGAACAGAATAGAATTGAATAGAATAGAATAGAATAGAATAGAATAGAATAGAATAGAATAGAATAGAATAGAATAGAATAGAATAGAATAGAATAGAATAGAATATTACTTTATTCTACACCATAAACATACAAAAATAAAATAAGCCTTAATTAAACAAAAGTTTAACAATGGGTAACCTCTTCGCTGAAAGCGATCTCTTCCAGGCAACCTTCGGATGGGATTCGGAAGCGGAAATATCTACTGGTTTTACAGTGTTTTTTAAAGGTCTTTCCTACATAAACATTCGCAGCTGACCTAAACAACTTCTAAGTAAAACCACAGAATACTAGTACTACGGTAAAACCTACATTTGAGTTAAGCTTGCAAAAAATAAAACGTAGTCCTTTAAGCTTTTAAGTGCGAAATTGCTAAGGCGTGTTTTCCTTTCAAAGTCAAAGTAGTTCAAAGTAACATTAGCAACACTTGCATTTATACCAAAACCACTGCAATTAGGAGCAATAAAACCAGTACGAATAATTCACCCTTCGATGCACAAATATCTGAGTACCGTTCGCAGAAACACGCTTAATACAATCCTACTTAATCCTGATATTTTAGTTACAAATAAAACTTCATTAATGAACAAATAAATGTTTTTTTTTTATTATTATAAGTACATTTCAACGTTTAAGCTCGTGTTTATGCGTATATAATTTTTACGAAATTTTTTATATAATTTTTTCCATTGTCATTGGTCAATGGTCATTTTCAATTAGACAATTATTTATTTATAAACTTAGACTAACATTACAGAAAACCTCTTTCTAAAGCGTCAATCTAGTGAGATCAATTTAAAATTAGTAAGCAGGTAGGTACTACAAAACAGAAATAAAAGGACTATTTACATGCAACAACCTTCAGCAACAACACAATAATAGAAAAAAATAACAAATCTCTCTAAAAATATAACAACAGCTTCAATGTTTTTTGCGTTCACTAGGTTTTAGAGTCAAAGTCAAAAATGACTTAAGTAGGACCTCTGGTCACATTGTAACGTTTTAAAAGTTATCTAGATGATTCTACTCCAGTTCCTTCGCCAATACTGCGAAAAATCAAAAAGCGAAGACAACAAAACGGTTTGGAAGCCTTCTTTTCGGCGATAAGTAAGTTCGTATGAGCAAGTGGCCAACTCTGGTGACGGAGTTTTAAGGCCGCCTAAAGGCCTCCGTCATGGCTTAACGACTTAAAAGCAGGTACGAACAATTTAACGGGCCCTCCGAAGCACGGAAGCGCTCAGCTCGGTGATTAGTTCTCTTGAATCTACATAGTCAAGCTTCAATGGGAAGCCAATCGAACAAAGTGAGGCTCGTTGTGGAAAGCAAAAGTACTTTCAAAAGTTACTCTATCCATTTATCCATTGAGAATGTAAACTCAATTTTATTTATTTCTTTAACAAAATCCACAGCTCTTATGCCCGGATTACACGAGGCTAGTTTTTCAAGCTAGGATAGCAAGCTAGTGTTAGTAAGCTAGCAAGCTAGTACTTCTAGCTTCGTGTAGACACAACTAGCTTCATTTCTAAGCTAGTACACGAAGCTAGAAGTACTAGCTTGCTAGCTTACTAACACTAGCTTGCTATCCTAGCTTGAAAAACTAGCCTCGTGTAACCCGGGCATTAGGAAACGAGTGCACAAAAACTTAAATTTATTACTGACAGCCAATAACGGATTTACATTATAATAAACAAGTAAACCGACAGCGGTCGAGGTGTGAGTGTCCGTTTGTATGTGTATGTGTGTGTGTGTAGAACTCAATACGGGCTTCTTTCATAGTTGTGATTAAAATGTTTTTTTTGCGAACGGTACAAAACAGATTACCATTGGTTGTAACAGCAGTGAAGTTAATAGCAAGTGATTAGACGGAAGATCTGATAATTCTCATAATTTGCGTACTTTTGCCGCCGTCGGTTAAACAAAAGTCGTTTTATTCATTGAAAAACTTGCCTCAATGATTCTTAAAGTTAATTGTGAAACTTTAGTATTTCAATAAAAAGATACGGTTCTCTTTATCTGAGTTCAATCGTATTGCATTGGTGATTGGTACAAAGTACAGTCACCTGCAATAATATGTATACAATCCACAAAGTTTAAACTAATGGAACAGTAAACATTTTCATACTAATAATGCATTGCCAAATTATTTTTCAGTTTTTGTTGTGGTTTTTGGTTTTTCTATGACATGATTTTGAAAAGTATAGTGTGTATATTATGTCGCAGCCAACTGGTTGAATTAGCCATTCAATTAAATGCCTAGCCATTTCATTGAGTGCCGCCATTCAACTAAATGCCTAGGCGGATAGTTGAATCATTGAAGCATTTGAAACGTTCAACACTCTGTCTGGTTGAAAGGCCGCCATCTCATTGAATTAGTATGTTTTTCTGCCACCGCGGCGCTACTTTCGCTTTGTTCACAACATGGCGTCTACAGCTGATGTTTCTTGAATGTTGTGTGTTGTTTTGTCGTGAAAAATAAACAAAATATGTTTCCAGTGTTATTCGTATGCCACAAAATAATAGATTTACCTTCGAGCAGCCTTTCTGCATGGGAGCGTGATACGCGTGCTATAAAAAAAAACCAAAACCTACTTACTTTTCTGTGTGCAAGTGAACCGCCTAGTCTTTTCATTGAGCGCCGCCATTCAATTGACCTTCGTTTAGCCGTAGTGTGGAACGTTGTGTTCAACACTCCGCCTAAACGAAGGTCAGTCATTCAATTGAATGGCGGCGCTCAATGCAATGGCTAGGCATTTTATTGAATGGCTAATTCAACCAGTTGCCTGCGACATATACATATCAGGCGACTGTACATCTAAGAAGAAGTTATCTGTACCCGAAGATTTAGTTCTTAGTTCTTAGATTCTTTTGACTAAAGAGGTAGTCAGTAGGATGTCCAAATAATCTATATGTCAGCCGTACATGCCCATATCTGTATCATTTGAGTAAGTAAGCGAGTTTAAAAAACAACAAAAACTTAAATTTCAGTCCAATATGCGTGATTAAAATCCTTTTTGGCAACGCTACCACTCAGTGTGGGAATGCCTGCTAATGGATTTGGACCTCAGGCAATATCGGTGCATAATTGCATCACGGTATCACGGCGCGGGCGGTCATCGATTTTAATATTTTCATTTCGTAACATTTGCCACCTAAATCGAGAATTTTCGGGGAACTGTCAAGAGTGTTTATGCGGAACACTTTATCAATTCAATTCAATTTATTTATTCAGACAACAAGATCCAGTTTACAAACACAATGTCAATACACACAAAAATTAATATAAATACTTACAATAAAACATAATAAACACATTTTAAACCGACTTCAAAAAAAGGAGGTTCTTGATTCGTCGGAATCTTTTATTTTATGTACGAGTATGTTCACCGATTACTCGAAGACGCCTGGACCGATTTGGAAAAAATTTTTGTAGAGTATAGTTTCCGATTGGTGTCATAATTTGGTGTGGATCTGTCGAGGATCTTCGGAGTTATGAACAGAAATGCACCTCGAGAGTGCAGAAAATTGCTTAACTTACATAACATTGAAGTCGGTTTTTGAAATTTTTTTATTTAGCCACTGGTTACCTATCAAATCTACCAATAGCATCTCTTTATTTTCTTTGTCTCGCTCTGTGAAGTTCACGGATTGGTGGGTTTTTTCTTGCTCACTTTCTTTGCAAATATCTGACAAACTGACTTTGAAAACCAACCTAAGAAAATTTCATGAGTCTGGATTTCAGAGTCCGTTTGGTTTGAGGAGTTTATTGTTCATAAAAGAATTAAAGAGGAAATATGTTTCATAGTTCCTCAAAGGAATTAGGATAACATTTCTTCAGAGAACTTTCCTTTAAGGCATGTCCTCTGTGTCCGAACACATGCATGAGAGAAGACCTTAATTCAAGCACGACCAACACCATAGACTAGGCGATAAAATTTAAACTAGAACCATTAACTCGAAATGAAGAACTTCCTCAAAGAGTAGGATAAGTCTGATGATAAGAAAGGCATTGTTTCAGTTTTGAAATCTTTTTGAAATCAGTTAATTTAGGGTTAAAATGCTAAGTTATTTATTTCATCATACCTAAGGCCTCTATTAATAAACTCGTATTAACTTCTGTCAAAGTTGCGCCACGGATTAAACTATTGCCATCCTTTTTTGTTAGACAGTGACAAATAAGGATGGCAATAGTTAAATCCGTGGCGCAACTTTGACAGAAGTTAATACGAGTTTATTAATAGAGGCCTAAAACTTTAGTAATATAATCAATCAAGTCTGAAATGTAAATTATTACAAGCAATTTAGATAAGTAGGTAATTCAATTAGTAATGACTGATTAACTTAATTACATTGAAAAATAACACCATTTACGTTTAAAGTCTCAACTTTAACATAATTTGATATTTATTTACACAAAATGTATTTATCTAACCTACTGCAGCTACTATAAGATAGATCTATTTACTCTAGAATTGAAGTACTGTTTTTGTGAGAGAACAATAAACGAAAATTGAAAAAAATTGAAAAATTGAAATCTAAAAGTATTCTATTCAAAGTTTCACGCCCAAAACGGGTGTTTGGACTCGCTTCTGACTATAGTACTTGAGAATACAATTGAGTGCCCGTTAAAGTTTTTAATAAATTCAATTTAAGATGTTTACTTATGGCTTATTAAGCAAAAGTGAACGAACCACACAGTTACTTACTAAAAAAAATGTGCAGTGAAAAGCATACATTTGTGCGATACATATCACAACAATCAGTAAGAATTATATAAATAGTCATTACAAATCATTTTATTAAATTTTCCTTTTATACATGGAACCCTAAAGGTGATATTCAACGCTAAAAGCCGACGAACGCTGACGCTGTAGGTCCACCCCTATATTGCTTAAATTCATTAGCGTTAAAGTAATTTTCGGTGTAAAAATTCTATGGAAATTGGTGGCCAGAAAGTGCTTTCGAACGTGTTGACTTTTATGTAAAAGAGTAGACACAAACATGAACATAATTATTAGAAATTTCAAAGTTAACGTTATTAATGGTGTGGTTTGCGTAGTTCTTGATAGAGCTTCGAAGTAATGCCAGGGGGGTCTCACTCCACAGTTTAGGTACAGGCGTATGGTAGTGGGTTCCCACTTTCCGCTCGGCTCGCATGCTAGCCGCCCGCGTCGATTACCTATATAAATGCGACAAGTCGACAACCCTTGCGCGTCACTCCGCGCCAAACAGCGACAGAGTTATGCGTTAGAAAGAGAGGCAATGTTTAGGTGAATACAGCGCTAGGCACTAAGCGCTTATGCGAGCTAAATTGCACTTTGTTGTGTCGCAGCAAGAGTCGCTATTTAATTTTTTTTCGCGAAGTTAGCCGTCTGTACATATTTATTACTAGCTGCTGCCCGCGGCTTCGCTCGCGTGATACCCGGATAAAAAGTAGTCTATGTTACTCTCCAGCCCTCCAACTATCTCCACACAAAAAATCACGTCAATCCGTCGCTCTGTTTTGACGTGAAAGCAGGACAAATACACAAACAAATAAACACACTTTCACATTTATAATATGGGTACGGATGTTGTAAAGCAACGTTTTCCGCGCTGGACAAAATGTTTGACCACGTGGCATTAGCTTGTTCACTGCCAGCATTAACTCGTTCACTGCCAAGACTCGGTAGTGCATTCCACAGTAGAGGGTTGCTTATTAGGTACTTTGCACTAGGTACGTGCTAACAGCTGAGTGCTTTCGTGTTAAGGAAGGCGTGTTAAGTTGTCGGTCCCGGCTATACGGTTGTTAAGCCATGACACCAAAGCTTGCTCTAACTTATTCTAATTATTTTCTGTAAATTCTACCAGTTTTATGACTATGAAAGTTTTAAGTATGGTCATAAATGAAGTTCAATAATGCCGGTATCGTAGCAAATTTTTTATAATTAAACTCTAAACAAATATGTAGAATAGTTTAGAAACAAATAATTGTATTCTCAACCTTATGACATTTCTTTAAGGCATATGATGCCTACCTCCTACAAACCAAATCATTTTTACTGTTCAACATTTTTACCGCGATCTTAAACTTTAACAACATCTACAAAAAACATGTTACCGTTTTCAACTTATGCAATGCAAATACCAATCTATCTCACAAACAAGGAATTCCCCTAACAGCGAGTGAAGTGAACGAACTAATAAAGAAAAACAAATACTGAAACATAATTTCATATAAGAAAAGTGCTCAGCAAACTAAGGGAGACATAAGGGCAAACATTCGCCGTAAACATGTTTTATACATACGACACGATGGGCTGTCTTCGTGGCCTACTTTTTATGGCCATCTCCTTTCGACCTACATGATTTTCTGTGTCTTGTTCGAAGCGGTCGTGGCGTAGCTTGCTTAAGCCGGGTCCAGATATGTATCATTTGCCCGATCCGATCACCATATCCGTATCGCCGACGCATATCATCATCGCATTTGTGGACGGGTGATGATACGCGTATCATGATACGCGATCTCGATACGCCGTTACGATACGGCCCGTCCCATGTCGGGTCTGTTTTTGTCCGACCATCAAAGACTATTGTGAAGATACGGATACGAAGCAAATCGAGGCGTCTACAACTTGATACGGGGCTTGATACGTGATACGCTGATACGGATACGGTGATCGGATCGGGCAAATGATACAAATCAGGACCCGGCTTTAGACGTTCTTGATTGATCGTTGATTGCGTTGTGCGGGGTCACAATTTGGATTGGTGATCGCAAGTGGCATTACGAGCTGAGCGCTTCCGTGCTTCGTAAGATGTCAGAATAGTGAACGAGGACTACAATATGATGATTCAGTATGAGGAAGCTGTCGTGGCGTAGCTTGCTTAGACGTTCTTGATTAATCGCTGGCATTGTGCGCGGTCACAATTTGGATGTGTAACCGCAAGAGGCATTACTAGCTGAGCGCGGAGGACACGTTAAATCGTCGGTCCCGGCGTATAAGTCGCTAAGCCATGACGGCCTTTAGGCGGCCTAAAAACTCCGTCACCAGAGTTGGCCACTTGCTCATACGAACTAACTAACTGACTTGTGTTGATGCTTCAAGATTTTGTTGCATCACTTTTGAAGACCAACTGACAAGATGCACAGACGACCTTGTAAAAACTGCAGGTCGGCGGTGGATGCAGGCCGCTTGCAACCACAACACATGGAAGTTTTTAAAGGCGGCTTATGTCATTCGACGTCCAACGGCTAAGATGATGATGATGATGATGATCAAACTCACCTACTAGAAAAGCACAGTGATCGAAAAAAAAATAGAATTACATAACACTGTTTTCCCAAGAACTTCCTTTAAAGTTCTTTGAGAAAGTAATCAGAGGCGCGTGTAAATACCTACATAAAATACAAAAACCATACACTACCATATTCACCTTTTGCTTTCCATGGAATTAAGGATTAGCTTTCAAAAGAAATGTCATCGTAGACTCCCCCCAAACGCCCCTCTACCCTCTATCTATTCACGATATTTTGACATGTTAAAACTTTTGAAACTATCTTGGAATAATTATAATTTTAACATCTTGTTGAAGTAGCGAACATTGTCATGGAGACTTCATCAATTTTTTTTTTCGATGGTAGTGATACCTAGTTGTTACCTTCATAATTATTATTACTTATTATAGAATATCTGGGCGACCAAGCTCTGCTTGGGTGCAAATCGAGAAAAAAAGAAAAATAAAATGAGTTAAGTATGTATTTAAAAAAAGCTAGGTCTCGATCGATCTAGCTAGGTAGAGACCTAGCTAGATCGATTCTTCGCCCCCGTAAACCGTAAACCTCTGTACCGCAAATTTTATCGAAATCGTTAGAGCCGTTTTCGAGAACGTGAGTACGAATAAACAAACAAACAAATATTGCTCGTTTAATAGAATAAGATAATATTTCATAAGAAGATCATATACTTGTCGGGGAGAGGGTTCTGGGCGTGAAGTATGGATGGTCCGATATGTTCAAAGACACGAAATAACCAATGTAACGTGTAGTCAGGATGTCTATTTTGTAATCACAATTACTTTCACAAGACTTAAACAGAGGATTGATTCGATTTTTGCCGATTAGAATTACTATCACCATTTAAAAAACAAAATGGAAACGCGGTGAGTTCAACAGAAAGAGACAAAGCTACCCACAGAACATTATTACTATCGAGGAGCGACCGCTCCGCTCCGATGCCAGAACCAAAGTGGCCACGCCGCTCGCCACCCGCTCGAGGAAAGCGAACTGTCCAACAACAAAACTGACTTTAGCGCCCTCTGCCTACTTTGTGTCGACCACACCCAAGTGACAATGACAGTTGTCTATTTGACGTTTCCATTATTAGTCTACAGATGGCGTTGTTAACAGGATGTAGTGCAGAACGAAGTATCAAATCAATTAACATTCCCTTTTCTAGCTCCAACTCCGACATAATATGTATTATATTCTTTCTACCTAGATAAGTCTAATTACAAATAATTGTATGCTGTGTTCACTGTGTGAACTACAAACTACAAACTACGCCGACTTTGCTTTCTTAGGACTGTCATAATACGTTAAGTTTAGCGTAAATTACAATTTGTGAACCATAAACTTTCATATGACACCCCATTAAATTTATTTGTATAACTTTTATTTTTTTACCCCCTTGAGTACCTAATATCTTTACAACCCCTTCATTGATTAAGCCCATAAGCACTCGGGTCACTCGACACTGGATATATGCACCAACCGGAATTTAAAACACTAAAAAACACGCTATAGTTACATACGAGTCGATAAAGTACAAAATTACAGTACTAAAATTAACTATGTAAATTAATTTTAGATTAAAAAATAAACTAAAAACCACGTCTTTATTTATTTATTTAGAATGCGTTGTCATCGAGTTGTGAGCTACCCTGACAGTTTTAGCCGGCCAGCTACACGGAAAGTGCTCGAAATTTTAGTCGCGCGAGATTTCCCCCGGAACGACAGACAGATAGACAGACGAACAAGAAAGTGACTATATAAGTATAATAAAAACGTGGTAAAATAATAATGTCATTGATCCTTGATAAGTGTGCACATTTTGATCCGACGTTTTGAAATGGATTAAAACTACGTTCTAAGATTCTGTTGACATAGATGAATACAAGTGAAGCTAAAAAAAACTAAATTCGGGGTAATATCCCACTTGGCCAAGACAGTCCTTGAACAAAAGCCAAATTATATAGTTGAGGATGCGACTCCACTCCATTTTGTTCCGAATGACATTCGATTTCGACTAGTCCTATTATATAACAAATGAGAGAAGTTTGTGTGAATGTTTGTTTTACCACGTATCTCCGTAACTACTAAACTAATTTTGCCGATTTTTTGTTCTACTCGTAATCTATAGTGATCTTCGATCTTCTGTTCTATCTAACAAGAAGGTGAAAAAAGGAGGCAAGTTTCTAAGAAATAAATGTAGCTAATTTCTTAAATAAAAATAAAATAATAAGTACTAAGTTATGAATTTTTAAAGGGGTTGCAATAAAGTTCTATTTCAAATAAATATTTTCTGGTTTGATTCACCAGAGTAATTAAATACCTACTTTATTTTTATTTTATTCAAAATTACCCTTAGGGAGGGACTGTGCATTATTACTAAGGTCGTAAAGTTAGTATTGTTTTTCCTAATCGAAAAAAAAAACTAAATACTTACTAACTTTATGACTTTTTGGTTTCATTTTCTGTTACCTGTACAAAGCCGGGGCGGGCAAATAGCTTGTCAAATGTCAAAATGTCAAAACGCGCGTGGATCCGACCTTGTGACCGCCCAGAAGCGGAATGAGCTGCGTTCGATTCTGTGTTTATTTATATAGCAACTCGGGACTCAATAAGGTTGATTTTCGGTTGATCCGTTTAACTCTCTGTGCTCAGAAGTAAAACTCAAAACTAATTTTGCTTATTATGAGAAAAATAAGCAGCCTAAGTAAACGATAACTTAGAAGCAAATAAAAGACTAAATTTCCTTTCTGTGAGTATTTATTTTGTATATGTAGCTGAACTGGTTTTCAAGAAAAATGCAAAAATCTTGAGAAAAGGTGTCATTTTCAAAACGTAAAAGTATCATGTAAATTTCTATTAATCGTGTTTCTGCCTTTAGAACTAAATAGAAAAAAGATTAAAAAATCACATAATTGGAGTTGTAACTTGATGAGATATTCCGTTTAGTTACAATTTGCAGGCAAACAATCATAACCGTTTTGGAGCTTGGCCTTAATGTGAAAGTCGGTTCTTGTAAAATAACCAAAGACAGGATACAGATAAACGCATTATAACTTTGCCTGCTTAATTGCGGCCTTGTTTACGATTCTTACTATGTATTTTATAGACGGGACAATCCTACTAATATTATAAAGGCGAAAGTTTGTGAGGATGGATTTTTGCTACTCATTCACGCAAAAACTACTGAACGGATTTTAATGAAATATACATAGTTTATGACTTGGAACGCTTAGGTTACTTTTTATCTGGGTAGTTATCACGCAAGCCGCGGGCGGAAGCTAGTTTTCAATTTATCTAAAAATGTGAAGAAATCTTCCTGAACCTACAGAGGAACAATATTCTAAGTGATGATACAGCATCAAGGTTCAGTAGCCGTACCATGAACTCTTATAGCAACGTTAAAACAAGCTTGAAATATGACAACGAATGTCATTTCTAAAGCAGTAGGACTGTTTTAAGCTTGTTTTAACATTGCTCTAAGAGTTCATGGTATGGCCCCAGGAAGCAACCAATACATTTATTTAACGGAACGCTGTAATGCCTGGAATAACAATGAAATAGTAGTATCGGCCTTATCTGCCTACTCTGATTGTAAAAAATAAATAAATAAGTAAATTGAGAATGTAGAAAATTGCAAACCACAATCTCTTCCCTACTGGGAATCGAAATAACTTAGACCCTCAATCTTTATAAATAAGATCAGAAAGATTCCCAACTGCTGTTAAAAAAACCAGTGAACCAAATCCAAAGACAAAGTATTAAAACTAGCAAAGTTGTTCTTTGAAAAAGCGCATTAACCTAACAAGTTTGTGCCTTATCCGCGACCAATCGGACCGTGAATGTCCAAGCGCCCAAAGGGCCTTGTCCGAATACAAGCGGTAGTCATACATGAAAATGAAAAAAAAATGAAAATGTATTTATTTACTGCTTACATAACAAAAGTTTTGTAAGATTAAGTACAACTATGGCGAACATCTAAGTAGGGAGATTACATAAAAATAAATTACTAATGATTCCCACACTAGGCTGAGCCTCTATCGTGGGAAACAAAAATACGATTGACAAAAAAAAAGGGCCTCAATTAGCTGGTTATAATTGAAACATGTATGTGTTTTAGCGATTTTGGCCGCACGTGATTTATGAATAATCATTATCAGTGGTAGTTAAGTTAGTAAGTAAGATCGTATGAGCAAGTGGCCAACTCTGATGACGGAGTTTTTGGACCGCCTAAAGACTAAAAATATGACGTGCCCTCCGAAGCACAGAAGCGCTCAGCTCGTAATCGCAACGTTGCCTAACTTCAACGATCAATCAATAGCTACGCCACGAGCGCTTCAGTTATCTTTATCAGTAGCCAAGTTGTTGGCCCTGGCTATACAATACAGTCGACCGCTAAGCGATGGATTTTCTAGAATCAAGTTGGTCACAAAAATAGATAAACCTCATAACCATTGTTACACTGTTTTTAATTAAGTCGTACTTTACTTTTGTATTTTATGGTGGACAATAAAGTAATATTATATTCTACTAGCAGCTGCCCGAGGCTTCGCTCGCGTGGTACCCGGATAAAAAGTAGCCTATGGTACTCTCCAGCCCTCCAACTATCACCACACAAAAAATCACGTCAATCCGTCGCTCTGTGTTGACGTGAAAGCAGGCCAATAAACAAAAAACAAATAAACACACTTTTGCATTTATAATAATGGGTACGGATTCTAACAGCCTATGGATGTGTCGCTGTCTGTCTTACCCCGCCTTACAGAGTTACGACTATCCAACGAATTATTCCTATTAGGAACGATCCTTTACATAGAAACTATTGGAACTGGTGCTTTGAAAAAGAGAATAATAAATGTTTGTTACCGCTTCTTAGTAAAGGAATCTTTCGAGTCCTTGAAAAATACTAGGAAGCCAAAAAAAATTAAAGTTTCACAATTTATTTTAATTTTTTTCACTTGCCCTTGATAATGCTGCTGATAGGAAAAGAATTTTTTGAAAATTGGATAAATAAAATAAACTTTCTGCATCTTCTTATTATTCTAATGGTCCCTACCTACCGACTAGCTAAGGTTGGCAGTCAATATGGCATATTGTTCCCGATCTTTAGCGAGGCGAAATAGTTCAGCAGCGCTCGCTATCCCCGTCCACTCTCTGATGTTCCGCAACCAAGATTTCTTCCTCCGACCAACACGCCTCTTACCGGCGACTTTTCCCATCAAAATCAGTTGAAGTAGGTTATATCTCTCGTGTCTAATGACATGTCCTAAATAGCTAATTTTCCTAGCTTGATGGTATGCAAAAGTTCTCGTTTCTCTGTGCTCTTCGGAGGACTTCTTCATTTTGTCTTTTCTGTGCCTAAAGACTTCTAACGGCCAGTTCCTATTCCCTTTAGTCTTATCTAGAAGACCGAGAAGAAGGTCCGTACCGAAAGTCGTCAGGGACTTGCATTAAGGACGCTTTCGTTTACCCACATAAAGTTTCTCTGGATGGATCGAAACATTGTTGGTACATATCGAAAATATCCGTACCCATTATAAATGTGAAAGTGTGTTTATTTGTTTATTTGTCCTGCTTTCACGTTAAAATAAAACAGAGCGACAGATTGACGTGATTTTTTGTATGGAGATAGTTGGAGGGCTGGAGAGTAGCATAGGCTACCTACTTTTTATCCTCGTAACACGCGAGCCGCGGGCATCAGCTAGTTATTTCATAAATAATTCGTTTGTTATTAAAATGTCTACCTAACGTACTGACCCGACATTTTGTTATCCACACTAATTGATTCAACTTCTAAGACTCGATACAAGACCAAAAAAACACTATTCTTTCTTTAGATATGTTTTATACATAGTTTCGGCGAAAATGCTAGTAAAAATAATAATCTAACATTTTTTAGGAACCCGATAGCATAATCAAAAGAAAATATCGAAAGGATACCTTTACTGATCGCCTCGAGCCTTTGACGGCTTACTTTTGTTTTTGGGGTTCCGCAAACATCTTGGTATAAGCCTTGACACGAATATAATTATTGTCATGAGCCTATTCTAACAAAGAAAATACCATACCTAGGTATGGTAGAAATTTTCTATGATCTTCAAACCCTCTATTTGGCGATAAAGGTAAATGTCTATCTACACACATCAAAAAAGTATGCGATCAGTCTGAAAACATATTCATGCTTTTCAAATGAAGAATTTTTAAAACGTTATCACTAAAAACCTAAAGATTTGGATGTTAAAAGCTTGGAAATCTTAAAAGCATTTTAAGTAACAAATAAGTTTTAACCCCGAAGGACAAACTTTACATTGTAAAGGTCTTGTCTCAGTAATTACAAAAATTTAGTTGCATCCTTTGTTAAACTTGTGTAGTTGGCAAGTTTATGTATTAATCTTGAGGGTAAACCCTCCGAGAGCTTGTGGTGTCCTTGTTATAGTTACAACTTTGAGTTGTCCATTCATTACTCAATGTTTAGTTTTGGAACAAAGATCGCTTGACTTTGATGGAATTTTAGAATAGTGTAGAAAATATTTTTCAAAACAAAAAACTTAGGCCTTTACATTTTTACTAGATGATTTATACAGTGTCAGAAGGCAATCTTTACTTACACTTAACGGGACTCTGTAGTGCCTGGGACAATGTTGAGATGGAGTAGGCTTCCCCAGCACCTATACCATCCTTTCAGCTAAACCGGCCATATCCATAGGAAAGACATGGTCAATACGTGTGGGGCTGGCTAAGCCGCGGGTTTCCTCACGATGTTTTCCTTCACCGTTTAGAGCTCGTGTTAATGCACATATAAATTTTTTGAAACGAAAAATCAATTGATGCACGTCCAGGATTCGAACCCACGACCTTCGGATCGAAAGTCGAGGTACTATACCCCTCGGCCAACACGACTAAACGCAGCCGTGTTGACTTTAAGAGTATGAAGTGTAAAAATGCATTTTTTTACAGGCTACGCCGACGGTACTGCAAAACAATGTGTACACAAACCACAAACGTAACACACGTTGTGTTTATTGACTGCACGACAATACCCAGAAAACAAATGGTATTGGTAAGTAAGTAAATTCGTATGAGCAAGTGGCCAACTCTGGTGACGGAGTTTTTAGGTTGCTTAGGCCTCAGTCATAGCTTTACAACTTAAAAGCCGGGACCGACAATTTATCGTGCCCTCCGAAGCACGAAAGCGCTCAGCTCGTAATGCCACATAATAGTTATTGGTAGATCATATTTGTCTCACCCCGAACAAACTCACGCGGTAATCAAAACAAATGATACATCTCAAGATAACCCTAACTGAACTTTGACCAACAGCTAGATGTCAGATTAACCCAAGGACCGATTACTTCATGGAGCCGTGCTGGCCAGCATCGTACCTTGACTTTTGATCCGAAGGTCATGGGTTCGAATCCTGACAGTACATATGGATTTTTCGTTTCAAAAATTTGTATGCGCATCAACATGAGCTCTAAACGGTGAAAGAAAACATCGTATGGAAACCCGCGGCTTAGTCAGCACACGTAGGTATTGATCATGTCACGTCACGATCACGTCTTTCCTGTGGATACGGCCGGTTAAGCTGAGAGTATGGTGTAGGTGCTAGGCAAATCTTCTCCATCTCAAACAATGTCCCAGGCATTACAGTGTCCCGTTAAGTGTAGGCAAAGATTGCCTCCTGACACTGTATAAACCATCTAGTAAAGATGTAAAGGCCTAAGATAACGTTTATGAATAAACATTTTTTTTAATCGCTCTCTAGCTCTATAGGACTTTTTTGGTAGAGCGGCACAAAGCCTATGCAATGTTTTTTTATGCATAAGACCGTGTTTTAAAAAAAAAACTTTTTACAAAAAATACATAAGATATCATCATTCAAACAAGGCTAATCAAAGCTATAGTAGAGGATTAAGAAATTTAATATAGGAGTAAAAAAAGTTGGCATTTTTAGGCTATTTGAGAAGCATAGAAAGTAGAAAGAGGCTGTATAAAATGGCTTGACGACTTAGACGACTGACAAACGTGCCCTCCGAAGCAACACAATAGCGCAATATTGACAATACGTAACCCATACATTGTTAACAATTTAAATCGCTCCCCACAACTCTTGTCTCATAAACCCCTGTAATCTAAAACTACTCGAACGCGTTAATCCGGCATTTCGTCTCAAAGAGAATTCCTACCGTTTAATTTGCGAAGACGAACGTGCCGAAACAGTGTGTTTATGTGCTATAACGTTTCTTAGTTACGTATTGCGCTCGTGTTACCGCTGTGTGTGGTTTATGTCAATGTCTTACTCCTATTTGCAAGAATACGAACCTGGATTGGACGATACTCGCGAATAATTGTTCCTTATTAACGAACTTGCGGCGGGCAAGAGGTAACAGAGACGCAAGAGAAAGACACAAGTTATTGAACCCATTTGCAAGAATACGAACCTGGATTAGACCATACTAGCGAATGCTTGTGCAAAATTGTTCCTAGTTGACGATTTTGCGGCGGGTGGGCGAGTTTTCGGCAGAGACGCAAGAGTAAGACACAAGTTATTGAACCCATTTGCAAGAATACGAACCTGGATTAGACTATGCTAGTGAATACTTGTGCAAAGTGGTTCCATATTTACGTCTTCGCGGCTTAGTGAGCCAGTGTCCGCCAGAGACGCAAGAGATGGATACAAGTTATTGAACTTCATTTGCAAGAATATGAACCCAGAGCGGACGATATTCACGAATACAAACAAAACATGCTCACAATTGTACTCCCAAGGTCCGGTAGACATTCTCTCAGATCTTTTAGGCATTCAAGATCCATTTCAAGATGTCTATGGAGGTAGTCAGAGGCAGGTCAAAATACTAATTTGGTACATCTAAATAGACATTTGGCACATACCTACATTTTGCAGTAAACACGGGGTAGTTTGAATATAAAATATTTAAATTTTCTAACCTCATTAGAATAAACCTGTCCATGTCCAACCTCTTTAAAAATTGTCAGAGTTTTATTTTATAAAAAGGTATTTATATATTAGCAGCATTTACACGCAGAGATATCTGTGCGGATATCTGTAAAGATATCTGTACAGTCCAGATGCCAGAGCATTTAAACGCAGAGATATCTGTGCGGATATCTGTAAAGATATCTGTACAGTCCAGATGCCGCGGGAAATAGCACGCGCCATTCCAACCTTTGACAGTTTTATCCGCGGTTATCTGTAAAGATATCTGTACGGATATCTGTACAGATATCTTTACAGTCCAGATCCGTGGTAAAAACTATACCGTGTAAATGCCGCTAATCTTTTAAACATTTGTGCTATCGCTCGCGATGACAGACAGAATAAAAAGAAGTTTTTCTCCGTTAATCCCAAGAAGATTCTAAAGTTAATCCATTCACTTGTCAATTTAGCAACACATTAGAGAAATGCTAACTTGTCATTAACTTGTCAAATTAACTTGTCATTCTAAATGTCTAAGCTGCCGTTCAAACTTCTAGACTAACCCTTTAATAGATAATGGACTTATAGACACTTATAGATAATGATCATGGATACTAACATCCTCTTATTAGTACTGACGGGTCTAAAATTATTATCCTCTTCACTATTTTCAGCACAAACCGTTAAAAGCTAAGAACTTATGATAATAATAATAATAATAATAAAAATGTTTATTTGACACACACATAAAAACAACAACAGTAGGCAGGTTTTCAGAATTAAAAATTGGTACCTTATAATAATAAACACCTTAATAACTACCTAGGTACTACACTTTGCTTTGTGGTGTCAAACAGGCCCGGTCTCAGCTTTGTGCTGCTCCGATAGGAGACAACGCTGGTTTTCAGACAGTGCCTTACCTACAGAGTGACATCACGGTAGCGGAACAGTCTCGAGAACAAAATACAGAACATTATACATTAAACCAGATAATAAGTAAGACTATTACCTATTGCTTAAAACAAACAGAACAGAATAAAAATAATAATAATAAAAGTGACAGCGACACAAAAACACTTGACAGATCTTGACATTACATAAATTAAACTAGCCCTGACTGACACTAACTGACAGAATAGCATAAACACAAGTAGTTTGTTGCTAAAATATGAAGATAGAAGGGCATTGAAAATGAATGTTACTAAGTACCTACTCAAAACTTAAAAATACACACAACATAACTATAATACTTTCAGCATTTTAGGTTTAGGATATTATGCAAAGCATGCAGTTGATGACCAAGCAAGCTGCTTGGCTTGTTGGTTGGTGAGTAGCTTTTATCGTAGGTTAACTTGTGAATTTAACAATAATTTTTTTAACCTATGATGTCTTTGTTCACCTATTTATAAAATTCTTATGCAAGATAAAGGCAGTTTATGATCCAATTTATATTGTCCGTCTCCTTTTCTTCTTGAACAAACAAGATGTAAATAATTCTAGACCGGCTGAAGAAAAATATGGAATTTTGTACGGCATTTTCAACAAAAAAGTAAAGTACACAAAGCGTCACCATTAAGTACCTCCCCTGCTAAGACGTCAGTTCGCAACCCGTTGATCTCAACTTTTTGTAAAACATTTACCTTTTTTATTAGATTTGTCATTCTTACTTTCTTATTCTTACTTACGTATGGATAAGTAATTTCACGCACTCTGAATAAATTTATTTAAACACAAACCTAATACTTAATACAATAAAATTAACGAGTGAACAAACATGTCATGTTATCATTGGAACAGTTTATACTTATCGTATAAAATCCAGTGAAAAATAAACAATTTAGATCTCTCGCAAATCAGATCAGACTAAGTAATATTATCTACTTACAATTTAAAACAATATCAGTTATCTTTCAATTTTATAAAAGTTTGTAACAGCTCGCGAACGATGAAGCGCAGTTATCATGAACTAAATACACTACATAGGTATTCCTTCTCGATAAGCAACTCGCTGGGCCAATATTATGACATCTTTCCATCCCCAATAACCTGAAAATAAGAACATTATTACATAATGGCATAGGTTATAAGATAAAAAAACAACCTCTGTAATACTTATCAATTATCATACAACTTACCTATAGTCGTATTGCTCATTATACGGACTAAAAGTGAAGGAAAAAATGTCATTTTTCCTTCAATTTTGACATAAAACGTATCAAAACTAATCAAAATTGAAGGACAAATGACATTTTTTCCTTCAATTTTAGTCCGTATAATGAGCAATACGACTATAACGTTATTCTGCAACTTGCTGGTATTAATAATAATGTTTGTGGCGTTCACATAGATCTGTTTAGACTTCTTACTTCTTTCGGCCTGATTTGTTTGGCTTTATATGATTCATATCACCAGTCGATAGAACTGCACCGATTTGACCTACGAAATGTAAAATAAGTGTTATACATTTATACTCAGGCAATTATTTATTCACAAAGATTCTTCTAATATTTACGACTTACCATTATTCCATGATGCCAAGCAATCTCTTTTATGCTTATATTTTGTTCGTAAAGAACAACTATCTTTGTCCTTTCAAAATTGATAAAATGCACCATTGCTATGCTACACGCACCGAAAATAAAACAAGTAACAAAACCAGTCAGTTAATTTTATTGTTCAATAGAATTTAGTGCACAACTACCTTCAATACAATTTTATTAGTTGATGGTAGTCGTGTAAAGAGTTACCTACTATTATTTTGTAAACGAATAATGTAACTTATAAATTCAGCGCTGTTGACAACTGGTGCGGTAGCTCAGTCGGAAAAGCGTGGACTCGCTCACGTTCAATTGGGGCATCGGTGGTTCGAATCCTAGCAAGCAAATAAGTTTTTATAAGATTTTATTTATTTGAGTCGTTCAGGCAAACAATTTCGTTAGTGTAGCCTGCATACGGCAACTTTCCATTTACACTATAAAGGGTTACCAATTGGTGACGCAGTGTGTACCTAAGGTTCAATTTCCCCAAATATTTGGTAACGCATACAGCAGCTAACTTAGTCTAAGACTAACTTAGTCTTAGACTAAGCAGACGTACTGAAATAATACTTCCTGTTGTTAATAACAATAAATGGTAGGTAAATAAGATGTTTTTACAACAAAATTCAAACCAATTTTAAAGTTGCGTGATTTGATTATTCTCGGGATTCCATCATCCTGACTTGATAACAACGAGACCACATTTGGAGTGAACTCTTCCAAACAAGAAAAATTGACTAACAAAATTGTGACGAAGATATCGGTGAACATACATAAAAAGGGACAAAGTGCATACGAACATAAAACGTTTTTTATTAAGTCGGTTAGTAACCGTTTTTTTCAACGCTATTTCTTGTTCATTGTGGCACTCAGAAACATTAGTTCGCGTTACATCGGTCCCCGTCACGATCACAGCTTGTTACCATCACGTGTCCCGTGTCGGATCCGTGTCGTGCCCTTCCTTTATTTTATTACAGTAATGCTGTTTATGTGTACCTTCCGTATAAATAAATAAAAAAAGAACGAACCCGGAACAAAGTAGATATTATGAGGCAGCCCAAACTTTTACAATTATTTTGTACTTTGCTGCCCGCGGCTTCGCTCGCGTGGTATCCGGATAAAAAGTAGCCTATGTTACTCTCCAGACCTCACACTATCTCCACACAAAAAATCACGTCAATCCGTCGCTCTGTTTTGACGTGAAAGCAGAACAAATAAACACACTTTCACATTTTATCATATGGGTACGGATTTACTAACGGACCCGGTAGGCAAACTTAATGACCAACGATAAAGTAGAAATCTGACTCATGTTTATTTTAATGTGAAAATTGTGAGTTCAGTCCAGTAATAGTCGTTTGTTCCAAAACTATTTAAATAAGGCATTCAACAGTGTACAAACATGGCCTTCTGATGATAAATAACAATAATGACTTTGGTCAAATCAAATAAAAAAAAACTAGGTACTTACTTTTTATATCAGCTATTCAAAAATCGTCGCTTAAAAATGGTCCGCCCAAGTGGAGATGGCGGGACGAACTTGACGACTACTCCACTAACTGGCCGACAGAAGCCTTACACCGGGGTGAATTGAAAAAGGGAAGGGAGGCCTTTGCCCAGCGGTGGGATCCAGTAGGCTTATTAGATTAGATTAGATAGATTCAAAGATACGTAAAATTAGCCGAAGAAACTTCAGATATACTTACTCGTAGAATTCAGGACAAATTACATTTCACTCTTGTCCGAAACCGATTTATTTGTAAACATTCCTATACAATTTACGCGTTTTGTACAGAAGTTTGTATTCCAGCTCAAGTTGTAGTACAAAGTTGGATAGGCATGGCAAGTGATGTTGGAATTACCCTGGAAAAGTCGGAGTAACTGAAAGCTGGCATATATTTGGCTAAACGGATTGCAGTTCTATTCTGGTACACTATCATATAAACGGATCAGGATTGCCATTCAGCAATGTACCCAGTATTTTGGAAACGCGACTGACAGCAATTTGGATCAAAGTCAAAACAAAAAGCCCATTTTTGCTTTGACTTTGATCCAAATTTTGCCCAAATTTTTCCCATTTTCACTCAGCGAAAAGATATAAATACCTAAAAAACATTTATTCAGTTATGGCATCACATTCTTAATTGTCTACATAGCTTAACGCAATGTGTGTATGCGTTAAATGCGTTTATGTTAGCTAAATAAGTATGCAAAAGATCTTAACGATATTAAAAATAAGTTTGCATGAACTGGTCAACTCTAGCAACAAAGTGTTTAAATGAAACAAACAGAATCTTAGCAGTAATAATGACTTTTTATAGCTTTTACTATTAGAAGATAAATTCAAGGATGGAAAATGATATGCTCGGGTTTTACGATGGGTAGAATCCGAAAACAGGGAAATCCCCATGGATTTCCTGGTGGCTATAGGTACCTACCACTATTACGTCATACTCTCCCGAGTAACGCTGTTGGGTCTTTATGAAGCTAAAGTTTTACATTAGATTCTTCTATCATCTAGTTGAATATAAATTCCAAAAATAGAGACTTCTCTTATAAAAAACAAGTAGTGACAAGAGGCAAGTCATCACATAACCGATAGACACAGCAGGCTGATTGTATAACTTATCGCAAATCTCAAATTGGTCTCAAACTGTCAAAACGATCGCGTTGGTATCTTTTGTCGCTCTCAGTCTCGTTGAGATGGAAGTGACAGAAGAGCTCCTTGCTTGGTCACTGAACTGTCATATTATCTGATAGTATGAGACCGATTTTGGTCGCTATCAAAGCTAGACAATCAAAGGTAACATTTTAACTAAGAGAATTTTTCTTGTCACTTACATTTCATTGAATGCAAGAAATGTCTTAATTAAAATACTCCTACAATAAAAATGTTTCTCAACCATGTTAAATTATCAAAAGTATTTTTTATAAATATAATAAATCTCAAATTATGAAAAATCCGTCGGAATGCAATACCAATTTGCATAAATACTCAAAAAACCGGATATCCACGCAAATTGGAAGCCCTATTCGCAGTTTCGCCTTGAAGCCAGCGGTTTTAAACTTTCCTTTATCCAGCCTGCAACACAGATATTTTAACTTTATGAAAACATGCTTAAAATTATTAGGGTATGCGCTGCGGTCCATTTTTGGCTGAAACTTTCAGAGCTTCGGCAAGGGGCAATATACGAGCGGCTCGTGTGCGTAAATTCTCGCCGTCCCTGGTGTGAACTACGCACCACAATACGGGTAAAAGTAGCGTAAATTGTGACAGAAGCAGCGGTTTCTAGCGACATCCCGCCACTGGCGACGGAAGTTTTACGAAGCTAATTGCTAGACGCGGTCTCTAGAGGCTCTAGGAATTTTGTGATGAAACATACGTATTCAGCTATAGACAAGAGTATTTAACTTTGGAAACTACCATGGTTACGATCATAAATATTATTATCAACGTGATAATCCGTGATCATGTCTCATGCAACTGCGTCAAAATATCGGGAAGCAACAAAACTCAATAATCATGGTAAAAAGTAAGTAAGTAAGAATCCACTATGTTCGCGCATCTACTGCGCTCCTCGCTCTTGCAAAAGCACCCAGTAGTAGGTACGTTCGCAAACCTAGGTATAGTTTGCCTAAGGTGCAATAATTCCTCTTAAACAAATGTAAACATAAAAAAAGTAGTGTTGCTGTGAACAAGTTACAAAATCTTAAAAAATTATAGCAACAAAAATATGATTATGTCAAAATGTTACATGTGTACTCTGTGCCCCTTTTCTGTGCCACTTCGACTAGAGATATAAGAAAAAGAAAAAAATGACCAATAATAGAGCAGCTATTAGCGAGACTAAGAAAAGGAAGTGCTCCTATTGGTAGATTTTTCTGCCCGTTCAGCTTCCTCGCACATCTTTGGTAGGAACGCACCCTTATTCTGGGTAAAACTACTTCTATCAGAACTCTTCACTACGACTTTTCTGGGCAGTTCAAAAATTGATCTTACTTCCTGTTTGAGTTCCTACTTCCTCCGCCACTCAGTCGATAAGCCCCGCCCAACGCGGCTCAGTTTGCACTAGGTGAATTTTAGAATATAGAACTATAATTTGTAATACTCTGTAAATTTGTGTAGCCTCATCCTCAAAATTGTTCGTATTTAAGTAGGTAGTCTGAAATACCGACATGATAAAACTTTTATTGGACTCCACGATACAGGCTTTGCCTAGTGTGGAGGCCGTTGAAAAACTGTACCTGTGTTGTTTCACCTTTTTAATAAATATTTTTTCATTTTTCATTTTCATAAGCTTTTTTTGCGTTGCTGGTTTATATTCGTTTCCCGATGTCCGTACTGATGCTCACAGTACTATTTGTTACGACCGCCTACTTCAGTAAAAAGAAATGATAAATGGATTACAGAAGAAGTTTTTATTTAACCTGTTTTGTATGTTTGTTGAATGAAGTCCGGGGTAGGGTCGCAAGATATAAATAAATATTGCTGGACATTTTCACACAGCGCCATCAAGCCCCAAACTAAGCATAGCTTGTACTATGGGAACCAGATAATTGATAAAATACTTATATATTTTGTAAATACATACTTATTATACATACTTTATAACACCCAGACACAGAACAAAACATCTACATCATTATGAATTGTGTGTTATAATTTTATATACTTAGGCTAATAATAATATTATGATCCAGTGTTGGTCGAAATAAAACATATTTTATTTATTATTATTATTATAATAAATAAATAAATAATGCTGGACATTTCACACAGCATCATGTAGCCCCAAGCTAAGCAGAGCTTGTATCATGTATTATGTTTGTATCATTTGTTTTATTCTGGGACGTGTTGACAAAGTGAGTATCTAAACTTTCGATACGAAAGTCTCGAATATCATGAATTCAGGAGTGAGTGTTTTTGGTTTCGAGAAATCTACATAATACGAAGAAACAAAGAGCAGCGCAAACACTAAGCCTACGCTTAGCGGTTATTTTAATGAATTGTCGAAAATACCTTAGGTACCTGTTTTTCTTCAATTCACCTAAGTCCATACCCATATGATAAATGTGAAAGTGTGTTTATTTGTTTGTTTATTTTTCCTGCTTTCACGTCAAAACAAAGCGACGGATTGACGTGATTTTTTGTGTGGAGATAGCGGGAGGGCTGGAGAGTGACATAGGCTACTTTTTATCCAGGTACCACGCGAGCGAAGCCGCGGGTAGCAGCTAGTAACATAATATACCTACACAGTGTTATGTTATTCTAGTACCTTGTAATGTAACATTGTTACTTAAGATAATTAGCAATCTTGGAATCTTGTTCCTCATTAATTATACATCAACGGCCGTCAATTACGCCTCGACAGCTTTATGTGGGCCATTCAATACTATAACCACACGAAAATGAGCTTTATTCACTGAGGTTATTTTGGAATTTACAAGTTTTTTGATAACGGTTCAAACATCTTGGAGTAGAGGTGTGAATTTTAAACAAGTTATTTGTAAAATATGATGGTAAAATAAAATAATGTGTTACTTATATACTTTTTGTTTTTGTAAATACATACATAGAAAGACACTCAGACCCGTGATAAATATTTGCAAGTCAAACAAACATTTTGCCTCGCGGGAATCGAACCCGCTACTTTCTGTGTTTCAGGCGGGCCTACTGCGCCTGCGCTACAGAGGTCGTTAAAAAGTATTAATATAAAGAACTCGCACTCGTTTGAAATAAACAAGGTTTAAAAGTATTCTTTGTCATTTTCACTAATTAAATCACAACAAAAAATTAAATTGGAAACCACATATAGAACACCTATGTAAAAAATTAAATAGTATAGTATACTTACTACACAAACTCTCATCTTTAGTAAATGTGGAAACGTTACTGGCGGCATATCATGGCCTAGTTGCCTCAATAGTCAGATATGGTATTATGTTTTGGGGTAACTCCACCAACGCAGACAAGATATTTAAATGTCAAAAACGCTGTATTCGTACAATGTTTCACATTAAGGTTACAGATTCCTGTAAACCCCTATTTAATAAATATAGCATCTTGACAGTTCCCTCATTGTATATTTTGGAAACGGCTACGTTCGTGAGAAGCAACCCACATCTGTTTTGTCGACTCTCTGATGTCGTAGATCGCAGCAGACGAGACAGAAGTAGAGTCTGTGTCCATGGCTCTAGGACTGCTTTTATGCGCAAAAGTATCTTCTGCATGGCTACTATTCTTTACAATAAAATCCCGCAATCATTAAGAGAAATGCCATGTCCGATGTTTCGGAGAAATTTAAGAAAATTACTAGTAAACAAAACCTATTATACTATAGAGGAATTCCTAAGTGACAAAAAAATATTATAGCTAGTGACATGTAAAAGGAAAAAATAATAATAATAAGTAATAATAGTAATATTTCATCTTAATTGTATTTGCTGACTTTTCCAAGATTATTATTTTCATTTTATTTTGCTTTGATGTGTTTATATTATTATATGTACCTACATGACATACTAGTAAGCTGACATTATTATTATTTTTCTCTAAGCAATTTTATCTACCTACTTATTTTATAATTATTATTGAATGAATGTAAATTTAAATATTGCATGCCTAGAATTAAGGTAGAATACATTGATCCTAACCACACATTTTACACCTTCTCTACATGTATTCAGAGCAATAAATGATACTTTGACTTTGACTTTGACTTTGACTTTGAAATCGTGGCCTTAAACACGACCTAAACTACCTAACAAGTGTAGAAAAAAAAGATATGTTTTGTTTCTAATACATTTACACGCTGTCATCATTTCCTTGCCCTTTTCCCACTGTGTGGGGTCGGCACAACATGTTCTCCTATTCCATTCGCTTCTATCACTCGTCATCTCAGTAGTCACTCTTCTCACACGCATGTCCTCTCTCACACAGTCCATCCATCCTTTCTTTGGCCGTCCTCTACCTATCCTTCCACTTTCAAATCCAACACTTTCCTTGTAATATGACTTTCTTCCCTCCGTATACCCAGCCCATACCACGCACGCTAACCTATTACTCCTCATTTTTTCTGTCACTGGCGCTACTTTTACATTTACATGTACTTTCATGACAATTAAAGATAAATTAGAAAAACAATGCGTTGTACTTTGAAAGTTTATAGCTATGGTTTAACATACTCGTAACATGTAACATTTTAAACATATTTTCAGCGTGATTATTTTCAAAATGGCGTTTTGTCACGAATATCGAGCACGCCAAAAATGTCATGGATATGAGCCACTTGACGGCTGCACGCTAGCAATTATACAAAAATGTTAGTATTACTGTAATATTTTTAGAAATATTATCGGGACATCGCGTAATGAAATTATTTGATTTACCTCAACGTAAGGGTAATATTACAGCCACCGTGGTCACGAATAGACGAGTAGACTCAGTACAAGACTGGAATTTATTTTATTGATATAGCACATTCATTATTTATTATATTATTTATATTATATACAGGGTGAATTTTTGAGATGGGGCAGTAAGGGCAGCTACCTTAACCGTTGTAGCTAGAGGAAAACGTTCTTAGGAGACCATCCTTAATTTTTGAAAATGTTTCGACCTGCATTCACAGATTTTGAAAAAAATGTACAGTCAGCGAGAAAATGGGCCATTTACACAAAAACTTTTTTTGATGCCAATCGATCCTGTTTCATCTAAGGATAAAAAGGCTCTTTCAGACCAACTGAGGTTAGAGTACTAGAAAAGTCAGAAATCGCTAAAATGTATTTCTGAGATAAGACAGCAAGGGTTACCTTAACCGTTGTAGCTACAGGAAAACGTTTTTAGGAGACTATCCTTAAAACCAAAATCAAAATCCAAAAATCCATGTTGCAACATGGCCGAAACGTCGGGAAAAATAAGGTAAATTACGCGATAAAATCCCGTGTCTATAAAACTTTTCAATAAGACTATCCTTAACTTTTGAAGATATTTCAACCTGCATTCACAGATTTTGAAAAAAATGTACAGTCAGCGAGAAAATGGGCAATTTATACAAAAACTTTTTTTGATGCCAGTCAATCCTGTTTCATCTAAGGATTAAAAGGCTCTTTCGGACCAACTGAGGTAGGAGTACTAGAAAAGTCAGAAATTGCTAAAATGTATTTTTGAGACGGAGCAGTAAAGGCAGCTACTTTAACCGTTGTAGCTACAGGAAATCTTTCTTAGGAGACTACCCTTACTTTTGAAGATATTTCGACAAAATGATGAAAAATTATGACAAATGACAAATTGATTTCGTACGAAATGTATAATCAAAGTTATTTGCGTTTTCTGACTTTTCTAGTACTCTTGCCTCAGTTGGTCCGATAGAGTCTTTTAATCCTTAGATGAAACAGGATCGACTGGCATCAAAAAAAGTTTTTGTGTAAATGGCCTATTTTCTCGCTTACTGTACATTTTTTTCAAAATCTGTGAATGCAGGTCGAAATATCTTCAAAAGTTAAAGATAGTCTCTTAAAAACGTTTTCCTGTAGCTACAACGGTTAAGGTAACCCTTGCTGTCTTGTCTCAGAAATACATTTTAGCGATTTCTGACTTTTCTAGTACTCTAACCTCAATTGGTCTGAAAGAGCCTTTTTATCCTTAGATGAAACAGGATCGATTGGCATCAAAAAAAGTTTTTGTGTAAATGGCCCATTTTCTCGCTGACTGTACATTTTTTTCAAAATCTGTGAATGCAGGTCGTAATATTTTCAAAAATTAAGGATGGTCTTCTAAGAACGTTTTCCTCTAGCTACAACGGTTAAGGTAGCTGCCCTTACTGCCCCATCTCAAAAATTCACCCTGTATATTATTTATATTATTTATAATATAAATAATAATAATAATTATAATAATAATAATTATAATATATATTATTTATATTATATTTATTATATTATTTATTTTATTGATATAGCACATTTATTTTATTGATATATATGTTACGGGCAACTTGATTAATCGGGCAGTATTCATATGGACCGGTCATTATGCATAATGACCAAGAGCGTCGGGCAGTTTGATAAATTTATTACTTTGACCGGTCCATATTCATAATGCCCGACGGCCCGTGGTCCATTTAATAAATCAAGGCTTGAATTTATCACTTAGACCGGGCAGTATGAATAGTGCCCTACTTCTAGCCGGGCAATGTGATAAATTGGATGAAAATCTGTAGGTTAGGTTATGTTAGGTTAGTAAAAAAACTACGCGCGAGGCGAGCGAAGCGTGCCGCGGTAGCGGCCGCCGAAGCGCCAGAAATGTAGTAAATCAATTAAAACACTGCAATTCATCTAATTTATTACATTGGCCAAGATAGGGTGGTCATTATTCATAATGACCGGGCAAAGTGATTTATCATGCAGTTTTTATCACATTGCCCAATTGACCCGGTCATTATGCATACGGACCGGTCATTATTCATAATGACCGGATTTATCACATTGCCCGTAACATATACACAAAGCCGAAAATAGAATCAGATTAACATTATAATTTAGAAATTTCACTGTTATTGACATTCATCAAGATAATAAAAAAACATTGTACGTATCATTTTTTTTTTTCAATTCTCCTGGTATAAATATAAATGTAGTTACTTAGTGTAGTTATTTTGAAGTTGTTGGCTAGAAGATCTTGACTAGGAACGTAATACCAAAATAATTTAAAATTTGAGCATATTTTTATCACTTTATGTTATTATTTGGATAAAGGCAGTATTTATCTAGGTTCCTGTTACACTTTTGTTCCAAAAAATGTACTATAGAACAAATGAAAAGAAAAAATGCCATTTTTGGTGTACCTACATAGATTTCAATTCAATTTGCTTACATTTCTTCTAAGGTAAGTTTTTCGGAATAAAAGTGTAACAGGAACCTAGATTAATACCTACTCTCCTAATCTAACAACAAAAAATGATAAAAATATGCTTAAAATGATTTCGGTATTACGTTTTATAGAAATTCGCCTATCGCAGGCCTCTTAATATAAGTAAGTTTTCTTAAAAAAATAAAGGATTCTTAAGAATTAACCACCATTTCACATTATTTTCCATAGCCATAGCCGTATAGATAAACAACTTATATATCGATAGCAAATAAGCTTATTTATCGTAAAACAAGTTATTTCTATTGATAAAACGTTCAAGAAAAATATCCTCCAACTCTGTTATGAGCACAATATGAGGCTGTCATTGTCAGGTTTCGAGTGGGCCCTTGATGCTATTCACTTATTGTATTGGGTAAGTACTTGCTCTATCGATGTATATCCTAACCAAATGTATTATCAATATGTACTAGAATCTTTGTGGTTCACGAGTTTTTAATAAGCTTTGTGTTTCTTCAATTTATTTAGAAACTAGCGACCCACCGGTCACATCACACATCACATTAGAAACCTCTAAAATTATCAGTGTTTCTCTACTATATTATGCATGTATTATACATATAAACCTTCATCTTGAATCACTCTATCTATTAAAAAACCGCATCATAGTCCGTTGCGTAGTTTTAAAGATCTAAGCGTACATAGAGACAGACAGCGGGAAGCGACTTTGTTTTATACTATGTAGTGAAGTGATAGTGATGATGATAGTGATATGAGGCTCAGCAGTACCCCACCAAGTCGAGCTCATTAGTAACTCCAAGGACATTCTCTGAGCTTGAAGCACTACCAGAAGCCTAGGCCACCATTTGAATGCTATACCATACATAATGGCGATAATGTAACTTCAAAATAAAGCCATTATCAATTGTATATCTAAATAACATCGATGTTGTTGTTTTTTTCCTATCGCTCTTAACCAACAAGCGGGGTTAAAAAGGCCATTATAGCAGAATCACAATAGGAATTGAACTATATGCAGTTATGCCGTCTCTTTTCATAGACTGAGAGTGGCAAGAACGGCATATCTTGCCATTCCCATTATGATTCTGCTTTGGCGGCCTTTTTAGCCCAGCGGGTAAGAGTGATAGGGAAAAAAATCATACGTAAGGTGACCACCCTATGTATAAATTATACTCCTACAGATTATTTCAGATTAAATTACAGAATAAAAAAAATATTAAGTAGGCTAGGCTTTAAAGAGTGTTTTTTTCGTGTCTATGTCTCTTATGTCTATGAAAAGAGATAACAACAGATTTTGCAGCCATCTGAGCTCTAAGTAGCCTCTAAGCTAAGTCCATTCTGAAAAACAGGTTTAGGGAGTGAGTTAGACGTCGCATACATGGCGTACGTAAGACCAGTTTGTTTCTAGCTTAATTATTATCTAATAAGGCTGGTGGTTGGGCCGTGAGCGTAGAAACTTGGACATTGGAATAACTGAAGATTTCAAACGAAACAAAAAGATAAATACCATCAAACTTGTTGACGCAATAGATATTTCCAAAACATGTTTCACTTTGAAGTAAGCAAGTTGTAAACTCAAACACAGCATCTAAATCTTGCGCGAAACGGTCCGAATTCCTGCTAAATATTTATACCTACCGTGCCGTTTACGTTCCTTTGATGTAAACTTTACCATAGCCAGTGGAAATAGCTAGGACAAAACGTGAAAAAATTGCTAAATAAAGTTTATTCCGTATTGGTAAAAAATATTTTACTTCAACACTCGAGCGTTGTACTTGAGACATGGGTGAGACGCGACAGTCGTGAGGGCTCTCTCTACCTAGATATAAAAATATTTGAAACATTGTTGGTAACAAAACCGACGAGTAGGTACCTAGCTCCCGTATGATGTTATTAATTCCTGGTGAAAAACTGTTGTTGCCATAATATTGCGTTATAACATACATTTATAAAAAATAACTTAGGCCTTTTACTAGATAATACAGTGTCAGGAGACAATCTTTGCCTACACTCAACGGGACACTGTAGTGCCTGGGATACATAACATGTGTGTTTTTCTGGTTTAGATGATTTTTTAGAAAAATAAAATCACGATTAAACTAGGACTATCCTATGCTATAAACAGGTATTATAATCAAAGGCTTTAAATGACAGTTATGGCTCCTTGCAAAAAACGAAGAAAAGAAGAAAAACAGATTTACATCTATCATAAAAGTGAAGAAATAAAAAAGAGTAAATTACGGATTTTAAATAAAATTCATGTGCGGTCAAAACGGATAGTCATACAGAGGCAAATCCAAATTCATATTTAGCACTTACATTTCACAAAACTTAACAGGGACCATACCATGAACTCTTAGGGCAATGTTAAAACAAGCTTAAACAGTCTTACTGCTTTAGAAATGACATTCGTTGTTATGGTTCAAGCTTGTTTTAACATTACTCTAAGAGTTCACGGTAGGGCTACAGGTAGTTTTTTTTATCATGTTTTATGTGATACAGTTGTCTAGCTGTTTTCCCGTTCTGTGCTGTGGACGGATTGAAAAAGCCTCGATGACGGGAAGCGCAATCTGTTAATGGACGCTGTGACGGCCTCGGAATAATGCGCTGTCAAACCTTTGATCAGGGAGCATCGGTACTGCTGTATCGCTGCCTAATTAATAAGTTTTAATTATGATTCCGAGTCCAACAGGTCTTCGGCCATTAGGGCGACCAGAGTACGCTCACCGATGGATCGACGAGGTTCAAAAAGATCTCTATGAACTCGGGGCCGTCGATTGGACTCAAACGGCGTTGGACAGAGATTCCTGGCGGTCTTTAGTGTCGGAGGCCAAGATCCACTTTGGGTCGTTGTGCCACAGTAGTAAGTAGTATGATTCCGAGTCAATAAGGTTACTTCTATTACAAATTTTAGCAGGAAATATTATAAAACTAGCTGACACCCGCGGCTTCACCCGCGTGGACTACTATTTTGTTTATCCCACGGGAACCGTGCATTTTTTCGGAATAAAAAGTAGCCTATGTCCTATTCCCGGTTTTTATCTATCTATGTTTTAAATTTCAGTCAAATCGGTTCAGTGGTTGTCGAGTTATGGAGGAACAAACATACATCCAAACATCCAAACATTCAAACATCTAAACTTTCGCATTTATAATATTAGTGTGATGTGATAGTGTGATATTAGTGTGATGTGATAGTGTGTTTATTCGTTTCTTTATTTGTCCTGCTTTCACGTCAAAACAGAGCGACGGTTTGACGTGATTTTTCTGTGGAGATGGCTGGAGAGTAACATGGGCTACTTTTTTTCAGGGTACCACGCGAGCGAAGCCGCGGGCAGCAGTTAGTATATTAAAACTTTTAAACCTTCGTGGTTTACGAATCAATAAGGTTACTTCAATTACAAATTTCAGCAGGAAATGTGATCGAATTTTAAACCTTGGTGGTTTAACGCACTCACTGCTCATGGCGCACGTGGCGATGTTGCCAGAGCACCGGAAGAGCTGGACCGAGAATGGGTATAATGAGATAAGGTACTCTCTAACCGGCCATATCCACAGGAAAGACATGATCAATACGTGTAGGGCTGACTAAGCCACGGGTTTCCTCACGATGTTTTCCTTCACCGTTTAGAGGTCGTTTCAATACACATATTAATTTTTCGAAACGAAAAATCCATGACACGGCCAGGATTTGAGCCTACGGCCTTCAGATCGAGAGTCGAGGCACTAACCCAACCCGGCTTACGAATAATAGGACAATTATATCACCACTAGCTAGTTTGATAACGATTCCGCAGCACAAGCCCACACCGATATCTCATGTCAGTTGCACAAGGGCATTAGCCGCGAAATGTAGTCAAAATAGCGAAAACGCTGAGCTGCATAAAACGGTGAACGCTAAAAAATGTCATAGTTTGACAAGTCGAAAAAATCCGCTATTACAATGTTGGCGCAAGCTTGCCGAGTGAACGCCAATACCAACGTGTGGACAGCACATTTGTCTTGCCTTGCCATCGCTCGGTGTCGCTCGCCCGGCCCGGCCGAGTGAATACAAGCACATGGTTTACATTGCTTTGCATAGACTTGCCAAACGTCTGGATGGTAGCACTCGCCTTGCATCAATTTGCTTTTACTCGCGTTGGTTTAGGTTCGTCCAATATGTATATATGGATAGGCGGCATAAGCGAGTTCGTCGCTCAATTTGTGACATTGTCTAACTAAATAAACGAAACGCCGGGCGATAATCGCCTTGTAAGTCGCATATGACATACTCGAAGGCGAGTATTTATATTTTGGTTGAATGGCTCTTCCATTCAACCAAAAAACAAAAATTAGGTACTACAAACTATTAAGCTGCGTACAGATATCGCGTACCCTGGGTACGCGTAGTCAGTATACGCGTGTCCAGAACGCCGTCCATACCTGTAGCTACGCGTACGTACGCGTAGCTACAGGTATGGACTACGCGATATCTGTACGCAGCTTTAGACAGACAAAAATACGAGTAAATTCACTCGGTTTTCGATACTTTCTTTTCAATGATTACAACTGTAAAACAACGGTGTCTATTTCTCAGAATAGTGCAGCTAAGCCATTGTTGGAGAATTCAACGCCCTAGGTAGTCCGTGATTCCAGGATAAGCCCAGACAAATTAGGTAGGAACTTAGCTTTATCTGACAGGTAGATAAGGAATAAGGATTCTAGTTTTGGCTCAAAGGCCAGGCAAGGCCAGTGACGTTCCTTTTGTAAGCGTTTGCTGTTACGAAATGGTTTAAAAAAAAAGTATGTAATTATAATTAGGATGGATCTCGTTTTTGTCCTATTTTAGGCATTAATTAAAGTGGTTTTTATATTATGTTACCTTTTTTTCCTTTTAGTGCTATTTTAATTAACTGTTTTAATTAATATAAGGCTTGGGTTATTTTGAAGAGGCATGTCTAGAATATTAGCTGCTTTCCTCACTATGTTTTCTTTCCCTCGTGTTAATGTGCTTTCAATAAATTTTGGTTAACATTTCACACAGCGCCATCTAGCCCCACACTAAGCAAATCTTGTAGGATGGGAACCAGATAACTGATATAATACATAAATACAAATACAAATACAAATACATTTATTTACCAAAAGAGAATACAACACATACAAATATTACATAACTAGCTGTGCCCGCGACTTCGTTCGCGTATGCTAATTCTACTAATATGAGAAATGTGAAAGTTTGTGAGGATGGATGTATCGATGGATGTTTGTTACTCTTTCACGCCAAAACTACTAAACGGATTTTATTGAAACTTGGAATATATTACATAGATTATGACCTGAAATAGCACATAGGCTAGGTTCTTTTTATTCAATTTTTTTAAAACTCATTAGGTATTGCACTGGTAAATCTTTTTGCATGAAAATGCCGAGAAAACGAATTTTCCCAGATAAAAGACCTAGCTAGATCGGTTTTTCGCCTCCGTAAGCCCCCGTACCTACCGCAAATTTCATCAAAATCGCATAGCTAAGCATAGCTTGTACTATGGGAACCAGATAACTGATAGAATAGGTACCTACTTCTATATTTTTTTGTAAATACTTTAGGTAGGTACTTAATACTTTAATATCTGGGCGACCGAACTATGCTCGGGTGCAAATAGATAAAAATTAAAAAAGAAAAAGAAATAAAACTTACAAAAAGTAAACTTTTACTGGCTGAGATTCGAACTCGAAGCCTTCGGTTGAGAGGCGGACACCTATTTCACTTGGCCACTTTAGTCTCAACAGAAATTGTGAAATTACGAACCACATTGCACTGGTAAACCTTTTTGCGTGAAAATGTCGAGAAAACGAATTTTCCCAGATATGAGACCTAGCCTAGCTAGATCGATTTTTCGTCCCCTTAAACCCCTGTACCGCAAATTTTATGTACCGCAAATTTTATCGAAATCATTAGGTAGAGCCGTTTTCGAGAACGTTAGTAGGTACAGACAAACAAATATTGCTCGTTTAATAGAATAGGATAGGATAACACTTTATTGAAATAGGTACCTACCTACCTACTTTTCAATAGGTAAGTAGGTACTTACATCTGAAATTCATACAGGTAGGTACTTAAATAAGTAGGTACTTACCTATTTTGATCTTTATAATTCCAACGACACAAATTGGTTGTCTATTATATAGGTATAAAAATGTATGTAGGTAGGTATGTTTGGCCGCTATGCGTTCTTATAATGTAATTGGTGGTGATCGAAATTGTTAAAGCCGTTTTCGAGAACCTCAATTGGTACCTACATACAAACAAACTTCAAACTTAAAACATCAAACAATTATTGCTCGTTTATTAGAATAGGTTAAATAAACAAATAAATATTGGTGGACATTTTTCACACAGCTCCATCTAGCCCCAAACCATAGAATAGAATATATCCAAACTAAGCAAAGCTTGTACAATGGAACCAGCTACCTAACTGATAGAATACTTTTAGGTGTCTACATAGGTAGGTACCTATATTTTTTGTAAATACATATCTACATAGGTACCTACTTACTCATAATACTCTTATCACTTTTTTGAAATAGGTAAGTACCTACCTACCTACTTTTCAATACATCCGAAATTCATAAAAGTACTTACCTACTTAGGTATTTTGATCTTTTTACTTGCAATGACACAAATTGGTTGTAGGAAGGTATTCCTTATTAACGTACCTACCTAGTAGGTACTAAGTAAGTATTACGTTTTAGAATTGGATGGTCATGCATGACGTTTCAGGTGAAGAAATTAATGGGACAATGCTTATGTAGGTAGGTAGGTAGGTACATATCTAAATAAAAATGTAGGTACCTACCTGAGTATGTTTGTCCGCTATGCGTTCCTAAACCATTGACCAGATTGTGATGAAACTGTGGTGCTGATCTTCTGAAAACGCCCGCGATGGTAGGTACCTACCTAGGTATTTGGTCCAAAAGATCTCTAAAACCTAGATCACTTTTTTACTTTGCGTCACGTACCTAAAGATTATTTCTGTGTGAAGTGAACACTTCACACAGTACCCGGTATCACGTAATTTACGTGCCTAATTACCCGGCTGACTGTCAAGTCACAGGGTTATGTAGATCGCGCGTTTCTATGTATGTGGGTGGGTGGTTAAGTAAGTAATATTCTTTATTACCACGTTTCTCCTAAACGGCTCAATGGATTTTGATGAATGAGGTATCGTTAGAATCGTCTCTATGTCGATTGTGCTCTAGGATACTTTTTATTTCGATAAATCAAATAGTGCGCCTAGAAAATGCAACAATGTGTGAATTTAGAAAATAAAAATCATGCCATCATATCAAAATCCATGTCAAAATCAAGAGGTTGGTGGATTGATATCAAATATAATTTTTTGAAAAATCTAACATGACATCTTCAAAAACTAAATCGACTTCCAAAATTTTTGAAAATCTATTTTTCGCCCCTAATGTTATTGCTAAACAAAACGCATACTAAAACTTTCTATTTAGTCACACGCAACGTTTAGAACAGACAGAGCCATCTGTGTGTCAACTGTGACAACAAAGTTTAGGAAAAAGCGCACGGCATCGAACCCTAGATACCTACCTACCTAATAATAAAATTGTAATTTAATTTTGTGATTGAGATAATGCTGTTTCCAACTTTTCAGTTCAGCCGGGTTTTTTAATTTTTGAATGAATTGCTTGTTCATTTCTTTAATTTTTTTTTTCTGCGATTAGATAGCAGCGCCGCCGCTTCTATCGGACTTCAGTGGTGGCGCGTACTCTACAACCAATTATTTGTGTCGTTGTAAGATAAAAGATTAAAAATACCTACCTACATAATGAATTTTGGATGTATTGAATGGTACCTATTTCAATACCTACATATTGGGCGACCGAGCTCTGCTCGTGTAAAAATAGAGAAAAAATAATCGTTAAACGAACGCCATCTAGTGTGACATGACTGACAATTTTATCTATTTTTTAAACATCTTGGCCTAAGCTAAGAGGCAACCAACGAACTGGCGTTCGTTGGTTGCCTCTTGCCACTAGATGGCTCTAGTGGTTCAATTACGAACCACATTGCAAGAGAAAACGTATTTTCCCACATAAATATAAGACAAATATTGCTCGTTTATTAGAATAGGTTTACATTACATCATTATCATTAATTTTGAAATCGTTAATCATTCGTAATAAAAAAATGTGTAAAAATTTTCATGAGTGCAAAAAGAGGCGGAGTCACCTAACATTTTGTTCCCCATACAAACTTGCAACCCTTATTTTTTTATCTCAACCATGATAACATTTGAAAAAAAGTAGCCTACGTCCTTTCCTGGGATGTAATCTATATCCATGCCAAATTTTATCGTAATCTTTTCTTTAGAAAAGCAAGTGTTTAGAAATTTAGATTGAATTCTTTAAATGTACATATCTTTTTTATTTGTGAACGGATTTTGATAAAACAACCCCTATCTTTTAATCCCGGCTTACCGTAATACAACAATGAAAACTGCATCCAAATCAGTTCAGTAGTTTCAGAGATCTTAGTGGTCAAACACACAGAAACGAAAATATCAAAGTCACAGATTACCAACAGTTACTATGAAGTGTTTGCGTTCAAGGTCATTCTAAAACGCGCTAACGAAGTGTTTTGCTGCTCGAGGGTTATATAGATCAAAAACTGACTTTACTTAATTGAATACTTATAAGTTTGAGCTTAGACTTCATTCTTATTATATGTATAGATACATTCATTCATCGTCCTGGGAGGGAATTGAACCCACGACCTTACAGCACAGAACCAACTGAGCTGAGAAGCCAGTCAGTTAATGAAAACATTGCATATTAAAACTCCTGGTGCTCGGCCAGAATTCGAATCTACGACCTTCAGATCGAAAGTCGAGGCATTTCTGATTTGTGTTGTACGTATCGTAGTGGCGAAAATAAAACTTTTTTCTGTTTCTATTATATTTCTACACGTTATTTTTTATAATAAAGGATACATAGAGAAAGTACGTCCCAATTTTGAAAATACCTCTGTGTGAAATAATTTCAAACGAAAATTACTTATCATAGCGAACTGATATTAACTTGAGGAAAATCTGAGCCTCGACCAATTCCCTAAATTAAAAAATAATATTTACGTCCGAATTAGAATAGTCTCTGGAGAATGCCGATGAAAATGTTTGCGAACATCCAGGCCACAGAATAAGCTGAGCCCTTTTCCATGATACTATGACCGCTATAAAACAGACGAAATATCAAGACGAATCAGTGCAATATGACATTATCTTTATTGTGTTTGGTAATATACAAGTACAAGTCTCCTAACTACATAACGTAGTGGTTTACGTGTTTTTATTATTTTTAAAATTGTGGTTCACATCTTAATACATTTATTAGTCGATTATTATTTTTTTAATTAAAAATATCTGCCATTTTTAGTTAGGTAACTGTGCGAAAATACATTCCCCATTTCATTATTATACTTATAAATTAGGTTTAGATTATAAATGGAATTAATGTATAGATCATGGAGCCGGATCTCGTACTGTAAAGAGCCAGTATAACTGTGTCCTCTTTAATGTATTATATAATGAAATATTGTAATGATTCTTATTTACTCCTATCGGAAATGGACCAAAGGGTTTCACTGGTAGTGTTTGGGATTTTTCTATGAGACTTAGATTAGGATTGGACTTAATCATATTATCAACTTCTAAATTAGCTTATTTTAGTGCATTCATCAGTGGAAAACGTGTGCGGACTTAGTCCTTCGGACCTAGACTTACCACTTATCTGTAAAATAATAATAAGTAAAAATATTCATTTTCGAAATTACTTTAAAAATGCTTTATGACGGTCACCGCTAAATTAAAAACCACAGTTTTAGCAACGCAATGCGAAAAATGCTTGAGTTTTTGTACTCTTATTTTGTAGAGCCGTGTTGGCCGAGTTCGTTAGTACCTCGACTTTTGATCCGAAGGTCGTGGGTTCGAATCGTGGCCGTGCATCAATGGATTTTTCGTTTCGAAAATAGTATATGCTCATTAACACGAGCTCTAAACGGTGAAGGAAAACATCGTGAGGAAACTCGCGACTTGGTCAGCCCCACACGTATTGACCATGTCTTTCCTGTGGATATGGCCGGTTAAGCTGAGAGGATGGTTTAGGTGCTGGAAAAGCCTATCTCAAACAATGTCTCAGGCACTATAGTGTCTCGTTAAGGGTAGGTAAAATTGCCTCCTGAAACTGTATAAATCATCTGGTAAAGATCTAAAGGCCAAAGTTTATTATGGAAATCTAAAGATCTTTATCCAAGGAATTTGTTTTGGCTAGTTTCATGTTTTAAACTTGTTCTAAACTGGGTTTAATTCACCAAGTAAAGTTTTGATTAGTTACTGTTTATAGATGCAAAGTTACTCAGGTAGTAAAAGTAAATAATTTATACCAATATTATAAAGCGGAGGAGTTTGTTTGTTTGTTTGTTTGAACGCTCTAATCTCAGAAGCTACCAGTCGGATTTGAAAAATTATTTCTGCATTTGATAGCTAAACTCTCGAGAAAAGTTATATATAGGTTATCGATAAAATCATATTACAGTAGGTAAGGTTATAGGCTACTTTTGATAATCATCATCACCATCACTACGGGGGCAACACCGCGAGAGCGCTACTAGTCTAAGGCTGGTTTTAGTGTCACGCGTACCGTCGGCGCTGATAGGCGAGTGATCTTTATTACAATGAAATAGGGGTACTGATTGTTCAGCACTGACGAGAGCAATCAGCGTAGCCATTTCTGCTAAACAATCAGTATCCTTGTTTCAATGTAATAAAGATCACTCACCTATCAGCGCCCCGACGGTACGCGTGACACTAAAACCAGCCTAAGTATAACTAGCTAATATTAGTAAAGGTACTAATAGTTCTCTGATACAACATCTCACAAATTCTTTAGTACAAAATGTACTCAAAGCACTTACTTCATAGTTACGAGGTCAAAGACCTCTGTGCAGTACAGCGCAGGTTAAGGGCCCTTCCCTACTTTACGACTTGAGATGCTGTTTATGCATTTTATTTTATACATTCTTTCTATTTTACGGTCGTTCTTTCTATTTTATGGATTTTCTATCTATTTTACGTGCAATTGCCGATTTTGCATCGAATCTTGAATGCAGATTGGAGGAATCAATTTTGAAAGTGAAAAACTCGTAAAAGAAATACATTGAAGAGTCTTGGATGTACCAAATAAACAAAAACTGAGGAGTTTTTTTAGGATTTCTTCGAATACTTTTCCTTTCATTTAGTTTTACTTGATGATTTAAGATAGATGATTTAACTAAAACCTATTTCAAAGATGAACATGAAAAGATACGCTATTTACACTAAAAACTTTTAAGTTTTACTGGAAAAGTAGAATTGAACTTTTAACTCCTAAAGAATCAGTAATACTGATAGAGAAATTTGGTAAAATACACACAAAAAATACAATGGAATCGAGAACCTCTTTTTGAAGTTTGAATTCGTAATTATTTCAATAATCTTAAAATATTAATTGTGATATCTTAAATATTGTTAACATTTTAAACGAAAAAAATCGTAGGTATAACTTTGTGTAATGCTGCCAGTGTCTTGGGCACGCTTCCGTCTGGCAGTGGCTTGGATCGGTTGAGCTACCTATAGATCGTTTCCAACGATCCTTAGGTGGCTCAACTGGTTCTTTTTGTATTTTATAATGTTATGTAAATCTATACATATAATAAGAATGAAGTGTAAGCTCAAACTTATAAGTATTCAATTAAGTGAAGTCAGTTTTTGATCCATATAAGCTTCTCACGCACAGATTAGGTAGAGATACTACGTATCAGATGGAAATGTTGGGAACATTTTAGTGTGGACTTGTGTTCACAGATTATATAGATGTTACTCGCTCCTGATTGGCTATCAGAAAACGATGTATGACGTTTCTTTTTTTTTCTGCTACACTGGCACCGAGCAGAATTGTCATTCTACCAAACAAATTAATTTGGTAGGATTGCTTTTTTCATTCAATATTTCTAAGGCATTGATCTCAATGTGTACTATTGAGATCAATGCCATAGTAGAGGTCAGTGGCCTAAGGGAAAGAAGGTGTTGTTGATAGAAAACAACGAAACATAGTTAATCATTTATTATTATTTTTTAAATTTTTTCTTAACACTACATAGTAGGTATAGGTATTGTATATTAAACAAAGTTGCTTCCCGCTGTCTGTCCCTATGTAAAAAAAAAACATCATCAAAATCCGTTGCGTAGTTTTAAAGATTTAAGCAATGCTTAGATCTTTAAAACTACGCAACAGATTTTGATGCGGTTTTTTTAATAGATAGAGTGATTCAACAGGAAGGTTTATATGTATAATACATGCATAATATAGTACCTAGAGAAACACTGATAAATCTTAGGTTTCTGTGATGTGTGATGTGACCAGTGCGTCTCGTTCTCGTTCTCGAAATCTCGTTCAAACTCACGTTTCTCAACAAATCACTGCATAAACAATCGAGCCACTTTTTGAGTCTGATTACACTACACACTGGGAATATGGAATACAGCGGCCTTTCGCAAATTTGTACAACCTGGTACAACACAAGTTAACACAACACATAAAATACATCGTAGGTACTGAAGGTACAAACCGTTTGCAGCTAATAAGGAACAGAAATAGGCGGGGAAAATCAACAAACTAAATACACAATGATCGTTAGACATTAGACCGCAGAGCACAGACTACCCACATCCACAGAGATACCTACCCTCAAAGATCTCAATCATTCATTGACATTGACATTGTCATCAAAATAGCAACTCATTCGGAATCGGAAGAGTTGAGGAGCGGAGAACGAAATGTCATACATCGTTTTCCAATCAATTTCCAATCAAAGCACAGATTATATACAAGTCCAAGCTTCTGACTAGGAACATTTCTACCCGTGTTCTCACGTCCAAAAATGTCATAAGCGCGTTCTACGATGACCTTGAACGCAAACACTTCATAGTAACTGTTGGTAATCTGTGACTTTGAAATTTTCGTTTCTGTGTGTTTGAGCACTAAGATCTCTGAAACTACTGAACTGATTTGGATGCAGTTTTCATTGTTGTATTACGGTAAGCCGGGATTAAAAGATAGGGGTTGTTTTATCAAAATCCGTTCACAAATAAAAAAGATATGTACATTTAAAGAATTCAATCTAAATTTCTAAACACTTGCTTTTCTAAAGAAAAGATTACGATAAAATTTGGCATGGATATAGATTACATCCCAGGAAAGGACGTAGGCTACTTTTTTTCAAATGTTATCATGGTTGAGATAAAAAAATAAGGGTTGCAAGTTTGTATGGGGAACAAAATGTTAGGTGACTCCGCCTCTTTTTGCACTCATGAAAATTATTACACATTTTTTTATTACGAATGATTACCGATTTCAAAATTAATGATAATGATGTAATGTAAACCTATTCTAATAAACGAGCAATATTTGTCTTTTATTTATGTGGGAAAATCCGTTTTCTTTTGCAATGTGGTTCGTAATTGAACCACTAGAGCCATCTAGTGGCAAGAGGCAACCAACGAACGCCAGTTCGTTGGTTGCCTCTTAGCTTAGGCCAAGATGTTTAAAAAATAGATAAAATTGTCAGTCATGTCACACTAGATGGCGTTCGTTTAACGATTATTTTTTCTCTATTTTTACACGAGCAGAGCTCGGTCGCCCAATATTTAGGTATTGAAATAGACCAACGTTTAGAACAGACAGAGCCATCTGTGTGTCAACTGTGACAACAAAGTTTAGGAAAAAGCGCACGGCATCGAACCCTAGATACCTACCTACCTAATAATAAAATTGTAATTTAATTTTGTGATTGAGATAATGCTGTTTCCAACTTTTCAGTTCAGCCGGGTTTTTTAATTTTTGAATGAATTGCTTGTTCATTTCTTAAATTTTTTTTTCTGCGATTAGATACAGCGCCGCCGTTTCTATCGGACTTCAGTGGTGGCGCGTACTCTACAACCAATTATTTGTAACTAAATATTGAATGGTACCTGTACCATTCAATACATCCAAAATTCATTATGTAGGTAGGTTTTTTAATCTTTTATCTTACAACGACACAAATAATTGGTTGTAGAGTACGCGCCACCACTGAAGTCCGATAGAAGCGGCGGCGCTGCTATCTAATCGCAGAAAAAAAAATTAAAGAAATGAACAAGCAATTCATTCAAAAATTAAAAAACCCGGCTGAACTGAAAAGTTGGAAACAGCATTATCTCAATCACAAAATTAAATTACAATTTTATTATTAGGTAGGTAGGTATCTAGGGTTCGATGCCGTGCGCTTTTTCCTAAACTTTGTTGTCACAGTTGACACAAAGATGGCTCTGTCTGTTCTAAACGTTGCGTGTGACTGAAATAGAAAGTTTTAGTAAGTATGCGTTTTGTTTAGCAATAACATTAGGGGCGAAAAATAGATTTTCAAAAATTTTGGAAGTCGATTTAGTTTTTGAAGATGTCATGTTAGATTTTTCAAAAAATTATATTTGATATCAATCCACTAACCTCTTGATTTTGACATGGATTTTGATATGATGGCATGATTTTTATTTTCTAAATTCACACATTGTTGCATTTTCTGGGCGCACTATTTGATTTATCGAAATAAAAAGTATCCTAGAGCACAATCGACATAGAGACGATTCTAACGATACCTCATTCATCAAAATCCATTGAGCCGTTTAGGAGAAACGTGGTAATAAAGAATATTACTTACATACCCACCCACCCACATACATAGAAACGCGCGATCTACATAACCCTGTGACTTGACAGTCAGCCGGGTAATTAGGCACGTAAATTACGTGATACCGGGTACTGTGTGAAGTGTTCACTTCACACAGAAATAATCTTTAGGTAGAGTGCGCAGCAAACTTAATGGCGGCTGAAGTGCGCAGCAAATTCGACTTTGCGCAGGTACAGTCAACGCAATTGCGGGGAAGTGAAGGTGGTGAGGGGCGGGGCTAGGCGGGCTATGTAGATAAAGATTACTGTATTCTATTGCGTTGACTGTACCTGCGCAAAGTCGAATTTGCTGCGCACTTCAGCCGCCATTAAGTTTGCGGCGCACTCTACGTGACGCAAAGTAAAAAAGTGATCTAGGTTTTAGGGAGTGTCCACATTGCGTTTTTTGCAGCGCGTTTGTATCGATACAAACGCGATTCGAACGCGATGCGAACGCGCAGCCCCCCGCGCAGCCCCTCCCGGTTCGCTTTTGTATGGAAAAATACGCGTTGCGAACGCGCGTTTGTATCGATACAAACGCGCAGCTCAAAAACGCGCTGCAGAAAACGCAATGTGGACACTCCCTTAGAGATCTTTTGGACCAAATACCTAGGTAGGTACCTACCATCGCGGGCGTTTTCAGAAGATCAGCACCACAGTTTCATCACAATCTGGTCAATGGTTTAGGAACGCATAGCGGACAAACATACTTAGGTAGGTACATTTTTATTTAGATATGTACCTACCTACCTACATAAGCATTGTCCCATTAATTTCTTCACCTGAAACGTCATGCATGACCATCCAATTCAAAAACGTAATACTTACTTAGTACCTATTAGGTAGGTACGTTAATAAGGAATACCTTCCTACAACCAATTTGTGTCATTGCAAGTAAAAAGATCAAAATACCTAAGTAGGTAAGTACTTATATGAATTTCGGATGTATTGAAAAGTAGGTAGGTAGGTACTTACCTATTTCAAAAAAGTGATAAGAGTATTATGAGTAAGTAGGTACCTATGTAGATATGTATTTACAAAAAATATAGGTACCTACCTACCTATGTAGACACCTAAAAGTATTCTATCAGTTAGGTAGCTGGTTCCATTGTACAAGCTTTGCTTAGTTTGGATCTATTCTATTCTATGGTTTGGGGCTAGATGGAGCTGTGTGAAAAATGTCCACCAATATTTATTTGTTTATTTATCCTATTCTAATAAACGAGCAATAATTGTTTGATGTTTTAAGTTTGAAGTTTGTTTGTATGTAGGTACCTACTGAGGTTCTCGAAAACGGCTCTAACAATTTCGATCACCACCAATTACATTATAAGAACGCATAGCGGCCAAACATACCTACCTACATACATTTTTATACCTATATAATAGACAACCAATTTGTGTCGTTGGAATTATAAAGATCAAAATAGGTAAGTACCTACTTATTTAAGTACCTACCTGTATGAATTTCAGATGTAAGTACCTACTTACCTATTGAAAAGTAGGTAGGTAGGTACCTATTTCAATAAAGTGTTATCCTATCCTATTCTATTAAACGAGCAATATTTGTTTGTCTGTACCTACTAACGTTCTCGAAAACGGCTCTACCTAATGATTTCGATAAAATTTGCGGTACATAAAATTTGCGGTACAGGGGTTTAAGGGGACGAAAAATCGATCTAGCTAGGCTAGGTCTCATAACTGGGAAAATTCGTTTTCTCGACATTTTCACGCAAAAAGGTTTACCAGTGCAATGTGGTTCGTAATTTCACAATTTTTGATGAGACTAAAGTGGCCAAGTGAATTAGGTGTCCGCCTCTCAACCGAAGGCTTCGAGTTCGAATCTCAGCCAGTAAAAGTTTACTTTTTGTAAGTTTTATTTCTTTTTCTTTTTTAATTTTTATCTATTTGCACCCGAGCATAGTTCGGTCGCCCAGATATTAAAGTATTAAGTACCTACCTAAAGTATTTACAAAAAAATATAGAAGTAGGTACCTATAGTTATCTGGTTCCCATAGTACAAGCTATGCTTAGCTATGCGATTTTGATGAAATTTGCGGTAGGTACGGGGGCTTACGGAGGCGAAAAACCGATCTAGCTAGGTCTCTTATCTGGGAAAAATCGTTTTCTCGGCATTTTCATGCAAAAAGATTTACCAGTGCAATACCTAATGAGTTTTAAAAAAATTGAATAAAAAGAACCTAGCCCATGTGTTATTTCAAGTCATAATCTATGTAGGTAATATATTCCATTCCAAGTTTCAATAAAATCCGTTTAGTAGTTTTGGCGTGAAAGAGTAACAAACATCCATCAATACATCCATCCTCACAAACTTTCACATTTCTCATATTAGTAGAATTAGCATACGCGAACGAAGTCGCGGGCACAGCTAGTAAGATATAAAATTAGTAATTAATTAGTTCTAACAATGATAAATAAATGACTAGAATTCTAGACTGTTGAAGAATGATTAAAAAAAATATTTACAATTGTCAGTCAGTCAGGTTAAGTTCTTTTACAGATAAGTAGGTGCATTAGATAAAAAAAAAATTTTGAAACATTTTGGTTTTTCTTTTTTTTTCTATTTTTTCGAACATAAAATATGTAGTCTTTCTCAGAAAATACCAGAGCTGTTTTCAGATTATTCTAGAGAATGCTCTCGGGAAGCGAAAGTGGAATGGTATCAGGGGCCCGACATCTATAATTCAGGAGAGCTAAGTGACCCGCCCTTATAAGCCTGCAGTGTATAGACATCTTTATATGATACCACTGGTATCACTGGTTTTTTTGCAATTCCTTTGAATCAATAAGACTAACAAATCTTAATATATTTTTATGACGATATTTAATTTTATTACTTACCAATGTTGTTTCGTTTTGAATAAAAAAAAAAACAAAATCTAGACCTCGATTCTTCTAATTTTTAACGTCATCCATTCCGGTATGATTACCGTTTTGTTTCGTTCTCCAAAACGACAGTAATTTGCAAAACCTCATTGGTAATTTGTTTGAAAACGTCATCACAACAGAGTAACCTATCCTCATTGGTCATAACGTATGAAACAAAACGAAATAGTTGACATTTTGTTTGATAAAAAGTTTGTAAGTAGAATCGGCCTACTCGTCTGTATTGGACACTTTTAGATCTTAAGGCATTTAAAATCACAAAAAAAATCTTCACACTGCGCTCTTAAGGGACCGGCGCCGACAGGCGAATTGTCCTTACCAACGTAATACCAAAATAATTTAAAATTTGAGCCTATTTTTATCACTTTATTTGGATAAAAGCAGTATTTATCTAGGTTCCTGCTACACTTTTGTTCCAAAAAACTTACTATAGAACAAATGAAAAACAAACATGCCATTTTTGGTGTACCTACAAAGATTTCAATTCAATTTGCTTACGTTTCTGTTTAAGTAAGTTTTTCCGAACAAAGTGTAACAGGAACCTAGATAAATAGGTACCTACTGTCTTAATCTAACAACATAAGCTTATAAAAATTTACTTAAATTTTAAATGATTTCGGTATTACGTTTTTATTTTAATTCGCCTGTCGCAGGCCTCTTAATCTAACAACATAAACCGATGAAAATATGCTTTTTGAAATGATTTCGGTATTACGTTTTTATGGAAATTCGCCTGTCGCAGGCCCCTTAAACACAGAGCAATTTAGCCGGAAACTGAACCTAAGTGAACTAATCCTAGACAATCTCTCGAGATAAAGTGATATTATTTGTCTGGGAATCTCGACAAAATGAGTGCCTAGGGAATCTTCCGACTAGTTTCCTAGTTTTCTTTGCTTTTGTATTTCTTAGTATCACTTCCTGTAGATATGAACTCAAATCTAACATTAAACTTTCTTAATATTAAAAATATAACAAAGAAAAAAATTGTGTTGAAAAGAACCTCATTTTAAATCATAAGTTCTCAACGTGGGCGATAACGATAGTGTTGGAAACATTCAGGGGGGCAGTATTGAGAGGTCGCAAAGGGGGCGAAAATATAGGTAGTCTAAATATAAGTTGCTCTAGGAAAAAAAATATTCTCAAATGTTTTATTTTAAATAATACCTACGTCAATTTGAGGTGTATAATAAACAAAATATTAAAGTTTACTAAATTACTAAATTGTGCCTTACAAATAGCCCTCATTTTAGGTAAAAAATTAATTAATATCATTAATTAATTTTTTACCTAAAAAAGAGGGCTAAAATAATCACGGACGAAGAAAAAAATCACTTCCGAAATTTAAAGCGTGACCGCGTCATTACTTCCTACAAAAATTGTTTTTTACGATGAATACTTTGAAATGGTAGAAGATGGTTGAAAAAAGTGATAGACTTTAATATTGTTCGTAAAAAAACAATTTGTAGGAAGAAATCCGTGTTAGCGACTTTACGTGTGAATCAAAATAGCTATGCAGATCGACTATCACAAATTAAGGACATACATGGAATAAAGGTTTATTTTTAATAACTTGTTACGGATCAGTGAAAAAAAAAGGTGACGAAAGGTTAAAACTTCAAACCCTCCAAAGCACGAAAGCGCTAAGGTGTTAATACAACTAGCGGTCACCCATCGAAATTGCGACCGTTCAGAACGTCGTTTAACTTCAATCTATCGCGAACGTCTAAGTTAGTGGTTCCTAACCTTTTTAACCTTGTTACCCCTATGACATGTCAATAAAACAGTTTTTACCCCCGTTTAAAATTTAATGTTTTGATCTTAAAATTCCTGTCCTTTTAGTTACGATAATTTCTTGTAATACCCCTCCAAAAAAGCTATTTTACCCCCGGGGGGGTAATTCCCCACAGGTTTGGAACCACTGGTTTAAGCAAACTACGCCACGAACACTTCATTACGAGTATAATGGATACAAGACATTCATTTAATCTTTACAGACTTTGCTAAAGACTGGATTTCTTTGTAAAACTTGAAGCTTCTTCGGAAACATTATGAACTGGACTTGAGAAGTTAAAACTGATGAATGTAGATGTTACTTAGAAACTCGCCGTATTGTCCTTAATATCTGGGGGACCGAGCTCTGCTCGGGTGTAAATAGAGGTTTTCCTCTCTTTAAAAAGAAAAAAGAACAAAAAAAAACCTGACAAAAAAATTAACTTTCACTGGCTGAGATTCGAACACGCAGCCTTAGGCTGGAAGGCGGACACCCAACCACTCAGCCACTTTAGTCTCAGCAAACTACGTGAAATTACGAACCACATTGCGCTGGTAAATCTTTTTGCATAAAAAGGTCGAGAAAACGAATTTTCCCAGATATGAGACCTAGCTAGATCGATTTTTCGCCCCCGTAAACCCCCGTACCGCAAATTTCATCGAAATCACTAGAGCCGTTATCGAGAACGTGAGTACAAATAAACAAACAAAAAAACAATATTGCTCGTTTAATAGAATAGTATTTTGTTCAAAGTTCCGCAAACAGTGCGTCATGTCGCAGCGACTTAGCGACTATAGTCGTATTGCTCATTATACGGACTAAAAATATATGAAAAATGACATTTGTTCCTTCAATTTTAGTCCGATTTTAGTCCGTATAATGAGCAATACGACTATAGTCACCCAGTTTGCGAGGTCACTTAGATCGACCAATGACCTTTTGATTGTAAGTTGAGATACCCTACTCAACACGGCTGATATCACAGACCAGTTTAAGATAACTTTGCAGATGTTCACAGAAATCATACCGTTTGGAAACTAGGTCGAACACGAGCACAAAGAAAGCCACAGCCGTTGCTAGCCTAAACTAATCACCCAGAATGAAAAGGGCCAATCAAAACACCTAGAAACTCTAATAAAAAAAAAAACTTAGGCCTTTACATCTTTACTAGATGATTTATACAGTGTCAGGGGGCAATCTTTGCCTTCACTTATACACTGTAGTGCCTGGGACAATGTTGAGATAGAGTAGGCTTGCCCAGCACATACACCTCTCAGCTTACCGGCCATATCCACAGGAAAGACATGGTCATGGTCAATACGTGTGGGGCTGACTAAGCCGCGGGTTTCCTCACGATGTTTTCCTTCACCTTTTAGAGCTTGTATAAATTTTTCAAAATGAAAAATCCATTGATGCACGGCCAGGGTTCGAACCCACGACCTTCGGATCGAAAGTCGATGTACTATACCCCTCGGCCAACACGGCTCAAACTCTAATACAATATAATCAAAATGCCCTGTTTTACTTACAGAACTGTTCACTTTGGGTGATTGAAAGGTATTTGATGTATGGAACCCTCGTGGTGTAGTTTGTTTAGTCGTGGAACCCTTGCTCAGTCATTCTTTAATGGTCGTAGTAACACACGGTAATTACACACGATAAAATATTGTAGACTAGTTAGTAAAAAGTAAGTTCGTATGAGCAAATGGCCAACTTTTTAGGCCGCCTAAGGCCTACTTCATGGCTTAACGACTTAAAAGCCGGGACCGACAATTTAACGTGCCCTCCAAAGCACGGAAGCGCTCAGCTCGTAATGCTACTTGCGGTCACCCATCCAAATTGTGACCGCGCACAACACTGCTTAGCTTCAACGATCAATCAAGAATGTCCAAGCAAACTACGCCAAGAGCGCTTCTAGATTAGTTTATTGTCTTGATCCTTCGATAACAGAAATGCCGTTTTAATATTGAAATTTTCGATGTCATCGCCCAACATGCTATTGGATGAACGAGATACATAGAAATTTAGATTGAGATATAGAAATAAACATGTTAAATAAAAATTAATAAATAAATATTCCTGGACATTTCACACAGCATCATGTAGTCCCAAGCTAAGCAGAGCTTGTGTTATGGCAACCACATGACTGATATACTACTTATTTACTTTTTTTTTTTCGTAAATACATACATAATATACATAGAATGTTGTAATTGTAAAACGTAGAATAAATAACATTTCAAGTTCAATACAGTTTCACTCGGACTCCCGCGATACAGGCTTTGCCTAGTGCGGGGTACATAAATGACTTGATCTATTAATTTATTTTATAATTTGTCCTATGTAATCTTAAAAATGTTTTATGAAATAAATAAATATTATAAACTAGCGGACGCCCGCGGCTTCGCCCGCGTGGACTACTATTTTGTTTATCCCACGGGAACCGTGCATTTTTTCGGGATAAAAAAGTAGCCTATGTCCTATTCCCTGTTATTATCTACCTATGTTTCAAATTTCAGCCAAATCGGTTCAGCAGTTATGAAGATATGTGGCAAAAAACATTCACACACACACACGGACTTTCGCCTTTATAATATTAGTAGGATTATTATTATTATAGTTCATACTACTGACATTGTATTAGTGTAATTCTACCATACGTGATAAAGTTTCTTCATGTCTCTTTTTTTCACGCTAGCTAACTGAAAATATACTTTCAATTACAGTAGGAAGGTATAGAAATAAAAAAATGCCCCATACGTATTGTCCATGTCCTTCCTGTGGATATGGGCGGTTAAGATGAGAAGATGGCTTCGGTGCTGGGCAAAGCCTACTCCATCTCAAACAATGTCACAGGGACTACAGTGTCCCGTTGTAGGTAAAGATAAATGACCTCCAGACACTGTATAAATCATCTAGTAAAATAGTAAATGTCTAAGTTTAGTTTAACTTCATATGAACAAACTGACTCAACTGGCCTCACAGCTCACTTGATAGAGCTCTGTAGGTCGTGAGGTCGATTCCCACCCAGGAAAACATTATGTATGACTGGCCTCTTAGCTCAGATAGTAGCTCTGCCTTCTGCGCTGTGGATCGTGGGTTCGATTCCCACCCAGGACAAACATTTGTGTGATGAACATAGATGTTTGTTCTGTGTCTGGGTGTTACAAAGTTTTCTATGTATATATTTACAAAAAGTATATAAGTATTTTATCAGTTATCTGGTTCCCATAGTACAAGATTTGCTTAGTTTGGGGCTAAATGGCGCTGTGGGAAATGTCCAGCAATATTTATTTATCAATTTATCTTAAATATTTGAGTCTGATTGTTATTAAAGTACTAGCTATACCCGGCATGCGTTGCAAGTGTTGCAACGCAACTTTTTATTTTTTAGAAACCATCGCGGGCGTCCTTCTTATCCTGCCAAAGTTTCATCACAATCTGATCAATGATTTATGAACGCATAGATGACAAATAAAAAAAAAAATTTTTTATATAGATTATAAGTATGTATTTACAACGATGTAATAGTTATCTAGTTTAAAAATAAGATTGTTTGCTCAAAACCTAAATATTTCACATAGGGTTATAAGGTCAGAAAAATTATGACAATGTTTGTTTAAACAAATAAACTTAATGTAATTATCAACTACTATCCAATGGTCACTGTGACATTCAGAATAACCTACACTAAGAATAGGGGCACCATATTCTCTCCTATTTGCGAAGGATTATCATAATTTCATGCATGACCCCATTTCCTACGAAAACACTGATTATGTAGAACAATATAACATAATCATGCACAATTAAGACAAAATCCCTCTCAAAAACCTTAATTTGATACATAAAACGCAAATTATACCGAATCTAAAAGTATTTACACAGGTATTTAGGTATTTACAACTAAAACACAGTAATTGGAAACCTTCAAACATTCTGTGGTATTCTATAATTCTATAAATGTACGGTCACTTATTTACCTTGGAATTCCTCACTTTGCCACTGCACTCACAACACAGTCACACAATCTGTCACAAATCACAAAAAAACATTCGTGGTTTAAAAAAATCCCGATTGCTACGGCGTAGCGTGCGCTACGGGCTACGCTCGAGCTACGACTAACGTAGCACCCCTCCCCTCTCCCACCCGCGAAACGCCTCGACTATTTTATTTGTTTCTTTGAATTTCGTTTTCAATAAGTTAGATTATTTGTGTTGCTATGAATTTCTGTGAACTTAAAAATTTAAATGTTTTATTAGCTCTCTTCAATTGAATTCTTAACTTAAATATTTGGATTTGAATCTTGATATTCTGATCTCAATTTGATAGACTTTACTTAAGTTTCTTTTATTTTCGCTTGAAAGAAAAAATATTTTTGTGACTCTTTGATGTATAAGGAGCGTCATTATCGATGTCAAAGAGACGTGGGCTGAAACATCGAGAAAATAAATGTTTATCAACTACGTAAATGCTTTGATGAAATTATGAAAACATTTAATTTTATTGAAAAACATTTATGAAAATCGATAAATAAATCCAAATAAGTAATAAAAGAGTATTGACCTACTTTTGATAACAATTGTTTCTGGTATGATTTTAATAACTATAAATATCTTTGTCCCTCTCTCGCTTCAAGCTCTCACAGTCCAATCACTTTTGGTGTTTGGTGCAAGTTGCAAACTGAATTGAAATGATTATTGTTATATTAATCTGCATACACAAATAATGTGTAATGTCCACCATGTTATATTAATCTGCATACAGAAATAATAATAATAATGTGAAATGTCCACCATAATTTATTTACTATGAATTTGTACTTATTTGAATCGTGATAATAATTACAAACGGTATTTAATGACTTAAAAATATCGGCGATTTAGATACGGACAATCTATCGATACATTAATCTACGCCCTGATTACGCAGTTAACAAATGAAGTTCTTTAATTCTTGATTCTTGATTTTGTGATATTTTTCGACCGGTTGCGTAGTGATCGCTGACGCATTTCTATTGCAAAGTCAAGTAATGAGGGTGCCGAGTTTCTAACCCAGATTAAAAAAATCTCCGGATGAATCAAAACATTTTAATATTAACGTGTGTTAAATCATAATAATGTCCAGTGCAACTCACAAAAAATAGAAAGTGATTTTTTTTTTTATCTTTGCGAGATGGTGATCTTATTTGTTTACAATCTGTGGATGATTTTGTAGGTCCATACGTTTACTTGCGAATGTAATAATCATTATTGTGTGCAAAGTTATTGTGTATGTAGTACATGTTTTTGGTAGTTTGTAGTAAAAACTTTATTAAAGTTCGTAGTACAAACTTTGATAAAGTTTCTACAAACTTTAACAAAGTTTAACAAAGTTTAACAAACTTTAACAAAGTTTTTACTATATCCATTACATACTATTTCCATTTATCTTCTCAATAAAATAAAACTAATTCCCAGTTCATAAACCCGCTTATATCTATAGTTTGTACCAATCCCCATCATCTCAGCGGCACGCATGCGCCCTCTAGCGGCAAAAACGTCTGACTTGCGTTTCCCAATTTTTTCCTACACTTAATTACGCCAACAAAAGTTTGGGCTCACTTTCCAATAATAACAAGGGCTTGTTAGGGGTCCGTGGGTAAACTATCGAACCCTTAGATTAAAGTGTGTTTGCATAACAATGTGACCCTTCTTAATTTCTTGATTGTTTTCTTTGACAGGCTGATTTGGGAAGCCTATATTAGGTCTATTTTGGAATAACCTTTGCGTTAAGTTAATAATAGATTATATAGGTTTATAATAATGTAGGTACTTTTATTTGAACTTTGTTTAAATAAACTTTGATGACAGGCATTTTATCATACTTTTTTTTTTTTTAAATTAGGCTTTCTATATCAACACTTCTGGACGCCACATGAAACAATCTATCATAAGAAAGAAATGAATTCACAACTTCCAATGTTCTTCTTCTGACGGACTTTTTTCCTGGATTTTTTCTTTTCTGACGATAGTAAGTTGTTTGGTAAGTTAATTGCGAATTTGGAAACTTAAGACGCGTGATTTCTCTAGATTTTAGAAAGAAAGTCAAACTAATGGACAAAAAGCAAAGCTTGTTACAATATCGAAACTATTTATCTATTTTTCTGACACATTTTGATAAAAAGTAAAGGTTATAGCTGACCAGTCACCTCCGCTCCCAAACCTCACCTCGGTATTCTTTGTATCGAATTCTACGGACCAACGCTCACTACATCAACTTCGTAACGTCACCGGATCGCCGCTTCGCATTCCAAAAGTGGACGATGCGGTGGTCAGCTATAACCTTTATCTAAGTACGTTTCCTCTTCAATCAAACAAACTTGAATTCAAAGTCAACAGAACACTGAATCAGAAAGGCCACTCACTCTTCCCGCCTATATTTCTATTAGCGCGGCGCAGCATCTTTTGTTCGGCATGAATGGAGCTGTCATCTTAACCAACAGATATCTTCTTCTGTTTACTGGGTGTATTAAAAGTAATCCTGAAAACTGAATTAAATCTTTGAAAGGAAATGCATCCTTAAAATTAAATCTTCTCTGGATTTGACCTCACAGCCTTGGCCTGTGACCATCGTTCTACAAAAGCGATCGGGAAATTCTGTAGGATTATAATAAAAAACTTTTCAACTCTACGCCATAGGGGCTATTTATGGAAGGCTCTTTACTCAAAGACCGAGCACAAATCGCATCTGGGTGTAATTTCTACAAGCTGGCGTAGGCTCGCCGAGTGAACGCCTTGCCTCTCTCTCGCTCTCGCCTTGCATCAATTCACCTTCTCACTTGCGCTGGCTTAGGCTAGCCCAGGCTCGCCCAGCATGTATGTGTAGGCGGCATAAATTCTTGGCTGCCTAGTGCGCGGGCTCCCATACGCCGTCATACGTTCGACTGGCTGCTGCAGCCGAGCTGCCTAGTGCGCGAGGGTGCTAAGATGTTGGGAAGAGCTCGCGCAACAGAGATCAGATTGGCGCAACTCTGTTAATAAGGCTACTGATTACACTACTGATTTCGAAGAGCGTCGTATACAAAATCTCGATGCCAAACGCCTAGTTAGAAAGACCCGTCTAAAGCCTTCCTATATCTACACCTATGTACAATACTATTGGTCAGTTGTATTGCGCGCCCTGCAACAGAATTTTTAAAACGAAATTTGGCTTTGCCAGCTATATTCGGGCACATGGTAGACGTATTTAATAAAAAGTCAGCCCCCCTAGCCATATTACACTATCTATCGTCGCTGTAGAATAGAAACACTTCAAAATGTATAGGATTTGACGTTTCAAGTAGATGAGTCACGTAGTCAGAACGTCAATTCCTATACATTTTGAAGTGTTCTATTCTACAGCGACGATAGATCGTTCTACAGCGACGATAGATCGTGTAATATGGCTAGGGCCCCAGGTTCGCTGTTGACGGATACGTCAAGGAGGACGATGATTGTCTTGTGATGACACAATGGAGCCAAATAAAAGATAGTTTTGACTCGAATTTAGTATAATTATTTAAAATGCAATTTACAGAGTTTTGAATGTGCGTATCGTGGCGGTGCAAGATAGAAGTGTAAGAAATGACATTTCACGTTTATAAATATTAGAGCTCCTGTCACAATGTATATGGCAAAATTACACCGCACTAAATTAACAGGCGTTACAAGCCTGAACAATGATCATCATCCGGAACCAACCAAGAATAAAATTTTTATACATATAAAAGTAAACGAGGTCAAAAGCTCTCGTTTGAATTTCAAGGAGTAGTCTTATTACGCCCAGTATGTAGCTCTATATGTATCGAGTTGTTTACGTAGCACAAGTTATTTTGTCCAGGAAAATTGTATATCCGAAACTGTCCAGACATCTTAGATAGTGCACGCGACTATCTTGTTTTTAAAACTTTGATTAGTTTGCCGTTGTTGATTTTAATTTGATTTTCATCGGAATCTTACCGTCGAAACTATTTAAAAACTTAGTAGAAAATGTATTTATTTCGATTGATTAATTCAGTCAATCTAAGTAATCTAAATCGTCTTAATTAAAGATGATTAGATATCGCCCGTGGCTTCACCCGCGTGCGAACCCTTTTATATCGAATATTTGTTTTTTTCCGAGATAAAAAGTAGCCTATGTCCTTCCCTGGGACTAAAATCTAACTAAAATCTTTATCCATGCCAAATTTTATCGAAATCTGTTTCGAAGTTCAGGCGTTTAGGTTTAGGCGTGAAAAGGTAACATACAGACAGACAGAGTTAATTTCACATCACACTAATTATTGCAAAGAAATTATATAAATGCAAAGTTTGAATGTTTGGATGGATGTATGTTTGTTCCTATATAACTCGAAAACCACTTAACCGATTTGGCTGAAATTTAACTATATATGGATAATGACCGAGAATAAGACATAGGATACTTTTTATTCGGGTACCACGCGAACGAAGCCACAGGCGGAAGCTAGTTTATAATATTAGTAGGATTATGAATTTTCTTTCGCGATCAATGCCGTGAAAACTCAGGCAACACAGCTTGGGGCCTAGCTTTCTTTTCGGTTTCAATATTCAGTATAACCACTCTATATGCCATTATCGCATTCAATACAGCCATTGGCGATAATGTCCCCAAATGTGTATTATTACTTAGTCGCGAAAGCACGATTGGTCTAATCTTATGGTGTATTTGGATTACGACAGTTACTGGCGTGGCAAGTAGAAAACTCTGGCTAAATGGATACAAAATGTATGCAACTAAAATTACATTTAAAGTATTATTGAATACTTACTTCTGTAACAAGTGGGCATGTGCTGAATGGGCGTGCATAGCATAGTTGAACCCGTTTCCGCCAGTGCTGAGCTATATGGACTAATGAATATGATTGGTGGATATCAAACTAATCCATAGCAACGTAGCATAGCATATCTCTGGTGGAAAAGCGCCCAACGTTTTTGCGACATTCTCAGCGGTCAATTTGAACATGCAAGTGGCATTAACAGCTGAGCGCTTCCGTGCTTCGGAGGGCATGTTAAACTGTCGGTCCTGGCTTAACCATAACTGAGACCTTCAGTCTAAATAATCTGTCACCAGAGTTGCCACTAACACATACGAACATACATCATACCCTCCGTAACAGTCAAGTAAAGTCCAATACAAAATCAAACCCTCATTCTATTAATGAATAATATGTATAGCTTTTCGAAACAAACAAAAGGCTATAGACTTTTATGGGTACTAGAAGTGGCTGGGCGTGTAGCTCTTACAATAACGTACAATTAATGTAGTGGAGGCGGCGGGCGCAAATTAGATCGCAGTCGATGCCTCGATTCAGAAGCTAGTGGATTTGACGGGAATAGAAATTATATTTCTTTTGAAATGGAAGAAAGCTGTCTCTCTTGTAAGGTCCTCCCTTTATTTTTTACACAGTTAACTTGTAGGGAAAGCCGATTTGAAAAAATGGGAGACGCCTCAATAATTAAAAAAATACATTTAAATTAAAACCTAAAATTATCACTTAAAATGCCTTGCTTAATTATTTTTCACCTAAATTTCATAGAAATTAATATTTGATTTATTACTATTTGTATCTTTTGTGTATTATTTTATTCATCTATTATAATTTAATTTATTTATTTGGTTAGTTTCTTTAATAGGGACCCCACTTAAAATTAAGGGCTCAGCGAACGTATCTACTTACCTAGGAACGTAATACCAAAATAATTTAAAATTTGAGCATATTTTTATCACTTTACGTTATTATTTGGATAAAGGTAGTATTTATCTAGGTTCCTGTTAAACTTTTGTTTCAAAAAACTTACTATAGAACAAATGAAAAGAAAAAATGCCATTTTTGGTGTACCTACAAAGATTTCAATTCAATTGGCTTACATTTCTTTTTAGGTAAGTTTTTCGGAACAAAAGTTTAACAGGAACCTAGATAAATACCTACTCTCCTAATCTAACAACATAAACTGATATAAATATGCTTACATTTTAAATGATTTCGGTATTACGTTTTTCTGGAAATTCGCCGGTCGCAGCCCTCTTAAGGCGTTCTCCAGAGCTTGGGAAACGCCTTAACATTGAATGAAATCCGTAAGTTCAGTAGGAGAAAGGGCATAGTGGGTTTTTCTCACTCTATATTCGAGCAGCAGGACTGGGGAAGTAAGTAAGGAAGTAAGCCTTAAAGAATATCGCAGCCAAATCGCCGTCCCCGGGGAACAAAATGATAACTGCCATTATCTTAGTTTTAGTGTTATGCCATATTTGTAATCTTTGGGTGCTAATACATCTGCTCAATTTTTTTCGTAACTTTCAAACAGTTATTCGCGAATTTACAAAATATTACAATACTATTCCACGATTCGACCCATGCCTGAAGTTACAAGAATAAAGTTGTACTATAATCTTATCAAATTGTATTTACACCTGTTAATATGACAAACAATCATTATCATTATGTTCTCGTGAAAAATATTCGTCTAGATAATGATAACCGCATGTTATCATTTTATTCTCGTCCAAACTCGTCCTTGCATTTCGTATAATACACTATTATCATAATCGCTTCCACCCTGGTAAAGCGTCGAATAACATGATAGAACAGTGGTACAATATTAGGTTTTGCCTAGAAAATACGAGGAATAAAATGATAATCGTCATTATAGAACTTAGATGGTGATTGATTTTGGATAACTTCTTATTTTTTAAATATCTCTATTTTGGCATTTCTTAGGCGTGTGTCATTAAAACATTCCGAATGCATAAAAAATCAGCATTGCTTAAAATTAAAAATCATCTGTCTACGTCCAGTATTTGTGGAGTTATTAACGAAAACATGTTTTTTGCTTCTCCTGAAAAGTTACGTTTTTGTAGTTATCATTTTGTTCTCCGGGGACGGCGAAATAACATCATTCTTCTCGAATGGTGTTGTGTTCCTGTGGTAAGAAAGAGTGATAAGACTGGTGGACCAGTCTTGTCCATCGTGTTGTCGGCGCAGTGATTCCTCTTTTAAAGGGTCAGCAACGCGAGTGTGACTCCTCTGGTGTCACAGGCATCCGCTACGGTTACTATCAGGTGGGTCGTATGCTTATCTGCTACCTTAGTAGTATAAAAAATGTTCGAATCCTGGCTAATTATTTATATAATGTAGCATGCCAAACTCAATATGCAAATAAATGTCATTTATCATTTAATATCATAAGAACACTTTTTATATTTGCTCAATCAAGCTCAAAGTTTGAATCCTATGTACGAAAGAATGTTTAATTTATTTCGAAAATCTAAAAGGTTGAGCTTTTATAAAACAACTAAGGTAACGTTATCGTAATACACAGTTCAAAGGTTGTCTCTCAAAACTCGACCCCTGTATAAAAGACAAGCGATTTTTCCCGTAACTTGTTATATAATGCTATTTTTAAAAAGCTTCCCTTAAAAAGCTCGAGCAAGCGGGTTGTCTAATTAAGCAAAATAAAACGTTGCATTTTTGGCACGGCTAATCAAGAGATGTGCTGAGTAGGTGCTTCGAATCAGAACATTTATATAGAAGCGAAACTAAGTTCGAATGCATCATCCGCACTGCTAAGGTCTGGAGCTCGCAGCTGGCTCGCAGAAAACTCGCAGAAAACCTGGGTCTCTTCAGGCCAAGAGTGAATAGGTGTCTTCTAGACCTTTGTGATCCATCTTTAGCCACATCGTCGCTTACCATAAGGTGTGAGATTGTGACTAAACAATGGTCTATCTACAATAAAAAAAATAAAAAAATAATAATAAAGCCAATAAAAAAATAATGAATTAAAGGAGATCTACTTCGATGAAGCAGTTTTCAGACCGTTCGAAGGTGATCCTCATAAGTATATTTGTATTCGCGTTCTCGAAAACGGCTCTAACGATTTCGATGAAACAAGTATTTTTAAACATAGGGGGTTTGCGGGAGCGGAAAATCGATCTACGATCGATAGGTCTCATATCTAAGAAAATACGTTTTCTCGGTATGTTCACCCGAGCAGAGCTCGGTCGCCTAGATATTGTATTGCTTATCAAAAGTGTCAATTGGGACACTGTGCCCCAAAATATTTTGTCCGAAACGACAGCAAGTCAAACAAAATGGGTAATTTACAGTGGATATTATTAGCCTTAACAATATATTAGATTTAAAACTAACAGCAAAATACACGTCGACGCTGTCTAAAATGATCGCATCGTTTTTATCCAAGTTTCATTTCTACGTATAAAAATTCAAATTTTTTATTTTGCGATTTCGGCTCTGGGGGCTTGGTGTAATGGTACAGAGTATAATTATATTCAGAACGCTATAAGCTTAGGCTAGGCACGTTTAGGTGCTGTTTGTTGATAAAATTCCATAGTCATAATAGTTACCTATAGGAGGATTACCCATTTTTATTGAGGACGCAAAAGACTCAATAATTTTTTAATATAAGTGTTTTTTGCTATAGTTTTTGGTAGCAAAACCTCTAAAAGTGTACGAATTGTAGGTATGACCTTACATGGCGAAAAGGTTAGTCGACTAAAACACCAAAATTCAAAAATCATTATTCATTCAAGTAAATAAGTTCGTAAGAGCAAGTGGCCAACTCTGGTGGCGGAGTTTTTAGGCCGCCTATTCATTGAAACATCTTTGGAGCTAAGTGATTCTACTCCTTTCACGACCAATGCCATAAATAATCCGGGCACCAAACACGGTTTGGGATCCAGCTATCTTTTTGGTGTTCCATCCTCTTAAACCTGAATAGTCAAGCTCCAGTGGGGAGCCAGTCGAACAAAGTGAGGTTCATAAAAGTACAGTTGTCACAATGGATCTTGGCATTCGTGAAGTTAGGCTTTTCGCTGCGCAGTAGAAAATTTTGTATGAAAAAGTTGCACTACGCATCGAAACGGCTATCTTCACGAATGCCAAGATCCGTTGGAAGAAGTGTAAGCAAAAGTACTTGTGGAATTTAAAAGGGATTAACACCTCAACAAGAGTTCGCATGAAATCACAACCATAAAATATTAGAGTTTTTAGATCAAAATTGAGTAAAAATATTTGAAACTAATCTTCAAAGGTGGTTTCAAATCTAGATTAGAAGAATGTTTTTACAAAGCTTACTTGAATTTTTAATTGAATTCTGCCCCTAAAATATAATCTTGATCTGAGGGCAGACATAAAATTAATTGAAAAACATTGAATACCAATAAGATATCAACCCAGGTCGAGTCATGTTGGCCGCGTGGCATACTTACCTCTACCATAGAATAGATAATAATACTACGTATAGAATGGCCACTGTCCCCTTCCCACCAATTGGGGCTTCCTCACCGCGCGACCGAATTTGAGCTGGCGAGGGGCTGACTTGAGCTAGGGACGCGCCACGCACGCAGACGCGATGACGAGACCGAGACCACAGCGTAATAATTATTCATATGGTGACAACCTTACTTCACGCACACAATTGCCATTGTGTCAGTGTTAATAGGTAGTGGGACGCCGCTTTTGCACAGAGATTTCGTCGAGTGTTCCTCTACTTTCGATCCGAAGATCGTGGTTCGGATCGGATCGTGGGTCGGGCCGTACATAATAGATTTTCCATTTCGAAAAAATTATAGGCGCATTAGTACAAGCTCTAAACGGTGAAGGAATACATCGTGAGGAAACTCGTGGCTTGGTCAGCCCCACACGTATTGTCTTTCCTGTGGATAAGGCTAGGCTATGCTTAAAGAAATAATGGTTGAAAAGGGATGAAAGGATGGTTTAGGTCCATCTCAACAATGTCCCAGACACTACAATCTCCCTTTAATTGTAGGCAAATATTGCCTCCAGACACTGTATAAATCATCCATTAAACATGGAAAATGAATATTTATGCGCATTAACGGGAGCTCTTAACAGTGAAAGAAAACATCGTGTGGAAGCCAGTTAGCTTTCTAATAGTGGCGATGGACTTTCAAACTTACAATACCATCACTATCAATACCATCCACTCGTACCACGCGGTTCTTCTCCACCTTCATCATCCGTGAATAAGTGTCTTCTGGCTTTTGTAATCCATCGTCAGCCACATCGTCGCTTACCATCAGGTGAGATTATGGCTGAACAAAAGTCTATCAAGATTTTAAAAAAAATACCATTCCCTGCTCTGCGATGCTTTCCAAGAAGAGGGCCGACGCAGCTCATGATTGTACGTCATAGGTACTAAACGCAGTAGTGTTTAAGAGAACTATAAAGAATCTATAACGCGTGACGATTTGAAGATATTGAAAATGAAAAGTAGTCACAAAATTTTCTATTCCGACGGGATTCGAGCCCGCACTGATACAAGCGATCCTCCTTAAGCCGGAGTGCCTTTACAAACTCGGCCACGAAATCCATATTCGTCGGGTCGAAAATCTTGATATGCTCAAATTTATCGATTAAAGCACCGATCAGTGATAAGTGTGGTTTAACACTGTAAAAATTAAAAATAATAGATTTGAGTTGAGATTAACTATTGATTTGAGACCTACTGCACCTAAAAAATAAATTGACAACGTTTTTTACGTATTTATTTAAATCTTCTTGTATATTTGAGCTTATCTGCATGACCCCGCCCTTTCGCTGTTATAAATAATGAGTACTAAATTAAGTCTGTATTAATTAGACTTAAAATTACCTGACTAACCTTTTTAATCAGGGCTTAAGCAGCTTTGAATAAATCCTGCGGCTTAAATGAGTATATCAAGATGATATTGATTTATACTTTTGACCCTCTCATGGCAAGGGTAAGTTTAGTGCTTATTGAAGCGGAGCGATGAGTTGTAATGTACTGAAATGTACTCAAATGTTCATAAAAAAGGTAAAATTATTTGCGTTGATGCTATTCTAATGTCATTAGTAACTTTGCGTTTCCATGTGTAGGCCACTTTGAATTCGGTCCTGGCTAAAAGGTTAAAAGTCGTAAGCCATGACCTCTGGCGGCCTTCAAGCTCCGGCGCTGTAGTTAGCCACATACGAACATACTTACAAAAAAGTCATGTCATCAAATCAGCATCGAACCTAAAACTGTAAGAATTTGGTATTCCCAATCCAGTAAATGCACTCATAACTGTTTCAAGACAAGTCTAGTCAGCAAGAGAAGTTGATTTTAAAACTTAGTAACTTAAACTACGTTGGTTTTTGATCATAATTCTTATCATGTAAGAGACATTTGGACTCCTAATTACATATCTGTAAAAGGGAAATAATGCAAAGTCGATTCGTCACTAATCTTTAGAAGCTTGAAACTGTCAACGTAGGTACTATTTAAGGTGACTGTACAAGTAAACCCTAAAACCTATATGGATAACATAGTTAAGTCTCTACCATTTCTCATTTAAAGACAAAGACACAAACCCTTCAAAATCTTTCAACCTACACTCGTACGTAGTACAAAACTTTTCAAAGTTAATATACAGTAAGATTCCACAGATACATATCTATAGCTGTGGAGTACCGCGAGTGGTCCTCAAGGGTCCTCCAGCTAGGAGGGTGGAGGGCTCTTATCAAACCTCTAAGATGCTTGGATTCTTGATGGCGACTATGCTTAAACCATCATGGGCCATTTATACCACGCTAAATTGTACCATAGAATAGTCTTTGCCTTACTCAACTTGCCTATAAGGTTTAGAAACGCATCGAAAACAAAACTGTAAACATTCATATTCTTTATATGATTCTAATGGTAAGCGTCCACATGTCGGTATCGTACGCTTCGGATGCATCGCACGCAACGGATCGTAGTATTATTTGTATAGAAACTCATATAAGTGCGTCCACCTGTCCGCATCGTACGCATCGCATTACACAGATACTCCGCTTGATGCGATCCGTCCGCTGCGTGCGATGCGGGCCTGTGGACGCTTACCATAAATCAGTGGTTCTAAACCTTGTTATCCCTATGACAGGTCAAAGAAACAGATTTTACCCCCATATAACTTTCTGTTGTAAATGAACAAAAAATGAACCGTCTAATTCAACCTTTAGACGTTACATTAATGGTAGATAAAAAGGATTGAAAAAATTCCACACATAAACCATAAAAAACCTGAATTTTTAAGTTAATAAATATTCTTTGAGAGCTACGTAAATATTTATTCATTTTTTTTTTTCCTTTGATTTACATTTATTTACTGAAAGTTAAAAAAAAAGTATTTAAAAAACCTAAAAATGTTTTTTAAAACCGCATGGACTCAATAAATATTCAGGTTTTATTTGAGCGTAAATAAGTTGGAAGCGTCTGACCGAGTAATTGTTAACTGCTGGATAAATAGTACAAATTATACCTCTAACCACATTTATCTCGGCCGAACACTCGAACAGGACGTTCGCACACTTAAACTTTGAACTTCACCCTTTTAGTTTAACTCTTTATTATGTAGTAGCTGCTGTCCGCGGCTTCGCTCGCCTGGTATCCGGATAAAAAGTAGCCTATGTTACTCTCCAGCCTTCCAACTATCTCCACACAAAAAATCACGTCAATCCGTCGCTCTGTTTTCACGTGAAAACAGGACAAATATACAAACAAATAAACACACTTTCACATTTATAATATGGGTATAGATGTATTTTCGTATAAAGTTAATGGCTAACGCTGGTGAAGGTTTCTAAGCCACCTAAAGGCCTCAGTCATGGCTTAATGACTCAAGAGCAGGGACTGACAATTTAAGGTGCTCTCCGAAACACGGAAGCTGAAGTTAATGCCACTAGCGGTCACCCATCTAAATTGAGAACCGCTAAAAAGCAAGCTTGGCGTGGCCCCAATACTACTAATTTACAAAACCATTCCGGTATCATTACCGCTGCGTTTTGTTTCGCCAAAATGACTGTTATTTGTTTTAAAAAGTCACCACAACAGAGTAACCTAACCTCATTGATCATAAGTAGATTAGGAAACAAAACAAAATCTAAGGTTATACTCGTAGTTGACGTTTTTCTTTGTCTGTTAGAAGAAATAGCCTCCCTGAAACAACTTCGCTTTTACAATATTGATGACATTACAGACATCGTGGTAACGAGTAAACTCGTCTCATCATACTCTCATCAGAATTTATCCGATACGTCGAGGTAGATATACCGATTTCATTACACGATTTATTTATTTTTTTCAAGGTGCGAAAGTTTCAAAATAAGTAATCTTGCTTACATCTTACGTTACACTTACGTACATCTACGTCACACGTTACTTTGGCGGCACTATACCGCTTCATTTTCGTTCCAAAGTTTCGTTCGTAGTCCAAAGTGTCCGTAGTCTCCTCTCTGTTTTCCATTACCCTGTCGGAGGCAAGAAAAGCGTACTTTTATTTGCTGAATAGTCAACGGCGAGCACTCATCCTACGGCTTACTTAAAGACTGATGTGGACACTTTGCCCGACTCTACCCTTTGAAGACTTTAAGTTTTAGTTTCGCTTTGGGTTGAGTTTAAGAAATATGCAACGCTGGTTCAAAATAATGTTCTGAAGTATAAACTTGGGTTGTGTTTATATTAAGACCTGGGTTCCGATTCTACTACCAAACTTTTTATCAACCACAAGCAAAATGTCAACTAAACCATAGATTTTTGTCTGTTTCCTATTCTACTAATGACCAACGACTCTGTTGTGGTGACATTTTAGCTATGGTTTGGACTTTGGCAGAACAAATTTTTGATAAAGCCATTCTACTATTCACCAAATGGCTGACATTTAAGAGAACGAAACAAAACGCAGCGGAATGTTTGACGTTGTCATTTAGTAGAATTGCCCTGCTGTAATCTGTAACCTTGCCTTAATTTTAAGTTTTGTCTGGGAATTCGGATTTTGAATAGTAATATGCAAATCCTCTAAGTTCATTATGGGTAACAAGGATGTACTTCTATATATTAGATGATATTCATATTCATAATTAAATTAGTGGTGTGGAGTTGTGTAACCTACAACCTACTCTAAAGCGCTGTTTACATGATGCGAGAAACTCAATACCACTGTAGCAGTTTATAAGAGTTTAATATTAGGAATATCAAAAGAAGACTTAAACACTATAGGAGTACATCCTTGTAACCATAATGAACTTAGAGGCTTCCTAGAACTCAGATGGCTTCTGAATATGTTGCCATCTCTTTTGATTGACATAAGAGATGGCAACATATCCAGAAGTCATCTGAGCTCTAGGAAGCCTCTAAGTTAATTACAATTAATTGTTAATAATTAATTGTTAATCTTAATTGCAGTATTTAGAAACTTTTTTAAAAGTGCATCTAATCAAATCAAATCGAATCATCATCTCATGTTTAATTAATTTAATGATAAGGGTCCTGACACATTATCGCGTCTCTACCCCGTCGCATAGTATGACCGTAGCAACACCGTCCCGGCAAAAATGATATTCTTTGTATTGAAATGTACCTGACGCCCCACACCACACCGTTCCCACACCGTCGCGTGCCCTGCCCGTGCCATGGCCGTCTTGTCAATCTCCGGCCGCCATGATTATTTTGCTGACAATCAATGACAAGCCCCGCTCATCTGTCAATCCATGTAACCATCATATTAGTAGCGTAGCCAGGTCAGCCCCTAGGGGCAGCTTTTCAGCCTTTTTCTATAAATAAATAATGCTGGATATTTCACAGCATCATCTAGCTCCAAGGTAAATAGACCTTGTATGGAAACTATATGACTGATAAACTACTTGTAGGTACCTATCCTTTTTTTTTTGTAAATACATAATATTACATAGAAAAACACCCAGACCCGATACATATATTTGCAGATCATACAAACACTTGTGTCGCAGTGGGAATCGAACCCGCAACTTTCTGTGTTTTAGCTGGACCTTCGCACACTGCGCCACCGAGTTGGTTCGTTTTGTTGGTACTGGATGTTGATTTATGTACACGGGATTTTATCGCGTAATTTACCTTATTTATCACGACGCGACGTTTTGGCTGTTACAATAGCCGTGGTTGCGCGCAGTCTGCCCGTGATTATGTCAAAATGACAGATCATGTCAAAATGAGAGATTATGTCAAAATGACAGATTACGTCAAAAAGACAGATTAGGTGTATATTAAAATGACAGATGGGCCATATCTCGTAAACCACTTATCCCAGACTCTCCGTTCTCTTCAAGTGAAAGCTATTGAAGAGATCTACATTTAAAGTGACAGCTGTCAAACTTTAAAAGGCCATATCTCGGAAACTACTCGTCCTAGACTCCTCATTCTCAGTTCAAATGAAAACTATGACCAAGATCTACATTTAAAGTGACAGCTGTCAAACTTTAAAAGGCCATATCTCGGAAACTACTCGTCCTAGACTCTCCGTTCTTGGTTCAAATGAAAGCTATGACCAAGATCTACATTTAAAGTGACAGCTGTCAAACTTTAAACGGCCATATCTCGGAAACTACTCGTCCTAGACTCTCCGTTCTTAGTTTAAATGAAAGCTATGACTAAGATCTACATTTCAGATGACAGATGTCATTTTGACAGCTGTCACTTTAAATGTAGATCTTGGTCATAGCTTTCATTTGAACTGAGAATGAGGAGTCTAGGACGAGTAGTTTCCGAGATAATGGCTGTTTAAAGTTTGACAACTGTCACTTTAAATGTAGATCTCTTCAATAGCTTTCACTTAAACTGAGGACGGAGAGTCTGAGATAAGTGGTTTTCGAGATATGGCCAACCTGTCAATTTAATCTGTCCTAATCTGTCATTTTGACATAATCTGTCAATTCAACATCTGATATTATTCATCAGTAAACTTTATACACTATATTGGTACATTTGGTGACAGCTGTCACTTTAAATGTAGATCTTGATCATAGCATAAGTATTTATTTATAACAATATCGATTTTATTTTTTGTTGATGATGAAGATTTATCTTGTTTTGAAGTTTATCAAAATACGGCTTCGCGGCTGTGCCCCTATTTGATAGTTTTATTTCGGGGTATTGTACCTTGACTGTCCATCCACAGTAGGAGCACTAGGATATGCTTATCCTTATGTTCCTACTGGTAGGAGCATAAGGATGTATTGGTCCTCGTGCAGGAGCAGTAGGAGAATCGAGTAGGAGCAAGAGGAAACGCTCCAATATTGGTTAGATAATAATTCAGTTATTTTTCTCACTTCACAAAGTCTTTCAAGTACCCCCATTTATACACATGTACATGTACACATTCTAAAAACCTATCAGTATCACCCCTAAATATCAAGTAGGTATACCTATAATTTATAATTTTTACCTACGAAAATTCCCCCAAAGGATTTCCTCCTGAGTCGATAAATACCCCAAATTTGAATTAAAAACCCCCCATCTAGCATCACTGAATGCGTTCCGCACGTTATGTGACATTTATCAAACGTCAAAATCCCATACTGCCCTCCGAAATCAAAGTGTAGTAACAGCAAAAACACGATTTCGAAAAAAAAGATAAGCTTACAAATTAAAAAATATCCAGAAGAGGTTATTCATAAAACCTTGAATGTAGAGTGAAAGTACACTTAATCTATACCAACCAGTAATAAAGCGAAAAAGTTTGTTTGTTAATTTGTTTGAACACGCTAATCTCAGGAGCTTTGAGGAAGGATATAAGCTACTTTTCATCATCATCATCATGATCGCAATAATAATTATGCCATCACTATGGATTATAATTGGGTTTCTAAAAGGGTTTCTTAAAAGTCTGTTTTTTTAAACCTTGTAGATAAAACTCCCATTTAAAGTTACACAAAATATGATGAAATATTGCACTTTGCTAGTAAACCCGACAAAATGTGTGCAATATGTATTTTAGTGTGGTTTAGCTTGTAAACGCTCTATATTTACTAAAGTATTTTACAAAAAAAATTGAGTGATAAGTTTTAAAATGGGCTTTCAGAATAATTGTGTATTTAGCATAAAACCAACAAAATGTCTATTACTGTGGTATAGGCTCGGGATTACGCTTCGCAAAACGGTTATGAGACGGTCCTAGTTTGATACGGTCTTAGTGTGTAAGGTGCTATTTTCGTGACGGGCTCGGTCATGGCTCGGCCCGCTTATGATACTGCGCAGTGAGCGCAGACCTTAAACCTGAAATCTCTCTTATAGTATTATTTATGTAATTTAAGAGTCTTATTTGCGTCGGAAGTTACGAGGCAAATATAATTTGACATAAAAGTAGTCTCTAGATAAACTTACGAAGCTAATACACTTGAAAACTGATATGTAATGAGCATTCATGCATTCTAGTAAAGAACATAAACAAGCTCACGATTGAATGCCTAAAGCGCCCTTTACATAGTAATAATTTGTTGATCTAAACCTGGTCCTTAACCGATACCACAAAAATCTGAGTTTGCCAACGAGCAATGGAAATCGTGCTTGGAGTCTGAATGGACAAGATTCGCAATACCACGCTGCGTTCGAAAACAGGCACTGCCGATTAAGGTAAAAAGACAGCCAGGCTAAAATGGGATTGGGCGGGCCACGTAAAGAAAATGCACTCTGATAGATAGGCATCGATCGTCACCAAGTGGGAGCCTGAAGACGGACGTCGACGCCGAGGCAGGCCTAGAAAACGCTGGCGTGACGAAATAGATGCCTTCCAGGAAGAGTGGTGCGAGGCGGCCGGTCATCGCAAGAATTGGAAGGAGATGGGGGAGACCTTTGCCCAGCAGTGGGACATTTTATAGGTTCAAAAAAAATTGAGTCTAAAAATCCTTGTTTTCATAATAATTTCGTATGGACTATGAGTTAAATATAATTTGGTCAGCAAAAACTATTTAAAAAGATCTAGACAGAAAGAGAGTTAATGTTTTGAAAGTATTTAAATAGAAAATAATTTGTCAAAGTTTTCTCCGAGTTTCCTATAACAAGTAAACGCTCTAGTCTATTAGCACCCTTACCATTAATTTATGGTTGTCTGTCAGCGTTTCCCTGTGCTTTATAAAACGGCGGCCGTCAAAGTTTTCAAAATTGTCTGTTCCAGTCTGTTTTACCCATTTCACTTACTAATTTAGAACAAAATATCAGCCCAATAGCATTAGAGGAAGTGAAATATTGATTGCAAAATTCCAGGACATACAAAAATATAGCTTTTATTTAACTTCACTTGTACGTATGTATGTATTCAAGTGAAGCTAATTATAAGCTTTTAAAAATCAAACATATTAAAAGCCAGTTTGTTTGAGCTAACTCTGATAAATTGTCATTATGGGAGCTCTGACACTACACTCTTTTGTAAAAATCCTCTTTTCAAAAAATTATGATTTTTTGGCAAGATTCTTTGTGTAACACTCATGGAATTTGTATAATCGTAGTATACAAATTCCTTGCTAACACTAGATACTTACTTAATTTTAGAAAAGTCACTTTCTATGTCATGCTTTTGTCCTTCTTTTTCAAACAAATTGCTGTCATTTTGGAGAACTGAACAAAACGCAGCGGTAATGATAACGGAATGGTTGACGTTGTAAATTAGAAGAATTGGGGCCGAATGTCCACTATGTCATGACTGTGACGGTTGTGGGTTTACAGAGATCCCAAGCTTAGCTGTAAAATTATTTTAATCTGTCGCTATGACGGAGTGCAGGTCTCAACTAAAGCTCCTTTTCCTCGCAATAATTTCGAGGTTTATTTCTCGCGACTTCCAGTCGCTGGTTTATTAGCTCAAGGAATGAGATATCGACGGAACCACTGTTACGGATGACTTCAGATTAAGATTTCGGTCTAGTTAGGACATTGAATTTTATAAAATTAGAGTACGTCCGATAAATTAGGGAGAATGAGAAATGCGACCTATAGAAGAGGACAGACAAACTGACTGACAGACAGACAAAATATTTTATTGGCCATACTCGAAACTGAGACGCTTAGCTCACTTCGCTGGCTCGGTCAATAAAGAAGAGCTCTTAACGGTGAAGGAAAACATCGTGAAAAAACTAGTTAGTATTCTAAGCTTGATCACGTTGTTTCATCAAAAAGTAGTTAATTGATTCAGGCGTGACTTTGCGGAAGTCCATATTCAGATTTTTTTGAAAATTTCAAAATATCTAGTACTCCTCCGCCAATCTTATACCAAAAAAGATTCGTCAAAATTTTCACGCTAAAGCCACCCAACCACCCACTTTCCACAGCCTAACCTTACTATGCCAGGCTAGTCAGGGCAAATCCGGGAACAGCACCAGCGCGAAAACAAAAACAAAAACTTGATGGTCTTCGACACGTGTTTCACCCCTCCACTTATTTCCTGAGGATGCCCCGTGGAGGGGTGAAACACGTGTCGAAGACCATCAAGTTTTTGTTTTTGTTTTCGCGCTGGTGCTGTTCCCGGATTTGCCCTGACTAGCCTGGAGTACTCGAGTACTAGATATTTTGAAATTTTCAAAAAAATCATCAAAAAGTGTTCATGTGATAAATTATTTTTGTGTGTTTGTATGGACTTGTTTTGAATACCTATATTGTCGTTTATCAAATTTCCAAATCTAAATAGTACTGAGTTCTAATGTCTCTGAATCAGCACGCCCGGATTTGGCCAAATAAAGCACTTCATTTACGCTTGTCAGAACTGCGGGTACCTCTTCAAAGCCAATGAACTATAGTCGGATTGCTCATTCTACGGACTAAAATTGAAGGAAAAAATGACATTATTCCTTCAATTTTAATATGTTTTTAGTCCGTATAATGAGCAATACGACTATACTGCAGGTTTTATCATTTTTGAACAAAAATAGCTTCCGTGACTTTGTTTACACATAGGTACTATTTTTTTTTTTTTCCTTTTGTTTTGATTTTATTAATCCCTTGAGTGTGTGAGTGTGTTGCTATTTGAACCGAACTAGAAGCTGGAAGGTGATAATAAGGTTGCCGTGGAATCTATCTAAGAGCTTTCGTTACAGCAGCGGTACACACTCTTTCTATCCAAAGGTTGCCTGTAAGAAATCTCTAATTTAGACTTTATAATATTGTTATTAATTCTACTTTTCTTGGTGTACAATAAAAAGTTAATTAATTTACTCACGAGATTTTGATTTGTTTTTGCTACTTTATGTTTTGCTACTCTTGTCAAGAGGAGGGCGCTACTGGTAGCGACACATTTTAATACTATTGCTGTCAGTATTGTTTAAATTTTATCTAAGTTCACTGTTAATGGTTCCAAATAAATACTTATATTTGTAAAACATTTAATTTTTACGTGAGTAGGTACCTAATTCCCGTGTGTTAAATAATGTTTGTAAAACATTTGTATTTATGAATGCACGGACCGCGGTTTAGATTGCACTTTAATTGGGTGTAACTGTACACCCGCGGTTCTGCGGAAGTGTTAGCTGGCGTCGAATTTCTCACACAGCGTGGCTTTCATTTCCTGCCGCCAGAGGGCGTGAGTTTATTATTATTTTTTGCTTTTTGCTTGTCCCATGTCAAAATTATACTTGTGTTCTAGAAGTGAACTCACATTATATAATAAATAAATAAATAATGCTGGACAAAATATCACACAGCATCATGGAGCCCCAAAGTAAGCAGAGCTTGTGTTATGGGAACCACGTGACTGATATACTATTTAACGTACATTTTTTTTCTTTTTTTTTCTAAATACGTACATTTATACATAGAAAAACACCCAGACCCGAGACATAATATTTGCACATCATACAAACATTTGTCAATCCAATGGCAAATATAGAGTAGATTTAAAAGAAAGTTTAGGAAATACAAACAATTTTTAAAAGCTTTCGCATTTGTAAGATCCGTCCAGGGTCCTGTAGCCGTACCAAGAATCTTAGAGCAATGTTAAAACAAGCTTAAAACATGACAACGAATGTCATTTCTAAAGCAGTAGGACTGTTTTAAGCTTGTTTTAACATTGCTATAAGAGTTCATGGTATGGCCCCTGGATACGAGTGAATAGGGCAGCAGAAGATGCTCCATGATCTCTTCTTCACCGCTGCATTGATGATAATAAATAATAATTGATAATAATAAACTAATCTTCAGTTTCACATCTATAATCCACTACTAACCCCCACTAATGCTGTACAGATGATGGCGTGCAATTAAATTGTTTTTCCAACGCCATTAAATTTTCGCCGCTTTTAGATGTGGGGAGATGTTAAGTGGATTTTTGCCTAATAAAAGTTAATTATGACCGCTAATGGCTCTTGTTACTGAAAAGTGAGTTTTCGTTGTTTGCATTTCTTTAAAGTTATGAGAGCACGTGCTTGAAATTTTTGTTAGTCAGTTTATTATAATTATGGTGACGAAAATCATCATCATGAAAAAGCACGCACTTTTTCGTGCAGCCGGCGTTCATCGATATATAAGACGTTATCACGTCAAAAAAAATTACTTGTCAAATCTGTACATAACAGATATCCAAGAAGAGACCAGTAGGTATCAATTACAAACAGTGGTAGGTACCTACGTTTCGATAGTTGATGAGGTCGGCACTTCGCCGCTCTGGATCCGCTTTTATTTCCTACAAATCGGCGACCGGCATTTCCCGTCCGTTATAATGCTTTATGGACAATAGGGTGAAAGTAATTTCAACACAAAACACATTATGGGTAGGTACTTTAGTAATGTAATTTTAACAGTACTCAATATAGGCTCAAATATACCTCTGGCGCGTTACGGAACACCCCGATACAATAATGTATCTAATTCCGACTTTGTAAATGATGCAGGGTGTCTGCACGGTGAATAAATAAATATAAATATAAATAAATATTTTGCTGGACGTTTGACACAGCGCCATCTAGCCCCAAACTAAGCAAAGCTTGTACTATTGGAACTAGATAACTGATAGAATACTTTTGTCGCGTTTGGTCTCGTTGAGATGAGATTGACAGAGCTACTTGCGTGGTCATGGAACTGTCATATTTAACAGTTTAATACCGATTTTGGTCCCTTTCGAAAATAGACTATCAAGGGGCTGGTCATAGATGGCCCAGTCTAGTGTTATCATAAAAACAGGTTTAAGCGGCGCCCGTTTTAATAAGACTTTGGCTTTACTAGGATTGATTGCGCCCCCAGAGTGCTCCGTCCATCGCCGGACCAATTAACCATGTGATATACCTCTTAGAGCTACTTGCATAATGCGTGAACCTCACCGGCGTAGTGAGTATTCCATTGAAAGGTGGGAGTTTGATAAAGATCGAGACCATGAAATGTTTCCTTGTTTTGGACTTACTGAATCACACTAATATTATAAATGCGAAAGTTTGGTTGTTTGGATGTAGGTATGTTTGTTCCTGCCAAGAAAAAGGCCATGGATATGTCAGTCTTGCCAACTCTACTTTACGGTTGTCAAAACTGGGCTCTCTCAAAAATGGTTATCTCAAAACTACAAGTTTTTCAACGAGCAACCGAAAGAAGCATGCTCAATATCAGACTGAAAGACAGGGTGAAAAATACCGATCTAAGGAAGATCACTCGAATAACCGACGCAGCCACCCTCGCTTGCCAACTGAAGTGGAGATGGGCAGGGCACGTGGCACGGATATCAGACGGTAGATGGACGGAGCGCATGTTGCACTGGTACCCACGCGGCGACGACGCCAAGAGAGCGCGCGGTCGCCCGCGCCGCCGGTGGCGGGACGACATCGAAGACGTAGCGGGAGTCACATGGACACGACACGCCAGAGACAGACTCTTGTGGCATTGGATGGAGGAGGCCTTCACCCTTAAATGGGTTTCCAATTTAGAAACACAATGACAAAAAAAAATGAAAAAATATCCATACAACTAATATATTCAAAATAAAAATAGTGTTAATAATTTAATTTAATAGATATTGCATGTGTAATTTAATAATTTCATCTAATATAAATAAATAAGTGTGCATGTAATAATTAAGTATGAGTTGGAAATAAATGGCTATAAATAAATAAATAAATAAATAAATGTTTGTTCCTCTGTAACCCGACAACCACTGAACCGATTTGCCTGAAATTTATAACAAAGAAAGATAAAATAAAAATAATAAATAAAAAAGCCTTTATTCATACTGCTACACAAACTTAATAACTAATTACTTAACCTATCCACGTTTTCAGCAATAGTCGCCTCCACGGCGTAGGCCTCCCCTAAATCTCTCCATTCGTAACAAAGAAAGATAATGACCGCAAATAGGACTACTTACTACTTTTATTCAGGTACCACGCGATCGAAGCCGCGAGCGGAAGCTAGTTATCAAATATTTTATTCCCATTGAACCAAGGAGCCAGGTTCGCCGAAAAATATATAAATAAATGTATTACTATGAATTACTCTGACCATCAGACAAATGAGCTTTTATGTGCCACATGATCAAATCGGTATCTATTTCAAACTATAACAGGATTAATCTAGATCAGAATCCAGATCCAACAAAGCAAGACACGCGTGTATTCTCCGTGTATTCTAATTAACGACGGATAGACAAGCCACTCCTGGGATCTGTCGTGTGGTTACGCCATTCACTTGCCAACTCTAATTATTTATTCTACAAGACCTAGCCAACACGGCTCGACTCGGCTACGAGCGGCTACCTCGACTTTCGTTCCGAAGGTCGTGGGTTCGAATCCTGGCCGTGCAATGGATTTTTCGTTTCGAATTTATATGCGCATTAACACGAGCTCTAAACGGTGAAGGAAAACATCGTGATGAAACCCGCGGCTTAGTCCCCACACGTGTTGACCATGTCTTTCCTGTGGATATGGCTAGTAAACTGAGAGGATGGTGTAGTTGCTGGGCAAGCCTACTCCATCTCAACATGGTCCCAGGCACTACAGTGTCCCGATAAGTGTAGGCAAAGATTGCCTCCTGACCTGACACTGTATAAATCATCTATTAAAGATGTAGAGCTAGCTTTATATCTGTAGAAATAAAAATCTATTTCAGAATGTATCTAAGCGCCGAAAATTTGTAAAATTGTCAGTACAAGGTATAACAAATGTTTGAAAAATTGCATAGAAAAGTCAAAAATGATTCCTAGAGCTTGCAAGAGTTGCAACGTTTTAGTTGCATTAAAGTGTTTGAGCCAGAGTTCAAAACCTATATGCAACTTGTAGCTTGCAACTTGCAATTAGCATGCTCGTTTCAACTAGTGAAGCCGCATGCAAGTAGCACATTGTATGCAGGCTACTGTTATGGAAATGCTTACTTGCATGTGCACGTCACGTCACGTAACGTCACACACACGCGCCCGTGGCTTTTATCAGCAGGTTGATTGTCTAACTTGTCTGTTCTGTATCTGGGTGTTATAAAGTATTATAAGTGTGTATTTACAAATATATAAATTATAAGTATTCTATCAGTTATCTGGTTTCCATAGTACAAGCTTTGCTTAGTTTGGGGCTAGATGGCACTGTGTGAAATGTCCAGCAATATTTATTTTATTTATTTTGTCTCAAACCTCAAATTGAACTAGATCTGTCAAAACGATCGCGTAGGTATCTTTTGTAGCGTTCGGTCTCGTTGAGATGAGAGTGACAGAGCTATTTGCGTGATCCCTAAATTGTCATATTTGAGAGTTTGAGACCGATTTTGGTCGCTATCAAAGATAGATAATCATGGGGCAGATTATATCTGTCTCGTTAAACACGGTATGAGATTATTTAACACACGGGAATTACTCACGTAAAAATATCGTCGATTTAGATACCGACAATGTTTCGATTCATCCGGAGAATCTTTATCTGGGTAAGGAGGGAGTTGCGGTAATTCCCGTATGTTAAATAATGTCTAGTACAACTCACGAAAGTTTTGAAATTGAAACGGTATGAGATGTCTCCTTCTTTGGAAATACAGTCGTGAGCCTTATTTATTTTAACAAGCATTAACTATAACCAACTTAGGATCAATGTAACTATGCCAGATCAATAAAGCCAGCCTACTTCAAAGTATCATTTTGTGATTTAAAAATGAGCGAGGGACATGCTCTTGAAAGCCGTCAATCCGGCTAATCGTGATGGATGCCGTCAGCGTAGCCTGACCGATGGCCGATGGAGACGAGCCTTGTGCCAACACAATGCCCAGCCTGATTCTGTAACACAAATCCCATAAAATCAAGCTCCATTATTTTTTGCCAACCTCATCAATCGATACGTATCACTGTTTTTAATAATATAAGTAGTGCGCCGCAAACTTTATGGCGGCTGATACGGCAGATTAGACTTTGCGCAGGTACAGTCAACGCAAACGGGGAGGTGAAGGCTGTGAGGGACGGGGCTAGGCGGGCTATGTATCTACTTATACACAAAGCTTACTCTATTCTATTGCGTTGAAAAAAAGTCAAATCTGTCGCGAACTTCAGCCGCCATAAAGTTTGCAGCGCACTATACTACTAGCCTCTCAGCTCTGTTGGTAGTAGCGTTATCGTTTACGAAAATGGAGGCTAGGTTTACCTAACATCTCCAAGTTTGAAAATGTCAAGTTACGAGTTTCTCACATAAAAAATGTTAAAATGACAAACTTACATTTGCAACTAGAATGTATTATGAATTGACATCTCTTATGCGAAAGTTTCGACGGATCTTTATTACTCCTCGAATTTGACCTGTGATAATACAAAGGAAAAACTGGAAAAAGGCCAGGTCAAGAGTACCCTAAACCGACGAGATTGCATGAAGAATGTGATGAGAGTGAATGAAGCGAAAGAAGTGTGTCAGGATCGTAGCAAGTGGCGATCTGTGGTCTCTGCCTACCCCTATGATGGGATACAGGCGTGAGTTTATGTATGTATGTATGTATGTATAATACAAAGGCTATTTTTTTATGCGGGTTTTTTACCACGCGAGCGAAGCCGAGGGCGGATAGCTAATTTTTTTATAAGATTAAGTCTGTACCTACTTCGATCCGACTTAACTTGTACGTGTACCTACCTGAATGCACGTCTTCGGTGTGTGACTTGCCGGTTTTATTTAAGTAGAAGATTTCAAGAAAAGAGTTGTCACCTACACTAGCTACATTAAAAGTGTAAACTCGTTATAACCGGTGAAAGAAATCACTAGCAGATGCCCCGAGCTATTGAACTGTCAATTGCATAAAATTATAGAATTCCGAAGTTTTCACAGAATCGTTTTAGTATCGAATCTAAGCAGTTCTCACAGAATCAGCCCGTGTACTAGTTTGAACTAGTTCAGATTGAATTACTACTGGCACAATGTAGAATAGATTGACGGGTGACAGACGGCTCGTTTTTACCACAGCAAATTTTTATTAAAGTACTAGCTGCTGCTGCGGCTTCGCTCGAGCGGTACCCGAATAAAAGTAGCCTATGTTACTCTCCAGCTCTCCAACTATCTCTATACAAAAAATCACGTCAATCTGTCGCTCTGTTTTGACGTGAAAGCAGGACCAATAAACAAACACATCTCTAACATAAACACACTTTCACATTTATAATATGGGTACGGATTGTAACAGCAGTGCATTGATGCGGTGTAATAATTATTAAAAGTTATTTTATCATCAGAAAAACCTCTCATATGACATACTTTCCCTTGTATCCTATTATACAAAGTCTTGCAATGCACAGAGGATTTGAGTTTAATTTATTTTTATTAACTCAAACTTAAATGCACCTTCCAATATCTTTTATAAAATAATCCAATACACTTTTATAATACACACTTGAAAATGCAACGCAAAAACTGGATATTTTAGTCACGTAAATTCAAAACAACGACGCCATGAAGTTTAGTTTTAGAATATGTATTCAAAAATGTCGAGAGAGGAGAAATAAGATTAAGCTCAAACTGGGACCAACAATTTGATGGCTTTTAACTATTGACTAGGTATACAGAGTCGTGTTAGCCGAGGGGTATAGTACCTCGACTTTCGATCAGTACCCCGATCGCGAGTATGCACAGAGTCTACTATTCGATCCGTGACTGTAGTATAGTCTCTCAAATGTATGGGATTCCGGTGCAGCGCCTCCAGTGGTAACTTGACTGAACTAAAATCCCAATACATTTGAGAGACTATACTACAGTCACGGATCGAATAGTAGACTCTGTGCATACTCGCGATCGGGGTACCGAAGGTCGTGGGTTCGAATCCTGGCCGTGCATCAATGGATTTTTCGTTTCAAAAAAATTATATGCCCATTAAGGGGCCGGCGGACGTATCTACTAACCTAGAAACGTAATACCAAAATAATTTAAAATTGGAGCATATTTTTATTACTTTCTGTTATTATTTGGATAAAGGCAGTATTTATCTAGGTTCCTGTTACACTTTTGGGCCAAAAAACTTACTATAGAACAAATGAAAAGAAAAAATGCCATTTTTGGTGTACCTACAAAGATTTCAATTCAATTTGCTTACATTTCTTTTTAGGTAAGTTTTTCGGAACAAAAGTTTAACAGGAACCTAGATAAATACCTACTCTCTTAATCCAACAACATAAACTGATATAAATATGCTTAACAAATGATTTCGGTATTACGTTTTTATAGAAATTTGCCTGTCGCAGGCCTCTTAACACGAGCTCTGAACGGTGAAGGAAAACATCGTGAGGAAACCCGCGGCTTAGTCGGGCCCACGCGTATTGACCATGTCTTTCCTGTGGATACAGCCGGTTAAGCTGAGAGGATGGTGTAGGTACTGGGCAAGCCTACTCCATCTCAACATTGTCCCAGGCACTACAGTGTCCCGTTAAGTGTAGGCAAAGATTGCCTCCTGACACTGTATAAATCATCTAGTAAAAGATGTAAAGGCCTAAGGTATACTATACTAACGAACGCCCACGAAACTAAGAATTAATTAAATTTAAATTCAACTTGCAAGATTTCACCCGAATAAACATAGCATTGCCAGTTAAATAAAGGCTTGTAAAATGTATAAAATCACTACTACTGTCAGTAGGTTGTTGTTTGAAATGAATTGAAATTAAATGAAATAAAACGAATGAAACGAAATGAAACGAAATGAAACAAAATGAAACGAAATGAAACGAAATGAAACGAAATGAAACGAAATGAAACGAAATGAAACGAAATGAAACGAAATGAAACGAAATGAAACGAAATGAAACGAAATGAAATGAAATAAAATGAAATGAAATTATTTGTATAAGTAGGTAGTACATGTATAAAGGTTATCCAGCTAAATAGTTCCACTGCACTCAACTATGAAGTTTTACAAATATTTAATTTAAAAAGAGAGAGAGTTTAGCTAAGAAAATTAAAACAATAATTATTTACGTTGCATTGAATAAATTAAGTCAAAAGATTTAATGTCAAAAGGATTATCAAGGATTATTTATTAAGATTTGAGGTATAAAAAGGAGTAGGCATGATTATCTAGTCTTCAATCTTCATCTGAAAATATGTACTTAGGGGAATTAGTCAAACGAAATATAATATTCTCAATATTCTTTGTTTTAGAAGAAAATTTAGTCAGCTTTATTTTTCCCATTATGTTTTTAAGTTAATGTTTTAGTTTTTTATTCAGCAGTTGTTTAATTAAAATTTCTTTAGATTTAGTATCTTGGACGTCTAGACGTAGAACGTGAAAGAATTTTCTTTTTTAAGTACCTACTTACCTGCATATTGTTGGAATTCTTAAAAATCTTAGTTAATTAATAGAAACGGCGTCAAAGGAGACTGTTTTTAAGTGGTCTATGAACCAATAGCCATACTGCTATAGTATTTCTGTGGGGATACCTCAACTACATCCTTGTGCAAGGGGGCATCAAAATCCAACCCGGCAGTTTTGAGAAAAATAATACTTTAGAATTCACATTTCTTGCAAAAATGTTTTTATTTTAGAAACGTTTTGAACGGTTATTGTGGTTAGTGTCTGTAAAGTTCGGACTACAATGTAATAATATGGTGACAGCGACCTGATCTGATGATGGAGTCAGGAGCTGTTCAACAGAACTCCTCAATAAATAAGCCGATTGAGTTGAAACTCGGCTTGCCTGTTAAGTTTTAACTACAATGTAATAATATGGTGACAACGAGCTGATCTGATGATGGAATCAGGAGCTGTCCAACAGAACTCCTCAATAAATAAGCCGATTGAGTTGAAACTCGGCATGCCTGTCAAGTTTCAACTACAATGTAACTAGTAGTTCGCCCCGAACTGAGATCTCGCGCACCGTTATGTTGATAGCCTAGATTTGGACTTGTTTCTGACTACCCCTATACCTACGTTAAGTGCTCCTTCTAGTGTTTACCACACAATGATATCTAATGCGCTACCTCAGTATGGTAAAGATTATAGGCATGCATGCAATACATTAAGTCGTGTCGTGTTTATATTCAATAGTTGACCCCGCGAACTTCGTACCGCGTCTCAGGGAAGGCCTCTTAGTTCGAAAAATTATTAAAATAGCAGTTCAATACAAAATGTATGAGAAAATCAATTCCCTCCCCTCCCCCTCCCTCTCCCCCTCCCCTCCCCCCCTCCCTCTCCCTCCTCTCTCTCTCCCTCCCTCCCTCTCCCCCCCTCCCCTCCCCTCCCCCCCCTCCCTTCCCTCCCCCCGCCCCTTCCCTCCCTTCCTTCCCCCCCCCCCTCCCCTCCCTTCCTTCTTCCCGCCCCTCCCCTCCCCCTTCCCTCCCCCTCCTTCCCCCCGCCCCTCCCCCTCCCCTCCCCCTCCCCTCCCCCTCCCCCTCCCCCTCCCTGGTTTCCCCACGATGTTTTCTTTCACCGTTTAGAGCTCGTGTTAATGCGCATTTAAATTTTTCTAATCGAAAAATCCATTGATGAGCACGGCCAGGGTTCGAACTTACGACCTATGAATCGAAAGTCGAGCACTCTTCCACTCGGCCAACACGGCTTTTATTTACAATCTCAAGAAAAAATATCAAGTAGCAACTAAAATCATTGCAAACCAAACCACAACGATGCCACACTCTTTGTCTGTTAACCAGACCTACGAATACATCGAAACTCTATGAAACGGGAGCTCTCTCCATACTTCCGTTAATTGGTTTCCATAATTTTTCTGTTTCACTGTATTTCAAAAACTATAGAACCTAGAAGAAAACTAAAAACCATTTTGGAATGTATAAATTGAGTACTTTCATATGACTCCCCACTCAATATATTTGGGTAACTTTGAAAAAAATTTACCCCCTTGGGAACCCCATATCTTTACAACCCCTTCATCGATTACGCTCATATGCTCCACAGCAAATTTCCATAGCACAACCTATTGACCTATCAAGTTTCATACAGATTGGATAAGCGGTTCGACAGTTATGCGAGAACATAAAAATGAAACATACAAACATACAAACATACAAACATACAAACATACAAAGCAAAATCGCCTAACTTGCCACTAAGATCTTCGCTCGCTTCGCTCGCTCGATCGATAATATGGTGACAACGCGAAACTGCAACTAATAGGGACTGCAAACTCGAAAACTATAAAAATAATAATGCTAGTGTACTTAAATGAGTAGACAACTACAGAGAAACAGTCGCCTAACATAGACTTTTATAATAGCCTAACTTGTGAAGCCCCCAGGAAACTTCTGTGCTTCTGGGAGGAGCTAGGCGGGCTTCAGTTGTAATGAGCCAGGTCATCCCCACGCATAAAGGACCACCTTTGAGTCTAAATGCGGAAAAAGGAGTCCACATACATACATCCATACATATGGGCACAGTTGTTGGTCGTTTCTCGTCCGTACCACCTAATAGATAACTACAGAAAAACAGCCGTCTAACATTGACTTTTATAAAAGCCTATACTTTCACTTATGGAAATAAACAAACTGCGCCGCGCGGTGTAGTGTTAAAAATAATAAACGAACAGGTGACACAATGTAAATTGTAGTCGCAACTTGACAGACATGCCGAGTTTCAACTCAATCGGCTTATTTATTGAGGAGTTCTGTTGGACAGCTCCTGACTCCATCATCAGATCAGCTTGTTGTCACCATATTATTACATTGTAGTTGAAACTTGACAGGCATGCCGAGTTTCAACTCAATCGGCTTATTTATTGAGGAGTTCTGTTGGACAGCTCCTGACTCCATGATCAGATCAGCTCGTTGTCACCATATTATTACATTGTAGTTAAAACTTAACAGGCAAGCCGAGTTTCAACTCAATCGGCTTATTTATTGAGGAGTTCTGTTGAACAGCTCCTGACTCCATCATCAGATCAGGTCGCTGTCACCATATTATTACATTGTAGTCCGAACTTTACAGACACTAACCACAATAACCGTTCAAAACGTTTCTAAAATAAAAACATTTTGGCAAGAAATGTGAATTCTAAAGTATTATTTTTCTCAAAACCGCCGGGTTGGATTTTGATGCCCCCTTGCACAAGGATGTAGTTGAGGTATCCCCACAGAAATATCACTACAGTATCGCTATTGGTTCATAGACCACTCCCCATATAAAAAAAAACAGTCTCCTTTTAGTATGAGTTATGGGCGTGACTCAAACATAGAATTGTAGTTAATACAAATAAAATCACTTGATTTTTTAATCGTCAGATATAATATTTATTACAGGAAGTAGTCATTTGACAGCCATACTACATTGTAATTAAAATGAGTTGGAATAGATATATGGAGATTCAACTCAACCAAAAAAGTGTGTCAAACAGTTCAATCGGACACTAAGAATTGGGTCAAAAACTTCCAAGATTTGACCCAAACCAACATACAAACTAATATACTAACACTTCAAGTTAAATAATAAAAGTAGATAATTTGGATATTTTCTTTCAAAATACTAGTCAGTTGTTGTTATGAAGATATAGTATACGCCAATAATAACCCAAAATCAATATTATCTGAGGTTAATTTACAGTTTTTGTAAATGCTTTTCATTTAAAAGACATAATCACTAATCGCGTTACAAATTGTTTTGAGACAATGCTGAAACTCGCATAACATAGTTTATCTTGGACTACGAATTCTCTCTTTATGTTTTAAAATAGTTAAACTGAAATAATCCCTACAATCGGAATAGCCACAACGTTAGTTTTCCAATATAAATAAACTTTACATTTGAAGTAGCATTTGGAACTCGAAGCAGATACTCCAAAACTTTCAGATTGGAATATTTTGGAGTTGTACAATGTTGAGCTTCCAAGGCGCCCGTCTGCAAACGGCCGTCAACTAGAATAAGCCAAGTATTAATTGTAAAAATTTGTTGCGCAATTATTGCACAACACCAAAGTTTCTCATCATCACAATTGCTGGCAACATTGACCCACATACGTCAACATTTGTTACTAAGCTGATGTTTTCGCTCGCCGGGTGGCAACTCTTCAACATTTCTTCACAAATTTTAACCGCAACATTTAGACACCAATACCAAGAGTGCTTGTAAATAACTAACAGTGCCCTCGCGGCGTTGCCCCCGTAGTGAAGGTTAATGGTGATGATGATGATAGTGAAAAGTAGCCTGTAACCTTCCCCAAGAGTTTAGCTATCACATGCAAAAAGAATTTTTAAAATCCAACCTGGTAGTTGCTGAGATAAGCGCGTTCAAATAGACAAACAAACAAACTAACTCTTCCGCTTAATTATATTATTAGTAATAAATAACATGACGTCCTATTGACGGCCGTCCATCAACGTCTGAATAGAAAACCTTTTTTAAGAACAGACAGTTTTACAAACATATAACATACGACGTTGGTATACGGAATGTTTTATTTAAATCGCCACAAGCACGACAAAAGGAGTAAGAAATGCTACTAATATTTAAACGTGAATTTTGAGAACACACTTGTTGTATGTATATTTTGTTTGAAAAGACTTCATAGTATTTACATACCTAAGTTATTTAAACATTTATTTACAGAAACTAAACTACTACATATTTCCATAACATTAGGTATAAAATACAATACGCGCCACCTAAGTATCGTTGGAAACGATCTATAGGTAGCTCAACTGATCCAAGCCACTGCCAGACGGAAGCGTGCCCAAGACACTGGCAGCATTACCTCGCTGGATGGCAATGCTGATACGTTGAACCCTCGGACGAAAGAACCACGCCAAATTAGTGCCAGACAGAATCACGCTTCGCTTCGATTAGACGCCCTGAAAGAATTTTGAATACGCGATGGGCCCCGGTACCCACGGACCCAGGGTCTCATCCCCAAATGGTTCAAATATATCAACCCTATCAAGATTTACATATTTGCGCCTTATGATCGTCTCTACAAGTTGTATTATCTTGGCTTAGTATATTAGTAAAACGGGTTTGAATCATATAACGCATCAATGGCATGACAAATCCTTCGCTCTAGTCTAGCTCATACGAACATCCATAACTTAAATTATGTTAGTACTTAGGTGAACGAAGCCGTGGACGGAAGCTAGTTCTCAATAAGGGAGTGGGCACACACCGTTTTTTGGTTCTAATGACGTAACATAACCAGCCTCACGACAGTATTCCTATAAATAGGCATCCACACAAAACATTTGAAAAGGTCTATAGTCGTATTGCTCATTATACGGACTAAAAGTGAAGGAAAAAATGTCATTTGTCCTTTAATTTTGACATAAAACGTATCAAAACTAATCAAAATTGAAGGAAAAATGACATTTTTTCCTTCAATTTTAGTCCGTATAATGAGCAATACGACTATAGAGAGTATTATTTCTTTGAAAATGATATTCATTGTTTAATCGATAAAATATATGATCTTATCAAGATTTTCGACCCGATGAATATGGATTCCGTGGCCGAGTTGGTAAAGGCACTCCGGCTTAAGGAGGATCGCTTATATCAGTGCGGGTTCGAATCCCGTCGGAATCGCATGATTAGACTTTTCATTTTAAATAATACCTACAGTACTTCAAGCTCTAGTTTGGATCTGGGTTATTCTCGTGTTTTCCGAATACGTCTGACAGCAGTGTATGATTCCACAAAACAGAATGCGACAGCAGCTCTAATTTGCTTTTCTTAAAAATGACTTTGATATTTATTTGTTTGCGATAATGTTGAAATTATGAGTAATTTTCAAATGACTTTTCTTCAATGGTTTTTATAAACGCATTATTTTTCGGGTTTTACTGTAAGTGTGGTTTAACACTATTAAAAAATTAAAAGTCGTCTACAAAAATGGCGATTTTTCGAGTTTCGAACCAGCTGTTACGATGTTATGGATCCATGGCCTCTGAGAACCCTCGAATGGCTAAATCGAGGAAATGACAGAGAAACTTCGAAGTTCGAACTTTTTTAATTTCCGTCCGTCGCGCACACAGCCGCCGATTGGAAGACAAGCATGGACTCACTTAGCTTGATCATTGTAGGTAATTTAAAAAGTAAAAACCAATGATATACCCTAGATATGTCACGTCCATAGTTATCGACGTTTAAATATGGTCGCACGCTTGATCATTATAGGTAATTTAAAAGTAAAAACCAATGATATACCCTAGATATGTCACGTCCATAGTTATGGACGTTTAAAATATCTATGGTCGCACTGGTATACCGATATAGTGCACACTATGTTGACAAGTTCCGCAAATTAATAGTACATACTATTTTAACACAATAGCATTTTTATTGTTTTTGTAATACACTACACGTGACAAACACGTCTAGATCGTCGCTTCTTGACTCGAACTAAAGACAAGACGTCTCAATTGGGACCTTTACGAGTCTTCATTTTGCACCCGTTAGAAACGTAAGTAAGTAGGTATCTATTATTTTAAATATCATTGGTAAAAACCTAAGAAAAACAGACGGTATTTATAACTTTTATTTTCGTATAAAACGTTGGATTTCTCTTATTCATAGAATGATAGAAGGTCACCCGTGACTTGATTTCAATGGAGGTATTTGTGTCGTAATATTTAGCCACCTTTTTTACTCCGTCAAAAATCTGCCTGGAATACACATGCTAGTAGCACATAAGCAGTGTGATAAGCAATAGCCAGTTTCGAGCAGTAGCATACAATTAGCGTATAACATACAAAAAGAGTAAGCACGCTAGGTAGTAGGTAGCAAACAAGCATGCTTTTTTAGTAGCATGACAAGTGTACTCCAGTGAGATTTTTTTTTTACAAATGAGAAATTATTTTTTATTTCTTTTGACACACCAAGCAAGCAAGTTGGTATGAGCTATTGGCCAACTCAGAGTTTTTAGGCCGCCTAAAGGCCTCCGACATGGCTTAATGACTTAAAAGCCGGGGCCGGCAATTTAACGTACCTTCAGAAGCACGGAAGTGCTCAACTGAGAATGCCACTTGCGGTCACCCATCCAAATTGTGACCGCTCTCTATCAAGAACGTCTAAGCAAGCTACGCCACGAGCGTTTCCACCAATAGGTAGTTTCAAGTTCAGTCTCCCATGTCTTGGAAAAATCACCTACTTTGTATCTTATTCACTTATCATAAGAGCCCTAATGTTAAAGCTAATTTATATCGTGACAATTTTCATAGTACAGTATACGAGTATGTTGGTGGAAATTGAATTCGGAACATTTGACCAATATAAGCTGAACTACTAACATTAGCACGATATTATCGATTTAGTTTGGGAGTAGGGGCCAGACCTAAAGGTGACAGTTCGCGCCCGCGACCGAGACCAAAGACCGAGACAAGGGACCGTTTTCATATAAACTGACGGTTCTCTATCTCGTGTCATTTTCGCCCCTACAAAGCCTGTCTCTGTTCTCGGTCTCTGGTCTCGGTCTCTGGTCTCGGTCTCCTGTCTCGGTCTCGGTCTCGGCCTCGGCCACGAACCGACACCATAAGTCATCTCTATTCAAAAATGTTAAAGGAACAAATAAGAAACAACTTCAAAAAACACAAATATCATTCACCATTTGAGAAAAACAGGGACAAGACGAAAGAGCAAAGTTCTAAGAAAACAACCCCAGCACCTTGTTTAAAATAACCGTAAGCTTGTCCAATGTGTGAAACACCGGATCTATCCACCCGCGGTTCAGAGGAACGATAACTTGCAGTCGGTTGATTCGCCTCAATGCTGAGCATTGCATTCTTAAGAATCAACGCACGTCATAGTTACTGCCGTTGTAGGTTCTTGATTGAGGATAGATAGATACATAGATAACATTTATTTGGTACAACACACATATACTTACAGGAAAATAGCTACATAAGGATAATGTAAAGGTGAGCAAAAGACGCGTCGATGATTTTTTATTATTACATTTTCCGCGATTCAACGTTTTGCGAGTAGCTCCTTTCGCTCGTGGAGATAAAGATTTACAAAAACCCGCTGGTGCTTTGATGAACCAGCAGGCTGATTGTCTAACTTGTCTCAAACCTCAAATTGGTCTCGAGCTGTCAAAACGATCGCAAAGGTGTCTTTTGTGGCGTTCGGTCTCGTTGAGATGAACGTGACAGAGCCACTTGCGTGGTCACTGAATTGCCATATCTGAGAGTTTTAAACTGATGCTGGTCGCTATCAAAGATTGACAATCACGCTCCGGACCATCTGACCACCATGAACTTGCCACTGGTGGTGACTTGGGATTTCTATTTCCCAACTGACTACCAGTGACCAAATAACACAGTACTACTCCCATATCACCACCAGTGGTGAAAATTGTCTCATTTTACCACTAGTGGTAAAATAAAACAACAACAGTAGCACTTTACCACCAGTGGTCAAATTATAAGATCAGTTTCAATTTAGTAAAATCAAGATTATCTAAACCACTTGAATAAATATACCGTTTACTATATCCAAAACATTTATTTGTATTTATTTGTACTTAAGTAAACCAAACTATCCGCTCTTAGCTATCATAACCTATATTTATATTACAAACTATTTGGATCTAAATTAGGTACTTCATTTAAAAATTATTCTTATGTTATTCTATAAAACAATTAATAAAATGAATAAATTCAATAAAATAATTAAGGAGGATTCTACTCAAAGCAAATCGTAACAGGCTAGGTAGTGTTTACGGATAGCAGATTAGTCCCATTTCACCCCTGGTGGTGAAATTTATACCATCTCAACACCAGTGGTCAATTAGAACTAAAATCGTGCCATTTTATCACTAGTGGTGAATTGGGAATAAGTTTTTCCCAGTTGACCACCAGTGGTAAATTGGGGTGGTTTTCGTCTCAATTGACAACCGGTGGCAAGTTCATGGTGGTCAGATGGTCCAGAGTGGACAATCACGGGACTGAATTTAAACACACGGTCTAAGCAAGTACATCCAATGAGATTTTATCAATAGAGACGTTAACTCACTAGAAAAAGCTCTAAAACGCGGCGAAATTGTGCGTGTAACACGGAGCAAGACAACTGACAACTGGCGACTGAGTTGACTCAAGCTAATTAGCTTGACTTTTGTTCGCCACACAGGGCGGGGTACAACGCATCTACCTCAGTTTATATAGAAGATCATTGAGTACCTCCCACATTTAACATTGATGTTATCATATCTTCCATAAAGTACGGCCGCCGTTTTTGGGGAGCCCAGTTCATTCCGAGATCTACGACAACCGCCACGCGTTCAATTGATTTTTAAAATATTTGCTCGTTCGGTTTGGATTCTTTATTTTCTGCTCAAAGATTGTGACGCTTTCGGTAGTTTTAAGAGCAGTTTTTGCGAATATGACCAACTGCTATTCTGGACTTTTACGACAGACTTTTTATTTTATGGTTACGACATTATTTGCTTTAGATAAAATATTATTTTCATTTTTTTTTTGTTTTAGAATCGGATCAGTAAGTAAGCAAGTTCGTATGAGCAAGTGGCCAATACTAGTGACGGACTGGTGGTTTTTAGGCCGCCTAAAGGCCTCCGTCATGGCTGAGCGATATAAAAACCGGGATGCTCTCCGAAGCACGGAAGCGCTCAGCAAGAACTCCTACAAGATCAATCAAGATTGTCTAAGCAAGCTATGCCACGAGCACTTCAGCCATTGGATCAGTGATTTCAGAGGTACCTTATAAAAGTAAAAATAGCGTTACTTCTATAAAAAACTACGGGTTTTAGTTTTTGGTGCAAGATAAAAAATCTTGAGATAATACTTCTTTGATGATGTTCACGAATCTTCCTGACTATCCTCTTTGAACTTTTCAAATTATCTTTCAATGTCTGAAATACTGTAGTTCACATAATATGGCTACCGTACCTCAGAGATAAAATCGTTCCCGTTTTTATACCACAACAGTAATGGCGATAAATTTTCTTGTACTCCATTCAGCTTCCAGTTTGACTAACAATTTCAATTTAAATCTCAGCATAAAACCTTTGGATCCATTGACGAAGTGGCCATAATAATTTAAAAAGCTTTCAGCGGGTTATAAACGGGTCTCGGCACAGATAACCATTAGCCATCAATAATCCGCGACGTCCATACACAATAAACTTTATCTGCGCCCTTTGTGGCTGTAAACCAGTTTATTGGTCCTTGACGCTACGGTGAACAACAGTACCTGATCCAAACAGTACATACACTTAGATCAGGGTTGGGTAAACTTTTTTCATCAGGGGCCAAACAATTGAGATGAATAGTACGGATTGAGTAAGAATGTTGGCGCGGCGGGCCGGATTAAAAAGGTTCGCGGGCCGGAGACGGCCCGCGGGCCGTGGTTTGCCCATCACTGACTTAGATTATAAATACACTTACATAGGATTCTGCTATTTACTTTTCTAATAAGTATTATTATTTCTCATGTTACAACAACCGTGGTACACTTCTTCCAAAGGACCTTGGCATTCGTGAAGTTAGCCGTTTCGATGCGCAATGCAACTTTTTCATACAAAATTTTCTACTGCGCAGCGAAAAGCCTAACTTCACGAATGCCTATATAAATCCATTACGACAACTGTACTACTAGTAGTAATTTCACTATTCGAGGCTTCTTTATACTTGTATTTACACTTGAAAGTGTGCATATTTTATACTTTTTACAGTATTTTGTGTTGAATTGATGGGAAAACAGCATACAGGCTAGTGAAAAATTAATTCAAATAGAAGCTAGTCTTAATACAATTCAAATATTGTAATTAATTAATTTGTCAGTTAATTCTCCAGTACATACTTCGTAGTTGTCAATTACTATGCTTCCTTAAAAAGTTTTTAGTAAAAAGTAGTTAGTTATTTATTTACAATGATTTTGAAGACTATTGTGTCCTTATCCGTTCTGCTTTTCTCTATTATTTTGTGATTTTCATTTATCCAAGCTCCATGGAATAAAACCTTTTATTCTGAATCTTAAGTTACAGTGACACTGTTTTACAGTTTACCGGACCCAGGTAGGTGGGCCTACCGCTGAGTGAATACTCACAGAAATAAAGATAGTAAGGGTTTAGAAATATAAAGGGAGTTGTCAATGAACTAAAACTCTATAGGTCCGTCGTAAAGGGACTTCCTAGGGTGTGGGTAGTCAAATTTGTGTACCTTCACCGTGTTTTTATTTTACCTGAAGGTAGTAAGCTCTTTTCCTTGGGGTGTTTTGGTATTTTTTTGCAGTTTTAGTTGAATAATTTTGAAGCAGATGAAATTTTGGAAAGTAGACTGAGTAGGGTTGGAGATCTCATTGTTTAAACGATATGATCTTATTCACAGGCTATTCACAAAGACAATGATTATTATGATTCTTAGATTAGAGTTTAAGAGATCGGCGACAAACGGAATGACCATGCAAACGTACCTAATACCACAGAATACTAGTACCTACTACGTACAAAATTATTGAAAATTTAAGCATATTTTTATCACTTTATGTTATTATTTATCACTTTATATATTAGGCAGTATTTATCTAGGTTCCTGTTACACATCGAATTGCAAAACTAATCAATTAACTTTAAAAAGCAATTAAACGTCATCTCTATAAGAAAGCATACTATAAAATATCAGATTACTTGGATTACAAAAACGCCTGAACAAGCTCCAACTCCGTTTATTTATAATCGTTATAAAATATTGTATCAAAACTATATAAAACAATTGACGTGTCAAAGTGATCAACCCATATGATCTTATTGAATAAAATATAATATTTGACTTTTGACTTTTGTTCCAAAAAACTGCAGAACAGAACAAATGAAAGTGGTCAGCTATGACCTTAAAGCTGCGAACGAAAAAACACGCTTAAGTATAAAAAATCAATAGCCCCACCCAAATATCAACGCATAAACTAGGCCATAGGGTCCGGAGAAAACAATATAAATAAAATAACATGTAGTTTGTCACGTGCCACCATTATCTCTGCGAAGATTTGTAGCTCGCTTTGATGCCGTTTCCCCTTTATGCACACAGCGCAGCAACAGTTACTATGCCCGATTTCCCTTTGAATAAAGGGTTCTTTGGATTTATATAACAATTTCACGCGTTTTTGCTTTGAAATGTGACAAACTATGAGCACAAAGCGACGTTTGTTTCTCGCAAATTCCTGATTTGCGTATTTTGCTAAGCCTCTCAGCCTTAATTACTCCCGAGTGGGGCATTAGGTTGCGTTAGAATTCTGCTATTTTAGTAATTTCGGGTTAGAGTTACTGCTACACAGGTTTGCGAAAAAGTATCTAGTATACCTATCTACGATACCTATCTGTGTAAGTTAGATAAAATATCGTTGTAAGATCATTTTCAGTTTTAATTTTTATATTGTTAAACCACACTTAGGTATTATTGGTGCTTTAACCGATAAATATGAGCTTATCAAGATTTTTGACTCGACGAATATGGATTCCGTGGTCGAGTTGGTAAAGGCACTTCGGCTTAAGGAGGATCGCTTATATCAGTGCAGGTTCGAATCCCGTCGGAATCACAACTTTTGATATGACTTTTCATTTTCATTTTGTTCAATTAAACAGAACATAACATATTTAACCCAAAAAATACATTAGAAACAGGTAGTTTGTCAAATTAACATTCAAAATCATTTCAAAATCTATTACTGCAAGGTTGAGATTCGAAACCTACGACGCCGACGTTCGTACTACGGCGACGACGTTTCGTCAGGTACCGGGCCACCACACACATCGGTAAACAAAACGTATTAAATTTTCAAAACCATTCATTACTTTCGAATTTATTTATCACACAAATTAACAAAACAAAAGCTACAAAATTCGGGCTATAAATCTACAGGTGCACGTTCAAATTTCGCTTTTTTTCATATTTATTGGGTGAATTCGGTTTTATTGAAAGAGTTTTAGGTTGGGGAAACAATTTCAAAACAAACTTTTAGTTATTTTCATATTAGTAACTGCCGTCGATTTTGCTCAGGTGGCATTTTATGTGCTTTTTTATCCATGTTTTAAGCAGACTTTAAGATGGATAGACGTTATATTCTTACCTGCTCCTGGTATATAATATCTCTAGCTTCCGCCCGCGGCTTCGCTCCGTAGGGTGTAGGACAAGCAACTCCAATATAGCCGTTTTGAAAGACGAAAAAAGCGTCACACCAAAACAGCCAATGGCAATAAAAAAATTTTTTTTGATCTACCCTCAATCAAGATTGTGTCCGCTTTCATCAGAACTTGACAGATGCCAAGTTTCAACTCAATCGACTCAATGAAGAGTTTTGTTGAAAAGCTCCTGACTTCATCATCAGATCAGCTCGCTATAAGCGCCCCTTTCAGCTCAAGCGGACACTGAGTAGTGTGTCAAATTTACTTTATAGAGCTTTGTAGTATTACCTTGAAAGATTTAAACCGAACATACATACATACAAACATTTCAAGTTAAATAAAAGCTTGGAAAAAGAAGGAAATTCCGAACTCAACGCTGGCTGTGTATTAAAATAATCGAATTATTTTCCAAACATTCACTTGCACAATAAAACCGATACAAACGAAACAGACCGGTTATTTATTTACCGCTTTTTATTTTCCATCAATATGGAGGTCGTTAATTTCACCGACTGACCGCCGCTTGTTGTTCGAAAAGTGCCACCACCGAAATGACTGAATAAACTACAGCTATAGCATAAGCCAACTATATAGTTCAGTTCAGTTCAGTTCATTTATTCATAAACATTTCTTTTACAAAACGTGTTTAAAATTATCAAAATATAACATAACTAGCAGCTGCTCGCGGCTTCGCTCGCGTGGTACCCGGATAAAACTATGTTACTCTCCAGCCCTCCAACTATCACCACACAAAAAATCACGTCAATCAGTCGCTCAGTTTTGACGTGAAAGCAGGACAAATAAACAAACAAATAAACACACTTTCACATTTATTACATGGATACGGATATAGGTAATTAAAAATTTAAATTAAATTATTTATTTAATTATTATTTGGTTTATTTTTGACTCAGAATAATAACTAAAGCATGTATTCATTGTTCTGAGATTTATGACGACCTCTGTGGCGCGGTGTGCAAAAGCCCGCCTGAAACACAGAAGGTTGCGGGTTTGATTCCCGCCGCGAGGCAAAAGTTTGTTTGATCTGCAAAATTTGTCTCGGGATTATGTAGGTAAGTATTTATTTCCAAAAAATATAATTTTCATTGGACAAGCTCTACTTACTTTGGGACTAGATGATGATGTGTGAAATGAAATGTTCAGCATTAGGATAGAATAGAAAGCCAACTAATATTTCAAAGGTCAGCATCCTAAGATTGTTGACACCGAAAGTATGTCCTAAGCCTTACAAACCTCGTGTACTCAGCTTACCCTAAGCAGGGCGCCCATAAATTGTCTGTATTCACCCTTTTTGTCACGGATGTGTTTAGGCTCGTCCAGATGATTTATAATTTCATCCCGTTACCCCTTTGGGGCACTGGACCCCCTTACCCCTAAAGGGGGTCCTTTCAACACGACTTGCGATAATTCCCATGGAATTTATTTGCGGATTTGTTCGGTATTGAGGCATAAATATAGGGTCAGAAAATAAAAGGGGTTTTGTCTGATATTATTACTAAAGATTAACTCATCCACTATTTCCCCTATACTGCTGAAATTTCACTTTTAAAAGCCATGTTATAAAGCTCAAAATTTTCTATCGATCGTTCTTAGAACTGGGTTCCTATCGTTTATAGTTTTCGAATTAGAGATAGGTACTAAAAAAGCTGCAAGCGCGAAGCAAGATAAGAAGCGGCGCGTTTTTTAACGAAATCTCAAAAAATGGTTTTGTAGACGGCTGTTAAAAGAAATTAATAATTACCTCTATTCTTTAACGAATCTCGTCACGACAATCGAGGAATACGAGTATTCGTAAAAATGCTAATATTCGCCGAATGCGGAAAATCGTATTCGTATTCGTTGCATCACTACGTTAAGCCATGACGGAGGTCTTCAGAAGGCCTAAAACCGTCACCAGAGTTATCTAAGGGGTCAGGATTATGCTGAGGGACCTATTTGGCACCACAAAGTACAATAGGTAGGTCCGCACGCATATTATTGCTTACATCTTTTCTCTAGTTCTTAATTAGGTATTTTGTTAGTTTAATGTTTATTCTTTAGGTGTGTATGATGATGATGTACTTTTTTTATTTATTAACGATTTACAATTTTATAAAAAAGAACAATTAAATCTTAGCAATTAAAAACCAGTTGGGTTTGTACTATTGCTAGTATTATCTACAACGAACAATGGTAATAGTTAGGTAGGTTTATGTTATTACTAATTATTAAGGGTCAGAAGGTAAGTAATTGAATAGGTATATAAAAATAAAATAAAATCTTAATAGAAAAGTAATCCATTTGGAACCAGGCAGGTAGATTTCTAAATAAATAGGTTGAACAAACATTATTTGTTAAACTCAAACTGAAGTCCCACCTTACTGTAACTTGTGTGTATCAATGTTTATCTTATCTTAAAATCTTATCTGTCAAATAAATGTTTATCCTATCTAATCTTATCTTATCAAATAAACGTTATTCTATTCTATTTACTAGCTCATACGAACTTACTTAACATAGCTTTGTAAATTCCATATTATACGGATCATAAATGCAAAGTGGACATTATAAGCTACTATCATCATACAGCCAAGTAAGCTCGTAAAAACTAAGTTAAAGGTACTAGGTATACAAGCGATCCTTTGGAACATGAATATTAATCCACAGACAGACCGACGCTGCGTCATCTAAATCAGATTAGTGCGACGTGAATCACTATTAATAACCGAGTATCGATGTCTGTTCGTCTCTATAGGTATTTGACTGACGTATTTGGTACATTGTCTACGAAGTTTTAATTTTTACAGTGTTAAGATACACTTGGGTTATATTTCATTGAATAGAATATAATGTATTTATTCACCACCACAAAAGGTAGACTATAAACAAAAAAAAATAAGATACATACTTAACAAAAATAAAAAATAAAATATAACTCAATGAAAAGAAAAGTAAACTTAATAATAAAAAACTAAACCACTCCAGCTAGAGGGGGATCCCTTGCCATCATTGCAGATTCGAATCTCTTCCTAATCGAAAATCAAAGTTGAAAAAAAAGTCATTTAAGTATAACACTTTTCATTTTCATTGTCTACGAAGTTCGTAGCGTCGCGCGTCGTAGCACATCGGTGACATGAATGTTGAATCTGGTTTCACATTTCACACAGCGCCATCTAGTCCCAAACTAAGCAAAGCTTGTACTATGGGAACCAGATAACTGATAGAATACTTATATACCTTTTTTTGTAAATACATCCTTATAATACTATAAAACACCCAGAAACAGAACAAACATCTATGTTCATCACACAAATGTTCGTCCTGGGTCGGAATCGAACCTACGACCTACAGCGCAGAACGCAGAGCTATTCATACTACCAACTGAGCTAAGAGGCCAGTCTAGTGACGGCAGCGCGGCCGCAGCGCTGCATTTTGCGGCAAATTTGAAGGCGCCCTAAGGCTGGTTTTAGTGTCACGCGTACCGTCGGCGCTGATAGACGAGTGATCTTTATTACATTGAAACAAGGATACTGATTGTTTAGCGAAAATGGCAACGCTGATGGCACTCGTCAGTGCTGAACAATCAGTATCCCTATTTCATTGTAATAAAGATCACTCGCCTATCAGCGCCGACGGTACGCGTGACACTAAGGGAGTGTACACATTGCGTTTTCTGCAGCGCGTTTTTGAGCTGCGCGTTTGTATCGATACAAACGCGCGTTCGCAACGCGTTTTTTTCCATACAAAAGCGAACCGGGAGGGGCTGCGCGGGGGGCTGCGCGTTCGCATCGCGTTCGAATCGCGTTTGTATCGATACAAACGCGCTGCAAAAAATGCAATGTGTACACTCCCTAAAACCAGCCTAAATGTTGGCCGAGTGGAGTAGTGCTCGTGAGTCCAAATGCTGGCCGTGATAAAAGTATTATTTCTGATTTATGGTAATCTCGTGTAAGAATCCAGCTTTTATCTCAAGCTAAATCTACATTCATTAATTAACTCTGAAATTCTCCAAGATTTCTATCATTAATTATGCATTCACAGGTATGTTAGTTCGAGCGTGAACGGAGGGGCTATTGAATAAATAAATAGTATTGGAGTATCAAATGTATTTTACTGTGAAACTTTTAGAGATAAATAATAAACGTGGCTGACCTCTGCGAGAGGCTCCAGACATTTTTTATTTGTTACCGATTGTTGAATCAGGGTTGTATGTTGAGTAGTGTTGAATTTTATATCTACAGGCCTTATAAACTAGAACACTGGTTAAATAATGCTCAAGATTCGGTGTCTCTATTTCACACTATCTAACAAAAAAGGTCCCTCTCTACCATGTCCCTCCAGCGATATCGGGGACGTCCAACGGGGCGGCGCCCTATAGGACTGCCAAGATATGCTCTCTGCACCATGCGATCTTCCCCCATCCTTTCCAGATGGCCAAGCCAGCGAAGTCGGTGAGCTTTAGTCTCACCCAGGATGTTGTGTTCCGACCTGCAAGTTCTCTACAATGGGGATTGGCGCGAACTAGCTCAAGATAGGAGTAGATGGCGCCTTCTTTTGTCGGAGGCCAAGACCCACTTCGGGTCACTGAGCCAGCGGAGTAAGTAAGTAAGTAACAAAAAAGGAAGGCAATTGTTTAAACGGTGTTTCAATTTTAACAGAATTTTATAACTAGAGTGGTAAATATCTAAAAAAATCTACACACAAACTTGGTCACCACTCAGCGTGGGCTGCAGCAGCATTGAGCTTTTGTAGCGCTCGTTTTTAACCGACTTCAAGAAAAGGAGGAGATCTCAAGTCGGTTTTTTTTTATTTTTAATTTACACTTGTCTGTGGTGACACTGGGTTCGTTTACAGTAGCATCTATCTATGCCTGCCACGCGACGTCCAAAACTAACACCCAATGTGTCCAAGAGATCAATTTATTGTTCAAGTAATGTTTTCACTTTCTTAAATTCACTAAGATCGAAACCTTCAGGGTTATCACGATGACATTCCCATCCGATACCAATCCCCGAAAATACTCACCATTAATCCTAAAGCCGTGACAGCCCTGTGTAACAGACACTCTATCTGATAAAGAGCGCAATAGGCTATTTCGTATTTTGTACAATGGATGTAATTACGAGAATTCGCATAAACATGTCATATCTACCTACATGAAAATATACTCTATTATGTATGTTTTGGGTCCCGATTCGTGTGATAGCACGAGTTTGACCGTTATCACTATCAAATCTATTAAAATTAAGTCAAATCAAGGAAAATCAATTAACTCGGGGTCTGGTTGTAATTTTTGATTAGTAGGTATGTATGTATTTACTAAAAAAAAGAATATAAGTAGCATCAGTAACGTAATCACCCTGAAGGTAACGATCTTAGTGAATTCAAGAAAATGTTAAAAATTATCTGGAACTATAAATAAATAATGTTGGACATTTTACACATCATCATCTAGCCCCAAAGAAAGCAGATGTTGTACTATAGAAACCACAAGACTCATATACTACTTATAAAGCTTTTTTTTCTTTTAAATACACTCATATTACACATAAAAAAACACCCAAGACAATATTTGCAGCAACTCAACTTCTGGTCACTTCGCACACAGTACGGCGGTTGAAGAGGAAAGATGTACTGTGAAGGAGCAGAAACAGCACTGACCTCTTCGCTCTTAATTTCACTAATCACACAACGTATCCGCTTATGAAAAAAGGAAAAACATATTTGCAGATCATACAAATATTTGCCTCGCAAAAGGAATCGAACCCGGGCAGGCCTTCGCCCACTGCGCCACAGAGGTTGTCAAATTACCTACTCGTAGAAGAGCTCGTGGCGTAGCTTGCTTAGACGTTCTCGATTGATCGTTAAAGTAGCAGCGTTGTGCGCGGTCACTTTGGATGGGTAACCGGAAGTGGCATTACGAGCTGAGCGTTTCCGTGCTTCGGAGGGCATGATAAATTGTCGGTCATGGCTTTTAAATCGTTAAGCCATGACGGCTTTTAGGCGGCCTAAAAACTCCGTCACCAGAGTGGCCACTTGCTCATACGAACTTACTTTAGACCTTATTTATTTTTTCACACCAGTGCCCACTTTTCAGCTTAAATGTAGAATTAAATGTTTTGAACAATAACTAATTCAACCTTTGAATTATGGATAGAAGTTCACCTTGAAACCTGAAATCTGAAAGTAGATTTTAGGTTAAGTAAGGTCAGAATTATGAAATTTGGGGTACCTATAGGTAATTAGATAGTAATAGCTTTACTAAGATTTTATTTTATTTTACTAGCTAATTAGCTATTTTAAAGTTCATTCATATTTCATAAGACAATTAAGGCTGGATTCGACCAAACTGGATTCAGATTTTACTCGAGAGTAAACTATTTGTTTGAATATTTTGACATTGTAAAGTTGACACCTTATAACCAAGATAATTTGTATGCACATAATAATGTTCGGTTGCGCTTTCTAAACAATTGTATTTCGAATTATGTCGGCTAGTTACTCTGGAGTAAGATGACTTTTGGTCAAATCCAGACTAAGTAATTTAGATTTTTTTCTTCACACTCAATACCAATGAGAGAGATGGCAACACATTTGGCAACGGTTGAGCTGTAGGAAGCTAATAATCCGTACCCATATTATAAATGTGAAAGTGTGTTTATTTGTTTGCTTATTTATCCTGCTTTCACGTCAAAACAGAGCGACGGATTGACGTGATTTTTTGTGTGGAGATAGTTGGAGGACTGGAGAGTAACATAGGCTACTTTTTATCCGGGCACCACGCGAGCGAAGCCGCGGGCGGTAGCTAGTTATTTAATAATAATATGATCCACTAGGTTCGTTTTAAGTTCACCTAATCTTCAAACTCCGAAATGTCCGAGCGACATGTTTCTCTGTTGTTCAGAGAAGCAGAAGGATATCTAACAATAAAACAATTAGCAGTGTGGAAAGGTCGGAATAATCGTAATATTAAACTATCTCATCACGAGTTGTGCTAAACAGCCGTAACATAATTAGTGGAAACTGCCGAAGTGCAAGCGGATACATAAAACAAAACACATAAGTATTATTATATTAGATTATTTAATATATTTAAGAAAGGAGAAGAGAGTTTTTGAAGTAAAACTTTTTTACGCACACTTGACTTGGGGAGTAAGTTAGGGGGGAGTAAGTAGCGCATGGTACAAACTAGCAGTTTGAAAAAACTAGCCTCGCGTAATCCCGTGCATACTTCTAAGGTGCATAAATTGGTAGACGAGAATAGATGAGAAAGCCTACATTACTGAAATGCATATCATATATTTAGGCATTTATACTTTAATGTATGCCTGATATTCATCGGAGTCTTTTTTTATTTGTGCTTTTTTTATGTATTTATGTAAGTATGTTCACCGATTACTCGAAAACGCCTAGACCGATTTGGAAAATTCTTTTGTTTAAAAGAGTATACTTTCCAATTGGTGTCAAGAAAAATTGGAATCTTAATTAATAAATAATTAGAATCTTCGGAGTTATGAACAGAAATGCAACTCGAGAGTGCAGAAAATTGCTGTTTAAATATCGAAGTCGGATTTTTAATTTTTTTAGTTTTTTGTTCACACAGCGATTTTATATCCGCTCAGTATGTTCTACCGCTGTCAGTGCAGCCGCACGTCGCCGTCAAAGCAACCATCACAAAGCAGCCGGATGCAGCCGAATATTCATAATCATAATACAACAAACCCTGGGAACGGAATGGCTGAATCCAACAATAGAAATTGCACAAATTTGTTATTTAAATATTTGCCTTTTAAGCGAGGGTTTAATTATTGCGGCTTTCCGCTCCGTGCGGCGATTTGTAACCTATCTCAGGATCCAGAAAAAGGTGCTGATTTAATTGGGTTGCTGGAAAACGGGCAGTTTCAGGGAATCATGATTTTGTTTGGATTAAAATATATGGAAATATCAGATTGGAAATCTAAATAAGTAAAAAAACAGGCCAAGTAAACAATATTTGGGAACGCATAAAGTGATCCTAAATAGCAAGTGTAATTTAAAAAGTCAATCTGGATTTGAAACTGCTAAATTAGTTGGCATGCTGATTCTGCCGACAGAACTACTCAACAGAACACTTGGGTAGGTATAGACCAGTGATTCCCAAAGTGGTCCAGGTGGACCCCCAGGGGTCCACGGGAGACTCGAAAAGGGTCCACGATGGTTCTCATTTTCTGACGAGTTTTGGGAATATGGTAGAAATGTGGCAGCAGGGGGTCCACCGAAACCAGTAAAATTTTTAAAGGGGTCCATGAGAAAAAAAGTTTGGGAACTGTTGGTATAGACGGAAAAAAGTGCAGGTTCGAGGAGAATCGAATATGATATGTTTAAATTAAAAAAAACATGAATATCTCCGGGTTTTATATTCTGATGGGGTAGCTGTAAAACAGACATTTTCACGGAAAACCAGAAATAGTTTTATCAAAATGAAATGATAAGGATCGCTATCATTTACAGAACTCGGTTATATTAATAATAAATAATAAAATAAAAATATTTTATTTCAGACAATTTTTCAGTCAGTTTTTAATTATTTTGTTTTATTTCCGAATAAACTTGTTCCAAATCTATTTAACCCGCCCCGCGGTGTTACCCGCAGTTAAAAAGTAAACGTGGTTGATTTTCGAAAATAAGAGTAGCTTACGTGTTGTTCCAGAACCTAAACTATCCACAAATCCGAATTTCATCAAAATCGGTTTAGTAGTTATGAAGATACGACACACACACACACACACACACACGGACTTTCACCTCTATAATATTAGTAGGACATACTTTTACGTAGCTAGAATGCGTTTACATAGCGGTCGTTTACATAGCGGTCGTTTACATAGCGGTCGGTGGTCACACCTGCATGACTTACCTAGTAATTGAAATCGAGCAGCATTGAGCTAAACCATTGTTTAATTAATGCGAACCAGTCCGTTTCACTAAACACTAATTAGCGGTGGGGACATGAGAGCCAACTAATTCCTAAGGATAAATAGTTCGAACATTACTTTTTCAATTCAATTCAAATTATTTATTCAGATAACAAGGATCCACACACATAATGTCAATACACACAAAAATTAATTAATACCTATAAAGGTACCTACACAATAAAACATAAATTAAATTAGAATTAGACTTATTAAATACACACACTACGAAAATTATAAGCATTATATCAGTCATCTGGCTCCCATCTGGCTCTTCATGGAGCATTGGACAGGAGTGCACATCAAGCTCTCCTGACCAATAGCTTCACCTAGTATCTTTTTATCGTGGTGCTCGTGTATTTGTTTTTTTAGTGTAGTGTGTTTTTTATTGTTTTAGTTTAAATTGTGTGTGTTTTATTATTGCTTTTAATATGGACACTGTAAATTATAATCGTATTTAATTTATATTTTGTCTGAAATAAATGAATGTGGTTGCCATAACACAAGCTCTGCTTAGCTTGGGACTACATGATGCTGTGTGAAATGTCCAGCAATATTTATTTATTTATTAATTGAATTGAATTGAATCAGTTTTTAAATCTCTCAGCTCCCATTTTTTTTTAGGAAGCGCTCGTGGCGTAGCGTGCTTGGACGACTGGACGTTCTTGATTGATCGTCGAAGTTAAGCAGCGTTGGGCGCGGTCACTTTTATGATGGGTGACCGCAAGTGGTATTACGAGCTGAGCGCTTCCGTTTAGCCGGACTGCTTTTACCAATTCGGCCACGGAATCCATAGTCCTCAGGGTTGAAAATCTTGATAGGACCATCTATCGATTAAAGCATCGATGAGCGCCATCTACAGCCCCATCTACATAACTACTAAGTTAACTCACTGCTCATTGTAATGTAATAATACCTATAAAAAAAGTCGTATTGCTCATTATACGGACTAAAATTGAAGGAAAAAATGTCATTTTTCCTTCAATTTTGATTAGTTTTGATACGTTTTATGTCAAAATTGAAGGAAAAATGACATTTTTTCCTTCACTTTTAGTCCGTATAATAAGCAATACGACTATAAGTATGGTTTAACACTTTCAAAATTAAAAAAAATTATAAAAATTAAACGCTGCAGCATCTCAAACTGAGGCCACCACAACTGTCATACCAACATCTTCATACCAATGCATGAAGACAGTCCCTCAAGTATATCACGTTGACCTGGATTCAATCATCTATAATTCACACGTGTTACAGACGATCGGACTGTAATATGGACAGATGTGACGATAATTTAGACAGATGTAGCCACAATTGTATAAACTAGTTGAACGTCTGCGACTCTGGTTCCATGTTACCGGCATTAAGCTCAACTGATTGTCGGTGATCGGAAAACATACATAATATTATTTAGAGCCTGTGGGGTCCCACTACAGGACAAAAGCCTCCCTTCATTCTCTCCAGTCATCCATATTTTGTGCCACACCACCTCTGAAAAGAACACGACTTCGCTGGTAGACCACGCCGTAGATGAACAGATAAATAAAGAAGGTGATAAAATTCAACACATTTCCCTACGTAAGTACTTGATAAGTTGCAGCCTGACTCCCTACAAATCCACCCACCATAAAAATGTTTTATGAGTTAATTAAGATATAAGTGAATTTGTAAATTCTTATGAAAATCAAATATATCTTAAACCTGAACTAGTTAGTTCACCGCGAACTGATATCTCGTGCACCGTTGCGTTGATAGTTTCATGCAGATTGGATTAACGGTTCGATAGTTTTGCGAGAACATAAAAGTGAAACATTCAAACTCACAAAGCAAAATTGCCTAACTTGCCACTAAGATATTCGCTTGCTTCGCTCGCTCGATTATCGATTCTTAAAACTTTGAGTGCTGCGATGCACTTAGAATGAAGATGACACTGATGACAGTGGAAGCATTACCGTTTCTTGAGTTAGGGTGCGTTTCCACTGAGGCGGAGCTGAGCGAAGCGGGGCAAAGCGGCGCATGAATTAACCAATCAAATTTCAAACAACGAAATCGAAACGCGGCAAAATGCACCCTGAATGGTCAATTTACGCGCCGCTAAGCTCCGCTCCGCACAGCTCCGCATCAATGGAAACGCAGCCTAAATAAGATAAGTTTTCCACTGTCTGTCGGTCAGTCTTCTCGCATTAGTATCGATATATCCTAACAGCCCAAGGTAACCTTAGCTTGCAACATTGGGGAATAATTATGTTGGCTCGCTAACGGTGTATGATACAGACAGGACATGTGAGATGACGGATTAATTTGATTAGTAATTGGGTTGGTGGAATTATGTTCTTAGTTCTAGACTGGAAAATAAGTCAGATCATGCTATTATATCGAGTGAATTTTATATTATTGATATGTTACAAATTGAACTCAAGATACGTATATAATACTACTCTTGGGTGTATAATAATATGTATGTACCTACTTATTCTCTAAGCTAGCTGTAAGTTTTCCTAAGATTTTAAAAATAAAAAATAAAAAAATAAAGATTGAAAACACACTTTCAATACACTTTAGTAACATCCGATAAATAAAATGCTTCGATTCATTTTGGGATTGACATAAGTTTAAGAATATAAGATAAATATATTTCAAATGTAAAAATACCATAAAAATATGGAAGCAGATATAGAAACAGAATTCCTGTAAAAATTGACCATTATGAATAACTTTGAAATGGTTCCATCTCGAATTCTACATTCATTAACACGACGTGACTGAAACTTTCCTGTGACTTTTCAAACGAAATCTGTGAAACCTTTGTCAAATTACAATTTAACCCATTGTCCCCGCTTCGCCCCGAAATATCTCGTCACGTCTCAACAATTAACAAAAAAGTAAATTTCTTTTACAAACGACCGCGTAAATTCCTTAGGACCTCAGTTAATTTCGTGGCTGGTCGAGTTAGCCTAAATCGTTAAAGTAATTTGGACCCGCGAGCCGAGATTGAAAATCTGAAAAAATAAGATTAGAGTTTGGAAGCGGTCATCGTGATACCAAACGAATAGGTTCAATGGACATATTCATTTTCCAAATAAAAGTTAAAGTTTTCGTATCCGTAAAAGTAAGTACTTACTTTATTGCACAAAACTTAAGAACTAGTAAACCTTAGCAAACAATGTTCAATTGGTAGTCAAAGGTATGTCCAAATGCGTTTTTGGTGAATACCAACATTTAGCAGAAGCATACGTAACAGGCGGCTCTTATAAAGTTAATACTAGATTCAGAAATCGCGTTGTTAAAACTCCAAATAACATGAGGCAGAAAATAGTGAGTAAGATGTTAAATAAAAAATAAAATATTAATGGACATCTTACACAGCGCCATCTAGCCCCAAACTGAGCAAAGCCTTCTATGCGTACTGATAGAATACAAAATTATATTTTCTAAATATGTAGGTACATAAGTACTTAAAATACAATTCTAACAACCAGACACAGTACACATCATACAAATATTTGTCCTGGGTTTGAATAGAACCCACGACTTACAGCGTAGAAGGCAGAGCTACTACCTACCAACTAAGCTGAGGGGCCAGTTAAGTTGATAGTGTTGATACATGTTCCAAATAAATCTTAAATATACACAAATCAAAAAAAGTCGATCAAGTTTGAAAACATAACATATTTTTATGTTAAAAAAGCATTGACTTCTTTTATACAAAGAAACAAAGTAATATTTTTTTTAATTCTAAATTGTGTAAGTATTTTTAATTGAAGAATATCATCCGTAGAGAGATTTTAAAAAAATATTAGGCATCAAAAAAATTCTACTTTTAAAAGCGATCGCAAACTTTTTTTAATGTGTGTACCTACGTACAATGCCTGTACTACAGAACTTTATTTTCCCCAGCAGTAACATGCCATATCTCCCTTCTATTAGTCTCAGCGCGCAAATGAAACTCCCGACGACATAAATTACTCGTAAATTAAAAAGGGAATTCATAAAAAACCTCCGCTGTTATCTCAGATATTACCAAGGTTTTTAAGCGGAAACTTTGAGATTGCTTGTCCCGGTAAACCTCTAAATAATATAAAGTTTCAAACTCCTTATTGATTTACGTGTCTCCGAGTCTATCAGTTCCCATCATTTTGTTCCACCTCTGAAATTTTGGAAGTTAGGACTTTTGAAAACTTTTGAAACTTTTGAAAATTATAACTAGTGAAACGCAACTTTGCAGTATCTTTATGGATTGTACCATGACTTTTTGTGCTAAGCCATGACGGAGGCGGTCTAAAAACTCCATCTCCAAAATTAGCCATTCGCTCATACGAACATGCACGCATACATGTGTTGGTGTTGTGGATATTGCATTAATGACGATAGATTTTGTTCGTTTTTAAATTAAAACCGGCGAGTTTTGATGAAGAATTTAATGAGAGTGAAAGAGGCGAAAGAGGTGTGCCTGGTTTGTATCAAATGGAAATTCGTAGTCTTTGCGTACCCTCATGAAAAAGAGACGTGATTTTATACATGTATGTATCCATAAAATATTATATATTTCTAATAGTAGTTTACTTTATTCACTGCATCTAAGGCCCCTCGCAGATTTGGCAACGTGCGTATACGTACGTTGACGTGCGAACGACGTGCGAATTGACCTCGCACAATGGCTGCGTTTTTGTCCGTTACATACAAAATTAGACGGACTTACACGCACGTCGTTGATGTATTCCCGTTGTCCCCGGTGGTCGTGTCCCCGGCCCGGGGACAACGAGACGTCATTTTGATTCATTCCCGTTGTCCCCGGTGAGAAGATACGGCCAACGGGGACAACGGGAATTCTAAATTTCACGTGTCGTTGTCCCCGTTCAAGTTTTTTATTTTAAAATAAAAGTTTTGATGCGGTAGTATAACGTTAGTCTATGAAAAGCCTATGTCGGAAAGTGGTTCCTTTTTACCCGACTGCGCAAAGCAAAGGAAGGGTAATGTGTTTATCAGTCTATGTTTGTATGTTTGTATGTATGTTTGGATGTTTCTGTAGATACTTGCGGTTCAAAGGTTGGTTGAAGTAGGTAGGTTATGAAGAAGATAGTCCAATAATTTCAACAGATGTAATGTCCAACACAAGATACACAGCACAAGTAAAGTTATAAGTTCAGAAGGAGAAACGGCACAGAGTAATAGGTATACAACAAACACGACAGAAAACAGTAATTAAATCAGATATAAAGAAAGTTTTACGAATTCACAAAGGTGTAAGCGCGGTAGTCTCGTAATCGGTTCCGTCAGACTAAATGCCGGTAGTTTCGCGCCGGCGGACGGCGCGGTGCCATGGAATAGATAATAATAGGTAGCGGTAGGGCATGCCTTGGCATCGTTAAGGTGCGGTTTGAACGCAATGTATTCGGATGGCGCGTTTCGTCCGTGATTTTATAAATAGATATGATAAATTAAATTATGTAAGGATACTTATATATTTTGTGTGATAAATAATAATTGTATGTGCGATGTAAATAAGTAAGTGTGATTGATATTGCATGACTGTTGGAAATAATGTATGAATGAAATATAAAGTAGGTAAATAAATACAAATAATAAATATAGGTAAATAGGTAAAATTACATAGTTTATGTTAGGAATGTAGATAGTATTTTAAGTGTAAAATAAGTACCTAACATCCAAATAATGTGGAGACTGGAGAGGATCCCCACATCACTCCCCTTCAAAGACCGTACTACGGGCGATAAAAGTCCGGGAAACGAACTTTTCTACCGGATCGTGTAGTACGTATTGGAGGAGGATCTACCGTTCGTTCAGGCTCGGGATCAGAGGTGAGCTCAGGCTCAAGTGGCGGTGTTGACGACAGGATGTAGGCCGGTTTCAGGCGGTCTATCGAAACGGTCATCGCTTTACCCTTGACTAGGATCTTAAACACTTTATCTCCGCGCTGAAGTACCTCATGAGGGCCAGAGTACGACGGATGAAAGGTTCCTCTCAACATTTCTTCTCGTAAGAATACGTGTGTCGAGGAAGTGAGGTCTTTGTAGACGAAAATTTTGCTTTTGTTATGCCGAGACGCGGGTGCTGGTTGTAGCTTTTGTGCGATTGTGCGTAGTCGTGCAGTAAAATCAGTTATATCTGTGGTACCAGTTATGGAGGTATGAAAAAATTCACCAGGGAGTCTTAATGGCTCGCCGTAAACTAGTTCAGCCGCAGATGACAGAAGGTCTTCCTTGATCGCACTCCTCACACCAAGTAGGACAAGTGGTAGGGATTCCGTCCAGTTGGTATCAGCATGGCATGTAATAGCTGTCTTTAACTGTCGATGGAATCTCTCCACCAGTCCATTGCAGGCAGGATGGTAGGCTGTGGTTCTACGATGTTTAAATCCTGCGAATTTTGTGAGGAATTCGAACAAGGCAGACTCAAATTGACGCCCACGGTCGGTCACGATATCGGTTGGGCAGCCAAATCGAGCAATCCAACCCATTAAAAATGCCTTAGCGACCGTTTCTGCCGTGATGTCTGCGATAGGGATGGCTTCAGGCCATCTGGTAAAGCGGTCTACGGCAGTGAGGCAATAACGGTGACCATTGGAGATAGGCATGGGGCCAATCAGGTCGATGTGGACAAAAGCAAATCGAGCTTTAGGCAAATCGAAGGTGCCCAGTGGAGCGGTAACGTGGCGAGTTATCTTAGATCGCTGACAGGCCAAGCACGCTTTGGACCATTCACGGCAGTCCTTTCTCATCTCTGGCCAAACGTAACGTTGTGCTATGAGCTTTGCTGTTGCGTTTGCGCCGGGGTGGCTTAAGCAGTGTAGACTGTCGAACACTTGCTTACGCAACGATTTGGTCACAAAAGGTCTCGGTGTGCTCGTACTAACGTCACAGTAAATCTCCACCTCGCTACCGGGCTCCTTGATCTTCTTCAAGCGAAGCGATTTCGGTTCGACATGAAGAAAATAATCAAGCTCGGCATCTGCGGTCTGAGACTTGGCGAGTACTTCCAGGTCAACTGGACTTTGTAACTCATCAATTCGGGATAACGTGTCAGCCACGACATTATCCTTGCCGGATATGTGTCGGATATCGCTGGTGAACTGTGAGACAAAGTCCAGATGCCTGTATTGACGTGGTGAGCAGTTGCTTTTTCGTTCGCTGAAGGCGTGACATAAAGGCTTATGGTCAGTGTAGACCGTAAAGTCTCGCGCCTCAAGCATGTGGCGGAAGTATTTAATGCCCTCGTATATAGCGAGAAGCTCGCGGTCGTAGGGTGAATACTTCCGCTGTGATGGGCTGAGTTTACGCGAGAAAAATGCCAGCGGTTGCCAGACATCATCTTTAAGCTGCTGGATTACAGCGCCCAATGCTAAGTCACTCGCGTCTGTAACCAACGCGAGTTTGGCTTGGCAATCGGGGTGTGCTAACAAGGCAGCGTTGCAGAGACTCTGTTTTGTCTCTTCGAAGGCTGAAAGAGCTTCGCCCGACAGGTCCACTGGGTCAGAAGGTTTAACTGAGCCTGCTAACAGGGCGTTTAGAGGGCCTTGAATTTTTGCAGCGTTTGGGATAAATCGCCTGTAAAAATTGAGCATGCCCAGAAATCGCCTAAGTTGACGGATTGTTGTCGGGGCAGGGAACTCTTTAATGGCTTGAACCTTGGATTCAAGCGGTTTAGTGCCAGTAGCAGAAATGTGGTAGCCTAAAAATGTCACCTCTGAGGCTCCAAACACACACTTAGATGTATTAACGACAATGCCGTACTTCCTCATGCGTTCAAAGAGCTGTCGAAGGTGGTTTTCATGTTCTGTCGCTGATTTGCTGAATACTAGGAAGTCGTCCAGATAACAATAGCAAAAATCTAGACCCCGGGTCATTTCGTCCACAAACCTCTGAAATGTCTGTCCCGCGTTCCGGAGGCCAAAACTCATGAACGGGAATTCGAAGAGGCCAAAAGGGGTTGTTATGGCGGCCTTCTGGATGTCGTCCTCGTACACAGGTATCTGGTTATAGGCCTTCACCAGGTCGATTGTAGAAAAAATCTTACTACCTGAGATGTTGTGAGCAAAGTCCTGAATGTGTCTAATTGGGTATCTGTCAGCGATGGTTCGAGCGTTGAGCAGTCTATAATCTCCGCACGGGCGCCAGCCATCGTCTTTTTTGGGGGCCAAATGCAGAGGAGAAGACCATGGACTTTCAGACGGACGCGCCGTACCATTGCTCAGCATCAAGTCGAACTCCTGCTTCGCCACCTTGAGCTTATCAGGTGCTAACCTACGAGGGGAACAAGAGATAGGGGGACCGGGTGTGGTGCGTATGTGGTGCACAGTGTTATGTTTATGGACGCGAAACGGGCCAGCCGGTTTAGTTATTTCCGGAAATTCGGATAGAATTTTATGAAAAGGCGTATTACCTGATGGAACCTTTACTGAAGCTACATTTTCAGAATCATTATCGAGGCAAACATTTGTTGATAATGATGTAAGGCTATCGACTATACGACCTATGCGCTTATTGCGTACATCCACAATGAGGTTGTAGAAGCTTAAAAAATCTACGCCAATTATGGCCTTAGTAACGTCCGCTACGATAAATTTCCAGGGAAAATCGCGCCTAAGTCCTAGATCTAAATTGAGCTGCAGTGAACCGAAGGTGTGTATGACGCTTCCATTTGCAGCTGTCAGCTCATAGCTGGTCTTCGCTCGACGCTCCCGGAGTGCAGACCGAGGGAAGACGCAGACGTCGCTTCCGGTGTCCACCAAAAAAGGGATCTTCGATTTGCGGTCCGTTACGAAGAGGCGACCAGGGTTCACGGGGCAATCGTCAGTCGCCTTTACCGACCGCCCTGACCATTTCCCGAATTCTCAAAATCACAGGGCTTGACACATTGTGTAGCGTTGGCTCCATGTCGGCTGTGATACCAGCAGGTTGGAAATCTGCGGTAGCTCGACTGGGATCGGGATCTGGAGCGTTTCCGATGACGGTCGTTGGAGCGGTTGGGCCGGTCACGTGATCGTGGTTGGCGGTTCAACTGCATCGTCAGGTTCTTGACGGCCGCTTTCAGCTCTGCGATCTCGATCGCCATGGATTGCATCGAACCAGGAACAGGGGTAGCCGATGAAGTTGATGCTACCTGGATGTTGCTGGGTGCCGCGATGTCGTGGACTCTATCTGCCAGGTCAGCAGAAGCCTCCAAGGTACCTGGTTGGGATGCAACTAACGCCTGCAGGCCGCTGGGCAGACGGCTGCACCAAATGCTCCGAATGAAATCGTCTGGAACTGTAGAACCGGCTAGACTCTGGAGGTGTCTGAGAAATTGCGAGGGTTTCCTGTTTCCCAGCTCCTCGTGCATCAGCAACTGCTGGATTTTCCGCTCGCGTGACGCCGACACGCGCTTAATGAGCTCCTCTTTTAATTTTTCGTATTTGTTGGATGATGGAGGACACGTTATTATATCCTTCACCTCCTTGGCGTATTGAGGATCTAAGTGGCTTGTCACGTAATAAAATTTTGTCGTGTCCGCGGTGATGTTTGATATGGCGAACTGTCCCTCGATCTGTGCGAACCATACTTCAGGCTCCTCTGGCCAGAATGGTGGTACTTTTATACCAACTTTATACAGTTCGGGCGTAATCGTGGGGACTCGCCCTTTATTTTTCTTCACCGAACATGGTCGGGCTTCGACTGTGTCAGAGGTTGCAGAGTCACTATCACTCATCTTGGGTACCTTTCAATAGTTCTCAGGGGTCACCAGTTGTAGATACTTGCGGTTCAAAGGTTGGTTGAAGTAGGTAGGTTATGAAGAAGATAGTCCAATAATTTCAACAGATGTAATGTCCAACACAAGATACACAGCACAAGTAAAGTTATAAGTTCAGAAGGAGAAACGGCACAGAGTAATAGGTATACAACAAACACGACAGAAAACAGTAATTAAATCAGATATAAAGAAAGTTTTACGAATTCACAAAGGTGTAAGCGCGGTAGTCTCGTAATCGGTTCCGTCAGACTAAATGCCGGTAGTTTCGCGCCGGCGGACGGCGCGGTGCCATGGAATAGATAATAATAGGTAGCGGTAGGGCATGCCTTGGCATCGTTAAGGTGCGGTTTGAACGCAATGTATTCGGATGGCGCGTTTCGTCCGTGATTTTATAAATAGATATGATAAATTAAATTATGTAAGGATACTTATATATTTTGTGTGATAAATAATAATTGTATGTGCGATGTAAATAAGTAAGTGTGATTGATATTGCATGACTGTTGGAAATAATGTATGAATGAAATATAAAGTAGGTAAATAAATACAAATAATAAATATAGGTAAATAGGTAAAATTACATAGTTTATGTTAGGAATGTAGATAGTATTTTAAGTGTAAAATAAGTACCTAACATCCAAATAATGTGGAGACTGGAGAGGATCCCCACATTTCTATGTGGCACTCTAGAGGCCCAACGCGTGGACCGATTTTAATAATTCTTACGTCAATCGATTCGTCTCAACCTTGGAAGTGCTACTAAAGACATGAAAGTAATCAAAATTCAGTAGTGCCGCAACCAGACGCCATATTGTCAAAATTCAAAAATTCAAAATCGTCACACCATGTCAAGTAGGGTATCGTTGAATAGGTATTTTAAAATCAACTTTAGGTTTCTTTTACCATTTTTCATTTAAAATAATAGTTTAGGAAATATAACGGTTTAAAGTTAATTAATAATCATTCTCGCTAATTTACGTACCAAACTTTAAGAAAAAATAAACAAATCTTAATAATCATCATAACTAAAAAGTGTAAAATAAAAAATTATTTCAAAAAAACAAAAAACCCGACTGCGTTAAAACTAAAAAGAAAAAAAACAAGCCTGCAAAGAATTACTCACAGTCGGGACCCAAAACATTGGGAAGATTTGATTGGTAATCAAATAAATGGGTACATAACGCACACACTGGCAATAGGTTTATATTTCAAAAGACCAGAAAATCACCGCTAGTAAATTTTAACTGATATATTAACGATCTTATGATAATGATAAATGAGACGCGCTTCGATTGATTGCTAAACGCGAACTGATTGCTCAATGATTTTTAAGCTAATTATTTTAATGGCGTAAAATGCTGCAATGACAAAATTAATTAGGACAATATATGATGCTCGTACACTCCCATACAAAATCGGCATGGCCATTTATCAAATTCGTGGACAAAGACTTTCTAGGGACTGGTTATCTAGAGCACTGAGTAGGCAGCAAACTATACTAATCATTTGAATCAATGGTGCTCACAGGTACAGCCGTCTATAGGTACAATAGCACTTGTCCATAATTTTGCATCATATACGAGTACATTTACTGATTTTAAGTAGAAATCAAATGTAGGTACTTACATGAGCTTTCACACTTCCTTTTCACTACTGCGTCATTAAAATACGTCATCTCTTGATTCTGCTAACACCGGGGACACCGGGAATAATTTTTAATCTTTTTATTTCATTATTTCACCGGGGACAGAGACCGGGGACAACGGGAAATATTTTAAATAAAAATAATGTATTCCCGTTGTCCCCGTTCACCGGGGACAAGCTCACCGGGGACAACGGGAATACATCGTCGTTGGATACAGGCCCTAGTAGTTGGGCGAGGCCCTATAGTAATCGGAGTGTTAGCATCGTTCGTGCGTGTTCTTACGTGTACGCACGTCTAAAATTCGGATGAAAACGCATGCAAAATGCAATCGGCCTAAGGCTGGATTCGACCAAAAGTCATCTTACTCCAGAGTAACCAGCCGACTTATAATTCGAAATACAATTGTATAGAGAGCGCAACCGAACATTATTATGTGCATATAAATTATCCTGTTTATAAGGTGTCACCTTTACAATGTCAAAATATTCTAACAACCGTAGTTTACTCCCCAGTAAAAACTTAATCCAGTTTTGGTCGTATTTTTACTTTTGTTACTAGGTACTACTGTAACTCCTGTAATTCTGATGTCAATGTCTTAATTTTTGCTGTAAAAGCGGAAATCCAATAACTCTGTGAAACAGCTCTTGCCTGTACAGTCAGACGACAGACCGCAGAGACTCAGCGGAATTAACGCTATCGAAGCGTCGCTCACACTGTGTCGCATCTCATCGCACTTTGTACTCCTAGTTTACTCATCATCGGTTGGCAATTCTTCACTCCAATAATTTAAAAGATTGACTGATCTTTAGAATGTTTAGATACACAATTTATGTGTGTATATCGATCAGTTATTGCCAAGAGTTTAGGAGCCCAGAAGGAGATTTTTGCCCAGCAGTGAGACTGTTTGGGGTGGTACCAAACAGTAAGAAAAGCTGGGGTAGAATTGCTAAGGGATGCTAGCTGGGGTGGAGACTCTAAAGAGAGATAAATAACCGAACTCGCCGAGTGTTTGACGTACACTGATTTATTGCTTTCATCACAAATTCGAACAATATTGTAACTAGGGCAATGCTAGCTATGCTAAAAGTAAAATATTATTTCTACAAGTTTAAGCTGATTGTACATGTGTGAGTTAGCTCGTACATCTTGCCAACCAGAAAAAGAAGGAAAGGCAAGCCCAAATTAAAATTAAGATTATTTAAACGCTAGGTAGTAACAAAGTAATAAAATGTAAAAAATGACTAAGTACTTGAAAGCTTATAAATTGAATTAACTTAAGATAGTAAAAGTGTTCGTGTCCATGTCACTTATAATTATCACTCAATTGTCCGTGTCCGTAGAGAAGCTAGTTGACCCCGGTGGGCTCTACTATTTCACCAAAAGAGTCACAAGGAATGGGAATAGATACTGAACGTGGGGGCTTAGGAGGCGCGGTGCCTCTATTTACGTTTAAATTGACCATGCTCACTGATTCACGTAATTCACCACACTCGCGTGATATGTATCGCTCATCGGACGAATGCGCGCCGCCGACGCGGGCGCGTGTGCGGGCGCCTGCAGTTGCGCTCACCGGGGCCTCTCCCCCGGGAGAAGCTGCTAGCACCACGCAACGTCTCCTTGCTTGAAGACATGCTGCTACGATTCCTATTATCACCAGTACGGCGACCATACCGTAAATAATGGAAAATTGATGGATATCGTGAATGCTAAGGTCGGGAGCCGACTGCTGTTTCAGGTTGTTGATCTCGTCCATGACCTGACGATATTTTTGCTCGTGGTCTTCTGGAGTGAAGTTGTAGCTGGCTCCAGATGTCTTAATGACGCTATTCAAAATTGATACTTCTGGGGCTTCGATAGAAGGCTGTATATTTACCTTTCGTAGGAAGTTGTTGTGAGAGTGAATAGTAAACAAATTACTTTTGATAGTACAACCATGACCTATCTCAAGAATACCGGTGCCCGATAAAGTACTCATTGTCACATCAGCTGAGCAAAAAGTGCGAATATTGCATTTATTGCAACACGAGTATAGCCAAGAATTCAGTCTGTGCAATTTGACCCATCTATCTACACACGTTGTATGCTCGTAAATACAGGGTGATGTTAATTTGCCTGCATTTATCAATGTTAGGTTACATATGCTTTGTTGTAGATTTAGGTCATATGTAGGTTTGTCTAAACTACATAGAATTTTTTCTTCAGATGCATGAAGACAAGCTTGTAGATCATAGTCTGTTAGGAACAAAACTGCGTCTTTTCGCAAGTTGAAAGCTAGATATGGGTAGGTAGGTACGGTAAGGTAAGAGTTTCCATCTTTATTTTGTGGAATGCTAATTATTTTATCAAGCTCGTAGATTTCGTTGCTAACTAGTGGAACCTTAATTTCGACGATTAGGTATTTTTTATACACCTTTGCGGCGACCTTTAATAGCTTATAAACGTCTCGTATACTTCCCGCTTCTAGGGGGACCTTCAAATCACCCTGTAGCTGGGCAGAAATAAAGTTTATTTGTTCTTCCAATTGCTCGCTAGTAATCAGGTGCGCATCGATGCGGCCGTGGCTGATGTCCGTCACAGTGTCTACGAGTGATGTTTGCATGCGTCTCAGGTTCCCAAGGACGATGTTGGCCGCTAAAGCTGATGACGTAATGTAAAGACCTTTGTCGACTTCAGATCTTATTTGATTTATATCTTCCGATAAGCTGCGAAGATGCTCGTTGACTACAGAAGACAATTTGTGCATAGTTTGCTCATTGCGTTGTATAATATTTAATTCTGCTTCGATGATTACAGTTTGATTTTTAATAAGAGTTTTCAGATGGTTTTCGTTATAGGTAATTTTTTCTATGTCCTTAGCGTATTGCTGCGCAAAATTGTCGTCTAGTACTCCAAATAGATAGTTAGCTAGGTTTCCTACACCGTTTACTATGCCTCTTCTCTGTCGTTTGCTGCTAGGGCTCTGTAGAAGTCTGTTGTAGTGCTCAATTTCACTTAATTCGTGTGCAAGTTGATTAATAATTTGCTGGTATTGAGAGCTGTGTTTCATTGTCATACCCTTTAGATGTCTCACGTAAATCTCCATGTCATAGATTGCTTGCCAGTATCCAGTCAGATTGTAGTACACCACTAGCTTCCATTCATCTCTAATATATTGTAGGTTCGATATTTTGTCGAAATATAGAGTCTTTGAGTCATTTAGCGCTGTATTATCGATGTGTGGGACATTCTGCTGTGTAGTTGGAGAAATCATCATTGTAAATAGTAAAAGAGCTAGAGTAAGACAGTTTTTTAAAGTTATTCGCTTATTCCCAGGAACCCTTCCGTCCGAGCTTGTATGTTGTGGAGGTTGCTGGGCTATGTGCTGCGCTGAGCTATTGTCATCGTTCTTTCCCATTTCAATGGGTAGTAAAACAGGCTTCGTCACTGGTCGCTTAATGATTTTATTTTCCGTCATTTTGTTTAAAAAGTCTTGATTTATTGTAGCTAAGATTTGCTTAGTAGGTAGTTCGAACGCTTTATTTAATTCAGTCGTAGATAACACATTTGCATGGTCAGTGTTTTTGCGACGTAATGTTGTTGTGAAATGTAATACCTTGGCGGCACGCGTAATTGAGCTGTTAATTTTTAATAATTCATTTATGAATGATAAGCTTGGTTGGAGTAAAGCTGAGGTTACATTAACCTTTTTTATTTCAAGTATCGGCGATTCGCAAGTTTTGTTTTTGATGTTGCTGGGTTTGAAGCTAGCTAACCACGCTGGGCCGTTCCACCAAAGTGAGGTTTTCTGAAGTTTAGCTATAGTTAATCCTCTGGTGGCACAGTCAGCGGCGTTTCCCTCAGAACGGACGTGATTCCAATTCGATGCTGGTATGATCTCTGTAATCTGTTGAACTCGATTGGCGACAAACTGTTTCCAACGAGATAAGTCGCCGTATAGCCATTCCAGAACTACAGTGGAGTCAGTCCATGCGTAAACATCAACATTTTTATTTACTAAAGTAGCTTTTACGATTTGTATGAGCTGAGCTAGGACGAGTCGTGTTGTGCACTCACCCTTATCATCGTGCGCTATTAGGTACACGGCGCAGACATAAGCCTTCTCCGATGCGTCGCTATAGCTGTGTAGTTGAAATGCCTTCTGTGTGTCGCCGAAATATCTAGAAATATTAAAGAGGCTAACATTTTGAAGATCATTGCTTAGCTGTGCCCATTCGTTTTGTGCTTGTTCCGGGATACACTGAAGATGCTGATCGCTTTCTCTGATCAAAATCGGTCGAAACATTTTCTCTATGTCCACAGTTATGACGTATTTGTATTGTCTCCAGTTTAAGATAAGAGTTGGTAAGTCGTGCTGTAAGTTCGGACCACATTCCATGACGTCATTAGGGCTAAAACCGGAGCTTGTTTTAGATGAAGCGTTAAATACATCACGCATGCTGGAAGTAGTAGGCTCTGGCTTTAGGATTCCATGATGAGGCATGAAGTATGTGGCTTGTTCACTCTGCTTGTTGTTCGCTGGGCGCATGTTACCAAGGAGTTGATACTCGTGGATGAACTGTTTAGAGCTAGTAGAGTACGCTTCATTTTTTCCCATTTTGTTTTCTAGCTGGAAAAATTGTGCTGTCGCTTTTGCTTTAGAAGATCCTAAGTTTTCTTCATAGTTAGGCTTCATTGGTAGGGCTACCTCGTACCTATCCTCGTCAAGACGCTTAGTAGTAGATATATCCTGCTTTTCGCAATATTGTTCCTCTGTAGTGAGGTCAGACGGTATGCTAGCCATTTCTTCCATTTCCCAGTATTTCGCTAAATTATTGACAACAATGCTGCAGTTGAACGTCTTGACATTCCCAGATAAAATCCAGCCTAGTTTCGTTTGCTGAGCTATGGGTGCGTTTTGAGAACCCTTGACAAGGCCGCTCATGATAATATCTGAGTACACGCTGGCGTCTAGCAATATGTCGATAGGCTTAGACACATTGTATTCAGGATCTGCTAGCTTCAGATGTTGGAGGTGAGACCATGATTGCTTTGAAAATGAAACATTGGGAAGGTCGCTAATAACTCGAGGGATGATGCATGCTTCAGTATTAAAACTGTAGTTTTCGTAGATAGACTTGCATTCCAGAGAAATAAGATGTTTGCTTTGATTATGAACGATACCAACGCCAGATACTGATGCGCTAAATTTCTGACGTGGTAATCCTAACAGCTGTGCGGCATTCTCCGATATAAGGGTGATCTGAGAGCCCTGGTCGAGTAATGCCCTTAGAGTGACGTAATTACCATCGATCGCTTTAATTTTTAATAAAACAGTAGCTAATAAAACTTCGTTGTCAGCAGAAACGTGACTTGCTGTATGTGTCTTGTTGCCGAGCGGTATAGTCGATATAGGCGATGTTGTAGTTATAGGCGATTTTTGCTCAACAGTAGATCTAGCGTGCAGTGACCCGGCGGCTATACATGCGTCATGTAATTTCGTATGATGTTCACCATTGCATTCTTTGCACCTTTTAATTGAAGTACATTTATTGTTGGAATGTTTGAATAGACAGTTTTTACATAACTGGAGATTGGTCACTGTCCTTAATTTTGTGTCCGGTGGCATGTTCGTGAACTGTAGGCATCGGTAGAGCTCGTGATCAAAATTACATAGAGGGCACTTACACGTGGATATAGAAGCTGCTTGATATCTCGATGAATACTTATTAGTATAGTGGGTTGACTTGTAGCTTGGCTGTGCTGGATAAGATGGAGCTGGCTTAGCTGGAGAATGAGAGTTGTCTTTCTCTTTCTTTTGAGTAGGTTCTAGAGCGATAAATTTACCCTCGAGAAAGCCCATAAGCTCATTTAGAGTAGGCAACTCTCTAGGAGATTTGCGCGCTTCTTTGTAGGCGATGTAGGTTTCGCTGTCTAGCTTTTTCGCTATAAGATGAACAAGTATCGGATCCCAAGAGTTAGTATCTACACCTAAGTTGTGAATGGCGTGAATACACTCGGTAGTGGTGTCGTAGAGACGTTTTATTTCGTACGACGTCTGCTTGCTGATGCTGGGCTGATTCAGGAAGGTATCAATGTGGGTAGTAAATAACACCTGCGGATTGTTGTAGCGATGTGTCAATATTTCCCAAGCTATGTCGTAATTTTCAGCCGAGATGTTTAAATGCTGAATAAGACGCTCTGCTTCTCCCTTTAATTTACCTTTTAGGTGTTGCATTTTCTGTGCTTTAGATAGAAAATTGTTGTTATGTATCGACTCGGAGAACAAATCGAAGAATGTAGGCCAGAGAGTGAACTTTCCTGAAAAGGTAGGTATTTCAAGTAAAGGAGTAGATTTTTGAAGATGCGTTGTAGCTGATAATTTTTGATTAAGCGCCTTTTTGGTTAACTTAAATGATGTTTCCTGCCTGATAAACTCATCCTGGTAGATCTCATCTTCGCCTTCAAGAATGTTATCTATTTCAAGATGAAGCTTGTCGATGTCGTTCCATCTAGATTGGATGCTGCGCAGCTCGTCTTCTAGCTCCCACTTCTCGCTAATCTCGCTTACTTTGATGCTCGATATTAGTCGCTTAAACGCTCGAAAGTTAGTCCTTTGCGAGGACAAAAGCTTGTCAACCTTGTTAGTAGAACCAGTCTCGATTTCAGTACCTGTACCTCTACCCGAACTGGATGCTTTCTGCTCCCTATAGGGCTCATAAGCTGCTATTTTAGCTCGCGTGTCACGATAGTATTTATTCATACGATCATAAATTGATTCCTGAAAGTACCTTTGAGATTTAGTCGGCAACGATTCAAGAGTAGTATTGTTACTATCGAACTCTCCCCAGAAGTTATCTAAAGCGTCTAACCTTATCTTCAGATACTCCGAGGTCTTTCGATGAGCTGAATCCTTATCGAAGTTAGTCCCGATGCGCTGAAGCTCGGTGACAATTTCCGCTTGACGGTTGAAGATTGCTTCGTAGTTCGTCATGTTAGTTATATAAGCAAGTAAAATATGAACGATCTTACTTGAATGCTGCTGCTACGCAAGTCTCCCGACTCACGCAAAGAAGAGCTGATGCTGCTGGGTGAGTCTCCTGACCCACGGAGGAAGAGCTGATGCTGCTGTGTAAGTCTCCTGACCCACGGAGGAAGAGCTGATGCTGCTGAGTGAGTCTCCTGACCCACGGAAGAAAAGCTGATGCTGCTGTGTAAGTCTCCTGACCCACGGAGGAAGAGCTGATGCTGTTGAGTGAGTCTCCTGACCCACGGAAGAAAAGCTGATGCTGCTACGCAAGTCTCCCGACTCACGCAAAGAAGAGCTGATGCTGCTGAGTGAGTCTCCTGACTCACTTGAACGTCACGTAATCGCACAGATACGAATACGAAAGTCAAAAAAGTTAGCTAAAACCCGATAGCTCACGGGTTTTCGACACGTGAACGAATTTCGTCACTGCACTGGGTCAATGTCCGCGGAATCGAAGGGATTAACACTCCCGTAAGATCCCGCTTGTACGAAAGCTCGAAGGACCAAATGCGCGCCGCCGACGCGGGCGCGTGTGCGGGCGCCTGCAGTTGCGCTCACCGGGGCCTCTCCCCCGGGAGAAGCTGCTAGCACCACGCAACGTCTCCTTGCTTGAAGACATGCTGCTACGATTCCTATTATCACCAGTACGGCGACCTGGCGCTTGATGAATAATCAAGTCCGTAAAACGGCTGTGGCTGTGTTTCCGGTGGCATGTTCGTGAACTGTAGGCATCGATATAGCTCGTGATCAAAATTACATAGAGGGCACTTACACGTTGATGTAGAAGCTGTTTGATATCTCGATGAATACTTATTAGTATAGTGGGTTGACTTGTAGCTTGGCTGTGCTGGATAAGATGGAGCTGGCTTAGCTGGAGAATGAGAGTTGTCTTTCTCTTTCTTTTGAGTAGGTTCTAGAGCGATAAATTTACCTTATTATCCGGCTCGAAGGACCAAATGTTTGGGGTGGTACCAAACAGTAAGAAAAGCTGGGGTAGAATTGCTAAGGGATGCTAGCTGGGGTGGAGACTCTAAAGAGAGATAAATAACCGAACTCGCCGAGTGTTTGACGTACACTGATTTATTGCTTTCATCACAAATTCGAACAATATTGTAACTAGGGCAATGCTAGCTATGCTAAAAGTAAAATATTATTTCTACAAGTTTAAGCTGATTGTACATGTGTGAGTTAGCTCGTACAGAGACAAAGGACTACGTTATCGTATGAATAATACATTATTATAATGTAATCATAGATTCCCGTAGTCACGTAAAAGTGTTAGTTTTGGTATACTTTTTTCTAAAGTAAATATTTTTTTAAATGAAAGCCAACTCTTATATTATTTCTCTTTTTGTCGTCACGAACTATAAAATAGCCTTAAGAAGACTCCATGTCTAATAGAAAAATGTAATGATCCCATTAGATTTTTACTCCATTTATTTTAAATCCGTTTGTAAAATTTTGCTCCGAAATGTCGTCAAGTTGCCATCCGCCCATTCTACTAATTTGGACTTTATTCTATTGTTACATTCTACTTTTCTTGAGGAGGTCCATAAAGTTTTCATTCGATCATTCAAGTTTAAATGTAATTCCACACGAGCTAATGTAGCTCGTCCGGGTACGTCAGCACGTCTCTCAGCGTAGCTCATTAGCTCGCTCCACTAGAAACTATCACCTTGAATTTTAATATAACACTATTCTGATGAGCTAAAGCTGTCATCGTCTGAACAAATGTGACATTTAAGAGTCTTTGTGAAGTGTGACACAAGTTTTATCTGTTTTTACCCCTAAAATAAAAAAAACTTAGGCCTTTACATCTTTACTAGATGATTTATATAGTGTCAGGAGGCAATTTTTCGTCTACACTTAACGGGATACTGCAGTGCCTGGGACATTGTTTGAGATAGAGTAGGCTTGCCCAGCAATTAAACCATCCCCGACCATGCACAGGAAAGACATGGTCAATACGTGTGGAGCTGACTAAGCCGCGGGTTACCACACGATGTTTTCCTTCACCATTTAGAGCTTGTGTTAATGCTCATATATATATTTTTCGAAATGAAAAATCCATTGATGCATGCCCAGGTTCAAACCTGCGACTTTCGGATCGAAAGTCGAGGCACTCCCAACTCGGCCATCATGCCGATTATCAAAATGTACAAAGATTATCTCGAATAAATAAATAAATAAATATTGCTGGACATTTGACACAGCGCCATCTAGTCCCAAACTAAGCAAAGCTTGTACTATGGGAACTAGATAACTGGTAGAATACTTATATATTTGTATATACATACTTATAATACTTTATAACACCCAGACACAGAACAAACTTCTATGTTCACCACACAAATGTTTGTCCTGGGTGGGAATCGAACCCACGACCTACAGCGCAGAAGGCAGAGCTACTACCAACTGAGCTAGCCAGTCAGCCAAATACTTAATAGATCTTAGGTGTAAACCAGAATCTCATGTAAAACGAATCAACCAAACCATGTCGAGGATTAACAAGAACCGTTAGTTCCAATATCCTGTCTTCAGAGCACATTTCTTGAAGACAACACGAGCTATGGTTTCAATAACACGAGGACTCGTCTAAGATTTGTTGTCACAACGGATTCCGAGTGCCGCGGTAAATCCACATTTACCCCGAACACTGTTTTATATACGACGTGGCTGCACCCACATTATTATTACTGGGGATACGGCATAGAGGTGGCACAGAACAGACGTATTTGTGTAGTCAGAATAATTTTAATTAGAATACTTTATATACTTTAGAATACTTTATTTTCATTTTAATGGGACTACTCTATTGTTTTAGGACTATCCTGTAAAAATAGATGTAAGTGGACATAAATAAATATCTTTGTCATCGATTCGATGCGATGCATCCCGTGAGTCAGCTGTGTATCCAAAATTCAAAATTCAAATTTCATTTATTCAGTAGGACCGCTATGACCACTTTGAATCGTCGAGCTAGATGATTCTACTCCTGTTGTCCTTAAGAGCTAGGTGATCCCATTCTGTTCGCGCACCAACTGTGTACTTCTGTAACCGCTTCTGTAGTGGATACGTTTGCGCTCCACAGTTAGCGCTCTAATCGGTGGCGGTTTTCGAAACAAAACTGAGAAGCATGCGTGTTTCTTTAAGAGATGCGCGTTCCGTCGCCATCATTGCGGAGCAAATGCGCGGAGCAAGTCGGTGCGCGAACATAGTGGATACCCAGCTTAAGGTGCGATTATAAATATTTCACATCAAAAATGTCCTGACAAACCAAGCTCAAAGATTATAAAGGCTCTACTTTTTTGTTAATATTTAATGCACCCTTATCAAGTACGTTTCGTGCACATAGTTGAAAAAAAAAGAGTTATAACCTGCTATTAATGCTAACTAGTCGCAAATATTGGTGTCAAATGTTTTAAGAGAGGTTTGATGAAGTTAAAATGACTCATCTGTGTCTGTGCGCTTATCTTTGGCTTCGGTTATGAATTTTTCATGGTGCGGGTGAGGAGCATGTGCTCAGTGCGGTAATGCTCCGTTGTTTTGGACGAACACTGTCTGCGCTGACTGCAAGGCAATGATGCTGAGTTCGACGCTCCAATATGCGGACAAAACATTTGATACTTACAGTTAGTTAAGCGAGTAAAGCGAGTAAGTCAACCCTCTAAAGAAATTAACTTCTTTAGCGAAATACTATTAGTCAAAGCGCTATATCGCTATATCTATATCAAAAACTTTCTAAAACATTGCTATAAACACAGCACAGGATGATATGATTGTGTTCGCACTTCACTATTTCTCTTTGTAAATTTTCTATTCGTGGAAACCTTTAATTAGCTTTCTGTTGCTATCTAGCTAATCTTTAAGTAATCTTCTGCTGTTGATTTTCCTATAAATAAATAAATAAATAGTATCTTCAAAGCGCAGTAGTTATCTCAGATTAAAGAAGCGGTTTTGAAGAAATCTAAGTGGAAAGTCAGATGTATGTTCAAATACATAAATGGTACATTCGCACATATTACAGAAATTATGTTGGGTGTTTTTCAATATTGAAGTAAAAAGTAAGAGGGAGTAGAAGTTATTTTAGAATGAAACTTTTGTTTACCTGCTGACTCAAAATGATAGTCTTCAATCAATGAAGCGCTCGTGGCGTAGCTTGCTTAGACGTCCTAAATTGATCGTTGAAGTTAAGCAGCGTTGTGCGCGGTAACAATATGGGTGACCGCAAGTGGCATTTCGAGCTGAGCGCTTCCGTGCTTCGGAGGGCACGTTAAAATGTCGGTCCCGGCTTTTACGACTTAAGCCATGACGGAGGCCTTTAGGCGGCCCAAAATCTATGTCGCCAAAGTTGGCCACTTGCTCATACGAACTTACTTTACTTTAATCAATTTGTGTTGCGGTGGCTTAATTTGCTAGTTTTGTAATACTTTAATGGCCTCGAGTGTGTAATGCGCCGACATCACTACGAGTGCCATCAAACACGCTTGCTGTATGAAGTTTTTAATTGCGTCATTACCGTTTGGTAAACCTTGCACTTTTTGGGATATGAACCCGTTGACGCTTTCAAAAGGTGAAACTTCATTCTCATAAAGTTGAAAAGTTGCAAATCATTGCTCAAAGCAAAAGTGTCTGAATTAAAAATTAAAAAAAACCGACTTCAATGTTACGAGTATAAGCTGAGCAATTTTCTGCACTCTCGAGATGCATTTCTGCTCATAACTCCGAAGATCCTTGACAAATCCTCAATATATTTTTATAACACCAATCGGAAAGTATACCCTTTTAAACAAAAATTTCGCAAATCGGTTCAAGCGTCTTCGAGTAATCGGTAAACATACCTACATAAAAAAAAGCACAAAAAAATCGATTCCGACGAATTGAGAACCTCCTCCTTTTTTTGAAGTTCAGTTTATTAAATATAACAGCTGCTGTCCGCGGCTTCGCTCGCGTGGTACCCGGATATAAAGTAGCCTATGTTATTCTCCAGGCCTCCAACTATCTTCACACAAAAAATCACGTCAATCCGTCGCTCTGTTTTAACGTGAAAGCAGGACAAATAAACAAACAAATAAACACACTTTCACATTTATAATATGGGTACGGATTATACAGAAATTTATTTCAAAGAGTTACGACGTTACTTTTTTTTAAGAGTCATATTGATCTAGTGCAGTGGTTCTTAACCGGTGGTCCGCGGACCACAGGTGGTCCCTGGAGCCACCCGAAGTGGTCCGCGAAGCTATCCGAAAAAATTAAGCAAGTGACAACGGATCAAAGTTAAAAGATAAAACTTTTCTGCTTTTGATACGTTTTGAATCAAATTATTGGCTGACTGTGTGTTGAGCAGGTGCGGTTCCATCAAATGTCCCTTACATTTGATTTAGCTTTAGCTTCATGCGTATTTTGCGAGCAAAGTAAGCTATGTCTGACCGCAAAATAGGAATCGACCAGCAGCCAGCCTTTTCTTTGATCACCACCGTAAGCAAAATAAAAAGGCACGCATTACATTTGTCTTAAAAAAATTCGGCTCGCTTCGCTCGCTTTTAGCTTCATGAGTATTTTGCGAACAAATTGAGTTATTTCTGATCGCAGAATAGAAACTGATAAGCAGCCAGCCTTTCTTTGTAAACCGTAAGCAAAATAAAGTGTAAATGTTGCATTTGTTTCGCTTCGCGGATTAGGGAGCTCGTTTCGGTCGCTGGATTTGGAAGCTCACTCGCTTTGCTCGCATACTAGCTTCATAAGTATTTTGCGACCAAAGTGAGCTACGTTGAATTTGACCTACAAAAAAATCGGCTCGCTTCGCTCGCATATTCATGAGTAGATATTTCATTTAGAATCGGCAGCAGCTAGCCTTTTAAAATAAATCGCCACATGCTGCATTTGTCTTTAAAAAATTCGGCTCGCTTCGCTCGCATTTGGTTTAGCTTTAGCTTCATGCGTATTTTGTAAGCAAAGTAAGCTATGTCTGACCGCAAAATAGGAATCGACCAGCAGCCAGCCTTTTCTTTGAGCACCGTAAGCAAAATAAAGAGGCACGCATTGCATTTGTCTTAAAAAAATTCGGCTTGCTTCGCTCGATTTTAACTTCATGAGTATTTTGCGAAAAAATTGAGTTATTTCTGATCGCAGAATAGAAACTGATAAGCAGCCAGCCTTTCTTTGTAAACCGTAAGCAAAATAAAGTGTAAATGTTGCATTTGTTTCGCTTCGCGGATTAGGGAGCTCGTTTCGGTCGCTTGATTTGAAAGCTCACTCGCTTTGCTCGCATTCTAGCTTCATAAGTATTTTGCGACCAAAGTGAGCTACGTTGAATTTGACTTAAAAAAAAATCGGCTCGCTTCGCTCGCATATTCATGAGTACATATTTTGCGAGAGTGCAAAGTATTATGTAATTCCATTCTGATTTGCCTGACGAAATAAAACACTATAGAACTTAAAAGATACACCCCTCCCCCCACCCTCCTATAAAACGGGTCCTACGGATTGGTGGTCCGCGGCAAGAAAAAAGTTTACCAATTGGTCCCCCATCACTAAAAGGTTAAGAACCACTGATCTAGTGGGACAATGCTTAGATTTTCGAATTGAACATCGTGTGTTTGAATTCTGAATTCTGAATAATTTAGACGTGCTTTGTCTTCTTGGACTTTTACAAAGAATCTTGAATTTTCTAAAGATCAGGGAGTGTCCCGTACCGATAAAGGCGTGATCCTTGTTAATCTGTACAGTTGTTCTATCTCACGAAGGCCGGTTGGTCTTAATTGTGTGTGTAGATGCACATGCACGTTGTTTCTGTATGCGTGGGCCGATTCTGAGCGCTCCTGAGCTTACACATACAGAAACAACGTGCATGTGAACACACACACAATTAAGACCAACCGGCCTTCGTGAGATAGAACAACTGTACCAATTTAAAGCGTTTGAACAAATTGCAAACGTTCTTATAGATTTCAATTTAAATGAATAAAAGAAAAAGCATTGTATTTCTGGATATAGCCTTTTACTCTTATGGCAAGTTTCCTTCGAAATTGTCAAGTTCCATTTTCTTTATATAAAACCACCAGCTCATACAACCTCACCTTCGTTCACGAAACCTTCACACTTCATGACTAGAAATCACTTTCAAAAAGGACTTAACCTTAAATAATCCCATAAACAACTCACATCTACCTCACGCTAACCAATTCAATTAAGGGCAGTATGTAAATTGGCTCAGTCTCAGACGATACAGGGTGCACAATAGCCTTATCTACGGCGTATACAGGGTGTATCAAGCTACGGCCGCGTTGCTTTGAACAATGGGCTGGCTGTCGGTTGCCCCGTGACGACGCGATGGTTCTCAAAGTTTATTCAGGCTACACTGAAACAATGATTGCTTTCGAATTTTGAATTTAAAATATAGTTCCAATAAGCGCAATAGCGATGTCTCCTGATAAATTATATGTAAAAGAATCACGTATCTTTTTTGTTTTTTTTAAGTTATCTGCTTATTGTTTGTTCTACAAAGGGAAATAATGTTGGGCAGCTTGGACTTCTTTTGATGAAATTTATTTCATGTCTGGTATGATGCATAAATTCAAGGTGAGTGCACAAACATGCTAGCAATGATGATGAGGATGTTAGCTTTTCAAAATTTTTATTTTTGTAAGTAATGACATCTGTTTCAAACTTTGTCTTTGACAACTTATAACTTTGACGCAAATCCTATCCACTGGATCCAGGGTAGGTAATTTATTAAAACAGCATTTTCAATAATCGTTATAGGCTGCTTAATGTTGATATAGATGTTTTATAGATGTTTTTTATAGTTCATAAGACGAAATTCAAATACGATTGTGAAATTGTTCATGAATAAATAAATGAAATGAAATATTAGACAAACGAATCTCTTAAAATGTCCTAAAGTCCTTTTTGTTTAATTTTTCACAGTACAAATATTACCATTACCAGAATTGGCTACTAGTCGGAAGATAAGCAATATTAAAAGTTTGAGAACCACACTGCAAGCCGAAGGGGAAAGGGTCGTGTAAACAGGAAGGATGCGTGATAACACGCGTGACCTTGCCAATGAGCTTTATATACATTTTTATGAAAACTTTATGCATTCTGCCAACGACCCCAAGTGAGTTGGCCTCTGACACAGTTTGCAAGCTATCTCTATCTTTTTCACTTTCAAAACTTTATTGTTTATTCTTTATTGTACACAAAATAAACAGAAAACAATAAACTTACACAATGAAAGGACATGTACAAAGGCGAGTTTAACCCTAAAAAGAGTTTTCCTCCAGCAAACCTTTGAGGCTAGAGAGAGATGATTAGAAGCGCAGTACACAAGAAAAATTAGGCGTAAAAGAATAATGATAATAATTATCTATATAAAACTAAAACAAAGGCATAAATAAATATATCCATAAATAAGTATATTAAATGCATATCTAATATTTATATCTACTTTCGTGAGTTGTACTAGACATTATTTAACTAATTTAATTATTTGTCGCTGTAGGGAAGCAGCACGGAAGCAAAATCCCTCAAGTGTAGATTTAGTTTAATAATATACTCGTATGTATGCTAGCCTCTAAGGTATTTATTTGATATGGACCACTTTATTTTTGTATATTTAAGTTGTCTGAAATAAAATTATTATTATTATTATTTAACACACGGGAATTACTCAAGTAAAAATATCGTCGATTTAGACACCGACAATGTTTCGATTCATCCGGAGAATCTTCATCTGGGTAAGGAGGGAGTTGCGGCAAGGTGTGAGACGGGACCGCGAGGAGACCTTGCCGCAACTCCCTCCTAATTCCCGTGTGTTAAATAATATCTCTATCTTTATGATATACCTCTGACCACGCCTAATCTTCAAAAGATTTTAAATATCTTAAAGATCTGAGAGAATTTTTTCAAGTTTCTTTTCATTATTAAATTAGGTAAGTCCTTTGCTATTCAACTTTTTCTGTGTTATTTTTTTTCTGATGTTCTAGTAGTTATTCTACTATTCGGGGCAAAGCCAATCCAAAAAAACAAAAATTATAAAAATCAATCCAGCCGTTCTTGAGTGATAAATGGTGTAACTAAAAATTCAATTCAATTCATTATTTCCAAAAACAACATAAAAATTGTATGCGGAAAACAGTAAAATACAATACAATATAATTAAAATGAAATTATTTTAACAAAAACACAAAACGGAACACAAAGAAATTACTACTAGTCACGATAATAATAATAATTTAATACCACATACCTAAAAACCCAATCAAAACATGTAATTGATCCATACCATACATAATAGACATGTCAGAAGTAATTACAGAACAACACACATTCTAATGTTGGGTATGACATGATTTTAGATTGACTTTTGTCAGAGTAGGTTCATTTTGAGCCGGTACCGTGAGCCAGCTCATTTGAGCCGGTCATTTTCAGTCGACTGTTCATTATTTTGGCGGACTACTCACTCATTCTCATATGACAATCTGTCCGATCAGTTCTGAATTCTTTCTTGTCATTGTCAAGCGAGGAGTGATTGAAGATTGAATGAAGCTTGAGGAAAGAGTAAAGTCATTTTCTGATTTTGTCATACTGTGTACGGTCACATGACATTTGAATTGAAGCATGACATTTTTAGAAGTTGAGCCGATCACATAAAGTTGAATTTTGTACGGGACAAAAGAGCCGCGTCAGTCTAATAACGCTAACACAGTCAAATAACAACCCCTCAACATACATAACTTTCTTTCTCAAGGTCGGACGAAACTCATAAACGCACCAAATCAAAACAAGGACATTCTTAAACAACTACAAAACATTGCCGGCGCAAATCCACGAGTAAAGATGACAAATCCGCTTACATAATCCCTTGGAATCCTCGTCAGGTTCTCTCTCTTCAGATCTACTGTCAAAGGAAACCACATTTTATTGCAACAGTTTAAAGTTCAATGTAGTGTGTAAATTATACAAATATAAATTATTTATTTAATAAAAAGATTAACATATTCAATCAAATTACTGGTGGTCCCCGCACTAGGCTAGCCTGCATCACGGGAGACCGATAACATATTTTGCCATTTAATTTTGTTAAACACACATAATAGGACAAGCTTAAGAATTTTTTATACATGGTAATGGGTACAAATAAAACCATATTTGTTGTAAATTATTTATGTCGAGCCAGTAGGTAGGGGAGAGTGGGTAACAGTGAATCACTTCTTTTCTAAGCCCTGTACAAAAAAAAGCAACAGTTTATGTAATTTACTGTTCACTCATCACTCTGGGTCTGTAGTCTACTGAGACCCAAAACTAATTGATTCACTGTGACCCAAAACGAATTGAACCAGTGTGGCCCATTAATAGTTATGGAAAACATTTTAACCTAAAAAAAGGACAAAACTACATAGCTTACTACAAATTTAAGAAACAAGAGCGTAAAACTACATGCAAACATTTACATATTTAATCCACTGTACCCCCCGATCCACTGTTACCCAGTCTCCCCTAATGTATGCCTGCAATTCTACTACCATAGACAGTGCACGCGCTTGCCCATTTCTCTGAATTGCAGTGAAACTTCCTGATTATTCCTTCCAGTCACGTCGTTAATATTTCTCTTCAAGGAAATTTCCCTGACTTTAAAGCCACGTTGTTTTTTCAAAGAAGATTAATGTACAGTGCAGGTGTCTGGGGAGTGTCCGCAGTCTTATTGAAGTGAACTGGCATGGATGCTACGCAGGTGCTACGAAACTGCTACGAATTGCTACGATAATGCTACGCTGCCAAAAGTATTAGCTATACCCGGATCCATAATTCGATTCCAAACTTGATAGGTGCTAATATACAAAATAATGTTACCAGACGAGACGCGACAGACGAATGTCATTACAAATATACCAAAATCATTTAAAATTTAAGCATTTTTTAACTCATTATATTTATTTAGGTTCCTGTTACATTTTTGATCTCAAAATGTGTACTTGACTACAAACAAGATTTAAAAGATTCTGAAATGTATCTTTTAAAGAAAAACAGGTAATAAAGTTCACATTGAGCGAGTTTTTAACAAATGATTTGAACCGTTAGCTCAATTGATTGATTTAAGAGTTCGACGGAAGCCGCTTGCATCTTAATTTCCAAGCGAGTGTAAAATATTTATCGAAATCCCCTACTCTAATAGGGGAGTGAATTCCGATCTCCTGCGTCCTACTCTCAAAACCGAAAATTAAATAGTTACTTAATGCTAATTATTGTAGCTCAGCTTATGTTGGTGGAACTTGATTTCGTAACATATGACCAACCTAAGTTGAACTACGAAATACATATCATTTTTAGTTTTTGGGATGCCTACTCCCTGATTATTTTCGAATCATATACGGATCTTTATGGTTCAAATCATTTTCCGCAGATGTAGGTGCATCTGCAAAAATATTGGTTTTCTGTCCTTCTTGAAGAAACCTGACTGTACTATTTCCATGTTTTTCCAAGTAATATCCATGGAATAAGACCAACTAACTGACGGCTAGTACAGTCAGCCACAAAAATGGATGAACAAATCAAGTTTTTGATTGGAGCATTTTTTACAATAGGCTTTGCTTAGATAGGGTAACTAAGCAAAGCTTGAAATAAGGATTTTCATCTGTTCACATTAAAACAAATTAAATTGAACACAGTTTTTTATAAAATGTCAATCTCTATGTCTTGATATTGTGATATTTGGCGTGAATGAAATCGGAACTTATTCCGTAGTATTAAGAGCTAATTTGCCAAACCGAATTATCAGCATTTTTTAAATAAATTAAATAATCCTGGGCATTTCACGCAGCATCATCTAACCCCAAAGCCTAAGTAAGTTATGGAAACTATTTTTTTGTTAATCCATAGTCTTTTATAAACAGAAAAACTCCCAGACCCAAGAATTATTATTTGCAGATCATAAAAACATTAGTCTCGCGGCGAGATTCGAATCCGCAACTTTCTGTGTTTCATGCGGACCTTCACCCACTGCAAGTACACACATCAAAAAAAGTTTACGATCACTGTTACAGTTACTTACAATTTTTTGATTCCTAAAAATATTTAAAAATCTCTTTAGGAATGATATTCTTGGCTTAAAAATATATAATTTGGAATTTAAAAAAAACACAATATTCCTATGCTTCTTTGTATAAAACGAAGTCAAAAGTTTTCAACATATTAAAAAGTTTGTTGTCTTCAACGTTTTTTGATGTGTGTAGATATTAATGCAGATGAGTGTACTTAGGTACTCCAGCACTTAGCTCATACAAAATGCACGCTGGTCAATAATTTGTTTGCGAACGCTGTAAGTCTGGATTATTGAGCTCTGCGCCGGATAATGTACGTGTTCTTTGTTCTGTGGAATACTTTAGTACTTGTTTGTTATATTCTAACTTTACTTGTTTGTTATTATTCTAGCCAGTAAACGAAAATAATATACATTATTTAATACACGGGAATTACTCACGTAAAATTATCGTTCGATTAGATCGTTAAAATTTCGATTCATCCGGAGAATCTTCATTTGAGTAAGGAGGTCTCACGCTGCGAGCATTGTAACGCTCGGCGCATTGTCGGTATCAAAATCGACGATATTTTTATGTGAGTAATTCCCGTGTATTGGATAGGTATAGAAGTCGAGGTCGTCCATTTACGCGATGGGTCGATGACATCAAAAAATACCATAGATTTTGAATGCGTGAGGCACAGGACCGGAACGAATGGCGTAAGCGTAAACAAAGGGAGACCTATACCCAGCAGTAGGATAGTATTGGCTGTTACCTACTTAGCTGAGAAGTATCATATCATAAGTATCATATTTTATTTCATAAATACATTGTTACATACAAACATAGGACAAAAATAGTTTAAACAAATAGGGCAAATAATTTACCAAGACCCCGCACTAGGACAAGCCTGTATCGCGGGAGTCAGAGTAAATACCTTACAGACTACTAATATATAAGTACATACAAAAATTATAAATAAAACTATGTAGTTATTTATTTATATTATGTATGTATGTAGAAGTCAGTCATGTTTGTTGTATTCTATACTAGCTTCCGCCCGCAGTTTCACTCGCGTGGTACCCGGATTAAAAGTAGTCTATGTCCTATTCCTGGTCATTATCTATCTATGTTTTAAATTTCAGGCAAATTGGTTAAGTGGTTACCGAGTTATAGAGGAACAAACATTGTCCATACATCCATCCATCCATCTATCCATCGATCCGTCCAAACATCCAAACTTTTGCATTTAGAATATTAGTGTGATTAACTAAAAAGTCGAGAAAAAAAAACATGCAATAAAATCCTGACAAAATTTTTAAAAATATTTCATTTATCAAAATATGAAGTTATTTTCTAATTCAAGCCAATCTGTGACTGATTTTCAGCTAAAACTGATCTGACAAAGGGAGTTTCTAGTTTCACTCACCGAACACAGTTCAATTTCAGGTACACGGCAGCTTTGCAAATGTTCTAATTGGCCATTTTCCCCGAATTTGACACATACAGTACAAATTGTGCTATTCATCTCGTTCCCTTTGGAGGTTAAACGCCTCAACAACGAAACGCAGGAGCTCAATATGGCGGCATATCAAAGCAATGGAGTCAGATAGCTCACTTAACATCTGAATTTACGAAATAAAATTGAATACTGACTGTATCCCCATGTTAATGTACCAAATAAATATTTTTGAATTTGATTTTTTTTTTTAATTGTTGGTTTGTAATGTCAAAACAAGTAGTTAAATTAAAAATATAAAATTTTTCAAAAACCGACTTCAATGTGAGTGAATGCTGAGCAATTTTCTGCTCTCTCGAGGTGCATTTCTGTTCATAATTCCGAAGATCCTCGACAGGTCCTCATCAAATTTTTGTGGCACCAGTCGGAAAGAAGACGCCTGGACCGATTTGGAAAATTCTTTTTTTGCTTGAAAGGGTATCCTTTTCGATGCCATAAAATGCTGGTGTCGAGAATCTTTAGAGTTATGAACAGAAATGCACCTCGTGCAGTCCCTCTAATAATGGCACAGTCCGAAAATCAGCGCTGTCTCCTCTACCATGGGTGCAGCGCCAGCTGATACTGGGCCTTTTCGGCACCACACGTACTTACCGTATTTTTTAATTCTTTTTAAAAATCCTGTAGGTACTTACTTACTATATTTTTAATTTCTTTATATCTGTGTGTGTGTATCGAATAAACGTTTTTCTATTTCTATTCGTGTGCAGAAAACTGCTCAGCTTATAACATTGAAGTCTGTTTTTTTTTTAATTTAGCCTCTTGTTTTTTCTGTAGACTGATCTATCTGAACCGTGTATCCCAGCACAGTATTAGAGAAGGTAAATCCCACTTACAGAATAATTTGGAAGGAATTTCATATGAGAGTTGTTTTCCGCGAACCACGCTGAGGTTTCCAAATAATATTATATTTCAGACGAAATTAAATATACAACGGAAATTATATTGCGATGGAACTCCTCCGGTATTGTAGATGCTTATAACAGAAATGGTGTTTTGACTCCAGATACTCAAAGAATAACTCACCTGGTTGCCTGGAAGAAATCGCTTTAAGCGATAAGGCAGGCGGCCTTATCGCTAATAGTTTTACTGTATCTACTAATTTATGTAATTTTAAGTTTTGTATCCTGCTTACATGCAATAAAGTGTTCACTCATTCATTCATTCATTCATTCTTTCAAAGATAAGGGCGTCTTGCACCACAATTTCTAATTGTATTAAGCTAGCCTAAACACGATTTTTGTATGCAATGCGTTTAGGTTGCTAGCTAAATATAATTAGAAATCTAAAATATAAGTCGAAAATTAGTTTTAAGCACTTAACTAGATATTTTTCATGAATCGTAAAACATTATATAGATACCTAGGTAGCATTTTTCTAGATCACTCTACCTAAAAAAATTTAAAAAAGCACACAAAAAAAATTAAATACCTACATTGGACGGCACCTACTTACCTGCAACTTGGAACAAAATTAGCCCTTCCTGATGTGATGGTGTGGCTAAAATGGTCCAATCTCAGTGTGGTCTACTTTCAAACGCAATGGTAAGGAAGTAACACTGGTTTTCACGACTGTATTCTCTAAGGCAAGTTAGTCATACTGCCAGATCTTTAGAAAATTCAAGATCCTTTATGTTGTCTAAGTTGTCAGAGGTATTCTTAACGAGACGTTTTAAATGTTTGTTTAGAAATTATTATGGTTCTCTGAACAATTGTCTTGCTGCGGGAATCGAACGAGCACTAAACACTGCAGCACTCTTTATCTACTACAATGCTTCTAAGACCGCCCATTGTACTTCGCTCCTTATATTCTGTGTGTGTATTTAATTTGTTTTAATGTTATGTGGTGTACAATAAAGTGTTAATCTATCTATCTTCTGTGATGAATAACTTCAGACCCAAAAGCTCCGATTGACTTTTAAAATGCCCTCTAAATTCCCGCCAAAGGGCAAAGTGGCCATTCAACCTCTCATACCCTCCCATTTTATCTAATTCATTGCGAAATATACCTGCTGTACAGTCACGTCCAAAACAATAAATTTTTCCGGACAGCTTTATAACGTTTGCAAACAAATAGCTTCCCCACCCGCCTTAACGAAATTAAAAGTGCTCCTTATTATACATAAATCAGAGCCTAAATCAGTTGCTTTTAAATCGCTGCCTGTACAAAACTGTCGAAGCGTGACGCGGGATAATTATTTTGGGTTCCGAAGGATAAAAAATAATGCGAATATTTATATCCACGGAGATTGGCACATCGCTGATGAGTTTTATAATCTCGGCGTCTAAATCCCTGGAATAAATGCGGAAAATGGTACGAAATTACATAATGACTGGGCTAATTTTCGTACAACTAAATTAGCATGGCTACCATTTCTCTTTCTTTGTCTCTTTCGTACATGTGTACGTACAAACAGATAGCTGGTATGCTGGTATATCAGCTACAAAATTTAGTGAATATTTTAAACTTTAAGTCTTTCTAATTAATAAACTCGTATTAACATCTGTCAAAGTTGCGCCACGGATTAAACTATTGCCATCCTTTTTTGTTAGACAGTGACAAATAAGGATGGCAATAGTTAAATCCGTGGCGCAACTTTGACAGAAGTTAATACGAGTTTATTAATAGAGGCCTAAAAATTCAGTAACTTTGAAACGAATTATCATCATGATAAAGCATTATTTTACAGTTACAAACTACTCTAAGACCTAATCTACTAATTCAATAATATGAAATTCCACCAGTAAACTTGCAATCACTGTATTACACAGCTAAAAAAACTGACTGTAATTATTTCTTTTGGTAAATATTATATTTCTTTGTAATTATGTCTGTTATCGTCAATAACGTAAAACCTTATCTAATTATGGGTTCTTTTGATGTTAAACCGAATTTAAAAAATATCTTGTTTCTTTTCTTTATTCCTGTACTTGAAAAGATATAGAAATAGAATTATAACAGAAGCCAGTACTGATTTTGCATTTACTGACCAATGCAGTATTCAATGGTACATGAATAGTGGTTCCCTGCAGAGCACTTTCCACGAACCACTAGTCGAATCAGAGCTCTTTGAAATTCTCATACTCCATACATCCTACTAATATTATGAAGTTGGAAGCTTACTGCATGTTTGTTACAATACAGGCTATTTAAAATAATGGTACCACGCTGACTAAGACATTTCAAAGTGATCATAGTCTACTGAATAAATGATATTTGAATTTCAGCCGTGGGCAAAAGCTAGTATAAAATAAGTAAAAAACAGAATATGACATTTTGTATGTACAGTCAGCGTCATCAATCGGTATCCCCCTATTGATTTGAACAAAGACCCTTTTCATTTCAACCTTGGATTTCAGTCGGGTATTATAACAGCTATTGCATCGGCTCGTTTAGGAACTCGAGCGAAATTAGATATCCATAAGTAAGCAAGGAAGTTTTTACAAAAGTTGAGATCAACGGCTTGCAAACCGACCTCTTACTACCAATAATGACTATACTTGATACCAATTAATGACGCTTTCTGTACATCAATAGGTTTTTTTTTTTCTTTTTCAAAGCTATTATATGTATTTGTACATGAACATACTCGATCACTTCTTACTGGCCTTAGAGATTTGCTGGATAAAAACTCTTATAACTTAGCTTTTTTACTTTCAGTGACTAAACAAAGAAATAACTATTACATTATTTTCATGAAAAATCCCCGACACAATCTGAATGGCAGATTTTTATCTAGTTTAAGAAGGGGTTTTCAGACTAGATAAAAAGTCTGCTATTCAGAGCTGCAATTTTATCTAAAAGAATAAAAAACTTACGAACTACGGTAAGCTATTTCATTGAACTAGAGATTCCTAAAGCAACTGATCAAACATTAGCCTATGATAGAAAATAAGGGTCTTACTTACGAAAGATGTTTAAAGTTGAACACTAGTTAAACAACGTCCTGACTTTATTTGTGGATAGTGACGAATAGAGACAGAAAGTTGTTTAACCAGTGTTTAACTTTAAACCTTTCATAAGATAGGGGGTAAATCAATAGTGCAACTTTCGGCAAGGGCACGTCAGTGGACCGCCCACTTAGGGAGAGGGCGCACTTCGTTTTTCGTAGCGCGTTTGTGTCGATACAAACGCGTAGCGAATGCAAGGCAGTCGGCAAACTATGAGAGAGTGCACAACTGCACACTTTGTTTTTCACACGAGCGATTGTATCGATACAAACGCGCTACGAAAAGCGCAGTGTGCCCACTCCCTTAAACTTGTGACACGGATGCCTTCAGGCGACTTAAAACCTCACCCATTGGCCGACGAATAACTTTAGAAATTCTCTTAAAAACATCACACACTACATTAACATACTAGTTCACTATCAAAATAGGTTAAAGCTATTCTGTACCAAGGCAATGTTTCCCTTCTCTCGTGTTAAGCGCAAGGGAACTCTAAAAATGGTAATTTTATGTACGTCCATTGTAATAAAGCTTAAAGACTAATTTGAGAGAGAAAATATTTGGTAACTATAAAAACGTGGCTCAAAATTACAATGATAAATATCCGTAAAGTTAATTTTTGCGCTAACGGTGACGGCGTAAGAATTTAGCTGATGGAAAAACCTTTCAAAATGAGGTTAAGAGCAATGCCACACGGGCGCTGCCGCTCCGTTGCGTCGTCGCAGCGCTATAATTTTTGTTCTGTCAAAGCGCGTCGTGTCAGCCCACCGTGTGGCATGCCGGGCAGATTTGTATGTAGAACTACGGAGCGTCAACGCTGCGACGTCGCAGCGACGACGCAGCGCAGCGGCAGCGCCCGTGTGGCATGTCTCTGGCTGAGGCCCCATTAGTGCGTTGCGTTGCGTCGCGTCCGCAAAATGTATGAGTAAGGCTGAGGCCCCATTAGTGCGTTGCGTTGAAAACGTCGACGCTGCGACGTTTTACTCATACATTTTGCCGACGCGACGCAACGCAACGCACTAATGGGGCCTCAGCCAACGTCGCACATACAGATATTTGGCCATTCTAGCCGGGTGAAATTGAAAAAACAAATTCTAACTTAGAAGCAAAAATGAATACTTGTTAGCGAGCCAGATAGCTACTGCACAATATACAACCCTTTCTGAGCTCGTGGGCCCTCGCCAGCCAGCCACAAACAAATCGGAACTTGAGCGTTGTCGCATGCGCTCGCGTCAGTTACTGGCTACATCAAAAACGTAACGTGTTTGAGACCTCCGTGCTTTATTATTGTGATTGATTTAGTCAAAACTACTATGAATTATTATAATACAGGTAAAAACAGATTTATTTATTATAATTTACTAATGGTTAGATGTATTTGTAAAGGTTCAAAATCAATTTACAATTGTCTCGATTTTTCAAGCAGTTTTATGTGAATTGTACATTTCAAAGTGACTTTAGTTATCCTTCCCAGTGCTTCCCCGTAACGATTTATGTTGTAACGTATGACAAAATCTGTCGTGTGATAGATATTTTACGAATTGGGTGCTACTTTTTGCTACTTTTGACAAAACTTACTCGTTAGTGTTGGTGTTAGCTGAAAAATATTAACCGTTATTTTCACACTTATTTTCACAGAATCTGATGATCATTCAGATTCAGCATCTGAAACAGAAGAGCTCGGAGAAAATGACGATGAGCCCTGGCATTCTTCCTCATCAAATTAGATTTTATAATTTTTTTTGTGTAATTAGTTGACCAATAAAACCTACTCCAAATCATGATTATTCCTTTATTTTTTTCTGTCGGATAAAGGCCTCCTCAATGGTCGTCTGTACATTTTAGTAAGTTTTACCGACTTTAAAGCATAAATAACCGCACAAATAATTTCACCCGGCTAGAAAGCCAAAATACCTGTATGTGCGTCGTAGCGTCGACGCTGCGACGTTTTACTCATATCGGTGCTGATATTTCACGCGTGCTTGGCTGTTATTTTATATAACTAACGGTTAGAAAAATGGCTGCAAAGAGACTTTTAGGCTCGTATGATATAACGCAAAAAAACTGCGACACGCGTTTTTGACGAGATTTTTTAATTTATGAGTGGTCGCAATTCAGTTGGCTAGTAGTCCTGCTTACTGCGCTTTTAGTTGCGGGTTCGATAGCCGCCAGCAGTGCGATTCAGACTTCCGAAAATGCATCCGATTCGATGATTTTCTTCGGAAAGTTGACGTTTTTTCAGTGAAGAAAAATTATAAACAAACTTAGAAACAAAAATTATAGAATTGTGTAGCAGCCGACTCTATGTAGAAAGTTCAGATTGTACAAGAACATGTAGGTTCATTACATTAAACAACATTGAATTACGAGTGTGTTATAAACAAATTAAAATTATAACATGAACATGAATATTATTAATAAATACACGAGAATTAATATAGTTTTTTTATGTTTTAACCAATTTAATACGGGTACGGTAGTTCTTGTATATTATACTTTCATTGCAAAATGTACACCAAAGGAAATAGTAGGTCCCTACCTAAAAGCGCACTTATTCACTCCATTTCAGAAACGCAATTCAAAATTCTAAAAGGAATCTAATTAAGCAGTAGGTTAGAGGATATCTTACTGCAAACTTGCAGTCTGAATATTTCTAAAGCTGAAGTGTATTCATATTTAATCAACTAAAGGAGTTCAGATATACATTATTAAAGTAACGCTTAATTAAAAAGTCAATTATGAATACCGTACTTAATACTACTAGAACTTTCCAACAACAATAAATCAGGAGTATCCACTGGTTCTTGGAAAGTAATAAAATCAGAGAAAAGTGAAAAAGTGAAAGTGTTTTATGAAGTTTCTAAAAAGAAAACGAAAGCAAAGACAGATTATATTTTGTGATCTTATTTATTGGTTAATTTTTGTAAGAGGTGCGTTGGCCGAGGGGTCTACCTTGACTTTCGATCCGAAGGTCGTAGGTTCGAATCCTGGCCGTGCATCAATGGATTTTTCGTTTCGAAAAATTTATATGCGAACACGAGCTTTAAACGGTGAAGGAAAACATGGTGAGGAAACCCGCGGCTTAGTCAGCCCCACACGTACTGACCATGTCTTTCCTGTGGATATGGCCGGTTAAGCTGAGAGGATGGTTTAGGTGCTGGATAAAGAAAAATAGTAGTCCACGCGGGCGTTCGCTAGTTTACAATAATAATAACTTTAACAGGCTGTATCCCCAGGCGCTACAATATTTGCTCAGATATTTATGCCTTTAAGATTCTGTATAGATGTCTAGAGAATTCGCCAGATTACTAACTATACCTTTTCCAATCAATAATTTCACAAAATACGTAATATACATGCTCTTCAGATTCACAATCAAACACAAAATAGTAGATAGATAGATAGATATTTTATTCATCAACACAATACATTTGTCTGTTAAATAGTGTCTTAAAGCCTATGCTAGGTTTAACTAGACTAGACACTAAGGTTCTCTTAACATATAATCTACCTACCTATTATACCGCCTATTATACCGCCATAATAAAATTGATATCATTATTAGTGGTGGCTAAGTGACATGGGCAAATTAAGATTTTTGCGAAAACTGTAAGTACCAGTTTACCTTACTTTTCCACTTTTTTATTTTTTCGAATTTTCCCTTTATTTGTAAGACCTTGCTCTGAAAACTAAAAAACCCATCCTAATCCATCTAAAAATCAATTCATCCCACTAAATCCATTCAAAAAATCTACCATTGTCGAATAGCCCACGAAATATTCTGTAGCTCGCCTGCCAATTCCCGATTCGCTACTTGCTAATCTCGCCTCCACACGCAAGCAATTTAGATAAAGAGGCCAAAATACCTGAGCCTAAGTAATCGGTGATTCAACGCGAAATTCACAGGCTAAACGAAATTACAAGTAAGCAGAAGCTTAGGCCCAATGCAGACGAAGGCGATAGCGAGGTTATGGCTATAAAGTAGCTATTTATTTAAGCTATTTGTATAAAGCACCTTAGGATAAAGTAAGATAATTGCCTCTCTGATGGTTTTAGTCGTTTTGATGCAAACCCAAATTGATATAGTCGTTCAAGTCGGAAAAGTAGATTGTTTTGAGTAACTGTGTGCGCCACATGCAATAAAACATTGTAAAGGAAACCTGCAACGAAAATCCGTATTTTTGGATAAAGCAATTCTAAAATATTAAGTAAAAACTTAAAATTAAATTCTGATGAGTAAGTAGTCAACTCTTATATTGGAGTTTAGGCCGCCTAAAAGCTTCCATCATGGCTGAAGGAATAATATAAGTGCTGGAAAGACTGTGTGTGTTTGTTCGTATGAGCTAGTGACTAACTCTTGTGGGCATGCGTCAAAGCCGGAACTGATAACTTGCGGTCACCTATCCAAATTGTGACCGCTCAGAAGGTCGCTTAACTTAAACGATCTATCAAGGCCACGAAAGACTTACCTCTAAACATTATTCTTTTCATAAATAAAGGTTGCCTATGAATTTTAAATCATCTGGAATATATGGCCAAAATATTTATGTTTTTTGACTTTGAATGTTTGGGGAATAGGGTGGAATCGTTCCCCAAAGGCAGTATAGGTGGTGCCTCTGCAACGGGCCGGCCCATCTGGCCCACTTTCCCGTGGTCTTTCGACCGACAGTTGTTGTCAGTTGGTTGTATATAACCCGATCGGCGTTGGGTAGTTCACTTGCGCGATTTAGGAATTCTGTTGTTGCGTGGCGCCATCTGTAGTGCGTAGAATGTCTATGTAGTTCATCTAGCGACAGGTAGAAGTCGCTACAAATGTCTACTAACTACTAGGTACTTACTACTAACAGAATGTAGTCCATTGCATACTGTTTTGTGTCGTTTCTATGCAAAGCAACTTAAACAATGCAGTGCTGTCAACTATGCAGTCGCGACAACGCGAAGTGTAAACATTTCAAACTCATTCGCAACAATTCAAACCCCTTGCAAAAACCACACGCAACCTACGAAACTCGACCATGATTACGTAAATTAGAAACTAACTAGTACCAGCTATTAGCTCGGTGTAGATTGACACAGAGAAAGAGTTGCATCGATGTACCCGGTAGAAACGGCAATGTCTCATCGTTTTATCCATTCAGGGTCTTACTTATGAAAGATGTTTAAAGTTGAACACTGGTTAAACAACGTCTTGTCTTTATTTGTGGATAGTGCCGAATAGAAACAGGACGTTGTTTAACCGGTGTTCAACTTTAAACATCTTTCATAAGTAAAGGGGTCTGTCACTGCCACAATCAATTCTGGAACCGCTAAGATCTGTCTTGATAAAAAAAATTCATGAGATTTTTTTTTTACTTACATGTCAACGAAAGAAATGGCAGCAGATTTAGAAGCCGTTTGAGATATTATGCTCAATATGAAACACAGACCTTGCTGTCCTTTTGAATCTGTTGAAGAAAGGGATGGCAACGTTATATAACTATACTTTCTTTTTCAATGCAAATACACTATACTTACAGCTCTTGAAACTGTAACTGTCGTTTCATTGTGTAAGGAGGGGATGGCAACATTTGTAGAACTGTCAAATAGTTATCGTACAAAAATCGATACAAGTCATGACCTATTATTTTGACGAATGAGAATCTTGAAATTGCTGTCATTCGGAACTAATCGGATTAACGAACATTGCCGATGATGCCTCTGAGTTGAATGAACCTCTACTAGCTGTTAGCTAGGTACTGTTGCGTGACTAGAGGTCCATTTCGGCTTGATAATGACGTCCTAATTGTATGATGTTCTTGGCTGTAAAATGCGGCAAGTTTCCTGCCATTTCATAGACGTGATTTTCAAAATAGCTAATCTAAATCTTCTAAACTGGGGTAATGAGGGGCAATTTATGTTAGTACCCCCCCAATTCTACTAGATGACAACGTCAATCATTCCGCTGCGTTTTGGTTCGATCTCATAAATGTCAGCCATTTGGTGAATAGTAGAATAGCTTTTCAAAAATTAGTTCTGCCAAAATCCAAACCTTAGTTAAAACCTCACCACAACTGGGGCCCTAGCCATATTACACTAACTACCGTCGCGACGGTGAATTTAATTTAATTTTGAAGTATTCTATTCTATCGCGACGGTAGATAGTGTAATATGGCTAGGGGCAGAGTCGTTTGTCATTAGTAGAATAGGAAACAGTCGAAAATCTAAAGTTTAGTTAAGGTTTCGCTTGAGGTTGATAAAAAGTTCGGTACTAGAATTGACACCACTTCAAGTTAAAAAAAATGTGATCACAACTACACGGTAGATATTCTCTCGGGTTGGATTTAGTATTAAGAAGCAGGATTTTGGGGGCAAAATGAAGGGGGGAGGTGAGGGGGGGTTCCCCCTCCCCCCTGGTACCACTCCCATTACAAGGTAACGCACCGTTCTGGAGATAATCAAATTATTGTTTTTATATACAAACTGGTAAAAATTGGTAAAAATTTAGTATTCGGTAACAATATTTTGAGGGGGGGGGGAGGGGGGGGATCCCCCGCCCCCCTGGTACCACTCCCATTCCAAGGTAACGCACCGTTCTTGAGAAAATCAAATGTAACCTAACCTAACCTAACCTATACGGGGCAACCGAAACGGGCACCCTGTAGGTTAGGTTAGGTTTGTATATAAAAATGCGAGCGAAGCGAGCCCACCCACAAAATCTAGTGGCACAAACCCCCATCACATCTAAAAGAGAAACTAAATCAGAACCGACACGGGGCACCCTGTAGGTTAGGTTAGGTTTGTATATAAAAATGCGAGCGAAGCGAGCCCACCCACAAAATCTGGTGGCACAAACCCCCATCACATCTAAAAGAGAAACTAAATCAGAACCGACACGGGGCACCCTGTAGGTTAGGTTAGGTTTGTATATAAAAATGCGAGCGAAGCGAGCCCACCTACAAAATCTGGTGGCACAAACCCCCATAACATCTAAAAGAGAAACTAAATCAGATCCGACACGGGGCACCCTGTAGGTTAGGTTAGGTTTGTATATAAAAAAGCGAGCGAAGCGAGCCCACCCGCAAAATCTGGTGGCACAAACCCCCATAACATCTAAAAGAGAAACTAAATCAGATCCGACATGGGGCACCCTGTAGGTTAGGTTAGGTTTGTATATAAAAAAGCGAGCGAAGCGAGCCCACCCACAAAATCTGGTCGCACAAGCTGGTGTTTGGGGGGGGGGGATCCCCACCCACCCTCCCCCCCAAATACTGTTACCGAATACTAAATTTTTACCATTTTTTACAAGTTTGTATATAAAAACAATAATTTGATTATCTCCAGAACGGTGCGTTACCTTGTAATGGGAGTGGTACCAGGGGGGAGGGGGAGCCCTCCCCCCCCTCCCCCCCTCACTCCCCCTCCAAAAATCCTGCTTCTTAATACTAAATTTTTACCGCATTTCTAAAAGGAATGGCGATGAAACCTAATTTTTTTTTGTCATCAGGTAAGTAGGTTAATAAAAAATGTTAGACACGTAACTTTTTATACTCAGTTGTGACGTAGCGAGCTCTCCAACATTTTTTATTACTACGACATTATGATAAAGCAAAAAATACGTTTCAAATATTTTATTTATGAAATGACTGACGACACGACGGACTAAATATAATTTCCTATTTTTTTATTTTTTTTTTCTTTATTTGGCTTCGCACGTCTTGTGCATTCAGCCAGTGTCAAGTAATCAATAAATTTCAAGTTTATAGATAAATCAGTTATATAAATACATATTACAATACATAATTATAATATCCCACCCCTCCCCATGTGCCTCAGTAAAGATGTGGGGCTTTACTGAAACATCAACACGGACTTTTTGGGAGAACTCGAAAAACAATGTTATCCAATTTTGTTTCACTTGCCCACACTTATGCACATTCACGAACACTTAACGGTTAATAATCCACCATTATTACACATTAACATTCGAAGCAACACAAGTTTTGGAAAATAAAACAAAAACGAAACACGACTTCTCAAATTCCCGCCAAAAAGCCTAATTTCCTTTTTTACGTAGACGTCATCTCTATACGCGCATTTTGAACAATCTAAATTCTGTCACAAAATTGCCAAAACGTAAAAATGAAAAATCATTTTATAACAATCGAAACTCCGGCTTAAGTGGCGCATTTTGAGTTGGGTCATTTTCTAGGACTAAAGATGCTGCCTTGATTCATTTTCTTTCCTTGACCCGTGTTCAGTAGACGTGTAGCAGTTTCCGCACGCAATTCAGAAATTGCGAAGAGTCAATGAGGCTTCAAACTTGGTTTAAAATAATAATGGAATTTTTATTCTGAAAGGTATTATATTCTGAATTAATTGCGTTGAAAAAGTTGAAATTTTCATCAACTATTACTATATATTATAAATTGTTAAATATTTTATCTTATTTTTGTGCGGTGCACAGAATATTTTAACAGATGTGGTGTAAGCTGGAGAGCTTTTATTTACATTGATATTGTGTGGTCGTCTGCAAAATTTACTATATTTTTTTTACGAATATCCACATGGCACTTTTATCATACTAAGAACAGATTACTATCTCGATTTGTCTTTTTTAAACTTTTGCGATCAGAACACATTATAATTATATACTAATGTATCCAGGTATTTATCACATGAATTATGTGATAAGTAACTATCTCGATTTATTGTTCCATTTAGGTGTAGGTCTTGTGTACTCGGGGACATCACAACTAGCTATTTATCAAGTCAAGCCTTGGTCATGTTCTAGCAATTTACACGACCACCACGACTTAGTCCTGGGTTCTCTGAGATACGGCGATCATGACCTTAATGTAATGTTATACCATTGACTTTCAGTACCGGGTCAGGGTATTTTCTTTGTATAGTATGTTTTTACAAAAAAAGTATCTAAGTAGTATATTAGTCATGTGGTTCCCATAACATAAGCTCTGCTAAGCTTGGGGCTACCATGATAGTGTGTGAAATGTCAAACAGTACCACGGTGCACAAGGTATGCTTGCTGAAGTCGGTGCTGCGGCCCCCTGTTCGAGACGGCACTGCAGAATGTGGCAGCAAGCATGTTAACCAACAACAAAAAAAAATCTTAATTCGCTCTGTTGATGTGTATTGACGAACTCCATAACTACTTGCTCGGTTCTGATTATTATGTACAAAAAAATACCCGAACATGGCCCCGTATAAATGTTATGTCTGAGGGATTGATATTTTTGTAGTAAAACTTCAAAAATGGCGTCATTACGGACCTCGCGGTTTGTATGTGTTCGAATAAGCATAATGGCCATATTATGGCCAAAATTGGGTTAGGCGGTTTTCCCACTGCAACACGCCCTGCAGTGGTGCGTGGAGCGACAGACCAAAATTGACGCGACGCCGACGGAGCGCGTTGTTAGTGTGTTGTCCTAGGCGTGTTTTCTATATAAATTGAGATAAGTACTTGCATGCAATGTTAAACCTCGCTATGCAACGGAGCTCGGTGCAGTGTGTTTTACGCCTAAGCATAATTCTATAAAAATACTGCTACCTATGTGCATGATAACTTAATTCGAAACATTCTATGTCGTTGACCGTTTATTTGGAAAGCAAAGCTTAATTCTCCACATACTCTGTCAAAACATGTGCCCGCAAGCGCGCTTATCTAACTCACGGCAAAGACCGACTGGCTATACAACTATGCATCAACATGTCTCACTTAACTTACTTGCTTTTCACCTTCGTTAAATCTATTATTAGAACTTTACTATATTTTTTGGTTACAGAGTGAACAGGACCCTCAAATATTCTTTTGCTAGGTATTCTAATTGTACTTAAAACGAGTTCTCGGCTATCGATTTTCGTGAACAAAAAAATATCTTCCTTTCATAACAAAGCAGATCTTATTAGGCTAGCACTACACAAAGAAAAATTTAGCAAGATGACAGCTAACCTTCAGTAATGGAGAGGCACTGAAACAAGAAGATACAATAGTGTATCAAACTAATAAAAATAAACATACAAGTTTATTTGTAAGGCCTTAAAGTTTCAGATGGTCACGGAAGGTCAAACAATATAACTGTTGGGTGTAGTTGATAGCTAGGAATGTACCCTAACTTATGCTAGGTCTACGTGCCTATGGTCTAAACTTTATGCTTTAGATAGCCTAGAAAGTTTTACAATCTGAATATACATACAATTTTTGATGAATTGAATGGCTGACTGTATAAGTGACCTAGCTACGAGTATACGGACAGACACTAACAATATAATTCTGAAAGTTTGTATGTTTGGATGTTCTATAATAATCCTGTTTGGATTCGACCAAACTGGATTAAGTTTTTACTCGAGAGTAAACTACTGTTTGTTTGAATATTTTGATATTTTAAAGTTGACACCTTATAACCAGGATAATTTGAATGCACATAATAATGTTCGGTTGCGCTTTCTAAACAATTGTATGTCGAATTATGTCGGCTAGTTACTCTGGAGTAAGATTACGTTTGGTCGAATCCAGCCTAAATAATATAAAGATTTAAGAGAAATATTTGTTTCTCTTCAAAACCGTGGGTATTTTACTAGTTTAACTATAAATCAGAGTTATTGTAGGTCATTGTAGGCATTTACAAAGTAAAGGAACGGTTCCCCAACCCAGCTGTAAATCTAAAGTATCAAAGTCGTTAAGCTAAACAACCGTATTCATAGACGTCCTTTTAAACTGATTTATAAATGTTTTCATACTGTAAATATTGATATAACAGTGCTAAATTAAAAGTGATAAGATGAAATGAATAATAGATATTGAAAATTTTTAACTTTCGCAACTTGTAATGAAAATATTTCATATAATTACTTACATTAATTATTATCATATTTTTTTTCATTAACTACTCGATTTACATCCGAATTCTGAAATGCTACTTAGTCTAAGTGGTGCTTATCATTGTCAACTTTTACATACGATTCTGAAGAGTAAGTGTGAAATTACAGTGGCAGCGGGCGGGGCGGATGAGCGGGTGACGCGTCGAGCGGAAAACGCTCATTTCAATAGATGAACACAGTTTCGCCCGCCCCGCCCGCACTTGGTGCACCTTGGTACTTACACGCCAGCGGATTCCGCTACCCGCGCCGCTCCCACTGTAATTTCACACTAAGAACGTCTCAAATAGATAAGTACGTCTCAAATATTTAAGTAGCGGTTCAGTAATCGGGCATTAGTCACGATTATCAACTCTAAAACTAACAAAAACCCTATTTTCTCGCTTAGAAAACACATTTTTTGGTTTTATTTTCCGACTTATCTATATCATTTCCGCTTTCGTTTCGAAGCCTATCTATAAATAAAGGCCCTTCGACAAAAACGGTAAAAATACTTACCGACGGAAGTCTCATAAAGCAAAAGACACAATACATTTGGCCGGCCGTAAATCGTGGAACGACGATATTAAATATTCGTTAAGACATCCCCTTCGAAACTGTATAAAATAATATTGGGCATATTTTAACATTTGTTGAAATGCTGTACATTTTACCTGGATCTTTGGAAAGTTATACAAATTCGAACAGTGTAACGTAAACTATAGTTTGACCAAAACCGCTGTACCGCGCCTTAGGTATGCGCGCGGCGAGACGGGGAGGAAATATCGTACTATATATTATCTATTCTATGCCATCAGTCTGCTGTCAACGCTTACTTTTCCTCACTTTTCCTCGGCCCCCACCTCGCCGCACTTCACAAGGAGCGGTAGGTACAGCGGTTTCGGCCAAACTATAGTGACTCTGTGAGCTGAAACCTCGCAAGTCTGTATTTGCTTCAAAAAATCTAAAAGTGAGCTATTTACTACATTTTTAGAAGTTATTCAGGTGTTATTCTCCTCAACGGGAGATTATAGAGTAGGCTTGCCTGGTGCTGGCACCATCCTCGCAACTAGGTTTACTTGTATAATTAAGTTCGTATGAGTGGTATGAGCAGTAGCTAACTCTGATAACGGAGTTTTTAGTCCGCTTTATGGCCGTGCCATAGGGGTACACTTGAATTTCTGAACTGAACTGAAAATCTAATAGAAGTTGGGGTACTTACTTACTTACTCCTACTTTACTACTTTGGCTCAGGGACCCAAAGTGAGTCTTGGCCTCCGAAACGAGAATTCGCCACTTCCTTCTGTCCATAGCTGCCTCCAGCCAGTTGTCGGCTCCGAGGTTGGGGTTGTTATGTTGGTTGTGGGAAGTTGGGTACACTAGTAATTTTTTTTTTTATTCATTTCGGTGTGAACGAAGTCCGGATATTAAGTGGCCATAAATTGCGGCGTCTACGGGATGATTCCCGTTTCACTTAACCTTTTTACGTATTATATTCAGGTTTCGCCTCGGCTCAGGGTAACGCGCCCGAACGTATGGAAATTGTATGGATATGCGAGATCGTTTCGAGATGAGAGGTCATTTTGCTTATTAGCACTTGCGGGATTCAGGCATCTTATTGGTTCTTGAGTGAAGTGAGAGCGCTAGTAGAGCCTTGAAAGTAACTTAGGTACATTACCTCGTCGAAAATACTAATTCGATTTTTTATGAGTCATTAAGAAAGGTTTCAAAACAATCGAAATTTCCATGTCCACGGGCTGATTGTCTAACTTGTCTCAAACCTCAAATTGGTCTCAAACTGTCAAAACGATCGCGTAGGGTTCTTTTGTCGCGCTCGGTCTCGTTGAGAAGAGAGCTTATGAGAGTGACAGAGCTACTTGCGTGGTCTGAAACTGGTCAAAACTATCATATTTGACAGTCTGAGACCGATTTTGGTCACTATCAAATATAGACAAATGTTGCTATTTTTGCCCTTATCCAAAGAAAAGAAATCAATGATTTATGCAGATTACTGCTGAGTGTTTTCCTGCCTTTGAACGTTTATGGCCTCAAACTTGTCTGTACTGCGCCATCTATCGCGGGGGAAGTTTTCCGTGTAAATCAAAGAGTCCACTTCACCTGCCTGATGACAAACATTTTCCAACTAAACAAGTGCCATTAATCCGAAAACACTTTCCAGTACAAAGCGCGGCTAAAATGGTGCTGGGGCCTTACTATGAACTGTTAGAGCAATGTCAAAGTAAGATTACTCTGATTCCGGGCTAAGATAAGACTAAGGTAAGGTTAAAGTAAGCCTAACGCAGGAATGTTTTGGTAACGTCTCATCGTGGAGTGTCAAGTCATTTACGCGATGCAGGACTGTTTTCACCTTGTTTTGACATTGCCCTAAGAGTTGGTGGTACGCCGGCTGGCTCGCGGTGCTTTCTACAGTGGCATTCATGAAAATAAATAGGTTTATAAATGGCTTGAATTCAAAGAATTAATTTTCAGTCAACAAGGAATTCCCAAAAATTCAAATACTGAGTAAATCGGGTTATTTGCACTCGTCAGATCTAAGTAAATATTGATGTTTCGTTTATCGAAATCGATCAGTTTTTGAACGATTTACTTTATTACTTATTTACTTTATTGAACGTTTTACAGTAGTTCAATGTTATTTTAAATTTAGTTTAGAGAATATTCAACTTAAATATCACACTACCGAATTATCTTTTTATGCGTTATTTATCTATGGACTCATAAATTCAAAATTCTGAAAATATACAAAATATTGTTTCTAACAAATATGTTAGAAACAATATTTTGATTTGATTAATGTTACGAGTAGATAGATTTTAGTAAAATGGTTTTGATTATACTATATCGAATTTGAGTATAGTAATTCCGTAGTACTAGTATTCTGTGGTAATACTCTATCGAATACTCAAAACCATAATCACTATGGACCTTCAATCGATACTATACACTGTATCATAGATGGGCTTAGATGGGTCTTAGATGGGCTAATCGACCCTGACGGTATAGCACGTCTACTACCAACCGACCAACCACGCGGTCCATCTAGTTTGACGGTTGGTAATTATTTTTCTTAACCGACAATCTGGTTTGTCGGTTTATATTTTTTTCCTAGCCAATGACAGATTAATACAGGGTCAGGTCACGTCATACAGGGTCGATTAGTCCATCTGAGATTCCCGATGCAACATTTTAGGGTCTCCCCGCTCCCCATGAGGCTAAAACGCCGCTTTCAGAACGGGTAAAAGACACTTGCGCGGATTGAATTCTTCAAAAGAGTCTTTTTGGAACAAGTGCACTGGACGTTTCATTAATGGTACCGCTCTGAAAGAAACGATTTATATTTTGAACGTTCGACCTTTCAACTTTCTGGTAGGAAAGCCTTTTTTACAACTTCTTTGTATTGAGAGTGGTGTTCTTGGAGATTCTATAGCGGTATTTTCGGCAAATTTATTTTGGGTTCTTTATTTTGTGGGGATATTTAATAAGTTTTCTAACATAAATGAACAAAGTACAAAAGTGAGTGGATCATTTATTTATTGAGCTGATGGCCAATTCCTTGCGCTAGAAAATGACCCAACGAAAAGTGTGCTGCGGTAGGCGGGGCTTGGAAACTGTGCAGAAAACTATTTCAACCCAAATGTCAAGAGAATAAAGTCGATTTTTTAACTGTGCGTCTCGAGTTCGAATAGAAGTTTTGACGTGTGAGTTTGCTTATGCCATATTTCAAGCATATTTCCCTTCACTGCAGGTCAATCAAACATAGTCTGTGTACCTTGTCAGGACAGTCGGCATCAAAACACGCCAAACAAACAATGATTCAATTTATTACAGAACAAGCAGGGTAAATAGTACATTGTGGCCGCAGAGTCAGCTTAGCCTCGGATCAACAGTGGCCCGCCTCGGGCTTAGGTCCAGGGAGTGGGCACGATAACTTACTGGGAGATTACGTGTTAAGAGATATTTAGGTCTACCGAACTAACATATACAATGCAGAATATAGCATGACGTTGAGTACGCCGGATCGTTTGGTTTATAATTGACTTCATTACAGGCTTTTACCTAAATAACTGTTAATGTCATGCCTAGAAAGGGAGGTTATGTTTTTAGAGTGTATGTCTATTGTCTATTCCTTTGTGCCGCTTTGCAGCCTAATTTATACTATTTTTGCGGCAACCAAGCGATGGCGAAACGAGCTACACACCTTCAGTAATCAATAGAAAGTATTGCTGCTGGATCGAAAAAAGAGGAAAACTCTGACCTTTGCCCATTAGTGGGACAGTATAGGCTAAATTTAAATAAATAATAAATAGTGGACATTTCACACAGTGCCATCTAGCCCCAAACTAAGCAAAGTTTGTACTATGGGAACCAGATAACTAATAGAATACTTATATATTTTGTAAATACATAGGTACATAAAATAGTTTATAACAACCAGACACAGAACAAACATCTATTTTCATCACACAAATATTTGTCCTGGGTCGGAATCGAACCCACGACCTACGTAGAAGGCAGAGCTACTACCAACTGAGCTGAGAAGCCAGTCAAATTATTATGGAAGATCTGTCAAAAGGCCAAGGCTTGAATACGAGAAGCTTTGGAATACGAGACTGAAACTAACAGACTATTAGAATACTAAGCTCACTGAAGAATACTGAGCGTTGATCAGAAACGACGTAGACTAGGTCACGAGCGTTTCTAGAACAAGCCGACAAAACTTCTTCAGCTTACGTCTCTCATAAAACGGCGACCGCTATTAAAACAAACTTACGATACAAAAAGTACTTAGTAGAAGGAACAGGAGTAGAATCACCTAGCTCTTAAGACGTTTCAAAGTGGTACACTTGTGATCTTATTGAATAAATGAATTTGACTTTTGACTTTTTGACTCACCAAAAACAATGGGCATCCATACAGAGCTGAGTGAAGATGTTCATTATAATTTTTTTCCGAAAAATCATTTATGGAAAAACCATGATGATAATGCTAATACAATTGATACGTAGTACTCTAAATGCAGCCACATTAAAAAAAACAAGAAGTACCAAGGACTAATTACAATAAGTAAGGAAACAGTTTTCTTGATAAATTCAAAACTTTTTTAATGAAAATGTAGTAAAGCGAATCTGTCATAAAGCTCAAGGGATCTTTTTTTTTATTTCTTATTTTTATTGTAGATAGACCTTTGTTTAGTCACAATCTTACCTGATGCCACTTCTGTGCCTGATGCACAGATAATATAATACTATACTAGTACCTGATGGTAAGCGACGATTTGGCTGACGATGAATCACAAAAGTCTAATTATTAGATCTCAGCACCAAAGATGGGTACTCCGGGGATATAAAAACATCCAGGGCACTACTGGGGTACGGGCGGTAGTACGGTGGGTCCGGAAGGAATTTGACGGTGTCCGTTTCTTAGCAACCTTAAGTTTTTCACGTAGTATATTACAGAGAAGCCATAAATTTCTAAAAGCCTAAACGGACACGGGTCGGTCGTGCGTGAAAAATATTATCCACATTTTATACCAAATATTTCGTCTCGATGTTGCTTCAGTCGTACAGTCCACATCAGGTAGAGCCTTTACGGTAATCCGAAATACGGGTAATGTTTTTACAAAAGCTATTTTATTTCATTTAGTTTCAAAATTCATCATCAAATAAGCGCAGGAAGCGCAGGATTCTTCATCAGCTTCATCAGTCCTCAATAAATCGAGCAAGATCTTATTGATCTTCGATGTATTGGAGATACATTTTCGAAAGTCTGAACCGCACTGCAGGACGTCTTACCAAACTACGCAACGAGAGAGCTACTTTTAGATGATTTTTGGTGATGACTGTACGAAGTTGAGAGGAGAAATAAGTAGACATTTTGTTATACTGACTGATTGATTGGCCGTCTAAAATATTTTTGCCGTACTAAAAAACCTTTGTTACGACTAAGAGCCTTCTGCACTATCTCTGAATAAGGTCTGAGTAAGGTCTTTAGTAATCTAACTGGTGAATAAAGTGAAAACTACCGCAGTCACTTCTTTCTCCATCGCAAGACTAACCAGCAGACATTTATCATTATTTTAACTTGCCAAGTTACTTGGTAAATCATCAATACTTTATCCGTAGATCAAGCGCTACTAGTGTAGCTTACATAGACGTTCTTGATAGATCTCAAAGTTCATATCAGATTTCAAAATGGTACTCTGTGTGATCCTATTGAATAAATGAATTTAACTTTGACTTTGACTTTGATCGTCTAAGTTAAGCGACGTTCTGAACTGTCTCAAAATGGATGGTTGAAATAGTAATAACTATTTTATTTTATTTGATTTATTTATTTTATTTTTGAATATCGGTAAACTTACAGCTAGGTACATTTATAATGTAAAAAATAATACATGTATGAGAAGGTACATGTATGCTAACGGCCAATTACAAGTTTACACTGATAGGAAAACTACTGAGAAACTACTGAGAGTCTCCATGCCTCAAAGGGCATATTAATGTCGTTCCCGGCTTTAAATTAAGCCATGACGGAGGCCTTCAGGCGGCTTAAACACACCGTCACCAGTTGGCAATGCATATTGCCACTGAGAAATGATGAAACAAGCCTCTATTTCCGGTGATTCTATTGTATACTAACCAAAAAAATTATCGCTGAATCCAATGAAACTAAATTACCTACTGCATGATTGAAATTTCTAAAATTACTATAATTTTAGCAAAATTTGATAAATAATGCGTGGTCATTTCGAATAAACCGCTGAATATTTTCAAAATATCGCGCAATGCTCGATAACCACGCCTCATTGGACAAATAGAACGTTCAGCTGAATCGATTATAATTCACGAATTTGTTTTGCTGAAATTATATTAATTCCTGTGTGACGCTCGAGTGGGCAGGTTGGGTGCGTTTCCATTTGGAGACGAGAAATAATACGATAATGTTGTGTTAAAGGCTTATTTTACTATAAAAAACAAAATAATAGAGAGATGTCTACCACGTCGATACAAAATCAGAAAAAATGGGAAAAAAATAATTTGCAATGATTAAACATTTAAAACTATAGAATTAGCTATAGCGACATTTTCTCGTCACTACTACTGCAACGCATCAGACAATGAGCAGAAGATCTCTTGGAGTTACTATTAGATGCAGAGGCGGATTAAACTTCGAAAGCGCCCTAGGCAAGCTCCTCATAGGCACCCCTCTGGTAACAAAACCATCAAATACCGTATTTGGACAAACCTCTGACAGGATAGTGCTAATCGGTGCTAAAAACGATAAAAATGTTCTTATCCAGATATTCGAGCCGACACGACGTCATGGGATTCGGTAGCTGAGTCTGGCTTGAGGAGGATCGTTTGAACTAATGCGGGTTGGAATCTCAACGGAATCAAAAATTTTGATAAGAATTTTCATTTCAACAGTCGTGATATTATACATTTTTTTTATTATTTGATACGTTCACAAACCTCACTGAGTACTTACCATAAGTTTTGCTAATCTACAATACTAGCGTGTGTAGTAGCGTGTAGATTGAACTTATACAGAGCCTCTAGCGGATAGTTGATGTAGGTACTAACCATTTTTCATACGTTCCAATCTTCATACGCTAAGCTCATGGAATCTGTACAGATACGCAGTCAGTGGAAACGCGACCTATACCTATCGCATATTGAATAAAAGTAGGTCACTTGTTGAATTATGGTAGGTATACGCAAATGACCAGCGGGTAGTCATACCTGGATGCGAGTTACTAAATCATACTATGATTTTATTTAATGCGTTTACTACAGTGTCCCGATAAGTGGTATGTAGGTATGTATGTATGTGGACTCCCTTTTCCGCAATTGGACTCAGAGGTGGTCCTTTTTGCGTGGGGATGAGCTGGCTCACTAGTTGTGGAGCCAGCCTAGCTTCTCCCAGAAGCGCAGAAGATTCCTGGGGTCTTCGCAGGCCTCGAGGAGTGACCTCGGATTGTTGAGGATTTGCTGCCGTTGTGCTGCTACGCCCACGCATTCCAGGACTACGTGGGCTGCTGATTCTTCTTCGGTTAGACATCCTCTGCAGAGTGGGCTGTCCGTGATGCCGATGTTGTACAGATGTTTGTTGAGGGGGCAATGTCCTGTCAGTGTCCCTATGATAATTTTGAGGTCTTGACACTGCATCTACTAAAGATGTAAAAGCCTAAGTTAGTTGCTACTGTGGCCTCTGAAGGAGAGAGCTGCAGCTCCGCCTGTACACATCGACATGACTGTCGGGTGGTTTAATCAGCAGTTTAATAGCTTACTACGGGAAGCCTGCAAGTATATTATGGGACAGTCTGTCCCATAATATACTTGCAGGCTTCGTCCCGGACAGACGAATAGAGTGGACACCGCAACACATGTTTGTATAGCAATACATCCAGTAGTTTTTCTAAGAGTCATCGAATCTAAACTTATGCGAAGATTTCCAAAGAAAGTGCCGTCTGGGTTAGGATTCGAGTCACGGCCGTGACATGGGTCCGTACAGTCAGCAATTTGTCACTTGACCACTCCACATCCATCAATTACTCCATTGCAAATATTGGAGTCGGAAGAAATATGTTCTTCCAATTGTGCCGGGTCGGGCAAATGTGTTGGCAACTGTACGGTGGTGCGATGATAGAGTGCACTTAAAAATGAAACGTCCTATCATTTACGATTCCAACGGGATTCGAACCCGCATTGATACAAGCGAGTCTAGCCGGAGTTCTTAAACCAACTCGGTTACGGAATCCACATTCGTCGGGTTGAAAATCTTGTTAAGCTCATTTGTCGATTAAATGAAGGATATCACTATAAAAAAATTAGACTGCACTTGGATTTTTATGTATCTCAACAGTGGCATTCGTCGAACAAACAAACAGAGGGTCTTATTATTGGAGTGGACCGACAATCCGCAGATTGTAGGCTCTATGACGAATACTCCCAAAACTAAAAACAATATTATAGTGCCAAATTCTGTAGTTCAGCTTATGTTGGCGGCAACTGAAATCGGAACGTTTGACCAATATAAGCTGAACTACGAAAATTGGCACGGTATTTCGTCTTTAGTTTTGGGTGTAGGCCTAGGCCCTCTGCATCAATAGATTGTTCGTTTTGGAATTTTTTTATTCCTGATGACAAATGCAACCCAAACATTTATAGAGTCTCAATAAGAATTTAAAAAAAAAAATATTACTTATAATAGTCATAATAATATTATATTTAGAGCCGAGATCAGTTTACCTATAAGCAAAAGTTTGAATTCTAACCAAAAACTGAGAACTTACAAAAAATAAAATTAATATTTAATTGGTTCAATTCAAAGCTTCACCAGTCACGGTAATTTTCCGGGAAAAAAATTAACTGGTATTTTTCCCGGAAAATTACCAGTTCCTAATCTTGTGAAAATCACGGGCAACGGCTAGCCCTAACTATAATATTCTTCATGCGAAAGTGAGTTTGTTTGTTACGCTTTCGGGCCTTAACTACTCAACCGATCATCATAAAACTTTGCATACACGTTATTAGGAGTACATAAAAGGACATACTTAATTATATCTTTCATCCAGAAAAACCAAGGGATAGAAAAATAAAGAAATTTACATAAACGGGAGCGAAGACGCGAGTAAAGCTAGTTATGTATAATTAACTCGTAATACACACCCAGGTGGCGTGCAGCGAGGATATTAAGATAAATGATCTGTGTGCACTGTTCCTAATGAGTAGTGATGACGCACATCCTTAGGGTAAAGTTATAGACAAAAGGGCCATTTAACTATGGCGTAAGAAAGACGCAAAGACGAAAGAGCCGTGTTAGCCGAGGGGTGTTCCTCGACTTTCGATCCGAAGGTCTTGGGTTCGAATCCTGGCCGTGCAATAGATTTTTCGTTTCGAAAAATTTATATGCGCATTAACACGTGCTCTAAACGGTGAAGGAAAACATCGTGAGGACACCCGCGGCTTAGTCAGCTTCACACGTATTGACCACGTCTTTCCTGTGGATATGGCCGGTTAAGCTGAGAGGATGGTGTAGGTGCTTGGCAAGCCTACTCCATCTCAACATTGTCGCAGGCACTACAGTGTCCCGTTAAGTGTAGGCAAAGATTTCCTCCTGACACTGTATAAATCATCTTGTAAAGATGTAAAGGCCTAAGTATAGTAAGAAAGACGCATCCTTGTATTTATGTAGGAACGTACTTAGGCCTTTACATCTTTACTAGATGATTTATACAGTATCAGGAGGCAATCTTTGCCTAGTAGTGCCTGGAACATTGTTTGAGATGGAGTAGGCTTGCCAAGCACCTAAACTATCCTCTCAGCTTAAGAGGCCTGCAACAGGCGAATTTCCATATAAACGTAATACCGAAATAATCGATCGAGCGAGCGAAGCGAGCGAAGATCTTAGTGGTAAGTTGGGCGATTTTGCTTTGTATGTTTGTATGTTTGTATGTTTGTATGTTTGTATGTTTGTATGTTTCACGAATTGTTGTTCGAGCATAACTGTCGAACCGTTCATCCAATCTGCATGAAACTTGGTAGGTCAATAGGTTGTGGTAAGGAAATTTACGGCGGAGCATATGAGCTTAATCGATGAAGGGGTTGTGAAGATATTGGGTTCCCAAGGGGGTAAAAAATTATGAAAGTTACACAAATATATTGAGTGGGGTGTCATACGAAAGGGCTTATTTTGTACATTCCAAAATGGTTTTTATTTTTAATCTAAGATGTATAGTTTTTGAAATACGACCAAAGACCAAAAACTACGAAACCAGAGCTGCAAGAGCTCCCGTTTCATAGAGTTTCGATGTCTTCGTAGCTCATTGACTGGTCGGTCTTAAAAAGAGAGTGGCATCGTTGCGGTTTGGTTTGCAATGATTTTAGATGCTACTTGATTTATTTTCATGATAAAAAAAATTTTGATAAAAAATGAAAATAATTGGGGTAAAAAAAGTTAAGTAAACAAATATATTGAGTGCGGTGTCAAATGAAAGGTCTTTATTTGTACATTCTAAAATAGTTATTATTTTTATTCTAGGACGTATACTTTTAAAAATACGACGAGAATTCATAAATATGAAATAAATGAAAAATTAGACACGACATTATGTATTGCATGCATGCTAGTATTTTTTACCATGAAGAGCTAGCGCAATAGGCATACCCGGCAGTAGTAGCACTTGAAATTATAGGGGTAGTCAGAAGAAAGTCCAAATGTTGGCCATCTACGGTGCGCGAGATCTCAGTTCGGGGCGAACTACTAGTTTAAGTTAGTTTATGTTGTTAGATTAAGAGAGTAGGTATTTAGGGGAGGTGGGGGCATAACCACATATGGGGGCACAACCGTTTTCTATCATTTCGGGTGTTTTTTTGTTGAATAGCAAAATTTTTTTCGTATTGGTCACACCCTATCAATGGCCGCTCTCTTCTATGTTTGTGTCAGTGTCGCTGGTTGTGAAAAGAAAAAGTTATGTGCATTTTTGTTAAATTTGGTGAGTTTTTTATAATTACGTTACAATTTTAAAAATGTGATAGGTACACCGATTATTAGTTTTATGATTGAGTAATTTACTAAACTTGCGAGCTCTTTATTTGTGCTTTATTAACATGGTTTGTTCGTTACCTACCCTCAAAATACCAGACACAGCGAATGTCAATTTACAAAATCAGTACCTGGGGCAAAACCACATAGGGGCACAACCGCATAGGGTTCGGGTATGAAAAAATTAAAGTGGAAGAAAACACAAGCAGTGAATAAATCGATCAAGAAAGCTAAACGCAACAGTGAAGATGAATATACAGATGATGCAGATAAAGATAATGAATTCATATTTTGCTCGGAGATATACTCTAAATCTAAGTCAACAGTTGGATTAAATATACAAAGTGTCCTAGTTGGGCTCAAGATGCTTGTGCAGGCGTAGATGAAGAAGATGATCTCGATGATGTCTGTGATTTTTGCCAATAATGGCTAAAATCAGTTTTTCCCCCTTTGGAAATTGCTGGGTCGGTTGTGCCCCACTGTAGGGGCAAAACCGTTTTTTTATATTAATGCAATTTTTAGGTTATTACCACTTTTTATGATGATTTTGTGCGTGAAAAGTAATTCAAATGTGTGAAGAAATAGTACTATTACTTAATAAAGCCGTGAAAATTGCTAAATTGCTTTAATTTCTTTATATTTTAATTGACTGATTGTTATTGGTGCGGTTTTGCCCCCATCTCCCATATCTAGGTTCCTGTTAAACTTTTGTTCCGAAAAACTTACTTAAAAAGAAATGTAAGCAAATTGAATTGAAATCTTTGTAGGTACACCAAAAATGCCATTTTTTCTTTTCATTTGTTATATAGTAAGTTTTTTGGAACAAAACTGTAACAGGAACCTAGATAAATACTGCCTTTATCCAAATCAATCAATATCATCAATACTTATAATAAAACTGTAACAGATCAAATTCTGTACATTGAAGATATTTTAAAAAAAATTTTTTCGAGGGCACTCCATAATCGATACTGAAGCCAAAACTGTAATTTTTTTCATTCATGTCTGGCCGGGCATCACGTCGAAACTACTGGATGGATTTAAATGAAACTTGGTATGATTTGAGTGCATACTACGAGGTCTAATATAGAATACTTTTTATCCCGGAATTCAGCACGGTTCCTTAGGGAGAGGGGATGAAAGTCAAAATGAGTATATGGTTGTAATTCATGAACGCGTAGTCCGATTTCATTGATTCTTTTTTTGTTTGAAAGTAGGTACTTTTGATATTGTCCCGTAAAAATTTCAAGGTCATGATCTGATGGAGTCAGGAGCTGTTCAACAGAACTCCTCAATAAAAAGGCCGATTGAGTTGAAACTAGGAACTCAGCATATCTGTAAAGTTCCGACTACAATGTAATAATATGGTGACAGCAAGCTGATCTGATGATGGAGTCAGGACCTGTTCCATGGAACTTTTTAGTGATATGGGTATCAAATGAAAGAGCTTGATGCACAATGCTGATGTAAACACAATGCTGATATGATGATGGAGTCAGGACCTTCATGGAACTTTTTGGTGATATGGATATGGGTATAGGTTTTCTCTCTTTCATGCTTCTCTGCTTCTCTTTATACATGCTTCTCTCCATTTAGGTATGCTTGAAGCAATACGAAGTTTGCCGGGTCAGCTAGTAATAACATAAAGTTATAAAAATATGCTCAAATTTTAAATTATTTCGGTATTACGTCAATACGTGTGGGGCTGACTAAGCCGCGGGTTTCCTCACGATGTTTTCCTACACCATTTAGAGCTCGTGTTAATGTGCATATACATTTTTGAAATGAAAAACCCATTGATGCACGGCCAGGATTCGAGCCCACGACCTTCGGATTGAAAGTCGAGGTTCTATCTTGGCCAACACGGCTCTCTCTATCTATGTAATAAATGGTGGTATAATTGAACGAAAATCATTTACTGTCTTCAGGGTGGATTCTACAGGCCTAAGGCGCAGTCCAGATAGAAAAGATGCGGACGGGGCGCGGACATTTGTCTTTTCCGCGTCCCTTTCATACAAAATGTATAGTAGCGTCGCGACGCAAAACATACGGAAGGGACGGGGCGCCCCGAATGTTTTGCGGAAGAGACAAATGTCCACGTCCCGTCTGCTTCTTACGTCTTTCCAGCGCCTAATGTGAATCTAGTGAGTCTAAGACACGAGAAGAAAACTTGTAAGAAAACCTGCCTGTTTCACTTCAAACAAAAACAATAGATAGAAAACTCCGAATGTTGCCATTCAACAAGTACCTTCCGACAAAGTTCCAACTTGAAGAATATCGACAGTTTAAAACTATCGCAAGTGCTCCCTAACTTTCTTAATAAAACTCTGTTTACTGCACTTTGATGTAATATCTTAGAATCTGCCTATCTACGGGGAAGTTTCTAAGTTATTATTGCGAGCCTCGCAGAAAGCTAGAACGTTTATTGCTGTTGCAACTTCCAATAGTTGCATTGCAATATTCAGATTTTTACTATCAACTTCCACTTGAACAAGTTCGTATAAAACGGCCGGCTAGTGAGGTAATTTATGACGTCATAGTTTAAACTATTGGAACGTTTGAATTCATCTTCATCTCATCATTCATCATCAATTTTTCTGCCCTTTTCCAAAACTATGAGGGGTCAGTATAACATAGTTTTTTCTCTTCCATTCTCCTCTAGTCATATCAATCCTTAGGTCGTTTGTCCACCGCCCGCCCCGTCACTAGCAGGCTGATTGTCTAACTTGTTCCAAACCTCAAATTGGTCTCAAACTGTCAAACCCATCGCGAAGGTATCCTTTGTCGCGTTCTGACTCGTTGAGATGAGAGTGCCAAAGCTACTTGCATGGTTACTGAACTGTCGTATTTGACTGTTTGAGACCGATTTTGGTCGCTATTAAAGATAGACAATCAGGGGGTAGATTATTTATGTTCGAGATTCATGATGATGGGACGGGCTTGCGGTGGACAGGCGCCTATAGTAAATGTATGGTTGCTACCTCGCCTCGGTGCGGTCATCTTGTTTCGTTGACGTTCCGGTGACGGCGATGCTGGACAAACGACCTTAGGCCAGATAGAAGAGACGGGGCGCAGACATTTGTCTCTTCCGCGTCCCTTTCATACAAAATGTGACGGCGCCCCGTCTCTTCTGTATGTTTTGCGGCGCGACGCTTCTAATACATTTTCTATGAAAGGGACGCGGAAGATACATATGTCTGCGACGCGTCCTCGTCTTACGTCTTTTCTGTATGTCCCGCGCCTTACACCGACAAACCGACAAGCTTAAAGGTTTTAGACCAAGTTTTTTATAACAATGAGTTAAATCTGTAGTCTCTCTACCTATCTCTACATACATGTAAATAGCAAAGCTCCAGTGCATTGAATAATGTTTTAAATTCCCGGAACGACTAGAAAAGTTTCCTTAAAGAAAGCAGTTTTGTTTAATAGTTATGATGCTGCTATGAGCGCGTAAGTGGAAATATCTAAGTATAGGTTTCTAAGCGGTATTTTACTCGTATAGAGTTGAGCATGACAAAATAAATTACCTTCAAATAATAAATAAATAAATATTAGTAGACATTTCACACAGCGCCATCAAGCCCTAAACTTAGCAAAGCTTGTAACATGGGAACTAGATAACTGATAGAATACTTGTTAAATTTTGAAAATACATATTTATCGATCGAGCGAGCGAAGCGAGCGAAGATCTTAGTGGCAAGTTAGGCGATTTTGCTTTGTATGTTTGTATGTTTGTATGTTTGTATATTTGTATGTTTCATTTTTATGTTCTCGCATAACTATCGAACCGCTTATCCAATCTGTATGAAACTTGATAGGTCAATAGGTTGTGCTATGGAAATTTGCTGTGAAGCGTATGAGCGTAATCGATGAAGGGGTTGTAAAGATATGGGGTTCCCAAGGGGGTAAATTTTTTTCAAAGTTATCCAAATATATTGAGTGGGGTGTCATATAAAAGTACTCAATTTATACATTCCAAAATGGTTTTTAGTTTTCTTCTAGGTTCTATAGTTTTTAAAATACAGAGAAAAAGAAAAATGATGAAAACCAATTAACGGATGTATGGAAAGAGCTCCCGTTTCATAGAGTTTCGATGTATTCGGAGGTCTGGTTAACAGACAAAGAGTGTGGCATCGTTGTGGTTTGGTTTGCAATGATTTGAGTTGCTTCTTGATATTTTTCCTTGAGATAGAAAATAAAAGCCGTGTTGGCCGAGTGGATGCGTGCTCGATTTTCGATTCATAGGTCGTAAGTTCGAACCCTGGCCGTGCTCATCAATGGATTTTTCGATTAGAAAAATTTAAATGCGCATTAACACGAGCTCTAAACGGTGAAAGAAAACATCGTGAGGAAACCAGTTAACGTTCTAATAGCGGCGATGGGCTTGCAACCTGTCACGTATGCAAATGCTAACTCCTGCAAATAGTGGGCTGGGCATGTACCAAAATTATAGAGGGAGACGGAGGGGGAGGGGGAGACGGAGGGGGAGGGGGAGGTTAGGGGGAGGGGGAGGTTAGGGGGAGGGGAGGGGTGGGAGGGGGAGAGGGAGGGGTGGGGGGGAGAGGGAAGGTCGGGGGAGGGGAGGGGAGGGAGGTGGAGAGGGAGGGGGAGGGAATTGATTTTCTCATACATTTTGTATTGAACTGCTATTTTAATAATTTCTCGAACTAAGAGGCCTTCCCTGAGGCGCGGTACGAAGTTCGCGGGGTCAACTATTGAATATAAGCACGACACGACTTAATGTATTGCATGCATGCCTGTAATCTTTACCATACTGAGGTAGTGCATTAGATATCATTGTGTGGTAAACACTAGAAGGAGCACTTAACGTAGGTATAGGGGTAGTCAGAAACAAGTCCAAATCTAGGCTATCAACACAACGGTGCGCGAGATCTCAGTTCGGGGCGAACTACTAGTAATACTTTATAACAACCAGACACAGAACAGACATCTATGTTCATGTTCATCATATGACAAAATGACCATTCATAATGAGAATCAGAAAATGAATTATTTACAGCCCTTTACCCCACTGGTCAACGAGACTTCACTATACCGTTGCAGTGTAAAAGACAAGACTAGCCACTTTAGCACTACAAACTGTAGTATGTTGTGACTCACAAAGTGACCACACGCTCCTCAATCTTGGGTCATATTCAAGGTACTTTAGCTGAAGTAGCTCCGCGAAGGCAAAGTTCCTGGAATTGGCGCAAGTTCCGACTCCGCCGAACTTTGGATGCTAATATCAGACGTATTGATTCGTAGTTGTGTAATGAATGGCAGCTATTTAGTTTAGTTTAATTCTTGAGATGTGTTATATGAGATGTGTTTGTTGTTTGTGTGAGAACTGCAGACTGATTTAATTATCTTGTACATTCCATCCAACCAAAAAATTATATACTAGCAGTGCCCGGCAGTTTCATCCGCCATTTAATTTTGTCTTTAATAGCTTACAAAAATCATCAAGAAATTAGTTATCAAATGCTAAAATATTTTTTCAAATTCGACTGGTAATTCGAAATTGCATTTAGCGCAAAAAAACAGGGAATCGATAACCTCCTTGTGGTTAAAAACTAAACTCTGAATTGCACGAAAAAAGTAAAGTAAGAGAACTTACCTACCTAAGATTTTACAGAAATCTTGTTTTAAGAAATGTTTTTGTTCCATTTCTGCCACAATTTCGTACCTCACAAACGCTTCCTGTAAACCGTATCGACCACCGCTCTTAAGATTCTGCCCACGTCCCACCAACCGAAAACAATCGACACCAAACAAATCCGGTAAAATGTACCGAGAACCGGTTACGGCCAGTTGTGTCCAGATTATACTAACAGCTACTAATTGCTACGTGGCTGGAATGAGGACTCGATTAATAGGCGATGTAAGTTAACTGCTTACTGTGGATGTGGTAACGGTCTCTCCTATTGCTACCTTAATAGAATCTCATTGTGTCTTAGAAATGACAATGTAGGCAGGTACCTAAGCGATTATAGCAAACTAGCTGCATTCCTGGTTTCACTCGATTCTAGAATTTTGCAGTCTGTAGACTTTCTAGCGTCCGATAGTAGTGAAGTGATAATGTTTCATGTAGTCGGATAAATTCGAAAACCTCGTAACCGTATTTTTTAAGAAAATGATTTTGATATGAAGTTTGGTAGTAAATTATATTTTCTACCACGATGTTACACTTTTACGGGAATCGTAGTAGTAATTAGGAGTAACAAAGAGAGTTAACAAGTGCCAATGTGGACCCCACAAGCCATAGCTCTGCCACAATCCTTTGGTAATTATTATATGTATGATATATCTCGCGCGAATGTGTGGCCAACACTTCAGTACATGGTGACTACAATTCTGCAATATATGGTCAAAATACACTCTAGAGATAATGGCCTTAAGATTTCGGCCATAACATTGGCGAAGATCATGTTCACCTTACCTCAAGTTAAAGACGCGCAATAACGATAACACAATTACAGAAACGCTAAGTTTTGTTCGATCCTATCTGTCTGATTCTTTCCCATTGGTTCTTTTTAAAATAATTCAATTCCAATATGCTTTTATCATCTTGAAACTTCAGGAAACGTTACATCTGTTTATAGTGCGAACGACTGTGAGAGCGCCAAGTGCGCCATCTGGCGATCATATCAATATCAACGCATCTCTATAATACTTAGCAAACTTTAATTGGTTCCGAAGCGGGCATTATAAGCCACGCTACACCAGCAATTTGGCACTTTGCCAGCTAATCGCCCGTTTCCGGATTGATTCTTGGCGGGACAAGTTCACTTCCGGTCCACGGGTTAGTTTACCATCAGAGAGCACGAGTCTTAGTGTTATTGAATCGCAGGCGGGTCGGAAATGTCAATATCCAGTTCGTTCGTTCGTTCATTCGTCCGTTCGACCGTTCGTATGAGCTAGTCGAGTGTCCAGTTACAATGTATCGCTGTTTTCAGTTTCGACTACTTTAAACAATAAAGCCATAAGGCGTTCCAAACCTACGTCATCAAAGATGGCCACCAATTCATTCGAAGTTCGAACTCACTCAAATATGAACAGTTATTAGTCCGATAGGTTAGAGTTAAGCCACGAGCTCATAATTAGTATCCGATAGTCCAATAATCCTGTTAAATTCCCGCGGTTTCAAACGTGGCTATGCAATTTTAAGCCACCTAAACATGTTTGGTGAGACTAGGCCAACGCGAGCAAAAGCAAATTGATGTAATGTAAGTGCTACCCTCCAGACGTTTGGCAAGTCTATGCAAACCATGTGCTTGTATTCACTCAGCCAGCTAGGCGAACGAAACCGAGCGATGTCAAATATGCTATCTACACGCTGGCCTTCGCCATTATTATTGTGATCTTTGTACTCTGATCACAATCAAAATATGAAATCATGTAATAAACTAAATATGAGCCAGTTCACATTTTACGAGTGAATCTTCACAAAAACTAAACTACCTACAGTTATTCGGTATGCTAGCGTTCGATAGGTATCCTGGTGCTAAGGGTTCCAGAGCTTTGTAGCCACCAAATAACGTGTGGGATTTTGGCGAGTGATAGACACTGGATTATCTCAGGATGGAGTAAACCCATGGTCTGTACGTCATGTTAGCTGATCGTGTTTTTTTCCGGTCATGAAAGACGCTTTGATACTTCTATTCCTATATGTATCTATCCGTACCCATATTATAAATGTGAAAGTGTGTTTATTTGTTTGTTTATTTGTCCTGCTTTTACGTCAAAACAGGGCGACGGATTGACGTGATTTTTTGTGTGGGGATAGTTAGAGGGCTGGAGTGTAACATAGGCTTTTCTTCAATTCAATTCCTATCCGGGCACCACATGAGCGAAGCCACGGGCAGCAGCTAGTATTGGTATAAAGTCTAATGACGGAGTTTTTTGATTCTCGTAAAGCGTCAGTAGTTTGAATGATCTTCGAAAAGGAAAGACCAAAACAAAACAAAAGCCCAAATGTTGGCACAAAAATTGTTTTGGAAGTAGGTACTATTTGTTTTTGTTTAGTAACTACACTTTCCTACAAATATCGAGCTAATTCGCTAGAGACAGAGCTAAAAATGAAATCAATAGTTTCTCTGATTTGTTTAGTTTTCAGATTGGGCACTTGGTAATTTTGATTGGAATTTCACTCGATTTTTGTAGAATCGATTTTTGCTGTCCTACAAATCATGTCAAATTCTGTGGGCATTTGTTTTTAGCTTAGCTCGAAACTACCCCATATCCTTGATCCTGTAAATGTTGTGATAGAGGGGTTATTATATTACTTTTCTTAAGTTTAATTTTTACTTCAACTTAAGCCTGCAGATATTTTTCTCTTTTCATCTATCTCCGCCCAACGTAAGCTAAAATCAAATACCTAGTAGATATTTTTAGTAAGCAGCCATACGTCGACCTTCTAAACAGCCAACATCGGAATTTGCAACTTTGTTTCAAAATTAAGCACCAACAAGAAATCTAAATGAAACAATCGTCTCACTCCCCATTAGGACGCCCAGAGCCCAATGTAACTAAACGTGCCAACGACCAGCTAATTGGCTAGATTCCACACTAATGCATGTATTTATAAAGAACAATATCTACGTTATGATAAAGGCTAGTTTCACCGCGAATTTCGCAACAAAGCCTGCCATTTGGAGCAAGGGTCAATGCCCACTAAAGCGACGCGACGCTCAAGGCTATAAAATCTGGCATCTGTCATTACCTAGTGCAGTAAATCATAAAAAAAATCTCATCGTTAAAAAGAAATGACGCTTCGATGCACGAAAAAGAGTTTGTTTTTAATGCTAATTATGTATGCTAACCAATCTCTATGAGGCGCGGGACATACAGAAAAGACGTAAGACGAGGACGCGTCGCAGACATAATTGTCTTTTCCCAGTTCCTTTCATAGAAAATGTATAGAAGCGTCGCGCCGCAAAATATACAGAAATATACAGAAGAGACGGGGCGCCGTCACATTTTGTATGAAAGGGACGCATTCTAATGTTTCTTAGGCGCAGGCCAGATAGAAGAGACGGGGCGCAGACATTTGTCTCTTCAGCGTCCCTTTCATACAAAATGTGACGGCGCCCCGTCTCTTCTATCTGGCCTGCGCCTAAGAAACATTAGAATGCAAAGAGTGTGTAATACTCACACACTCTTTGCCGTCGCATTTGTCGGTCTCCATAGTTTGAGTCAAACTGAATCAGTAAACCTAAACCCAAACATAGACCTTTCACGTTTCAAAAGTCTATTTCAGAACAATTGCACTATTCTCGCATAAACCGATAGATTTGTTGCCCGTCCAACGTCGATCGGCGTTTACCCTAAAGGATTTTAATGGCGGGGCGTATTTTGGCGGATTGCGTCCGAAATGAAATTCATTGTGCCCCCAAAATGAGTTGCCATTGTTCTCACCGTAGATAAAACATGGCAGGAAAATTACGGAGGGGCCAAACGATTGTGTCAGTCATTGAAAGCCGGGTGTTATACAATATTGTCGGTTTTTTGCGGCAGTTCAGGGTTTTTATGGCGCGGTGATACGGACAAACTATAGTTCAACTGTAGTCGTCGCAATACCTCGATAGAAGACTAAATCATTACTTATAATACGATTTCTGTTGCATTGCAAGTCTATTGCAAGTCTTATGTAATCAGGGCGCGGGCCTCACTATGGCCCTGTGAGATTAACACCGTAAATAACAACGTAAAATCTACCTATTAAAGAAATTTAGTACTTTATCTCAAAAATAAAATAGTATTCATAAGTGTAATAGTTACGAGAGTACTTAGAGTACATGTTCTTTCTGCCAAGACTTTTCTTTTAAGTTTTCAAAAGCTTTTAAAAGTTTTTACAAAAATTAGATGTTCCAAACTAAATTCAACTCACGTTTTAAGAATGAAAGCTTTACTGCACTACATTAAAGATGAATTTGCGATGTTTGCAGGGCGAATAATTAAGAGCTAGTTTTATTAAAAGTGTTTAGCTGTTTAAAACTGGAGAGCTTTCAAATTAACCTGATTCTAAAGTAGGTAAGCTCAAAGTAGAAACTCCTCTCATAGGTATGCCTTGTTTAAAATCATCTTCATTTGCATTTGCCAGTGCTACAAATCTAACTAGGAAAGCAGACTAACGCTAAAACTAAACCAAGCTAAAAGTATTTTTATTTTTGATATAAAACCAAACAACTACAGCACTCTACTTCAGACTTTTATTTTTAGAATTTTGCTCAATTGTTAGAACCGAACTGATGACCGGTGCCTAATTGCCCTATTTGCCAAATTTTTATGCGTTCACGCCGCCATTTAAAATAGTTTTCATTGTAAAACGTCGGGTGGCGCTAGTACAAGTATGAACGCGCGATGTGATTGGCTGATTAAGCGGCTTGAGCGGTTCCATCGATAGCTGGATGAAAAGCTACTAAATTCAAACGATCGAGCTATTTTCGGGACGAATGAGAAACACAATCGGAATATTTGAATCCAAGTCTTTTGTAGTGGCGGAAATAAAACTTTTTCTATTTCTATTTCAAATTAGTTTTGCTGATACAGTTTCACATCTTTTATAGATATATGTATAAAAAAGCTCTAATAAGATCTATTTGGTATATAGGCAGACTTAATTTAGTTGCTACTATTGCAAAGACTAAAAGTTGATAAATTCTAATACTTACTTAACTTTTATTATAATTATTTAAAATGAGTTCAAATTATCCGTTTGAATCAGATAATTTATTCAATAGGTATAATTGTCATAGTTCCATTTTCCATTAACAACATATAAAACGGACTTTTCCTTTCTTAGTACAACTCCACAAGGTTCAATACGTAAAACCTTATAATCACTTTTTCCATTTACATTGAGAAGACCCCAGGAGCGAGTATTTCACTCGGTGCTAAGCCCTGATATCCGGGTCAATACGGACTTCAAATCGATGAATAAAAATAATCTTAGAATTGAGAATCCTTTTCAGTAGAAATTGAATATCTTTCTGGAGCTACTTAGTATTTGATGAAAGGAATTATATTGGTTTTGGTTTCATTGGTAAGTTTCATAATATTGTATGTTTTTGGAGATTGGATATTTTATGTATGCTATCGTCACAATTAGTTATTTTTTACCTTGTCCGTCCATCCAAAGCTCACCGGAAGAGATCGCTGTCAGCGAAAAGGCCGCCCTTTATTACACTTTTTTTTTAATTAGGGCTTATTTTGAAATAAAGTCATATTCTATTCTACTAGATGACTTTTAAACAGCAGAGTCCGGAGGCAATTTTTGTCTTCACTTATCGGGACACTGTAGTGCTTGGGACAATGTTGAGATGGAGTTGGCTTGCCCAGCATCTACACCACAGCATCCTCTCAGTCCGTAATCCGTATCCACAGGAAAGACGTGGTCAAAACGTGTGGGGCTGACTAAGCCGCGGGTCTCCTCACGTGTTAAAATCGGTCTCGCTGTTCTTGAGTTTTAAAATTAAATTGTTTATGTAACTAACCCGACTTTCTTTTATATACTTATTTATGAAGAAGATGAGGTAATGTTTCTAAATAGAAGGTTAAGGCCTGATTTCACCAAACATTGTTTGTTAACTCTTAATGAGACATTAGCTAATGCTTGTTTAAAATTAACAATTCTGTTAAAATGATTTACGTCTTATGGAGAATATTTAACAAACCATTACTAAATCCACTCTCGTTGTAATACGACTTAATTGAAACGTTGTATTTGACGTTGCATTCTTCATACAAATAGATAACTTTTTTACTTAGTCGTATAATACGTCACTTGCTTGCTACGCAATCAAATATTATGTAACAGTCGCTCTGCGGGATGATAATGAAACCGGGTTGCTTTTCGGGTGTTCAATTAATTCCAAAACATCCAAAACACATTCTTTTGACAAACGAAACCTCGTGTAAAAATCGACATCTTAGTATTCTTCGAAATAGTCACGTCGTTGTTTAAAAATTCTTGGGCGTCGTACTATTCTGTCCAAGCTATCTAAAGTTTCTAAATTATCGCTGTCGAAAATAAAACTAAATGTGTCCATCCTCGTCCATCTTAATGAAGGTACCTATGTTTTTCGACAGTAAAGTCCATGTAATATCATTTCTAACAGTCTGTTATTGTTTTAACGGACCTCTAGAGCAGTGATTAAAATTAACGTCTTGTTAAGATAATTAAACACCCATTAGCACGTGGTGAGACACACAACAACTTTAACAGTCCGTTATTGGATTTAACAAGGCGTTATTTTTTTAACATTGTTTGGTAAAACTGGACCTAAAGATATTAATCCATATAAAACAGGTCAACCTTAAAAACTTAGGACTTTTTGTTATTTTGACAAAATATTTAACTGTCATAGAAAATTTAGCTGTCATCAAACTTCACTTGATGAAATCCCGCCAAGGGCGGCAAAACCGACAATGTTATTAAATAAATAGCAAACCCCATCAATTCCTATGGAATGGTGGTACTTCGGCCCTGTGGTCCTGGCCATCATCATGTTCCTCCTGGTGGGCACACTCTTCGAGGACAGGATCGAGACGGCTTACTTCCAATTCAGTGCGTACTTTACATAGACTCAGCAGCATCCAGTATCTGTTCTTTTAAGTTAGTGGTTGGTTAGTGGCTAAATCTGGTGACGGAGTTTTTGGACGCCTGAGGGCCTCCGTCATGGCTTAACGACTTAAAAGCCGGGACTGACAGTAAATGAAGATAAAACAAGTATTTTATTTCAAAAGAGATCACCAGAATCTATTGTCAATTTTATCATTTATAGTGGAGCATCGCCGTGTCCAGCTTGCGGCGATGGTAGCACAGGACCAGTTGTCGACTGGTCACCCACCAGTCACGTCTTGCCCACCACCGACACCTGCTTGCCACTCAACGCCTGTGCTCAACACGTGCGCGGAAACCGTGCCGGCTCCACATTCTGGACCAACCACCCTCACTGAAGTACCGGCTTCTAATGTGTGCGGGATTTCTGAACAGACTGGTATGTGATGATGAAGTATTTGTAATCAGTTTTGGTCACTTTAGATAGGTTTGTAGTACTTGATGGGATTGGTGTACAGTATTCATACATGGAATCACATCTCTTTCTTGTGACCTTCTCCAAAATGTCCCCAGTGTGGTCCAAGAATGTTCGCCTTGGATTTCTCCGTCCTTGTCCCAAACAAAAGAACTCTCATTTCAGTCAACCCGCCATATTTTTAAGTTTATTTTATCCTCTTTACAGCAGCTAAGACACCTTCAAAGAAGTCCCTTCGCAGCAGGAACTCTTCTGCCATGCACAGTTCACAGAGTGTTGTTGTCCAGTCTTAAACACCCGCACTATAATTTACCAGTATACACAAACCATCCGTAACAAAAGATCCCAAGTCAATTGTAAACCGAACACTGTATTGTTATCGAATATTTTATTTTATTTTATTTTATTTTATTTTATTTTATTTTATTTTATTTTATTTGGAAAACAAACAGTATTAAAAACTAGCTTATGAAACAACTTAAAAAACTAATTACCAATTATATGTTTTCGCATATAGGAAACTAAAAACTTTGTTGACAAAGAAAAACACAGAAGTAAGTAAGTAAAATAACAGTTTGGAAGAGAACATTTTAGTACCTACTTAAAGCTAACTAAACAGTTGAGGCACCGATTCGAACCAATGATTAGCAAGAGTGCGCTTCAAAGTAATTGGTTTGGTGTTAAAAAGGTCCAAATCGGGAAATTCAGTCAATTCATTAAAGTAATAAGCTGATCTAATAAAGAAGGAGTGTTGTCTATAATTAGTTGCGCAGTGTGGAACATAAAGAGAGAGATTGGGTATTCTGACGCTTCTTGTAGGGACGCGCATTTGAATCAATGAAAGAAGATGTGGGGAGTCGATGCAAGACTGTGCGATTTTTAAGGTGGTGCAGATGTCGGTAATTTTCCTTCTCACTTTAAGCGGTATCGTATGGTGTCTTTTGCATCGCGCCTCATAGTTTTGATCGTACGTTTTGCACTTGTACTGGAGGTATTTCATAAATTTGCGTTGGATGGTCTCGAGTCTATTAATAAATTTATCGTATTGCGGGTTCCAGATTTGTGAGCAATATTCGAGGATGCTGCGTACGTAAGAACAGTATAAGATCTTTACTACTTTTACGTCGGAAAATTCTGAGCAGGATCTTTTAATAAAACCTAACGCTCTATTGGCTTTTGTGGCTATGTGGTCGACATGCTTCTCGTAGGATAGTTTTGAGTCAAGTATCACACCAAGATCTCGCACTTCATCCATTCGTTTGAGTATGGTATTTTTGAGGACATAATTATGTTCAACTACGTTAAGTTTACGAGTGAAGGTGATAGAGTGACATTTGGTGACGTTCAGATCAAGGTTATTTCGCAGGCAGTACTCTTCAAATCTTAACAGATCATGTTGAAGCAGATAACAGTCGTCAAGTGAATTTATTTGTTTAAAGATTTTCATGTCATCAGCGTATAATAAAAATTTTGAATGTAAAAAACATGAGTTAATGTCATTTATAAAAATGTTAAATAGTAAAGGTCCGAGTAGGGATCCTTGAGGCACGCCCGATGGAATGAAATTCCAGGTAGAAGTAAAACCATTGACCGTTACAGCTTGAGATCGGTTCTCAATGTAGGAAGTAAACCACCTAAACAGATTACCATATAGATATGCATACATAATGTAGTTAAATTAAGACTAGCATGAATACATGTTATGAAAACTAGGTCCAAATTAATAATTAATAATACTTAATAATAAATGCACTTTCGTACAGTACTTCAAGCTTTATAATGGACATCGGTTATTTTCGTGTTTTCCGAATATGTCCGACAGCAGTGTATGATTCCACAAAACAGAATGCGACAGAAGTGCACGTCGTTATCAGCGCAGCTCGCACGGCTTGCGACTAATTTGCTTTTCTTAAAAATGACATTGATATGTATTTGTTTGCGATAAAGTTGAAATTATGAATAATTTTCATTTCCAAATGACTTTTCGTCAATCGTTTTGTAATTTTATGCGATTGTTTCCGATGTTTTCCGAAACGCATTTTCTTTCTGGTTTTACTGTAAGCTCCTGCATGATTTATTGATAGTCTGAACAGAACCTTGCTCATAGTCTATCTGTAGCGATTATCAGAAAAAATAGTATTGCTAATAAGTAATTAGCAAGTGAAGCGAGCTTATAAAACCTCATAAAACATGAACAAATCGAGTTGCGTTGTTGAGACACGCTCTGCAAAGCTTGCTCCGAAGATTGGATTATTCTACCTGTATGAACTTTGCAGCGGCGACCTACGAAGTGACATTGAGAAAAAATTGGATCCGTGCTCTGAATTTCCAAATGGAGATTTAAAAGATTGATAAACACTCGTGCAAGCGATACGTGCTCAACAACACGTGAATTGATCATTTCATCAAATCTATTTATTTATCTCTTTATAATGCAGCTATGTCCTACTTTTTGACTTTTTGTGTGGAGATAGTTGGAGGGCTGGAGAGTAACATAGGCTACTTTTGATCCGGGTACCACGCGAGCGAAGCCGCGGGCGGCAGCTAGTACTTTATAAAATATGACGAAAAATATTTATTCTAGGATGTATACTTTTCGAAATATAACGAAAAACAAAATATGAAATCGTTATAACGATTTCATATTTCACGTTTGTTAGAGTTTTGATGTCTACGTAGTTCAGGTTAGACTGGCTAGATAGAGGCTATGTAGATAGCGGTATCTACATACCTATTAGGTTAATGTAATTATTGTAGGCACTCAAATTCTACTCTGAGCATCTGAAGTGGCTACTAAAAATCCACTCTGAGAGGTTTTTATTACTCGCTAGGTTGTACAAGCGAGCGTAATCGATCTAATTTATAACCTAGACTTTCATACCAGAAGATGGTATTTTAGGTCTATTAAAATGTGTGGGTGTACCTACTTAAAAACATGTACACAAGATTTCTAAACTAAAGAGTGTATGATATTAACTCATTGTCAAGAGCTACTACAGTCAACTCTGAAGGTGGATATTGAAGCTCAAACACACGCTGGCCCAGGCTCGCCGAGTGAACGCCAGTGCCAACGTGTGGGCAGCATTACTCGCCTCGCTTTGCCATCGCTCGTCTAGCTGGCCAAGTGAACACGCGCACCAAATTACATCGGTTTGCCTAAACTCGCCAAGCGTGTGGACGGTAGCACTCGCCTTGCGTCGACTCGTCTTCGCTCGTGAGTTTGAGCCTTTATGTTCGCTCACCTACTGCGCTTTGCGCTCCTACAACTGATCCTGAAAGTGCGCACGTTTGCGAACGTTGCTCGCTCCATGGTTAGCCAAGCCTTGCGGTTGCCAGCTTCGTTCCATCAGTTGGTCCATTGGGATCGTCACGTTATAGTCCTCAGGCACCTACTGCGTCACGATCTTAGCCCAACTCTCTGGATGCCTTCGACTCATTTCATAAAGTAAGTTCGTATGAGCTATAGTGGCCAACTCTGGTGAAGGAGTTTTTAAGCCGCCTAAAGGCTGACAATTTAACGTGCCCTCCGAAGCACGGAAGTGCTCAGTTCGTAATTCCACTTGCAGCCACCCATCCAAATTGTCCAAATTGTGACTCATTTCATTATTAGGCTATATAAAATCGAACTTAACAAAACAGTGTCTTCTGGTACAAGCCTGAGCTAAATATCAGATGCTCACAGCACTAAACGATTCTCATGAATTATGTACAAAAATAATTTGTTCCAATTGCAAATACTTTCTTACGAATTTATTGAACTTAGAATGCATAGATTTAAGTGCTTTGATAAATAAAATAGCGTTTAACTTGTCTCTCCTTTTGTGCCAGATTTGCTTCTGAAAAAGTCAAAGTTAAATGCTTTGAACGTTAATGGCAATTAAATATATTTTTTTTTCTATTGTGAATAATTTGGCATGACAATTTACAAGTGCCTATTAGGCTTTTATAATGATATTGAGCGTTAAAACTCAAGAATATCTTTTAAGTAGGTATATGTTGGACCAGTGGCATAGTGACTTTGACCCGAAGGTCTTACGTTCGAATCCCGTCGTGAGTTTGTCGATAGACACAATAGTAGGTACAAGCATAAAATTATGTAGAAAAACATAATGGAAAAACTTGTGGCATAGTCAGCTACACGTATTAAATTAACATTTCGCACCAGACCGACTAAGCTAATAGTCCATCTGATATAGTCCTAATGAAGTACCTAGGACTATATTGTCTCATCTCTAAGCATAGCATCCTAACGCAGTATAAATTAGATATAGCCTTTAGTTTTTTATCTAAATCACAATATAACAGGGCCTGGGCGTGTCCACGATAAGCCTCGGCCGCACAGCCTACTACGTCGCATGTTTATGATGTCTACATGCCCTCCGGCCAAACAAACTTTTGACCCTTTCGTAGTGACACCTAATCTACGAATTTTATCAGTATGGTTCGCAAAGTCACCGATTTTTCACGCAAAAGTTGTACGTGTTTTTAGAAGTTTTCCTTTTATTCTACTTTCAATTATTTGGTGCTCTACGAAGTCTATACGGTTTTTTAAGTTTAGTGGGAGTCTCATTATATTTGGTATCACTGTTGAAAGCACACGTTTATTAAAAAAAATGGTTTTGATAACTTAGTATTCGGACAATAATGGCACATAGAGGAGGTTAGGTCAGGGTTAGGTTGTATGCGAAATTTAAAGTACTAGTACTGAACCGGGTTGGCCGAGGGGTATAGTACCTCGACTTTCGATCCGAAGGTCATGGGTTCGAATCCTTGCCGTGCATCAAAGGATTTTTCGTTTCGAAAAATTTATAAGTATGCACATTAACACGAGCTCTCTTAACGGTGAAGGAAAACATGGTGAGGAAACCCGCGGCTTAGTTAGCCCCCACATATTGACCATGTCTTTCCTGTGGATATGGCCGGTTAAGCTGAGAGGATGGTGTAGGTGCTGGGCAAGCCTACTCCATCTCAACATTGTCCCAGGCACTACAGTGTCCCGTCAAGTGTAGGCAAAGATTGCTTCCTGACACTGTATAAATCATCTAGTAAAGAGAGGCCTAAGTTTTTTCGCTAAAACTTCTAAAAACAAGTAAAGACAAAATAGGTTATTAAAAGTATAGTAAAGTATAGTAAGTAAAGTATAGTAAAGTATATAGTAAAGTAAGTAAAGTACCTATAGTAGTATATAAAGTGGTAATAAAGTAGGACAACCTACTTTATTAGGTTGACGATACCTACAGACAACGGAGAATTTACAAGATATTATAGGTTTATTAGATTGCTTCGAGTGTGGAAGTTTATCAGTTGTTATGAAAAGCAATTTTGTTTTTCAATAAGCTTATCCATTTAGATGTGAATTTGATTGGAGCTTTATTGGATCAGACGTTGAGTCAGCGGCATAACTTGATTAATTCGAATTTCTCATTGAAAAAAGAAATATGAAAATTGAAATTGGAATGTATTATTTTCCTTGGAGCTTTGAGTGGTATTAGCTTAGTAAGTAACTGTCTTAATGCTGTAGGGGTTCAATTCCTATCCAGGACTATTTTGTCTTTTAGTCTATTCCATATAGGCTTGGTAGTGTCGTAATTTGTAAACGACACTACTAGTAGTGCGGCTGGTACTACCAGTAGTGTCCTTGCCAAATAATGATACAACATTAGATTTTCGTATATTTATATTAAAGTACTATACGTATACATTATACAATAGTAGGTATGTATTTATTGTTGTTAAAACGATCGCGTAGGTATCTTTTGTCGCGTTAGGTCTCGTTAAGATGAGAGTGACAGAGCTACTTGCGTGGTCACTGAACTGTCATAATTGAGAGTCTGAGACCGATTTTGGTCGCTATCAAAGATAGACAATCAAGGGGCAAAGAACTACAACCATAAAAGAACAAAGCAAAATGGAAAAATCGGAAAGCTCAAATGGAAATTTTATCCAAACCATTATTTTCTCAACAAAAATACTTAAAACAAATCCTCCTTGTTGAACCCTAACTAATAATTGTATCCAACTCATAAAACTATCCGTGCCCCGAACGGGACATACACGGGTCAGACGCTGTACGCCCCTGGGATTCGAATCCACGACTTTTGGTGATCTGTTGCCTAGATACCTTTTATAGATAAAATTAAGGATGGCCGGTTAAGCTGAGAGGATGGTTTAAGTGCTGGCAAGCCTACTCTATCTCAAACAATGTCCCAGGCACTACAGTGTCCCGTTAAGTGTAGGTAAAAGCCTCCTGCCTCTGTATAAATCATTTAGAAAAGAGGCCTGCAGGGCTAAAATCGCCGTTATAGCAAAATCACAATAGTAATTGAACTAAATGCCGTCTCTTTTCATAGTCTGAGAGTGACAAGAACGGCATTTATTGCAATTCCTATTGTAATTTGGTAGCGGCCTTTTTATCCCACCTGGCTTTAAACTCAAAGCATGCAGAGGCCTTTAATTGGCCTAAATACTCCGTCAACACTAGCTCATACATATAAAATAAATAAATAAATATTGCTGGACACTTCACACATCTAGCCCTAAACTAAGCAAAGCTTGTACTATGGGAACCAGATGACTGATAGATAGAATACATAATATAATTTTTTTTTTGTAAATACATACTTACATAGAGTACGTTATAACACCCAGACACAGAACAAACATCTATGTTCATCACACAAATGTTTGTCCTTGGTGGTAATCGAACCCACGACCAAGGCAGAAGGCAGAGCTACTACCAACTGAGCTAAGAGGCCAGTCAAACTTACCTACTATTTAGTTCGGTGTGATAAAAAACTTTACCTTAAAAGGCAGGTAACACTTCTCTATACAAAATATCACTAGCACCAGTTTACTAGAGAATTGGGAATAACCCACAGTAAACAGTGAAAGTAATGTTTAGTACGTGTTTCGTAATAATGGAGATTATTGTAGTTTATCGGTTCAATAATTTCTGTATATAACTATGAAGTTGTGTACGATAGTTCACGGGTATTTTGCATCCATACCCATATTATAAATGTAAGTGTGTTTATTTGTTTGTTTATTTGTCCTGCTTTCACGTCAAAACAGAGCGACGGATTGACGTGATTTTTGTGTGGAGATAGTTGGAAGGCTGGAGAGTAAAATATTTTTTGAACAGAAAACATAAAATACATAAAGCTTTGTGGAAACAAATATAATTTCGTTCTAAACGTCTTCATGTCCTCACAATGCACTACATTTCTTGTCAAAACTGCAAGCTATTTGTTATTTCGTAGCGGCGTAGCACCGTAGCACCGTAGCACTGTCGTAGCCGTCACTGACAGGTTAAAGCCGCGGACAAGGACATATTATACGCGGCCCAGTCGGCCGAGTGGACCGGGGTAATTTCCCCTGTGGCCAAATCCTTTTTGATGTGCGTTTAGACGATGGTAGTACGATTTTCCATAGTACAAGCTTCGCTTAGTTTGGGAATGGCGCTGTGTGAAAATGTCCACCAATATTTATTTATTTATTATTATTATTTTGTATTAGTTGCCATGCCAGAGCTCTGCGAGGAAGCGCTGCGGTGACAAAGGTGGACCAGTCTTGTCCATTGTGTTGTCGGAACAGTGATTCCTCATTTAAAGGGTCAGCAGCACGAGTGTGACTCCTCTGTAGGCCTAACATGTGCAACATCGAGAGAGATATCTCGATCGGTCGAACTGCTCTAACGCATACGTAAGAGCAGTTTAACCGATCGAGAAGTTTCTTTTCTCGACTCTCGACGTTGCACATGTTAGGCCTACTGGTGTCGCAGTGAAAACAATTACATAAATTTTCCTGCAAAGCGAAACTTGACGGACGTGCGTAGCTTCTCCGTGAGCCGCGGTTGATCCGCGCCTTTATATGGGTAGGTCTACTGTTTAGGTTGTGTTTTTAGTAGCCTCTTTGACATTTCTAAAAAAGATCTCAGTGCTAACTCTAAAGCTGGTGATCCCGTTTCGTTTTCACTGCCTTATTTCACTAAATGAGTGAATGGCAAGTATTTGAAGTAAGTAACTCGCCCGTCTAAACCCACTACACGCATTCTATTTACCAACAACAAAGGTCGCAGATTTTATTATTTAGTCGTGAACGAAGATTTCAGCAACAGTTTCGAACATCATCGATTCTGTTGCGAGATTGTATATGGTTTAGACTACAGGGCCTGAATTCTACTAGATGACAACCGCTTTGGTTTTGGTTCGATCTCTTAAATGTCAGCCATTTGGTGAAATAGTAGAATAGCTATTTCACTTTCAAAACTTTCGTGAGTTGTACTAGGCATTGAGAGTGAGACGCGACCGCGAGGAGTAACCTTGCCGCAACTCCCTCCTTACCCAGATGAAGATTCTCCGGATGAATCGAAACATTGTCGGTATCTAAATCGACGATAATTTTACGTGAGTAATTCCCGTGTGTTAAATAATGCCTAGTAGAATAGCTTTTCAAAAATTTGTTCTGCCAAAGTTCAAAACCTCACCACAACTGAGTCGTTTGTTATTAGTAGTCATGGAAACAGTCGCTTTAGTTGAGGTTTTGGTTGAGGTTGATAAAAAGTTCGGTACCAGAATCGACGCCCTGAACATTTAAATACATTTTTCTTAGTAGAGTCGAGGGGAAGGCCTTACTTATAAACGCCTCTCAACTTGAGAACGGGTTAAACAATGCTCAAGATTAGCCCTGTCACTATTTGTCACTACCTCACAAAAAAAGGATGGCAATAGTTTAAACAGTGTTTCAATTTTGACAGATTTTAAAAGCGTTTATAAGTAAAGCCTATAGTAGGTACATTTAAAATGTAACTTTTATTCTTGTTAAATATCTCGTTCTGAAGCGACTCAAGTGTTCAGGAATGTTACTTACATACCAAAATACAAAAATCACAAATTCATAGTCTTGACGCGTAGAAAAAACTACAGCTAGGGGTACTGTTATTTTCTGTGTATCGGCACGAGTATGCATTTGATATAACAGTGATTATTATTTAAGTAAAAAACCGTGATAAGAGACAAAAATGCAAGAAAATATTTCTTTTTCTAGCTTAAACTGTCCCACTGCTGGGCAAAGGCCTCCTCCGTTACCTTCCACTCATCGCGATCTTGTGCGGTTTCTCCCCAGTTTTCTTTAAAGGCATCCAGCCATCACGCCAGCGCTTTAAAGAAAAGATTTAACTAAGAAAAAAACAAGTACCTAGTCGTCCAGTTGAAATTCTTACCGTAAATGGTCACCCCTGAGATAGCGGCGCATCCAACAATTCATTAATGCTTACCAACTAGGTATCTTAAAAGTCTTACCTAACAAACAAAGAACCATTGTATAAGAAAACTAAGGTTTTCAGGTTCATCTGAAACGTGAACTCACAAATATTAGCGCAGCTCCAATTAAGTACATAAAAACAAATTAAAAGAAAAGTTGTGTTTACTTCAAACAGCTGGTTCATTAGAGAAACTATTAGTTGGTCTGTCGCAGTTGGACGAAAAGCAGGTGATCGGTGAATGATAATGATTATAGTTGAAGTAGTATCGTATCGTTGAAGCAGTTTGCGTTGAAGCAGAGACCAGGTCTTTGCGTTGAAGTAAAGCAGCGTTGTGCGCGGTCACAATTCGGATGGGTGATCGCAAGTGATATTACGAGCTGAGCTCTTCCGTGCTTCGGAGGGCACGTTAAATTGCTGTTAAAATCCGGGCTTTTAAGTCTTTAAGCCATGACGGAGGCCTTTAGGCAGCCTAAAAACTCCGTTTCCATAGTTGGCTACTTGCTCATACAAACTTACAAGTCAGGCTCGTAATTGTCTGTTTTAATTTCACGCAAAACATTTTAAAGCAAAAAAATACCTACAGAACCCTCGGTGCGCTGGTAAACTGTAAAGAAAGAACAAATCACAAAGACCTCTAAAACCTGGTTTATGAGAAAATGTTACGTCCACAGCTAAGACGTAATCAACATTTTTGGTGACTAAGTACCCTAGATGTTACAGATAAAGGTCTCTATAGCTGGTTCACTATAAGCTGAGAGGATAGTAAGGCGATTATCACACTGGCGACGCATCCACATGCGTTGTGCAGATCTGCAGATTTTATCACTGTAAATCACGCACGTCGATGCGTCGTCAGTGTGTTGTACTATGCGTGTTTTCTATACAAATTGAGATACTTGCATACAATATTAAAATCTGTAGCAACGCACAACGCAGCGGGATGCGTCGCAGTGTGATAACCGCCTTGAGGTGCAAGCCTACTCTATCATAACGCCATCACCATCACTAATATTATTGCGTTATAAAATAGATTGTAGGCATAGTTTTCCTCCACTGTATAAATCGTCGAGGTAAAGTCTCATATAGATGTAAAGACCAAAGTAGTTGAGTACAAAATAAGCTTGTGAACCAGCCGTTTTTCATGTCCACTGTGTCCAATCTAAACTTTTACAGTTGTAAAAATTAATTTAACAAGTTTATGGGCTGCCTCCTGCGACCTCTGAAGCCAGACGAAAAGAACAATAACTTTTCAAGTAAACAAAAACATCTAATTGAAATGTTAATAATATCGAATTCTTTAAATATTTATTGTATTTAGGTAGCTTGGTACAGTCGTGATCGTAAAAAAGGCAACTGAGAATGGTAAACCCTTTTTTAATTGAACTCGTTAATAACAATTTAAGGTGTGTGTGTGTGCTTTATTGAAGAGTGTGTGCTATATAAACTAGTAGTTCGCCCCGAACTGAGATCTCGCGCACCGTAGATGGCTTACATTTGGACTTTCTTCTGACTACCCCTATAATTTCAAGTGCTACTACTGCCGAGTATGCCTATTGCGCTAGCTCTTCATGGTAAAAAATACTAGCATGCATGCAATACAATAATGTCGTGTCTAATTTTTCATTTACTTATTTCATATTTATGAATTCTCGTCGTATTTCTAAAGTATACGTCCTAGAATGAAAATAATAACTATTTTGGAATGTGCAAATTAAGACCTTTCATTTGACACCCCACTCAATATATTTGTTTATTTAACTTTTTTTACCCCAATTATTTTCATTCTTTATCAAAAAATTTTTTATCATGAAAATAAATCAAGTAGCATCTAAAATCATTGCAAACCAAACCGCAACGATGCCACTCTCTTTTTAAGACCGACCAGTCAATGAACTACGAAGACATCGAAACTCTATGAAACGGGAGCTCTTGCAGCTCTGGTTTCGTAGTTTTTGTTCTTTGGTCGTATTTCAAAAACTATACATCCTAGATTAAAAATAAAAACCATTTTGGAATGTACAAAATAAGCCCTTTCATATGACACCCCACTCAATATATTTGGGTAACTTTGAAAAAAATTTACCCCCTTGGGAACCCCATATCTTTACAACCCCTTCATCGATTACGCTCATACGCTTCACAGCAAATTTCCATATCACTACCTATTGACCTATCAAGTTTCATACAGATTGGATTAGCGGTTCGATAGTTATGCGAGAACATAAAAATGAAACATACAAACATACAAACATACAAACATACAAAGCAAAATCGCCTAACTTGCCACTAAGATCTTCGCTCGCTTCGCTCGCTCGATCGATAAATAAATAAATAATACTGCAATTAATAAAATGCAAGTAAATTTTCCAAAGTATAAGTAAGTATTTAAAGTAGATATTTTAAGTATTATAAAGTAGGTAAGTATAAGTATTTCCTGAGGAACTGATAATTTTGTGGGTCAAAGTTAAGCTCGTCAATGTAGTATGTATGAATGTTCGTATGAGTTGGTAGCTAACTCTGGTGACGGAGTTTTAAGGCCGCCTGAAGGCCTCCGTCATGGCTTAACGACATAAAAGCAGGGACCGACAATTTGACGTGCCCTCCGAAGCAGGGTTGTTGCGAATATCAGCATCAGCATCAGCATCCGCTGATGATCAGCATCGTTTGTAACATCAGCATCAGCATCAGCATCCGCATTGATCGATGCTGATATTCAATGCTGATGTTCCAGTCGCGACAGGACATAGGGGGCGAGACTTTTTGTACCTATATCGTTCGTTTAATAATAACGAGCCGAAACTCTTGGAAGAGACTACTAGCCATGCTGCGTCGGCAGAGTCACGATCCTCAGACATGAGGGACCGATTGAGGAGGAGGAATAATAACGAGCAAACTAATTATGTTTATTGTTGTTTATTTATTTATTTAAATTCTTTATTGCACAAAATTACAAAAATAGTGCACAATTGTCGAACATAATGCCGAAGGCACAATATTTTGTTGATTTTAGCCTACACTGTCCCACAGCTGGGCAAAGGCCTCCCCTCGAGTTTTCCAGGTAGTTAGGTCCAACTAGGGCAGTGGTCGTCAAATGCGGCCCGCGGCCAAGCAAACAATTTTAGTAGATAATGATGCTACCACGTTAGAGAACATGTTGTGCCGACCCGAACTAGAGGGAAAAGGGCAAGTAAATTATGATGATGAATGATGCTACCTACGTTGCTACAATAATAATTAAATTTGATTTAAAAACTTCGAGATAATGAAGCTCGCTTTGTTTGGTTGGTTTGGAGCTCACTTTGCTCACATTTTAGCTTCATGAGTAGGTATAATGTGAAACACACAGTACAAAGTGAGTTATGTCTGACCACAGAATAGGAACCGACAAGCAGCGAGCCTTTCCATGAGCACCATAAACAAACTCAAGTGTCACATGTTGCATTGGTCTTAAAAATTTGGTTCGCTTCGCTCGCATTTAACTTCATAAGTAAGGTAATTATATTGCGAATAAAGGGAGTTAAGCCTAACCACAGAATAAGCACCGATAAGCAGCGAGTTTTTTCTTTGATCACAGCAAAAAACAAGTGCCACATATTGCATTTAACTTAAAAAATTCAGCTCGCTTCGCTCGCATTTAACTTCATGGGTAAGGTATATTGCGAATAAAGTGAGTTAAGCCTAACCATAGAATAAGAACCGATAAGCAGTGAGTTTTTTCTTTAAACACCCCAAACAAAATCTAGTGTCACATGTTGCATTTGTCTTAAAAAATTCGGCTCGCTTCGCTCGCATTTAGCTTTATGAGTAAGGTATATTGCGAGAAAAGTGAGCAAAGTATAACCACAGAATAAGCACCGATAAGCAGCGAGTTTTTTCTTTGATCACAGCAAAAAAACAAGTGCCACATATTGCATTTGACTAACAAAAATCCGGCTCGCTTTGCTCGCTTGGTTTGGAGCTCTATTTGCTCGCATTGAATGTGCGGCCCGCAGTGATACCTCACATTGTCCTATGCGGCCCTTGACCAGAAAAATGTGACGACCACTGAATGCAAGCTCGCGAGATTGGGGCTCAGGCGAGATCTCGCGAGTTTATGAATAACAATACCGCGAGATCTCGCCAATTTTGAGATCTCGCGAGATTGGCAGTTTTGTGTGTCTCCTTTTTTTTGAAGTCGGTTAAAATACAATTGACTACAAATTATGCAGATAGAATTTTTTGATTGATAAAATAAATGACTCAAAAACATTAAAATAGAATTATATTTCAATACCAAAGAAACTAGAAAGCTTTTTCATGTAGATTCAATAAGGATATTGAAAAGTTTTATGGACACGGGATTTTATCGCGTAATTTATCTTATTTATCCCGACGTTTCGGCTATGTTGCAATAGCCGAAACGTCGGGATAAATAACTTTTCAATATGAATAGTGATCGCGAAAGTTTAAAAAAGACTTCAATAAGGATATTTTTTTTGCAAAATTAAAATTTTAAAAGACCGACTTCAATGTTATTTAGCTTAGCGATTTTTTGCACTCTCGAGGTGCATTTCTGTTCATAATTCCGAAGATCCTCATCAAATTGTCACCAATTTTTTATGGCATCAATCGAAAAATATGCCCTTCCAAACCAAAAAATAATTTTCCAAATCGTTTCAGGCGTCTTCGAGTAGGTACTTAACCGGTGAAAATACATAAAAAAAAGCTCCGACGAATTGAGAACTACTTTTTATTGAAGTCGGCTAAAAATCAGCATCAGCATCAGCATCCGCTGATGTCAAAGTCAAAAATCAGCATCAGCATCAGCATCCGCTGATGTGTAAAAAAACTGCATCAGCAACAACCCTGCTCCGAAGCATGGAAGCGCTCTGCTGTCACCCATCCAAATTGTGAACGCTAACGTCAAAGCAAGCTACGCTACGAGCTCTTCAATAAGTAAAGTTTCATAACTACCAATGCTGACAGTACATTACATCTATTGTCTGGGAATTTCAAAGAGATCAAAAAGAAATTAAGTAGGTAAGTACATAACTTACGTAACATTTTCACAATCTTATTATTCGTCTTTTATGAAGGCACTATACTTAGTATGTTTTATTTCTTACTCTTTTTTACTTGAAGGTTAATTTTTAACTATCTGCGCCCCTTGGTTTTACCCGCGCCCTGATTACGTAAGACTTGCAATAGCAATGCGACAGCAATCACTAAGCGACCGGTCCAAAAATATTACTAAAAATCTTATTACGGTCGCAAAATGCACTATGGCCAAAGTGCATTTTGCGACAGGCAAGCAATAGACGTGCGATTGGCTTCCGTAATACGATTTTTAGTGATATTTTTCGACCGGTCGCGTAGTGATTGCTGTTGCATTGATATTGCAACTTTTACATAATCAGGGTGCCGTGGTTGTTTATAAAAGTTTTGTAATAGATTCAAAGAATACCAAGGCGATGCGGTGAGGTTCGGGTGCGGCGGCGACTGGTCAGCTATAATGGGTCGAATACACCTAACGAGTACAGTGGCGAGACAGAGGTGGGGCGAGGAGGGAGGTACTCGGCCTAGTAAACAAATTGTGATTCTAGTGACTGTCTCGCCTTTTATTCCTCGGCCGAGCACTCGTTAAAGTGTTTATACAAACCGAGCACTCGGCTGAAGGCACTGTCTCTCCACTGTACTCGTTAGGTGTATTCAACCCATAACCTTTAAGCGCACGTATTTTTTTCTTAGCAATAACAAATTCAAGTGTAAAAGGGCCTCCAGACTCTCGTAGAGAACCCCCGAGAACACCCGAGAAGCGTGAGTGTGAAGAGCTTCTCGCCTTCTCGTTCTCTGGCTCGCCTGTTCTCCGATCGGTGTCGGTATTTTTGGCCGAGCCAAAGGATTTCTCGGGCGAGAAAAGAGAAGGGTCCTACACTCACGTTTCGTCTCATTGCAGATTAATGAGCGGCGGTGGGCAGACATCCATATTGTTTGTTTTTTTCGAGAATTTTCTTTCGTAAAAATATGGAATAATAAATAGAGTTGAAATTTATCGATTTTTTTCAATCTGAGCCTATTTTATGGAATGCTAAATATCGAAACTACTAAGATAAAAGTTTTTTACATTAAGTATTTTATTTTTTTAAACATTATTTTTAGTTACAACATTCACAAAGTTACAGTATGCAATGGCACACAGAGCCAAACCGGCTGCAGTTTCAATATCGACGTCCATACCGGATAAGCAACAGATCACGACTGAGAACAATTGAGAGTGTGGATAGCTTGTTTGTTCTTCGCGAAGTCTCGGGCGAGACTTCTCGCCGAGCCTTCTCTCGAGAGTCTGGTCTGGAGGCCCTATATCAAAATAAACACCTACACTAATTGAATTGTAACATGACGAATGACAGCTGAAACAAGAAATCTCTGCTCAGTCACAGTCGCAAAATACGCTCTATTTATTTTGCAACTACGATTTAAATTAAATGAGCAAACAAACGAGAAATTCCGTCCGCGCGTCGCACATAGGTAGATTTTAATTATTTAGGCGGTCAAAAATATTTTCGGCTTGAAATATGTTATACGTACAAAATAAAATTAAAATAAACCCAAAAAAAATTTTTTTTTGATCAAAAAGATGCAAAAAAAATTTTTTTATTGATTTTTACACTGAAAAATAGCAATTTTTACAAAAATATAGAAAAAGTTTCATTAATATATATTTTTATATTTATAACTTAACAAATAAATAAATTTAAATATGTTAAATGTCATGCACCTACATCTAAAATGTAAAACACAAATAAAACTACTTAAATATCATTTTAACTTTGAGAGTATTCCTCCGTTATTTACTCTCTATTTGGTTTGGCAGACATCAACATTTCTATTGTGTCAGGAAGGAATACTCCGCGAGAAGGTTTCTTAATTTGTCTCCTGGGGCTGATCAAGGGATCCGATAACATTCTTTTTTCACCTTTAGCAAAAGATCGTAGCAAGGGAAATGTTTTGGGTTTGTTGCCCTTATTATTTCGTATTGCCGTCTAGATAGATCGGCTTCCATGAACATCTGGAGTGCTTGTAGAGGCGTCAGCGGAGGAGGTAGTATATCGTCGTTGTTGACTTTCGAATAGGCAGTTTTATATTTGGTGGCTCGTGTGGGCGAATTAGTCAATTCTTTGAAAACTTTTGAGGCATCCCTGTACCCAGTATTTTGTAAAACCAATTGTGCAGCGTGAATAATGACGTCCTGGCCCAAAGTTGCGCGGACTTCTTCCGTTTTCCTTCTATTGCTGCGCTCACTTAAATCTTTATAAGGTTTAGGTGGTCTACTTTGAGGAGAGGGCGGTTCTATTGGAAATTCGAAAGTTCCTTCTAACCAATCTCGGTTGTGTTTTAGAAAAACTTCTTCGTGTTTACTGGCTTTTGTCCATCTTTTCTTATATTCGGTTTTCGCATAAGAAAACCTTTGCTTCAAACACTTTTTAGCATTTTCTGTGTCTCCATAACGAATTAAAAGAAAATCTTCATAACAATCGAGTTTTTCACTCAAACTGGGTAAATTTTGCCTTTATATCTGGTCAAACAGGTACTTCAGAGTCAATACTTTAGTACCCAAGCCACCAGATAGACCTAAAACAAAAAGTAAATTTATTTAAAACAAAGTATCACTAAGATGATATTTTGCTTAATTTTGACTTAAACTCTTCAAAAGCTATTGATTTTTAAAAGCGCGGGTTTCCGCGGCTAATTATTTTGTTGTTTTATAGAAAAATATGTATAGTATCAAAAAATAAAGAAATTATTGCCCGGACGGACCCTGAAGTAAGTTAAAAGACCTCTTTAAAATAAAAAAATAATAAAAACACGAATTTTTGATACAGCTATCTTTGACAAATTAAAAGTATATTAAGGAAAACGAAAACTAAGTAAATAGCTGTTGAAAAAAATAGGTTCTTACCTGAATTATTGCAATCCATCAATGTCACACGAAAACAATTATTTTGAAAAAAGATATGCATTTTACAAAACTGGTAATTTTTGAAGCGCCGAGAACAGACACGTTCACGTTAAGCGATTATCGATATTCCGACTACTTGATGGTAGACTCTTGCGCATCGTTGAACGTTGAAAAGGGCACCATTGTATTCCTGGATCTGTGTACTACCCGAGTAAATGGTTTATCTATCATTAGATTGATTTTCGGGAAACAGGGTTTTGACCGCCTAGATCGTTGAAATCTACGTATGTGCGTCGACAGCGTGAACATCACACGTATATACTGCGATAAAGGAAAATGAACACTAATTTATGGACACCAAGATTTAAAAACAAATAAGTTCTTCTTTCGGATTATCTACCATTCGGATTATCTACCATTAGACATTGATATAAATTGTATAAATACGCCATAATGCCTAAAATCCGTGGAATTACTTATTCGTATGTGGGCCTAGTTTCTGAAAAGAGTGAAATATTTTTTCTTCATCCATATTCATACTACTTAATATTATAAAATCGACAGTAACTCTGTCTGTCTGTCTGTTACCTTTTCACGGCTTGACGTATTTTTATGTAGGTAAATAGTAAAAGTAAATAAATATTAAAAGCAGTCAACAAAACACTGTAGGTACGAGGTATATAACCTTAGTTTTCTACATTGTTTTCCTTTTAAACGCTCGAGCATAGATGTCTGACGAGTGAGCTCACTCTTACACCATGACATTATGGGCGTTTTTCCACTTGACGGCACGGCACGGCAACGGCAACGGCGACGGGCCGGTGGTGGGGATGCAAAAATGTATGAAAATCTCATAACGCCGCGCCGTGCCGTGCTGTGCCGGTGCCGGCGCCGGTAAGTGGAAAGGCGAGCCGTACATTTTCATACATTTTTGCGTCCCCGATTGCCGTGCCGTCGCCGTCGCCGTTGCCGTTGCCGTGCCGTGCCGTCTAGTGGAAAAACGCCCAATAAGTCGCTCAAAACTAGCAGCGCTTATCAATGCAGACCAATGACAACATTCTCGGTCGTACAAAGTCAGCTGTGTGTGTACAACCCCAATATTATTATATCAAATTGACTGCATAAAGCACACAAATTAAACCACAACGCAATAACATTTTATTGGAATAAAAAATACATATTTTAATGAAATCCTCGCCATTATAAGATTCATAAATTCATGAATGAGACGTGCAGTGCCATCAAATATTCAGAGAGCTTCGTAATCAGAATATTGAAAAATGTTTTCTCATATCACCATCTGGTTTTAGCCTTGTGTTTTTATGATCGGCTTTTGGTTTTGTAAAAACGTTGGCGTTAATGACGGCCGTAATTTTGCCTCTTTTCTATCCTTATCCTTCCTTAATTTTGAGTTTACACTCTGGTGACGGAGTTTTAAGGCCTCCGTCATAGCTTAATGACGCGCCCTCCGAACCACGCCGTGCCCACATTAAGGCTGTGTCCCCAGTAGGCAAACTGTGAGCGACCGACTGAGTTTGCGGCGGCCGGCGTATCGGTTTAGTACGCTCTTCCATAAATTTGACATGGAGTGTCCACAGTTTGCTAGTTTTGCGCTCACTGTACGCAGTTTGCAGCGTAACGCTGCAAACTAGCAAACTGTGGACACTCCATTTCAAATATGGAAAATCGTACTAAACCGATACGCCGCAAACTCAGTCGGCCGCTCACAGTTTTCCTACTGGGGACACACACAGTCTTATTCACGCACTTAGCCACAAGATATATAAGTAACATACCATTTGGTTTCATTACATTGAATTGAATATAGCAATAATAGGTAATTATGACGATATAACTGGTCATTACGTCTGATTGTATAGTTATGGTGTAGTATATCATTTATTATTGCTGTATGTTTCTATTATCCTAGATTAACTGCCACTAAATCGTTGATCGATGCAGATTTACGTAGGGCGATTATTATGTAAGATTATGTTTGTTGTTACCTACTTATATGAAGCGCTCGTGGCGTAGCTTCCTGAGACGTTCTTGATTGATCGTTGAAGTTGAGCGTTGTGCGCGGTCACAATTTGGATGGGTGACCAAATTCAAATATGATTTATTCAGTAGGACCGCTATGACCACTTTGAAACGTCTTAAGAGCTAGGTGATTCTACTCCTGTTCTTTCGCGACCAACACCGTGAAAGATCAGACTGCAAGTGGCATTACGCGTTGAGCGCTTCCGTGCTTCGGGGGGCACGGTAAATTGTCAGTCCTGGCTTTTAAGTCGTTAAGCCATGACGGAGGCCTTTAGGCGGCCTAAAAACTCCGTCACCAGAGTTGGCCACTTGCTCATAAGAACTTGCTTTTGCTTACCTTTATAAAGATCAGTCGAATCCGAAAAGGTAGATAAAGATAGTAAAGAAGGAATGCTTTCCAAACACAATAATTTGTCTGATATAATTGTGTCAACCGAAAAAACAAAAACAATATGGGTAAGTAAACAAAATTTTGCTCAATTCCGTGAGTTTTTAATTCCGACCGTGATTACCTAATTTAAGTAATTCATCCGTAGAATCTGCATATAAACATAAACTGCGGGGTTAAAAAGGCCGTTATAGCAGAATCACAATATGAATTGAACTAAGTACATATGCCATCTCTTTTCATTAGACTGAGAGTGACAAGAACGGCATTTAATGCAAATCCTAATGTGATTCTGCTAAGCGGCCTTTTTGACTCCACAGGCTTCACTCTCGATCGAGACTCATCCACTATCATTGTGTGACTATAAATAACATGCCCCCCTAGCCATATTACACGATCTATCGTCGCTGTAGAACGATCTATCGTCGCTGTAGAATAGAACACTTCAAAATGTATAGGAATTGACGTTCTGACCACGTGACTCATCTACTTGAAACGTCAAATCCTATACATTTTGAAGTGTTTCTATTCTACAGCGACGATAGATAGTGTAATATGGCTAGGGGGGCTGGTACCTACTTAGTTTACTTTACAAATATCTATTGCATATTACGCTTGTGTAAATTATTTGAGTAATTAATTTAATAGACGACTTAATTGAATCAACACATTTGCGATATTTTAGCCAATTGAATTGGAAAGGTTATTGCTATTCTGGGCCTTAATTAATTCGATCACAGAAGTACCTCCCTTTAAGTTGAAATGATAAAAGCTATCTTAGGGATTTAGGACACAATTTATTCTTATTCTAGAGCATAATAATAAAATTGGATCTAGATCTCAATCAAGATAGACTTGTCTAATTAAAGAATTAGACATTTAGAAAAAAATAGGTGTCTGTCTCATGTTACATTCAATTAGATTTTTTTAAACCACTAGAATCCCTTTCAAATTACTTAAAGCTAAAATAAAATGAATAAGCATTAACACGAGCTCTAAACGGTGAAGGAAAACATCGAGAAGATAGCTGTTAACTTCCTAATGGCGGCGATGGGCTTGTAACCAACCTGTCCCATTCACGTATAAGTATCTGAATGCTAATTTCTGCAAAATTGGTCATGTTTTCTACTAATTTTATTACTTACAATACAACTAAGTATACTTACCTATAGCTCTTGGACTGTTTCTATAAACATTGTTCAATTTTTTAAGTAGGTAGGTACCTACTTACCTAACTCATACCTAAAATTAAATTTTGATCAGTGGGTCCTTGGTGGGTTCAAATTACCTCCTAAAAATTTAAAAAAAGATTAACCTTTACAAATTAGTAAGGAATACCTACTACAGATAAGAAATCTGATTTAAATGAATTTTCGATTTTCAAAAAACTCTGAATTAACGCCATCTCTGTAAATCCGATGGAACTATAGAAACAACATCTGACACAAGAAACTGGCTGCACCTACTTATGAAACAAGAAATATAGTCAAGATGGCAGTAAAAACAGTTATAGCATGTTAAATTGAATTACAGTAAAACCAGAAAAATAATGCTTTTCGTAAAACATCGGAAACAATCGCATAAAATTACAAAAACGATTGACGAAAAGTCAATCGTTTTTGTAATTTTATGAAAAACATTTCTAATACTTTATTGCAAACAAATTAATACTTATCAATGTCATTTTTATGAAAAGCAAATTAATTGCAAGCCATGCGAGATGCGCTGATAAAGACGAGCACTTCTGTCGCAATCTGTTTTGTGGAATCGTAGCAATCGTTTTTATAATTTTATACGATTATTTCCGATGTTTTCCGAAACACATTATTTACCTGGTAGTACTGTACGCGAGTTTTAATTGCTTGTCGATACTTGGCTAATTATGGGAAATATGCTATAGCATAAAAACATAAAAAGCTAGTAAGCTAGCTTACTAGCTTACTAGCTTAGAAATGAAGCTAGTTGTGTCTACACGAAGCTAGAAGTACTAGCTTGCTAGCTTACTAACACTAGCTTGCTATCCTAGCTTGAAAAACTAGCCTCGTGTAACCCGGGCATAATGGCTTATTGGTATCCGATACACCGTCCTCTGCGGCAGTCAATGATTTCAATACTAGCTTCCACCCACGGCTTCGCTCGCGTAGTACCCGGATAAAAAGCCTATGTCCTATTCCCGGTCATAATCTATCTATTTTTTAAATTTCAGCTTAATCGGTTCAGTGGTTGTCGAGTTATAGAGAAACAAATATACATAAATCCATCCATCCATCCAAACATCCACACTAAAATCAGACTGTACCTACCAAAAAATTTAAAATGAAAAGTCTTTATGTAGGTATTTTTTTAATTTTTATAGTGTTAAACCACACTTATCTAGGTATTATTTTCAAATGTAAGTAGGTACCTAATGAAAAATCTTATTAAAACTTTCGCTTCCGACGGGATTCGAACCCGCATTGATACAAGCGATCCTCCTCAAACTGGAGTGCCTCCTATTCGTCATAAGATAAGCTTATTATTTTGTCGGTTATAGCACCGATTAATAAGATTATTGATAAGACTTTTCATTTGAATGAAATAATGTTTCATGAAAATATCTTCAGCCGTTTGAAGATCATCAGCTCTTTTCTAGTTGATAAAGAAATTATGTCGGGGGTTTTTTTCTTAAATTTTTAATTTAATTACTTACATAAATATTAAAATGGTTAGATGGTTCTGACTCTGAGTGGTTCTGCCAGAGTGTATCTCGCGAAAGATGGCCCCCAAAGACAATTTTAAAATCACGAAAACCATTTTTAGTACCTATCTACTACTGAAGCCGTGGCTATGGAGTGTTTTTTAAACAAATACTTAAATATAAGAAAGTGTTCAGGTTAAACGTACGAAAAGTGAAATTAACAAAACGGAACTTGACAGTACCTAACCTACCTACTGTCCAAATACCAACGCATTCTGAGGTTTTTATACGTCAATTTGACTATACTGTCTGACAATTTGATTTTTTTGCTTTCAATATTTCCGAAAACTCGTGGCTTTTATGACTTACTAGCGGACGCCCGCGGCTTTACCCGCGTGGCCTACTACTTTTTTATCCCACGGGAAACATGCATTTTTTCGGGATAAAAAGTAGTCTATGTCAGCTCTCCAGCCCTTCAACTATCTCCACACAAAAAATCGCGTCATTCCGTCTCTCTATTTTGATGTGAAAGCAGGACAAACAAACAAACAAACACACTATCACATTTATAATATGGGTAGGATGGATATCTAAAATCTACAGAACGTCGTAAAAGCTGTTTTAAAAATTATTTACTTACTTCTTAAGCAGGTAAGTTAATAGAAAAATTACTTATAAATCAACACGTAAGTAGGTAAACTTTCACGCATCAAGTTAAAATAAACATTTTGCAACAATCAAAGAGTGAAAGCCTGACGCAACAGCCTCCTACTACAGAATAGCTAGCAGTTAGTATTGTCCAAACAACCACAGAATACCCATCAGTTAGTACCCATCTTTTCCGCCACCATTGTATAACAAACAGTTAGTATTGTCACAGTATTGTCCAGCTCACCACAGAATACCAATCACTTAGTAAGTTAGTAGATACGCACTTTCGCCCGCACCACAGATAAAACAACAGTTAGTATACAATGCCTCCTCCAGTCGGCCACAGTGTAGTGAGGTGTTAGTATCGGTATGTATGATCTTTGTACTGAGATGAAGCACAGTGTGTCGGATAACGGACCTTGCCACACGATATGGTAAGTAGGACCTTTGACACCTGATGCGATGTCTGATTTTTTGTACTATTCAAAACTGTAGTTAGTTTTAACCGACTTCAAAATAGGAGTCCTCAATTCAGCTGCATTTGATGCTGTTTTGTTGGAAATAAAATTTTCCCGTAAAACTTAAAAATTACATTTAGCGGTAAAGTGATGTCGGTTTAAAATTTCTTTTTTTTTGTCACTATTAACTGAGTGTTTTTTCATTGTTTCTTAAATAAATTTAGTATGATTCGTTTTTTATATTTTAAAACATTTCTTAACTATTGCAATACCCTTCACCTTCAAATTACTTTGAATGAAAACTCTAATTACTAAACGTGTTAAAAATTTCAAAATTTTGCATTTCGGGTACCTACCTACCTACCTATTGAATTTTTGATAACGTAGGCTATAATTTTGAATTTTTGTTACATTACTTGCCTCTTAGCTCTAGAATAAGAAAAACAATAGAAATAACATTAGGCATTTTTTCCCAAAAATAATGTCAACAATGAATTTTCGTAGTTCAGCTTAAGTTGGTCAGCTGTTCCGAATTCAGTTTCCACCAACATAAGCTGAACTACGAAAATTGGTGTTTTGGAGTCAAACCCGGAACAAGTAAACTGCAAGCCAACTGCAGTAGGTATCTACAAGCAAAAGGTTTGCGTTACTGCCGCATTGTGAAACAGACTCGAGTCATAACTCCTAATGTCATATTGCAAGATTGAAGAATTGCAATAACGCAATATAGGCACATCTTGGTGTCGATTCTGAGATGTACTAACCAAATTCACATAAGCACCTAAATATTTTCGTTAGTCCAAAACAGAAAAATATTTAAGAATATCTTTCTTCGTCTCGCAGCACAATACGTAATTGTATTTTATTAGCTAGCCTAAACCCAAGTTTTGAAAAAATAATTTTACATTTTCTAAATTACTACCTAGGTACTTTAACAATTTGGCTTGCACAACGTCCCTAATTTTATTTAAGCTAACATAAACGATTTTTTTGTAAGGAACAGATAAATGCGTTTAGGCTAGCTAAATACATTAATTAGGAATCGTGGTGCAAGACGCGCGCCGTAAGCTTACCTACTTAGGGCGACTTGCACATCGATTCCTTAGTATTTAACTAGTCCTTACAAAAAAATTGTTTAGGCTTAAATAAAATTAGGAACGTTGTGCAAGCCAAATTGTTAAAGTAATTTGGAAAATGTAAAATTATTTTTGCGATTTTGAAAAAATAAATCAATAATGCTGGACATTTTACACAGCATCATCTAGCCCCACAGTTCTATGCCTAAGTTCTTAAATATGTTTAATTTTCCAAACTTTGCAGGGTTCCAACCAGAGTGACGCCTCCAACACCAACAAAGCTGACCTGGTCAGCAGGATCAAGGCGAGGGTGGAGGCGGCTGATCCTCATGAGGCGAGGAAGTTAGGAGGGGTCTTCCTCTTCAATATCATCAAGGGAACTGCTGTGTACTCTTGGAGTAAGTAGAAAAAAAATGTAAAAAATCTATGGATTTTTCGTTTTGAAAAATGTATATTACCTACGCGCTTTAACACGAACTCAACGGTGAAGGAAAACATCGTGAGGAAACCAGCGTAGCTAAAATGGTCGCTAATGCAGATTCACAAATGATTTGCGTCGAGATTCTCGTATTAGAAATCACAAAGTTGACAATTCCGTACCGGCAATATCATCTTATTGTTTGACAGTTTTGTGGAGAATCGTAAAATAAAATGGCCACCTATGAATTGGAATTGCACTAAGTGTCAATCAAATATGATTTATGTTTAATAATGATAATAAAACATACTACTTAAATACTTACTTAAAAACCAAATACTTATTTACAGAGTATTAGCAGTAATAATACGATGCAATATTAAATGAAAACCAACCGGGTTATTTTTTTTCGTGTGGCAATTTAAGAGTTTACCCTACGTCAAAACTGTACCAACTCGCACTTTTGATCCCGTATATCAATAAAAGTATTGAACCAATAATATTGAAAAAAATATATAGTAAAGTTGAGGATATGCACCGGGGTTCATATGATGTGAAAACACGATTACTTAAAATTTTCTCGATAGAAAAAATTCACAAACTTCCCTCTGAATTTTACTAATAAATCGCAGAAGTCAATGAATACTTTGCTTATACTAATTAAACTTTGTATATAAACTCAACTAAGTACAATACATGGTTCATACGATCTGAATTTAAAATAATGTTTTTATTTTCGTTGTTAGAAATTCAATTCTGAAATATTGCGTGTGAGCAGCGTCCGCCGCACGAATTCAGTCGCGCTCCGCCATTCGAACGGGGAGCCCGTGTCGCTTGCTCTCACGCATACCTACCGGATACGTACCTAAGAAATTAAAAGTGTAGAGAAATGGGGAATGATAAGTACAAGAAAATAAAAAGACGGAATTGGAGAAAAGAAAATGCTAAATACCTACATGAATAAATTAATGAAGGAAGTACCTACCCAGGGTTCGAAAAAATCCGATTTTTATAATAAATATCAAAAATCTGATTTTTTGATATTTATCCGATATATATCCAGGCTAAGAAAAAGAAGCGAATTTCATTCTGTAAGGGGATTAAACACTTTAAAATGTGTTAGTAATTTGTAAAATAATTATAAGTGTCAAATTACCACATTTTTTATTAACTAACCTTAAAAAAAGTAAAAGAAAATGGTGTTTATTTGTGTAAGCTAACCTTAACTAATGTTACGTTAATGTTAAGATTAAACTCATTGTTTTCAAAAAAGACAGTTTTATTATACTTTTACCATATTTAATCATTTGCCTCGATAAGCAAGACAACATTAAAACATTCTAATCTAATTAATCTATCTTTAACTAATAAATACTTTATGTACTTACACTTATTTTGTCACTTGTGGTCATGGCCGTAGTTGAGCAGCGAATGAATCCTCGGTATCGCCACCGTCTCTTTTATAGCAAGTAGTAAACAACAAGATGGCGGCGATCCACCGGATATCGATGCTCAACTACTTCCAGAATATCCGCAAACAATTTATTTAAATAGAGAATATTGTCTTATAATTATTTTAAATATTTATAATAAATAATAGAATTAATTTTAACTACCTTTTCCATAAACCACGGATTTATCTACTTTCCATTTTTAAACAACTGTTACGATACGTGGTTTATGGAAAGGTGCAAAAATGTGCAAAAATAACTCCTAAAATTCATAAATAATAAATAATCGCTAACAGATTCGGCCATCCGCCACTAGATTGTGACCTCACATCTAAATTGTACGTAATTACCACAATATTATTATTTCGGTAAGTTCAAAAAAAGCCAATTTTAAAAGACACTAATTACAAAGCAACAAACATTAAGATCACAGAATCATTATGTTCATTCATATTCTGGTAATTATGTTTAGAAGACACCTTTGTCAGATAAGATTTAAGTATAAATGTCTATGTTAATGATGCTTGTGTCTATGTTAATGATGCTTGCTGAGCACTTTTGCTCAGCTAGCCATGTGTACTTATGTTAATGATGCTTGCAGAGCACTTTTGCTCAGCAAGCCATGTGTACTTATGTTAATGATGCTTGCAGAGCACTTTTGCTCAGCAAGCCATGTGTACTTATGTTAATGATGCTTGCAGAGCACTTTTGCTCAGCTAGCCATGTGTACTTATGTTAATGATGCTTGCAGAGCACTTTTGCTCAGCAAGCCATGTGTACTTATGTTAATGATGCTTGCAGAGCACTTTTGCTCAGCAAGCCATGTGTACTTATGTTAATGATGCTTGCAGAGCACTTTTGCTCAGCTAGCCATGTGTACTTATGTTAATGATGCTTGCAGAGCACTTTTGCTCAGCAAGCCATGTGTACTTATGTTAATGATGCTTGCAGAGCACTTTTGCTCAGCAAGCCATGTGTACTTACGTTAATGATGCTTGCAGAGCACTTTTGCTCAGCTAGCCATGTGTACTTATGTTAATGATGCTTGTAGAGCACTTTTGCTCAGCTAGCCATGTGTACTTACGTTAATGATGCTTGCAGAGCACTTTTGCTCAGCTAGCCATGTGTACTTACGTTAATGATGCTTGCAGAGCACTTTTGCTCAGCTAGCCATGTGTACTTATGTTAATGATGCTTGCAGAGCACTTTTGCTCACCAAGCCATGTGTACTTACGTTAATGATGCTTGCAGAGCACTTTTGCTCAGCTAGCCATGTGTACTTACGTTAATGATGCTTGCAGAGCACTTTTGCTCACCAAGCCATGTGTACTTACGTTAATGATGCTTGCAGAGCACTTTTGCTCAGCTAGCCATGTGTACTTACGTTAATGATGCTTGCAGAGCACTTTTGCTCAGCTAGCCATGTGTACTTACGTTAATGATGCTTGCAGAGCACTTTTGCTCAGCTAGCCATGTGCACTTATGTTAATGATGCTTGTAGAGCACTTTTGCTCACCAAGCCATGTGTACTTATGTTAATGAAGCTTGCAGAGCACCTTTGCCTCGCCCGACAGCACGAGTGATGGCTCGCCCGATAGCGCGAACGATGGCTCGCAGGCCGCACGAGCGATGGCTCACTTGACGGCGCGAACAACGACCCGCACAGCCGTACGAGCGATGGCTTCCACGGTTGCGCGAGCGGCGGCTCACACGGCTGCGCGAACGAAGGCTCCCACGGTTGCGCGAGCGGCGGCTCACACGGCTGCGCGAGCGAAGGTTCCCACGGTCGCGCGAGCGGCGGCTCACACGGCTGCGCGAGCGAAGTCTCCCACGGTTGCGCGAGCGGCGGCCCACACGGCTGCGCGAGCGGCAGCCCACACGGCTGCGCGAGCGACGGCTCACATGGTTGCGCGAGCGGCGGCCCACACGGCTGCGCGAGCGAAGGCTCCCACGGTTGCACGAGTGACGGCTCACACGGCTGCGCGAGCGATGGCTCCCACGGCTGCGCGAGCGACGGCTCCCCCGGCTGCACGAGCGGCGGCCCACACGGCTGCGCAAGCGATGGCTCACACGGCCGTGCGAGCGACAGCCCACACGGCTGCACGAGCGGCGGCTCGCCCGACGGCGCGAGAGACGGCTCCCACGGCTGCGCGAGCAGCAATGGTCCCAACTGCTCGGGGAGTAGTTAGCCAGGGAACTCGTGGTACGGCCACACTGCACGCTGCTCCGCTGTACCCTCATCCGTCTCCATAGGTTGGGATGGAGAGTAAATTTGTCTCCCTGCTCAGGTGCTTCTTCTGTAATTATTAGAAAAAGAATCTCGGCAGATTAAAGTTCATAAAAAGAAACATTTAATTAGATTTTTACTATTTTATTATAATCGATCATGTTATTTTCCTTAAAGCATCCAACACAATATTTACCCGGTGATAATAATTTAAAAGTAAAAGTAAATTACACAAAAACCTGGGTATATATGTTAATAATTACCATAGAATAATACCCGCAGTGATTAAATGCTATCAGGGGGTAGCCCTGACCCAGTAAAATAAAATCTCAAAGTGTTATCTTGCTAACAGGATGGACTAATAAACCAAAAAAAATGCGGCCACTTATGTGAAGCGTATGTTACATATCCCGCATTCTGACATGTAAGCTAACCTTAACTAATGTTACGTTAATGTTAAGATTAAACTCATTGTTTTCAAAAAAGACAGTTTTATTATACTTTTACCATATTTAATCATTTGCCTCGATAAGCAAGACAACATTAAAACATTCTAATCTAATTAATCTATCTTTAACTAATAAATACTTTATGTACTTACACTTATTTTGTCACTTGTGGTCATGGCCGTAGTTGAGCAGCGAATGAATCCTCGGTATCGCCACCGTCTCTTTTATAGCAAGTAGTAAACAACAAGATGGCGGCGATCCACCGGATATCGATGCTCAACTACTTCCAGAATATCCGCAAACAATTTATTTAAATAGAGAATATTGTCTTATAATTATTTTAAATATTTATAATAAATAATAGAATTAATTTTAACTACCTTTTCCATAAACCACGGATTTATCTACTTTCCATTTTTAAACAACTGTTACGATACGTGGTTTATGGAAAGGTGCAAAAATGTGCAAAAATAACTCCTAAAATTCATAAATAATAAATAATCGCTAACATTTGAGAAAGAATTTTTTATAATTTTTTATTTGTTATAGTGTTAAACCACACTTAGGTACCTATTTGCATTTGAAAATGAAAAATCTTATCAAAATTTTCAATTCCGACGGGATTCGAACCCGCAATGATACCAAGCGACTAAATTGCCGAATTGGTAAAGGCACTCTGGCTAAATGAGGATCGCTTGTATCATTGTGGGTTCGAATCCCGTCGGAATTGAAAATTTTGATAAGATTTTTCATTTTCAAAAGAATTTTTTTAATGAACACTTAAAAAACACAATCTAAATTATTCGGAATTGTAGTTTTTCGCTGCGTGTTGCCATTCATCTCAAAAATTTTTAGTTCAGAAGACAGGAAAAAATCCATTGATATATATCAAGATAAAAATCAATTGATATAATATCGTGATATATATCATGATATATATCCGTTGATATATATCGGCGAACCCTGTACCTACCTGAGAGTCATAAAACGTTTGTTTGCACCTTTCTACAATTCTGAGTAAAAGTAAAAAAGTACCTGAGTTACTTTTTACTTATTCTGAGTAGGTATGATTATGTTTTGTTGACATGAAACACGATTATAAGTAGTAGGTACCTAAATGAATTGGTAATTTACCTTCATGAGTATACCTACCTAGTAGGTAGTGTAGGTACCTAATGGGTAGGTACCTACCTATCTATGTAAGTAAATTAGATATATGTACCTACCTGTTTCGTAATCATATTATTGTACTTACCCAACTACCTACCTAACAGTTTTCATTTTCAGAAATAAACAAATATTACTCGATACTGACTGCAACAAAGAAAATGAAAACTGTAGAATTGTATGTTTATCAATTTAGCTAAAATAATTTGATTTATTTTTTTTAGGGTTGTCATCCCAGTAAGTTGCCATGATCACATAATATTGAGTTGGTAAATAATTCCCAACGATCCCACTGGCCCACCCCACCAGTAGGGTCGTTGGGAATTTTTTTCCAAACGACCCCACCACCTAATTCAGTGGGGTTGGTGTAAAAAAAAATCCCAACGACCCCCTGGCCCACCCCACCAGTGGGATCGTTGGAAATACATCAAGAACGGTGACCTATTCATTCGCATAATGTTATTTGCAGTGATCGGAATGAGGCGGGCTAAACTACCTAAAGTTCAAAGAACAGAGGCAAAAAAGGGGAGACTTCCTTACTACAAGAATTTTATTCTTGTAGTAAGTAAGAATTTTATTGAAAGTTGGCACAATTTTCACAGTGAGTAAGTATATTTAAAATTAATGTTAATAATATTGTGAACTAATTCAAATAATTTTTCTATTTGACCGACGGAAAAAAGTTTTTTATCCTTATAATTTACATTTTAGTTTTTGTTATTAATTCAGGTAAAAAATTGATTCACCTTAATGTTAGATGTTCTTTATTATTGTCCCGGAAACGGAAATAATTGGGTCGAAAAATATCTAGTCCTAAGGCGTCTCCATTTGTCTCTGTTATTTTTCGAACTTTAGGTATTTTAGCCCGCCTCATTCCGATCACTGGTTATTTGTCATAAAATCACACGACATACGTATCTAGTCATACAATTTTGTAATCATATTATTACATTCGCATAATTATTTATAGGCATACATGTCTGATATCCTAATATTTTTTAAACATAATGGTAATGAGCATAATGGTGACAACTCCTAAAACTTTTTGTCATACTACATTTTGATACTAATTTTGTTAGAAATAAACCTTTATGTCCTAATATTTATTGAACATAATGTTTAGTAGTCCTAATTTACTGTTTTATCATAAGTGGGCAAATTAGGTCAGGTTTATAAAATGTTTCATACGGTGACCTATTCATTCGCATAATGTTATTTGTCATAAAATCATACGACATACGTATCTAGTCATAAAATTTTGTAGTCATATTATTACATTCGCATAATTATTTCAAGGCATACCTTTCTGATGTCATAATATTTTTTAAACATAATGGTAATGAGCATAATGGTGACAACTCCTAAAACTTTTTGTCATACTACATTTTGATACTAATTTTGTTAGAAATAAACTTTTATGTCCTAAAATTTATTACACATAATGTTTAGTAGGTAGTCCTAATTTACTGTTTTATCATAAGTAGGCAAAATAGGTCAGGTATAAAAAGTGTTTCATACACCCACGCAGATAGGACTTTCTCACAGAAAAACTAAGAAGGTTTCGGTTATTTTTTTTTTATAGCACGCGTTTCACACACCCATGCAGAAAGCACTTTCTCACAGAAAAAACTAGTATGTTTTGGTTATTTTTTTTATAGCACCCGTTTCACACAGCCACGCAGAAAGGACTTGCTCACAGAAAAAAATCACACACCTACGTAGAAAGGGCTTGCTCTCAGAAAAAATAATCTGGCTAGGATACATTTTATCCTAGCCGGGTAAGCTATGTGATTCTTGAATAAAACCGTAGTCTTCATATCATTATATCGTTGTATTGCTTGAATTCAAGCAGGGATAGGCGTACAGACAGTGCAGGAAGTAGTTTGGGACACGACAGGACACTAAAATATTTTATGATTTTCAATGAATATGACTTCAAAAATTATGACATTAAAAACTTTTGTTTATCGAAGTAGTATGGCTTGATACTATTATGACGATAAATATTATGCGTACTAAATTGTATGTCAAGTTATAAATATGGCTAAATATTTTAGGATTATCAATGAATAAAACTTAAAAAATTATGACATTTATATTTTATTACTAGTTGAATTATTACAAGTGATGGTAGGAGTACCTAATGATGTTATTATTAGAAATGCTTATGAATAACAAATATTAGGACGTGAAACGTTATGACTTTTAAAACTATGACTAAAAAAATTATGAGAATGAACATAGAACCATGAAGTGAAGCATATTTTGTTACAGGATGCCAATACCAACGGAACTCATGGATGCCAGTAGTTCTAAAAATACAAATGAACCTGACTTTACGACGTTACAAATAAGATGATCAGTTTATATTTAGTTTATTATTCAGCTAACTCGGATTCGTTCAAACAAATTGTTTTTTTTTCACGAACAACATTAAAGTTATTTAGCATAAAATTACTTCACATATTTTACACAACAAAAATGTCTATCACTTTTTTCATTACCATTTCAAAGTATTCATCGTAGAAAAACAATTTTGGTTTGTCATTCATCATTTTTGTCATAAAAAAAATTCATCAGGGCCCATCCCTAATCGCCTGATGTACCTACCTACCTACATAACCGTAGATCTAAGTATTTTATCATCAAAATAATAAAACATTTTCGGAATTCAACATTTTGGAAAATCAACGTAATTGTCCTAAAGTGAATTTCGGCCCAACCCTAATCTTCATCGAGTTCCATTCTGCACTACTAATTAGTCTGTTCAGTTGGTCGGATTGGAATGACTGAAATAATATAATAAGTCATAGTTTTAAAAGCCATAACGTTTCACGTCCTAATATTTGTTATTCATAAGCATTTGTAGTATTAACATCACTACTCCTACCATCACTTGTAATAATTCAACTAGTAATAAAATATAAATGTCATAATTTTTTAAGTTATATTCATTGATAATCCTAAAATATTTATCCATATTAAATATGGATAAATATTTTATGATTTCAATGAATATGACTTCAAAAATTACGACATTAAAAACTTTTGTTTATCGAAGTAGTATGGCTTGATACTATTATGACGCTTAATATTATGCGTAGGTACTAAATTGTATGTCAAGTTATAAAATTTATAACTTGACATACTATTATAGATATATTTAGTACCTACGCATAATATTAAGCGTCATAATAGTATCGATAAACAAAAGTTTTTAATGTCGTAATTTTTGAAGTCATATTCATTGAAAATCATAAAATATTTTAGTTTCCTGTCGCGTCCCAAGCTACTTCCTGCACTGTCTGTATATCTATTCCTGCTTGAATTCAAGCAATACAACGATATAATTATGTGAAGACTACGGTTTTATTCAAGAATCACATAGCTTACCCGGCTAGGATAAAATTTGTCCTAGCCAGATTATTTTTTCTGAGAGCAAGTCCTTTGTTCGTGGGTGTGTAATTTTTTTCTGTGAGCAAGTCCTTTCTGCGTGGGTGTGTGAAACGCGTGTTATACAAAATAACCAAAACCTACTGTTTTTTTCTGTGAGCAAGTCCTTTCTGCATGGGTGTGTGAAACGCGTGCTATAAAAAAAATTACTGAAACCTACTATTTTTTTTTCTGTGAGCAAGTCCTTTCTGCGTGGGTGTGTAAAACGCGTGCTAAAAAAAATTACCAAAACCTACTATTTTTTTCTGTGAGAAAGTGCTTTCTGCGTGGGTGTGTGAAACGCGTGCTATAAAAAAAAATAACCAAAACCTACTATTTTTTTTCTATGAGCAAGTCCTTTCTGCGTGAGTGTGTTAAACACGTGTTATACAAAATAACCAAAACCTACTGTTTTTTTCTGTGAGCAAGTCATTTCTGCGTGGGTGTGTGAAACGCGTGCTATAAAAAAAAATAACCAAAACCTACTTATTTTTTCTGTAAGCAAGTCCTTTCGGCGTGGTGTGTGAAACGCGTGCTATAAAAAAAACCTAAACCTACTTATTTTTTCTGTGAGCAAGTCTTATCTGCGTGGGTGTATGAAACACTTTTTATACCTGACCTATTTTGCCTACTTATGATAAAACAGTAAATTAGGACTACCTACTACACATTATGTCTAATAAATATTAGGACATAAAAGTTTATTTCTAACAAAATTAGTATCAAAATGTAGTATGACAAAAAGTTTTAGGAGTTGTCACCATTATGCTCATTACCATTATGTTTAAAAAATATTATGACATCAGAAAGGTATGCCTTGAAATAATTATGCGAATGTAATAATATGACTACAAAATTTTATGACTAGATACGTATGTCGTATGATTTTATGACAAATAACATTATGCGAATGAATAGGTCACCACTTCAAGCTCTAGATTGTATCTCGGTTATTCTCGTGTTTTCCGAATAGGTACGTACGACAGCAGTGTATGATTCCACAAAACAGAATGCGACAGCAGCTCTAGACATTGATATTATTTTAGCACACGGGAATTACTTACTTACGTAAAAATATCCCGTATGTAAAAATAATTACTATTACAATACAACTCATGAAAAAAAGTAAAATGATATTGATAATAAGTAGGTATGTATTTGTTTGCGATAAAGTTGAAAACCTACCTACCTACCTACCTAATTTTCATTACCAAATGACTTTTCGTCAATGGTTTTTGTAAACGCATTATTTTTCTGGTTTTACTGCACTAGAATCACAGAATACTAGAAAATAGCCTTCGTGACCCCTGTCGCGTGATGAACTCGTGCGAGCGAGATAGCTGCGAATGCGCGGTGCGGGTGGCTGCACGGCCGGGCAGTGAGGTGGGGGCAAAACTTAGATTCGAGCTGGCGTATAGCTGGCTCTTAAGACCTAGCATGTGATTCTGCTGTGAATTGAATTGCGTGAATTGCGTACAATTCAGCTAACATTTGACGGTAATTAAAGATGAAATGCTTTAGCAATATCAATACAAATCACCCGTGAATCATATTATTGTGAATCTGCATTAGCGACCATTTTAGCTCAGCAGTTAGCTTTCTAATAGCGGCGATGGAACTTGTCTGATTTTCAAGTAGGTAACTGCTAGGTACCACCTAAGTTAGCCAAGTGTAGCGTGTGATGCCGGGTGAATTTTTATTGAGGTATTAATCCTCCTTTTTTTCTTTTGACGAGACTCACATTGTTCGACTGGCTCCACACTGGAACTTGACTATTTAGATTTTAAGCGGATGGATCACCGAAAAGAAAGCTAGGCCCCATACCGTGTTTGTTGCCCTGATTCTTCACGGTGTTGGTCGCGAAAGAACAGGAGTAGAATCACCTAGCTCTTAAGACGTTTCAAAGTGGTCATAACGGTCCTACTGAATAAATGATATTTGATTCTGATTTTGATTTTGATTTTGTCACGTATGGAATGTTAACTTCTGCAAAATTTGGGAATGTACCAAATGTGTTTGATTGGACATACCTCTGACTACCACCATAGACATCTTCAAAGGATCTAAAAATGCCTAAAAGGTCTGAAAGAATAATGTCTACCGCACCTTGGGAATACAGTCGTGATCATATTAGGTACATTAGCAAGTAGAACGTTTTTGGAATTAGGAGAACCAGAGATACCAATATTAAAAGGCTTTAATTTGCTCCATCCATAGAGTCATTAGACTAGAAGCACTTAAAATCTGCATAATATCCTAAGTAGGTATTATCATATGATTGCCCTTGGATTGCCCCTTGTCGGCATAACTGATGCCTCTTTCTCCATAAAGCCTTTTCCAGGGCAGCCTCCTTGACCTTATGCGACATGACAGCAACCTTCTCCTTCACTTGACTCATGTTCCTTATCCTCGGTCTTCATCTTCCTCTCCTTTCTTCCGCTTTTCCTTCAATGATGATTATTATTAGGCATTCCTTCTTTTACTTTTACTTAGATCATAGGTTCTTAACGTGGGCGATAGCGCCCCCTTGTGGGCGTTTGAGACTTTTAGGGGGGCAGTAGAAGACGCAGAGAAAATAAGGGGGCATTGAGATGGTGCGTTAAGATATGGGGTGGGGGAACACTTAAAAAAATATATTCTCAAAGTGGGCGGTGGGCAAAATAAGGTTGAGAAACCATGACTTAGATGATGATAAACATTATTTTTTTTGTAAAAGCCTAGTCATATAATCATCATCAACTCCTTCCAGCTATGGATCTGAACACAGTGAGGGTGTACGAAGGCGAGCCTGCCGAGGACCCAGACGTGACCTTCACCCTCAACGAGCACTACTTCAAACAGCTGGTCTTCGGACGAGAAGACGCCAGAGTCATCATGCAGGCCGGACGCTGCTCCGTCACGGGAGACATCATGCGCGCTATGAAACTTGAACCTTATATTAAGCTTGGATAGACTTGAAATTCCAATGTTGTTGTAACAGGAAAATGGCATGGTGTAGCAGTAAACTATCAAGCGAGGATAGGTTTAGAATCTACTGCCACTCTAGGCAGTATAAGGTTACCATAACGCAATGGCAATTTGGATTTTTTTTGAAATTAAACTTAGTTCACATGCTGCAGTTCTTTAGCTAAGATCACCACAGTTCAACATTTTTTCAAACTCAAATTAGTAGGCTTGTCCAAAGTAAAGAAACATTTATTTGACACTGCTAGAACTAGTGGAAAACCGCAAAGTATAAGTAGAGCAAGGTTATTGTGTATGTCGTTATTTGTAGCCAACTTAGATATAACATAATTTACCATTAAAATAGGCTTATTTATCTAGATAATTGTTTGTTTTATTTTAAACAGTTAGATTGACTATTAACCTACTTATCAACCACTTCCGCTTTGATTCACGTCAATCAAATCAAATCTATAACGGTTTGATCTATCTCATGAGATCAGTTAAATGTAGTCTGGCAAATTGTATCTTCTAATCTTATAAACTAGCTTACACCTGCGGCTTCACTCGTTTGGTACTTACCAAAATCAAAATAATGTATTCCGAGTTTCATCCAAATCTGTTCAGCTGTTTTTACATGATTGAGTATTCGTTGGTAGGTAGGTAAGTGTGTAACTTCATAACAGAACTGTTGGACCATGTTTTCTTAATGTTTGAACCGAAAATAAAGTGGTAAAGTTTCTAGAAGAAAAATGAGAAAATTCAGGTAAAAATTCGTAGCTTAGCTTTCACATCCTCGCTGAGCATAGCTGCAAAGTACATATCTGGTGCCACCCTAAGGCTGAACGTAATCTTACTCACCATCAAGGGCCTCTCCGGGGGGGCTAATAAGGGGGGGCCTCTAAGGAGGGGCAGTTGCCCCCCCCCCCCCCCCCCCCAGAGATCAAAAAAATGTAGCCAAATGCAAAGAAATAGAAATCCCTAAGCCAAAAGCCATATTAGGTAACAACTTGCCCCCTTGAAGCGCTCGTGGTGTAGCTTGGTTAGACGTTCTTGGTTGATCGTTGAAGTTAAGCAGTGTTGGGCGCGGCCACTCTTAGGATGGGTGACCGCAAGTGGTATTACGAGCTGAGCGCTTCCGTGCTTCGGAGGGCACGTTAAATTGTCGGTCCCGGCTTTTAAGTCGTTAAGCCATGACGGAGGCCTTTAGGCGGCCTAAAAACTCCGTCACCAGAGTTGGCCACTTACTCATACGAACTTACTTACTTTAACTTGCCCCCCCCCCCTGGCCCATCGGCTGGCGACGCTCTTGCTCACCATGCTAACAGTCCCCCCATCTAGGATCGAACCCGCACCTCTAACGTCACATCCGTTCAACCGCCACGTCAGCGAGATCCTCATCTATTAATGTATTCTCCAAATAAATTATTGATTGATATTTTACCAAACCATCATAATAACCATATCGCACACCCAGATCAACACTGCACTAAGTCAAAACAGCACTCCCCTCAGAATCGACGAAAAACTCATCTTGTATCAAAGTTATTGCCAAGGTCTTTAATAATTCTTGTAGTTTATTGTGTGTTACATGAGACCTTGGCAATAACTTTGATACAAGAGGAGTTTTTCGTCGATTCTGAGAGGAGTGCTGTTTTGACTTAGTGCATTGTTGATCTGGGTGTGCGATATTGTCAAAATATCTTTACGAAGTTGATAATATATGACCCCTAAAGCCTATACATAAGTGCCAGCCATACCGGTTTGCGAACGGGACCGCGGTTCAACGGCTCCGGTCGTCTACCTTCAGACCCTGACATTACTGCCTAATTAAAAATAGTTGTCCTAGTTTTAAGCTCTAGTTTTTGTGAGAAAGAATTGGACTTGTTTAAACGTTGCAATGCAGTTGTTTGTTAGTTGGTTCTTTACGATATTGATTGGAAATAAAGGTCGTATTGAATACTAGCTGTTGCCCGCGACTTCGTACGCGTTAGATTACCTACATTCAGAATTTCAGGTTATTTCAATGTTCTTGATTTTCGCTCAGAAAACATTTAGGTTCTCTTGAACAGAACAGGATATTTTTTTTTAATGAGCTAGACTGGTCAAAAATGAAAAAGGGCTTTAGAATCTTTAGATAAATAGCTTTATCAGAATGCTATTTAGGCTTTTTAGCGTACCTATGTTAGTTCCTGAAGGCTAATATGGCCGTTAATCGTTATTCAGGCAAATAAATGGCTTATTTATTTATTTTATTTAAGTACTTGTTTGTTTATTTACAATATATGTAGGTTCATAGCTATAACATTACAGAAAAATCCAAATCATTACAGCTATGAAATGGCTCATGACTATCGACCATTTTAGCCACACTTTCCTCATAGGTATTATAGTTCCCATGGCCAAGTTCCATGTATGTAACAATTTTATTTTCCTAGATCAAAGTGTCAAGCATTAAAATTGAAAATTATCTGTTTCCAATAAACGTTTGACCAATAAGGTCCATCCGGCCCTAGGTAATAGGTTTAGAATGGCTCCTAGGTTCATTAAAAAGCTAAGGACAACTGCCATTGCCCTTCATATAGAATTCTAGATGCACTTGAAGTACAGTCACGTGAAAAACACTTAGTAACCACAGAACCATTATTAATTTAATAATGGTAAAAGATTTGAGCTCTTTGTTTGCTTCGTTCTTGATCGATAGTAGATATTAAGTGACTCTATTTACTAATGACTATGGTAAATACACAGGTAGAGTTTGTTGGAACTAGATCTGAAACCAGTTGGATCTAATGGCATCAGCTGATAGTTCTGATGAATGAGAGGCCACCAAATGCTGTAGATATCATGGATGCAACACGTTGGTATTACATCAATGCATGTTGTATCTTGGCTCAGAGATCTTGGATGAGAAATGACAACAAGGGCGTTCTTCAATTGTCCGCTTTTATTACTCAGAATAAACAGACGAACAATGTCGTCATTGATTACAGATATTAATAAAGATATAAAATTAGGATTGGAAATTACAATAAAAAGGTTACCTATCATGGCGGGTCACGACAAAAGAGAGAGAGGGAAGAGGCAGTGTTTCAACCTGTCAAACGCTAATGTCATAATATGTCACAAATGTCAGTGTGACTGATTGACAGTACAAAACTTATTGTTAGGATTATCAGCATGAAATATTATGTGAAACAAAAGTACTACTATTTCAACACTACCCCTTAATCCAAACAATATCATGTCACATTAAAATCAATCAACTATCATTCCTAGGTACCTACTCTAGAGCTCTACATAAAAAATTAAAAGTACTCTACAACTCTTTAGTCAAATTGTACAATGCTCTATGACTCTACAATTTATTACAAGTCCATTGAGTACTTTCACTCTACAAAAATTAAAAGTACTCTACAACTCTACTGTCAGAAATTGTACAATGTTCTATGACTCTACAATTTATCACAAGTCCAATGAGTACTTACACTCTACACAAAAGAAAAACAATAAAATGTCTGTTATGATAATTAGTAACATAGTAACATCTTAAAAAGTCACTTAACTATACACTTACTATGTTAGACCTTTACATTCATAACATCTACAAATTTATTGTGTTTCACAGTACCTAGTGGCTTCGTTAGAACATCTGCTATCATACAATCTGTCTGCAAGTACTTAATTGTCACAGAATCCTCTTTAACAAAATCTTTTACAAAATGATATCTAATGTCTATATGCTTAGTACGTTTATGACAATATTCTGTGACTTGTAACAATTTCTGAGCTGACTGATTATCATTAAAAATTGTTACATTGCATTCTTTCAGCATGACCTCATACATAAAATTTCTTATGAAGCAAATGTCTTTACACACATCTGTTATTGCTAAATATTCCGCTTCAGTACTAGATAGCGCTACACAACGTTGTTTACGAGACTCCCAGTTAATAACATTGTCCCCCAGCTTTACAACAAACCCAGTGTATGACCTTCTATCAATGGGATCATTGGCCCAATCAGCGTCTGCAAAAGCAGTCAAATTCAATTGACCCCCTTTATAAAAATATAAAGAATAGTTAATTGTACCTGCTAAATAACGCAAAATCCTTTTAGCTGCCTGCCAATGAGTGACATCAAAACAGTTGTTAAACTGGCTTAACTGACTACAAGCAAATGAGATGTCCGGCCTAGTACATACAGACAAATACATAAGACATCCCATTAGCTGTCTATAACTATACTGCTCATCACTTAAACTAGTTACACCCTTAACTAGCTTACAGTTGGTAGGCATAGGAGTTTTTACAGCTTTACAATTTTCCATACCAAAGCGTTTTAACAATCTCTTTATGTACTCAGATTGATTTATTTTCATTATTCCCTTTGCTTGATCTCTCTCAATATTCATTCCTAAACAATTTTTCAAACTTCCCAAGTTTCTTACATTGAAATTATTTTCAAGCAAAGAAAATACATCATTACATTCAGTACTGTAAAATACATAAAAGTCATCAACATATAAAGCTACAATAGTTATATGTTTATTACATCTTTTTATGTACACACAAGGTTCACATTTACTTTGCATAAAACCATTACTAGACAATAAATCATGCACTTTTTGATTCCAAATTCTACTCGCCTGTTTAAGGCCATAAATTCCTTTTAACAGTAAACAAACCTTGTCTTTACAATTGTCATCAATAAAGCCTGGAGGCTGCTCCATATATATAGTTTCCTGAAGGTCACCATTTAAAAATGCAGTTGTTACATCAATATGATCAATACTTAGATTTAACTCAGTAGCTAATGAAAATAATATTCTCATAGTACTATGACGCACTACAGGGGAAAAAGTATCATTATAATCTAAGCCTTTTATTTGACTAAAGCCCCTGGCAACCAAACGTGCTTTGAATTTATCAAAATTACCATTAGCGTCATATTTAGCCTTATAAATCCATTTACATTTAACAACATTTTCACTAGATGGCCTATCAACTAATTTCCATACATTGTTAGAAATCAGTGAATCATATTCACTTTGCATTGCAGCCTGCCATTCATTCCTATCAGGAGAACTTACAGCTTCTCGATACGACTGAGGTTCAGCCAATGGTATACCTTGTGCTATCAAAGAGAAGTCTGTTTCGTAGTCATTGTACTTTACCGGTGGCCTAGTACTACGCATGGGACGCCGACTCGTGGATACCGGGGGTGAATGGTCACCTCCGCCCTTAGCTGACACGTCATGGGAGGACGTCACACGCTGCTCGTGGACATCACTCTCCGGCGATGCAGCAGGGACACCCTCGTCCTCGCTGCCCGTGCAGTACTCCTCATCTGAAAAAGCCATTATGCCACCTGTAATTTCTTTAGATACAGACTGTTCATTTGAACTAATATTTTGACTAGAAATTGAAGCATCATCATTAATGGAATTAGAATTACTGACATCAATATCACAGGGACTTTCATTCGATTGATTAATTAAATTATTATCAAAATTCAAATTATCCATTCCACTAGTCAATTCATAATAAATACATTCATCATTAGCATTGTCCATGTCATGAAAATCTTTATAAAACTTATTTTCAATAAATGCTACATTCCTGGACAATATAACCTTAGTAGGAACTGATGGGTCCAATAACCTATAACCTTTTGAAGTCTCAGAATAGCCCACAAAAACATACCTTTTGCTTCTAGGGTCTAACTTACGACGTTTTTGCTCGGGAACCAGAGAGTATGCAATACAGCCAAACACATGGAGGTGACGAAGATCAGGTATAGATCCGGTCCAAACCTCCTCTGGCGTACGTCCGGAAAGAGCCGAAGTGGGGCACCTATTCTTCAAATAAATTGCAGTTATTACTGCCTCACCCCAATATCGCCCACCGAGACCTGCTCCTCTCAGCATACACCGAGTCTTCTCCAAAAGTGTCCTGTTAAGGCGTTCACTGACGCCGTTCTGGCTAGGACAGTATGGTACAGTTGTTTGGTGAATAATTCCTTGCTGTTGCAAAAACTTAGAAAAACGATCATTACAATATTCACCACCCCCATCAGACCTCAAAATCTTAACTGGTAACCCCACTTGTTTCTCTACAAGATTTTTAAACGTAATGAAATGAGACATTACCTCAGACTTGTGCTTCATTAAATAACCGAAGGTCTTCCTGGTGTAGTCATCAGTAAAAGTAACCAAGTATCTCGCACCACCAAAGCTGCTCTCAGGCATGGGCCCACAAACATCAGAATGAACTAATTCGAGGGACTGGGTAGCCCGCCTCGCCTCTCCAACCGGAAACTGCTTGGCAGACATCTTTCCCTCCAAACATGGTACACATTCCTTCAGCTTCTGTACATTGCCAGTCTGAAACAGAACACCATTACCACAAACATTCTTTAAAGTACACAAACCTTGCATACTAATATGACCAAGCCGCCTGTGCCACACATCAATGGGCACAAATTGAGCAGTATCCTGTGCACTCCGGGCCTCTTGTCTATCACACAGGAGAGAAGAGTGCACACATTGCGAGTACCTACTAGATCGACACACCCCCAAATTAACCATAAATAAACCATTGACCTTTACAGCACACAAAATTGGGTTACCAGAAGCTTTAATGCTCTTGTCGTAAACTAAACAACCCCCATGATCAAACAAAACTGTGTAACCTTTCTGCGTAAGACAGCTGACAGACAATAAATTATGAGAAAGTTTAGGTACATATAAAACATTTAAAAGTTTTCTTACCATGCCTCCAGTGTTTACATGAATAGTACCTTTACCCAAACATTCCAACTTCTCATCATTTGCGATACTAATAACATTGTTACAGTCTTTTAGCTCTTCAAATAAAGTTCTATTGTTACACATATGAGCGGAGCACCCAGAGTCAATCAACCAACTGTCTTGAGATTTAACCACAAACGCTGTAGCCACGAGCGATGATTCTTCTGGCTTCGTCTTGTCTCTCTTCAATTTGAAACATCTAGACTTTACATGACCTGTCTTCTTACAGTAGTGGCAGATGATCTTGCTCTTGAACCGATCACTCTTTCCTTTTGACACATAGGCGGTGTCATTCCCGTTCAAGTTGTTCTTCCTGTAAGCCTCTTGAATAAGTCTAGCACGAACCAGCTCGCTCGACAACTCGTTGGTTATACACGCTGTTTCTAGGTGAGAAACCAGCGCATCGAACTCCTGAGGTAGGCCACTGAGGAGCAATTCCGCGACCTCAGCATCTTCAATAACTTTGCCTATATCCGCAAGCTGCTGTACACGTGTCATAATTCCGTCGATGTAATCCGTCATTGACGCGAATTGTCCATACTCAGTATGATGCAGCTGACGTAACAATAGCACACGCCTGTACAAACCTTTATCCTCAAAGGTATTAGCAAGCCTTTGCCATGCGTCCTTTGCCGTGACGCAGTATCTCACATGTTGAAAACACGCCGTCTTCACACTAAGGCATATGCGTGCCAGAGCTCGTTGATCTCGCACCAAATCTGTCACACTGTCCGCAGTACTCTCAATACAATCCCATAATCCTTCAAGCGACAACACCATCTTCATTTGGAACTTCCAACTATTATAGTTGCTAACGCCTTCCAATTTCTCAATATGAATGCCTCCGCCGAGCGAGGACATTGCTACACCGGCACCAGGCCCCAAGACTCCACTTCCAGATAGCCTGTCTTCCATGACAACCACGTGTACGTGCACACAGTGCACTTTGTGCGCACACACGCCGGAAACGTCGGGAAATCTTCACAACAACAAAATCTTCAGCAACACAGTGGGAACGTGGCCTTTGACGTGTAGGTCTGAGCACGACCTGTTGACACCGGGCTCGTAACCCGTTGGCACTCTGGGCGCAAAACCTGTTGGAACTAGATCTGAAACCAGTTGGATCTAATGGCATCAGCTGATAGTTCTGATGAATGAGAGGCCACCAAATGCTGTAGATATCATGGATGCAACACGTTGGTATTACATCAATGCATGTTGTATCTTGGCTCAGAGATCTTGGATGAGAAATGACAACAAGGGCGTTCTTCAATTGTCCGCTTTTATTACTCAGAATAAACAGACGAACAATGTCGTCATTGATTACAGATATTAATAAAGATATAAAATTAGGATTGGAAATTACAATAAAAAGGTTACCTATCATGGCGGGTCACGACAAAAGAGAGAGAGGGAAGAGGCAGTGTTTCAACCTGTCAAACGCTAATGTCATAATATGTCACAAATGTCAGTGTGACTGATTGACAGTACAAAACTTATTGTTAGGATTATCAGCATGAAATATTATGTGAAACAAAAGTACTACTATTTCAACAGAGTTCACGGCATGGTATCACAGTAGAGTACTAACTATACTAATATGAACAATGTTGGTAGAGTTGAGTAGGTAAAAATTTATGGGAACTGGTAGAGTAGTAGGTATGCTAATTAACTTTACTGTTGACTCTACCGTGTAGCCCAGACATTTGTGACAGTTGACCGCTAAGTGACAACAAATGAGCAATGAGTGCTTAGACGGGTAGAGTCAAGCCTAGGTACTACTCTACAAGTCAAACAAACAAGTTCTGGGTTTTCAGTGTGGCAGAGCATTGGGCGGCCTCTTCCAGCAGTGTGATTTGTTAGTGGGCATCACCCAACTCCTTTAAGACAGATGATCGCTTCAGAGCCTGTTCATACTCTGTACCACACTGGTCAAATCCCTGAATTATTACTAGCGATTCCAAGATCTTTACCAGTTTCAGTAAAATAACTGTTTACTCATCTCTAACAAAGTTGACCTGGCTATAAAGCTATGATGAATGCCTTGAAGCGCGGCGGAAAACTCTGTCACTATAGTTGATCATTGACTCATACAAACTCACTTATCACTCTAGTCAAAACATCTTTGAAGAATTGCATTTTTTTTTTAACTAAAATAGTTTTGCGTTGCACGCCCTGCTTGATGTAAAGCAACAGTGCGGTCTAAGATGGAGCACGCTTAACTAGAAGGAACCTATTGACTCTCGACTACATCGGTATATCTGGAAGTCTGTAGATTACACAGGAAGTCTTGATATACTGTTGGATGCTACAGTCACTCTAGATAAATACAGTGATCTAAACCGGTAGGTAATGAACTAATGGAACTAAGCTGTGTTTGAAACAAAAAATGGACAAAAAAATATCAGTGTGCACTTCAGCACGTGAGTGTACCGGTATATCCAGCTTAGCCATAAGAGGGTTTTAATAAACATAAGTATCATTTAGTTGTTGACCGGCGACTGCAACACATCTTTGCAGTGTTGTGATCGGTGTTTTTGAAAATGGATAAAATTATTTTGGTTCTGGTTCTTGCAGCTTGCATTGCTGTTTCTAGCGGTAAGTTATACCTAAGTAGACTAATTAGTTAAATCTCAATCAAGGATTAGGAGATTACCTATAGCCTGAATTCAATGTTTTGTGTAGGAAAACTATTTAATTTTACATAAAATTTAATCTCAATGAAACGGATTAGGAGAATATAGGTAGCCTGAATTCAATATTGTGTGTAGGTAAAGTAAGAAAAGTACCTACCTATTGCTCTGTGGTAGGAAATTCAGAAAACTGCAACAGTGGGATATCTTGGTACAGACAGACGCCTGCAACTGCAACATGATGCAAAAATTATTAAACATTCTAACAGTAAAATTATCCATTCCAGCTTTGTGGGCTATGCTTATTTCTGAAGGTACTGATACTAGCTGATGATAAAAAGTAATCCTGCTGTTCATAATGGATGATAAAGGCTTCGTAGAGCTCGGATTACTGCTAAATCTGTTACCATCTCTTTTCATAGATAAAACATTCTCTACCTAAAGCTTTTTTTCGTAAATTTTGCAATAAATTGACGAATTATTGAGAACAGTTTATATGCGACAATATAAATACAATACTACTAGCCAACTGTAGTAGACAGTTTTTAGGCCGCTGGAACATGCCTTAATCATGTCATGGCTAGCAATCAAATGCACCTACCTACCTGTTATTAATTCCTCAGTGTTATTTTTATATTTTTTATATCATTTTAAAAAATATGAATCGTAGTGTAGGCGTCTGTACAACCTAACGAAACAAGATTAATATAGGTAAGGGAGGGCTATATGCAAACGAAACCTTTTATAAAACTAAATTCTAAAGATCTTAGGACTGTCTTGCCACAGTTGTAACTGTTTGAATTTCCAAAGTTTTCCAAAATGGAAGCGCAAGTTTTGTGACAGAACTTTAGGCGAACCAAGTTATTACAATGGTTGTAGATGATGATAAGGTTTTGAAATTAGTTTTAAGATCAATCAGAACCATTGAGTAGGTGGGCAAAAACGCGCAAATCTGTACACTTTCTCAAAATTGTGGTTAGATTATTTTTTGTGGAATTTCATTGAAATGTTTATATAAATGCTATCTATAATTATTATTCTATATAAAAACGAAAAAGTTTTCTTGTAAAATTGTTATTTTAGGAGAAATTAGCAAGTTTAGTACTGTAGGGAGAAATTTTAATCCAATTCGTTACCGCTGGTTTTTGGTTTTTTGTGATAGTAAAACTCAAAATTATTTTATTAATTTATTTAGTAAAGAAAGAGGATATGTTTTTAATTATTAAATATATAAAATCAGTTTGTTATCTTAGAAATACACGAGTTTTATCTACTTTTCCTTTCCAGTGCGTTACCTATGCTCTAAAATGGCCTTTAAAGTTTTAATAAAATTCCCAAAATTGACTATTTTCTTAATTAACTATTTAAATTTTGAGTATTTTGAGAAACCACATCATTTTGCTAAACAATGTCTACACTTATTTTAAACTTTTTAATACAAACTTAACATTTTTGTAACTTGGATTTGGGGGACAAACATCTAAGGTTAGGTTTACATAGCGCTTAATTCTAAATCTTTTTGAATTTTTATTTACTAGCTATGAAATCGTTGAAATTAATAATTTTAGAAGTAAACTAGAACTTGTGAAAATTAGTCTTAACTAAGTAAAGTAACTAAGCTTAATAATTTGTTTCGTCATAAAAAAAAATATTTTACAATTACTTAAAAATTACAATTTACCTACCTACATGCACACAGTACAATATCTGCTAAAAACAATACCTTCTTTGGCCTTCGCACAGTAGGGTAATAATGGGTAAATAATAATATATAAAATAAAGTGTACGCTATGTAAACCTTGCTTTACGTGATTACCAGCTCTATGGTATCGAATCGGAAGTAACGAACTTAGGTACCTGTTCACAAAAATATGAATTATCTCAACTTGCTGATATTTATCACACGATTTTTCACACTAAGTTAATCTTGAATAGTTTATTTCAGTTCTGAAATAAAAATATGCATTGGAAATACGTTTTAAACATTAAAAAAAAATTTAATACTCACCGGACAGTGCCCGAAAAAACACAACCTCTCACTGACGCCGAAAATCAAACAATTGTTTTGAATATTTTGGCTTAAAAACTATAGACATCCCCTTTACTTTTACGTCTGTCTCGTTGCAATGTTGTTGTTTAAGTAAAAAAAAACTACCCCTCGGAACAAAAAAACTGTAAAATCATTCGAAAACGCGGTAACGGAATCCGGACATGTCCAGTTGGCCCAAATCCCGGGGACAGGCTTAAATATTACTTATTTAGTAGAAATTCTGGCTTTTGCAGTAAATTGTACATTTAGAACCCTAGGTAACCCACTAAACTTCAAATGTATAGCTAAAAGTTTGCCAGTCTAGTGGAATTATTTTTAACCAAAAGCTGCTAAAGGTCGGATTTTGTTTAGGGGACAGTACTACAGGCTAAAATTGCGATTTTTTAAACTTAATTTTCTATATCATAATGTTGTTTTAAGCGTTACATTTTAATAAATATGGCATGCCAATTTCACCATGAATCAGATAATGTGGTTACAACTCCTGTAAAACTTATACAGAGCTGCGTAGCAGTCAATTTTACCTGGGGACACCTCGAAAATGCCAATGTACAGATTCTCGCGTTTTTGCCCAGGTACCTACCTACCTATATGATGAATGAAGAAAGCGCTTTTCTCTGTTAGCGACAAACTTTCTAAGTTGCCTATATTTGTCCTTGTGATAAAAGCTTAAAAGGCAAGCTCACAAGCTCTTAAGGTAAAAGAAAGCATCATAATAAAACCTACTTCTGACGAACAGATATTGAAGGGGTACAATATCTGTATAGGTACTTAGATATAACGTTGACTAAGTTGAAGCTAAGATGTTTTAAATGCACTCCAAATATTGCGCACAGGTGGGTGGCTTCGAACCCGCAACCTCAGTCTAAACGTGGCCACCGATATACTTTCGGGCACAGAATAAATACATAATAGGTACTTTGGGATGCATTTAAAAAATCTGAGAGATCCTACGTGCAAGCCAGACAAAAGAGACGTAAGACAGCGTCGCGGACAGGGCGCCAGCGGACAGCGTTGCGCCCGCGCCCCGTCTCTTCTGTATGGTTTGCGTCGCGACTTCTATACATTTTGTATGAAAGAGACGCGGAAGAGACAAACGTCCGCGCCCCATCTGAATCTTACGTCTTTTCTGTGTGTCCAGCGCCTAAGTCTGAGGTTAACACAAAGTCTATTTTGGTTTAAAAAGATCTCTCCACAGTTATTATTGTCGTGAGCCTGTTTAGATTGTTCTAACATTGTGTTTGAATCAATAGGTATCGATGTGTCGAACTATGAGATAAGCAGAAACAAGCTCGGTGGTGAGTGATGGATTTCGCCTCATTCATCTCATTTTATCGCTGAACGCTGTCAGATCACAATACATTTTCATTTGCTTTGAGTATTATGTAAGATAGATAGGTGTAGTATAGATTTACTAATAGTAAGTACCCGTGTCTCTATATTCAGCCCATAAAAGTTCAACATTTATGTATGAAAATTAAAACGTCGTAACATAAACGTCTCGTAAAATATTAAAATTTGTGATGCCTGCATTAATCTGAGAATCAGAATTGCATTACCATTTCGATATTTTTAAACGTAGATAAGTATTTTATTTTTTTAATACTTACTTACTTACCAATTATTTAAGTACCTAAGTACCACTTACCTATCGTTCAAAGTTCACAACAAAAATCTGTCGATGACTGTACAAACCAACATCTGCGTTGTATTTCCGTTCAAAATAAACATTGATCTCGTAAACTTAGCACATAAAACAGTTAATTACGTACGTCGTAAAATAAATAGGTTCTCATTTAAAAGAAATTGGACTTCAGCATCTACATAATTGTTAAAAATCCTATAAAAAGCCTTAATTACTGCCGCGGAAACATTGAGTCAAGGTCATCGTTAATGCACGCCGAATCTACTAAGGGCAGAGTCTTTAGAGAAGAACATAAACTTTGGGACAAATAAACGTGGTTTCAAGAGAAAAAACTAAGAATAAGCAAAATAATCTACGAAATGCGCACTTTGTGAGCACTATTTTTTTCACTAAAATCATGGTTTGCCGCAGAAATCTGCTTATAAATGGGTCGATAGTCATATTTTAAGACACATCCACTGTAACTGTTTTCAGTATAAGCACAGAATACTAGTATAAGTATTCTGTGGTATAAGTAGATAAGTCCAGTGATTGTGTACTTTCAGTAATTTATCACACTTCATGAATAACACTGAAATCCGTCGAGCAACTTACGTATAATTACTTTATGCCCAGTTTTTTTCTATTATTATTATTAAATCTTTATTTCAGACATCATGAATGTACCAGCGATTTTAAATAATTTGAATTAAAAAAAAAAACTTGCTCGTCAGTGTGGTTGCAGCCTTAACCTCTAATTACCCTAAAGTTTAACCGAGATAATTAGCTTAGACGTAATAATATTTAACTTAACGACTGAGATTTCGATCTTTTTCTCATTTTATGAACGCATCACAAGTTTCGTGGCTATAATTAACGAGACTAGTATTGTTCGTTTATTTTTATCGTTTGCATACTTCGTAACATAAAATCATTCCTATAATCAAATGTAAAATCATTTGTTTACTTTAGTAAAACTACATTTTGTTCTAGACAATAATAGTGGGTCAGTACTCAGTACTGGTTAGAGAAGTACCTATAGCACGATTCCGGCTTTCCGGAAAGTGCCTATTTTAATTATTTGCCTTATGAATTTGGCTAAATGAAATTAGAGTAAGAGTAAGAGTATCGTTTAATTAAACATACTTAGGTACCTAAGACTTTACTTTCAATTTACAGCGATCGTTATTTACTATGTAGGTAAGTAAGTACTTAAATAAAAACATCGTTTATCTGTATGTTTAATCGTTTAGTAGACCAACCAAATATTAGAGTAGGTACATCTCACAGCTTTTTAAAGACGTCACATTTCATATCTGACCCTCATTTACCACAACTTTCACTCTAAACATAAAGCCGTAATGCCATGTTTGGGGAAAGATTCCACCATGCTCCCCAAATGAATAACCATGACACCATGCTTTACATCAACCAAACTAACCACCATGCCATCTCATCACTAAACTTCACCTACAGGTTTCGGAATAAGGGATGTCCTGAACTATATCCTAGGTGGCGGCCAAGGATACTACCCTGGGAACTACCCGGGAGGCTACTACCCCAGTGGGCCGGGCGGGAACTACCCGGGCGGTAACTACCCGAGCGGGCCGGGGTATTACCCGGGTGGGGGCCACCACGGGCCCCCCGGGCCGCCAGGGGCCCACGCTGGCTGCCCGCTGTGTGACTCGTCGGTCTACAGCTACTGTTCGCATAAGGAGTCTCATGATGCGTGCTGTTGTAGTGGATCATGTAAGTATATTTCTGGTCAACGAAAACTAGGCCATTCTTAGTTGCTTATTCCTGGCTAAGCGTGGAGTTTTGTGTATTCTGTGTTCGAATATCATGCAGATTGAGTATCAATTATTGATCCATTCCTTCGCATTTATATTAAAAAAATCTAATCCGACTGGTAATTCCAGAGATAAGCGCGTTCAAACAAACAAAAAAAGCAAAATAACTCATCCGCTTTATTACGAATTTCAGCAAAATCGGTTCATACACACAAACTTCTCTCATTTATGATATTAGTAGGATCTATAGTTAAGATATTGTAATGTGTGTGACCATTGAGTATTATTATATAAACTAGTCATCATCATCATCATCAATATCATCTCAGCCGTTGGACGTCCACTGTTGGACATAGGCTTCCCTCAAAGAAATTTCCATGTGTTGCGTTTGGAAGCGGCCTGCATCCACCGCCACCAAATATATCATCATCATCATCAGCCTTTCTCATCCCACTGCTGGGTATAGGCCTCTCTTCGTTTCTGCCATTCGCCTATATCTCGTGCCAATCTGAGGTATAAACATATATAAACAAAGTATATAAACTAGTACTTGCATGCATTCCAGATGGTTACGGCTGCCGCAGTTCTGACTGCAGCTACCTCTACGCCAACACATGCCAGGAGTTCAACCTGATCTCCAGCTGCTGCTGCGTCGACGTCAAAAGTGCTGCCAAGCCCGTCATAGCCGCACCTATTGCTTAGACATGTTTTTTAAACTTTATTGAGCGTACAGTACAGTACGCATAGATCTAGGCATTCGTGAAGTTAGACGTTTCGATGCGCAGTGCAGCTTTTTAAAACAAAAAATTCTACTGCGCATCGAAACGGCTAACTTCACGAATGCCGAGATCCATCTTGCGTACGGTTCTTATCATTGGCCTTTTGATATTACATCTGATGATTTTGGTGGCGTTAGATTACAGAATTAGATTAATCACAATATGATGTTCTGTGAAACCTCAGTAGGTACGCCCCCGACGGATCTTCCGCGAAGTGAAGCGTCCATCCATTGCATCGGAATCGGAGCGTCCGAGCGTCAGCAGCTCGGTTAGCAGTGTTAAGCTCGCATTACACGACACTGCATGCAGCGTGCTAACTGCTAAATGCTCTGTCTCGCTCTTTGGCCTAAGAATTGCGTATTGTGCATCCTACTCTTACTCTGAGGCTAACTTAGTCAGTAAGCCTGTCTCGCTCTTTGGCCTAAGAATTGCGTATTGTGCATCCTACTCTTACTCTGAGGCTAACTTAGTCAGTAAGCCTCGTAAGAGTAGGATGCACAATACGCAATTCTTAGGCCAAAGAGAGAGACAGAGCACTAATTTATGAATGAACAAGCGTCAGTGCTCTGCACTGCATGCAGTCTAATGTATAGGCAGCTTTAGATGCAGTGTGACGTCGTCGGCAGAAATCCTGATTCAGTGCACGCAGTACCATAGCCATACAAAGCAACAAATTCTGACGTTGCGGACGCTCAATTCTGTCGCAATGGACGCAGATTTAAAATAAATCTTTTTAACTTAACACTTTGACTGCGGCGAAAGTTCTGATGTGATCCGCACTTGAAGTGTTAAGAGGAAGGAACATAGGTACCCTACGATTATAATATGGATTCGTTTCTTTCAATGGGCCTTTAAAAACTATCATCGACCGTTATCAATCGAGATAAGCTATTCTTAATTTTAGGCTTAGATAATGTTATGTTCAAATTAGTTTTCGTTTCGGTCATCGCGGTGCTGTAATCTTTTCAAATGCACGCATGAGTTGTAAGATCAAAAATCTTCCTAAATTATTGTATAAATAAAAACTTATTTTACATTTGTTTTTGCTGCTCTTTCCGAAACACTAAACCCAAGATAAAAACGAATTTTCGAGGTTGAAACTTCAAGGTCCATAAACAATCTGCCGTGGCTTAGCAAGCCGAATTTATGCGGGTATCATTCCAATTTCCACATATCGTCGGCTAAATTAAAAAAAATCGTAACTCAGTCTTTTTTAAATGACTTTTAGATGCAGTTTGGTAGAAAATGTATCATCAAAAAATTCGACGATATGCTAAATGTTATTTGTTAATTTATATAAAGTTGGTCCCAATAAACCAGCGCCAAATGGACCAACGCGGATATTTATACTTGCAAACGCTGAGTTGGAACCTTTTTGCAACTAAACCAACAATTATTTTTGACCTAGGTACCTACTTAATCGTAACTTTTGTGTTGTTTAACTTAGTTGCAAATAAATGTTTTTGATTGATTGAAATGCTAGTTGATTCACAAATTAGCGTTGTCTCTCTTTTTGACCTAAGAATTGCGTATTGTGCATCCTTTTACAGTGCTAACTGTCGCTAACTTCAGTCAGTTATCATCGTAATAAAGCAGGATGCACAATTCACAATTCTTAGGTAAAGAGCGAGACGGAATGCTCATTTGTGAATGAACTAGCACTAACACATGGGAAATTGGATAATGAAATGGGCGCTTAAGTACCTACCTATATTGTATTTTTACTTTTATAACTACTGGATGTTATTTAAATAAAACAAGTGACTTGGCTTAAAGGTACACATTTATGCACCACAATACTTATACTTTACACCATGCACACTCCTTACTCATATAAACTGAGCCGACAATTTGGACAACTATTGAAACTATAAGTTATTCCTATTGTTATAAGAGTCAAAATCTCTTGATTAGTTTATTGGGGTTCAGTGGCAATTTTGTAGGAAAATATTATTTTAATCCACTGAACAAAATTTTATTCTACTGGCAGTAATGTTACCGATTACCCGTCATTCATCCAACAATTTATTTATAACTGTTTTGACAGAACATTGGGGCAAATACCATGTTACCTTACGAATCGTACAAAATTGCCACTGGACTAAACCGTAATTCAACACGATAAGGTTCATATTAACATACTGTCCCGTGCCGTAGGGACTGTTTAGGCGGTAGTATCATACAGACAGACATACAAATGACACTTATATCGTAATTTAAACATTGTCATACACATCTGAGCTCATTCCACTTATTTGGCTGAGAACAAAAACCAACTACAATTGCTTTTTGTTCTAGAATACTGTTGCTGGCAAATATCACAATTTGTTTGCCAAAATATAGAGGGATAATAATATAGGTATATAATATTATCATACTCCTGTTATTTTTAGTGAAGACTAAAGTTGCATTTACATCTGTTTAACAACTGGCGATTTATTGGAAAGGAACACTGTCGCCTTGTGTAGTTCGCGAACGAAAGATAAAAATGAAAACTACCTTATAAGTAATTTTTCTTTCTCTCGTTCACACGCGTTTAAAGTGTATTCAGTAGTTCATCGTTCATCTCACTTGTCTATCTCGGTGTCACACCGCACAATAAAGCGCATTTAAAATCCGCTATTTTGATTTATTTTAAGAATTTTATGTACTCGCGCCACGACGACGAATCTAATGATGTATCATGAAATTCATGAATCAAAATTGGTTGAGCCTTTTGAATAGTTATGAACGGACCCAGGAACGGATGCATTCAAACATACATACATGTCAAACACATAACCCTCCTTTTGGGCTTCCCGCAGTCGAGTTTAGGCATCGCAATAGACGAAGTAATGAGTGTCATCATAAAATGAGCTCAGACACCACCTACATAAGAATACAATTAGCATAGCGACCTCTGAATGCAGACGTATAAAATTCGTTACGACAAACCAGCCTACCGAAACACAATGTGTTTTTAGCAAAACATTCGATCGTTCTTAGCTCTAGCTTACACATATTTAGATTGTATGTAACATTAACTAGACCAATAAAATGTCGATCTTAGGAAAACGTACAAACGTTTTCTAAAACATAAGTTGTGAGGAACAAAATTAAGAACTAAGTTGAAATTATACATGGTGACGACTGACATGAGCATTTGCTCTATGTGAATATCCGCATCGAACTCAACTGTAATGTTGGGTATGACATGATTTTAGACTGACTTGTCAGAGTAGGTTCATTTTGATTTTGAGCCGGTACTGTGAGCCGGTTCATTTGAGCCGGTCATTTTCATTGACTGTTCATTATTTTGGCGGACTACTCACTCATTCTCATATGACAAACTGTCCGATCAGTTCAGAATTCTTTCTTGTCATTGTCAAGCGAGGTGTGATTGAAGATTGAATGAAGCTTGAGGAAAGAGTAACGTCAATTTCTGATTTTGTCATATTGTGTACGGTCACATGACATTTAAATTGAAGCATGACATTTTTAGAAGTTGAGCCGATCACACAACGCTGAATTTTGTACGAGACAAAAGAGCCGCGTCAGTCACGTCATATTCAACACTACTCAACTGTGCTCTGTCGTAAAGCTCCTAACCCCTTCATTTACCCAGCAGTTGTAGTCAAAATGGCGCTCGCGCTAATGACTGACTTGCAATGTAACATTCAAAAGGGATTCGCCAAAATACCTCGCGCCCGGATGCAGCGCGCTCGGATGCTTGGCGCTCGTCAAAATTCAAAATTCAAAATTCAGTAGGACCACTAGAATCACTTTGAATCGTCCTAGGAGCTAGGTGAATCTAATCCTGGCTGCCTACCATGAGCTTTATATGCGATCCAGTTTAGGTCCTAAACTGAACTGCTTCGCTTGACGTATGCTATGACGCTGACGAAATATCAGAACCTAAAAATGACCTAAACTGAATTGTTAGATAATGTTTCGTTCCCTCAATTCGTACCATGACCGTTCAATGACAAGGACCGACCAACACCGTGAAGAATCAGGGCAACAAACACAGCATGGGGCCTAGCTTTCTTTTCGGTGATCCATTAGTCAAGCTTCAGCGGGGAGCCAGTCGAACAAAGTGAGGTTCGTCAAAGTTGTCAAAAGAAAAACAAGGAGTAATACCTCAGCAAATATTCGCCTGGCATCACACGCTACACTTTGCTAACTTAGGTGGTAACTAGCTGTTACTTAAAGAAAATGACAAAACTAAACAAGATAGTAAAGACATGTACAGTACATATCAGCTGTCGAGGGACAGAGCGACATCAGGCCACGCGACTTTGTCATTAATATAATCATCAAGAGAATAGTACGCTTTCTTTACAAGATTATTCTTTATGTATGTTTTAAATCTACTAATAGGCGTCATCGAGTCATCTCTCGTGGCGTAGCTTGTTTAGACGTTCTTGATTGATCGCTGAAGTTAAGCAACGACATCACAATTTGGATCATCGACATCGCAAGTGGTATTACGAGCTGAGCGCTTCCGTGCTTCAGAGGTATTGTCGGTCCCGGCTTATAAGTCGTTAACCCATAACGGAGGCCTTTAGGCGGCCTAAAAAATCCGCACTCGAGTTGGCCACTTGCTCATACGAACTTACTTTTTAGCTCGCTGTACAAGCCGAATATTCGACTTGTGATGTGCTCACATCGAGCGAATATTCATGTCAGTCGACACCTTTAGTCAGTTTCAAGTAAAAGAAAGCTGCCAGCAGCATTTACAAAAGTTTTCACAAAGAATTTGGGTAACTCTAGAAAAACCTAACCACAGTTTGATTTATAACTCGGTAATATTCACAAATTAAAAAAGCAATGTAACTGAAAATTATTTTAAAAAGGAAGATCTTATTTTTCTCTAGAAACATCCAAAAATTCACCAACAAAACATAGAAAAAGCAACTATTACTTAGCAAAGTAGTAAAAATTTCGAGTTACTTTACAATTGATTAAGACCTAGGTTCTTACAAAATTTAACTATAAACCAATGTTTAAACGTGAAGATAATAAACTTCATGACAAGAATTTAATCTGTCACTGCCTTGCGCTTTAACTGAGCTGTGTTAAAAGAAAATCTGTCATGAAAATGGTCAGAGCGACGTAATTACAGAGTAAATACCACAGAATTATATCGAGATAGAAGCAAAGAGTGTATGTAGGTACTTCGCGTGCCGAAAAGAAGGGCTGAGGACTTCTTTGCTCGCCGCGAAGTTCATTCCGAATTCATTCCATTGCGGCTTTAATTTAACGAGCCAGACTTGGCGAGCATTGAAAACCAGCAATGTAAAAATAAGCAATCCAAACTGTCAACTGCGTTCGTCAACGTACCTAGCAAAATGTTACACGGTCGGTTTCCATACAAATCAACGAACTTTTTGCTTCTATCTCGATATAGTTCCGTGGTAAATACGCATTGAAACTGGGGTCTTTTAAAAAATCAATGTTGAAACGAGAGATAGATAATAAACTACATGAGAAGTTTTTAATTTTCTTTCTAAAATGACAGTCACTGCCTTGCGTTTTAACTGTGTTGTGTTAAAAGAGAACCTGTCATCAAAATGGTCAGAGCGCCGTATACAGAGTAAATACGCATTGAAAGTGGGGTATTTGTCAAAAGGCTGGCAGGTCGGTCGGGTGTATCAACGCATTCGATAATGGTTCTTTTCCTTCACCTGGCAGAGCTCGCCTTTGAAGTCGATCTCGATCTCGAAATCTAGATCGCGGTTGTTGCGCGCGTTCTGACGCATCGAGAATGTACCGGTGATCTCTTCGAATTTCTTCACCTGATGAAATCGAAAAATATATTAGATCTATCTTAAGGTATCGTAGTTTAAAGATGGTCACTAGCTCATACAAACAGATAAATGGAAAAACTAAAAAGAACTAGATTTTAGGACGTACCGATCCTGATGAAATTTAGATTCCATAAAGACGTCTAAGGAGGAAGTCAGAGGTATGTTCAAATACATATTTGGTACATGCCCACATTTTGCATTAGTTTAGTTAGCATTCCATACGTGACAGTTTGCAAGCCCATCGACGCTATTAGAAAGTTAACTGGTTTCACCGTTTAGAGCTAGTGTTAGGCTTAACTCACACTGACATGACGCAAAGTAGAAGCGAAGCGACACGTCTTGTTTTTTCAACCTTAAAGTTATATTCAAGTATATTTCCATTAGTTGAGGTACAAATTTCTGTAATACAAATCGTTCGATTCCAACCAAGCGTCAACGCACGAATTATGTATTTTCTCTTATGGACTGTAATTTTATTTTGGCTTCGCACGGCTTGTGCATTCAGCCAGTGTCAAGTAATTAATATACTTCAAGTTTATAGATAAATAAGATATACAAATACATATTACAATACATAAATATAATAATCCACCCCTCCCCTTGTGCCTCAGTAAAGATGTGGGGCTTTACTGAAACATCAACACGGACTTTTTGGGAGAAGTCGAAAAGCAATGCTATCTAATTTTGTTTCACTTGTCCACACTTATTCACATTCACGAACACTTAACCGCTCGTCTGCTTTATGACGGATCCGCTCGAGACACAATTGATTTTCTATTGTGTCTGGAATCCCGACAGACGAGGGATTAACGGTTAATAATCCACCATTATTACACATTAAAATTCGAAGAAACAAGTTTTGGAAAATAAAACAAAACGAAATCATGACTTCAAATTCCCGCCAAAAAGTCTAGGACTGTAATTATTGTCTGAATTTTTTTAAAGGGGTGTACTCACAGTCATATAATCGTCGAAGTAGAAGACGGTCTGTTTCCAGTGCGTGTAGGGCGCCTCGGGCGCGGTGCTGAAGCCGAGCCGCTTGTGAGACTTCGTGAACTCCACGTTGAAAAACGTCACCAGCGCCTGGATGAAGTCGTTGCGACGCACCTGGACAGTTACAATATTATTATTATTATGAGCCTGTAACGTCCCACTGCAGGACAAAGGCCTCCCTTCCTTCTCTCCAGTCATCCCGATTTTGAGCTTCTGTGGACCAATCCTTCAAATAGGCATCCAGCTCATCTCTCCATCTACGGCGTGGTCTGCCACGAGGTCGTTTTCTGTTCAGAGGCGTCCACTCTGTAGTGGCTTTAGCCCACAATTACATTAATTAACTTTATTGCATTCGTTTTAGTTGACCGAGAGAGTGGAGCGAGCGAAGCATCTCTGCTTCAGCTTGGACAAAAATGCTTTCGTTTGTCCCCCGGATGTCTGTCCGCCGAATTCTGTCTATTCTCCTCTACAGCGGAGCTAAAAAGGTCGCTATTGCAGAGTCGCGGTGAAGGAATTGAACTATTGCCATCTCTTTTCAGTGACTGAGTGTGAAAAGAGATGGCCATAGTTCGGTTCCTTTGATGCGATTCTGCAATAGCGACCTTTTTAGCTCTGCAGGTCGCATTTCTCAACCGATTGTCGTGAAATTTTGTGAGCAGGTTCGATAATTTTAACAGACATGTTAGAAAATCAGCCTGCTGGACTGTTGCAACACAGTCGAAACTTCGAAAACATAAAACATCGAACAACATATAAGTAAATACCACTTTAATTACTGCGTGTCATGTCATGTATTTCTGATTAATATCAACATTTATTATGTTAGAGTAATTACAATGAAATGACATACCTGTAGGTGGAATTTAGATTCAAAGTTGAGATCCTCCTTTTTGACTGTATACAAGTCAACCTCCGACAGTAAGCAGGAGTTGGTAACCACCTGGAAATGCGGAAAATGTATTAGCATCACTATTAGTACTATAACTATACATTCTAAAGGTTGTTAGGATTAACATTGTGAATTTAAGAAAGATATTTTCGTAACATAACAGTTGTCAGACGCATTGCGAATAGGACTGCGAACGCCTTAAGGCTGAGACTCCACCAAAGCGGAGATGTGTGAGATGTGTTTTAAACAACTATTAGAATTTCAAAAGACGAGATGACATGTTTGACTAACGTAATTCTATTGGTTGTTTAAAACACATCTCACACATCTCCGCTTTGGTGGAGTCTCAGCCTTAGGCGGCCTAAAAACTCCGTCACCAGTGTTGGCCACTGCTTATACGAGCTTACTTTTTACTACCATTACATACCTGCTTAGCATCGACGACATCTACCAGCGGCTCAGAAATGGCCACCTTCCTGATAGACGACATGTCGAAACCGTACACATCATCCCACCAGTTGATCTTCTCGTCTTTGTACTGTCGGTCTTCGATGCCGCAGATAAACAGAGTGCATCTGAAATAACATTTTATTTTTGTTTCATGGGCTTAAAGATATTAGTAAGGTCTTTTGACCATAACGCTTCTAGTACACCGATCGATGTGATGTGTTCGTATGCGGCAGATAATCTCTGCAAAACCAATGCGGTAGCGAAACATCTGCGGAAAAGTACACTTGAACTTTTTACGTAAAGAAATTGTCTGCGTCGTTGAGTGTTGTAACGAGAATTTCGCGTAGTTACCTGTGATAAAATAACGACAAGTAGGCCTAACATGCGCAACATCGAGATTATCTCGTTTCTCGACCTACGAGTTGCTGCGCAGGCCTAAAGGATGAAACTATCTCAACTCGCTATAGCCAGAGTGAGACGTAAGAGTAAAACGTAGCCAAGCAACATAGTTTTTTCGCTGTTCCGCTGCCGCATACGAACGCCGCATACGCTTCAGTGTACTAGAGGCTAAGTTAACTTTTTTACACCCCAGTCACATGCACGTAAAACTACGCACCATAACACGAATTTTATTCATTGAATATGGAAAAATCTTCGCATTTTTGAATATCGTCCTACACTTACGGGTTCGCGTGTTCGTGCGAATTTGAGTGACAGGTAAGTTTTATTTTAGTAAAAGCATAGGTAAAAGGTACTCTAGCTAGAACCACTCCCCCTTACTTATGAAAGATGTTTAAACTGGTTAAACAACGTCCTGTCTTTATTTGTGAATAGTGACAAACAGAGACAGGACGTTGTTTAACCAGTGTTCAACTTTAAAGATCTTTCATAAGTAGGTACATTATTCCTGATATAATCATGTTTTATTTTAGAAAACTATCATTTCCTGCTGTTTATGAGTGAAAATGATGATGATGTAGCTTTTCTAATACCTGTCCGGGAACAGCATTCCATCCTCAGCGAGCCACTTGTCCCTGGCATAGAGAACAGTGTCCAGCATACTCTCGTAGAACAGACAGTAGCCCATCCACTCCGATATGATGATGTCCACCTTCTCTACTGGCAGCTCCACTTCTTCCACCTGGAGATAAACATCTATTTATAACTGAGAACTGCGGAGCTAAATAGGTCGCTAAAAAAATCGTATTAAAGGAATTGAACTATTGCCATCTCTTTTCACTCTCAGTCAATGAAAAGAGATGGCAATAGTTCAATTCCTTTATTGCGATTCTGCAATAGCGACCTTTTTAGCTCCGCAGAATGCAGCAGGCTGATCGTCTAACTTGTCTTGAACCTCAAATTGGTCTTAAACTGTCAAAACGATAGGTATCTTTTGTCGCGTTCGGTTTCGTTGAGATGAGAGTGTGTGGTCACTGAACTATCATATTTGACAGTTTGAGATCGATTTTGGTCGCTATCAAAGATAGTCAGTTAGGGGGCTGTAAGTGTCCAATAAAGAGTCTGCGCCCTGGAATCTTAATGACTTTCAGTCATATGTTTGTACTAGCAGCGCCCTTGTAATGATGATGATGATGAAAAGTAGCCTATAACCTTCCTCAAGAGTTTAGCTATCAAATCGAGAAAGAATTTTTCAAATCCGACTAGTAGTTCCTGAGATTAGCTCGTTCAAACAAACTCTTCCGCTTTTACCTGTATAGATTTTTGGTGAAAAACAATTGTCAGACTCTGTGTTGGCAGTATTATATTACGTAGGTATAATATACTAATATTTTGAACTGAATAGATCAATTATAGACACCCCTTTGCTTCCACATCGCAGATTTAAGCTACAGAAATAGATGAGCCCTAATTCCAACACAGAAGCTAACTCGCCTAGTCATTCTCGATAGTGTTGTGTGACAAAAAGTGAAGTCACAAAAACAGCGCATTTTTGCTTCAGAAGATTTTTATTGTCGTTTCTAGCTATAAAGACCTGACGGACATTTCCTTTCAGGCGACTTAACAAGTGACTAAATAAAAAAAATTAAAAAACCGTCTTTAATGTTATAAGCTGAGCAATTTTCTGCACTCTTGAGGTGCATTTCTGTTCATAACTCCGAAGATCCTCGACAGATCCTCAGCAAATTTTTATGGCACCAATCGGAAAGTATACCCTTTCAAACAAAAAAAGAATTTTGCAAATCGGTCCAGGCGTCTTTGAGTAATCGGTGGACATACATAAAAAAAGCACAAAAGGAAAAAAAGATCCGGACTAATTGATAACCTCTTCCTTTTTTTAAGTCGGTTTAAAACAGTTACATACGCTAGTTTCTATTATCTATTTTAGAACCTTTTATCAGTAAGTTCTAAAAGAACCTACCTTGCCCTTGATGATCTCGATGACGTCATTGAGGCGGTTGGCCTCAACGATCTTGCGCGCATAATCCACGATGTTGGAGCACTCGATCGCGATGACCTTAGCAGCGCCAGCCTTCGCGGCGAACATCGACAGGATGCCTGTGCCGCAGCCAATGTCCAGCACCGTCTGAATTATATGAACATGAAAGATGTCTACCTATTGTAGCAAGAGAAATGTGGTCTCTTCCTATTTCTACGGGAACGAGACGTGGTTTATGTGTGAAAGGGAGTGGGCACACTGCGTTTTTTGCAGCGCGTTTGTATCGATACAAACGCGATGCGAACGCGTAGCTCAAAAACACAGAACAGATAATAATACTACGTATAGAATGGGCACTGTGAGTTCGAGCTGGCGAGTAGTGGCGGCGTAGAGGGGGGGCGGACGGGGCGGTCCGCCCCGGGCGCCAAGCTCCAGGGGGGTGTCACCGTGGACCACGGTGAAAAAAAATCCGTACTTAAAAAAAATTGTAAAATCTACCTTTTAAAGGGAGTGCCAGAGGGTGTTCAAATTGGTATTAGGTACCTACCCCTAAGGGGATGAAAATGGGGTAAAAATGTTAAATAATTTTATTTAATAACAAAAAAATATCATCATGCATTTGTCTTAAGAAAATTCGGCTCTCTTTGCTCGTGGATCTCGCATAGGTATAGCTTCATGAGTAGATAACTATTTTGCGAGCAAAATGAGTTAGGTATGTTTAACCACAGAATGGGAACCGACAAGCAGCCAACATTTTCTTTGAGCACCGTAAGCAAAGTCAAGTATTGTCACATGTTGCATTTGACTTTAAAAAAAACGGCTCCAAGAGTTGGAAGCTCGCTTCGTTTTAATCTCGCTTTGCTCGCATATTAGCTTTACTGAGTAGGTATTTTGCGACCAAAGTTAGTATAATGTCACACAGTGGCGGGCTTAGGGGGTGGCGAACAGGGCAATCACTCGGCCTCGCGCTTGCAGGAGCCTCGCGCAGCAAGCCGACTGGAGAAATATATTTGTACCTAGCTGTCCCGACGCGAAAACTTGCCCCGGCTTGCCGCCCCTTGTCATCCCGTCTTATAACGTGGCATTTGTGTCTTAAAAAATAAGCTCGCTTTGCTGGAATTTAGCTTCATGTGTATTTTACAAACAAAGTGAGTTATGTCTGGCCGCAGGATAGAAACCAACAAGCAGCCTGCCTTTTCTTTGAGCACCGTAAGCAAACTTAAGTGTCACATGTTATATTTTTCTTTAAGAAATTCGGCTTGCTTCGCTCGCCCTTTAGTTTCATGCGTATTTTGCAAGAGTAGGGAGCTCGCTTGGTACGAAGCTGGCTCGCTTTGCTCGCATTATTAGCTTCAGTATTTTGCGATTATGTTGCATTTGTTGAAAAAAAAAATCGGCTCGCTTCGCTCGCTTATGAGCTTCATGAGTAGAAGTTTGAAAGCAAAGTGTGAACCGAGTTTCAAGCCGGCGGCGCCGGCGTTGCATATTTTCATCTAAACATTTATCTCTGTGCCTTGCACATATATTGAAGGAAGGGGGAGGGCTCCCTGTGTATAATATCGTGTAAAAGTTTTGTACCGCGCCTGTCACCAGGGGCCTCGCAAAAATCTGCCGCCCGGGGCCTCGCGAAAGCTAAGGCCGCTACTGCTGAATGTCAGACCACTGAGTGTGGTTTTTTTTTTTGGGGAGGGGGGGGGGGGGTGCTCAATAGAAAACCGCCCCGGGCGTCAACCCATGCTACGCCGCCACTGCTGGCGAGGAGCTGACTTTGAGCACGGAACGCGCCACACACAGTGTACATTATTCATACGGTGACAACCTTACTGCGTAACAAAACTGACATTGTGTAGTGTAAAGGTAGTTAGACGCCGCTTTTGCATAGAGATTTCGTCGAGTGTCCGGGGTGTATCAAAAACGAGCTTCAGAAAATGTCGTGTGCCCACTCTCTAATAAGAATGAAAGACTGACCCAGTCTGGGTCAATTTATGCCTACAATACTTCGAGCTTATAGAACCTACAATAAGATCTGAGGAGCTAAAAAGGTCGCTATTGCAGAATCGCATCAAAGGAACCGAACTATTGCTATCTCTTTTCACTCTCAGTCAATGAAAAGAGATGGCAATAGTTCAATTTCTTCACCGCGACTCTGCAATAGCGACCTTTTTAGCTCCGCTGGGTCACCTAGATCTCATTGTAGGCATAAATTGATTTTATAAACAACCTAGAGCAAAAGCCTAAGAAAAAGTTCAGCACAACAAGGAGTGCTACTCCCAAATCTAGAAGGAAACGATATTTTAACGTGGCAATTTTCGTAGTTCAGCTTATGTCTGAATTCGGAACATATACCTAACATAAGCTAATCTACGAATTTTGGCATGGTATATCGTTTTCAGTTTTGTTTGGGAGTAGCGCCCCGTGACTCGCCACTACATCCACAAGTATAAAAGACATTCTCAATGACTTTCAAGTAAAAAATGAAGTACTCTTACCTTCCCTTTGAACAAATGCTTGTTATGATACATAGCATTCCTGTAGGTGAGGGTCCGGACCTCATCCTTCAGCATTTCCTCGTGGATACCGAAGTGGGCGTAAGAGTCGAAGTAGTAGTCACGTGACGTCATCTCCTCGGCAGTCACATTCTTGTCCGGCCCTGGCCCTGGCGAATTACTTGAGGGTGAAGTTTCTGTTTTTGATTGGAAAGAATTAGCATCACTATCACTACATAGTATAAAACAAAGTCGCTTCCAGCTATCTGTCCCTATGTGTGCTTACTCGTAGATCTTTAAAACTACGCACCGGATTTTTATGCGGTTTTTTTTTTATAAATAGAATGATTCTTTCTTTGTTTATTTGTCCTGCTTTCACGTCAAAACAGAGCGACGGATCGACGTGATTTTTTGTGTGGAGATAGTTGGAAGGCTGGAGAGTAACAGGCTACTTTTTATCCAGGTGTCACGCGAGCGAAGCCGCGGGCGGGTCGCTAGTGTTTTTATCAAAAATTTAAATGTAGGTAAATGACACAGACTGGGCCCCGACCGTTTAACGGCAACGCGGCAGACTGAAAACAAGGTGGCGAGATGAACTCTACACTTATCTGGAGAATTGGTAGACGTTTGCTAAGGATCAAACAGAGTGGAGGAAAGGAAGGGAGACCTTTGCCCAGCAGTGGGACAGTACAGGCTTATAATAATAATAACAATATAAATTGAGGACCTCGAGCGAGCGCTCGGGGTTGAGGGGATGAGAGATAAGAAGGTTAGATTATCTTAGCTGTACAAATGATTGCTTGATCAATGAAAGTTAGTTCGGGTTTGGGTGTTGTGATAACATGGTACTTGTAATTCCAGGTATAAATAAATATCTGTATTGTGGAGCCCTGTTGGCCGAGAGGGATAGTACCTCTACTTTCGATCCAAAGGTCGTGAGTTCGAACTAAGCAAAGCTTGTACTATGGGAACCAAATAACTGACAGAATACTTACATATTTTGTAAATACATACTTAGAATACTTTATAACAACCTGACCAAACTGTCTGTCTTCTGAATGAAATAAATAAATGCTTTCTTCTTCCTGCCTTCTACCACACAATGCAGAGTCTGTATGCATGTATCTTCTATTTTCCTCTATTAGCAGTAATCTCAGCACTTACTTCATTCTTACTCACATCATCTATCACAGTGTTCCGCAAACTTTTTGGGTTCAAGGTACATCTAGGAAATCGAAAAATTTTGGAGGTACACCATAAATGAAAACTCATTTTTTTATGCGAAACATGACCTTGTTTAGTTGAGGATATGTGGTCCAAATTTGGAGTAGCTAATTTGAGATAGGGAAACATTTTTTTCGGAGGCACACCAACCAATGACCATGGTACACCAGTGTGCCACGGTACACCAGTGTGCCACGGCACACCCTTTGCGGAACACTGATCTATCACACAACATGTATAATTCTTAATTCTTTATTGTACAAATAAAACACATGAAAGGCATAAAGGACATATACAAAGGCAAGCTTAACCCTACAAAGAGTTCTCTTCCAGCAAACCCTTTGAGGCTATCTTTTCTTTGTTCTATAAATCTGTTTGTATTGATATCTGAGACTCATACTAATCTTTTGTCTTGCTTTCATCGCAACAAAGTAAGCATACTTAATGTCTAATGAATTAATGATAGTATGTTGACATAATCTGATATTATTAATACTAATTCATTGCATACAACTTTGATAGCTTTAGGTTATGTTGATAATGTAGGAGTTTGTAAAAACATAAAAATTTACAAAATCCCTACCTAGGGAAGCAAGCCAATTTAATCTACAAAATGCTTCAAAATTAATCTGCTGTTTCTGAATATTTTTTCATTCTCATGATGCAAGTATGAAAGACTATGTACCTACCTACTTGTATGATAAACAAAATGTCAAAAATCCTAATACTTACAAAGCATAATAGACATCAAAATGATAAAACTGAAAGTCACTCATTGTAGTACAAGCCAGGCAAATGGCGTTAGGTACTTGTATAGAGGCTTCCCAATGTGGTTTTGTTACAACTGAATTTAGTTCAAAAACAACACGTAATTACTTGAAACTATTAGTCAATTATGCTATCCAGCAATTCTAGACTTCAATTTTCAAGAAAACATACCAGTCAAACACATTTCTGCGAATACTCCACTAACACCAAACACGTTTCTCTCAAACAAGCGACCGGCATTTTAATGAAAGTACATCATCAACTTACCGTTTTCGACAACGGGCGTCGACGCAGCCGAAGTTCCTTCTTGTGCAACATCCATGCTTTCCATTTCAATAGTAAATTATCGAACAAAAAGAAATATTTTTTGGTATAACCTGAAACCCAGGAACGCCGAATCGATCTGTCAGGTTTTCTACGCAACTAACAAATTTCGGTAGAAAACACTGGTTTCCTTACTCACAATCTATTTATAAGCACTAAACTAAGGAATTACAAATCTAGATATCACAAAATTTTAAGTTTTTCGGATAAAATGCTCGAAATTGTCCTCCAAGAACAACGAGCCTTTTTCAGAAAATTTGAAAGAACAAGATAGGGTTGCCAGTGCATCAATACGATTTTGACAACCAAACCGTGGTCCTAGCTTATTTTTTATAAACTTTTAGTTTGTTTAGGCTTAAAAGGTATTTAGGCTTTATATTCAATACCCTTGAGCATTTACCAATTCAATACAATTTATATTGAATTAAAATGTGACTTTCGTAAAAAACACAACTTCGTAAAAAAACAGTCAGTAAAACTTTTCTTTTATGGTAACTTTTTCGTAATCTAAGTGCTGCCATGAAAACGATGTATAATCGATCGATTCTGTTATTCCTTGGTTTTTCCCAACTCGATTAATGTCTTTGATTTTTTAAGCTACACAAAGTGTGCACCTTCGATTAATCGAAGGTTTAATACAAATTGCAGGTTTTATTTCCTTCACTTTTTCGACTTGGATTTTTACTTGATGTTTGGGATGATGATGGCTGTGCAATAGAACTCTCCTTTTTTCAAGAAAATAATATTAATACGGTCTCTACGGGCTACAATTAATTTTGGGTTTTTTACACAAAGCATCTATATTATTATTAATATTTGCCTAATATGTAGCTCCTTAAGGAACCAAAGTATTTAAATCCTTGTAATAAATTCATAATAATTAGTTAAGGCCTAAAATCTCAATTGTTAAAAAAATATATACTTAACCAAAAGTTGTGTTAGTCAATTTTGCGTCTTATTGAATCATAATTACAAAATAATTAAAAAATAATGCTTAGGTATACTTTTGTGAGCTTGTTTATACTTAAATATTATAAACCTACCTACAAAATGAATCTAGGTTGCTATCATTTGGCCTACTAGCTCTACCTTATTAGAAACTGAAAATGTTGTTTTAATCACGAATGGACAGATTTAGATAAAACTTAGGACAGACAATAGAAGTTACCTTGGAATAGCAGATGGCTTAAAATGCGAGCAAAGATGCCAACAGAATCTAGTTAAAAAACGATTGTAGTTAGGTAGGTATAGTCCGACACAAAATAATAGAAATAAATGGGGGCGCCACTGTGCAAGCTAAATACGCGAAATAGATAAATTCTCTTTTAGAAGTAAATTATTACTTCTGACTGACGTCTTCGGCACCTGTACCATAGACAAGAAACCTGAACTTTACCATAGATTAGTAGAGAAAGGGTTTCCAAAGTACTGAAATTTTAGTTGCCGTGTCTACCCGTTTTTGCCGGACTATACCTACCTACTCAAGAACGAGAGTTCAAGAATTTACAAAAAGTAAAATTCGATTAAGTACCTACATAAAGAGCCGCGATACGAATGTTGGTGCAGTCATTCAGGACTGGACTGAGTCTCAGTTTACGATTCAAAATCAACACAGAAGCACGTTTTTAGTGAGTACAAGTTGGCGGGAATTAGTATTGGAAGAGATCGATCGTGTATCGCCTGCTGAATGTTAGGTTTCAAGTGAAGACATACAAGTAAGTAAACACGATGTTTTGCACGATATCTGAACTAAGTACACAGCTGCATTAAGTAGGTACTTACCTATAAGTATTTTATTTATATTCCTTACCATAACCACATACATAGTAGATAATTATGTACAAAAATTGTGTCGTTAATTAAACACCACTTGCAAAGTTATTAAATTATTTCAGACTAGGTAGGTTATTAGTTTTTAGTTATTAGAAGAATTATTAAGTTGGTTCCCTTCACATTGCTGTGTATTTTAAACACTTGTTTAAATCGAAAGGAGGTCAATAACATAAGTTGGCTTGGCAGTTGGCACCTACTTTTAAATATAACAAATATTGATAATGTGTTGTTATATTCTATGTGCTTTTATATCTACCTATAGACCTACCTATTGACCAATTCTTTAAGTATGAAAACTGATGCAATAATTTACGAGCAGTTGCATTGCGAATTCGAAAAGAGACGTTTCTTCGCTGAAAAAAGCTTCAACTTTCTGAAGGAAATCATTGAATCGAATCCATTTTAGGAAGTCTGAATGGCATTGCAGAAAGGCATAATTTAAAATATTATTTTTAAAAAGATGACTATAATGATTGGAGCTTCAAAGATACATTTTTTCAATTAAATGTGATACCTAGCTACCTATTCATATTCATAAAAAAAAAACAAATTGAAATCAACTCGAATTTTTATGAGATGAGATAAAAATGGCCAAATTAACCTTTTCAATGAAAATAATAACGTGTGTGCCTGATCTAGCTGATCATTAATTAGCTCATTAGAGTTCGAGACATAATGCAGTAGTCACGTTAAATTGAAATAGATTCCGTTATCAGTATATTAGCGATAAAAGTACCCATCTTATCACAAGCCCTGATAGCTTGGTCAGTGGGAACGTAGTATTTGCTTAGTTGTGGTCGCGGAAGCACGTTCCTATTGTGATTATAACGTTTTCGTGAAAATTCGTGACTGGAACTCGTATTCGTAAATGAAACCTTGACAGTTTACAATACACACTAAAGCTAATAGTAAAAGCAAGCAAGGTAAGTAAATTATAACTACCATTAAGGTATCTATGCTATCTTACGTCAAAAGCAATATGGACAAAAGAGTTACATCTCCCACTTGAAAATGAATTACTTAGTATTAATTTTATTATTCATTTATTTCATCATTTATTTATTATTCTTAAATAAAATAAATAAGAATAGAACAACAACGAAAAATGTATGTATTTTCCAAAGAAAATATTGTAACTTCTAGCTTCTTAGCTTCTTAGATGCCAAAGAAGAAAGTGATAGGGAAGAAGAGTACAAATTTCCTTCATTGGGTTTGCCTTTGCCTAGCCGAATACGAAATCAAACTCAACTTTGTGCTCATCACAGCTAAGGATTTTGGTGAAAAAAGTTGATTTTAATAAACCCATTACCTAGATCAATCACCAAAAGTAATTACGATAGCTTCTTTAAAAAATTATAATAAAAATATATTTAAAATATAAACCAACCTACCCTACTACCCTACTAGGGTTTTAAAATATACTTAACAAAATAAAAGTTAAATGTAGTAACCAAGAACAGCCTTTTTAATTTATTGGAAACGTGAGAGAGAGAGAGAGCAAAATAATAAAAAACTGATACGATAGCTTTTAGCAATTACGCACGCACAGACCACTCAGTTAATGAAAATGCGTGTTCATTATCTAATCACACCATATTACTTAGTAACAGACAAAATAAAATTATCTGAGAACACATAATTAATCTTTGAATTACATCTACAATTCTTTTATCATTTCGCTCTATATTTGTAGAGTCATAAAAATATCTTGCATATCTCTTAATCGTACAATAAGAATTTGTCCGTATTGTTTCAACGCAAACAAGTTCTTGCTGCATTTATTTACCCACATAAATTTATATAAAGTAATACCTACTTCCTTAAAATGTTTCGTGTGCATCTTCAGAGAAATGTAATCTTGCTAAAAGGAATCACATGATTGATATCCATTTTCGGAGAATCTCAGCTCCACACATGAAACGAGTTTTATGTAATTTGAAGAAACTGCTACATGCACACAAATTGCATTCGCAGAAAACTTTTCGTTTTATTTTGCTCGCTTGCGCATTGTCAGGTGTCATTTACAAAAATACTCGACCATGAAATATGCATTGTGCATACGAATAATTATGTTTTGTAAAGGTTGTATGGCTTGAATAAAAAGCAACAGCTTTTATCAAACAAAAACGTAAACAAAGACCATGATGTGAACACGTTGTTATGTTAGTTTAGTTATAAGTTCAAACATCACACACAGTGTTTCGTATGCATCAAGCAGGATGTGTTGGGTGCAATGACTACTGATGATTTTAATAATAGTACCTTTTAGTACTGCTATTGCCTCCTTAGTTTCCACCAGTTCGTATAACTTCCATACAAAAGCTACACGTGCAACGCCCCGGGGATGCAGTTTATTCCCATTTGTGACTTTCACGTTTTATTTTAAGAACAGTATTTTGGTGCTTTTGCGATGCACACACAACTTGTGTTATCCTTGACCGAGAAATGAAATTCTCGGAGTTCAACTCCATTTTACGAATTAATTTTAAGTAAGTAGGTATCGTATTAATTAACATGTTTGTGTATCTTCCTCAATTTGCGCTATGATTCATACATAACATAACAGAGTCATGCAACATTACATTCAAATGAATAATAAAAAGTTTTGCTTTTACCTACCTACCTAACTGTTAAAACAATAATAAGATAAACTTTGTCCAGCCATAAGACATACATACCTAATGGGCAAAATTTAAATGTCTGTTGACATTTGAAGTCCTGTTACTTGTACCTACTAATATTTGTTCTGTGGTCCTTTTAGAAATATTTTATTTTTCCGTATGAGTAAACAACATACTAGATAACAAGAATGTCTCTCAAACGTCTAACAAAATAGTGACTAACCTACGAGTTAGGTACTTTAATTTATCTCTATACGAGAAGAAGCTTATCATAGCAAATAATTTTTATCCATCAGTCTCATCCATAATATAAATGCTATCGCAAAACATTCGACACAGACAAAGTTATGTTATGAATGCGCATTTTATCGCCGACTCTACCTAAAGTTTCAGATTACTTACTACAAATTGCATTGCTTCACAATTTACTATTTCCTGCTTATTTAATATTTATTTTGGAAAAGTAGCAATTCTTACATTGATTTTCTATTATAACCGTGAAGCGTCACGTGGTAGAATTTCGGTACTATAAGTTTTAGCATAATAAAATTAGGGGATCTAAAAATCGGCTCACGAAGCTCGTAAAATATTAACATCTAGTAGATGTTAATAGTTTGTGGAATAGTTAGTTGTCATCTACCTATTCCTACATGTGTAGAGCGTGAGCTGCGTAATTACAAAACCACGATACGAGCACCGTATGTACCTAAATCGGTTTGACGTACGCTAAGTATAGAGATAAATATGAAATAATAAATACCTATTCTACTACAAAGTAAGTAAGTCTGATTAGTGACTGGTGGTTAATTTAATTGAATGATTGTGATAAATCACTGCGAAAATTTAAAAACGATCTATATCTACGTACTTATCTACATTATTTTTAACTACTATCTCTCTAGGTATTTGTATAGAGATAAAGTTTTTCTATGTTTGTTTGTAGATGGTAATCTCTGGATCTTTGAGAGTAGATACTAGATAGGTACTTAAGTACCTACTAATATTTACCAATAAAAATCCTAATTTAACAATCACACTTCACAACACTTAGCGAATTCTATTCGGATGACATCTTGTACATTACCCACCTACTTACTGTTAGTATTGTTTTGTAAAACATGGATTTGTAATTAGCATTACTATGAAACAAGGACAGAAGAATGTCAAAATACTAAAATGATTAAGTGAAACTAATTCACTTTCCTGTTTTTAAATGTATTTAGGTATACATATACCTACTGTATTTAAGCAATAACTATATCTACTGCATATACCTACTACATACCCAACCTACCTATTTAATATGTATGAGTAATAATGACATTGGAATAAATAATGAGATAACTCGCCAGGCTCTAAAATACTGGTGTGTAGGTATTGAATGAATTCCCTCATTTATAAAATTATATTATTTCTGTATATACAGGCTCAACTACTTTCTACTGCAATTGATGCAGTACTTAATGATAGTAATGACTTCGTATTTCCTTATTTTATTTTCATTTTGTACGTTATCTTAGGTCAACACAATTAATTATTGTTGTTGTGACATAAAGTTAGGTCAAACGTTGGACTTGGTAGTGAGTGATGACAAGTGTAAAATTAAAATGTATTAAATAACCATGAACTCAGCAGTATTGTGATAAGATCTTGCTATTTGTATTACTCATTTCAATAGCTGATGACACCCTACTCGTTTATTATTTTGGATATATTCATTTCTTTACCTACATTACCCAAAGTAAATAGTCTACAACAATATTTTAGGTAGGAACTTAGGTCATTTATTTTCATTTAAGTACCTACTTACTTCTAACATTTATCTTAGAATAAAAAGACGTAACCAGAATAACTAAATAAATATTTGTAGTGAGATAATAGAACATCCATCCAAAGCCATTCTAGTAAGTACCTAGCTTAATATTGAAAAGTAACTTTTTAACTATTATAGCACGCCATTCGATTATCTATTCCCTTGTACAATGTGGGGATCTATTCATATTCACACAGGTTCATATCATACACATCATCTATCATTCGTCAACGGACGGAGTCGCGGGTGTCGCCATGCGTTAAGTCAAACCTCTTTACTAGTATATCACATGCATTCTCTTTGGAACGCATGGCGACACCCGGACCGATACCTGACAGTTGTCAGAAGTGATTGAGAAAATTTTGATTTGACACAGGGCTTTGCTGTGCGCTTTTGGTTTCTGAATATTTTTAGTTTTTCTCCTTAGTATATTTCAAGTATAATTCCTATACTGCAATGTGCTTCACTCCTTCTTTTTACCCGACTGCGCAAAGCAAAGGAAGGGTAATGTGTTTATCAGTCTATGTATGTAAGTATGTATGTTTGGATGTTTCTATGTGGCATTCTAGAGGCCAAACGCGTGGACCGATTTTGATGATTCTTACGTCAATCGATTCGTCTGAACCTTGGGAGTGTTGTTACAGGCATGACAGTAATCAAAATTCACCAGTGCCACCACCAGACGCCTTAATGTCAAAATTAAAAAAATCAAAATCGTCACACCATGTCAAGTGGGGTATCGTTGAATAGGTATTTTAAAATCAACTTTATGTTTCTTTTACCATTTTTCATTTTAAGTAATAGTTTAGGAAAAATAACGGTTTAAAGTTGATTAATAATTATTCTCGCTATGGATGTTTCTATGTGGCACTCTAGAGGCCAAACGCGTGGACCGATTTTGATGATTCTAACGTCAATCGATTTGTCTCAACCTTGCGAGTGTCACTAAAGACATGAAAGTAATCAAAATTAACCAGTGTTACAACCAGACGCCATATTGTCAAAATTGAAAAACTCAAAATTGACGAACTATGTCAAGTGGGGTATCGTTGAATAGGTATTTAAAAATCAATGTTAGGTTTCTTTTACTATTTTTCATTTTAAATAATAGCTTAGGAAATATAACGGTTTAAAATTCTGTTTGTGTGTATCTTGGCCGCGCATCACGTCTCGGTCGAACGAAACTACTGGACGGATTTAAATGAAACTTGGTATTATTTGAGTGCATACATACTATACTACTACGAGGTATAAATAGGATACTTTTGATTACTATACCTACTTACTTACTGAAATTCAAGACGGTTCCCTTGGGAGAGGAAATGAAAATCAAAATGAGTAGGTAGGTATCTGGTTGTAATTCATTAACACATAGTACCTACGATTTTATTGATTCTTTTTACCCGACTGCGCAACGCAAAGGAAGGGTAATTTTGTTAGAAAGTAGGTATGTACCTACTTTAAAATGTTCTGTAAAAATTTCAAGGTCATCGGTTTTGTAGTTCAGAAGTTACAAACATCGCAACCCTCAGTATTATTTTTTATTTACATTAATTACCAAAAACACAACTAGATGTCGCTGCTAAATCTGAACCAATCCTAGATCGCGCTATCGTTGCGTTTTGAAAAGTTTACCTATTCTATCAATTTTTGAAGGCCATTATCGAAAGTTTTTGATATTATTGGATTGGATTGAATTATTGGCTGATGGGGAATTGGATTGGATGGATTTGAAGAATAAAATTGAATAAATAATTAGGGCGATACGAAGTTACTTAGTTTAGTTGGTTTATTAATTTCTTGTTGGGTAGGTAATAGTTAATCAAGGTATTTTAAAATCAACTTTATCATAACTAAAAAGTGTTAAATAAAAAAATATTTTAAAAAAACAAAAACCCGACTGCGTCAAAACTAAAAAGAAAAAAACAAGCCTCCAAAGAATTACTCACAGTCGGGACCCATAACATTGGGAAGATTTGATTGGTAATAAAATGAATGGGTACCGACTGTGAGTAATTCTTTGCAGGCTTGTTTTTTTCTTTTTAGTTTTGACGCAGTCGGGTTTTTGTTTTTTTAAAATATTTTTTTATTATTGTACATATCGATGGTTGTAATATAGTGTAAATAGTTAATACGAACTATTATTGAGTAAATTATCCCATCCTCTCTACAACTGGTGACCCCGAAAAGAACACGGGAGAATGAGTGATAGCGACTCGCTGGCATCAGCCGCGTCTGGCAAAACGGAGGCCGGGCCAGGCGCGAAGACTGTGACGAAGCGAAAACAAAAGACGAACGATGCTTCAATTCCGCTCGAAGTTTCTAGAGTTGGAATCAAAGTTCCACCGTTCTGGCCGGAGGAGCCCGAGATATGGTTCGCGCAGGTAGAGGGTCAATTCGCAATATCGAACATCACCGCGGACACGACCAAATTCTACTACGTCACGAGTCATCTGGAACCACAGTTCTCAAAGGAGGTAAAAGACATCATTACCTGCCCTCCTGCCACTGACAAGTACGGCAAGCTTAAGGAAGAGCTGATCAAACGTCTTTCAGCATCGCGTGAGCGGAAAATTCAACAACTACTCATGCACGAAGAGCTAGGCAACTGCAAACCGTCGCAATTCCTTCGCCATCTGCAAAGCCTCGCTGGTACCGCGGTCCCTGATGACTTCATACGCAGCATTTGGTGCAGTCGGCTCCCGAGCAATCTACAAACGTTGATCGCATCGCAACCAGCCTCTTCGTTGGAAGTCTCAGCTGATCTAGCAGATCGAGTACACGACATCGTAGCGCCCACGTCACATGTAGCCGCAACATCATCTGCAGCCTCTGTCCCCGGCTCCGTGGAATCAATGGCCAACGAGATCGCTGAGCTGAAGCTGGCTGTGAAAAACCTAACGACGCAGCTCAACCGCCAGCCGCGGGCAGGACATCGTTCCCGCTCCAACAACCGGCAGTCGAACCAGCAGCGCAGGCGTTCGAGGTCGAGATCCCAGTCCAACTATCGCAGGTTCCCGATATGCTGGTACCACAACCGTCACGGCAGCAACGCGAACCAGTGCGTAAGACCATGTGACTTCGAGAAGTCGGGAAACGCCCAAGGCAGTCGATAACGGCGACTAACGATTGCCCCGTTTCCCTCCCTGGTCGCCTCTTCGTCACTGACCGCCGATCGAAGATCCCCTTTCTTGTGGACACTGGAAGCGACGTTTGCGTTTTCCCCCGATCTGCACTTCAGGAGCGTCGAGTCAAGACCACCTACCAGCTAACAGCCGCCAACGGGAGTATCATCCACACCTTCGGCTCTCACCAGCTTAACTTAGACTTAGGTCTTAGGCGCGACTTTCCGTGGAATTTCATTGTTGCTGACGTCACTAAGGCTATAATTGGAGTCGACTTTATGAGTCATTATGGTCTTATTGTCGACGTCCGCAACAAACGCATAGGACGAATTATTGATAATGTCACTTCATTGTCTACCGAAGTTTTTATTGATAATGTTCCTAGCAATGTGTTTTCGGTTAAGATTCCATCCGGCGACACGCCATTTCATAAAATACTATCAGAATTTCCAGAAATCACTAAGCCACCTGGCATGCCACGCGTTCATAAACACAACACTGTTCATCATATACGCACCACACCAGGTCCACCAATATCATGTTCCCCTCGAAGATTAGCACCTGACAAACTGAAGGTGGCGCAGCAGGAGTTCAACTTGATGCTGAGCAATGGTACTGCGCGCCCCTCTGAGAGTCCATGGTCTTCCCCTCTTCACTTGGCTCCCAAGAAAGACAACAGTTGGCGTCCTTGTGGAGATTATCGACTGCTTAACTCTCGGACCATTCCGGACAGGTACCCTATCCGTCATATTCACGACTTTGCCCACAGTATTACTGGTTGTACCGTATTTTCTACTATCGATTTAGTCAAGGCCTACAACCAAATCCCTGTGTACGAGGAGGACATCCAAAAGACCGCTATAACAACTCCATTTGGCCTCTTTGAGTTCCCATTCATGGGATTCGGATTTCGGAACGCTGGGCAGACGTTCCAGAGGTTTGTAGACGAAATGACCCGTGGGTTGGAATTCTGTTATTGCTATCTTGATGACTTCTTAGTATTTAGCCGATCCGTAGCCGAGCACGAGAGCCATCTTCGTCAGCTTTTCGATCGCATTAAGAAGTACGGAATCGTCGTGAACACCTCAAAATGTGTGTTTGGTGTTTCAGAGGTAAAGTTTTTAGGTTACCATATCTCTGCCGCCGGCACAAAACCACTTGACTCCAAAGTCCAAGCTATAAACGAATTTCCTGCACCGAAAACAGTTCGGCAACTCAGGAGATTCTTGGGCATGTTGAATTTTTATAGGCGATTTATACCCAACGCCGCAAAAATTCAAGCCCCACTGAACGCCTTCCTAGCCGGTTCGGCAAAGGCTTCAGATCCTGTGGACTTGTCGGGTGAATCCCTTCATGCTTTCGAGCAATGCAAAGAGTGTCTCTGCAACGCTGCCTTACTAGCACATCCCGATTGCCAAGCCAAAATCGCGTTAGTTACGGACGCTAGCGACTTAGCATTGGGTGCAGTTTTACAGCAGTTCAAAGAGAATGTCTGGCAACCGCTAGCCTTCTTCTCGCGGAAACTCAGCCCATCACAGCAGAAGTACTCACCCTATGACCGCGAGCTACTCGCTATTTATGAGGGCATAAAGTACTTCCGCCACATGCTCGAGGCAAGAGAATTCACGATCTATACGGATCATAAGCCGCTTTGCTATGCCTTCAGCGAGCGGAAGCGTAATTGTTCACCGCGACAATACAGACATTTGGATTTTATATCGCAATTCACGAGTGACATTCGGCACATATCCGGCAAGGATAATGTCGTTGCCGACACGCTCTCACGTATTGACGAGCTCCAAAGTCCTGTCGATAGCGAAACACTCGCTAAGTCCCAAAGCACTGACGCCGAGCTCTCAAACTTTCTCCACGACGAGCCAACTTCGCTTCGCTTGGAGAAAATTAAAGATCCCGTTAGTGAATTGGAAGTCTACTGTGACGTGAGTACTGGCAAACCAAGACCGTTCGTGACCAAACCTTTGCGTAAGCAAATATTTAGCAGCCTTCACTGCCTTAGTCATCCTGGCGCAAAAGCCACCGCTAAATTAATAGCGGAGCGTTACGTACGTCTGGCCAGGAATTAGGAAGGACTGTCGTGAGTGGTCACGAGCATGCTTGGACTGCCAGCGCTCTAAAATCAGTCGTCACGTCTTTAGTCCTTTGGGCACGTTTGACTTGCCGAAATCTAGGTTTTCCTACGTGCACATAGATCTGATTGGCCCCATGCCAATCTCAAATGGCTATCGTTATAGTCTAACTGCCGTGGATCGGTTCACTAGATGGCCTGAGGCGATACCTATCGCGAACATCACGGCCGAAACAGTGGCCAAGGCACTGTTATCTGGTTGGATAGCTCGATTCGGCTGCCCAACCGACATAGTCACTGATCGTGGGCGACAGTTCGAATCAGAGCTATTCGGATTCCTTGCGAAGCTAGCAGGTTTCAAACACCGTAAGACGACGGCATATCATCCTGCCTGTAACGGTCTTGTGGAGAGGTTCCATCGCCAGCTCAAGACAGCAATCACTTGTCACGCTGATAGTAACTGGACAGAATCCCTCCCACTAGTCTTGTTAGGGATACGTAGTGCAGTCAAGGAGGATCTGAAAACATCTTCTGCTGAATTGGTCTATGGCGAGCCGTTGCGTCTACCTGGCGAGTTTTTCTACAGTAACGCCACCGGTACAACTGACGTTACAGACTTTACTGCTCGGCTGCGCTCCATCGCAAGACAATTGCAACCTGTTCCCGCGTCTCGTCATCGTAATGATAAAACCTTTGTTTTCAAAGACCTAGCTTCATCGTCGCATGTATTCCTTCGGGAAGAAATGCAACGAGGAGCTTTCCAGCCTTCGTACTCCGGTCCTCACGAAGTTCTTCAGCGTGGAGACAAAGTATTCAAAATTTTATTCAAAAATAAGGCTAAGAATGTGTCTATAGACCGACTGAAACCGGCCTACTTTTTGTCGGACTCTTATTCTTCTTCTCACAATGAGGAACCTATTTCAGTTTCGGATTCTCCGCTACCCTATCGAACACGTTCCGGTAGAAGAGTTCAATTCACAGACTTTTATCGCCCGTAGTGACGGTCTTCGAGGGGGAGTGATGTGGGGATCTATTCATATTCACACAGGTTCATATCATACACATCATCTATCATTCGTCAACGGACGGAGTCGCGGGTGTCGCCATGCGTTAAGTCAAACCTCTTTACTAGTATATCACATGCATTCTCTTTGGAACGCATGGCGACACCCGGACCGATACCTGACAGTTGTCAGAAGTGATTGAGAAAATTTTGATTTGACACAGGGCTTTGCTGTGCGCTTTTGGTTTCTGAATATTTTTAGTTTTTCTCCTTAGTATATTTCAAGTATAATTCCTATACTGCAATGTGCTTCACTCCTTCTTTTTATTGTACATATCGATGGTTGTAATATAGTGTAAATAGTTAATACGAACTATTATTGAGTAAATTATCCCATCCTCTCTACATACAATATTTAATAACGTGTTGAAGTTATCATTATCAGTTAAGTATTAGATGAAATAAACTTACCTAGATAAGAAACCGATCAATAGTTAATATCAGCTTCAAATTAATTCTGAAAGCATAGGCTATTACCTATGTAGGTACCTTTATTGAATATGAAGGTACTTGAACTATAATATTGGTAGGTATATAATCCATACTATCGATTGAACGAGCGAAGCGAGCTAAGATCTTAGTGGCAGAGCACTAGTAGCACTTGAACGTAAAAGGGAAGTCAGAAGCAAGTCTAACTAAAAGTCATCTACTCTACGGTGCACGAGATCTCAGTTCAGGGTAAACTAGAACTACTAGTTTACTTTTGATGACTATTTTTATGAGGCTTTCCTCTGCTAAGAATAAAATTGTTAGTATTTTTTTAACCATTGCTATCCTTCAAGATTTCTAATTATTATTTCGAAAAGGTGTCGAGATCATTTTTTGAAAGTTTTTTTTTTAAACCTGTATTTGTAAAATATTTTTTTACCGTGGTTAGGTCACCGGATTATAATCGGAAATTTATTAAATTTTTGAAAAAAAAAATGAGAATAAAAATAAAACCTCCATCCATACTAAGAGTACCTACCTAGTTAGTCTTGTTGTATAGTTAGACCATTTTATTTGCATTGTGTAGTTTAATAAGAGACCCAACTGAAAATAATTGATCTTGATAGGTCAATAAAATTACTCTCCCGATTTGACAGGAAGGTCAAAATTGTTCCCATGTATTATCCTTTATACGGACTTCTCACGTAACGTTGAAGTTCATTCACCGTTAACTCGATTGACCCTACCGCACCGGTAGTCTTTAATATGGTGGAATTTCAACGTCTGGCCCGTGCCTTTGTTAGGTAGGAGCCTAGGAGCTAATCTAGGTATTAATTTAGATTTCAAAGCTTGATAACAAACTGTTCATCTCAAATAATTCGCTTTTATCAGCTAGTTTAGTTTTTTTTTTAATATTTGGAACTTATTCCAAGCTACATTGATTGACCGACGCGACGACCGATAGCTGTCCAGTGACCTTTATAAACATCTAAACATTTACAGAGGCACGCGTGACACACCTACAAATTCAAAGCCTTTGTTAGGTAGGAGCCTAGGAGCTAATCTAGGTATTAATTTAGATTTCAAAGCTTGATAACAAACTGTTCATCTCAAATAATTCGCTTTTATCAGCTAGTTTAGTTTTTTTTTTAATATTTGGAACTTATTCCAAGCTACATTGATTGACCGACGCGACGACCGATAGCTGTCCAGTGACCTTTATAAACATCTAAACATTTACAGAGGCACGCGTGACACACCTACAAATTCAAAAAGCGTTTATATGATGTTATGTTTTTTTCTCTGTTACTTATGTAATCATACCTATTCATATAAAATTTTGTTTTGTTGCAGATTTTCAAAATGCCTGCACAAGTTGCAGATTTAAACGAAAAGCTTGAAGCTGAAAATGGTATTATACCAAGTGCTAATGGAAGCACCGTGAAGCTCAAAAGAGAGCTGGGATTATTTTCAGCTGTCAATTTAATCCTAGGTGTTATGATTGGCTCTGGAATATTTGTATCGCCTGCCGCGGCGCTAAAGCACTCAGGGTCAGTCGGCTTGTGTTTAATAATATGGACTGTGTCGGGAGTCATTTCCTTACTAGGTGGGTGTAGGTAAGATTTTTTTATAAATAAAATTAATTAATAAGATGAAATTGTACCTCTATTATACCTACCTAAAGTTTGTCTAGTCGTAACTTATAAATTAGTAGTAAGTAATTTGAGTGGTGCTGTTGTAGTCAATTATTTACCTACTCAACATTTTATTCTGAGCTGCTTTGATAATTTTCTAAAGTGACACGTGATAGTAATAACGTAGATCTACGTGACGTACATAAAGTGACGCGTAATAGTAGGTAATAACGTAGGTCTAAGTTATTACTATCACGCGTCACTTTAGAAATTTGATGATGATTGACTTTTGAAAATTATCAAGTAGGTAGGTACCTACCTGTACTTTCATTAAAGGTACCTACTTAATTACAGAAATTTAATTTTGTATCATTTTCAGGAGCTCTGTCTTTTGCTGAACTGGGCACAGTTGTTGGCAAATCAGGAGCAGAATATTCGTATTTTGAAGAAGCTTTCGGTAAAACTCACAGATTTTGGGGACCACTACCTTCATTCATTTGCGCCTGGATTTACGTCGTAATACTGCGACCTGCTGAAGTGGCCATTGTTGTAATGACTTTTGCCCAGTATGCAATACAACCTTTCACCACGGATTTAGATCCAGATTACAAAGCTACAGCAATTAAACTAGCTTCTCTATCTGCCTTATGTAAGTAAATTACTATTATTAATAATGTATTTAATTGTAATGTGCGAAAATTACGATTCTCCTTAGAATTTAAATCGATTGCATTAATCGTTAAATTCTCGACTAAAGTTTAGACGGCCGCCCATCACTTCATCTGTCATTTCAGTTCACTCGACCGACTGACTGACAGTGTCAGTGACAGTGACAGTTGTTACAAAAATTCAAAAAAGAAAAGCCGTTGTTTTGTTTCATTCATGTTTGTTTTGTTTACCTATTTAATTTTGCGAATGATTTCTCTATGTACGTATTTCTTTGAAAAACGATATTGTTGCTTTTTGTTTAGTTAGTATTGTTGTTATTCAAAGTGAGTAAGTGTTTTCAGCAGTTTAAATTCAAAAACTCTGAAGTAAGTATTGTTAATCTAAGTCACTTGTGTTTTTATGGTTCGTTTCGGTTGAATTCTTATGTATATGAGTTTATTCCCGTTTCAGAATGTCTTCCGATCGTGACAATGAAACACAGGAGTCTCTCAAGCGGGAAATAAAGGCCATTCAAGCGACCTGTGTGAACACTTGCCAAATTATCGAAAATGCGCCGCCAGATGCGCCTACCGCGGCCTCTGACGAAACAACAACCATTCGAATAAACAACTACATAGAAGGGCTTCGTACTGAGGTTCTAAATTCAAATACACCCTTCTCTACGGATGAAAACCTTCTAACAAGCCAGTTTCTGACTGAAATTAAGAAAAAGAATGAAGATATTGAAGAGATGGTGGCATTCACAAAAGGAAACATACATGACATGAATGCAGAAATAAACAGGTAACTGTCAGTAAGCAATTAGGTACAATTACCATTTAACTTGGGCCTTTACATCTTTGTTATGTTCTTTATATTGTGTTGGCCGAGGGGTTTAGCACCTCGACTTTCGATCCGAAGGTTGTGGACCTGAATCCTGGACGTGCATTGATGGATTTTTCGTGTCGAAAAATGTAAATGCGCATTAACATAAACTCTAAACGGTGAAGGAAAATATCATGAGGAAACCCGTGGCTTAGTCAGTCCCATTTTTATTGATGATGTGTACCAACAGTCAAGAGGCAATTATTTTCTACACTTAACGGGACACTAGTGCCTGGGATAATGTTGAGATGAGTAGACTTGCCTAACACCTACAACATCCTCAAATTAATATTTCTTTTGTATTTATCTCTCAGCCTGTTATCTCTTATTTCTGCTTTATCCTGTACCTATACCATAATATGGTTAAACAAAACATTTACAGTAGTTACATACCTTTTCATGTTCATTATGATTGTACTATTAACAAGCTCTAAACTTTACAGAATACAATCACTGATTGATATAGCCAAAGAAGCAAATCTAAAACCAAAGGCAGCAAAAATGGAAGTGCAGCCTGAACATTTACAAAAAGCTAGAGAAAGGTTTCAACTGATGAAGACTACTCTTCGTGGACTCATTGAGTCGCAGTTCCCTGATTGCCATGAGGCTATTGTTCAGCTTTTAGGGGTAAGTAAATGTTAGTTCTTTTATTTAGGCACCTTTGAGTACCTTAAACCGACAAGCTTGCATAAAGAATGTGATGACAGTGAATGAACCGAAAAAAGTGTTTCAGGATTGTAGCAAGTTGAGATTTGTGGTCTCTGCCTACCCCTATGATGGGAAACAGTCGTGATTTTATGGATGTTTGTATGTATTTAGGCACAACAAAAACTGTATGAGCTAATAACCAGCTCTGGTGATGGAGTTTAAGAGGCATTAGACAAAATTTTCTGATTTACGTGATGTTTTGGGGCAGGATTTTTCAATGAAAACACTGTATTTATAAAAAAAATATGGCACAGCATGAAATATCATTTCAATTTTGTACTATTAAATGAGCTACTTTTGTATTTTTATTATTTCTTTTTGATTAATCGACCTCAAACCGGCGACTGTTTTGTGAATTTTTGCTGTAAGAGGTTTAGAAATCACCATATTTACGAATCATTTTGACGTCCAAATGGTATAAAAAAATTACGATGTTTTGCTGTGATAGTCAACCAAACTATTAAATGGATCACTTTTTACTACCTTTATTTAGTTTTTGAGTAAAAAAATCTTTAACTTAGTCCAAATTTCGAGAAAACGGCCAAAGAATTGCTTTTGATTTGGGCTACTTAGAACTGACTTAGAACTCTTGTTCGTAAAATTAACAAAACAGAAATAAACTTGAGTTCAAAATCAATCCTTTTCTGAAAAAAAAAATGCAAAAAGATTAAAAAATTGGCAATGAAAAATCTTTTAAAACAACCTAAAACGCGTCGTATCTACTACCCTATCTACTCGACGCAAGCAGACCGCGCCGAGCGCTTCTAGGGGGTGGACGTATCGCTTTGCATCCCGGAGCTCGCACTGAGTCGATTCGCAAAGCACGTCGCCGGCTACGAAGAATATAGCGAAATAGGAGCGTTTGATACATTGGTTGCTAAGTTATTAATTACCTATTTTTAAATATTTTCTGCGGGGCTAAAAAGGCCGTTAAAGCAGAATAATGATCTGAATTGTTGTGTAACTAATAATGTAATAATAGGGTGACAGCGAGCTGATCTGATGATGGAGTCAGGACCTGTTCCATGGAATTTTATGATGATATGGGTATCAAATGAAAGGGCTTGATGAGCGCAACACAATGCTGATCTGATGATGGAGTCAGGACCTGTTCCCTGGAACTTTTTAATGATATTGGTATCAAATGAAAGAGCTTGATGAGCGCAACACAATGCTGATCTGATGATGGAGTCAGGACCTGTTCCATGGAACTTTTTAATGATATGGGTATCAAATGAAAGGGTTTGATGAGCGAAACACAATGCTGATCTGATGATGGAGTCAGGACCTGCTCCATGGAACTTTTTAATAATATGGGTATCAAATGAAAGGGCTTGATGAGCGCAACACAATGCTGATCTGATGATGGAGTCAGGACCTGTTCCATGGAACTTTTTAATGATATGGGTATCAAATTAAAGGGCTTGACGAGCGCAACACAATGCTGATCTGATGATGGAGTCAGGACCTGTTCCCTAGAACTTTTTAATGATATGGGTATCAAATGAAAGAGCTTGATGAACGCAACACAATGCTGATCCGATGATGGAGTCAGGACCTGTTCCATGGAACTTTTTAATGATATGGGTATCAAATGAAAGGGTTTGATGAGCGAAACACAATTCTGATCTGATGATGGAGTCAGGACCTGCTCCATGGAACTTTTTAATAATATGGGTATCAAATGAAAGGGCTTGATGAGCGCAACACAATGCTGATCTGATGATGGAGTCAGGACCTGTTCCATGGAACTTTTTAATGATATGGGTATCAAATGAAAGGGTTTGATGAGCGAAACACAATTCTGATCTGATGATGGAGTCAGGACCTGCTCCATGGAACTTTTTAATAATATGGGTATCAAATGAAAGGGCTTGATGAGCGCAACACAATGCTGATCTGATGATGGAGTCAGGACCTGTTCCATGGAACTTTTTAATGATATGGGTATCAAATTAAAGGGCTTGATGAGCGCAACACAATGCTGATCTGATGATGGAGTCAGGACCTGTTCCCTGGAACTTTTTAATGATATGGGTATCAAATGAAAGGGCTTACTGACCGAAACACAATGCTGATCTGATGATGGAGTCAGGACCTGTTCCATCGAACTTTATAATGATATGGGTATCAAATGAAAGAGCTTGATGAGCGCAACACAATGCTGATCTGATGATGGAGTCAGGACCTGTTCCATGGAACTTTTTAATGATATGGGTATCAAATGAAAGGGTTTGATGAGCGAAACACAATGCTGATCTGATGATGGAGTCAGGACCTGCTCCATGGAACATTTTAATAATATGGGTATCAAATGAAAGGGTTTGATGAGCGCAACACAATGCTGATCTGATGATGGAGTCAGGACCTGTTCCATGGAACTCTTTAATGATATGGGTATCAAATTAAAGGGCTTGATGAGCGCAACACAATGCTGATCTGATAATGGAGTCAGGACCTGTTCCATGGAATTTTTTAATGATATGGGTATTAAATGAAAGGGTTTGATGAGCGAAACACAATGCTGATCTGATGATGGAGTCAGGACCTGGTTCATGGAACTTTTTAATCATATGGGTATCAAATGAAAGGGCTTGATGAGCAAAACATAATGCTGATCTGATGATGGAGTTATGACCTGTTCCATGGAACTTTTAATGATAATATGGGCATCAAATGAAAGGGCTTGATGAACAAAACACAATGCTGATCTGATGATGGAGTCAGGACCTGTTCCCTGGAACTTTACAATGATATGGGTATCAAATGAAAGGGCTTGATGAGCGAAACACAAAGCTGGGTCGGGGTTTACTTTGACTTTGATTCTTGATTTTGACTTTCACTTTGATTCTTGATTCTTGATTTTCAATTTTAGTTTCTCTATTCTCGGATCTCGGATTCTTGATTTTCGATTTTCGAGTCTCAATTCTTGATTATCGGATCTTGGATATCGGGTTCTTGATTCTTGATTTTGATTCTTGATTTTCAATTTTCGATTATCGATTCTCGGATCTTGTATCTCGGATTCTTAATTCTTGATTTTCAATTTTTTAATTTTTGATTTGTGATTCTTGATTCTTGTTTCTCATTTCTCGATTCTCGGATCTCGGATTTTTATTTTGATTTTTATTTTGATTTTAAAATTAAAATCAAGATTAAAAATGAAAAATCAAACATCAAAAATCGAAGTCAAAAGTAAATCCTAACCCAGCTTTGTGTTTCGCGCATAAAACCCTTTCATTTGATACCCACATCATTATAAAGTTCCATGGAACAGGTCCTGATTCCATCATCAGATCAGCATTGTGTTTTGCTCATTAAACCCTTTCATTTGATACCCATATCATTATAAAGTTCGATGGAACAGGTCCTGACTCCATCATTAGATCAGCATTGTGTTGCGCTCATCAAGTCCTTTCATTTGATACCCATATCATTAAAAAGTTCCATGAAGCAGGTCCTGACTCCATCATCAGATCAGAATTGTGTTTCGCTCATCAAACCCTTTCATTTGATACCCATATCATTAAAAAGTTCCATGGAACAGGTCCTGACTCCATCATCAGATCAGCATTGTGTTGCGCTCATCAAGCCCTTTCATTTGATACCCATATTATTAAAAAGTTCCATGGAGCAGGTCCTGACTCCATCATTAGATCAGCATTGTGTTGCGCTCATCAAGTCCTTTCATTTGATACCCATATCATTAAAAAGTTCCATGAAGCAGGTCCTGACTCCATCATCAGATCAGAATTGTGTTTCGCTCATCAAACCCTTTCATTTGATACCCATATCATTAAAAAGTTCCATGGAACAGGTCCTGACTCCATCATCAGATCAGCATTGTGTTGCGCTCATCAAGCCCTTTCATTTGATACCCATATTATTAAAAAGTTCCATGGAGCAGGTCCTGACTCCATCATCAGATCAGAATTGTGTTTCGCTCATCAAACCCTTTCATTTGATACCCATATCATTAAAAAGTTCCATGGAACAGGTCCTGACTCCATCATCAGATCAGCATTGTGTTGCGTTCATCAAGCTCTTTCATTTGATACCCATATCATTATAAAGTTCGATGGAACAGGTCCTGACTCCATCATCAGATCAGCATTGTGTTTCGGTCATCAAGCCCTTTCATTTGATACCCATATCATTAAAAAGTTCTAGGGAACAGGTCCTGACTCCATCATCAGATCAGCATTGTGTTGCGCTCGTCAAGCCCTTTAATTTGATACCCATATCATTAAAAAGTTCCATGGAACAGGTCCTGACTCCATCATCAGATCAGCATTGTGTTGCGCTCATCAAGCCCTTTCATTTGATACCCATATTATTAAAAAGTTCCATGGAGCAGGTCCTGACTCCATCATCAGATCAGAATTGTGTTTCGCTCATCAAACCCTTTCATTTGATACCCATATCATTAAAAAGTTCCATGGAACAGGTCCTGACTCCATCATCAGATCAGCATTGTGTTGCGCTCATCAAGCTCTTTCATTTGATACCCATATTATTAAAAAGTTCCAGGGAACAGGTCCTGACTCCATCATCAGATCAGCATTGTGTTGCGCTCATCAAGCTCTGTCATTTGATACCCATATCATTAAAAAGTTCCAGGGAACAGGTCCTGACTCCATCATCAGATCAGCATTGTGTTGCGCTCATCAAGCCCTTTCATTTGATACCCATATCATTAAAAAGTTCCATGGAACAGGTCCTGACTCCATCATCAGATCAGCATTGTGTTGCGCTCATCAAGCTCTTTCATTTGATACCCATATCATTATAAAGTTCGATGGAGCAGGTCCTGACTCCATCATCAGATCAGAATTGTGTTTCGCTCATCAAACCCTTTCATTTGATACCTATATCATTAAAAAGTTCCATGGAACAGGTCCTGACTCCATCATCAGATCAGCATTGTGTTGCGCTCATCAAGCTCTTTCATTTGATACCCATATCATTATAAAGTTCGATGGAGCAGGTCCTGACTCCATCATCAGATCAGAATTGTGTTTCGCTCATCAAACCCTTTCATTTGATACCCATATCATTAAAAAGTTCCATGGAACAGGTCCTGACTCCATCATCAGATCAGCATTGTGTTGCGCTCATCAAGCCCTTTCATTTGATACCCATATTATTAAAAAGTTCCATGGAACAGGTCCTGACTCCATCATCAGATCAGCATTGTGTTGCGCTCATCAAACCCTTTCATTTGATACCCATATTATTAAAATGTTCCATGGAGCAGGTCCTGACTCCATCATCAGATCAGCATTGTGTTTCGCTCATCAAACCCTTTCATTTGATACCCATATCATTAAAAAGTTCCATGGAACAGGTCCTGACTCCATCGTCAGATCAGCATTGTGTTGCGCTCATCAAGCTCTTTCATTTGATACCCATATCATTATAAAGTTCGATGGAGCAGGTCCTGACTCCATCATCAGATCAGAATTGTGTTTCGCTCATCAAACCCTTTCATTTGATACCCATATCATTAAAAAGTTCCATGGAACAGGTCCTGACTCCATCATCAGATCAGCATTGTGTTGCGCTCATCAAGCCCTTTCATTTGATACCCATATTATTAAAAAGTTCCATGGAGCAGGTCCTGACTCCATCATCAGATCAGAATTGTGTTTCGCTCATCAAACCCTTTCATTTGATACCCATATCATTATAAAGTTCGATGGAACAGGTCCTGACTCCATCATCAGATCAGCATTGTGTTTCGGTCATCAAGCCCTTTCATTTGATACCCATATCATTAAAAAGTTCTAGGGAACAGGTCCTGACTCCATCATCAGATCAGCATTGTGTTGCGCTCGTCAAGCCCTTTAATTTGATACCCATATCATTAAAAAGTTCCATGGAACAGGTCCTGACTCCATCATCAGATCAGCATTGTGTTGCGCTCATCAAGCCCTTTCATTTGATACCCATATTATTAAAAAGTTCCATGGAGCAGGTCCTGACTCCATCATCAGATCAGCATTGTGTTTCGCTCATCAAACCCTTTCATTTGATACCCATATCATTAAAAAGTTCCATGGAACAGGTCCTGACTCCATCATCAGATCAGCATTGTGTTGCGCTCATCAAGCTCTTTCATTTGATACCCATATTATTAAAAAGTTCCAGGGAACAGGTCCTGACTCCATCATCAGATCAGCATTGTGTTGCGCTCATCAAGCTCTGTCATTTGATACCCATATCATTAAAAAGTTCCAGGGAACAGGTCCTGACTCCATCATCAGATCAGCATTGTGTTGCGCTCATCAAGCCCTTTCATTTGATACCCATATCATTAAAAAGTTCCATGGAACAGGTCCTGACTCCATCATCAGATCAGCATTGTGTTGCGCTCATCAAGCTCTTTCATTTGATACCCATATCATTATAAAGTTCGATGGAGCAGGTCCTGACTCCATCATCAGATCAGAATTGTGTTTCGCTCATCAAACCCTTTCATTTGATACCTATATCATTAAAAAGTTCCATGGAACAGGTCCTGACTCCATCATCAGATCAGCATTGTGTTGCGCTCATCAAGCTCTTTCATTTGATACCCATATCATTATAAAGTTCGATGGAGCAGGTCCTGACTCCATCATCAGATCAGAATTGTGTTTCGCTCATCAAACCCTTTCATTTGATACCCATATCATTAAAAAGTTCCATGGAACAGGTCCTGACTCCATCATCAGATCAGCATTGTGTTGCGCTCATCAAGCCCTTTCATTTGATACCCATATTATTAAAAAGTTCCATGGAACAGGTCCTGACTCCATCATCAGATCAGCATTGTGTTGCGCTCATCAAACCCTTTCATTTGATACCCATATTATTAAAATGTTCCATGGAGCAGGTCCTGACTCCATCATCAGATCAGCATTGTGTTTCGCTCATCAAACCCTTTCATTTGATACCCATATCATTAAAAAGTTCCATGGAACAGGTCCTGACTCCATCGTCAGATCAGCATTGTGTTGCGCTCATCAAGCTCTTTCATTTGATACCCATATCATTATAAAGTTCGATGGAGCAGGTCCTGACTCCATCATCAGATCAGAATTGTGTTTCGCTCATCAAACCCTTTCATTTGATACCCATATCATTAAAAAGTTCCATGGAACAGGTCCTGACTCCATCATCAGATCAGCATTGTGTTGCGCTCATCAAGCCCTTTCATTTGATACCCATATTATTAAAAAGTTCCATGGAGCAGGTCCTGACTCCATCATCAGATCAGAATTGTGTTTCGCTCATCAAACCCTTTCATTTGATACCCATATCATTAAAAAGTTCCATGGAACAGGTCCTGACTCCATCATCAGATCAGCATTGTGTTGCGCTCATCAAGCCCTTTCATTTGATACCCATATCATTAAAAAGTTCCATGGAGCAGGTCCTGGCTCCATCATCAGATCAGCATTGTGTTGCGCTCATCAAGCCCTGTCATTTGATACCCATATCATTAAAAAGTTCCATGGAACAGGTCCTGACTCCATCATCAGATGAGCTAGCTGTCACCATATTATTTCATTGTAGTCGGAACTTGACTGACATGCTGAGATCCAAGTTTCAACTCAATCGGACTATTTACTGAAGAGTTCTGTTGTTGAAAAGCTCCTGACTCCATCAGATCAGCACAATATGGTTTATGGGACAAAAAAACAAACATTTATTTTTTTGTAATTATTTGTATTCAAAGTGTAACTAACCCGACTTTGTTTTGTGTTATACCTATAGGTACCTACCTAAGTACCTACCCAAAAAGTATTTTTACTATCTCAAATAAATCAATCACATGAAAATTACCAAAACCGTTTAGTCTAAGAAACGGAGCGCTGTTCATTGGGTGTTAGAATTTAGCAACTTTTGTCCCTCCGAGCGCTGATTTTGTCGAGTGCGAAATTGTATAATGGCTCTTAAAGGCCTCCATCATGGCTTAATGCCTAAAAACCCATTCAAATGGTGACTGCTCAGAACATTGCTAACTTCAACGATCTATTAATATTGTCTAACCAGGCTATGCCACAAGCTCTTCTTTTCAATGATAGTAGAATTTTCCTCTCTGGTATTTTTTTCCTTGCCAATCTGTTCCTCTCAACAATAATTCAATTAGCCTAAAGGTTTTCCTATTTTCGTAATTAAATAGGACTATTTCTCCTTTCAGAATCTTATGACAGAAAAACTGACTGATAACGCCAATGGATACATACCAATCAGTGCAGAGAACTACAAACTGATTGAGCTACTAAAGGATATGAATATAGTGACTCCTAACCCTTACAATAATATGGAAGTTAAACTCACTTACTACTAGTTTAAAAAGTTAATCTAAAGTTATTGCTATAGAAGTGATATTAGTTATTGAAATAAATTGTTTACATATTCAAATTGTTTTATTTCAACCAAGCAAATGGTTTTTGCTTATCTATCTATGTATCACATTCACTGCTGAGTATTTTATTGATCTTGTACTAGTTTAACCTAATGTTTTCCCGCCGGTTTTACAAATTAACTATGACTAGTGCTTTGTTATAGAGATGTGATCAAGCTGACCTAATGAACACAAATAAACTTTGACCATAATGATTAAACATTCCTACCACTATTCATAATACTTGTATTTGATTTTTAAGCTCCATCAATAAGATTTTAACTGAAAAAGAAGAAAGTTTAACTGATTATGTTTAATACACATTACATTATTTTAAGTCAATTATGGAAGATTATTATTTTTAACATTTTTTAAGTATGTAACTTCAAACATTCTTGCACTTTATTCTTCGTGTATGTGGTTTTGTTGTAAATATACGTAATTCATTTGTTCCAGTTATAATGACGTACATCAACATAACAAGTGTGAAGCTATTTGTGAAAGTGCAGAATATTTTCGGAGTATTCAAAGTTTTCGCCTGCCTCGTCGTCATTGGAGGCGGAATCTATGAAATCGCTAAAGGTAAAACCTATTTATAAAGCGCTCGTGGCGTAGCTTGCTTAGACGTTCTTGATTGATCGTGGAAGTTAAGCAGCGTTGTTCGCGGTCACAATTTGGATGGGTGACCGCAAGTGGCATTATGAGCTGAGCGCTTCCGTGCTTCGGAAGGCACGTTAAATAGTCGGTCCCGGCTTTTAAGTCGTTAAGCCATGACGGAGGCCTTTCGGCGGCCTAAAAACTCCGTCACCAGAGATGGCCACTTGCTCAAACGAACATTATACTTACCTATCTACCTATATCTATGGATAAGAATAGCATAGGACCATGTAGAATGTCATAAAGGATGGCCTATGTTATGCCCAGCAGTGGGCAAAATCGGGCTGAGGATGTGTGATGAGTATGACTGATGATGGAACGAGCATACCCTATCCCCTATCTAAGCGTAATAAAGTTCAGAGAAGCTAAAGATGGGTGGCCACTAGTAGCGTCGTTCTTTTCTGAATTCGGTTAAAAACTGTGTTAACTATTTGCTATTTGTTAGTTTTAATTTATAGGCCACTGTAATCAACTTATTAGGGGAATAGCCATGCCATTAGTTAATTAGCTTCGGGCTCGCCAATTTTCGCCGACGATGTGTGACTCATCAAATGAAACAACTCTATGTAGGTAGGTACCTAAATATATTAGATATCAATAAATGGAATAGGTACTAGGTAGCTTATAAAACTGAATAATTAGGTTCTTCGTAAATCCTACATTACCTATATAAACTAGAAAAAGTCTGGAGAAAGCATTTGTGAAATAAAATACTTAGGTACCTACTTACTTCTATTTTATTAATTTTCTTCCAGCTAGTTGTACTATGTATCAATTATTTATTCTGTAAATAAGCGGCCGGCTTGTAGAAGTTTTCGTGGCTCTGTCAACACTCCGCAGTAATTGTAAGTACACATTCGGAAGTCGAAATACAATACCGAATTACGTGGGACGGACGTCCAATTTAAGCATTCGTTGAGCCGCGATGATGGTTTTCAAGCGTGCCAATGTTTGAGAAACCTAGATAAAAAGAACTCTATAATATAGGTGATAATTGCAAAAATATGCAATTCACATAATAAACACAAGGAACCTACACTGAGGCTGAGCGCGCACCTATCCGCGACAAATTCTCAAAGTAGGTAAGTACCTACCTACTGCCAGATTCGGTTGAATCGGACGATTCGACGCGGGCAGTTGTGCGAGGTTTCATTAAATTATTATAAAAAATTATGAATGCATGCATGTTAGGTGTGGTGTCCGGTACGTATTTGATCCCCCCACTATGGAAGATTTGATCTGCAGGCCTACTTTTGAAAACGAAAATCGATTTATCGTCATCGAAATCGTACAAAACCTACTCTAGGGGGCATCGTTTCGATCATCTGGATCTGGATCTGGATCATCTGGATCGAATCGCCCATGAGTATGAGTCATCCTTAAGACGTGAAAGAACCATAGCTTATTAGAACTGTTTTTTTTTTTTTCAGGAAACACGTCTCACCTGAACAAGGGTTTCGAAGGCAGCACCACCAGTCCGGGCAGCATAGCCCTGGCTCTGTACTCCGGCCTCTGGGCCTACGACGGCTGGAACAGCGTGACGGTCGTCACTGAAGAGATTATCAACCCTTCTGTGTTAGTGTTCCTTTTAAATAAAATATCTGGGCGACCGAGCTCTGCTCGGGTGCAAATAGAGAAAAATTAAAAAATAACAAAAAAATAAAATTTCAATGGCTAAGATTCGAACTCACAGCCTTCGGCTTCGACACTTAGCCACTCTGGTCTCAACAAATTCCATGAAATAACGAACCATATTGCACTGATAAATCTTTTTCCGTGAAAATGAATTTTCCCAGATGTGAGACCTAGCTAGATCGATTTTTCGCCCAGTAAACCCCCGTACCTACAGCAAATTTCATCGAAATCGTTACAGCCTTTTTCGAGAACGTGAGTAGGTACAAACAAACAAATATTGTTCGTTTAACTTTAATAGAATAGGATTACTTGATAAGCAGTTGGGTGATCCATCTGCATTTTATATCCTTTAAAAAGCGCTTGTGGCGTAGCTTGCTTCAACGATCAAGTGATGTGCGCGGTCACAATTCGGACTGACCGCAAATCGTATTACGAGCTGAGCGCTCCGTGCTTCGGAGGGCATGATAAATTGGCGGTCTCGGCTTTTAAGTCGTTGAAGGAGGCCAGATAAACATGATGCACTTAAAACTGCTTACCTCAATAGTACCTTTCAGCGTTCATCACTGTGCCATAACAAACACGCTTGAAACCCTTACTTTCCCACAGCAACGTACCTCTCAGCATATCAATCGCTGTGCCGCGAAATTGAAACTCTTTATACTTTCCCACAGCAACGTACCTCTCAGCATATCCATCGCTGTGCCGCTGATCACAGCGCTGTACGTGTTCATGAACGTGGCCTATATGGCGGTGCTGAGCTACAGTGAGATGGTGTCGGTGCCGGCGGTGGCCGTGGCTTTCGGCGACCGCGTGCTCGGACCCGCCAGCTTTCTGATCCCCATGGGCGTCGCTATCGCCACTTTTGGATGTGCTATGAGCGTGCAGTTTGGTGTTACCAGGTAATTTTGACTGTTACTGTGATTTCTCTGTTTTTAGATATGTGTAGTTTCTCAACCGATTCTCATAAAATTTTGTGAGCAGGCTGCCTACCATGAGCATTATATGCGATCCAGTTTAGGTCCTAAACTGAACTGCTTCGCTTGACGTATGCTATGACGCTGACGAAATATCAGAACCTAAACATGACCTAAACTGAATTGTCAGATAAAGTTTCGTGCACTCAATTCGTACCATTACCGTTTAATACGCGTTGAGTTGGTTCACTTTTGTGTCAAAACTGTCACTTTTAAAACAGGTCATGGTACGAATAGTTTGCGATCTAGATTAGGAACCTAAACCGGATAGCTCCTTAACTGAATTGCTTACTAAGAGGTCATGGTACAGCTGTAGGTCCCACAAAATTTCACGAGAATCGGTTGAGGAATGTGTCCTGTAGAGGAGAACAGACAGATGGACACAGGCATTTTTTGGCAAATCTCGATACTGAGACGCTTCGCTCGCTCGGTCAATGACTTGATGAGACAGCCTTTATTGTGTCCAGTCTTTTAGGTGAGATTTCCAGAGGTGTGATTTGAATACTTACTGTAGACGCACCAGCTTTCTGATCCATATGGGTGTCGCTATCGCCACTTTTAGATGTGCTATGAGCTCCATAAAAATTTAGTGAGGATCTGTCGAGGATTTTCGGAGTTATGAACAGAAATGCACCTCGAGAGTGTAGAAAACTGCTCAGCTTAGAATATTGAAGTCGGTTTTTTAAATTTTTAATTTAGCCACTTGTTACAGGGTGTGCTACACAGCAGCGCGAGGCGGGCACATGCTAGAGATGTTTTCGTATGTCAACGTGAAGAGACTCACTCCGGCGCCGGCTGTCGCTTTTCAAGTGAGTATAAACATCATTGTTTCCGTTTTATAAGTGAGTTACCTCATTTCCGCTTTTCAAGTGAGCCTTAACATGATTACTTCCTCTCTTGTACTTACCTACTACTAGGTACTTATGGTACTATAGCCTATTAACTTAAACTAATATTAGATGACATAAATATAAAAGTTTGAAAGTCGCTTTATGTCTGTCTGTTTGTTACTTCTTAATGCTGAAGCGACTGACTGAATGAAATTACTTATAGCCATCTTAATCCTTAACTTTTGTAAAATTAAGACATTGGTACACTTCTCACAATAGATCTAGGCATTGGTAAAGTTAGCCGTTTCGATGCGCAGTGCAACTTTTTCATACAAAATTTTCTACTGTGCAGCGAAAAACCTAACTTCACGAATGCCTAGATCCATTGTGAGAAGTGTGCCTAAGGTTTGCACAGTATGATATCTATTTTTTATTTAGTCATTTCTAATGTCTAACAACTAATACCTACTAACAAACAATTTACAAAATTGATTCTAAAACATATTCTTCTTTCCTTTTCAGTGTCTCCTAACATCCATATTCATATCAGTCGGCAACATCGAAACCCTCATAGATTTCGCCAGTTGGTTCCTCTGGTTCTTCTACGGGCTAGCGATGGTAGCTTTGCTTGTCCTCCGCAAGACTCAAGCTAAGAAGCCACGTCCGTACAGAGTGCCTACCCCCGTACCCTGCTTCGTGCTACTAGTGGCGATCTTCTTATCGATATTTCCGATTATACACGATCCATCGATAAAGTATCTCATCGCGATTGGGTTTATAGTGATGGGCGTGGCTGTATATACGGTGTTCGTATATTATAAGAAGACCCCTACTGCTTTGTTAGGTGAGTTAAAAGAATGTATGTTCGTATGAGCTGGTGTCTAACTCTGGTGACGGAGTTTTTAGGCCGCCTAAAGGCCTCCGTCATGGCTTAATGAACTAATAGCCGGGTCCGTCAATTTAACGTGCCCTCCGAAGCACGGAAGCGCTCAACGATTAATGCCAATTGCTGTCGCCCATCCAAATTGTGGCCGCTCAAAACGTTGCTTAACTTCAACGATCTATCAAGAACGTCTAGTCAAGCTACACCACGTGCGCTTCAAGTTAAATAAAGAATAGCGCTCGTCTCTCGACTAATCATGATGGATTGATGAAATTAAACACGATCTGCGCCCTAGTGGTTTAATCAAAAGACCGCTTTCGTGCTTCGGAAGGCACTTAAAATTGGTGGTCCCATTTAATGAGCTGCCTTAAAATCGCTCAGTGAGTTCTTATAATACTTCTGCGTCGTCCTAAATGTCATGGCAAAGGATCGCGCGATGGACATTGGCGTTGAGATTGCGCGGTTCTTTAGAGTGTCATATTTGAAGTTCGCATCTCATCGCGCAATCTCAATGCAAATGTCTATCTGATCGGGCGATCGATGGCCCCAGCCTAATGCCTTTTTATTTTACTGCCTTTTCATCAAAAACAATTCAAAGCCTTACAATGTATTTTTATTTATTTTCAGAAAAAGTCACATTCCTGACGCAAATATTGTTCCAGAGCGTCCCGCCAAGCCATGAAGACTGATTTTATTTTTATTTTATCTGTAAATAATGTATAAGAACAAAATTACTTAAAAGATCAATAAAATATTTTTACTGACGATGTGCCATCACTGACCTAGTGTTTCATTTTAAATATAACGGGCGGCAGTATAAACTAGGAAGAAATAGAACTAAGTGACAGTTTCAACGGGGCTAGCATATACAGCGAAGACAACGATTTTCTCTAGACCTAAATGTCAAAAATGTGTCAAAAATGACATTTAGGTGTAGAGAGTAGAGACCTCTCTTCAGTCCCGAGCATGGCGATTGAAAGAATGAGCGGATGGAAACTTCTCCATTCTACCCTAGAGACGAGTCTACAGATGCGAGCATGGCGTTCAATTTTATCTGATTTTGACATTTGAGAATAGAAGGAAGTCTTCCAAAATTGTCCACACCTCCTGTGACCTAGACAAGCTTTTTTCCATGCCTTTTTTACATTTTATAATAATAAAAAACGAAGATAGCATGAACGGGGCTCGTAATTGGTACCGTTACCACTATGAGGAGAAGGTCCACCGAAAAGACGAAAGTAATTCGGTGCGGGAGCTCTTTACCTGACGAGGAGTTTCGCCGAACCTTTTTATAACTAAAAATGTGCACTATGTAGGTATTTGTGCCAGGAGATGCAGGAGGATATCACACCTCGCACATCACAAGGTTTTCCGTGCTTGTGAAAGTAGATAAGTAGGTAACCTCGAAATAGTATTGTAGGTATTGAGAATTAGTACCTAACTAGCTTATGCCCGCGGCTTCGCTCGCGTGGTACCCTGATAAAAAGTAGCCTATGTCCTTTTCCCGGTCATTATCTATCTGTATTTTAAATTTCAGCCAAATCGGTTCAGTGGTTGTCGAGTTATACCTAGAGGAAAAAACATCCATCCAAACTTTCGCATTTATAATATTAGTAGGTATTGATGTTCTCTGCTCCATAATGGTGGGTGCACACATACGTACAGTTCGGCCGACGGATCTAGGCGTTCGTGAAGTCAGGCTTTTAGATGCGCAGTAGAAAATTTTGTATGAAAAAGTTGCACTGCGCATCGAAACGGCTAACTTCACGAACGCCGAGATCCGTTGGCCCTACTGTACATGCTGATCGATGCAAGTCTCATCAAACAAAGCTGTTCAAAACATTCCATTTTGGTTGGCTTCGAGCATTTGTCTTGAGACTTGCATGGTACACACGTTCGTACTTGCTCCAGATCGGTCAAGTTATATCGAGCATGTACGTACGTGTACCCACCATAAAGGTTGCTTGTTTGCTCACCCATCAGGACCAGAAAGTAGGTACTCTCTCTCTCTCAAGCCAGGACGAAAAGACAGAACAGTAAGAGAGTACTTCGGTTAAAGTATCTATGAAAATTGATTATTCTTTAAAAATACAAACATAATGATATACTTACTTACACCTACTAACTTAGTTTCTTGTATTGTATGCGTCTGGGTGTGATTAGATTATGCATGCACGACAGTGAAAAGCAGTTAGTTTTTTAATTTTTTTATTGTAACCTAAACTTGAGGCCTGTATGTATACCCAGGGGTGAAGTTGGGCTGTTTATGATGATGATGAATCAAAATTTCCTCTCGTCTCTGTGATATTTTCACAATCTGTAACAAGGAATAAATTAAAATTAAGTAGGTACCTATTTATTTTTCAGGAGTCTGGAATGACTGACTTGAAGATAGTTCACACAAAACAAAAACTGTATGCCTGCATGATGAATACCTACCGAAGCACCTTCAACATTAATAAATTATTATAATTTTTACCTTTCCATTTGACTTCTCATTTCTATCATTCCCAAGCTATTTTTCTTAGCAAGGTTGTAGTTAATTTTCTGAAACAAGATACATGTAATATATTAGCCACAAGCTGCCATGAGAATGCCAGCCATGAGTACATAACATGGCTTTGATTCAAAGGGTTAGTCAATTATTTATTTATAAACTTGAAAACCTCTTTCTAAGGCGTTAATATACCTACTGAGATCAAATTAAAATTAGTATGTAGGTAGGTACTACAAAACAGAAATATAAGGACTATTTACATGCAACAACCTTCGGCAACAACACAATAATAAAAATCTAATTAATAATAAAGGGTTAAGTAGGTAATGTAAACTAATCATCATACAGCCTTAGGTCCTAACCCAGCTAATAAATTAAGTTACTTCTAGCACCCACCTTCTCATCAGAAAAAGAATTCACTTTATTTGTCGAATAAGTCTGTGTATGTTTTCAATATAATAAAACATCTCTTCGCTAAGACGTGCACGGCGCGACCATCCTCAAAACCATTTGGGCCATTTTCGATCCTTGAATAAGCTTGAATCTTAGTAGCACAATAATTGTTCTACAATTATTTGTGCTAAATTATTGTTGACTTTTTTCTAGACGTATTATACTAACGGACGCCCGCGGCTTCGCCCGCGTGGACTACGACTTTTTTATCCCTCGGGAAACATGCCTTTTTTCGGGATAAGAAAAAGCCTATGTCACTCTCCAGCCCTCCAACTATCTCCACACAAAAAATCACGTCAATCCGTCGCTCTGTTTTAACGTGAATGCAGGACAAATAGAAAAACAAACAAACACACTTTCACATTTATAATATGGGTATGAATACATCTATACATTATCACTAAAAAAAAATGACAGATGCCTTGATGACAATGACAAACGCGACAAGCCGTCAACTGCGTCAAAAAAAACGTTCCGTTTTACAGAATAAGTACCAATATATACAAGTCTGTCAATATATACAACTATGGTTTGCGAGTAATGAAACGTAAAAAACTAACGAATTCGTTCATTTTTATTGTATCTGTGGTTTCGTTCCCGTTGCTATGGAAAGAGCTTGTCTAGGCAAAAACTAATCTCTAGGCTTGTGTTCTGTAAACGCCATGCTCGCGTGGAGGACAAAATTGGAAGACAAGAAACTGTGTTGTCTAGTCTAGTGTGGAGTGGAGAACAAACGCCATGCTTGGCCTGCTAGTCTCTTAAATTCTCTATCAGTTTTGGTTTGATTTAACTTGGATTTAACACAAGAACCTTGGTTAGCTCATCCGAGATTTAACACGATCACGAAATGCCAATTTTATTTTCTAAGCATCTCGGTCGATTAATTTTAGATAGTGTTCAGTTGAGAGAGCGAAAATCGACTAAATGCAAACTTTGACATTCAGTACATCACTAAATGACAAAACGAAAGGAGAGGAGCAGTGTTGCCAATTTAGCGACTTTAAATGACAAAAGGAGAGGAGCAGTGTTGCCAATTTAGCGACTTTGTCGCTAGAAATAGCTACTTTTGCTTAGAGGTGTTAGCGACTTAAATCAGTTTTAGCGACAAAATATATTTAGCGACATATCTAGCGACTTTTGGACTTCAACCTGTACGTAGTAATGAAAAGGTGGAAAGGACAAAAAGTCAACTTGAAAAGAATAACTGCCAAGTGCCAATGCCGTTATAATTAATTTTACTTACGGAAGTGGTTATTTTTTACCCGACTGCGCAAAGCAAAGGAAGGGTAATGTGTTTATCAGCCTATGTATGTATGTTTGGATGTTTCTATGTGGCACTCTAGAGGCCAAACGCGTGAACCGATTTTGATAATTCTTACGTCAATCGATTCGTCTCAACCTTGGAAGTGCTACTAAAGACATGACAGTAAACAAAATTCACCAGTGCCACAACCAGACGCCATATTGTCAAAATTAAAAAAACCAAAATCGTCACACTATATCAAGTGGGGTATCGTTGAATAGGTATTTCAAAATCAACTTTAGGTTTCTTTTACCATTTTTCATTTTAAGTAATAGTTTAGGAAAAATAACGGTTTAAAGTTGATTAATAATAATTCTCGCTATGGATGTTTCTATGTGGCACTCTAGAGGCCAAACGCGTGGACCGATTTTGATGATTCTTACGTCAATCGATTTGTCTCAACCTTGGGAGTGTCACTAAAGATATGACAGTAATCAAAATTCACCAGGGCTACAACCAGACGCCATATTGTCAAAATTAAAAGAATCAAAATCGTCACACTATATCAAGTGGGGTATCGTTGAATAGGTATTTTAAAATCAACTTTATCATAACCAAAAAGTGTTAAATAAAAAAATATTTTAAAAAAACAAAAACCCGACTGCGTCAAAACTAAAAAGAAAAAAACAAGCCTGCAAAGAATTACTCACAGTCGGGACCCATAACATTGGGAAGATTTGATTGGTAATAAAATGAATGGGTACCGACTGTGACTAATTCTTTGCAGGCTTGTTTTTTTCTTTTTAGTTTTGACGCAGTCGGGTTTTTGTTTTTTTAAAATATTTTTTTATTACGACAGACGATGAAAAACAGGTAAATGGGTCCTTTGCAAAAAAGTTGTACATTTTGAAAAAAAATTGTTCCCCTCCATTCAATTAAAGATTAAAACAAAACTATAGGTAGTACAATGATAAAAATTAGTTACAAATGTTGTTCGGAAATCATGTATTTAATCTAACGTAATTTTTATCTTTATTTCTATTATTTTCTATTTCAAAATTTAATTCAAAAAACTGCTAATTTCTCTCTCCATACAAAATTCTGATGTCCACTTTCGGTTTTCGCAGGTTCAATATTTAAATTTATGCTACTAACTTCATAATATTACTAGATTAGTTAATGGGTACATCAGCAGTGATCGGAATTAGGCGGGCTTAAATACCTAAAGTTCGAAGAACAGAGGCAAAAAAGGGGAGACTTCCTTACTACAAGAATTTTATTCTTGTAGTAAGTAAGAATTTTATTGAAAGTTGGCACAATTTTCACAGTGAGTAAGTACATTTAAAATTAATGTTAATAATATTGTGAACTAATTCAAATAATTTTTCTATTTGACCGACGGAAAAAAGTTTTTTATCCTTATAACTTACATTTTAGTTTTTGTTATTAACTCAGGTACCTAAAAAATTGATTCACCTTAATGTTAGATGTTCTTTATTAATGTCCCGGAAACGGAAATAAATGGGTGGAAAAATATTTAGTCCTGAGGCGTCTCCATTTGTCTCTGTTATTTTTCGAACTTTAGGTATTTTAGCCCGCCTCATTCCGATCACTGTACATCAGATAAGAAGTTGCGCTATAGAAAAATGACAATAATAGTATTATAACATTAAAAACGAATTATTTATTCGAGTTTAAAGTCGTGGTCCCTGTTTTTGGTATTTTGTGTAACTCGCCCTGTGTAACGCTCTAGCTGGGGTATTTGGCTTGTTGTGAACGTATGCATAAATTTATCGATCGAGCGAGCGAAGCGAGCGAAGATCTTAGTGGTAAGTTGGGCGATTTTGCTTTGTATGTTTGTATGTTTGTATGTTTGTATGTTTGTATGTTTGTATGTTTGTATGTTTCACGAATTGTTGTTCGCGCATAACTGTCGAACCGTTCATCCAATCTGCATGAATTTTGGTAGGTCAATAGGTTGTGGTAAGGAAATTTACGGGGGAGCATATGAGCTTAATCGATGAAGGGGTTGTGAAGATATTGGGTTCCCAAGGGGGTAAAAAATTATGAAAGTTACACAAATAAATTGAGTGGGGTGTCATACGAAAGGGTTTATTTTGTACATTCCAAAATGGTTTTTATTTTTAATCTAGGATGTATAGTTTTTGAAATACGACGAGAATTCATAAATATGAAATACCTAAATGAAAAATTTGACACGACATTATGTATTGCATGCATGCCAGTATTTTTTACCATGAAGAGCTAGCGCAATAGGCATACTCGGCAGTATCAGTAGTAGCACTTGAAATTATAGGGGTAGTCAGAAGAAAGTCCAAATGTAAGCCATCTACGGTGCGCGAGATCTCAGTTCGGGGCGAACTACTAGTTTTAAAAGTGCACCATTGGAGGAAGCTACCTATCTAAGGAAATATAGCGTAGCGATTTTGGTTTAGTTGTTATTCAACAAAATTTGTGGTGGTGGGGTTTTTCACAAGATGTTTTTGTGTAACATAACGCGAATATTTATGGAAGTTGAAGTAAAAAATCACAAATATTTTACTGCGTTGTGTAGTTTCATTCAATAGACATATAATACAAATGATAATTATTACAAAAAGACGATAATTTTTTTTTTATTAAATTTTTTGTTGTGACACCTCGGTGATGTTTTATGCACAAATGTACGTAAAATTGTTACACAACAAGTGGCTAAATTAAAAATTTTAAAAAACCGACTTCAATACAAACTGTATTGGGTAAGGCTAAGGGTGAGCTAATTAAAATTAGCCCAAACATGGATGTTCCACTGTTATTCCCTGAGTTCCATTGGACAGGTCCTGACTCCATCATCAGATCAGCTAGCTGTCACCATATTATTACATTATAGTCGGAACTTGACCGACATGCTGAGTTCCAAGTTTCAACTCAATCAGACTATTTACTGAGGAGTTCTGTTGAACAGCTCCTGACTCCATCATTAGATCAGCTCAATGTTACCATAATATTGCATTGTCACCGATAACCTTTTAAAAAATACCCTAATCGCTTCAAGTGTGCCTATAAAATTTGAAGAGTTACCTCGATTTCTCCAAGATCCCATCATCAGATCCTGACCTGATGACCAAAAGGACCAATTGGAAAGTGTACCCTTTCAAACAAAAAAAGAATTTTTGAAATCGGTTAAGGCGTCTTCGAGTAATCGGTGAACATACATAAAAAAAAAAAAAAAAAAAAAAAAAAGATTCCGACGAACTGAGAACCTCCTCCTTTTTTCGAAGTCGGTTAAAAATACCTTCTGAGACAAGAAAATGTACAATTTTTTTGCAAATGACTCAAATACCTAGATAATTAGATAACCTAGATATTTTTTAACAAAACGTTTCTGGTAAATCAAGTTATGAATATTAATTTAATTTGTAATTGTAACAAGTAACAATTATCTCCCCCCCGCTGCTGGTGAGAATCAGTTTTTAGAGACTTTCTAGCGACTCTTCAGATTCAATCTAGCGACTTAAATTTTTTGGAGTTTACAACACTGGAGAGGAGAGGACCAGCGTTGCCATATCTACCAACTTGTGGGTAGATCTACCTACTTTGCCTCGAGTCTACCTATCTACCACCACAAGCCTGAAATCTACCTACTTTTCTAAATCTTACGAAACCACATTGATAAACGTTTCTTGCATGTGAAATGACAGTGCGGTCCGGTCCTATTGGTAGTTAGTAGTAATATTTAGCCTGCCTGAAACCTGCCGAATTTAAAAAGTGTTAGGTGCTTAGCTGCAGTGACTAATGCTGGATTTAATAAGCTAAGTTTCTTATTCCAAATTAATGTAGTTAGGTAGGTAGGTACTTATTTGACCTACCTATTGGACCTGCGAGAAAAACAGACTGCATGCAAGTAAAAAAATTACTTACATCTAGGTATGGCTTAAACACTCGAGCTAGGCTTGTTCCATACTTTAAAGATTTTATCAAAAAGCGGGCAACCTAGCTCATACATTTGAAACTTGTAAATTAAAGTCGCTACGTTTAAACGTAAATAATAAATACTTATTTGTTATTCTTTACATTACAAACCTTCTGAATTCAGAGGGTGGTAGATCTACCTACTTTTCATTTTACATTCTACCAACTTCTACCGATTTTTGGCCCCTCATCTACCAATTTTCAAAAATCCGGGTTGGCAACACTGGAGAGGACTCGCGAGTCCTCCGGCGAATTTGTGTTGTTTGAATTGAAAATAAAACTCAAGTGATCATTGTATTTGTGAAAAACAATCATGGCTTTTCACTACGTAGTGACGGCGCAAAAGCCTACAGCCGTAACAGCATGTGTGACCGGTAAAAAGACAATTTATTACAGTGTTTTCATAACATTGAGGTTAACTCAAAACAACAGAATTTCTATTTATTTTGGTCATTTTGTTCACGATTATAACTGATCAATAAATAAGTGGTTTTGCTAAAGGGTTTTTATCTCTATGGAATGTGGTCAAAGTGCGGATTAGAGCAAAACAATATTTCCTAAAATAAAGTGGCATTTACACATGCTTGCGAAATAATCTATTTAGGGCGAATCTTCGCAGCGATAGTTTATGCACTGAGCCTATTCTTATTGAAATTCATCGTTACAATGTTCGCTTTGTAAATACATTTCTTGAAATTATTACAGAACTGGTTGAAATTTGGCCATTTTCTGTTAGCTCACGTAAATTTACAGGCTTATTCCATTATGCTCCCACTTTGTGATCCCAGTGGGGTCATACAAAGCTTTTGAGTTCATTAATACATACAAAAAGTTTTATATGAAGACACTGGGTTCACGAGAGTGGGAAATAATTGAATAAGCCAATTTACATACTTTTTAGGAAACTTTACGTCGTCTACCGATCTAAACCTTCTTGTTGCGAAGGTGAATCGCCTGGAAATGTACCTGGTTACACCAGAAGGTCTGCGGCCTATGAAGGAAGTAGGATTGTATGGCAGAGTGGCTAAGATGAAGCTATTCAGGCCTCCAGTGAGTAATTGGCAGAACTATAAATAACGACCTAAGGTCTTACTTATGAAAGATGTTTAAAGTTGAACACTGGTTAAACAACGTCCTGTCCTTTTTTGTGGATAGTGATGAATAGAGACAGAATGTTGTTTAACCAGTGTTCAACTTTAAACATCTTTCAAAAGTAAGGGGGCTAGTATCTAAAGTCCTTATAAACTTGAACACTGGTTAAATAATGCTCAAGATTCACCCTGTCTCTATTTGACACTATTTAACTAAAAGGGCTGGCAATTGTTTAAACGGTGTCTCAATTATAACAATTTTATAACCAGAGGGGTATTTACAAAGGGCCTAACTTATGAAAGATGTTTAAAGTTAAACACTGGTTAAACAACGTCCTGTCTTTATTTGTGGATAGTGAGAAACAGAGACAGGACGTTCAACCATTGTTCAACTTTAAACATCTTTCATGAGTAAGGGGGTAAAAGTTAGAGCAAAGAAAAAAAATATTTTATTTATTTATTTATTTATTGGCAAAACAAACAGCTACATTACAAAAATTAATAAAGAGTTACATTAGTGCTTACTTATTAGTAATGTAGCCAACTATGTTTGGCTCAGAATAATAATAGGATTTAACATAATTGCTAGACAAAAGCTGACCCTGCAAATAGATAGAAATGTATACATAATATCAAACTTAGAAATAGATTAGGTAGGTAATAGAGATTTATACAAAACTGAGGTGGTCTGAAGTTTATACAAAACGTGTTAATATTCGAACATTATATTAATATGTGAATAGGAGGAATTATACTAAGGAGATGGAAAAGTAAAAGCTAATTATGGGGCTGGGAAGATAGTATATTCAGGAAAAAAGTGGTTTTATTAAAATAAAATATCAAGACTTCTTTATTCCAAAACATCACAGTACTATTATGTAGGTAACTAAAATGCTTACTCTTAATGCAATGATCTTTCAATAGTTAATACTTTATTTGAATTTGAATGCCTGGCTGTGACCTTGGCTACCACCTTATACCTAAACAGTAGTAAGTAGTGATCTTGAAAGATTGAAAAAAATTGAATTAGTGCTGTTTTCAAAATCTTCCAAAGTCTTAGCGTCAATTCACACGTACCACTACCACACCACGTCGCAGCGACAAAATGTGGTCCAGCTGTGGTTACGTGTGAATAGTGTCGCAGCGACTTTTTGCAGTTGCGTTGTGGTACCGACAAAATATTGATGTGGCAGGCGCGCGCTGTAGATGACGTCATGTCGTCGCGATGTGGTTGCGATGTGGTCGTATTACACAGGTGGTCGATAACAACGACAAAATGTGGTACGTGTGAATTGGAAATTCATTTTCAATACAAATATACGCCCGACCACGTCGCGTCGTTGTGGTGTGGTTGTCGGTGTCGTGTGGTTGTGGTACGTCTGAATTGGCACTTAAGGTTCTAACTGAAGTTGAACTTCTGAAAATAAACAACTTACAAACTCTTCCACTAGACTTAAGTATACACTCCTATTTCAGTATGAAAAGAAGGATCTAGTATTTATCCTCACTGCACGCTACAATGCTATGATATTGGAATGGAGGACCAATCCCAATGGTGATTTGGAGGTGGTCACCAGAGCACACGGCAATGTGTCAGATCGCATCGGAAAGCCGTCGGAGAATGGGATTCTGGCTGTGATTGATCCACAGGCAAGAGTGATCGGCCTGAGACTTTATGATGGACTGTTTAAGATTATACCACTGGATAAAGACTCCACAGAGTTGAAAGCTTCAAGTTTGAGGTAAGTTTGAATGAAATGTGCCTCTACAAATAAATATTGCTGGACATTTCACACAGCACCATCTAGCCCCAAACTAAGCAAAGCTGATAGCTGGGAACCAGATAACTGATATAATACTTATATAGTTTTTGTAAATACATAACTATAATACTTTATAACACACACAGAACAAACATCTATGTTCATCACACAAATGTTTGTCCTGGATGGGAATCGAACCCACGACCTACAGCCCAGAAGACAGAGCTACTACCAACTGAGCTAAGTCTCTCACTCCATAAAGATTTTCCAAGGGTTTTAAATCTACTATTCTTGGGGTTGCAGTCAACATGATCTGTAGGTATTCAAGTTAAAGCCCATCAATATTTGCAACAGGTTTCTAATGAAATTGAGTATTCACATTAGAGAGTGGGCACACGACGTTTTCTGAAGCGCGTTTTTGAACTGCGCGTACGCATCGCGTTTGTATCGATACAAACGCGCTGCAAAAAACGCAGTGTGCCTACTCCCTTAGAGCAGTGTTCCGCAAACTTTTTGTGATCAAGGTACATCTAGGAAATCAAAACATTTTGGACACCATAAATTAAAAATCATTTTTATGCGAAACATGAGCTTTTTTAGTTGAGCCTAGCCTAACATTTAGAGTAGCTTACTGAGATAGGTAACCTTATTATATACCGAGGCACACCAACTAATGAGCAGTGAGGAACACTGCCTTAGGGTATGGATGGACTCTGATTTTGGACTGTGTTTTGTTTTGTTCACAGATTGGAAGAACTGAATGTGTATGATGTTGAGTTTCTACACGGCTGTGCAAATCCTACTCTGATTTTAATTCACCAAGATCTCAATGGAAGACATATTAAAGTAAGTTAAGTCACAGAATAAATAGGTACAGAATCGTAAATAGCGACTCTTGCTGCGACGCAACAAAGTGCAATTCAGCTCGCTTATGCGCTTATTGCCTAACGCAATATTCACCTAAATAAATCCTCTCTCACGCATAACTCTGTCTGGCGCGGAGTGACGCGGAAGGGTTGTCGACTTGTCGCGTGATAGGTATTACGCGCGATGCGGCTAGCGTGCGAGCCGAGTGGCAAGTGAAAACCTTTTTTTTTTTTTACTTGTAGCTTTGTATGTGCGGAGTGCGCCTTCTGTACCTATTCTGTGGTTAATTATCAAATAAAATAGAAAATAACAGATTTCCGGTAAATGTAATATCATTTTATTTATTTTGTTTTTAGACACATGAAATTCATCTTCGCGATAAAGAGTTTATCAAAATACCGTGGAAACAAGACAATGTGGAGACCGAGGCTTCCATACTGATACCAGTTCCTAGCCCTCTTGGTAAGACACAAGTATAATATATCACAAAAATGCTGCTAATAAGGCGAAATTAACGGATAAAAAGATATTACTACTAGTTAAAACAAGAAAGCATTTTTTTAAATAAATTTATTCACCTTCTAAACTTAACCCAATTATAAATAAATAAATAATGCTGGACATTTCACACAGCATCATGTAGCCCCAAGCAAAGCAGAGCTTGTGTTATGGGAACCACATGACTGATATACTACTTAAATACATTTTTTTTTATAAATACATACATAATAAACATAGAAAACACCCAGACCCGAGACAAATATTTGCAGATCATACAAACATTTGTCCCGCGGCGGGGATCGAACCCGCAACCTCCTGCGTCACAGGCGGGCTTTCGCCCACTGCGCCACAGAGGTCGTCAATTATAGCATTGTTATCCAACAAAATCATTCAACGCTTGGCTTGATAAGTAGATTTTAGCTATTTTGAATTGTTTTTTTATTTTAAAAAGTATCAGGATTACAACTTGTCTGCAAGAGAACTTACATTTAATTATGACATACTGATTTGACGGACATCACTGATTTACTTGGATATTGGAACATGTTTTTTTAAATGGAAAACGAAAGAATATAAACTAAATTGTTTGTCCAAGGTGGAGCTATTGTGATCGGCCAGGAGTCGATTGTTTATCACGACGGACAAAGCTACGTCGCTGTTGCCCCGCCACAGATTAAGGTAACTTACAGTGTGTATCGCGAGTTAACTATTCTATCCGTGACTATAGTAAAGTATCTCAATTGTATGGAATTCAGTGCAGCGCCTCTAGCGGTTACTTGACTAAACTAAGTTCAGTTCATACAATTGTCCATACTTTACTATAGTCACGGATAGAATAGTAAACTCGCGATACACCCACAATTGTCACAATGGATCCAGGCATTCGTGAAGTTAGCCGTTTCGCTGTGCAGTAGAAAATTTTGTATGAAAAAGTTGCACTGCGCATCGAAACGTCTAACTTCACGAATGCCTAGATCCAATGTGAGAACATACTACGTTCGCCAATCCTTTTTTTTTTTTTTTTTCTTCCTAGGCCAATCTGTCCCACTGCTGGGCAAAGGCCTCCCCCGCTACCTTCCACTCTTGGCGATCTTCTGCGGTTTGTCGCCAATCTTATCATTGTGATTTTATTCAGATGACCCCAATCAGTTGTTACTGCCGTGTCGACGGTAAAGGTCTTCGCTACCTACTCGGGGATATCGCGGGCCGACTATTCATGCTATTGCTTGAACTACAAGAGAAGATGGATGGGACACAGGCCGTTAAGGACTTGAAGGTGGAATTACTTGGTAAGTTGCGATATTTAAACTTACTAAAAAAAATTTAATAAAGTTTTTTTCTGTAACACTTAAGCAAAGTTATGCTTGTGTTAGGAGATGTGTTACTAGGTTCGCCCTCGCGGCGTTGCCCCGTAGTGATGGTTTATGGTGATGATGATGATGATGATGAAAAGTAGCCTATAACCTTCCTCAAGAGTTTTGCTATCACATGCTAAAAGAATTTGCATAAGTTTTATGACACTCATATATGTATATCAATTTTAATAATCATTTTTCTTTTTACGTCTAATTTTTCCGGTGTAGTCTCAGCATTTGCTGAAAAAAAAACTCTTTTTTTTTTGTTAAACTGGCCTTTGTACTTATCCTTTCATTGTGTGATTTTATTGTTTTCTTTTCTTTTGTGTACAATCCATATAGCTATACCAACCAATATATAAAGCGGGAGAGTTTGTTTCTTTGAACGTGCTAATCTCGGGAACTAACAGTCGGATTTGAAAAATTCTTTCTGCATTTGATAGCTAAAGTAAGGACGGTTATTTGCTACTTTTCATCATCATCACCATATACCATCATTACGGGGGCAACGCTGTGGAGGGCGCTACTAGTAATGAGTAAAGAAATCTATCTATTTATTAAATCCGTATTTTTTTGTGTACAACAATTAAATATTTCATAATCTTCCAGGTGAAATCCCGATCCCAGAATGCATGACGTACCTGGATAATGGCGTCGTGTTCATAGGCTCGCGACTCGGCGACTCGGCGTTAGTGCGACTTTCGGCGTCTAGAGAGGAAGCCAGTCAATATGTGCAGCCTATGGAGACTTTCACCAGCCTAGCGCCTATAGTCGACATGTGTGTTGTCGACTTGGAGAGGCAGGGACAGAACCAGCTTATCACTTGTTCAGGTAATGACTACGTAGCATAATCTATAGTTCTATTATTTTTCTTTTTAATTAGTATAATTGACATGTTCGTACTAGTTAAATAAATAAATTGAAGGTTGACTATATAAATTAAATATTGGTGGACATTTCACACGGCGCCATCTAGCCCCAAACTAAGCAAAGCTGTGGGAACCAGCAGTGCGATTCAGACTTCCGAAAATGCATCCGATGCGATGATTTTTTTCGGATTGTTAACGTTTTTTTAGCGAGAAAAATCACTTTCCGAATTATGCCCGGGTGACACGAGGCTAGTTTTTCAAGCTAGGATAGCAAGCTAGTGTTTTACTAGCTTCGTGTAGACACAACTAGCTTCATTTCTAAGCTAGTACACGAAGCTAGAAGTACTAGCTTGCTAGCTTACTAACACTAGCTTGCTATCCTAGCTTGAAAAACTAGCCTCGTGTCACCCGGGCATTAGGAATACATTCGGAAAAGGTCTGACTGAATCGCACATCAGATAACTGATCGTACGTACTTACTTAAATATTTTGTAAATAAATCATTATAACAACCAGACCAGACACAGAACAAACATCTATGTTCATCAAACAAATGTTTGTCCTGGGTAGGAATCGAACCCATGACGAAGTAGAAGGCAGATCTATGATTTAGTTGCTACCAACTGAGCTGAGAGGTCAGTCAAATAATATGAAAGGACTGAGTATAATATGAAAGGTTGGATTGGAAACCCTGAAATTGCCAATATCACGACGCCTTAGACACACTCCGGACACTCGACGAAATCTCTATGGAAAAGCGGCGTCTTAATTACCTATATTTACACTACACAATGTCAGTTTTGTACACAGTAAGGTTGTCACCGTATGAATAATGTACTCTGTGGTCTCAGTCTCGTCTATGCGTCTGCGCGTGTGGTGTGTTCCGTGTTCATAGCTCCTCGCCAGCTCAAACTTACAGTGTCCATTCTATACGTAGTATTATTATCTGTTCTGTGCCTTAGAGAAAAGCTGGTACCACCTGCTGACAAAAAGAGATGGAAACGAGAACGTAGGGACCTTCACGCAGTATTATGACGAGATAGATGGAATAATTAAACAATGCTTGTCGTTGTCCAGGTGCGTTCAAGATGGGGTCGCTGCGTATAATCCGCAACGGTATCGGCATACAAGAGCAGGCGTCCATCGACCTGCCCGGCATCAAGGGGATGTGGCCGCTCACACTCGCGCACAACGAACAGAAACACGACACTCTAGTGCTGGCCTTCGTCGGACAGACGAGGTGAGTTACTCTCTTATGGTGCGTTTCCATGCTTGCCAAGGCTCAGCTAGCGTCCGCAGGCCCCAAGCGTCCACAAATCTCGCTTGGCATTTGGAAGTCGTTTACACGCTTGTGAATGCGTCAGTGTGCTACGTACATCCAAGCATGGCGGACACCGAACTTGTCACGGCTATTACGTTTGGTTTAACCTACTTTTATTTCAAATACCAGCAAAGTAAAACAAAAGCAAAAGCCCGACGACCACCAAGATGGTAGATGATAAAGATTCATAGAAATCGTACCAGGTTCGACCAGCCACTCATTTTGAAGACAGAACAGACGTGCGTTCGTCGCGAGATCACAGCGGCTACTAAGCGCGCGCCAACGTGTGAACGCGTCGCAAGCGCTTGCCGCAATCGCCCTTTGATCTGTGTCCAAAAACCGACACTAGTCCGGATCGGATACAAGCGTCCACAAGCTCACGCAAGCCAAGCCAAACGCCCACTTTACACGCTTGTGCTTGTGGACGCTTGCTGAACCTTGCCAAGCATGGAAACCCACCATTATAATCCCTACAATCCTCTAACTAAACCAGTGGTTCCTAACCTTTGTCAAAAGCCGCGTCCGTAATGTCACCACTAAGGTACAGACTGAAAACCAGCGCTGCCTCCCTAGCTAGGAGCCAGCATTATGCTGAGGTTGGGCCTATTTGGCACTACAAAGTGCAAAAGGTAAGTACGCATGCACATTATTGCTAACATCTTATTCTCTACTTTTTAATGAAGTATTTTGTTTGTTTAATGTTTATTCTATAAGTATGCATGATGATGCTGTGTTTTTCCTGATGTTCTTACTGTAACTTGTGTGTGTCAAATAAACATTATTCTTATATTTTTCAACCTCTTCACCCCTATTGTCAATGTAACAGATTTGATCCCCATTTAACTTTCTGCATTTTATTCTTGAGGAAGGTACTTTTCAGGAGGAGGCTACTTTTCATCATGATCATCATCACCATAATATACCATCACTACGCGAGTAAAGCCGAGAGGGCGCTGCTAGTCCGACATAAGTAGTCTCACTTATGACTTGTTATAATATTCACTCGTTTTTTATCCAAATTGTCTTTTTGTTCTTGCGTAGATATAATTCATTTTCCGATTGCTATAATTCAGACATATTCCTGTTCATTTTATTAATTTATTTTATTTCTTCATAGAGTTTTGACATTGAACGGCGAGGAAGTAGAAGAAACAGAGATCCAAGGGTTCGTCTCCGACAGACAGACATTCTTCACTGGAAATGTATGCCACGATCAACTAGTGCAGGTAAGTTTTACTTACAAACTTGGTTTTTAAATGCTTGGTCAGCAATAGGCATGAATCCTAATTTTCAAAATCTCTTCTATGATATTCAGAAGTATCTATTTATTATTATGTCTAAAATATATCATATTTCTGTAGAAAATTAAGGTTATTGTGCAATAAAAGTACATTTAAATTTAAATTTTCAAATTCACGCCAAAACGCTCGCCGGTGTCATGGCGTCTGTTTTTACGTCACGGATCGGTATATCAACCAGTGATGCCTACATAGTTACTATAGAAACAAAAGGATGTTTACCGAGACGAGACGCAATGACAGACGCCATGACACCGGCGAGCGTTTTGGCTATCATGGCGGATTGTTGTATTTTGTAGATTTATTTTAGCAAATAAATTAGTAATCTCGACATTAATAAGAGAATAAATACATTTTTCAAAATCTTTGAATCCTATTTCATTAGATAAGATAAATATTTTGGCGATACTTGATTACTGTCATCATGCCTATTGTTATATTTGACAGTTTGAGAACGATTTTGGTCGCTACCAAAGATAGAAAATCAGGGGGTTGAGAGAATGTTTACCGCGCTGAGGATACCGTAAGCAAATTAGTGGACACACTGCGTTTTCTGCAGCGCGTGTACGAGCCCAGAGCTTTATTGTTGGTAGGTTTTTGAGTTAAACGCCGAAGTCCGAAATAATAGATTTTGTGTATTGAATAAGTATTACAAGTAGTTGTGTTGAATACTCATGTACACATGGTGGCGGTAATTGCTTGACTAAATTAATAGAGGTCGCGTTCGATCGCGGTGTCACCATTGTACGTAACACGTAAACCGTACAGCGCGTTTGTATCGATACAGACGCGATGCGAACGCGCAGAAAACGCAGCCACTCCCTGTGATTTGATAGGATGATTGAAAGTGTGTACTGTCGTAGATAACAGACGAAGGCATCCGCCTGATAGTCCGGTCCGATGTCGGTTGGGAGCTGTCGGACTCGTGGCGCGTCAGTGGGTCGCGCGGCCTCTCCGTGGTCGCGTGTGGTGAGACGCGCGCTGTGTGCGCGGCGGGACCGCAGCTACATCTCATAGCGATACAGGACGGGAAGCTACAGCCGCTCAAGTATGTACTGTCCTAGATAACATCCGCCTGATAGTCCGGTCCGATGTCGGTTGGGAGCTGTCGGACTCGTGGCGCGTCAGTGGGTCGCGCGGCCTCTCCGTGGTCGCGTGTGGTGAGACGCGCGCTGTGTGCGCGGCGGGACCGCAGCTACATCTCATAGCGATACAGGACGGGAAGCTACAGCCGCTCAAGTATGTACTGTCCTAGATAACATCCGCCTGATAGTCCGGTCCGATGTCGGTTGGGAGCTGTCGGACTCGTGGCGCGTCAGTGGGTCGCGCGGCCTCTCCGTGGTCGCGTGTGGTGAGACGCGCGCTGTGTGCGCGGCGGGACCGCAGCTACATCTCATAGCGATACAGGACGGGAAGCTACAGCCGCTCAAGTATGTACTGTCGTAGATAACATCCGCCTGATAGTCCGGTCCGATGTCGGTTGGGAGCTGTCGGACTCGTGGCGCGTCAGTGGGTCGCGCGGCCTCTCCGTGGTCGCGTGTGGTGAGACGCGCGCTGTGTGCGCGGCGGGACCGCAGCTACATCTCATAGCGATACAGGACGGGAAGCTACAGCCGCTCAAGTATGTACTGTCGTAGATAACATCCGCCTGATAGTCCGGTCCGATGTCGGTTGGGAGCTGTCGGACTCGTGGCGCGTCAGTGGGTCGCGCGGCCTCTCCGTGGTCGCGTGTGGTGAGACGCGCGCTGTGTGCGCGGCGGGACCGCAGCTACATCTCATAGCGATACAGGACGGGAAGCTACAGCCGCTCAAGTATGTACTGTCGTAGATAACATCCGCCTGATAGTCCGGTCCGATGTCGGTTGGGAGCTGTCGGACTCGTGGCGCGTCAGTGGGTCGCGCGGCCTCTCCGTGGTCGCGTGTGGTGAGACGCGCGCTGTGTGCGCGGCGGGACCGCAGCTACATCTCATAGCGATACAGGACGGGAAGCTACAGCCGCTCAAGTATGTACTGTCGTAGATAACATCCGCCTGATAGTCCGGTCCGATGTCGGTTGGGAGCTGTCGGACTCGTGGCGCGTCAGTGGGTCGCGCGGCCTCTCCGTGGTCGCGTGTGGTGAGACGCGCGCTGTGTGCGCGGCGGGACCGCAGCTACATCTCATAGCGATACAGGACGGGAAGCTACAGCCGCTCAAGTATGTACTGTCCTAGATAACATCCGCCTGATAGTCCGGTCCGATGTCGGTTGGGAGCTGTCGGACTCGTGGCGCGTCAGTGGGTCGCGCGGCCTCTCCGTGGTCGCGTGTGGTGAGACGCGCGCTGTGTGCGCGGCGGGACCGCAGCTACATCTCATAGCGATACAGGACGGGAAGCTACAGCCGCTCAAGTATGTACTGTCGTAGATAACATCCGCCTGATAGTCCGGTCCGATGTCGGTTGGGAGCTGTCGGACTCGTGGCGCGTCAGTGGGTCGCGCGGCCTCTCCGTGGTCGCGTGTGGTGAGACGCGCGCTGTGTGCGCGGCGGGACCGCAGCTACATCTCATAGCGATACAGGACGGGAAGCTACAGCCGCTCAAGTATGTACTGTCCTAGATAACATCCGCCTGATAGTCCGGTCCGATGTCGGTTGGGAGCTGTCGGACTCGTGGCGCGTCAGTGGGTCGCGCGGCCTCTCCGTGGTCGCGTGTGGTGAGACGCGCGCTGTGTGCGCGGCGGGACCGCAGCTACATCTCATAGCGATACAGGACGGGAAGCTACAGCCGCTCAAGTATGTACTGTCCTAGATAACATCCGCCTGATAGTCCGGTCCGATGTCGGTTGGGAGCTGTCGGACTCGTGGCGCGTCAGTGGGTCGCGCGGCCTCTCCGTGGTCGCGTGTGGTGAGACGCGCGCTGTGTGCGCGGCGGGACCGCAGCTACATCTCATAGCGATACAGGACGGGAAGCTACAGCCGCTCAAGTATGTACTGTCCTAGATAACATCCGCCTGATAGTCCGGTCCGATGTCGGTTGGGAGCTGTCGGACTCGTGGCGCGTCAGTGGGTCGCGCGGCCTCTCCGTGGTCGCGTGTGGTGAGACGCGCGCTGTGTGCGCGGCGGGACCGCAGCTACATCTCATAGCGATACAGGACGGGAAGCTACAGCCGCTCAAGTATGTACTGTCGTAGATAACATCCGCCTGATAGTCCGGTCCGATGTCGGTTGGGAGCTGTCGGACGAGTGGCGCGTTAAAGCCCCATACGTACGTAACGATTTATCGTAGCGATTTCAGACTGTGCAGATAAATCGAACGTTCCTAGTGCCTCCACACGCCTCCGATATCGACGTCGATCGGGCAGTTCTCCGCAGAAGCTCGCGCAAGATACAGTTGGGCCGCCGGATCTCGGCGTACGTGAAGTCAGGCTCTGCGCTGCGCAGTAGAAAATTTTGTATGAAAAAGTTGCACTGCGCATCGAAACGGCTAACTTCACGCACGCCGAGATCCGTTGGCCGTACTGTACATGTTAACAATGGAAGGTTATGACGCTTCTGGCGATTATTATCTTCTTAACCACTGTATCCCTGGTGGCATTTGGATCTATGGGTTTGTATTTTTCGATTAGCCTGTCGTAGGCGGTATTTTTTTTTGTTGCGGTCGTGGTAATCCTTACATGTAGTCTTCCAAAAGCAAGTTTCGTTTCTGTAGCTTTCTATAAAATCTTGAAGTAGTTCGCGGTGTCCAACTCTTTCGTCTTCCGACATGTTTCTGTGAAAGCGATGTGCACGTGCGCACACTAGCAAGCTCCGTGAAGTACTGCCGAACTGAGCGATCGCCGTCCACACGCAACGATAAAACTGTGCAAATGTAATCGACAACGATTTATCTGATAGAAATTGCAACTGCCACCGACGAACGATTATCGACAACGATTTTTCATACACACGATCGATAAAACTGCGCAAACAGGTCTGCACAGATTTATCGCTACGATAAATCGTTACGTATGTATGAGGCTTTAGTGGGTCTCGCGCTCAAGTGAGGACACTGCTTTATTATTGACTAACAGCGCCCTTGTGGCGTTGCCCCCGTAGTGATGGTTTACGGTGAACTTTTCTCAAGAGTTTAGCTATCACATGCAGAAATAATTTTTCAAATCGGGACTGGTAGTTCCAGAGATTAGCGCGTTCAAAAGCTGGTATGTTTATAGTGTGTCCCTGCAGAATAAACTAGACACACTGTCCTAGACAGAAGTATCTAGGACACACGGTACCTTTACTAGCACTATGGCTACCTTTATTTGTACAGAACAAGGCCGGGTCGTACAGATGTAACGGTGTACAGCAGTCACAATGGATCTTTGTCTTACTGAAGAAGTTGGCTGTTTTAATTTTTTATCTTGATTACTCTAAGGCTGGATTCAACCAAACTGTCATCTTACTCCCAGAGTAGTTATTCCGTTAGCCGACAGAATTCGAAATACAATTTTTTAGAAAGCGCAACCAAACATTATTAGGTGCATTCAAATTATCCTGGTTATAAGGTGTCAACTTTACAATGTCAAAATATTCAAACAAACAGCAGTTTAATCCGTGGTTTAATCTCCAGATAAAACTTAATCCAGTTTGGTAAAATCCAGCCTAAGCAGTAAAGTATATGCGCTATCCTTTGTTTTGTGTTACAGTTCAGTGTGTATGGAGGAAGAAGTGGCTTGTCTGGACCTGGGTCCGGGGGGAGAGTCGGCCTTGCTTGGCGTGGGACTATGGACCGATATCTCTGTGCGAGTGTTACGACTGCCGGAGATGCAACCACTACACACGGAGCGTCTATCCGGCGGTAAGTGTGCGGGGAAAGTTGGCTCTGCTGGGGATATGTATATTTTTTAACCGACTTCAAAATAAGGAGGATGTTCTCAATTCGTCGGATTTTTTTTTAATGTATGTTCACCGATTACTTGAAGACGCCTGGACCGATTTAGAAAATTTTTTTTTTTGTTTGAAAGGGTATACTTTCCGATTGGTGCCACAATTTGGTGAGGATCTGTCGAGGATCTTCGGAGTTATGAACAGAAATGCACATCGAGGTTGCAGAAAATTGCTGTTTATAAGCTCATCCCGCCATCGCCGCCTGGGTATACCACGTGGGCGTCGTTGGGGAGCCCAATCGGTGGTTAGTTTTTACTCATTCATGTTGGGGCATACGATTTATAGTCTGGCAACAATGAAAAGAAACGGCAACTTTTCATTTTGTATTTTGGAAACCCTTTTTCTACTAATCAATGGTAAAGTTCAGGTTTCTTGTCTGTGGTAGGTACAGGTACCGAAGACGTCAGTCAGAAGTAATAATTTCCTGCTGAGAATTTATCTATTTCGCGTATTTAGCTTGCACAGTGGCGCCCATTTATTTATTTTATTTCTTGCCAGACTATACGTGTCCTGCCCAATCCCACTTAAGCTGGCCTGCTTTGCGACCTACGTCGACTATTTGTGTTTAGACCGCAGTATCGTGTTCATGTTTTTTTTTAATGTATTATATTGAAATAATATTTCAGAAATGATTCCCCGATCGCTGCTTATCTGCGTACTAGAAGGTGTTTGCTATCTACTGTGTGCTCTGGGCGATGGTTCCATGTTCTACTTTACTGTAGACCCGGCGACAGGCGTCTTATCCAACAAGAAGAAAGTCACGCTCGGTACACAGCCTACCGTGCTAAGGAGCTTTAGGTATGTTTATTAAAGGGCCTAAGCTGAGCCAAACACTGTATTTCCCTGTCTTTACCGTCTATAAATAAAGTACAGGGCTATTTTAATGCACTCTTTAGCTCGGATTCCTACAAATTGATTTTTTACGAAGAATATTGTAGTTATAGAAATGCAGAATTACATTATTTTACACAATAAAAAATTATATCGCTATTCTGCCATCTTCTACAATTTCAAAGCATTCATCATAAAAAATAAATTTACGTAAAGTTTTCCTTTACGAGTGAATTAAAATCTGCTGATCGCGAAAGTTTAAAGCATAGTTTCTCAACCTTATTTTGCCCACCGCCCACTTTGAGAATATATATTTTTCAAGAGCCCCCCCATATCTTAATGCGCCATCTCAATGCCCCCTAATTTTCTTCGGGTCCTCTACTGCCCCCCTGAAAGTCTCGAACGTCCACAAGGGGGTGTTATCGCCCACGTTGAAAACCTTTGGTTTAAAGTAACAAGAAGGAAGTCACTCCAGCATTAATAATGTCCATTAATTTGTTGTAGATCCCTATCGACGACGAATATATTCGCCTGCTCCGACCGACCGACGGTGATATTCTCGTCCAATCACAAGCTGGTGTTCTCCAACGTCAACCTAAAAGAGGTCACGCATATGTGCTCGCTCAATGCCGCTGCCTACCCCGACAGGTCAGTACTGACTTAAACGAGACAAATAATATAGCACCTCTGGAAGGCTATAATGCTACTTTTCATCATCACCATAGACTACTTTTCATCATAATCATCATCACCATAAACCATCACTACAGGGGCAACGCCGCGAGAGTGCTGCTAGTACAGTTGGGCCGGCGGATCTAGGCGTTCGTAGAGTCAGGCTTTGCGCTGCGCAGTAGAAAATTTTGTATGATAAAGTTGCACTGCGCATCGAAACGGCTAACTTCACGAACGCCGAGATCCGTTGGCCGTACTGTAATGGATACCCAGCTTTAGATTATCTCTGGCACTAAAGCGTCCCTGTGATATAGTTTGCCTCTCCACACTTTAAGCCTGGATTCGACCAAACTGGATTAGGTTTTTACTCGGAAGTAAACTACTGTTTGTTTGAATATTTTGACATTGTAATGTTGACACCTTAAAACCAGGATATATGCAGATAATAATGTTCGGTGGCGCTTATTAAACAATTGTATTTCGAATTATCGGGCAACAAAAACTGGACAGAAAGTGGCAAAAGTCCGTGACCAATGGAAAGAGCTGGAGGAGGCCTTTACCCAAGAGGGGGCCTAATTAACAGTCTTCTTAAACAAATCAGTTATCAAATAGTTACCTTCAAGAAATTTGAAATTTTGTTAATTATGGAATAAACATGCTTAATAAAAAGGCCTTTGCCCAGCAGTGGGACACCTACGGCTGATAATGATAATAATAATAATAATGGAATAAACAGGCTTTTTTATTTTTATTTTATTTATTTATTTTGAATTATGTCGGCTATTTACTCTGGAGTAAGATGACTTTTGGTCGAATCCAGCCTAAGACGTATAGAATAGATTCAAAGCCCAAGTTTATAGCTAAATTAGTAAAATGTTGGTACAGTTTAGCGTTGGCGACTGATAGCACAGTGACGATCGGAACCATAGATGAGATACAGAAGCTTCACATCAGGACGGTGCCGCTCGGAGAGACGCCTCGACGGATCGCTTACCAGGAAGCCTCACAGGTACAATAATTGAGTTATAAATAAATAAATAAAAATAAATATTGCTGGAAATTTCAGTGTCATCTAGCCCCAAACTAAGCAAAGCTTGTACTATGGAAACCAGATAACTGATAGATGATTAGTTGATCTTTGTCTTCTTCATCAAATTTCATTTCTACAAAGTTTTGTCTTTCCTCTGGTATACTACATTCTTCAAATTTGACATCTCGTGATACTGTCGCATTTGGTCCAGGGCACAGATTAGTAATTACTAACAGATGGCGCACTCCGCGCGTCAGGTACAAAGCTACAAGTACATTGGCGAGCCCACCGGGCGGGCCGAGCTCAGTGGAGTGTCACGTGCCGCCCGCCGCGCCATATCGCGCCGCGCCACGCCGCGCTCGGCTGGCTCGGCCGGAATATTTATAAAATGAAACCAAAAAATTACTGTATAGTTTATGGCTGTGGAAATAATGACAGCAATCGGGATCTCTCGTTTTTCTCTCTTCCCAATGACATGGAAAGGTAAGAAGTACTTACTTACTTTTATCATTTATTATTACCTACTTATTACCTACCTCGTATTATAGGTTATTTATTATAGATGTAGTAGGTATGTTTTTTAATAAGTACCTACTTTTGTGTTAGACATTATTTGACACACGGGAATTACCTACTCACGTAAAAATTTCGTCGATTTAGATACCGACAATGTTTCGATTCATCTGGATTCCGGAGAATCTTCATCTGGTACCTACTTGGTCTAGTACAACTCACGAAAGTTTTGAAAGTGAAATATTTTTTTTTGTTTGGGTAGGTACCTAGGTACCTACTATAATAATAAATAACCACCTAGGTACTAAAGTTACTAAAAAGATTGAAAGCTAATAGTTACCTACCTACCTACGTAGGTAGGTAATACGTTTTGATTTGCTCAGCGTCATTTTTTAGGAACACTGACTACCTACCTACATTCACAAACTTAGGTATAGTAGGTACTCCTAATTCCGTACAAAGAGCAAGGAGCAAGGATCCATTAGGTAGGTACCTACCTATTTTGCTTTCTTCGTAATCTACTCACCTAGTGTAGGTAGGTACCTACCTTTGAGATTGTGATACCACCTTTAGAATAGAGATAATTATGTAGGTACCTACCTGCATAACGGTAGATCAATTTTACCAAAAGATAATAATACCTAATAAATATTATGTCGCGAGAAGCAACCCTTAGTGCCACGCCAGATAGAAGACAGGGACAGAGTTACGCCGACAGACAGAGTTAGAATGAGGCGCCGAGTTTAGGTATAAAAACGAGTAGGCATGAAGTGCTTGTGCGAGCTGAATTGAACTTTGTAGTATTGATGATAGATTCGCTATTTAAATAAACGTTTTCCCGGAGTCAGGCATCTGTTAGTAATTAGTAATCTGTGTCCAGGGGACCTGACGGTTACGTTATTTTTCTCTTATTCTGATCATACATTCTGTAGTTATCATTTTGTACAACGTTACAACTCTTCTGTTTGTCAATTTTGACATCCAATTCATATAAATTGTTTTCTGTTAATTTTGCACACATAACAACTATGTTATTCTTAATTATCATTGCCTTTTCATTATCTTTCACTATGACATAACCTTTTCTAGTGGCAGTACCTTCAGAAAATAGGTTTCTTCTTAGTTCTGGTACATAAAGAACATTCTCAACTGAAACATTTTAGAGATTCTTTAGTCTTGTGTAAAGATAACTTGATTTTAGAGGTAAATGAAAGCTATAAAAAAAAGTAGTAATCGATCGATCGAATCGAACCTAGATTTCAGTGGCAAATTGAAGATTTTGCTTTACATAATTCTCCATACATAAGGTGACCATACGTCCCGCTTTCAGGCTGTCTGTCCCGCTGTCCCCAGCGAGAGCAAAAATTTTCCGCTTTTGCAAACAAACCTTTGTTACCTACTAAATCAAATTCATTGCCGAATCCCCCTAGGTAGGTACCTATAAATGCGAAAGTAATTGTATCTGTCTGTCTGTTACTCTTTTACGCCTAAACCGTAACCCAAATGCGTTAAATCGATTTTAATGAAAATTCATGAAACAGGCTAATTTTTATTGAAAATGAAATTGTCGCGAAAATAAAAATGAAGATCTGTTGCTCGGATGGCGCCTTTTTACCCGACTGCGCAAAGCAAAGGAAGGGTAATGTGTTTATTGTTTAGTCACATGTTATATATATTCTGTGTCTGAGTATACCGTTGTTCGCAGTCGTTCGGTGTGATCACGATGCGGGTAGAACGCGTGGAAGCCGGCGGCGCCCCGCGCGGGTCGGCGTCCACCGGCGCCGCCGCCACCAGCGGCGCGCCGCTAGCGCAGACCAAGCACGCGCCCAACGCGGCAGATCTGGAGATACACAACCTGCTGCTGCTGGACCATCACACCTTCGAAGGTAACAACACAGCTGAGGTCCACTGGTACAATGACAGTAGACCGGCGCGCCGCTAGCGCAGACCAAGCACGCGCCCAACGCGGCAGATCTGGAGATACACAACCTGCTGCTGCTGGACCATCACACCTTCGAAGGTAACAACACAGCTGAGGTCCACTGGTACAATGACAGTAGACCGGCGCGCCGCTAGCGCAGACCAAGCACGCGCCCAACGCGGCAGATCTGGAGATACACAACCTGCTGCTGCTGGACCATCACACCTTCGAAGGTAACAACACAGCTGAGGTCCACTGGTACAATGACAGTAGACCGGCGCGCCGCTAGCGCAGACCAAGCACGCGCCCAACGCGGCAGATCTGGAGATACACAACCTGCTGCTGCTGGACCATCACACCTTCGAAGGTAACAACACAGCTGAGGTCCACTGGTACAATGACAGTAGACCGGCGCGCCGCTAGCGCAGACCAAGCACGCGCCCAACGCGGCAGATCTGGAGATACACAACCTGCTGCTGCTGGACCATCACACCTTCGAAGGTAACAACACAGCTGAGGTCCACTGGTACAATGACAGTAGACCGGCGCGCCGCTAGCGCAGACCAAGCACGCGCCCAACGCGGCAGATCTGGAGATACACAACCTGCTGCTGCTGGACCATCACACCTTCGAAGGTAACAACACAGCTGAGGTCCACTGGTACAATGACAGTAGACCGGCGCGCCGCTAGCGCAGACCAAGCACGCGCCCAACGCGGCAGATCTGGAGATACACAACCTGCTGCTGCTGGACCATCACACCTTCGAAGGTAACAACACAGCTGAGGTCCACTGGTACAATGACAGTAGACCGGCGCGCCGCTAGCGCAGACCAAGCACGCGCCCAACGCGGCAGATCTGGAGATACACAACCTGCTGCTGCTGGACCATCACACCTTCGAAGGTAACAACACAGCTGAGGTCCACTGGTACAATGACAGTAGACCGGCGCGCCGCTAGCGCAGACCAAGCACGCGCCCAACGCGGCAGATCTGGAGATACACAACCTGCTGCTGCTGGACCATCACACCTTCGAAGGTAACAACACAGCTGAGGTCCACTGGTACAATGACAGTAGACCGGCGCGCCGCTAGCGCAGACCAAGCACGCGCCCAACGCGGCAGATCTGGAGATACACAACCTGCTGCTGCTGGACCATCACACCTTCGAAGGTAACAACACAGCTGAGGTCCACTGGTACAATGACAGTAGACCGGCGCGCCGCTAGCGCAGACCAAGCACGCGCCCAACGCGGCAGATCTGGAGATACACAACCTGCTGCTGCTGGACCATCACACCTTCGAAGGTAACAACACAGCTGAGGTCCACTGGTACAATGACAGTAGACCGGCGCGCCGCTAGCGCAGACCAAGCACGCGCCCAACGCGGCAGATCTGGAGATACACAACCTGCTGCTGCTGGACCATCACACCTTCGAAGGTAACAACACAGCTGAGGTCCACTGGTACAATGACAGTAGACCGGCGCGCCGCTAGCGCAGACCAAGCACGCGCCCAACGCGGCAGATCTGGAGATACACAACCTGCTGCTGCTGGACCATCACACCTTCGAAGGTAACAACACAGCTGAGGTCCACTGGTACAATGACAGTAGACCGGCGCGCCGCTAGCGCAGACCAAGCACGCGCCCAACGCGGCAGATCTGGAGATACACAACCTGCTGCTGCTGGACCATCACACCTTCGAAGGTAACAACACAGCTGAGGTCCACTGGTACAATGACAGTAGACCGGCGCGCCGCTAGCGCAGACCAAGCACGCGCCCAACGCGGCAGATCTGGAGATACACAACCTGCTGCTGCTGGACCATCACACCTTCGAAGGTAACAACACAGCTGAGGTCCACTGGTACAATGACAGTAGACCGGCGCGCCGCTAGCGCAGACCAAGCACGCGCCCAACGCGGCAGATCTGGAGATACACAACCTGCTGCTGCTGGACCATCACACCTTCGAAGGTAACAACACAGCTGAGGTCCACTGGTACAATGACAGTAGACCGGCGCGCCGCTAGCGCAGACCAAGCACGCGCCCAACGCGGCAGATCTGGAGATACACAACCTGCTGCTGCTGGACCATCACACCTTCGAAGGTAACAACACAGCTGAGGTCCACTGGTACAATGACAGTAGACCGGCGCGCCGCTAGCGCAGACCAAGCACGCGCCCAACGCGGCAGATCTGGAGATACACAACCTGCTGCTGCTGGACCATCACACCTTCGAAGGTAACAACACAGCTGAGGTCCACTGCTACAGCGACATTTCGACGCCCTCATTACGTAAGACTTGCAATGCTGCCGCCCGCTAGCTAAAACGCCACTAAGTGACAAAACACACAAACAAAAATTGTTCATCAGACAAAATTTTTGAGATATCGCTAAAACGCGCCGATTCTTTACCGTCTTGCTTCGCGCTTGCCGCTTTCATAGTATCCCTATTTCGAAAACTAAACGTTAGAAACCCAGTTCCGAGACCTTGAGAATTTTGAGCTTTATATTATAACATGGCATTTAAAAGTGAAAGACTAAATGTCACTTAAGTGCGTTTTAGCTAGCGGACGGCAGAATAGCAATGCGACAGCAATCACTACACGACCGGTCGAAAAATATCGCCAATCGTACGTCTATTGCTCGCCGGTATGCACTTTGGCCATAGTACATTTTGCGACCGTAATACGATTTTTAGTGATATTTTTCGACCGGTCGCGTAGTGATTTCTGTCGCATTGCTATTGCAAGTTATCAGTGCGCGGTTCGTTAATAGAATCGGCCTCTTGATTACGTAACTTTGATAGCAAGCAAAATTGATCTCAAACTGTAAAATATGACAGTGAACGATCGCGTAGGTATCTTTTGTCGCGTTCGATCTCGCTGAGATAAGAATGACAGAGCTACTTGCGTGATCACTGAATTATATTTGAGAGTTTGAGACAGATTTTGGTCGCTATCAAATATAGACAATCATGAGTCTTCTGATCTAATAGAAAACGATTTATTTGCAGTATTACACGCGCACCAGCTAATGGCCAATGAATTCGCGATGTCTCTCGTGTCGTGCAAGCTTGGCGACGATCCCAACCACTACTACGCCGTCGGCACCGCTATACTCAACCCGGAGGAATCTGAGCCTAAACAGGTACTATTTTAAGTACGACTAACTAGAAAACTAACATTTGAATAAAATAAAAAATATAAACATTTTAGGGAGAGCTCACACTGTGTTTTTGAACACGCTGCTCAAAAAAGCGCTTCAGAAATCGCCGTGTATCCCCTCCCTTAATGCTAAGTATTGCAAAAAGCGGGCTTGTGCAAGTTTACTTTTTCTGAAAAAGTTTATCAAAATGGTCACATCAAACTGTTAAAAGCCTAGCCTTGTCGGTCCTTCGAACATAAATATTCTGTTCGACACTGAGAAATCTTCTTAAGCAAGAGTGTTAGATATTTCCATATTTGCAATATCTTAAAATTTACTTCTAGTCACACCTGAATCAATGAATTGTTCTAAAGTTTTTCAGCGCTTGTGGCGTATCTTGCTGAGACGTTCTTGATTGGTCGTTGAAGTTAAGCAACGTTGTGCGCGGTCATTTGGTGGGTTACCGCAAGTGGCATTACAAGCTGAGCGCTTCCGTGCTTTGGAGGGCACGTTAAATTGTCGGTCCCGTCTTTTAAATCGTTAAGCCATGACGGAGGCCTATAGGCGGCCCAAAAACTCCGTCATCGGAGTTGGCCACCTGTTCATACGAACTTACTTAGCCATGTTGTAATAAATTCCGATATGGACAGGGCCGGATACTCCTATTCCACTGGTCTGAAGGCAAGCTAACGCAGACAGCGGAGAAGGAGATTAAAGGCGCCTGCTACGCACTCGTCGAGTTCAACGGGAAACTACTCGCATCTATCAACAGCACTGTAAGTACAAACATGTATAATGGAAAAAATCGTCTTGAATAATATAATTTGCAATTGCAAACTCAAATTAAAGCGCTCGTGGCGTAGCTGGCTTAGACGTTCTTGATTTATCGTTGAAGTTAAGCAGCGGTGTGCGCGGTCACAATTTGGATGGGGCAGGTGGCATTACGAGCTGAGCGCTTCCGTGCTTCCGGAGGGCACGTAAAAGTCGTTAAGCCATGACGGAGGCTTTAGGCGGCCTCAAAACTCCGTCACCAGAGTTGGCCACTTACTCGTACGAACTTAATATAGTCATTAAAAATTTGTAATGTTCGTCTCGTCATTTTCGTTTCGGTTTGCCGGGTCTCCCTTATTGAGTCTGCCTTCGCCTATATATATTTTACATATGAATCGTTATCAAGAATTAGCTTCCGCCCGCGGCTTCGCTCGCGTGGTACCCGGATAAAAAAGTAGCCTAGATTCTATTCCCGGTCATTATCTATCTATATTTTAAATTTCAGCCAAATCGGGTCAGTGGTTGTCGAGTTATAGACGAACACACTATACAGGGTGTGGCAAATTCTTGGTCACTGAAGGGTAGCTACCTTTTCTCTTGTAGTTAGAGAGTTATGTTCTTAGGAAACTTCGGTTTTATTTTGAAGAAAAAAATAATTGCATTTTTAGATTTTTCAAAAAAAGTACAGTTAGTCTAAAAAAATTACATTTGTCAAAAAAAACAAGTTGGTCTTAATCGACTCTTTTCCCATCAGGAACACTTCTCCCAAAGTAACTTATCAAATCAAATCGTAAGTTTTTGCAATAATTCAAAAAAACACATCCCATACATTTTCTATGAAATTAGAAGTTGTAAACATTACAGTGCAACTTATTAGATCGTTCTTAATTTAATTTCATAAGTGCTCCGGCAAGCTGGGAGGCTATTGTAAAGCGTGTATTTAAATTTAGAACAAAGTGCTTCCCTGCAGATGTAAAATTACCATTCTCTCTTGCGGCTCTGTCTGAGGCGCATAAGGCTTTACAACAGCCTCCCAGCATGCCGAAGCAGTTACGAATTTAAATTAATAACCATCGAATAATTGGCACTATAATGTTTCCAACTAGGTACTAATTTCATAGAAAATGTATGGGATGTGTTTTTTTGAATTATTGCAAAAACTTACGATTTGATTTGATAAGTTACTTTGGGAGAAGTGTTCCTGATGGGAAATAGAGTCGATTAAGACCAACTTGTTTTTTTTGACAAATGTAATTTTTTAGGCTAACTGTACTTTTTTTGAAAAATCTAAAAATGCAATTATTTTTTTCTTCAAAATAAAACCGAAGTTTCCTAAGAACAAAACTCTCTAACTACAAGAGAAAAGGTAGCTACCCTTCAGTGACCAAGAATTTGCCACACCCTGTATATACATTCATCCAAACATCTAAACTTTTGAATTATAATATTAGTGTGAGAACATTTTTAATAACGTTTGTATTGTAGGTGCGACTGTTCGAATGGACCTCAGAGAAGGAGCTTCGATTAGAATGCAGTCACTTCAACAACATCGTAGCTCTGTATCTGAAGGTGAAGGGAGACTTCATACTCGTCGGCGATCTCATGCGGTCCATGTCACTGTTGCAGTATAAACAGGTATTACTTCAATTATAATACTTTAACTACAGGGACATTGAACTATGATTTTTAATATGGATTACTAATTCAGTAGGTACTGTAATTTAATTGAATTTTAGGTTTTTATTTCTAATTTTATTTTTAACTAGCTTCCTCCCGTGGCTTCGCTCACGTAGTACCCTGATAAAAAGTAGCCTATGTCCTATTCACGGTCATTATCTATATGTATTTTAAATTTCAGCCAAATCGGTTTAGTGGTTGTCGAAATATAGAGAAACAAACATACATCCAAATATCTATCCAAACATCCAAACTTTTGTATTTATAATATTAGTCTGATTTTTTTTTACTGTTTTATATATTTGCATGCCTATTAGGTAGAATATATCTGGACCAACCACAGTATATTAAAATCTGATTGTTACATAGATTCTGGCAAATAAATGAATCTTAACTTACCTTATCTGCAAGTCCTTATCCCACTAAGTTTTGGCATAATATGTTATTTTACCTATTCTTATTTTTGTTTTCAACTATCACTTTAAATGTTACTGAACTAGTAGCAAGTTACTTGGACAAAATGCCAAATACATGTACATACTCACTTTAAAGTTCAAAGTATAATGTAACCCTTGATTGGTACTAAAATTCTGTTATTTCTTACACAGATGGAAGGCAGTTTCGAAGAGATAGCGCGGGACTACAGCCCTAACTGGATGACGGCCGTCGAAATACTAGACGATGATACCTTCCTAGGAGCAGAGAACAGCTTCAACTTGTATGTCTGCCAGAAAGACAGGTAACAGATCTAACATAAAGTATTATAACTTATATGGTGGTTCATGAAGAATGAAATTTGTCATGTCAATTTTAGAATGAAAGCTACAATTTTCATGTTGTTTTATTATTATTACTGAAAAGCTCTTTATATCGTTAATTTTTCAGAGTTCTTAGTTGGATCCTTAATGAAATTTTCAAAACAGACTGGACATGGGCGTAGCTATAGCTTTGTTATGGGAGGGGGGACCGTGGCTACTTGAATGATGCCCTGTTTTACCTTACACTTTGTATAAAGATAAAATAGATAAGAGGCCCGCTTGCGCGACCCTGGTTTAAATAACTAACCCGACGTAACATGAAACTTGCATGTCTATCTCTTTTACACTACGGTAGATAGTCTATAAGAGGCTTCCTTGTTTGTCCTTTTTAACCCGGGGTTGATGGCGCAAGAGTGTTATTTTTTTTGTTGTCCAATGAGCAATCAGAGTTAAAATTTTAAGTACCTAACACGGGTTAACTCGCCCAAGTGGTCCTAACTAGAGTGTTTGTGTGTGTGTAGCGCGGCGACGACGGACGAGGAGCGTCAACAGATGGGGTACATGGGACAAGTGCATCTCGGGGACCTCTGCAACGTGATGCGACGCGGAGCCCTGTGTGCACAACACGCGGACACACACGCGCCCACAGCACGACCCGTGCTGCTCGCCACCGTCAGCGGAGCCATCTGTACGTATACATATACACTAACTGTAACGTGATGCGACGCGGAGCCCTGTGTGCCAGTGGCGGCGTAGCATGGGTTGGCACCCGGGGCGGTATTCTATTGAGCACCCCCCCCCCCCCCCCTTCAAAAATAATTTTGCACTTTGCTCGCAAAATACTTACTCATGAAGCTAATATGCGAGCGAAGCGAGCCGATTTTTTAAGACACATGACACGTTATATGACGGAATGACAAGGGGCCGCAAGCCGCGCGAGGCCGGGCGATTGCACTGTTCGCCACCCCCTAAAGCCGCCACTGCAAGGCATTATACTTACTTTGGTCGCAAAATACTCAGTAAAGCTAATATGCGAGCAAAGCGAGATTAAAACGAAGCGAGCGTCCTACTTTTTGAGCCGATTTTTTTTTAGGTAGAAAGGTAGATTTAAAAAAAGTACGGATTTTTTTTCACCGTGGTCCACGGTGACACCCCCCTGGTGCGTGGCGCCCGGGGCGGACCGCCCCGTCCGCCCCCCCCCTTACGCCGCCACTGCTGTGTGCACAACACGCGGACACACACGCGCCCACAGCCCGACCCGTGCTGCTCGCCACCGTCAGCGGAGCCATCTGTACGTTTAAAACGTTTATTTAAATAGCGACTCAAGCTGCGAAGCGACAAAGTGCAATTCGACTAGCACAAGCGCTCATTACCAAGTTCAATATTCACCTTTACAAATCCTCTATTTCTAACGCATAACTCTGTGACTGTCTGGCGCGGAGTGATGCGGAAGGGTTGTCGAGTTGTCGCGTGATAGATTTTTTTTTTTTAACGAGAATAGGTTCGCGTTGACCTGATGATGTAAAGCACCAGTGTGGTCTAAGATGGAGCACGCTTACCTAGAAGGAACATATTGACTCTCGATTTTACGCGACTGGCGGCTAGAAAAGAGGATGTGAAAGCTAACCTACAAGACTATGTGACCGTTTCCACAGATGCTAAGCTATGCGGATTATGTACCGATGAATGTGATTGGTGGATATCAAACGCATTCATATTAGCACATCTCTGGTGGAAAAGCACCCTACAAGTACAGAAATCACAAGGAAGGATCTCGAACGTCCATTACTAAAGATTTTAGCAACGGATTGAATAATATTTATTTCTATCAGGTCTCGTGGTTCAGCTCACACAAGAGCTGTACGATTTCCTGAACCAGTTGGAGGAGCGTTTGAACCACACCATCAAGTCGGTCGGTAAGATCCCGCACCACTTCTGGCGCTCCTTCAACACCGATCTGAAGACGGAGCCGGCCGAGGGCTTCATTGACGGCGACCTCATCGAGAGCTTCCTCGACCTCAGCCGCGAAATGCAGGAAGAAACCTGTAACCATCTAAAGGTACCTATACTTTTTATTTTTACTATTAGCCTCATAAAAACTGAAAGAAATGTACACTCAAATAATTTCAACCAAGATTTAGATTGCCCGGTTTCTAAGTTGGTATGGTAAATCTTGGCCAAACTTTTGATAAATGTAAAACAAAATTCAAATATCATTTATTCAGTGGGACCACTAGTATCACTTTGAATCCTCTTAAGAGCTAGGTGATTCTACTCCTTTTCTTTCGCGACCAACACCATGAAAAATCAGGGCTACATATGCGGTATGGGGCCTAGCTTTCATCGCAACCACATCACGACGACATGACGTCATCAACAGCGCGCGCCTAGCTGGCGCCTGCCACATCGACATTTTGTCGGTACCACAACGCAACTGCAAAAAGTCGCTGCGACACTATTCACACGTAACCACAGCTGGACCACATTTTGTCGCTGCGACGTGGTGTGGTTGTGGTACGTGTGAATTGACACTGAATCTAAATTGTCAAGCTCCAGTGGGGAGCCAGTCGAACAAAGTAAGGCTCGTCAAAGTTGTCAAAAGAAAAACAAGGATTAAATACCTCAGCAAAAAATCACAATAACGCGCGTACAAAAAATGTAGTGCACATACTCTCACAGCTTTCTAACTGCCTTGCGTTTGCATCTATACAAACGCGCTACGAAAAACGAAGTGTGCGCACTCCCTAACATAACCTTATTATTCCCAGATCGACGACGGCGGCGGTATGACGCGGGACGCTACCGTCGACGATATCATCAAAATTGTAGAAGATCTCACGAGGATACACTGAATACAGCTACTATTGTTATTTTATCAGTTAAGTAAATAAATACTTTAGTCTTCATTTGATATTTCATTTTTAGTATTTCGTAAAGTTGGCATACAAGAACAAAAATCTAGAAGTAGGTACCTACCTAGTGGTATAAAGGGGTCAATTCTACTATCATGGTGTGATACTTAATCTTTCAGTGTTTCTGGGATGGCAACATTTTAAGGGTTTTGAATGAGGTATGATCAGTTATTTTACACAAATAAAACAAATTCATGGTTGTACAAATTCTATGATTTAATCACAGAAAGGCATAACAATCACAGTTTATTATTTTAATAACCGTAATAGTAGCTAAATCAAGCAAATGTTACAATATTTTATAAATCCGTCTACCTAAGTCTGATTATTTATCTATATTCAGATATTCAGGAACCTACAAGTCGATTCAGAATAGAAGTTTCATCTGTGTATCCTGATTGAACAATTAATAGCGATGTGTCATCCACTGTGCTTCAAATTACTATTACAGTAGGGCCAACGGATCTCGGCGTTCGTGAAGTTGGCCGTTTCGATGCGCAGTGCAACTTTTTCATACAAAATTTTCTACTGCGCAGCGAAGAGCCTGACTTCACGTACGCCTAGATCCGTCGGCCGAACTGTAGAATATAATACTAGATCACACTATGGGCGGCTTGCACGATTTCTAATTGAATTGATCTAGCCTATGCAGCAAATGCGTACAATTAGAAATCGTTGTGCAAGCAACCCCAACACAAGTCACTATTTCACAAGTTAATAAAATAAAAACAAATAGAAGCAAATAATTCAAAGTGCAAAAAATATTTAATTAAAGTATATTGCAAATAACCATAAATCGTTGTATATTACGACCTCATTTTACTATGAGCCTATAAAATATAATCCCAAATCCGTACATTACCCAACCTAATATTATTTTCTAAAAGAAATGAATCTAGAATCTAATAACATTAGATTATCTACATTGAACTTTGATACATCTGGATAAGTTATAAAAATTATTATCACTCAGTTATTAAGATACATAGCAAAAAAAAGATAAACAATACACATAATAATAATAAGTTACTCATTGCGTCTACACTACATACCCCTCTACTTATAAATATCTGTTAAAATTGAAACACTGTTTAAACAACTGCCATCCTTTTTTAACCGACTTCCAAAAAGGAGGAGGTTCTATGTTCGGCTGTATGTATGTTTTTTTTTTTAGATAGTGTTAGAGACAGGGCGAATCTTGAGCATTATTTAAAGTTGAGAGGCTTTTATATAAGTAAGGCCCATCGTGTTTGTTACAGTCAAACTTTAAATTGAAAAGAACTGCAAGAACAAGTAGTTTTAAAAACAATGATGGTGTATGTTAAAAGGTTTTTACTTGGAACAATTGTATGGAATGTTATCAATAGTAATGAAGCACACCTAATTTATACTATCGATTGGACAACTTCACTGAACAAACTTTTATGATAGTTTTAATATTCACAAACTTGAAACTACTACGGTCTTATCGAGCTACTAAATTGGTACTACATTAGAATAATGTTAAGAAGTACGTACTTTTGCGCAATCAGTATTTGTTTAATGCCAATTTGGCTTCTTTGCAATCGGCACAAGTTCTTTCAAAAGACCTGTGATAAAAAAAGATGAGAATTATTTTGAGCAAAAAAACTACAAAAATAAACTAGTGCAAAGAAAGACGTCAAGATCAAAATAAAATGATGACTGGATAAAATCTATTTTTTGTGTGGAGGTAATCGGATTGCATTTAAAAAACTATAATTTACTACTACTTAATTTATTTCAAAAGTTCCCAAACTAACTGAAGAACACAATATTATGTGGATGAATAGGGTAAAAAATAATTAAAGTAAAAACCAAACCATTACCACAAAATAGATAAGCAAGTACTTAACTTACTTATCTTGGATTATTTTACAATGTAAAATATATAGATAAGTAGGTAATAAATAAATAAGTACTCATTAATTATGTACTAATGCATTTGTACATGGGTTTAAAATAAATTCATAAAAATAATAGGAATATGTTTCAGTTTAAATGTGTCATTTTACAGCGGCTTATTAGAAATATACATAGGCACAATGGATCTAGGCATTCGTGAAGTTAGCCGTTTCGATGCGCAGTGTAGCTCTCTCATACTAAATTTTCTACTGTACAGCGAAACGGCTAAATTCACGAATGCCTAGATCCATTGCGCGTACTATTCTATACCTCGGCCTCTAATCTTAAAACTGAAGCCGATAATTTTAAATTCAGCTCTTATTGGTAAAATGTTCTTATCATTGTCACGCACAGTTGCCTTGGATAGTGTTGAACCACGATAACTGCCTCGAATGTCAATTTGTAGAGTAAAGGCCTTAGGCTGGTTTTACTGTCACGCTTACCGTCGGCGCTGATAGGCGAGTGATCTTTATTACAATGAAATAAGGATACTGATTGTTTAGCAGAAATGGCTACGCTGATTGCTCTCGTCAGTGCTGGACAATCAGTATCCTTATTTCATTGTAATAAAGATCACTCGCATATCAGCGCTGACGGTACGCGTGACAGTAAAACCAGCCATAATGGTCTTGCAAAACTTCTACGGCAGAAGTACCTCGCTACCGCACTATGGGACCAAACGGTGCGCTCCATCTCAAAAATCTAGAGTTAACATTTTAGATTCTTGACGTTTTGAATTAGATAATTATAAAATCATTTGTACTTTTAAAAAAATAACTAAAACATTTTACCCAATTATTTAAATACTAACTGCGCCCACGCGGCGTTACCCGAGTTGTGATGGTATGGTAATGATGATGATTAAACTAGCCTATAACCTTCCTCAAAAATTAAGCTATCAAATGCAGAAAGTTTGGTCCTATAGTGCGCCGCCTTGTTCAGGTAAGAACGAAGCAGTTGCATAATAAAGTACAGCTTAGACCGAAATTACTCACATAAAAATATCGTTGATTTAGATACAGTACTTGAAAGTAACTTATCAAAACGATGAAATAAACATACAGCAGTGACTGACAATTCAACATGCCCTTATCTAAGTCTAATTATCGTAGGTATTACATTACCAGCCAATGATCTTATATAAACTGAGGTAGATGCCTTGTGCCCCGCTATGCGTGGCGAACTAATTAGCTAGAGTCAACTCGGTCGCACTCTGTCTTGCTCCGATGTTACACGCATTTACACGCAGCACGCACATAATTTATCTTTTTCTGACAATGGGGTCTATCTATTGGTTTTCTTGATTGAAATTAAATAAAGTTGCGTATATTCTACCTAAGTAGAATATTTAACACAATTTCGCCGCGTTTTAGAGCGTTTTAGAGTATAACGTCTATATTGGTAAAATCTCATTGTTACCAGCCAAGTAATTTATTATGCAACAACCTCCATGTTTAAGTGCCAACCTACTTCCTAAACTGGTCGGCCTTATGACGTAGGAACCACATGAGCGCGAACAGACAGCTGGGCGGACTGGCCAGCGGTCCTGGAGACTCCAGCATCTGCTCTATTTCCGGAATCGACATCTCAATCACTTCTATGATCTCATCATCCACTCCGCCACCACCTGGAAGATTTATTGTTATTTACTGCTTAGGGTACAGTACAGGGTACTTAGGGTACCGTACAGGTTACCTAGGGTACAGTAAAGGGTACTTAGGTACAGTGGGGCAAAATTTTGGCCCCTTAGGCGCAGGCCAGATAGAAGAGACGGGGCGCAGACATTTGTCTCTTCCGCGTCCCTTTCATACAAAATGTGACGGCGCCCCGTCTCTTCTGTATGTTTTGCGGCGCTTCTATACATTTTCTATGAAAGGGATGCGGAAGAGACATATGTCTGCGACGCGTCCTCGTTTTACGTCTTTTCTGTATGTCCCGCGCCTTAGTAGCTACCTTTTCTTTTGTAGTTAGAAAGTTTTGTTCTTAGTTAACACATCTTATTTGGTTCATATTTATTTGTATTTGGTCTATTCAAGAATCTAATAAATAGTAAAATTTCTTTCACCTTCTTCAGTTTTCATGTCATCAGTGACTTCACAGTAGAAAAATGTCTGTAAGGAACCTTGCACACCGACTCCTGATCTGCAATAGATTACAAATACATTTTCGAACTTTTATCATAATTAACAAGTTTAATGGCACGTATACATGCTGGGCCAGCCTGGGCGAGTGCGAGCGAGAAGGCGAATCTATGCAAGGCGAGAGCGAAAGAGAGGCAACGCGTTCACTCGGTGAGCCTACGCCAATGTGTGTACGCGCTTTTAAAATATATGATTTTATTACGACCACATTTTGAGGCAATCAGTTATTATGATGCACCTAATCATTTACAAGTTGATTCAAGTTAGATGATTTGAAATCCAATATGGAGACTAAATAGTTTTTATCAGTCTACTTTATCTTTTAGATTATGTCCTGTCCATCCAAAGGTTGCACAGAAGAGATAGCTCTCAGCAATAAGGCCGCCCAATTGTATTACCTAAGTACCCCAGATGTTTTTATGGTTATTTTCATTGACTCTGTATTTACTGTTTCTGTGGGTTTTTATTTCAATATTTCAATACAAATACAAATTACAAATACAAATTATTTATTTCAAAAAGGGGTAGGTACATATCTTAAACAAGTTTACATTATTACTAATACTAGGGTGGTCAGGGGCGGCCTTAGCTATCGCGAGGCCCCGGGCGGTAGTTCTTTGCGAGGCCCCTGATGACGAGCGCGGGATCTGGACTTTTGGGGGGGGAGGTCACACGATATTATGTTGAGGGGGGAGGGCAAAATACCTACTCATGAAGCTAATAAGCGAGCGAAGCGAGCCGATTTTTTTTACGATTAATGCAACATAACTCACTTTGCTAGCAAAATAACAAGGCTAATATGCGAGCAAAGCGAGCTCCCTACACTAGCAAAACACCCTTAAATCAAAATGCGAGCGAAGCGAGCCGAATTTTTTAAAGAAAATTGTAAAATGTGACACTTGATTTTGCTTACGGTGCGGTGCTCAAAGAAAAAGCTGGCTGCTTGTCGGTTTCTATTCTGCGATCAGATATAAACACACTCTATTTGCAGAATACGCATGAAGCTAAAATGCGAGCGAAGCGAGCCGAATTTTTAATGATAAATGTAACATAATGAAACTTGATTTTGCTTACGGTGTTCAAAGAAAAGGCTGGCTGCTTGTCGGTTTCTATTCTGCGGTCAGCCATAACTCACTTCGTTCGCAAAATACACATTAAGCTAAAATGCGAGCGAAGCGAGCTGATTTTTTTAAAACAAATGACACGTTGATATGGCAGGGGATAAAAAGGGCTAAATATGTTTGTATGAACAATTTAGAATTCCAAATTTAGCATTTAAGCATTTAACACATTATAATATTAAACTAGCGAACGCCCACGGCTTCGCCCGCGTGGACTCTATTTTTATCCCACGGGAACCATACGTTTTCCGAATTAAAAATTCAGTGCGTCTAGTCAAAAAGGACATAAGTCCTTTTTTACTTATGTCAAAAAGGACTTATGTCCTTTTGGCTAGAGGCGCTTATATCCTTTTTGACTAGAGGCACTGAATTATCCTATGTGTTATTCCAGAACCTAAACTATCTACATCCAAATTTCACACACACACACGCACACGGACTTTCGCCTTTATAATATTAGTAGGTTTATGCTGGATGTTAGAGGTAGGTATGTCAAAGATTTGGGGAGGGGGGTCAAGGCCCTAGGATCGAGCCTGCCAGTCATTGCGAGGCCCTACCAAAGAACGGTATTGAAATTTTGATGAAGAAAAGTCTGAACCTCGCACATTATTATAAAACAAAGTACTTAATTCGCCCCCAGCAGCTCAGTGTCTGTCTCTGTTTGTCTCTTTGCGATAAATTCAAAAACTACTGAACGGATTTTCATTTGGTTTTCACCAATAGACATGAAGAGAGTGATTCATGAGGAAGGTTTAGGTGTAGGTATAATTCGTTAAGTTTTTTTGTGTAAATTGGTTGAATTATGACGAAATTTTTGTTGAAAATGTCGAAAAAATATAGCTGACTGGGAGTTTTCATAGAAAAAGCTGCCTAATCCTTTTGGGATAATAAAAAAATAATGTAGGAAGGCATTGTTCTTATTTTATAAATAAGTCTTTGAAAATGAGTATACAGAAAAGTCCACGATGGAATTTGTCTATCTTCAACGAATAGGTTTACTAATGCCTCTAAAAAATTTTCTCTAGTCTGCTTGCTGCGCGAGGCCCCTACAAGCGCGAGGCCCCGGGCGAGTGCCCTGCTCGCCACCCCCAAAGGCCGCCACTGAGGGTGGTACAGATGTATGTAAAGGATTTACTAGCGAAAACCAAACTAAGCGTGAGCTTGTATCTTGGCCTTCTAGAGTGCTTACAAGAGGAAGATAAGTACCAGGTACGGTGCTCGAGGGAATTACGTATGACCTGTGTTAATCAATACTAAGCAGGTAAATGTGGAGTAATCAAAGTAAAAATAAAATTACCTAAAAATAATAAGGATACAACAATTTTTCGTTAATTAAAGAGCATGCTTGGAGTGTAGATGAGCGAGTTTATGTTGGAATGGAAGTGTGTTGGGGTGAGTGTGTGTATGTGTGTGTGTGTGAGTGTGTGTACATGAATGAATGAGTGTATGTGAAGAGGGGAGAGTGTGTGTGAGTGTGTGATTGTGATTGGCGCAGCAGGGGAGAATATGGTGGCATATCATGTTGCTTAAATTAAGTCTTCAGTGTCACAGTAAGATAGATTAAGTAACCAGTTTTGTATAATTTTCTTGCTTCAATGCTTGCTTCAATAAAGATATAATTTATTCTATTCTACACTATGAGTAAAACAGAAGGAGAAAACACCATTAGTTAAGTTGTGCCGATTACTTTCTTTCAGTGAATATAACTGTGCCACTTACCTGTAAGAAATTATTTTCTGTAAACTCTTCAGAGGCACATTGTATCCGCATTCCTCAAGCACTTCCTCCTGAGCAATCACTTCTATGCTCTTGTCTTTGTCAATAATCCCGGCACACATCTCCAGAGCAATGCCAAGAGATGCTGGGTACTTTTGTGTGTCGATAGGCTTGCCGCGGTCTTCTGGGTCAATGCAGTTGTAGTAGATTGCTGATAAGTACATAAAGTTAAAGCAAACTAAATAAACTTCATAATCATCTGATAAAAAAATATACTTAGGTGGAGAAAGAGAATTACTAAATAGTTATAGTGAAAATAAAGAAAACTAGAAAAAAGTTAAAGAAATAAAATTGAATGAATAAAATGATTTTTCTGCTCACCAGGACGGAACTGTTTCACAAATATCATCTTTTTCCTGGTAACATTGAAGACCACGACCGCAACGCTGTCGTGGACCGCCAGCAGGTCCCAGGTCTTCTGCTTCCCATTCTGAGTGTAGTTGAAACGGAGCGGTTTCACGTATGGAGAGTCAGGAAGGGGGCCTACGTACACGTCCTTCAGGTCCTCCATAGTCTGATTTACGAAATAGGCTGAACTGAACTGGAAATTAATAAAACTTCGTATAATAGTCAGTCGTTTTTCCGGCCGGCCTATTTTCGATTTAGACCTGTTTAGACCAGTTGACCACACGAGCACCGAACAAGAAAGAAAAAGAAATTAGGTATTTGAATGAAGAAAAGAAAGTTGCATTTTCTTTTATTATAATGTCATTGTCATTGTCAATTATTGACATTCTAAAGTTGGCAATCAAAAAATTCAAGAAAACTGATCAAGCATGGATCAAGCCAAATCAATGAGTTTTCCGGTTTTCCGTTTTCCTTTTGATTGCCTTTGCTTGTCTATGCACGAACATTTTTTGACAGTTATTGTGGTGGTTGACGGCATTAGCCAATGCAGAATACAAAAAAATAAAAAATGACAGTTTGTTTGATAAATTGACACTTCCTTGAACTGACAGACAGATTTATCTTTCCAGTGATGCCAGATAGGGGAGGGATTCCCTGCAAATTCGGGGGTTCTGGGATCCAGGAGGAAATTTGGGGGGACCAATCCTATGGGGGATTTTTGCAGGGAAAAATTATTAATAGGGTATGTTGTCACCACGGCCCGCTAGATGTCGCCAGCTTGATTTAAAAACGTTTAACAAATGCAATCATTTTTTAATAATTGCATTTGTTAAACGTTTTTACATCAAGCTGGCGACATCTAGCGGGCCGTGGCGACAACAGGTACCTACTTGATTTTTTTTGGAATGTTATTATTATAATAGAATTTTTTGAATTTTTAACTAGGTACAATATTGAAATAAACTAATGAATATATAAAACACTTACAAAATACAAATGAAACCAGAGGCAATAATATACTGCTTAAAACAATCTCTAATACCACATTAAATCTCTATTATGTTGAATTTGTAATTAAGATGACTTATCTAAGTTTGGTTGTCTTAGAGCCGTGTTAGCTGCCGCTCGTTGAGGGGCATAGCAGGAAGGTACTTTCAATGCAATGGTCGTGTTCAAACCGTTTGAATCCTAATCGTGCATCAATGGGTTTTCGTTTCGAAAAATTTATATGAACAATAACACGAGCTCAAAACGGCAAAGCCAAACATCGTGAGGAAACCCGTGGCTTATTCAGCCCCTCACATATTGCCCATGTCTTTCCTATGGATATGGTTGGTTAAGCTGACGGTGGCACTGGATGGCGGTCTCATACTTTGATTTTGGGGGGGTCACTAGTTTTGGTAGTGCGTACCTACGTATTTTTTTGCTAGATGTTAGAGGTTTTTCAAGGATTTTGGGGGGGGAGGGACCTCGGACCGTGCATGGGTGTAGGTGCTGGCAAACATAATACACCATTTAAAAACAATGTCCTAGGCAGGTTAGGTTGGGCAATCGGTCCTGGGGGCGGGGCACCTCAACGGATAAGTGTAGGCAAAGATAGCCTCCTGACACTGTATAAATGATCTAGTAAAGATGGAAAGGCCTAAGTTATGCTTGGTTGGGATTTTTTGAAAAACCCAGTTTTTCGAGGGGATTTTACATCAAGTTGGGGGGTAAATTCATTTAGCCATCTGGCAACTCTGGTACTGACGTGCGTGACGCACGCACTGCTCAATTCTATCAATCAATCAATCTTCTAATTCTTTCATCTTCAAAGAATTCAAAGAAATCTTCAGAAATCTACTGTTGGAACCAATGTATCAAATATGTAGCTGATATTAATATTTATTTACTGACTTGTTTACTGGAAGAGTGCGCTGTGATCCAGAAAATCCACTAGCTAAATCATGGCTAAACCGGAGAAACCAAGGTCAGGGTTTGTGATCAAACTATCCAACGAAACTGCACAAAAACTAGCTGAAGAGGAACAGCTCGCTAAGGCTAAAGCTGAGACTCCTATTGTTCCTATCGTTCTCAGTGAAAGCAGCACTGAGGACAAAATAATAACAGAACAGAAACCAGATAGAAAGCAGAATACAAGTTTAGAGGTTACATCAACAGAAAGTGTAAAAACGGACGATGTAACTTCCAATAAGGAGAAAAACGATAGCAAAGTCTCTGAAGAAGATAATTCTGATAGCAGTAACCCGGAATGGGGTGATTACACGCCTTATATCACATATGAAGGAGAAGAAGCCATATACACTGATCCCACAACAAAGCTAAGGTATACATGGAGCAAGGACACAAACTCCTGGACTACTAAAAACGAAGACACCAGTAGAGTGTACAGCTACGAAAACGACACCCATGTTTACACTGAATCAGATGGTTCGAAAAGCTTTTGGGATGATGAAAAGAAAGCTTGGCTTCCAAAAGTAGATGATGACTTTTTGGCCTTCTACCAGATGTCATATGGTTTTGTAGAAAACAAAGAAGAGAAAAAGGAAGATAAACCTAAAGAAGTAAAAAAGAAATCAGAGAACCCACCAACCCTCAAAAGGAAAGTGGAACCAACATGGTTTGAGCCAACTGAAGAAAAAAACACCAAGGTATATGTATCTAACTTACCGTTAGATATAAACGAGGAGGAATTTGTTAATTTCATGCAGAAATGTGGTCTTGTTGAGCGAGATCCTAGCAACCAGAAAATGAAAGTAAAACTATACATAGACAAGGACCAGAACTGTTTCAAAGGGGATGCTTTATGTACTTACATCAAAATAGAGTCTGTAGACTTAGCATTGAAAATACTAGACGGCTGCGACTTTAAAGGCAACAAAATAAAAGTGGAAAGAGCACATTTCCAGTTAAAAGGCGAGTACAATCCTGCTCTCAAACCCAAGAAAAAGAGAAAAAAGGAATTAGAAAAGTTGAAGAAAATGCAGCAGAAACTGTTTGACTGGCGACCAGAGAAGTTTATCGGGGAACGATCAAAGCATGAAAGGGTTGTCATAGTCAAAAACCTATTCCATCCTTCAGACTTTGATAATGAAGTTCAGCTCATTCTGGACTACCAACAGGATTTGAGAGAGGAATGTGGAAAGAGCGGAGAGGTGAGAAAAGTGGTGATATACGACCGACATCCTGAAGGAGTTGCTCAGATCACTATGAAAGAGCCCGAGCAAGCTGACGCAGCAGTGGCTCTTATCAATGGAAGGTGGTTCGGAAAAAGGCAGATAACTGCTGAAATCTGGGATGGCAGGACTAAGTACAGGATTGCTGAAACTGATGCAGATCTCAACAAGAGAGTAGACAAGTGGGGTAAGTTTCTGGAAGGGAAGGAGGGAGAAGAAGAGAAAGGGGAGACTAAAGCGGATAAGGAATCCCCAAATGAACCTGAGTCAACGGACAAGACAGTCGAGTCGATGGACACTGAAACGGTAGCCAACGAGAAAGGGGAGACTAAAGCAGATACGGAATCCTCAAATGAACCTGAGTCAATGGTCAAGACAGTTGAGTCGATGGACACTGTAATGGTGGCCAATGAAGCAAGTACCTCAGTAACTACAGAAGATGAAGTAGCCGTTGATCCTACAGTTTTAAAGGTCACAGAAACAGCTTCTAATTGTGATAAAACTTAGCTTAAGAATATAAGTTGTATTGTATGTTTTAAATAAATCAAAAACGTGTATTTAAAATGTTTTATATTTTTTAATGTAAACAAATCATATTAGAAACAGGTCCCATTTATTTTCAGGGGCTGAAATATTCTACATAATTAAGCACTGTTTTCGTCTTTATTCCTACTAATATTATAAATGTATCCACAATCACGGCTGAACGGTTTTTAATGAAACTTAGATAATACATTTATGACCGGATTATCATAATATCACAGGCTACTGTTTATCCTAGTCGTTGGATTTCACCTATTTCTACCCGTGCCACGCCAGCGAAGCCGCGGGTGGAAGCTAGTATTGTAATTTATCATAGCTCAAGGAAATCAAGACAGTTGATTCTATTTTTAAGATACGCTCGATTTCGAGTTTTAATTTTAAATAAACCTCCAAACTCAGGTCATTCATTTAATTTTTGACTCGAATGAAAAAAAAAAACTCCTTCCTTCTTTCCATAGACAACGCACGAGTGTCGGTCGGTCGAGCCGTCATGTCATCCGTCATGTCATGTTGTCTTGCTTGTCTGACACCTGACTTTTTGGTTGCATCCAGAATTTTTATCTAATTTGACGATTTTTAATTAAAAACTTGCAATAAAAAGCATATCGGACAATAAACTGATTAATTAAGTTCACACCTGTGCTGTCGGTTCCAGTTAAATCAGTGTGAACCATAACCAAATCCGTGCGGAAGTTCGTGTGTACCGTCACGTCTAATCGGGGCTTCTCTGGCGGCGGTCTCCATGAATACTAACTGGATAATATGCTAGCATGGCCGTTCAGTCCGACTCCGGAGGGAAGGACGAGGTGAAGACTCAGTTTGCGACGAGGGAAGGGACCTATCGATTGATGACTCTGTCGGAGTATTCTCGGCCTAATCGAGTGGGGTACACCGGGGGGCCGGGCTCGGCTCAGGTGCGGGTGTCGCTGGTGACGCTGCCGCCAGTCCTCACGGAACCCGGCGCCGAGAGCCCAGCTTCGCAGCCTGAGGACCGGATATGCTTCAATCATGGCAAGGAGCTCTTTGTTTATGTTTACAGAGGCATCAAAAAGGTAATCTTTCCATTAAATCACTTGAGTGTACAGAAATAGACAACACATGTTAGCCTGCAGATCTCCAATTCTCCAGTATTGCAAGACAAGGAAGTTATTTTCAAACATACAATATCAAGTAGATCGAATCAATATTATGTTGTTTTACTTGTTATTTAAAGATGCACTGGGTCATAGCTTATCTTGTTTTGTGTATTATGCGGGACTATGATAAGTTATGCAGAAGGAAAACATAGTCTATAAGAAACATTCTATTAAATTGAGTGATTCCTTTTTATGTGCAATGTTATTTCTGAATAGGATATATTTCTAAGTTGAGAGAGTTTATAACCATCAAGTAGGTAGTAAAAAATTGTAAATCCAAAATTTATTTATTTAAGAAGCAGAGGATCATACTCAGTCATGTGCTATTGGAGAGGCCTTTGCCCAGCAATAGACTGCAGTGCAGACAGTGTTTATTGAAAAAGATCACTTAAATCAATTGTAAATAGTTAGCTAGTTTGAAGCTTATGAAACAAACAGCTCATAAACATTCTGTTAAGAAAACAATGTTGGCATCAACAATGTTTTCTTATACAAAATGTTTAGGGATTAAATAGGAAATAGATTCTTTGGGTTGAAAAGGAGAGAAATCAAATTTATACAATCATAGGTGTCTGGAGAACAGAATGCATAAAACTAGTAAAACATCTGTTTTACCTTTGATTCGCAATAAATATGTTATGATTATGATTATTATTATTATGAGATATATGTGGTTTCTTTTGTAAGGGTTCTGTACTCATTATTAGGTATTTGGACATTCTTTTGACTACCCCCTTAGATATTCAAGAATCTTCATAAGATCTGCTTTTGTATTTGTTCCACAGGCCGCAGATCTCACTAAGCCAGTAGACAAGAAGATGTACAAAGGCACCAATCCGACCTGCCACGACTTCAACACGGTGACAATGACTGCAGATAGCGTCTCATTAGTTATAGGATTTTCTACCGGCCAAATACAACTTATAGACCCAATTAAGAAGGAATTAAGTAAATTATACAATGAAGAGGTGAGTTTTTTACTGTTCTGAAATGTTAACTTGAGCCATACTGGCTTAGTGGAGAGGAGATGATAGGAGATGTACAGTATCAAAGTACAAATTAATACGATCCCAGCATTAATCGGGAAATGTCGCATTTTTGGGGGGTCTGGCCCTTAAGTGTAGGCACAGATTGCCTCCTCACTCATATAAACTAGAAACTCTCTGTATTAAAGAGATGCCAGAAAGGTCTTCAGGCAATCTATATCCCACATAACTGCGAGCTTAGATTTGCTGGTCTTTCTAAAGTACTATTATATTATCATTGGTTGTAATCTGCAGTTTCCTCTTCCATATGTTTATCAATACCGTTATCAATTTTGCAGTTGTTTATGTGAACTTCATCTCTTTAATAGTTAGCCTAGGTCATATGAATAAAAACTTAGCATACCCTTCTTCATAATTTTCTGCGCGTCCATGCTAATATTATCTATTCACTTACAGAGACTGATCGATAAAACGCGAGTGACGTGCATCCGATGGGTGCCCGGCTCCAGCAACCTGTTCGTGACGTCACACGCATCGGGCCAGCTCTACGTGTACAACGAGGAGCTGACGTGCGGCTCCGCGGCGCCGCACTACCAGCTCTTCAAGCAAGGAGACGGCTACTCCGTCCACACCTGCCGGACCAAGTCCACCCGCAACCCCCTCTACCGGTGGCTCGTCGGCGCGGAACCCAGCTGCATCAACGAGTTCGCATTCTCCCCCTGCGGCTCCAACATCGCCACCGTCTCCCAGGACGGGTTCCTTCGAGTGTTCCACTACAACACCATGGAGCTCATCGGCAAGGCGAGATCGTACTTCGGGGGATTCCTGTGCGTGTGCTGGTCGCCAGACGGGAAGTACGTCGTCGTCGGCGGAGAGGACGATCTGGTGACGGTGTGGTCGTTCGGGGAGCGACGGGTCGCCGCCAGGTGCCAGGGCCACAGGTCCTGGGTGTCCGTCGTCGCGTTCGACCCGTACGTCGTCGACTTCGGCGACCCCAACACGGAGGACGGCGACGAGAAACGGAAGGGGGAGAACGTCCAATGCTACCGACTCGGCAGCGTGTCCCAGGACACCCAGCTGTGCCTGTGGGATCTGACCGAGGACGTGCTGAGACCCCCGGTGCGGGCGAGAGCGTCCGCCCATCTCTCTCCGAACGGGCAGACCTTCCCGAACGGCGTGCCGGGGGGCAGACCCCCCGCCAAAGCGGCCAAGACCAACAAGATCGGACACAAACACGCCGAGCTGAGCGGCGCCGCGGCGGGCGAGCCCTCCGGCACCAAAGCGAAGACTCTCAACATCAGCGTCGGCGGCAAGGAGAAGAAGGAGGACACGACCGGATCTCTCGGCGTCAACTCCCTCACGCAGCGCCTCGCGGGCTTCTCGTTCGGGGAGCGGAGATCCGACCACCGGCGGAACTTCAGCCTGACCAAGCCGGCCGAGATGAAGGGATCCGCGACGAACTCGGTCGCGCTGCGGAAGCCGGGGGTCGCGGGGGCGGGGGAGAACTGCGACGCGCTGCGGCTGATGGGCACGTCGTCGTGTCCCCGGTTCGACGAGTGTCCGGTGCTGGAGCCGCTGGTCTGCAAGCGGATCGCGCACGAGAGACTGACCGCGCTGCAGTTCCGCGCGGAGTACTTCGTGACGGCCTGCGCGGACGGGTGCGTCCACACGTGGGCGCGGCCGCGCGGGGAGACGCGCGTGGCGCGCCGCCCGCCGCCCGACTCCATCCACCGCGTGGACTAGTGCGAGGTACACCTGCGGTACGACGCACGCTCGCGGGTGTTATCCATTGTGCCCTGACTTGAGTTCGGTGTGACTCGGGAGAGTTCGTGGCTCTTCTGTGTGACTCGGGAGAGTTCGTGACGCTTCGGCGGGATTCGGAGTGTTCGGTGCGACTCGGCGGCGTTCGGAGCGATCCGGACGGAGATCCGTGGGATTGTTGTGACTCGGAAGAGTTCGGTTAGATCTTTGAGAGTTTACTATCTCTCAGAGATTATGTAAGTTGTATAAAAATGCACTCTATAGTCTGAGGCGGAGATATCTTTACGCAGAGTTAGTTCTAACTCTAGTCCTGATAATTAGAAGTTTGTAAAACCCTGAAATGTTTATAGTATTTCAGCAAAGTTGACAGGGAAAAATCTAAATGAGGAACTTCGTTTTTTCAATGCATGTTTGAGAGTTTATTGTATTTTGCGGAATTAACTCAAACTTTCAAAGCTTTACTTTAACGAAAATGAAAGATGTAAAAGAGTCCAATTTTAACCAGGCTTAGGGAGTAGGCACACTGCGTTTTTTGCAGCGCGTTTGTATCGATACGAAGGAGATGCGACCGCGCAGCTCAAAAACGCGCTTCAGAAAACGTCGTGTGCCTACTCTCTTAAAGCCGACAGAGTTCAGAGTTCGTTTTAACCAAGTTTACTCCAACTTTTGACACTTTAGAACTCTGTCAATGAAGTTTAAGTCCAGTAAAGTATTGCTTGCTTTCGTCCGACCTCGGTTTACAACTCTCCTTAAATTGAATTTCATTGAAGTTTGGGATATTTTTTCGCAGTTTAGTGAACTCTCAGATTTGTGATGTGATGTGCGTCTTGTGCAATAGTGAAGGTGTATTTTACGGTATTTTTTACCTTTAAAACGAACGAGATTTGTAATTGTAAGTTACAAATAACATGAGCAGTGTTATTCCGTGTATTCACTGGAGCTTTACAAATTAAGAGTTGAAAAGCGAGTTGATAGTGACATTTTTTTTGCAAGTGTGTTAAAATAGTGATAAGCAACTTTTGTCCTGACGCCCACTGGCATAATAAGATTGAAGATTTATTTAATCTGTTTTTTTTATTGTTTTAGAGAAGTATTATAAAAATCTGTAGTAGAAATCTCTGTGTATGATAGTAAGTAAAGCTCCAGTGGACAAAGTTCCGATAAGCATTTCTAGTGTTAAGCTATTTACGAACGCCCTTTTCTAATAAACTACGAGTTCAAACTCAAGGAAATGAAAACATAAACAAAAGTCATAACATATTCAATGTTGCAAAATTTTCTTAACACATATTATGTCACCAGCTACATAATATTAAAAAAAAATAGGCTTCGGTTTGCGCGAGTTCAAAAACAAATTGTAACTTATGTTTTTTAAGTGTCAAGTTTTTTAATTATGATAGAGAAGTTACTGTTTTCTATCTCCTGTGTTTGAATTGAGACAGTTTATTGGAATTGAGCATGAGATAGCAATAGTTTCGAGATTCATTCTATGTATAATAGACATTGTACATTCTAGTTTAGGGTTGGTCTCGGCTCACTGTAAATATAGATTTAGGTAGCGATCTAATCGCTTTGTGTAAATGCAAACGCATCCTTGCGCTTTTTATAACTATTTATTTGTTTGAGATGAACGTCTCAAAGACTTTCAGAGTTTAAGAGATCATTGGTAGCTTCAAGTGAACTTACATGTACTAGTTAAACCTATATTCATTTAAAGAGTGAACTACTGAGATTTTTGATAAACGAATGCCTCTTTAAAATGACGTAGGTTTTAAACTAGGGTGACTAGTGGTAAACCAGTTACAGTTATATTTCACAGGATTGAACTAGAGGAAATATAGTTTCCTTGATTCAATCCAGTTGAACTACCAAGAGCTACTGAGTGTGTACGTGCAACTTGAAGTTATTTAGCTCTAGTTTAGGGTACTAGTGAATTTATTATTTATGTAAAAATTATAAATTATCGATCTATATTATCGGTTCTATGTTTTATAGCGTAAATTAATCAATTTAATATTGAGCTTTTTCCACGCTCGCTGTATATAACGTTATATTATCGTTACTACGATTATAACTGTTACTGGAACCGGTTACAGGTGCGTTGTGGCGAAAAGACTTAAGATTTACAATGCAATACATATTACATGTAAAATAATAGTTATGTATAGTTAATAACAAGAACCACGGTATTTCCTATAATCACCTAAATTATTTGTTATTAATAATCGTTTATAGTCATTATTATTTATGTGTATAGCGTATAACGTTTATTTAAATGCAAATTTGTTGAAAGTTGAGTGTTTGTACCGGTTTGGCCTGACATTAGTCGGTTTTAGCAAGAAAAAGACATTCTGAAGTTTTGTCCTTAGGTTGCGCTTGTTTTGATCTACACATTATATTAAAAATATATTTAAGATCTCTCTTAATAAGTTTCTAAAACGTTTTACTGTTTTAAATGGGTCGCCGCAATCCAAAATTGAATGTTGATTCTTTTTAAATTGTTAAATTTTTAATGTAATGTGTAGAGAGAAAAAAAAAAAGACACTGAAAACGCGGCCTATAGATTATATTTACCTTCTTTTGACATAATAAATACGTACGTCTACTTTCATATTCTTACAAAGATATTATCTTTTTCTTGAAATATCAACTTTATTATATCACATAACTAATTATTTCCAACTACTGTCCAGTGAAAAAAGTAGGTTTACAAATCAATTTAATCCAAATTCACTATTTCATACAAGTATTATTCTAACAGCGTATTCACAAATATTGTTTTTTTTTTTGCACGCTGATAGTAAATATCTTCACAAACATTGTGGAGCCATGCAACATTTATGAAGTGACATGAGTTGTAAACCTACTTCTGCTAGCGACCCATGCTGCTCATTTTTCGCGCATGCGTTGTTGCATGTCGTTTTGTTAAATATTGAGACCTCCATTTGTAATTAATGTTGCATGTTACAAATTTACAATCACGTCCTTATTATGTAAGATGTAACTTTATAATGTGTAAATTATTTCTTTTTTCGTGGCCTTATAAATGTTATGAATGTTCAATTTCTTGTGGCTGTATTTGTATCAGTTTTATCAACTAAAAATACTATTTGTGAATAAATTATCATGTTTATACAGAGCTGGGTTTGCGCTCGAAGCATTGTGTTGTAAAATATCGATCGAGGGGATACCTGAGTGAGCTAGTAGGATTCAGATTCACCAAAGTTTCTGATATGTGTAGAACTACCATCTTAGCACTGCATATTATATCTACACTTTTAAAACTAAACTAAACTAAACAATAGCTTTGCAAACTGTAACTTAAATAAATTGCTTGCTTAAAATCTTAAAGACACTGCCGTAAAAAATGATTTTTGATTCTAGATAGAAAAATGTTGTCCTTATTTATGACCTTAGCCACCCAAATTCATTTAACATTGAAAAGCTGGATCATATAAAAAAATGTTATTACTTATTACTTATGTAAAAAAAACTACACAACCCGGCAGCTATCTTGACATGAGATGATCAGTTATCAAACTTAATAATAGGTTGTGCCCATAGATGTAATTGTACCATTAACACTGTATTAGAGCGCAGTGTAGGCTCGCAGGATACCGATTACGAATAATTTATTGACCTATTTAGGAAGTATTACAAAGTACATACTATGTTTCTATTCGATGCCTGATCAAGCATTGGCTTGCTCAATTGTATCTGAGCACTCGGAAAATGGTCAAAGAAACTATAGAAATATGTTTCAATAAAAGCATGAAAACTTGTAGAAATTTTATCCAAACAGCCAGAAAATTAAACCATGGCATAACTTACTAAAAAAAATGTAATAAAAAAATTTTTGATCAAGGGTCAAGCTATTTATGCCACGGTGGTCGTATAGTTATTTCTGTTCAAAGACTAAATTTGACCGTTTTCCGTGTGCGATTTTATAACTATTTTAAGTTGACTGCATGGCTGAACAGGCAAATATAATTTTAATAAGTTATTAAAGTTTGTTAAACTAGTGAGACACTACAAGCCTATCAAGTTATATGAATAGAGAATTCTCTTGATAAATATTGCGTTTTATTCAATTTCTTACTTGCACCCAGGACCCCCCGTTTTTTATTAGTACGCATTCCAAATTCTTGAACCATTTTAAACTACATAAAGCCCATCACAGACTTAGCTATAATATATATTAATATACCGTACTATTAAGCCCGTCACAGACTTAGCTATAATATATATTAATATTTTTATAGCTAGGCATATTACTATATATTTTCTATACTAATTTTCGCGTGACCACACACTCAGCTATAATATATACGGTATAATAGTACGGTATATTAATATATATTACCTATAGCTAAGTCTGTGACAGGCTTTATACCGTATATATTATAGCTGAGTGTGTGGTCACGCGAAAATTAGTATAGAAAATATATAGTAATATGCCTAGCTATAAAAATATTAATATATATTATAGCTAAGTCTGTGACGGGCTTAACTGCTATCTATCATTATAAATGTCAAATCTCTCGGGGTGTTTGTCGAGTACGTAGTAGTAGTTTATGAAGCGCTCGTGGCCTAGCTTACTGAGACGTTCTTGATTGATCGTTGAAGTTAAGCAACGTTGTGCGCGGTCACTATTGGATGGGTGACCGCAAGTGGCATTTTCGAGCTGAGCGCTTCCGTGCTTCGGAGGGCACGTTAAATTGTCGGTCCCGGCTTTTAAGTCGCTAAGCCATGACGGAGGCCTTTAGTCGGCCTAAAACTGTCAGTAGAGTTGGCCACTTGCTCATACGAACTTACATAATTATGGGATATTTGAAAAATTAAACACAACTATGTATCTACATGTTATATTTCTACAATTAATTGTCCTAAAAGCCGGGATCCCACGCTGTGCGATCTGCAGCGTCCACCATCTTGTAGCAAACTATCGTATCACCTGGCTTCACCTGCAATTTGAGAAAATAAAATGAAGTCAAGTTTTCAATAGAATAAAACAAATATAAAAAAGGTATGGGAATCTAATTCTATAATGATGATTGGTTTCTTTCTTTGCAAAGATAATCTGGCTTAAATTTACGGACGCCATTGCTAAGTTTGACTAAATTGACAGCTTTTAATGAGATCTTTTAATGAAACTATTGTCCTCATTTTGTCTCACTGCAAAAGGCAGTCTTAAATATTTTTCAGAACGTGATTATGGTAAAATGATGAATACCTCGACGGTGGGGTCGTCGAAACGCAAGCCGCATTCCATATCGCGTTTGATGGTGGCCACTTCTTCTTTCAAATGTTTCATCGACGCCAGTTTACCTAAGCATAACAGACATTTTATTTAAAGATAGATAGATAAATTCTTTATTGACACACATTGCAGCATAGACACACACAAAAAAAACAAGTAGGAACCTACAGAAAGAACAGTAGTGTAAGGTAAGTAGGTAGGTAACAAAATAAACTTAGCTAATCAACACAAACACATTTTTAAGCACCTAAGTACATAACATGTTAACATGACAAAATTAGATAGGTAGGTACGTAAAACAGTAGTTACCTACCTACAGAAACAGACAAGTAGGTAGGGGGTTAGGTAAGTGAAAAGCAAAATGGCTTTCTAGAAAAACTAAATAGAAAAACAACATCTCGGAAAAAACTTTTTATAAGTAACAACAAACCGTATTTTGTATTTAATTTAAAAAGGTCGCTATTGCAGAATCGCAAAGGAGTCGAACATGCCATCTCTTTTCATTGACTTAGAGTGAAACGAGACGGCATTAAAGTTAATTTCATATTGTGCTTCTGCTGTAACGACCTTTTAGACGCCGCATCAAGTCCGCTGCAAACTTGACGGTGAACTTGATCGTGTATTTCCGCTGTTATATGTTGATACTATGATATAGTCGTATTGCTCATTATACGGACTGAAAACATTTGAAAAATGTAATTTTTCCTTTAATTTTAGTCCGTATAATGAGCAATCCGACTATAGTTACCTTCATAGACATTACATAGACTTCATACGACAGCCTGCAACAGAGCCTTTAGCACGAGTATGCACAAAGTCTACTATTCGATCCGTGACTGTAGTTTAATCTCTCAAATGTATTGGGATTTTAGTTCAGTCAAGTTACCACTGGAGGCGCTGCACCCGAATCCCATACATTTGAGAGCCTTTACTACAGTCACGGATCGAATAGTAAACTTGTGCATACTGGCGATCGAGGCACAGGTACCTTATGTGTTGGTACTATGATAGTTACCTTCATAGACGACCTCCTGTCCCCGCACGAGTCGATACCTCGCGTTCCTCACGAGCGCTCCTTTCATACAACGACAGCCTGCAACAGGCACCTTCTTCTTGCCTTCCGTCACAAGGAACTGTTGGAGGACGTTCGCTTCTCCTGTTTAAAAGTTATCAAGTTATTTCAAGGTATAGTACATCTAGGAAATCGGAAAATTTTGGAGGTACACCATAAAATATTTTTTTTTTAAGTGAAACATGAGCTTATTTAGTTGAGCGTATGCGGTTCAAATGTGGAGTAAATTCACTGATATAGGTAACCTTATTTTTTCTGAGGCACACCAACTAATGACCACGATACACCAGTGTGCCGCGGCACACCCTTTACAACTCTGATCTAGCATCAAATAAAAAAGGAGGTCCTGTATGTTCACCGATTACCTGGACCGATTTGGAAAACAATACCGCGCACCATACATTTTTATACCAAGCTAATAATATATCTTACAGTACAGTGTGTTCATAGCACAATATCGCGCACCATACATTTATTATGGACACGTTCACACTGTACTGTACGATATATTATTGGCGTGCTATAAAAATGTATGGTGCGCGATATTGTTGCGCTATGAGCTATATATTATAGCGTAGTCTGAAATGCGCTTTATAGTATAGACGTATGTTTAGAAGCATTAGAACATTACCTACAACTTCCTCTTCTTGTCTCTTCGGTATTCTAGCGGTGATTTCTTCTTTAACATCGTCGACAAGTCGGTATATGACATTGTGTGTCTTCACAGGCACTGACTTGCGTTTAGCGTCCGCGGCGAGTGACGTCGGGACTTCTACGTTGAACGCGTAGATTACTGCGTTAAATGCTTCTGCTATCTGCAAGTATTTACTTATTTAAAAGTTATTTTTATTTCATTATTAAACCGTATAAAGTTTATATATTAGTGGTTTAGTCACGTATATTAAGACGTGATTAAACGATTGCAGAGAACCATGCTTAGGACAGTTTTCTTTGATCTTTAGGCAAAGATCCTTGAAACTGTCTTAGGGTAGTCAGAAGCAAGTCCAAATAAATATTTACGTGTTTTTTCGTTCAAAATCCATTCATATTTATTCAAAATCCAAGAAATATAATGTAACTTAATTAATACTAACATATTTCTGCTAATTTTTTAGTATGTTATTAACAAAATTGATTATTATGTCTGAATAAATATATTTTCAATTTCAATTTCATTTTCGGATCGAAAGTCAAGATTTATCCGGCATTCATTGTTGATCTTTTTGGTCTAGTAAGACCAACAATGCCCCGTAACAGTTAAGTTCGTAAACAGAGTTAACCCAACCACTGAACTTAGCAATGAATTGATATCACAAATTAAGTTTTACCTCCAAATCATTAGGTGTGACGGGTCCAACTCCAAAATGTACCAGATCCAACCGCACTGTGTCGTGTTCATCGTACGTCTCCAAAATGTCCAATATGGCCTCCACAGAGCCGTCTACGTCACCTAGAAACATAGTTTAGTATCAAACCCTATTGATTATTTCTTATGCATTTTTCTATCATATTTATATTATCTTAGGGAGGTGTTTCACCGTCGGCGATGAACGAGTAACGAGTAAAACTAGAAACTATAAACGAGTTGAACAGCGAGAAGCGAGTGTTCCCATAAATCTGTCGCTGGGCTATAAGCGAGTGTTCGCTGGGCTATAAGCGAGTGTGCGAGTGCGGCGGGCGAGTCCTCGCGCTTCTCGCTAGCGGCGGCAGAAATGACCGCTATTTGGCCTCTCAGTTCAGAAAGCGTCAAAGTATTATCTTTGATAGCTCTTGTCGCCCAGCGACAAATTAGTGAACAGAGTCCTCGCCGGCAGTGTGAACAGTCAGCGATCAACTATTAATATATGTATCTCCTTGTTTATACGAAACGTATATCTATTGTACGTTTCGTAAGCGAGAAGATAGTCGATAATGAGTCGTTTTCTCGCCGGCGCCGGCGGTACGACAGGTATCTTAGGCTGATTTTAGTCTCACGCTCACTGTCAGCGATGATAGGCGAGTGATCTTTATTCCAATGAAATAAGGATACTGATTGTCCAGCACTAACGAGAGCAATCAGCGTAGCCATTTCTGCTAAACAATCAGTATCCTTATTTCATTGTAATAAGGATAACTCGCCTATCAGCGTTGACGCTGAGCGTGAGACTAAAATCAGCCTTAGTAGTGAGTAGTTAGTTTGAGCGTCGTTCCAGGCGACCCATTAAAACATAGAACTTTGAGAATAGAGTGCGTACCTTTGACTAGCACGTTGAGAGTGGGATGCGTATCCTCCTGTATCATCTTCTCCCTCGGCCCGGTCCGCCTCATCTTGAACCGTCCCATGGCCCGTTTCTATAATGACTATAATGTGTCTTACCTTTGACTAGCACGTTGAGAGTGGGATGCGTATCCTCCTGTATCATCTTCTCCCTCGGCCCGGCCCGCCTCATCTTGAACCGGCCCATGGCCCGTTTCTATAATGACTATAATGTGTCTTACCTTTGACTAGCACGTTGAGAGTGGGATGCGTATCCTCCTGTATCATCTTCTCCCTCGGCCCGGCCCGCCTCATCTTGAACCGGCCCATGGCCCGTTTCTATAATGACTATAATGTGTCTTACCTTTGACTAGCACGTTGAGAGTGGGATGCGTATCCTCCTGTATCATCTTCTCCCTCGGTCCGGCCCGCCTCATCTTGAACCGTCCCATGGCCCGTTTCTATAATGACTATAATGTGTCTTACCTTTGACTAGCACGTTGAGAGTGGGATGCGTATCCTCCTGTATCATCTTCTCCCTCGGCCCGGCCCGCCTCATCTTGAACCGGCCCATGGCCCGTTTCTTGGCCAACATCGCCTTGTATTCGTGTCTGTGCTCCGCTTCTTTGGCGGCGATGACCGATGAGTCCGAAGCTTGCTTTTCCTTCATTCGTAGGTTGTTGCGCCATTTCATTACCTCTGCGGCGCGTTTCTGTGGTAGTTTCGTTTGAATAATGATTATTTGATTTCGTTATTAACCGACTTCTAAAAAAGGAGGAGGTTCTCAATTCGATGGATTTTTTTTTTTATGTCATGTTTACCAATTACTCAAAGACGATTTGGAAAACTATTTTTTTGTTTAAAAGGGTATACTTTCCGATTAGTGCCATAAAAATTTGATGAGGTCTTCGGAGTTATGAACAGAAATGTACCTCGAGAGTGCAGAAAATTGCTCAGCTTATAACGTTGAAGTCGGTTTTATTTTCGATCGAGCGAGCGAAGCGAGCGAAGATCTTAGTGGTAAGTTGGGCGATTTTGCTTTGTATGTTTGTATGTTTGTATGTTTCACGAATTGTTGTTCGCGCATAACTGTCGAACCGTTCATCCAATCTGCATGAAACTTGGTAGGTCAATAGGTTGTGGTAAGGAAATTTACGGGGAAGCATATGAGCTTAATCGATGAAGGGGTTGTGAAGATATTGGGTTCCCAAGGGGGTAAAAAATTATGAAAGTTACACAAATAAATTGAGTGGGGTGTCATACGAAAGGGCTTATTTTGTACATTCCAAAATGGTTTTTATTTTTAATCTAGGATGTATAGTTTTTGAAATACGACCAAAGACCAAAAACTACGAAACCAGAGCTGCAAGAGCTCCCGTTGCATAGAGTTTCGATGACTTCGTAGCTCATTGACTGGTCGGTCTTAAAAAGAGAGTGGCATCGTTGCGGTTTGGTTTGCAATGATTTTAGATGCTACTTGATTTATTTTCATGATAAAAAAAATTTTGATAAAGAATGAAAATAATTGGGGTAAAAAAAGTTAAGTAAACAAATATATTGAGTGGGCTGTCAAATGAAAGGTCTTTATTTGTACATTCCAAAAAAGTTATTATTTTTATTCTAGGACGTATACTTTAGAAATACGACGAGAATTCATAAATATGAAATAAGTAAATGAAAAATTAGACACGACATTATTGTATTGCATGCATGCTAGTATTTTTTACCATGAAGAGCTAGCGTAATAGGCATACTCGGCAGTAGTAGCACTTGAAATTATAGGGGTAGTCAGAAGAAAGTCCAAATGTAAGCCATCTACGGTGCGCGAGATCTCAGTTCGGGGCGAACTACTAGTTATTTTTAATTTAGCCACTTGTTCTAACTTCTATTTCCATTAGATTTAGCTAGTGGTCAACGACAAGTTTTTAGACTTTGATTTCTTTTTAGACCATTATTGTTATTTTACGTGACCAATTTTATTTAAGGATTCTAAGGTAAGCCCTAACCGGCGTTTTCGCAATCTGTTTTGCTCATACCGCGTAGAATCGGTTAATGGAAAATACGCCATCTAGCGCACCTCTTTTTCTACTTCTCTTGTCTCTTCTTGAAGGATAATTTCATGTCATTTAAGTTCGGGTTCCTCGATACTCTGCGAATGTTTTAGTCCCTCAAGATCATAAATCTAAGACAAGCTTTTTTTTATTTTTTATTCTAGATAGACCTTTCTTTAGCCACAATCTCACCTGATGGTAAGCGACGATGTGGCTGACGATGAATCACAAAGGTCTAAAAGACACGTTTCACTCTTGACTTGAAGAGACCCAGGTTATAGTTTTCGGGGAAAACAGAAGCCGGCAGCGAGTTCCAGACCTTAGCAGTGCGAATGATGAAGCTTACCTCCGAGCTGACTTCCAAGACCTGGTCTCCAGCGGAAGGCAGTTCCTTCCACCCCAGAACCAGCACGGGCGTGGAAGGGGGAGCTTCCAGCACCACTGACCCATCCGCTGAGTTCAATACTCGCACCTGGAATAAACAACTTTATACTCATCGCAATAGAGCTCTAGATTATTCTCTAGTTTCTGGTAGTTTCTGGTTTCTCTAGTTTCTGGCTGGATTCGACCAAACGGGATTAAGTTTTATCTGGAGAGTAAACTGCTGTTTGTTTGAATATTTTGACATTGTAAAGTTGACACCTTATAACCAGGATAATTTGTATGCACATAATAATGTTCGGTTGCGCTTTCTAAACAATTGTATTTCGAATTCTGTCGGCTAACGGAATAACTACTCTGGGAGTAAGATGACAGTTTGGTCGAATCCAGCCTAACTAGAATAACTACTCTGGGAGTAAGATGACTTTTGGTCGAAACCAGCCTTAGCCTGGTTTAATGGTGTCTTAATTTTTAACTTGGTGGTTAATTGTTTTATTTCGATTAGTGCGCTGTACATCACTACGCGTTGCCATAAAACTTTTACAGTAACTGGCGAGTTTGTTTTTGGTAAAGTTTGAGGCGGTCTAAAGCTTTCTGACTGATATTTTACTAATAGTTGTTTACGTAAAATGTTTACCTTAGCCCAGCCAGTGCCTGCGACAATAATGGAGCCTCTTCGTAACGTTCCCCGCTGCACCAAAACTGTTGCCTGCTTCCTGACAAAACATAAAATAGACTTAATCTTTGTTACTTTAACTGTGATTATCAGGAATTTCAAAACCAATTTTACCTAGAGTGTCCTCTTAACAATGCAGGTGTCACTATGACCCTACAAAAAGAAATGAGATCCCATCAAAAACATAACATGTACAAAAATGCGCAAGTCTCGCAACGCAATTCTTCTGCCGTAAAAAGTTGTGAAATCGAATGTAAACCAAGTCGGATAGAGTAACTAGCAAACGCGTAAATGTGTTATGTAGATAATTTTGCCGTGTGCGTTGAAGAACTGCGTTGCGAGACTATCGCATTTTTTGTGGATGTTATGTTTTTGATGGGATTCTGTTTTGTGGAATCATAGGTACACTGCTGTCGGACATATTCCGAAAACACGACAAAAACCCATTATAAAGCTTAAAGTACTGTACACTTACCCCATTTTAGGGTCCATCTGTGCCTCGATGACCGTGCCCTCGACATACCCCCCGGGGTCCGCCTTGAGGTCCATAAGCTGCGCTTGTAGCGTCAGTGCTTCCACTAAAGTATCGAGGTTTGTTCTCTGGAGTGCCGACACGGGGATGGCCTGTACTTAATTAGTACTAAACATACATACATACATAAAAATCACGCCTAGGTGTGTCAGGATCGTAGCAAGTGGAAGTCCGTGGTCTCTGCCTACCCCTGTGGGAAAGAGTACTAAACTTACCCCATTTTAGGGTCCACTTGTACTAAACTTACCCCATCTTAGGGTCCATCTGTGCCTCTATGACCGTGCCCTTGACATACCCCCCGGGGTCCGTCCTCAGGTCCATGAGTTGTGCTTATAATGTCAGTGCTTCCACTAAAGTATCGAGGTTTGTTCTCTTGAGAGCAGATACCAGGATGGCTTGTACTAAACTTACCCCATTTTAGGGTCCATCTGTGCCTCGATGACCGTGCCCTCGACATACCCCCCGGGGTCGGCCCGCAGGTCCATGAGTTGTGCTTGTAAGGTCAGTGCTTCTACCAGGGTGTCGAGGTTGGTCCTCCTGAGTGCAGACACCGGGATGGCCTGTGCTAAATTAGTACTAAACATACATACATACATACATAAAAATCATGCCTAGGTGTGTCAGGATCGAAGTGGAAGTCCGTGGTCTCTGCCTACCCCTGTGGGAAAGAGTACTAAACTTACCCCATTTTAGGGTCCACTTGTACTAAACTTACCCCATTTTAGGGTCCATCTGTGCCTCGATGACCGTGCCCTCGACATACCCCCCGGGGTCCGCCCGCAGGTCCATGAGTTGTGCTTGTAAGGTTAGTGCTTCCACTAAAGTGTCGAGGTTTGTTCTCTTGAGTGCTGACACGGGGATGGCCTGTACGTCGCCGCCGACAGCCTCGCAAACCACACCGTGCTGGGCCAGCGAACGTAGGGTACGGTCCTAAGGGGTTCATGTTTTGATTCATATTATCCTATATAGGTACCTACTATTTGTATTTTTATCATAAATTCGAAAACGGCTCTAACGATTTAAATTAAACTTGCGGAAAAATCGATCTAGCTAGGTCTCATATCTAGGTTAAGGTATCAGCCTTCAACGCCGAAGGCTGCGAGTTCGAATCTCAGCCATGTTTTGTCAGTTTTTTTAGTTCTTTTTCGGGTAAATTTTAATGTTTCTCTATTTGCACCAGAGCAAAGCTTGGTCGCCCAGGCAGTTTAGTTTAAAGTTAACTTCTTGTATACCAATCTTGAATATTTTGTGTCGGAGTTTACCACGTTATTTAACTTTTTAATTTCATTTATTTATTCGTATACGCATGTGATTTATGACTATTATAGCAATATAAACGTCAACATCGTTACAAATACTTATACAGTTCTTTATTAAGTTACATATGTAACAAAAAATATTGGTTTATAGACACGTACAAGAAATTGAATATAATGGACAGTGAGCAGAATAATTTTTTTTTTGAACAGTTTAAGTAATCTCGTTTTCTTACATTCTTTGTCTTTTTGACTTGTGAGCTCACTCTTCCTCACAAGTCACACCTCGCTCTTACACAGTAACATTTCCGTGGTCGCTTTAAGCAGTTATTTAATATCAAGCTATTTAATATCAATGGATTAATACAACAATAATTGTGAAATTGAGGCATACCTACAATGTTCACACCTGGCTTGTCGATTTTGTTGATCGCCACAAGGATGGGAACTGTAAACATAATAAAAATAATATTATAAGTTTAAGAAAGAATAATGATAATATGCAACTAACAAGACTGGCTAGAGACAGCAATGGACAGAAGGAAGTGGCGAATTCTCGTTTCGGAGGCCAAAACTCGCTTTGGGTCCCTGAGCCAATGGAGTAAGAGTAATCCTATCCTATACTACTAAACAAGCAACATTTGTTTTTAAACTGAAAAATCTTATCAAAATTTTCAATTCCGACGGGATTCCCAAGTGTGGATTAACACTATAACAAAATAAAACATTTGTTTGTTTATTTGTACTCATACGTAAACGGCTCTAACGATTTTGATGAAATTTGCGGTACGGGCGTTGACGGGGGCGAAAAATCGATCTAGCTAGGTCTCATATTTAGGAAAATTCGTTTTCTCGGCATTCCCATGCAAAAAGATTTGGCCAGTGCAATGTGGTTCGTACTATTTGCGCAAGATTTGTTGTGAAGTTTTGTCTATAAAGGTCGCTATTGCAGAATCGCATTAAAGGAATTGATCTATTGCCATCTCCTTCATTGACTGAGAGTGAAAAGAGACGGCATTTCATGTTGTGATTCAGTTTTAGCGACCCTTTTAGGTCCGCAGAGTGGCTAAGTGGGTAGGGTATCCGCCTTCAACGCCAAAGGCTGCGAGTTTGATACGATCGAACGATAGTTTAATTTTTTACTTTGTTACTGTTACTTTTTTTTTTTTTACCACTCACCATCAGCCTCCCTGGCCATCCGTATGCTCTCTTTCGTCTGTTCCATGACTCCATCATCTGCCGCCACCACCAGCACCACTATATCCGTCGCGAAGGCGCCTCGCGCCCGCATCGCACCGAACGCGGCGTGTCCTGGAGTGTCTAGGAACGTCACCTTCTCTCCTGAAGGTAGCTTCACTGGAGAGGAGAGAAAACATTGTATTGTATTGTAGTTGCTTCACAGTAATTGATCCTTATTAGCTACACTATCTGACGGTATACTAATACAGAAAGTTTTTTTTTCCTTGAACCAACAGGCTCAATTCCTGGCCAGGAAAATTATTATTTTTAAAATGCAATGATGCAGTTTCAAAATCAAAATCGGTTACGAGACTCCTTTGAGTGTTTTTCGTTATCGCTAATAATTTCAGATTTGGCCTCAGAGGCACTCTAGAAAAAATCACCCTGGATAACTCGGTCCTGGCTGAGTGTAGGTGTAAGAGTTTATATTTTAATGTTTGGTTGATGGCCACGCGAAAAAAAAGGCACCACTTTCCGGCATAGGCTTTTCGGAGTAATAGGTGAACAAACATAAAACAAGTGGCTAAATTAAAATTTAAAAAAAACCGACTTCAATACAAACTGTTATTGGGTAAGGCTAAGGATGAGCTGAATAAAATGAGCCCAAACATGGATGTTCCACTGTTATTCACTGAGAAGTTCCATTGAACAGGTCCTGACTCCATCATCAGATCAGCTAGCTGTCACCATATTATTACATTGCAGTCGGAACTTGACCGACATGCTGAGTTCCAAGTTTCAACTCAATCAGACTATTTACTGAGGAGTTCTGTTGAACAGCTCCTGACTCCATCCTCAGATTAGCTCGTTGTGACCATATTATTACATTGTAGTTGTAACTTGACAGACGTGCCGAGTTTCAACTCGATCGGCCTATTTACTGAGGAGTTCTGGTGAACAGCTCCTGACTCCATCATCAGATCCTGACCTGATGACCAAAAGGACCAATTGGAAAGTATACCCTTTCAAACAAAAAAAGATTTTTTGAAATCGGTCGAGGCGTCTTCGAGTAATCGGTGAACATACATAAAAAAAAAAAAAAGATTCCGACGAACTGAGAACCTCCTCCTTTTTTCGAAGTCGGTTAAAAAAGCATAAAAAGGATTCCGACGAATTGAGAACCTCCTCCTTTTTGGAAGTCGGTTAAAAATCACGCTTCTATCTTTCTTTCTGTTTTATATACCTTCAAAAGCGCCGATATGCTGCGTAATCCCTCCAAACTCCGTATCGACGACAGCGGAGTCCCGCAACGAGTCGAGCAGCGTCGTCTTCCCGTGGTCAACGTGTCCCATCACGCAGACCACGGGCGGCCGGGGGCGGAGCGCCTCGGGCGCCGCCGGGGGCAAGGGAACTGCGTCTTTGTTCTAGAACACGACGGAATTTAGACACAGCGTGGTACAATATTTCAATTCCTTTGTTCACAATGTATATATTTTTTGTTAGAGAAACGCGCTTCCGAAAACATCGTGTGCAGGGGGCACACGACGTTTTCTGACGCGCATTTTTGAGCAGTGTGTTCGCATTGCGTTTGTATCGATACAAACGCGATGCGCACGCGCTACTCAATACGTTTCAAAAAACGCAGGGCACCCCACTCCCGACCCCCTCCTGGCTTATTTATCTCTAGTCGCGTTCGGTCTCGTTGAGATGAGGGTGACAGAACTAATTGCGTGTCACTGTACTGTCTTGTTGACAGTTTGAGACCGATTATGGTCGCTATCAAAGATAGACAATCAGGAGGTAAAGTGCTATTAAATTATTAAAACCTAGTTTTTAGCTTACCTCCTCTTTTTCCATATCCTGGTCGGGCCTCGGCACCAACTTGAATCTGTAGCCAGTTATCTTAACCACATCTCTGATGATTTGAGGGTTGTGTATCACAGTATTCTCTTTGTACTCTACATCTGAAGTCTTGTCCGCGAATTCTAGGGCTTTGAAAACATGATCTGAAAGGATACAAATTGTTTGTTAAATAAAAGTTTGTAAAAGAACTTCCACCTTATATTTTTCTGTAGGTACCTATGGTTGATTTAATTTAGTATGACACAGATCAATCAGTTAAGGCTGGGTATAGGTCAATCAGCAAAGGCTGAATCAATCTAGTGATTGATTATTTCTTATTATATTATATCTCTGTTACATGCATTTAGTATTTATAATCTATTACAGGGTTGGGCTTTACACACACCATTTAGTGTGAATTGTTGTACAATTAAAGTTTATTTTAGTTCCAAATTGGTTATCAAAATGAACATAATTAGTTTTATGTAAGTATACCTAACACTTTTCTTTACTGAAAATATTTTGTTCAAAATAAAGTTTTCAGTGGTTAAAAAATTTATTCTGATTTTGATGCTATCATTTCAAATTTGTGCAAATTTTTCAGAACAGTGTTCAATAATGGTGTGCAAACCTATTATAGACAAAAACTAAACCACTACCAACCCAAGCAAATCCTGTGGGCTAAAATGGCCACTAGGTACCTATAGCAGAATTTAATATATGCCATTCTTGTCACTCTGTCTATGAAAAGAGGGGCCATATAGTGCAATTCCTATTGTGATTTGCTTTAACGGCCGTTTTAAGGGCCTGATGATGATAAGCAACATACCCACATCTTTCCTCAGGACATCAGCCACATCCCGCACCGTCATGTTCCTCCATATCCCCACCACCTCTGACCCGGCTTTAGGTGAGTACCTGATCGCGGGTCTGCCTCTATTATCTGCAACCTTAACAATATGAACAATAGTTTTTATTTAGGTGTTAAACCACACTTTTGAATTTTCATTCTCAATATGCACAATTATAGTTGTAATTCCATTTTCCTAGTTTCTATCCTTTGATTTGAAGATGTCTAAAGGGGGTAGTCTGAGGTATGCCCAAATACATAATTGGTACATGCCCATGCCCACCCTTTTCTATACTTACCCCAACCACCCAACTTTTTCAGCAGTTAGCGTTCTTTAATGAGAACTATTAAATTCAATCATCAAATTAGACTATTCTTGGTAGGTAGATGGAGACTAGCTAAACAAAATACCTACCTTTTCTTCCTCTGATCTTCTTTTTTTATAGTACACTGCTGAAGTGGACAAATGCCTTGCTCTATGAAATATGTCCAAAGGGAGTGTTTTGCCAGAAGCTTGCAAAATTTCTGTTTTTGCTGATTTAAGGGCAAGCCTGAAATTATAAAGACCTAGTTAAATTTGTATTAGATTATAAATTTTTAATAAGGGGAATATAATCAACTATAGTATAAAGGGGGAATATTGTGGCTTGTTTGTTTGATGAAATCTATGAAACCAGTGTTTTGATTAAAAAAAAACTAACAGAAAGCTCCACTATTCCTGATTGTCGTAGGTTTTGTTTTATCTGAGAAAACCATCGGGTAGAGTAGGAATCTCCATTTTATTTGGTGGGTTTGGGCTATTTAGATTGAGAATCAGCTGCCTATATGGAATAGTATAATTTTTGTATGATACTTACCACCTAAACATTAGACCCCTGTACATCCTGATTTTAAATAGCCAATCTTAAGACATTGAACAACCAGGAAAGGTTTTATTACGGAATAAATACAAAGAAGAGGTTATGTTAGCCGATTCTAAAAACTCAGACTAAACTAAAATGTTTGTGTATTTATGAAATTTAACAGCACAGTTGCTGTTTTAAAGTGAGGACAACAGAAGAAAAACATAAGATTTAATACATTCTACTACGTTTGGATTGGAAAAACAACATCATAACCTCAAATCCAGTGTTCTCGAACGAAAATGAGTGAAATCGGTAGAGTTGCCCGCAAAAATCGGTATATTTGGATGATTTGGATCCAAAATCGGTAGATGAAAAAAAAAGTGTATTTTCATCGATAAAACAGATTGTGCTTCTGAAAAATTACGTTTCTAAAGCATCTTTCCCTGATCTAATGTTAGTATCCTTAGTACAACTCTTACAATAGGCATAATTAGTACCTAGTACCTACTTTACCTAAGGCTTGCAATGAAAATTTATTGCAGCCAGCTTGAATTTTTTTACCCAATCTTTTCTCAATTTTTACTCGGAGAAACTTTTTATTCGAAGTTATTAAAATCAATGAAAAAATTGAAACTTGTTTTTTATAGACATTGTTCAGAAATCCTATAAAACATCGAGTTGTACAGGTACTTACCCTTTTGTCTTACAATTCGATGTTTTGATGATGTCTACATCCGAAATATATCGATAAACATAATAATGAATGACTTTTGAGGGTTTCCCCGAGGGTTGCTAACTTAAAACTATACAAAAATCTGTAAATTCTGTAAAAAATAGGATACTTTTCAAGTATTCCTGGAAATCATGAGAAAATCATCATGTTTCGGTATTTCGGTAGAACGGACCCAATATCGGTAGAAATACCGAAAAATCGGTAGGTTCGAGACCACTGCTCAAATCTCCAAAAAAGCAATTTAATCCGATATATGACATTTGACAATGGCATTCTAAAAGTTTTGATGTTTGCTTGACATGAAATAACATGACAGCGGCACTGGCACACACAGGACATTTTAGTTGGCTTTGCTGTTTGTTCCACGGCCCACAGGCCCAACACGAAAACAAACCACAAACCACGCACGGCGCGGATAGGTGTGCGACCACCTTTAACCATTTGGCCATGGCATAGACAAACTTCTCCCAGAAAAAAAGTCAAATCATAGACAAATACTATTTATGTCCGCCATTCATTCTTTTTGAGTTGCTTTTTCGTTTTATTCCAAGACCACGATTTGTCATCGAGATCTACGCAACACAATCGCGTAATTAATTAACCTCCGAAGGGGCTTCCCGAGTAGTGTAAACCCAGTATCCAGGCTCCGCGGACACCTGTTCATCATAACCGCCGTCTGACGTGATCATACCTGTGAGATCGTATCTTCCTGTGATGCTCTCCTTTTACGTTATCGGTTGCGACGTGCGTTCGAGTGCCTGATGGTGTGGAAACTATGTGCGAATAACGACAACAAAACCTAGGACTCAGCATGGGGGCGTTTCTGAACAAGCCGGAGACGAAGAAGTACAACGAGAGCGGGGAAGGGAACGGTCTTCGCTATGGCGTGGCGTCGATGCAGGGCTGGCGCGTGGAGATGGAGGATGCTCACCGCGCGCAGCTCACTCTGAACGGGACTCTGTCCGACTGGTCTTACTTCGCGGTGTTCGACGGACACGCGGGGGCGCGTGTGTCCGCGCACTGCGCGAAGAATCTCCTCGACTGCATACTGCAGACCGAGGAGTTCCGGCGGGACGACATAGTCGAGGCCATCCGCGTCGGCTTCCTCGACCTGGACAAGAAGATGCGAGAGCTCCCGGAGCTCTGCAACGGGGAGGAGAAATCGGGCTCCACCGCGGTCTGTGCGTTCGTTTCGCCCAAACAGATATACATAGCCAATTGCGGTGACTCGCGCGCCGTGCTCGCTCGTAACGGATTACCTATATTCGCGACCAAGGACCACAAGCCTGAGTTGCCGACGGAGAAATCTCGTATCATCAATGCTGGAGGCTCCGTGATGATCCAACGCGTGAACGGGAGCTTAGCGGTCTCGAGGGCGCTGGGGGATTATGAATATAAGAAGGTACTTGACCGTGGGCCTTGCGAGCAACTGGTTTCACCCGAGCCGGAGGTGTCCACCCATGAGAGATCGGAAGGAGAGGATGAGTTCTTGGTGCTGGCCTGCGATGGAGTCTGGGATGTGATGAGCAATGAAGCGTTGTGTGCCTATGTGCACTCATTACTTCAGCTGACCGATGACCTTGTTGCTATCACTAACCAGGTCATTGACACTTGTTTGTATAAGGTGAGCACCTGTTTTTATTGTAATTTATTTTATGTAAAACCATTATGGAAAACTGACCTTGCAGGACACAACAGAAAATCTGTTCAACTATAATCATACAACTAAGCATTTTTTAATAAAAACCTGGTATTTCCTAGAGGTATATCAGTTTATTTAGGTACCTGAAACTTCTATTCACCTGTAACTTAGCCTCTTAATATTTCATCCCTGTATTACTTTGGAATGGTAGTCATAAGCTTGTTGCAACATGATTTTAGAAGTAAGTTTCACAAAAATTTAATTATCGTTGTGCAACAACAAATTTTTGTTGAAACTATTCAACTCTATTCCAGCACAAAAAGTGCTAAAAAAATAGTTTTAGAAAAGTAAAATGTATCAACAGATATTTTCTAATAAAAAATGCTGATTACTGTTAATGTGCTTTTGTTAGATGCACAAGTTTGTAAAGTCACTTTATTTATCTATATAAAAAAGAAAAATACCTTTTGAAATACAATTTATATTAGTTCGGATCTAATGAACATGAGCTAGACAATGAAATTGAATCATGTGTGTTGAAGCTTTCTATCCAATTAAAAAGTACCTATGCTTACAATACAAAAGTGGGCAGCAGTTCCTACAATATAACTGACCTGATTTTAACACAATATGTGCTAGAGTTGTGTCATTTATGGAAAAAATAGGCCACCTTATCATTTCATTGTTTTCAACTATAGTCGTATTGCTCATTATACGGACTAAAAGTGAAGGAAAAAATTTCATTTTTCCTTCAATTTTGACATAAATCGTATCAAAACTAATCAAAATTGAAGGAAGAATGACATTTTTTCCTTCAATTTTAGTCCGTATAATGAGCAATACGACTATACCATGGCTTCAGTACCCATTGTATGTATGTTGTTATTGCCCTAGAAATAGGTACCTAATATTTAATGCAATAAGATCTTATTTAAAACAAACATAGTGTATTTCAAGGTCAAGCAAAACTCTGAAGCTATTAAGAATTTTTAATGTGAATTTAAAATATGAATAATATATTAAATTCTTGTAATTGCTTCATTCTTTGAATAGTACATTACATACCTACTTAAATTTTTTTCATTACTCAAAAACATTTTGTGGTTCCTAAAAGATAGTTATTGAATCAATTTTGGGCTTTGTATAAAAACTACATGCAAAAACTTAATGATTATGTAGTCTCTATTGATATTCTAAGTAACAGCCCCCTGATTGTCTATATTGATAGTGACCAAAATCGGTCTCAAACTCAAATATTATGACCAGTGATCGGAATAAGGCAGGCTAAAATACCTAAAGTTCAAAAAATAACAGAGACAAATGGAGACGCTTTAGAACTAAATATTTTTCGGGCCAATTATTTCCGTTTTCGGGACATGTAGCTCTGTCACTCTCATCTCAATGATCATTTTGACAGTTGGAGACCAATTTGAGGTTTGAGACAAGTTAGACAATCAGCCTGCTGATGTAATATTTAGAGTGGATGCTTTACAATACATATTATTTTGCAGGGTTCAAAGGACAACATGTCGATTGTCCTAGTGACGTTCCCAGCTGCACCAAAACCCAGTCCCGAGGCCCAGAAGGCTGACCGAGAGCTTGACGAGAACCTGCGACAGAGACTTACAGGTTGTTACCAATCACTACTGCATGCATGCTCACACAGACACAGGGACAGACAGACTGACAGTATAGCATATAACAGTCAGACACAGACCTTGTCTACTGGCAACTCGAGCGATGCTAAGGCATAGATTCTTATTGAAATCTGTTCTAATCTGGACATTATGCCAAGGCAATATTTTGCAGAACTTCTTCCACTCTACTTATAAACTTCTCTCAACTTTGTCAAAATTGAAAAATTGTTTAAACTATTGCCTTCCTTTTTTGTTAGATAGAGACAAATAGAGACAAGTCAAATCTTTAACATTGTTTAACCAGTGTTCAAGTTGAGAGGTTTTTATAAGGCTTTTTGTATTTAAGCGCATTATGCGCATGGCCTCTAGGTCATTATGACGAGTGTATGACAGTTCTGTCAGAGTAATTTCAAAATTACTCCTGCATGTATTTATACAAAAAGATAACTGAATGGGGTTTTTTTTTGACATATTAAAACATGTTGGGTCATGATGACCAATGATATTAAGTCATTATATCAGTTATTAAGTGCATTTGAACAAAGACAACATAAAAATAGTGACACATCCAGTGATATAAAAGGCATTTTATGGTTTAATATGCCTAATGAGAGTTTCTTAGAAATATGACCTAGGTCATTATAATAATTTGATATCTTGAATGAATGTGATATAATTTTCAAGTGCTAGTCAAATTGTAAACGACAAAGTATTTTGAATACTTGACAGTAGGTCAATTTATATAGGTAGGTATGTCTAGAAGACATTTTGTATCAATAAGAGCTTAGTATGTAATCGATTATAAAAAAATATTAATTTACAAAACTTAAAATTACAAACATATTTTGAAATGCATTCTTGTATTAGCTGATTTCAAAAGATAATTTTCTAATCAGTTAATGTGATAGGCACCAAATGTAGCTTTTGTATAAACTTAATCAAGATGTGTTCAGTCGAGTTTGGCGTATTTATAAATGACGTTTGGTTTTGTCTTGGCTGTAAAATAATACTGCAAGATATAGACATGTGCCAAACATGAATTTTGACGTCTGACTACTCTATAATACAAACAAAGGATCTTGTAAGCCGAAAAAAATTGAGAAAATGTTTACTGCGCTTTCGGCATAAAGTCGGGATCCCTTTTACGTTTATCCAGAAAAAAAAAACTGTTTAAGAAAAAATCTCTTGAATTTATTCATTTATCTTTGCAAAAGTTTTCGAAAATCAACAAATAATTCAACATTAGCTCAAGTTGTCAACACTTGTGTAAACTATTACCCAACTTACCTGATCAATGACAGTAATAAAACTTAAACGACATATTTTTGCGAGACACATGTTTTGCGAGTTCAGTAACTCGATACTTCATGATTTACTCTCGCTTCAACTTTGTGATCTTAAAGTTAATCTGCAAATAATGTTATAAGCATAGGTAATAATTCTTCCTAAACCAAAATATGACCAATACTTCTGTATTATTTAACAACTTAATTTATTCTATTACTACGTATTCGTGGTTGACTTGACCAATAATTTGATCTTTGGATAGATAATAGGAAACGAATTTATGTAAATTCAAATCTGTTAAGTAGTAAATAAATGAGTCCTATAGAATCAAAGGCGGTAATCTGTACTTGGGCTGAATTTTGGTAATTCAATAAAAACGTTTTACTAAGTCTGTTTTGAAATTATTTTGAAAGAAAGATTGCCGTATTTGAAACTAATGCTGATTTTTGACGTCAATTTTGAACGCTTGAATGCAACCTTTGATACAGATTGAGAAAATAATGAAACGTTATTTTAAATTCCCTAAACGGCCATACCATTATGTCATTTTTGACAAATTTGACAGATTACCGCCTTTGATTCTATAGGACTCAAATATAGTATTGAGTCATGTAGGTCCAAATTATAGCTGGGTTTACCTTTGCAGAATCTCAGTAGTAAAAAAAAACATAGTCGACTTGAGAACCTCCTCCTTTTTGGAAGTCGGTTAAAAATTAATTCATTTTAAAATAGTCCTTTATCAATCGAGCGAGCGAAGCGAGCGAAGATCTTAGTGGTAAGTTGGGTGATTTTGCTTTGTATGTTTGTATGTTTGTATGTTTGTATGTTTGTATGTTTGTATGTTTGTATGTTTGTATGTATGTTTCACGAATTGTTGTTCGCGCATAACTGTCGAACCGTTCATCCAATCTGCATGAAACTTGGTAGGTAAATAGGTTGTAGTAAGGAAATTTCCGGTGGAGCATATGAGCTTAATCGATGAAGGGGTTGTGAAGATATTAGGTTCCCAAGGGGGTAATTTTTTTTTAAAGTTACACAAATATATTGAGTGGGGTGTCAAACGAAAGGGCTTATTTTGTACATTCCAAAATGGTTTTTATTTTTAATCTAGGATGTATAGTTTTTGAAATACGACCAAAGAACAAAAACTACGAAACCAGAGCTGCAAGAGCTCCCGTTTCATAGAGTTTCGATGTCTTCGTAGCTCATTGACTGGTCGGTCTTAAAAAGAGAGTGGCATCGTTGCGGTTTGGTTTGCAATGATTTTAGATGCTACTTGATTTATTTTCGTGATAAAAAAAATTTTTGATAAAGAATAAAAATAATTGGGGTAAAAAAAGTTAAGTAAACAAATATATTGAGTGGGGTGTCAAATGAAAGGTCTTTATTTGTATATTCCAAAATAGTTATTATTTTTATTCTAGGACATATACTTTTAGAAATACGACGAGAATTCATAAATATAAAATAAATGAAAAATTAGACACGACATTATGTATTGCATGCCAGTATTTTTTACCATGAAGAGCTAACGCAATAGGCATACTCGACAGTATCAGTAGTAGCACTTGAAATTATAAGGGTAGTCAGAAGAAAGTCCAAATGTGGGCCATCTACGGTGCGCGAGATCTCAGTTCGGGGCGAACTACTAGTATATTTTGTTTCGTCAATTCTAAAATAACAGAGCAATATAGAAACATAGATAACTATGTTTAAATATATATAACTTAATATATAACTTAATGGTCCCAAGTTATGTTTACGGCCGTGTTCAGCATCACAATGAGATTGTATCATAGCAAACAATAGATCTTCTATAATTGATAGATAATTCGCTGACCATCTAGGTCTTTTGGGATTGTGAATGGAATTGAAAATGTATGTTTGAATTTACTTAATCTTATTTGTACATAATATTTGACCTCGTTTATGTATCTTCAAATGACCAGTCTAATTCGATTTCCATAATGAGCCAGAGTTCGGGATCCTATAATACACTTGCCTAAACAAGATCTCTACTTAAACACACTTTTATCTCAACGGTTGTTCGTTAAATCACGAATTAGGTGTATCTTACACCTAAATCCTTTTAGCTGCTTGTCAACAACAAACAAGAAACTAAGAAACTAAAGCATTTGAAATATAATCTGGAAAAAATAAACGAATAGGCTACCAAAATATTATGAAGGAATTTAAGAAACAGTAAAACTGAAAAACGATTGCAGCAATTTGAACTAAATACAGTCATACGTAACATGCATGTTAAGAAATGTGTTACATATCACGCTTAACGAACACAACTATAAAAACGAGTAAACGTACTAATTAGAGTTACGTACGAACGTAATATGATATAAACAATGGATACGTGAACTCTCCCCTATGTCAGAAAAACATTGCCCTGCCTTTTGGAGCCATAATGTCTCCAGCAAAATCATAGGTGGGCAACCCCCGGCCCGCCCCGACTTTTGATCCGGCCCGCGTAAAGTCAGAAGACGTGGAGCTAAGTGACTTCTACAGATCAAACCGTGCGGAAGAAAAGTACCCGTAACTGAGAGCTTTTGCAAGGAAAATTATTTGTATATTTGGAAGCACATGAATGTGTGTAAAATATTAAAAAATTAACCGGTTTTTTTAATATCTACCCGATTTTAGATCTATGGCCCGAGACTTCTTCAACATTCTAAAGTTTGGCCCGCAACTTTCTAAAGGTTGTCCATACCTGGTCTATATTATTCATTGTGTCCATACCATTGTGTAGGCATTAGTTTCGCGCGTGTCTATGCACCACAACGAATACTAAAATCCATCATGCAGGCATCCCGCCCATCTCGTTACGAATATTAATAGCTCCACCTATGCAACACTTTGAGATCGATGGTCGTAAAATTCACTTTTGACTCTATTTTTAGCCGTGTAAGGTTTAACGTCGCTCACCAATTCCTACTCAGTAAATTTGTTTTTTACTACCAACAGCTTATTACTCCTTTGCCAACTCTCTTTGATAAAGCTTTTATATTAGCCAAATGGTGTTTCGTAAGCGTTAGTATTTAATACGTGTGGTCTTTCCTATCAGTAAGAAACTACTAAGTAAACGTGTGCTAAATTTTATAGAATTTAGCCAAATGATATCATTTTATAACATTTTAACTTGCCTTTAAATAATAAATGAGTGTCTTTAGAGATACAAATTAAACGTAATTTTGTGTAGTACAAATAGAATAAGTATTGAAATTCTAAATTTGATTAATTTTAATAATAATTATTAGACAATACTAGTAATAATTTTAAATACTTAAAATAGTTTTACTTTCTAAGCACTTCTAATTTACACTTTAATTGAATGTGTCAAATTCTTGTTATTGTTAATTTATGAATTTGTTATGTTTGCTAGATTTCAAATATTTAATTATGTAATAATGATATATGTATCAATCTACATAATGTAGTTATAGTTATAATATATTTATATATATTTGATGCTTGCTGCTATAAACATCATATTGAATTTAAATATAAAATAAACATCGGAATCCTCAAGCTTAGATTTTATAGATTTAAAATTTAATATTATAAAATAACGTATTTTTATACAAGTATTGTACTTAAAAATCTATTTATTATGATATGGCAATCAAATTTACATTTCAAAACGTTAAAATTCTTTATTATAATAAAATTATTGCATTGAAATTATGTGATTAGGTACCTACCTACTAAATTTTCTAACTAAACTTTTACCCATTTTAAAATATTCTCTACAATTTTCTTACTCTTAATATCTTAATCTCGGAAATGTTACCCTGATTGCTCGAATTAAAGTATTTCTGAACTATACAGTGGTTTCATTGCTTTGGTCCTGACCCTGGATATTTTATTTTATATTTATTTAAAAGTAAATTCCTGAAGGGTTAAAGCAATGAACATACTGCATACAACGGGGTGCCCACACGCAATGCGATGAAACAGTGACCAACCGAAGCCATACAAAGGCGAGTTGTAATCTTGTTGAGTTCATAAGGGGTGTGACTTTTAATATGCTTAAGGATGACATGCTTGGCATTGAATGAATTCAATCAGAGACTATTGCATATTAAGAATCAAACAGTAATTGAATACGAAATCAAAAGCCATAGTTGAATTGTAGAAATGTTAGTTGACCTTTGACAGGTCAAGGTCGCCTGTCAATGTTAAAATGGCGGTAAGTCGCGTGAGCGGCACCTATCAGAAACCCTACGATTTGAAGGAAAATAAAACGTAGACGGATATTCTGCATAGTGTTGTGAGGATAGCGTGTTCCGAAGAGACAGGTTTATGTGTCGGGTTAAAATTGGAACAAAATCAGACAGCTTTGCATAGTGATAGGTGTCTGAGTGCCTCACATGAATGTAACCGACTGTCATAGACATCCATATGTACCGTACACTCTTTTTCTGATTTTTTTTTCTAAACCTAGCTAAAATAAGTACCTAAGTAGCTAAATAAAAAAAAAATAGACTTTGATGTTATAAGCTGAGCAATTTACTGCAATCTCGAGGCGCGTTTCCGTTTATAACTCCGAAGATAGTCGACAGATCCTCACCTAATTTTTGTGGCACCAATCGGAAAGTATACCCTTTCAAACAAAAAAATAATTTTCCAAATCGATCGAGGAGTCTCCGAGTAATCGGACAAAAAAAAAAAAGATTCCGACGAATTGAGAACCTCGTCCTTTTTTTGAAGTCGGTAAAAAATATGTCGTTTGATGTTTTTGGTTTAGCTTTATCAGCACGTATTATTTATTACGAGTGAGAGAATAAATAAAATCAACCAAGAACATACTGCTAACACGCGAAGGCGTGTTCAAATATAACTGTTTTAAATAGCGGCCATTCGCTACTGTTGATAAGACTTATATACGAGGGTACCTACTTATCGTTTGGGAATGTAGAAGTTAAGAGCAGCCCGTAGATATTGCCCAAATGATGAGTGTGATGATGTCAGTGTCAGTTTACATTTTACTGATCTGTTTTACATTCGTGTGAACTTGAGTGAAAGCGTTACAAATATCAATACATCCTCAAAAACTTTCGCATTTATAATATTAGTAGGAAGTAGTATTAACTTTAAGATTCGGATCGAATGTTTTTAACAGATTTATGAGATTTTGAAAAGGTAGTTCGTATAACCTAGAAGGCGAAAGGTATTGAATAACGATCCTATTGAATAAATGAATTTGACTTTGACTTTGTTAAACGGGGGGGGGGGGGGGGGGGGGGCGCCATCTTACCTACTTTTTATTTTTCTTACCAACAGTCGCGGATTTTAAACACCTTTTTGGAGCACAGTGGCTATTACAGTAGGGCCAATGGATCTCGGCGAACGTGAAGTTGGCCGTTTCGATGCGCAGTGCAACTTTTTCATACAAAATTTTTTTCTACTGCGCAGCGAAGAGCCTGACTTCACGTACGCCTAGATCCGTCGGCCGAACTGTACTTCTTTAACTGCTGTTAAAATTAAATCTTCCCCAACAGTATGTGGTTTTCCTGTTTTAATTTTAATTTTAGGTAGGTATTTTAGTGATAGTGATTAGGGCATGGTCGTCACACTTTTCTGGTTAAGGGCCGCATAGGACATTGTGAGGTATCAATGCGGGCCGCACATTCTTGAATTATTTAGTTGACGATTTTTCGAAATTCCTAAAGGGGTTAAAATCCAAGGTACCAACAAACTTGAAACTTATCATAAGTTAACGGGGCTCGAAGACTCGCTGCTTATCAGTTCCTATTCTGCGGTCTGACATAACTAACTCACTTTGCTCGCAATATAACTCCTACTCATGAAGTTAAAATGCGAGTGAATTGAGCTTCAAACCAAGCGAGCGAAGCGAGCCGAATTTTTGTAAGTCAAATACAATACGTGACATTTGATTTTTTTTTGCAGTTTTCTAAGAAAAGCTAGCTTATCGGTTCATATTCTGTGGTTAGACTTTACTCACTTTACTCGCAATATACCTTACTTATGAAGTGAAATGCGAGCGAAGCGAGCCTAATTTTTTAACACAAATGCAACATTGTGATATTTGATTTTGTTTGCGGTGATCAATAAAAATCTCGCTGCTTATCGGTGCTTATTCTGTGTTTAGACTTTACTCACTTTACTCACAATATACCTTACCCATGAAGTTAAATGCGAGCGAAGCGAGCCGAATTTTTTAAGACAAATGCAACATTGTGACACTTGATTTTGTTTGCGGTGATCAAAAAAAAATCTCGCTGCTTATTGGTTCCTAGTCTGTGGTTAGACTTTACGCTCTTTACTCGCAATATACTTTACCTACTCATGAAGTTAAATGTGAGCGAAGCGAGCCGAATTTTTTAAGACAAATGCAACATGTAACACTTGATTTTGTTTGCGGTGCTCATAGAAAGGCTCGCTGCTTGTCGGTTTCTATTCTGTGGTCAGACATAACTCAATTTGCTCGTATTATACCTACTCATGAAGCTAGATGCGAGAAAAGCGAGTTCCAAACCAAGCAAACAAAGCGACCTTCCCTATCTCGAAGTTTTATAATCAATTATAATTATTATTGTAGCAACGTAGGTAGTATCATTCATCATCATCATATCCTTGCCCTTTTCCAACTAGGTTGGGTCGGCACAACATTTTCTCTAACGTGTTAGCATCATTATCTATCATCATTATCTATTATCTATCAAAATTGTTTGCTTGGCCGCGGGCTGCACCAATACCGTCCGCGGGCCACACTTTGACGACCACTAGATTAGGGTGTTTTTTTTTTTGCCTATTTTAGATTACATTATCGCCCCCCTGCTTCATCTCAACGCCCCCCAATTTTCTCTAGGTCTTCTACTGCCCCCCTGAAAGTCTCAAACGCCCACAGGGGGGCGTTATCGCCCACGTTGAGAACCTATGATCTAAATCTTCACTACTACCACTACTACCGACAATTTTACGTGCGTTGGATGAGTTCGGAATGCCTAAATAACACAAATTTCGTGTCGTTGGCTAAGCAATGTAAAGACTACACAGACTCGATGACAAAACTACCTGTTACAAAAACGACTAGTCTAAAATGTAATTATCTTTTTTCAGCTTTGATCGAGCAAGGCGCCGGCGCGGGAGCTGAGGAACGTGAAGACTCCGAATGTCACTTCTCTCGTGTCCTGAAGCAACTGGTCCAAGAGAACATACCCAACTTACCGCCCGGAGGCGGGCTCGCGGCAAAGTGAGTTTCAACCCTTTTCACCTTTATTCCCCTTGGCACTATCGCTTGGCTCTACTAGTAGAGTGAAAGGAAATTTTACTTTCCCGTGACACTATTCTTATTGGCTGATTAAACACATATAGAATCTCCTCATTACCGATGGCACTACTAATACATCAAAGCAAGATAAACAAAATTTATTTTTGTTCCAAAAAAAATTCCCTTCACTCTACTAGTAAAGCCAAGCAATAGTGCCAAGGGAAATAAGGCATTTTCAGCATGCTATTGGCTTGGCATGACGGTTTGTGGAGCTCAGGAGTTTTGCTGCTGATGGTAACTCTTTATACGGTGCTGTAAGGTACATTTTGGATTGAGCATGATGTAAGTCCAAAACTTTCATGATGATTCGCGAGGCGTGAGTGTAAGTTCTAAGAACGATTAGGTGTATTATCCCTTGAGCATAATTCATGAAGTCTGTTAGTCCAGGGTTTGAATGCCAAGTAAGTATCAACTCTGTTTTTGTTATATTTTGATCATGATGTAGGATTTCGTCATTGCAGTAGCTTACTAAATGAAGTCGCTCACTGAATGAGTGGGCTTGCAAACAATATCAATTTAGTTCACGGTAAGAAAAGGTACATTATTGTTTGAAAACTATGAAACCAGTTCTTTTCGTGCTGAATCGGGAAAATAAATCGGACTAACCTGTCTTGTGTCTCAGGAATGTCTCTTACTTAACTCAAAGTAAGTATCAACTGTATTGTGAGCACGGCAAGGTAAATAATCGCTTGAGCATGGTGTGAGGTGCCTAAAACAACTTTACGAAAAGCCAAGTAATTTATATTAAACTCTATGTCCGCTTTGTTCTGTCCAATGGCTATAATTGTCTGAAATAAAACAGACTAGCTGCGCTCTCGCGGCGTTACCCGCGTAGATGGTATAAGATGATGAAAAGTAGCCTATAACCTTCCTCAAGAATTAAGCTATCAAATGCAAAAACCATTTTTCAAATCCGACTGGTAGTTCCAGAGATTAGCGCGTTCAAACAAACAAAAATCTTCATATATATTGGTATAGATAAATGAAATAGTTCGTTTGATGGTATAGACGAGTGCCACCTCTGTCCCGCTTTGTGAAGCTACTCGATCAAGAAAACCTCAAAGGCCTGCCTCCCGGCGGCGGAATTGCTGCCAAGTAAGTACCATAATGCTAAGGAAGTAAGGTTTAAAGTTGGATGACCACCGAAAGTCTTTAACACGGGTATGTTATAGTTTTGGCGAATGTAGTTTTGCGTCTCTGTCTATCGTATAACGAAATATGCAGCTGCTCTTGTCACACGGGATTAAATGAATCCCGATATGTTCGCATTAATTTACAATATCAGGTTGAAGGAACCAGGTATAAAATTGAATATGGTTGTCATGATGATTTATTGTGGTAAGAATTCTTCCGATGACTATGTCACTTTACAATGATGAAAGTAGTACCAAGTATGATTTTTTTTATTGTAAATAAATTACTTTTATGATGCTATATTTTTAAATGATAAATATGTATTTTGACGTACCTCTGACTACCCCCTTAGACATCTTCAAAATAATCTTTACCCATATAAACGAAAAAAAAAAAAAACAGCAATAAAGTAAGTTCGTATGAGAGAAAGCTCTGGTGACGGAGTTTTTAGGCCGCCTACAGGCCTCCGTCATGGCTTAACGACAGCTTAACGTACCCTCCGAAGCACGGAAGCGCTCAGCTGTTAATGCCATTTGCGGTCACCGCTTGCACCATCGCTTAATTTAAACAATATGTCAAGAACGTCTAATGTCCGGTTTCTATATTCAACGAACTGTAGTACTCAAATGACTATAGTAACGTTGTAAACTATCAAAAAACTAATACATTTTTAACCGACTTCAAAAAAAGGAGGTTCTTTCTCGGAATCTTTTTTCTCCAATTACTCGAAGACGCCTACACCGATTTGGAAAATTCTTTTTTGTTTGAAAGGGTGTATTATCGATTGGTGCCATAAAAAATTGGTGAGGATCTGTCGAGGATCTTCGGAGTTATGAACAGAAATGCACCTCGAGAGTGCAGAAAATTGCTCAGCTTATAACATTGAAGTCGGTCATACAGAGTTACTATGACGAAAACCCGCGGTCATTCGTAAGTTGAATATAAACGCGATTAAAGCAAGCCACGAGTTCTAACAAATATAAGCCTTATGACCTTGTCATAGGCTATAATAACATGGTCGTTCTCTTTCCAGGCAAGGGCTGCTGGACAAAATATACAGGGAGTACTACCCAGAGCACGCCGATAGCTCTGACACATTCGACTGTCAGGCGGACATGGCCGATGCATTCGGGAACTAGGCAGGACCGGGGACATACACTTTGTAAAACTGTTGTAAGTGATCATATCTTTCATTGATTAATGTGAGTGATCATATCTTTCATTGTAGGGCAAGAGGTTAGCTAGAAGCCCAAGGTTAGAAAACTCCACTAAAGCGGAGACGAGAGATGAAGCAAGTTCGTAGTGGCCAACTCTTGACGGAGTTTTTAGGCCGCCTAAAGGCGTTATGGCTTAAAGACTTAAAAGCCGAGACCGACAATTTAACGTGCCCTCCGCACGGAAGCGCTCAGTAATGCCACTTGCGGTCACCCATCCAAATTTTGACCACGCACAGCGTTGCTTAACTTCAACGATCAATCAAGAACGTCTCACGAGCGCTTGCGAGAGATGTGCTTAAACAACTATTGGTTGTATAAATAAATAAATAAATAAATATAAATATTGCTGGACATACATATAATATATATAATACATATAATATAAATACATCTCCTCTCGTCTCCGATTTGGTGGAGTATCAGTTAGGCCAGTTAGGGTAACTAGCTTGACTTCTATACCCTGATCTAAAGCAATTTCCAAGATCCATACCTTTTTGGGTTTAGATGGTTCGTTTCTGAATTTTTTTAGGGTTGTCAGTAGAAAATTTTAAAAGTTTTAATGTTATTGTCCATTTAATATAATAAGAGATGATTGTTGTATGACAGCCCTTATTACCAAAGATACAAAATCAACCCACCACCGCGATTTTATTTTACAGCAAAGTGTATGTTCGTGTCCTTTAGCTGAATACCAGATTAGTACAAGTCCAATGAAATTGTAGTTACATTATGCGTTTTGAATGTTGGCAACATCGTTTTGTGTTATACTTTTGTACATACAGACTTGAAACGGTAATGTAATCTTAATTTCGTTCGATTGGCGCTAACTGAACTCGATCTATGTTGATTGTCGTACGTTAGGAGCTTTGTAAAAAAATACTGCTAAAGTGTGACCTTGAAATAGTATAAAACATGTGACGTGTTAGACGCAGAGGAAGCGGCAACACTGAATTCTTTTTTAGAAGTATAGTGTTCTATTTGATGGTGAAGCTTCCCGTGGCGTAGACGTTTATTGTGTACCTTTGATTTCCTTTTCATGGCGATGTTTTACAGGAAATATGTCAAAATTGAAATTGTAAATGTGGCACAAATCCTTGTAGATTATAACCAAGATTTTACATAGTTCGAGAACACCGTGTATAGAGTACACGAGTTTTATTATTCGGTCATCTTAACGTTTTATGTTTAGTAGTTTTCTTTTAAGTTTTGTGTTAACATTGGCCATTCTTAAATGTCATAATATTAGATGTGTAATATAGATTCTACTAAATATAAAATTATAATAAAATCTATCACCGCACCCATCTTTATTTTCGTCGTCGATATTCTGTGGTTCACAGCGGCCACTGTGGACCGGGATATAATTATTTTTGAAAATATTATTTTTACAATTATTTTTCGTCTCAGGAATGTATTCCACCAACGAATAAACAAGCGGTTATGTCAGATATCACAATTTTAACATATTCATGTAGGAAGAAAATTCTATGCTGAAGTTAAGCTGTTTATCTGTTGGGGAATTCTAGCCTAAACATATTGGTAAACATTAGTTATCAATTTTTATTACCTACATGGTTTCTTTTTGTACATATCTTTATATCTATTACAACTACATAGTCATTATCCAAAATGTCAAAATATATTATTATCATTAATAATTTCATTTTCATATATTTATCATAATTAAAACTATGGTTATACGATAAATTGGAGGACGGAACATTTGGGATTTATTAGATTTCACTTCCATTTTCCTAAATTTCTGCTTTTTCTTAAATTCAATGTATTATAGATTTAATCATTGTTTTCTAAATTTAATTTTTATTAGTTTCTTAATTTTGGTATGCTTTTGAATTGCTTCGTACTTAGAAAAATAACTAATAAAGTAATTATACAATTATTTCTGACTTAGTTTATACTTGACCGTACAAAATAATGAGGACCTTTAACATAATTCATTAAGTTGTAACCAAATTTTATGGGGATAGCGTTCATATTTGTATGACATAGTGTAATATCATTGTGATGTAAATAAGAGGACAGGAAAAATCGAAATACTATGTACCTGTTCAACACAAATGTAGATAGATAAACGCATGGTTTTGAAACAGATTTCGGCCTACGTTTGACCTAACATTTAATAGAAATGTTCAGAATAAAATTATTGATTTTGTCATGTCAGTTTCAATTGATTGCGATCAATGTTATTATTTTTATGCGGCAATATGCGAATACAGAAGGCAGTACAGAAAAAGTACAATAAAAAAAGAGATAAAAACTGCCAATACAGTTATGAAATATTCGAAATAACTTACATCTTATAGCTACTTTTCACCACGAAATGTATTCTAGCTTTTTTTTTAAATTCAAGTACATTTTCAAGTTAATTTCTCCTGTGGTTTTTATTTTTAGGATTCTTTTAACTGTCGGCAAAATACTTTACTTTTGGTTGTTTTATGTAGTGCTAAATAGATATAGTTTTCCTATTTATTAGACCAAATATTACCGGCAATGGGTTTAAATAAACATTAAATGGTCATCTAATAGTTTTACGTCTGATTGTTTTTTATGATGTTGCCTTAGTGCAAATGTCTAAGTACTGTCTCGTAATATCTTGTAGACGCTTGAACAATAAATACCTGTACCTTTATAAAAATGTTTATTTTTCAAAGGCTTTTACCATGTTTTGCGCCAAGCTAATCTATTTCTTTCAACAGAAATTTTTACTTACCTACTGAGAATGGAATGGAGAAGTTTAATGCTTTTAGGATGAAAGGTTGTTTTTATGCACAAACGAATATCTATCTTCAAGTTATACGATTTAGATTCGGTTTTCAGCAGAATATATTTTTTAATGGTTCTTAGAAAGGTGTTATGGTGTTAATTCACCAGAGGGCGCTGCAATAATTATTTTCGGTTAGTTTTTGTGCATAATCACGAGATTTAACCAATTTTGTGGAGTGCCTATTGATGTAGCATCATTAAGCACTTCAGAAAAACATAATAGCCAACTCATGTAGGCAAGATAACCAAATCCTCCCAGGCACTAGACTAGTGTCCCGTTGAGTATTAGCAATTTTGCATAGTTACCTCTTGACGCCTGTATAAATCATTTAGTAAAGATGTGAAGGTCTAAGTTTTATATTATAAGTACTAAACAGTTATAATGATATAATCCGAATCTGCGATGGTATTGTCACGTGAAGAGGCCTCCTGAATACATGGGAAAAGCACTACAACTCTTCATTCTCGGCCGCAGATCTAGGGGTAGACCCAAGGCGAGAAGAGATGTAGAGAGTGTCAATCTTCCGAAAACGATGTTGAGGACAGAGCGAAGTGGGGGCAGACCAGGAAAGCTGACCCCACCATCATTTGGGACGAATAGCTTGGAAGAGAGAGTTCTAAATAATTTCTAGTAACCAGTCACATCATCTGGGTCATAATCTTTTCTTATTCGTCAAAAAAAGACTAAGTATAAATAATCAACAAGTATAATTCATTATACGTCATAAAAGTTCAAAGAGTTGATGAAGTCATATTGTGCTATTTGCGCTTCATACTCCGCTCTTTCTTGCGTATCATCAGATTCCTCCGGCTTACGGCGTTTCACTTGTTTAGCCTTCCATGCTTTACTGGTCGCAATTGCTTTCTGAAAACATCAAAATATCAACTCATAACTTACTCTTCAATTTTGCGTCAACGAGAAAAGGGCGTTGTATTTACTCGAAGACACGGACCGATTTGGAAAATTAGTTTTTTGTTTGAAAGAGTAAATTTTGGTGAGGATCTGTCGAGGATCTTCGGAGTTATGAACAGAAATGCACATCGAGAGTGCAGAAAATTGCTCAGCCTATAACATTGAAGTAGGTTTTTTTTAATTTTTAATTTAGCCACTTGTAACGGGCCTTACTTAACTGGTTAAACAACGTCCTGTCTTTATTTGTGGATAGTGACAAACAGAGACAGGACGTTGTTCAACCAATGTTCAACTTTAAACATCTTTCATAAGTAAGGGGGTAAATATTTGGTGTTGTATCGTACCTCATTCCGTTCTTTGAATATGTTCGCTCTGAACTCTTCAGCTTCTGTTTTCTTCTGACGTAGCTCTTTCAAAGTTCTGTTGTATCTGAAGTAAACAGTTTTATAATGCATCTGCACCATAGTGCTAGTCAATGGTGCATACGGAAAAATAGGGTTATTATTTGAGGAAAAGTAATTGGTATTAGGTAGGTACTAACTTATGGTAAAGAAGCTTATGTGCCAAAAAATGTATTGGATTCTTAGACTTTGCCATTCCGACGTCATGTAACGCATCAGGCAAAATACTTCCAAAGCTGTCCCAGAGGTATTTCACTGTTTCGTGATCCAGAGTGCCTGAAAATGCCGACATAACTCATTTGAATTCATGGATTTGACGTATAGTTTATATTTTATCATAGTACGAAATAAATTTAGGTAATGTAATACGAAAAACCTCGTCGCCAACAATAGTAAGTACCTACTATTGTTGGCGACGAGGTTTTCTGTGAAATAGAAACTTACCAGTAATATCTGTGTAGTCCAAGTCCGGTAAAATAATCACATCATTAGGATTTTTAATTGGTCTCCTACATTGCATGTCTTCAGTAGTGAGACCGGCTATTCTGGTACCGGCTTTATCCTCTTTTTTGGTCAGCAAATCATTATCTTCTAAATTGTAGAGACTGGTGCAAGGTGCGCACTGGTAGAGTTTTTTACCGTCTTGGAGTATATAACGACCGTATTTGTCAAAGTAGTATATATTTTCGGGGATCTGGTACAAAAAATCATTTAGGTAGGTACCTACATCGCATGTTACATCGACACTATAAAGCTAGGTACCTACCATTTTATAAATGTAATTTTGATACTATTAGCGTGTTCTTGTTGACTCAATGCAAATTGTTGCGTCATCCGACCGACTTGTATAAATACGGCCGACTAGCGCTTCCGAATCCGAAGTCATTTATTCGGTGGACGTCGTGGAGAAAGGTTGTCTGGTTCGGTGTCGGTGCAATAATTGCACCGACACGAAAAATAATAATCTGACTTACTGCAAATTGCACTGCAATTTGCAGTAAGTCAGATTATTATTTTTCTTGTGTATTTTTGATGGTTAATTGAGTGGTTAATATTTGAAAGTAACGGTTCTTTGTTTGTTTCCTTTGTTATTTTGATCATTGTTTGTGTAAAATCGGAGTAAACTGATGTCAGTTGTACTTTTATGTTTTTTTTTAATTAAATTCTACTTCTGTTCCTAAAATCAGAAGTCGGGATAGGCCTAAGCCCACATTTATCATTTTTCTCGGTTAAATTCTTATTGGATTAAAAACAAACAGCCGTTATTTCAAATCTGTGATGCCACGTTCATCTCGTTCACGAGAGAGGTTAGTTGCCATAGCAAATCGCACCGACACGACCATCTACCTCGCTCGCGTTCACGTCGTAGTAGGCTACGACCTCGTTCGCGCAGCGAGTCCAGGTATAAAACGTCACGGTGCAATAGGCAAAGGTACCCTCGCGTTATAGATCTCGATCTAGTTTATCAAAAGTTCACCGCCATTATTATCGTTGGTCGCGTTCTCGCTGATCGCACTGTAATCGGGGGTAAACTAGAGGTGTCGATCGGCACTGCCGATAATGCCATCATGTCTCCGATCAGTCCCCGGCTCCCGGACTATATTTGATGAACTACATCACAGTGATCCTAATGAGGGTAGGTCACACACATCTTTCCCAACTAAAAATGACACCACCGGCACGTTCGGTAGTTCAAAAGGTTTGCAGTCAGTCTTTCGAGTTATTGCAGCGTTCTATCCGAGGCGTTCACTTTAGATCAAGCTCTTTTTGAGGCTATGAATAATGGTAAAGGTAAGTCACTTAACTACCTACCTACTTTGTTTCTCATTTTGACACGATGCTTCACAACATTGACTGACCCGTAGTGAGAGGAAGTGGATCTTGCTAAAGTCTAAAACAATTAAAGCAATCATTAATGTTTGTCACGAGTGGTTAAATATCTCAAAGGGGATGTCAAGGTATGGTTGCCGAGTGGGTCACGAACGATCACACGTGGTCAGGCTTTGACCGAGAGTTCGTGCCGCTCGCTGTGTCTCGGTAAGTTGAACTAGCTAACACATTATTGGAGACAATGAAAAATCTTGTCTGATAGGTATGCTACGTATGTTAAATAGGTTGTTACGTCTTAGAGTAGTTACGGGAGTGAGTACCTAAGGAGCTGAGGACACTTCTCGTGATATGAGGTACCTATCAATAGCGCTTAAATAAGTGCAGCCACTGCTAATGCGGAATTAACATCTGACAAACTTGTGTCATAAAAAGTAAGTTCGTATGAGCAGGTGGCCGACTCTAGTGGCGAAGGTTTTTGGGCCTCCTAAGGGCCTTCGTCATGGCTTGATGACTTGGAGGTCGGGTCCGACGGTTTGGCGTGCCCTCCGAGGTGCTCAGCTGGTAGTGCCGCTTGCGATCACCCATCCAAATTGTGACCGCGCACGGCGTTGCTTGGTTTCGATAGTCAATCGAGAGCGCCAGGGCAGGCTATGCCACCAGCGCTTCATTTTCACTTCATTCTACTTATGTCATTATTAGAAGCTTTTATTTATCTTGCTGTGTTGTTCGAGTGTAATCTGGTAACTTAATTTTGAAGGTTTGCCTGCTAAACTGTTGTGACTTGGATAATGACTTTCAACAAGAAACTTATTATCAGTCTACTCGTAATCCAAGCTGATTTTTCATAAGCGCCTTCTGGTTACCCCACAGAAACGACTTCATGGTAAGCCTGGTAGTTATGATGATAAAATTTGCTACACTTGTAAAAAGAAAGGTCATGTAAGTACTTACGTAGCGATTGTTCCAAGAAACTCATGTACAGTACTTCAAGCTTTGGAATGGACATCGGTTATTTTCATGTTTTCCGAATGTGTCCGACAGCAGTGTGTGATTCCGCAGAGCGGAGTGCGACAGAGGTGCGCGTCATTATCAGCGCAGCTCGCACGGCTTGCAACTACTTAGTTTGCTTTTCTTAAAAGTGGCATTGATGATTGTTTGTTTGCGATAAAGTTGAAACTGTGAGTAATTTTCATTTCCAAATGACTTTACGTCAATCGTTTTTGTAATTTTATGCGATTGTATCCGATGTTCTACGAAACGTATTCTTTTCTAGTTTTACTGTAGGTATACGTATGTACCTATGTATGTTCGTATGAGCTAGGCTAGATCTGATCGCGGGGTTTTTGAATGGCTTAGCGACTTAAAGGCCTGGACCGATAGTTTGACGTGCCTTCCGAAGTACGAAGCGGTTATCCGTAGATTCCGCTGGCGGTCACCCATCCTAATAGTGACCGCTGAGAACGTTGCTTAGCTTCAACGATCTTCCAACTCGCTTCCATCTAGAACGTGTAAGAAACGAAAATAATTTTACTTGGTTCCTGTCACTCCTTCAAAGTCATTCTCTGAATTAAGATGTAAATAGCGAGTTAAGTAATTGTAAGAGGTTTTGTTTTGCTTTTGATTGTTCATAAAGGTATCGAGCTACTCCATCGAGTGACATGCACACTGGAGCTGGGTTTTTAACCTGCGTAGACGTACCTAACTTGTCGAGGTTGGATATTTTTGCAGAGTAGTAAGTCTAGGTCAGGTGAAGCCAAGCCCTAGAATGGTAAGAAGCGTTTAAAATAATGATTTGCATCGAGGCAAACCGTACAGGTTCATCGTGGTCTGAGGTCATGTGTAAACTTGCAACTAGTGATGAATATGGGAAATAAAGTTTGCGCTTGGTGATCTCACATTTTTAATAAGGTTTTCTCTGTGTACAGTGAAGTTCAACGCGTGTCCTTTACAACAAGGTGTTCGGCATACTGGCGCAGGCAGTAGCACAGTGGCCGATGCGCGTGTCGCAGCTGATGGCGGCGCGGGTGCGCTGGCGGCTGCTGTAGACGCACGCCTACACGCACGCCCACGCAGGTGCTGTCGTGCGACGGCGAGGCGCCAGGCATGCAGGGAGTGCCGCTGGCGGTGGACGTGTGCCGCGATCTTCGGCACGAGTTTTTGACTATTTTGTCCTAATCCGGAATAACATTGCCTACGTCTCTGTTGGTTGCTATCCTTTCACTACATAGAAAATGTAACTAAATTCACATACGTTTCGCAATCATAGACACATGTAAAATTCACACACACACACACACACACACACACACACACACACACGTGTAGTCTTGGGGTTTATGACGATAGGTTAGTGGATAGCAATTGATAGTTTCGTGGGTGATGGACGGATTAAGATAAAAGGTACGGTTGGTAAGATCTGTGGTCTGTGATTTTTAATCGTAACCTGTGATCTAATCTGTGGTCTGTTAATTTTTGTGTGACCTGTGATCTAATGTGAGGTGCCGCATTTTTTTTAACGTAATTTCTTATGTTAACAGTTACTTACTTGGATCACACATGCGTGACGTGTCATGGTGTGTGTGTGTGCGTGGTGGCTGCGTGAGGCGAGTGGTTTGCTTCGCGAGTCGCGGTCGCGAGTTGGGACGAGCATTGGAGGTGCAGGCGGCCTAGCCGCTTCGCACGTTGCTTCCCTGACACCTGAGCGCTGCACATCGCAGGTGGTGGCGCCTTGCGGTCGAAAGTCGGGACGAGTATTGGAGGTGCAGGCGGCCTAGCCGCTTCGCACGTTGCTTCCCTGACACCTGAGCGCTGCACATCGCAGGTGGTGGCGCCTTGCGGTCGAAAGTCGGGACGAGTATTGGAGGTGCAGGCGGCCTAGCCGCTTCGCACGTTGCTTCCCTGGCGCTTGGGCGCTGCACATCGAGGGAAGACGTCGTCTGTCCTTGTTCCGTAGACGCGCGATTCAGCGATGCCTCCGTCTACTTAGCTCACAGGTGTGCGATTCAGTGATGCCTCCGCCTGGTGGGAGCTGTTCAGATGTGCCTATCGAGAGGCCTCCATCTGATGGACGTGCGATTCAGTGATGCCTCCGTCCTTGGGGATATGACGTGCGATTCAGCGATGCCTCCGTCATTGGTTTAATAATAGACGTTTGAACTCTGTGGAGTCCCTTCGTCTACTTCAGGTAGTAGGGACGCCTACCGCCTGAATTTGTTACAGATGCTGATATACGTATAAAGAGCTCGCTACGAGAAATGAAAGTCGTCGACTTCAGTGTGGTAAAGGGTGGGGGTTTTATTCGATCGATCGATCTGTACGTACAGGTGTGAGAATGAATGAGTTTTTGTGACACGTGTCAGATGATATATGTTGATGTGAAGAGCGCTCGTGAAGGTTAACAAATAGGTAGCTGAGTGTGTTATGTTTCTGAAAGAGGGCCTTGTATGAGTGATGGATGGACTAGGCAATTTCTGTTGATTTTATGACTTAATTTGTCTCTCATCAACAGATACTGACAACGAAGGTGACGATGTTATCGGCGGGCCTTCCTCTGGCCTTGTCTCTCATCAACAGATGCTGACAACGAAGATGACGACGGCATCGCCGCGCCGGGCCTTCCTCTAGCACCTGCTGACTTCAAGGGTTCTCGCAAATGCGTCCGAGGACGGCGCATGGTCAGGAGAGGCCGTATTAGCGTGTTCTTGTTGACTCAATGCAAATTGTTGCGTCATCCGACCGACTTGTATAAATACGGCCGACTAGCGCTTCCGAAGTCCGGCGTAGAGCCTTCTTCCCGGCGTAGAGCCTTCTCCGGCGTAGAGCCTTCTGCTCTCGCCATAGTCCGGTAACGTTGCAAAGGTCGACACGTGACCAGCCAACATAAAAGTCCGTCCGAAAAAAAAAAAATCCGAAGTCATTTATTCGGTGGACGTCGTGGAGAAAGGTTGTCTGGTTCGGTGTCGGTGCAATTTGCAGTAAGTCAGATTATTATTTTTCTTGTGTATTTTTGATGGTTAATTGAGTGGTTAATATTTGAAAGTAACGGTTCTTTGTTTGTTTCCTTTGTTATTTTGATCATTGTTTGTGTAAAATCGGAGTAAACTGATGTCAGTTGTACTTTTATGTTTTTTTTTAATTAAATTCTACTTCTGTTCCTAAAAATACAATATTACAAAACTATTTATTATTGGTAAGACGTAATATCTAACAACAAACATATCTAAAGCTAACATAGGTACCTACCTAAAGTTAAGTGCATAATTTCAATTTAGGTATTAGAAGAATTTAGTAGTAGAATTTAGGTAAGTACCTACCTACTCACAATATTTAATGCAAATTTCTATCAGGTAGGTACAAGGTGTAATGTTACTGAATTATTACCTAGTCTCATTAATTGACCGAAACCTTTAACATAAAATAAAACAGTAAGTCTATCACCTGTCTGAATTTTCCTTCACAGTTGATGTGGTAGATTCCTAGGCCATAATCAAAGACGTAGACTTGATGGCTGAACTCGTCTAAGTAGTACGAGCCTATGTTATCAGTGTAATGAATGCGATCCGCGCCTGAAAATGGGCTAAAACTCAGCAAAGAAGTAAAGAATCAAGTTATATTTGAAACGAAAAATCCATTGATGGACGGTTTTCGGATCGAAAGTCGAGGTACTAACCAACTCGGCCAACACGGCTCTTATTTTATTCAGTAAGATACCTACACAGTTAATATAAAGAAAAACAGTAAAGAAATTACTGAAGATTAGGTTAGTCAATACATATTGCTAGGTTTTAAATATCAAATACAGTAACATGAAGAGATGATCTTTTAACAAGACAAGAAAAACACAAATATGTACATACCTTTACAAGCAAAGAATGTGATCATAGTCCTGGCTTCCTCTATCAATTTCTGTTTCAGATAAGCACTCCGTTTTGTGAAGGTCTCACCCATATCTTCCCAGCATTGGCGTTTTGAGCCAGGAAGCTCGGTCGTCCTAACACAGTTACAATTACATCAGAATAGAATTACGCGCACACAGGGATGGAAAAGATAAGAACAAGCGAATATATTTTAATCGTCGTTGCCGCCATGAAGCCACGCCGAGTAATTGTCGTGAATGACATCTCTATCTTCACATTTGGCTACCAAAGCTTCTACAAAGCTCTTGAAAGTAACACCTAAGTATCTAAACCCCTCGCAGACTGTAACTTTTATATCGGCCCATAGTTTGGCCGGGTTGGGCTGCTAGTAAAAACATGGCCGATTCTGAATCGTAGTGTGCTCACTTGCATACATCTTAAAACTGGTTATGAGACCAAACTATATTTGCCGATACAGAAGTTCGCAGTCCGCGAGGGGCCTTGAGAAGCTAAACTACCGCACAAGAACCTCATTGTATTGTAAATCTGCTCCTGCTTGGCCATATGTTCCTGTTCCTCCTTTATTTTGACAATATTAGTGGCGACCTCATTGAATTCCTTCAGTCTCTTCTGCCAGTATGTCACTTCTTCCTCCAGTCTGGCTAGCGGGAGATCAGGATCGTAGCTCTCTATCTTGTTCCTTATTATTTGGATCCCGCGGTTCACCTTCGAATACGTTCATGTTAAATTCAGCGTGTACCTAATGGGAGTAGGTAAGTAGGTAGGTACCTAAAGGTATGTAAATGATTTTGATGGTTTGGAGGTGGTAGCATCATTCAATGTATGAACGTTGATGGAATAATTTGAAAAACAGAACGTTTAGGTAGGTTAAATCTGTGTGAAATAAGTAGGTAGGTCAATTATTTTCAAATTAATCAACCCTACGATGTCATGACATAATACCTCGGCAATATCAATCGACCGTTTTCTTTCGGCCCTGCATACAGCCAGGCTCTCCTTATTCTTGTCGTAGAGCTGGCCCATCATATCGACCAGCGTATCTTCGCATTCGTCTTTCACTTTCTTCAAATTGTTGCTCATTCGGAGCAGAATCTCCTCAAGGCTAGTACGGGTTTTATTCATCTGAAATATTGCGATGTTTTGTTTCATCAACTTGTTTATACCTACTTAACTAATAATCTAGAAAACTAAAAAGAAAACTAAATTTTTGATTGCAAACATAAATGTGAGGGAGGTGGCTTATACCCAGCAGTGGGCTAATATTTGAGCTGCAAATGATGATGATGATGATGATGAAACATAAACGTACCTTAACCACAACTATTATTCTGTGAATTCTATGCTGAGTAGGTATACCTAATGGCAACAAAAAGCCGATGTAGGTACTGCCCACTAGCTACCCCAACTCGGCTTAACGAGTACCTACCTATTTAAATCAACCTAATAAGAAGGCTAAAACTTACACAATCAGCTAGCATCAATGCCAAGTAAGTGTTGGTAAAGTGAAGCATTTCACTGGTCTTTTTTACTGCTATTTCAAAGTAGTCCTTCACGAATTCGAGCAGTCTATCCTGCTTTTGAATATTGTCTATCTTATCCCTTACTTCGCATAGTTTTCTCATATAATCATTATACTGCTTCTCTATATCTTCAAAGATCATCTTCTCTGAGTTAGACTTGATTGGCAGAAAATCGTTAGCGAACTTTAACTGATTAGACTCGTGAATAGAAATAGTTTGTTCTATTAACACCATCAGTTCGTCTTTAGTAATCACGTTGCTGAATTTATCTGCCTCTTTTATTGTATTGTCGACCACCTGATTGAAGTAATTTATGAAGCTAGTAATGATTCTCTTCACGTTCCCATAAAATGTGTGGTAAGAGCCATCTTTGAACTCCACTTGAGTTATCATATACACGTACTCCATTAGTTTTGGTGTTATATCGCATAGCAAAATATGAACTTCATCAAAGGACATTTTTCTCAACTGCTGTATAAAATCCTTGTATACATCCATGATCTTGTAAAAGTTTAGTTAGCCTCAGTTTACCTACTTTTCAATTTGAATTTGACCGCCACGGCGCCATGTTTAATGAATGAACGCAAAGTTATCGAATGAAATAGAAACGAACGTTGTCAAAGCAACTTCCGGTTGGTTGTTGTCATAGTCTCACTTTTATAGGGCCTCCAGACTCTCGGCGAGAACCCCCGAGAAGCGTGAGTGTGAGGAGCTTCTCGCTTTCTCGTTCTCGGGCTCGCCTGTTCTCCGATCGGTGTCGGTATTTTTGGCCGAGACAAAGGATTTCAAACATCACGACTGAGAAAAATTGAGAGTGTTGATAGCTTGTTTGTTCTTCGAGAAGTCTCGGCGAGACTTCTCGCCGAGCCTTCTCGCAGAGAGTCTGGAGGGGCTAAATTTTTTTCACGCATGTTTTTATTGAGTCTACGTATTATATTATCTAAACAACCAAGACGTTTGTCACATGATTAAAAATCTCTGCTAAAATTATCAGTATAAATAGCTAAAATCAAGTTTAATTAAAGAATCTTTGGGTTTGACGCTTTGTGTTCATTTCAAATTAACTATTTAATAGCGTCAACTCTATACTTTATTTCATTGACCTTGATTTTTATTGGATTTTGTTACTGGTGCTTATCTATTTAATTAAATTGTTTACATGTTTTGGTTAGCAGATTTGTGAAAATGAAGAAAATAATCATTTTCTGGTTATTTATAGCCACTACAGGTAAGTTATTATATATTTCTTGACACTCAATTATTGTTGTATTTTATTGCTATTAAGTAAGGACCTACCTTTTCAAAATAACTATTGATTGGTTAGGGATACTTGTGTCCCTAGCCACTGTATTATATTATAGGTGTTTATATTTTATAGCTTCAAAGAAAGAACTAATGTCCATTCAAGAGATTCCGGCTTTAACAAAAAGTTGCACACACATAAGAAACGAACAAGAACTTTTGAGGAAATTAAATAAAATAATCGACGAAGGATACAGTCGCATGCACATCGTAACCGACTTTGATAATACATTAACTGCTGATAATGGCGTTGACGGAAAACCAGTTCTCAACAGTTTTGGTAAGCAAATTTAAACCTATCTTCCTTCTTTTCATTTTTCCTAAAATACCTACCTAGGTACTTATCTGAATTTCTGTCGGAATTTCTATCTGGATTCTGAAATCAGGCACTTTCTCGTTCAGATCAAATTGCAATTTTCCACCTACGAGACCACCTACCACCTGAGAGAAAATGGTTGGTTCTAACTTAAAATAGATTTTATACGTTAGGTACGATCGCCTGAAAATTGGCAAAAACATGTAGGTATTTTTTTTATGCCTACTTACTTATTTTACTGTTTCAGAGATGTTTCGGAAATGCCCATCTGTTCCGCAATCGTATAAAGATGAAGAATACAAATTGTATCTTAAATATGGACCAATTGAAAAAGATCCTCACATGAGTATTGAAGAAAAATCTCAACACATGCTTGAGTGGTACAGAGCAGCCAACAATTTAATGAAGTATAAATAAGTGTACCTACCTATTTAAAAATGGTATGAAATTACTGTTACTAAATAGTTATACCTAAATTTATGACACACCTATCCTACTTTATTTCAGAGGCTTGAAATTTCCGAGACAAGAACTCATGGACATAGCTCGCAATATAACAAGTAGTTTTAGGTGAGTACCTACTTAGGTACCTACTTTTATAAAAAATATTTAAAAAATCGCGGCTGGCCACGCCGTAGATGGTGTGACGAGTTGGATGCCCATGAGAAGGATTGGTCCACAATGACTCAAAATAAGGATGACTGGAGAGAAGGAAGGGAGACTTTTGCCCTACAGGCTGCTTAAATTAAACCACACCACAGGCTGTGCTGTGAGTGTGCATGCCTATCGAAGGTCCAGGACAAAAAAAGTCTAAAAGTTAACAATTTAAATAAAAGTATCCTGGTCCACGACTTTCATATCAAAAAATGAGATCCTCGGCCAACACAGTATTTTATTGCACACGACTAACACTGAATTTTATTGGACTTTATTGTCTGTTCCAGGGATAGAGTTCATGAACTGATATCCTGGATCGATTCGAAAGAGGTGCCTATGATAGTTTTATCGTCAGGGCTCGGAGAGGCTGTAGTGGATGCACTCGAAGCAGCTAACTTGACTTCACCACAAATTAAAGTAAGTTGGATGTTCTTAGGTATAATTAGAATGTAGAAAGACAGATGATTAAAAGCAAATTAAGGAGTTACATTTCTTTATTATGGATGTAATACCTACATAACTACTAGGTATTAGCTTTTTAATGTTAGGTAGGTAGTTATACTTTGGTAACTTAATTTAGTGTTTGTTAAACGTTCCATATTTGTATTTTTTTTCAGGTTATATCAAATTTCTTGGAATTAAACTCTGAAGATATCATAATTGGTATGAAAGGCAGTCCCATTCATAGCTTCAACAAAAACGAAGCTAGTGCTAGAGAAAACGATTACTATGAAAAAATTAAAGAAAGAAGCAATGTTATTTTGATGGGTGATACATTAGGAGATGCAAAAATGGCTAATGACTTGGATGATTGTGATGCCGTAATTAAAATAGGATATCTAAGTACAAATAGACTGAGCCGTTTAACTGAATATCTAAATAATTTTGATATTGTGTTACAAAATGATCAAACTATGGATGTAATTATTGATCTATTAAATCTTTTAAAATTGTACTTAGTTTTGTTTTAAATTATAGAACATTATTCCTTGCGTTATTCTCTAGAAAGCATTGTCGTTGACAATAATAACCCTTTGAATATGGTATTTATGTTGGTATTAAATAGGGTTTAATTAAAGGCACAATATTAACTAGTTTCTTTATGTGAAATATAAAAAATAATTATTTAATCAGAGTAACCTTAGGCAGAACTTACACTAGTGAGTTTTTACGTAAGTTTTACTCACGCAAGTGACAGTGCAAAGGAATAGCTACTTTATTTCCTTTGCATTGTCACTTGCGTGAGTAAAACTTACGTAAAAACTCCTAGTGTAAGTCCGGCCTTAGACTTAGCTATTAAATGACAACCACTGGCCTAGACGTTACGATGCTAATTTGTACATTACTATTCCAATTTATATTCGCTGAAGTAAGTGGCTTGTTTGTTATTTGTAATTTAAATTAGGTGCCAAATTAATAGAAAATAATTTAGAACGGTTTCCGGTGTATTTGGACCAGATTTCGTTCAGTTTATCGTTCTGTGTTCCAACAGGATGTCATTGTCAAATCACTCGTTCAGTCAGTCAGCCTGTTCTGTCATGTCAATGTCATGTCAGTCAGTCAGTTCAGTGAAATCGGGAATTCCGTCAGTGCTACGTTTTATCACAAAATTTTATCAAAAACACATGAAAATATGAATGATAACATGAGTTTAATGGTTGTACCGTGCACCTCGTTCTTGAAATAACTTCTGAGGACCGTGTACGCAACAAGGTTCCAACCCTAAAGTAGGTTGAACCTGGAAAATATTATTCCACGAAAGTGACTCCGACGACGCGGCGAAGCGGTAAATCAAATTTTTTACCTTAATTTTGATATCATAACCAATTTCATTCGTACTGTAGCACGGATTGAGACTTATATCTTAATTTAGATACGTAACTTGACTTGTATTAGGTTATAATTTGATAAATAATATGAATTACATGAGATTGGAATTTGTCCCTATAAGCATGAACGAACGATGTTTACCGCCCGCACCTTTCGAACGTGACGACAATCACAAAGGCTTTGTGCGGGTCAGCTGTCGGTCCTTCGTTTAGTATACGAGCTTGTAGTACTTCCGAAATTATAATTTTTCCATCATTCTTGACCTAGTTAGATATTAATGTTTATGTAACCTAACACCTACTCGACCTACAGTAGGTATTCAAAACATGTGTTGTGATTTTAGAATAATGGTGGTGTAAGCAGTACTTGTTTACAAGCAAAGTGTAGGAGGAACTGAAAAAAATTTAATAACAAAAAAAGAAAAAATGGCAAGGTACTTTGAAAACACATCCACCTTCAACTACAGTTGGGACCAAGTTGCGTGCGGTTATTGGAAAAGATACCCTAATCCTCTGAGGTAAGCCTTTATTTTGTTTATTTGGCCTTAGCCTTAAAAGTTGGTGAAAAAGGTTTAAAGTTGGTCTGGTCCCTCAAAGGTGGTTCCACACTTTAGCATTTTAATTGAACATTGAAATTATGCTGTTTTTATAATAATATTTACCAATGAACTTTGAATCCAAACCAAGGCCGTTCCGTAATTCACTTCTAACGAGTCAATTAAAATTAAATAAAGACTTCTTGCGACTCTATCAGAATGCCATTGCATTGTACAGAAAAATGAATAAAAGATGGAAATGTAATATTATTATTTATATTTTCATTCTTATTATTTGTTTATTTGAATACTTACTTATTTTTTAAGAAATTTTGTGTTATGAGAATGCAATATGCTAGAGGTGGTGGGCATTTTAACTTTTAATAACTAACTTGAGAAAACTTCTTTTTAGTAGAAATGAATTTTAAGTTTTGCCAAAGTTTTTGTTTTGCCTTGTCATGTCCTGTGCATGATTGTTTGGAAAATGATATAACACCTTGATTTATTTTGGTAGGATGAACCTTAATAAAAATGTACTTACTTAATTTTTTTAAACTAACATCATTTTAGAGAATTACCAACAGACAGATTGCTTGCAGAATAATTTAGTTATGAGAGACCTATGGGACCAACATAGTCGACCCTCGTCCCTGGTCTCTAAATTAAAATAGATTAAAAAAAAAAGATAACCATATTTATGATATTCAAGAGAATTTTTTTGCCAGAAGATTATTGAGAATCTTTACTTTTATTAACCTGATTACATTGTTATACTGATTGAGTGTATTGTTATGTGACAGGGTACCTATCAGAACACTAGGTGTTCTGATAGGTACGTGTTCTGATAGGTACCCTGTCACATAACAATATTATGTACAAAAAAATATTTTTGTAACACCTGCCAATATCATCATCAAGTCTTCTTAAATGATAGTGGGCAAACTTCACCCAGCACCGCCAGCAATGTAATTAATATTACTCGAAAGACCTAAAAAAACTAAGCATTTTTTATTATCGACGCATTAAAATCTATCCCGGGGGTCACTAGATAAATCCATGTTTGTACCTACCTAACCTGAGTAGTAGGTACTAGATTGTATGACAACGGGGCAAAATATTATTTTTTCGACGAGAGTGCTATTTTAAATACAGAATGGAGCGAGGGATGCTAGAGTTGAAACCCGAGCGCAGCGAGGGATTCTAGATTAAAACCCTGAGCGCAGCGAGGGATTCAAAGGACGTCATCGGAAATAGGAGATTGTTACACATGGGTTGAAAGTAATCTACCTAGGCACGAGATGGTTTGGCGCACGAGCGAAGCGAGGGCCCTAATAGTTTGAGTGCCTAAACAGGTTATTCACATCTATCTTGTAAGAGCTATTAACACGTTGAGACGCTATGGCCGCATCGCCGGCCACGTGGCCAAACAGTTCGTATTGAAATGTATGACAGATAACTCACTTGGCTACGGTCTGGCGTCAGGATCCTGATCCTGTGATCCAGATCCCGTGATCCTGACTTCGTAATCCTAATCCCGTAATAAGAATCCCGTGATCCTTATCCAGTGATCCTGCGTGATCCTGATTCCGTGATCCTATTCCCGTGATCCTGATCCTATAATCCTGATCCCGTGATTCTGATTCTGTGATCCTGATCCTGATCCTACGAGATTCTAATCCCGTGATCCGGATCCAATGATCCTGCATAATCCTGATCCCGTGATCCTTATCCTGTAAACCTGATCCTACGTGATCCTAATCCCGTGATCCTGATCCCGTGATCCTGATCTTCATCTAATGGTTCAATCACCGCCGCGAGACAAATGTTTGTAAGATCTGCTTATATGATATGATTTGTCTCGGATCTGGGTGTTTTCTATGTCTCAGGACAAGGAAATCGGTCGTAGGATCGAGAATGCCTGGAAGAGCTACTGGTCCATGAAGGTGCACATGAAAGGTTCCTCGGTGACATGTGTATTCTGTCCGTCCTTTGTGCTCCTACAGTGCTCAGACATGGTCTTTGACCGAGATTCAGAAGTCCAAACTCAAGATCTGTCAGAGGGCAATGGAACACAGCATTCTCGGTTTCAATCGCATAAACCATGCTGCATTCCCTTACCGGCATAGTAGATGTCGGTAAAAAAACTGCCAGGCTCAACTGGGATTGGGCTGGCCACGTGAGCTGGATTCAGCCAGATAGGTGGGCCCATATAATCAACCTCTTGGGTTGCAACCTCCGGAAGGCAGCGTCGGGGTCGGCCGAGAAAAATTGGCGGTTGGCAGGACGATCTCGTCACCTTTAACGCTCTAGCTTGCACGCTTGGCTCAGGTGGAACGTGATAATGAGTCATGCGCTTTCGTGCGTGCAGCCGACGTTCAACAATTTATAAGACGTTATCACGTCAAAAAAGTATGTTAGTCATTTTTTGTTTATATTGTTCTTGTTTTGATTTCTAAGTGTTTCGTGTATCTATATTTCATTATACCTTATACAAACTTCTAACGCTTGCGTTTCGCTTGGTAAGAAGAAGCCTGAGGTCCTTGCTAGGCAGGAAGACACTACCCCGTTACAGATGTTAATGTTATACTTGTTTCAATAATGCTTAGCGGGTCTAAAGGTAAGTTCAGTCGCACGCGTGCAAGCTCGCATTCAACAGTTCATTTATCTTCAGTCACGTTCGTTCTCCTTAAAATGAGAGCGACAGAGCTACTACAGAGCTCGCTCTAATCATAATCATTTTAACTTTTTTGTAAGTTAAACTTTTTCGACTTAAAATAAATAGAGAACCCTCGGACAGAATTTGATGCGAATTGGCACAGAGAAACAAGGCTTTGATACCTTCTAAGCAAAAGTAGTCTAAGCTATGGCGGCCGTGGGTTATGCCCAAAAATGCGGTAACAGCCATTTTAACCTCTCCTTAAGTTAAACCTATTCGACTCAAAATAAATAGAGAACCCCGGGACAGAATTCGATGCGCATTGGCACAGAGATACAAGGCTGTGATACCTTCAAAATAAAAGTAGTCTGAGCTGTGGCGGCCGTGGGTGAAGTGCCCATATATTTTTGCCCACACTCGTTTACATTTTCTGTGAACTGTTTCATAATGAAGCTATTTGAATATGTTTCACAGCACCCATGTCTTATCCGAGGACACCTGGAGCCGAAAAGTGGGGAAAGATGGGTGTCTCTACACAAAACGAGTTCTCACCAAGACAAATAGAGTACCAAAATGGGGAGAGAGGTGTGTATTCCTTTCTGTACTTATTTGAATGAATGAATGAATTCTTTATTGCAAACCTTAAAATAAGCAAAGTACAACAATGAGAAAACGAAGTAACAAGGTACAATGGGTGGCCTTATCGCTAAGAAGCGATCTCTAAATGGAGAATGAAAGGCAACCTTTAAATGGAGAAGAATATTTCTTGTGATAGGTAATAAAACAGATTGTTTCACAGAACTTTAACATGTTCACTGCCAAACTACCAAGCTAGTGGCTGAGTATGTATAAATTAGAATTGAGTTACTAGATACCATTGATGCGGCCCCTCCAGGGAGGGAAGGCATTTTAGTAAACTCCATTGAAAGTAAATTTGCGTTCTTTTAACGCAATTGAATGTAATCAACGCCTTATTATTGCATAAAATGGTTTAATAATAACCACCTTTAAAACAAATTTTCTCAAGTTAACATTATACCCAACCTAAATTTCGGAGAGTATGTCAATCTTAGCTATGACGTCACTTACTCAAAGGAAATTACAAGAATTAGAGAAAAGGATGTTTTGGAAAATTTATTATTACGATTTCTTTATAGATGTTTATTTATTTACATTTATAAATGTTTACCTTGAAAATCTTACGTCACCTTATCGAACCTCTTATTTGTAAACATGATTACACTTTTAGCGTGCTACAAATGGCTTTGTTTATGACTCATCATAGGTTCATGTTATTTAAAATGTATGGAAACTGTTTCCCACAGGATTTTTTCAGAGCTCATGTCAATCCTACTAATATTAAAACTAAATAAAATAAAATAAAAATAAATTTTATTTTCAAAAAGGTTTACAGGTGTGCTAAGAAATACAATGCTGTATGATACGATTTTGGCGCATAAACCTTATAGCATCCGAAAACAATTATCACCTCACTCTAACTAAGTTTTCACTTGTATGTAGACATGAGGGATCTCTGCCTCGGATAGTTACAGGTCGCAGCTACGTGCCTATACTGATTTCACATTGTGCTCTGCTCTTGTATTAAGTATACTATATAAACTTAAAATTTAACTGATGTTTTGACCTAAAAATTATTACTTACTAACTAAAATCAGTCTTAGCCTATGTTGTGTATGAAATGTTGATTGGTGTGTCGATGTGGTGTGTAGTGTGTTGTATGTGTAAATAAATTGTAAATTAACATTATGTGCGATTATATTATCACACTCATAATATAAGTGCGAAAGTTTGGATGTTTGGATAGATGTATGTTTATTCGTGCGCAGCTCGACAACCACTAAACCGATTTGCCCGAAATCCAGGTACTTATAGATAGATAATGACCGGGAGTAGGACATAGGCTACCTTCAATAACGGGTACCACGCAAGCGAAAACTGCGGGCGGGAGCTTATATATATTATAGAGGCATAGTCCGCGCGCGCGCGCGCGCGTGTGTGTGTGTGTGTGTGTGTATGTGTGTGTGTGTGTGAATGTTTGTTACCACGTACCTCCATAACTACTAAACCTATTTTGATGAAATTTGGAATGTAGATAGTTAAGGTTCTGGAATAACACATAGGCTAATTTTTATCCCGGAAAAATGTATGTGGTTGCCGTGGGATAAAAAAAAGTAATCCACGCGGGCGAAGCCGCGGGCGTTCACTAGTGCGCATATAAAAGTCGATACACTATCCCAATCGGCCAACACGGCTCTCAACATGAATAAGCATGCTACTAGCGGTCACCCATCCATTTGTTGTTCGCGCAGAACGTCTCATAACTTCATCAATCAAGAACGACGAAGCTGCACCACGAGAGTTTCTCAGAAATCGTACAATGAAAGATTGGTGTTTTGGGCATGTAGAATTGTAGATTGATAAATTGCTATCTCGGAGGCGATGTTTTTCCTCCCACTTAAGCCACTTGATACGATTGTCCGCAGTGACATTGCTCTCAGTCATAAGAGGATTAAACTACGTTACGTAATAGATAAACGTAACTGATAACAGGTTTCAATTTTAGATACATAGATTGGGTAACAAATCTGGCATTTAAGGATTTTTCGTTTCGAAAAATCTGTACTCGAATTGAGATTTAAATGATGTAGAAAATTGTGTTGAAACCCGCAGTTTATTCAGCTCTAAACAAAACAGGAAAGACATATTCAATAGACCATGTCATCATCATCATCTCAGCCGTTGGACGTCCACTGTTGGACATAGGCTTCTCTCAAAAATTCCCATGTGTTGCGGTTGGAAGCGGCCTGCATCCACCGCCGACCTGCAGTTTTTACAAGGTCGTCTGTCCATCTTGTCGGTGGACGTCCAACACTGCGCTTGCCGGTCCGTGGCCTCCACTCGAGAACTTTTCGGCCCCATCGGCCATCTGTTCTGCGACCATGTACTTCCTGTGAAAGGCGATTAAGCCGAGTCCATAAAATATTAGTGCATAATAATGTGTGACGCATTGTGTGGTTGACAACATATTTTACGTAATCAATTACGAAACTTTTAAAAGGCTACATAACTATAGGTACTAATCTGTAACAGAGTTACGAAATCAATTGGACACTTTATGAATTAAACTAATATTTTTCTAGAGAAATTGATTATGGTTGTCACATCAAAATATAGAACGGTATTAGTTAATCTATAAACCATTAAAAATCAATTAAGAAATCATTTTCACAGGGGCATGTTAGGCAAAATTGGTGTTTGAAATCGTCATTAACCGACTTTAAGGAGGAGGTTCTCAATCGAGGATCTTCGGAGTTATGAACAGAAATGCACCTCGAGAGTGCAGAAAATTGCTCGAAGTTTATGTAATTGAAGTCTGTTTTCTAAAATTTTTAATTTGACTACTTGTGTTTTAGTTAATTGATTCAGGCGTGACTTTGCGGAAGTCCATATTCAGATTTTTTTGAAAAAATCTACTTGTGTTTTTTTAGCCTAGTAATTTTTTTCTTAGCCGTGCCTCTTTCCACACAATCCTTCCATATTTTCTACAGCCTTCATCTTGTGTATCTATATACATTCGTATCTATAGTTATTCTTATTTTATATGATCAATACGCTGTTTTCAGATTTTTCAGCGCAAAATCAGTGAAGATTATCGAAGAGAGTGTTCTGGATCCTAAAAACAAAACCCTTGTGACATATACCAGGAATTTGGGATACACAAAAGTTATGGTAAGATATCTAATCTATCCCATTATCTATCTATATCTATACCATTTTATAAAATTTCGCATTTCGCAAAAAAAAACAGCTGTGCTTGGCCTAGTAGGAATGTGCTCTCGATTTTCGTAAGTTGCAAGTTTGAATCCAAATAAAGGAACCCAATTATAGCAAGTTGTATTGTACTCAGTTGTGAAAGCCATGCGCGTCGTATTTCTCACTTTACCTGACAGTTATTTTACTGAGAAAGGTGAAAGATATGGTGAATCAAGTCTATCCTACCTATCCTACTTAATATATTTTTTTATGCGAAAGTTTGTATGTTTGTGTTTGAATCACACCCTAACCAATTATTTGGATGAAACTTGGAAAATATATCGAATCGTGAATCGTGTAAATTGTGGCCTGAAATACAAAAAATAAATAAAGGAACAAAAAAAATTATTATCACAACTGAGTCCCCCCAAAACGCGGTAGACATTCTCTCAGATCTTTAGAGAAAATGCTATTTAAAATGTTGATACTACGCGAGCGAAACCGCGGGCGCAAGCTTGTTATAAATAACAATTGTTTTTGAGTGTTTTTAATTTTGAATTCTATAATGGCTGATTTACACAGGGTCAGTAGACAAGTCAGGTGGCTGGGGGCGCCAACTGACTTTAAAATATTCGTGTCCGAATATTCAAGTCAGCGCTGACTTCAAGCCACTGTACTGACTTCCAATCAGTTTACACAGGGTTTTTTTCGGGTCAGCACTGACTTGCCTCGAATTTGTAGTCAGTTACTGACCCTGTGTAAATCAGCTCTAATTCCAAGTGTGTGCTTAAATAAATGTTGTTTTTATTCTGTTCTTACATGTTTAATAATTCCAGAGTGTAGTGGAAAAGGTGGAGTACATACCAGGCGGTCCGGGCCAGACGCTGGCGAAGCGGTCCGCGTGGATCGACTCGCAAGTGTTCGGCTTTTCGCGCGCCATCCGAGCGTTCGGGCTCGATCGATTCAAGAAGAACGCTTCGCAGATGGTGAGCTTATTTTCATCATCATCATCACATCAGCATCATCATCACCATCTCAGCCGTTGGACGTCCACTGTTCTCAACTCAACTCAAAATTTCCTTGGAAGCGGCCTGCATCCACCGCCGACCTGCAGCTTTTACACTATACTCCAGCCAAAACCAATGTACAATATTTACTAACATTGCACTGACAGATCAATCAGCTGATAGCAGGTATAGATCAATCACAGAAAACTGAGATTAATTACGATTGGCCATATTGAATCAATGCCAATCATAATTTAATATCAGTTTTCTGTGATAGGTCTATTCCTGCTATCAGCTGATTGATCTGTCAGTGCAATGTTACTAAACATTGTACATTCAAAATGGCTCGAGTATAGCTCTGTTTACTTTGGGGCTGGATGATGCTGTATCTACGAAATGTCTAGCATTATTTAATTAATCATACTCAAGTGTTACGGGATTCTGAATAGTTTTTCCATCTGCAGGGCGATTCACACTTCTCAATCACAAAATTGACAATTCCTTTAGTGATTCGTATCGGCAATTCATGTTTTTGACAGTTTTGACAAGTCAATCAACAGAGCGATCATTTTACGACTCTCCACAACTGTCAAAAAGATGATGAATCATTTATGATTCTGCTATAACGACCTTTTTAGCCATGCTGATGAATGAATGTCTTTCCCAGGTGAACGGATTTAACCACGTGCTGAGCGCTATGTTCCCCCGCCCCGCCGCCCCCGCGCCCTCCCCCGTGGCCCACACGCTCAAAGAGATGAGAGAGGCCGCCGCCGCCGCCACCGACCGCGCCAAGAGAAACGTACTCTCTTCGGTCAACAGGACGTAACATACGCCTGAAGATTAGACGGATCACAAGTGTATGGACTATACCTCTTACTCTTATCTATTAAACTTACGACTACGTTAAAACTACGAAAAGTAAGGTGTTATTCAAGCACCGCGCCAAGAGAAACGTACTCTCCTCGGATAACAGGACGTAACATACGCCTGAAGATTAGACGGATCACAAGTGTATGGACTATACCTCCTTATCAACTTTAACATACGCCTAAAGATTAGACGGATCACAAGTGTATGGACTATACCTCTTACTGTTAAACTACGAAAAGTAAGTTGTTATTTAAAAAGCAGACAAACCAATACCAGCGGGGTTAAAAAGGCCGTTATAGCAGAATCACAAAAAGAATTGAACTATACCTATGTCGTCTTTTTTATTGACTGAGAGTGACAAGAACGGCATTCCCATTCTTCCCAATTCCCATTTGCCATTGTGATTCTACTAGAGCGGCCTTTTTAGCCCCGCTGGTTTCTCAAGGTCCGACGTAACGTTCCCCCGGGACGATCAGTTCTCGAAGTGTATGGGACTATTCCTCTTACTCTGCAGTAGTGCTACGTTTGTTATACCGAACTAAATCAAGGCTAGTTAGCTCAAGTTGTCGATAAAATCCTCCCTCCCCAATCGTCCAACCGACCGCGCCAAGAGAAACGTACTCTCATCGGTCAACAGGACGTAACATACGCCTGAAGATTAGACGGATCACAAGTGTATGGACTATATAATATACCTCTTACTCTTATCTACTGTTGCGCAGTATGTGCAATGGACGTACCACGAAATGTAAGGTGTTTTTAAAAAGCAGACAAATCAATACCAGATTTATCAAGGACCGACAAAACATTCCCCCCGGGGCGTTCAGCGGAGCTAAAAAGGTCGCTATTGCGGAATCGTATTAAAGGAATTGAACTATTGCCACCTCTTTTCACTCTCAGTCAATGAAAAGAGATGGCAATAGTTCAATTCCTTTAATGCGATTCTGCAATAGCGACCTTTTTAAGCCCGCAGTTCTCGAAGTGTATGGACAATTCCTCTTACTCTGTTACACAGTTACAGTTACAGTTGTGCTACGTTGGTTATACCGAACTAAATCAAGGCTAGTTAACTCAAGTTGTCGATAAAATCCTCCCTCCCCAGTCGCCCAACCGACTTACGCTCAGTAACGGACGTAACATACGCCTAAAGATTAGACGGATCAGAAGTGTATGGACTATTCCTCCTTATCTACTGTTAAAAATACGAAAACTAAGGCGTTACAAGCAGAAAAGTTTAGTTGGCCACTTGCTCATACGAACTTACTTTAGCGGACAAATCAAGCTTATCAAGATTTTCAACCTAAAGAATATGGATTCCGTGGCCGAGTTGGTAAAGGCACTCCGGCTTAAGGAGGATCGCTTGTATCATTGCGGGTTCGAATCCCATTTTCAATGAGACAAATCAATACCAGATTTATTATCATGGTCCGACAATTTTTTATTTATTTATTATTGATGCCATACTGAACAAACTACGATTTAAACAATCTACTGTTACGTTAATAACACGCAACATAGGCCTGAATACTGGCATAATATTTCTCTTAAAACCCCGCTAGATTCAGGGGACGAATATCAATCAACAATGTAAATATTTTATTTCTATGCTTGTTAAATAATGGATTTCATCTCGTTTTATTCGTCTTCCTAAAATTACTACTACTAAATTCACTAAATATTTTCAAATGATCTTTCCTGATTTTTGACTAGCATATTTGAGTAAAATAACAATGATAATCATGTTATGTAAATATTATGGGCCTTACTTATGAAAGATGTTTAAAGTGAAACACTGGTTAAACAACGTCCTGTCTTTATTTGTGGATAGTGACAAACAGAGACAGGACGTTGTTCAACCAGTGTTCAACTTTAAACATCTTTCATAAGTAAGGGGGTATTTGTTAAATCCTAGCAGTACGTGCATTGGACGTACTGCCGTCTCTCTCTATCTTTCAATTTTTACTGCCGTATCTACAGTTGTTCTATATACGTTTTTCTAGTGTGCGTAAGCCAAGGAGCCAATGACAGAGCTCGAAGCTTACGCACACTAAAGCACAAAACTGATTTCGTAGAACTATTTCACTTTAAATTATTTCTTGAGCTGGACTAGACAGTATAATAATACCTACACAGAAATTACTCACGTAAATATATCGCCGATTTAGGAACCGACAATATTTCGAATTAGCCGGACTTCCCTCTTGCGTGCCGAAGTGTGAAAAACGACCACTACTTTGTAGACTCATCTCTAGGGTAGAATAGAAAAGCTTTCTTTCCGCTCATTCTTTCCATCGCTTAGGTACTGAAAAAAAGTTTCTACTCTCTACACTTAAATAAATGTAATTTTTGTCTAGTCTAGACAAAATTCTTGTTTTCGCTGTCCATGTCAGCCTAGCTGGAGGATCCATAGTGCCCAGATAGCATTTTATTGTCGGTACCAGGGTTGTTGCTGATGCAGTTTTTTTACACATCAGCGGATGCTGATGCTGATGCTGATTTTTGACTTTGACATCAGCGGATGCTGATGCTGATGCTGATTTTTAACCGACTTTAATAAAAGGTGGTTCTCAAGTCGTCGGACCTTATTTTATGTATTTTCACCGGCTAAGTACTCGAAGACGCTTGAACGGATTTGAAAAATTATTTTTTTGGTTGAAAGGACATACTTTCCGATTGGTGCCATAAAAAATTGGTGAGAATCTGATGAGGATCTTCGGAATTATGAACAGAAATGCACCTCGAGAGTGCAAAAGCAGCTAAATAACATTGAAGTCGGTCTTTTAATTTAGCTAAAATTGTAATTTAGCCAAAAAAATATCTTTATTGAATCTACATGAAAAAGCTTTCTTTAGTAGTGAAATAGAATTCTATTTTAATGTTTTTGAGTCATTTATTATATCAATCAAAAAATTCAATCTGCATAATTTGTAGTTAAGTATAACATTTATCATAGGTAATTGTATTTTAACCGACTTCAAAAAATAGGAGGAGGTTCTCAAGCCGTCGGAATCTTTTTTTATTTTTTAAACAAATAAGTCTGGCAATCTCGTTCTCGCGAGATCTCGGACTTTTTTAGCGAGATTGATCTCGGCCGAAAAATGGGCCAGATCTCGCGAGTTTACCGAGATTGCACTCGAGCATAAAGGGCCTTCTCAGTTGCTGGTTATCTGGCCAGCAAAATAAGAAGCCGTTTAGCAGACGATTCTTTGGATATTTTGTGCTTCATAAGGAGCCACTTTCAAAATAATACGTAATAATGGCGTGTGATGTGAACTGAACAAGCCTTTCATTTGATTGGTATATTTTGTTAATTCATCTTTAATTTCTAATAGATCTGAGAAGGTATAGTTTTATTTAATTGATTATTATATCTCAGTTTAATAGTGAACTCATTAACAGTCAACTCAACGTAGTTTCATTTTCGTTTTTTACTTCTTGTTGTTTTGTTTTATAAAATAACTGTTTTATTAATAAAAGACTTTTGTTTGAAAATAGAAGAGAACACTGATTGTTTATTTCATTTCGTATTTGATTAGATACGTCAAAGTTTACTACTTAAAAGTTTATGAAAAAAATGATACATAGATCCTACGTAAAATAATGTTAAATTCATATTTATTGAAAAAAATCGTAAAAATAATGTTTATTTCTTACATAATAAACTGAATTCTTATTATTTTTTCCTAATTTAATCAAATATTGTGATTATTTGCAATAATAAACACACAAAACTGCCAATCTCACGAGATCTCAAAATTGGCAAGATCTCGCGGTATTGCTATTCATAAACTCGCGAGATCTCGCCTGAGATCCAACTACCTGGAAAACTCGAGGGGAGGCCTTTGCCCAGCTGTGGGACAGTGTAGGCTAAAAACAACAAAATAATACCTTCGGCATTATGTTCGCCAATTATGCACTATTTTTGTAATTTTGTGCAATAAAGAATTTAAACAAATAAATAAACAACAACTAACATAAGTCCGCTCGTTATTATTAAACAAACGATATAAAAAAAGGCCCGGGCCCTATGTCCTGTCGCGACTGGAACATCAGCATTGAATATCAGCATCGATCAATGCGGATGCTGATGCTGATGCTGATGTTTCAAATGATGCTGATCATCAGCGGATGCTGATGCTGATATTCGCAACAACCCTGGTCGGTACTAAAATCAACTATATTTTTAATAGACTTCAAAAAAGGAGGTTCTCAAGTCGTCGGATCTTTTTGTATGTTCCCCGATTACTCGAAGACGCCTGGACCGATTTGGAAAATTCTCTTTTTGTTCAAACAAAAAGGGAATACTTCCCAGGTGGTCCCTTAAAAATTTGGTGAGGATCTGTCGAGGATCTTCAGAGTGATGAACAGAAATGCACCTTGAGAGTGCAGAAAATTGCTCAGATTACAACATTGAAGGTTTTATAAATTTTGCCACATTTTACCTGAATAATTCCCGTGTGTTATTCTAATGTCTAGAGCAATTTTATTATGGTTTTTGTTTTGCACTGCCATAACGTTCCACTGCAAAGCTACGTGTTACCTAATGGTGAACGCAGACCTGGGCCGCACCGCAGTCTCCGCAGTCCCCACATTTGATTTATATGAAGTTCTATGAAACCTTGAACACCTACCCGCGCCGCAGTCGTTTCCGTCGCCATTAACAAAAGCGATGACTGCGGCGACTGCGGCGCGGCCAAGTCTGCGTTCACCATAAATCCACATTCCAACCGGTGGGCTGCTTGTGTGCTATGATCGATTTGCGCTGGTCAAGTGTTTAGTAAAAAATTATGCAGTTGTATTCTTATGGGAGAAGTCTACACTCTTTAGACTTTATAGATCCTTCCTTTGATTAAAAGATGAGACAAAGGTATATGTATATTGGAGTGATATGATTGGATAGTAGAGAGTCAATAAAGATCCTGTACACAATGAAAGTAAATGCAATGAAAGTTAAAACTCGTTTTTTCTAATGAATACATATGCATAAATGTTTAACGTTGACTGGCAAATTTAAACATTTATGCATATTTATTCATTCGTTGACTGGCAAATAAAGCATACTTAACCGTTTTTATAAATTATTGCGGTTTATGTTCTTACGAACTTATTTTATTTGAGAAAATTGTATCTTTAACCTGCTCTCGTAACTGCCACTTTACTGAACACGTGACCAGTTGAAATTGGACTTTACGGCTGCCAACATTAATTTCAAATTATAAAAGAACAAGTTCTACTGATATTAAATGTTTATCAATCTCATGTTCGTTATGGGTACCTAATAATTTCAATTTGTTGGCAGCCATATTTATTTTTGAGCATAATTAATGCTTGACTGAAAATTCGTTTGGCGCTATTGTGATGTATATTGGATAATGTTTATATATTATGAAAGTTGAATCGAACTGTGTGACTAAACTGTATGAAATTATGTATTATTGCACATAATAATTTAGTAAACTGTCGAATTAGCGTGACTTGTAAATGCAAAACAAGGCACGATTTTCTGTATAACAAATATTTCCTTGCTATGAAAAAAAAAAAAACAGAAATTGAAATTTCATATCTAAGATTCTATTCTTCTAAAATTTTAAACTTATAGTCTTATTTTAAATAAATCCATGTTTTCCAGATATTAAGAATAACATTTTTTTTGCTTATCTTGAAGATAAGAAAAATAATGTTATTCTTCCTAATTAGTAAATGATAAATAATTAGGCGCAGTGCGAACGAGATAAATGTCCATAAGCTAAGTTAGCGTTTTCGAAAAGCTATCGAAACCTATGCATGGTAATGCGACTCACGGCCAGTTTAAATATTCTATCTAAGCATCTGTGGTTAGTTAGGTATTTGTAGTTTTTAGTAGGTATAGAAGTAATGTCAAACGTATAGGCAAAATCAAATACTTACAAAGAATATTGAAACTGGCCGTGAGATGTAAAACAAGAAGGTTACCTACCTACCTACCTTTGGATTAACCATATCAAAACTGATTTCGCTGTTTCGCACTGATGAAGGCTTCTCAAGCCTGTTGGTTCAATGCATCTCTCTTTCATTGGTATAGCAATAGAAAGAGACAGATGATAAACGGTATAAGATGGCTTGAGAAGCAACGATTCCACCGCTTATAAGGCCAGCTTTTGTAAATAAATAAATATCAGAAACGAAATGCTAAGGAAATGAGCAAGAAACAATATCGACTTTTGCGTCCACGCATTTGTTTTCGTTTGTGATATTCATTTGTCTGAGTTAGGCTACATTGCATTTTAGGTCTACTTAGTACCTAGATTAGCACCTAATATTCTAGTTAATAATTATTTTAGAGTTTTGATGTTGGGAGCATAATTTTTGATTTATAAAAATGCATCTGAAAGGATGTTTTGTTATTTATAAATGTTTGATGGGAATAGATATTTTATGTAAAATGTAGATGGGAGACTTTTAGAGATGTGTTATATAAATTAGTATTAGTTACCACATTCAATAAGTATCAATAAATAAATCCTATAAACAACTTTTAGTTTTTTAATTTACTATCTAGCTGACCCGGCGAATTTCGTACATACCGCCTTATATTGATGGTTTAGGAACGCATAGAGGACAAACATACAAACATTATATTTTTGTTGTGAGTGTAAGATGTTTGTGCCTTTGATTACCCTTGTAGACATTGAGAGACAATTGGATTGTCTTTTAGGAAAGAAAAAAAGACAAGTTTATCCAGGTTAGGCAACATAATTCTATTTAGACCCTTAGACAAAAGTTTTTCAAAGTTTAGACCACATCCTCACCACTGAGCAAAGATCTGTCTCAAATTCTCACCCATTCATTCTGATTTTCCATTTCTAAAATGTATGACAGGAATATGAAGGTTCTAGTAAAAGGTACCTACAACTGGCATATGGAGTATGGATTTACACTTAAAAGTTCTAACATTGCATAATGTTTTATTTCATATCTACACTATTCACACAAAGACTATTTTATTCTTATGGCTGCTCGTAACCTTGCACTTCTACTTCGAGGGTTCCTTTCCACTTCCTCATCAGTAGGTACTTCTACATGCTTATTGATTGCTTTCCAAGATGTATCCAAGAACTGGTCGATTGTATCCTGATCTTGTACTAACATCGGGCTGAGGAACTTCAAAGGAACAGGATTTGCGACATCATTAATAGTGTTGCCTGCAATGTGTCGCTTAATTATCGTGTCTTCTAGAGAATGAAAGCAGATTGTGACTAGTTTTCCGTAGATTTTGAGATAGTATCGAGCCAATAGCATTCCGTAGTTCATTTCATTAAGTTCATTGTTTACAAAGATGCGTAATGCTTGGAATACTTTAGTGGCGTTTGATTGGGGTCTCTGTAACTTGTCTAGTCGGACCTCGTCCGGACAGCATGAGTTCACAACATCGACCAATTCATGTGTTGTGTCTACATTTTTGATCATGTACCGAGCTTGGATAATTGTTTGAGCGATTTTCGCTGCTTTCTTCTCTTCTCCATATATTTTGAAAATTTTGTAAAGTTCATTCTCGTTTGCAGTAGCTAGGACTTCTCTAGCTGTGATTTGATCTGGGTCTCTTCCTGCATCCATTCTCATATCTAAAAGACCATTCTTGTTGATGGAAAACCCTCTATCCCCTGTGTCTAACTGCATGGACGAGCAGCCAAAGTCAAAAAGAATGCCATCGACCGAAGATTGGGAAATTCCCTTCTCTTTTAAAAGGGATGGAAGCTCACTAAACCTTCCAAGCAGTGGTGTTACTCTATTTGGATACTCTTCAGCAAACTTCTTAGCTTTTTCATATGCTGTTGGATCTCTATCTAATGTGATCAGCCTACAATCAGCAGATTCAAGAATCTTTCTTGAATGGCCACCCGCTCCGAATGTCATATCTATGTACAACTCATTGTTTTGAGGATTTAGGTGTTTTATTACTTCATTTAGCATAACTGGTGTGTGGTCTCTGTATCGTACGTACTCTGTTGACAGTTTTCGACTTATAGAAGCCGGGGTGAAACGTCGGAATTGTCTTAAAATCATTTTGAATCTTTATTGAATATTTTACTGAAGATACCTTTATTTTCCTCTTTCAAGTATTCAAGGACTTCGTTGGAAAGAATCAAGTTACACTCTTCGGTGCTCAAGCCCGTAGAAGTACTGCTGAGAGTCCGTTTATACTTGTTTTTGTAATGATTATCAGCCAATTTGTTGAGCGAGTTATATTGTCGCGTACAGAGCTCAGAATCCAAATTTTGTCGCTCTGATGACTCAAAAGCAACCTTAACTTTATTTCTAATGAATCTTCCAATGTCTCTGTAACCAGTAACAACGATTTCTTATAAGATTTTCAAGCAAATGACCATATTTTCTTCAGTATCTGAAATACTCACCTTTCACCTTTAGTTGTATCTACAGGCCACTTAGCAATTAGCTTAGTGAATTTCTTATATTGAGAAGTCATTATCTACGCTCTACTCTCATAGCACTGCTTTATTTTGGCTAAAATTTATAAATCAGATTAACACCATTTACAGGAATAGAGGTTAGAATTTATAAATAAATCACAAAATGACATTGACATGCATGATTGATAGTGACAGCACTGACAGATCATCAGTGGTTTGACTGACATGACATTAGAACGTAAGTCAGAAATCGCAGCCTGCATGTTTCTCAACTTAAAAAAAAAGCCCTAATAGAAGCTCTCGTTGTAAATGTTACCTTGACAAATAATATTAATAAAAAACTTTGTACCTAGGTAAATACCTACCTACCAAAATATGTTAGGCGTCCAAGCCATTATTAAGAAATATTTAGACTACGTACCTACCTACAAGTTTTTAATTTAATATTTTTCGGAATAAAGTTAAAGCGTTTAATAACGCATGCATGACCTTGTTATTTATTATTTACCGTACCACCTACTTACTTGAGATACTTGGTACTTACCTACCTACATAATTTTATTTATTTATTTGTAACTCCTAAAGTTAATGGAATGGAATAAAATTAATTACTACTTACTTACCTACTTATAGAACTTTGAATTGAACTCCATGAGATAGATAGTGCACGGACATCAGCTGATTCGAAAAAGCAGTTTAGTACCTACTAAGTACCTAGGTACAGTCAGCGTCATCAATCGGTATCCCCCTATTGATTTTAACAAGGACCCTTTTCATTTCAACTTTGGATTTCAGTCGGATTTGCTAGTATAGGAACTCGAGCGAAATTAGATATCCATAAGTATACTAGCAAATCCGACTGAAATCCAAAGTTGAAATGAAAAGGGTCCTTGTTAAAATCAATAGGGGGATACCGATTGATGACGCTGACTGTACCTACCTAACTGCTTGAAAGCAACTGGTAAGGTACCTATCTGACTTTGAATAAAAGTCCCAATGTACCTACCTATACCTACCTAAGATTAATACTTACCTACCTAACATAAAATATTAGGTACCTACCTACCTAGTCTTAAAAGTCTACCTATCTACCTACCCTTCCATGTTCAATAACTTACTGCACTCCTTGCCAAGAGATTTTACTCGCGAAAATCAACATTTTTTTCAGCCGGTTGCCTTCCCGTACATAAATTGAAATACTACGCGTCCACATCGTTTTGTCAAAGCACCATTGCGCGTTTTCTTAGGCAGCTAGTTTTAGTATTGAGATTGTACGCAGCAATGAATATGGGAGTAAGAAATAGTTTTTGACATAAGAGATCGTTAGTGTAAGGTAACGCTGAACGTTACAAAGTGTGAGCCTTTTGTCTAGATAAGAGAAAGGTTTCGTGGACGCGATTTCTCTGGCTTCTCAATCTTATTCAAAAATAAGTACCTACTTAGGTATTTGAGTAGGTACTTATAAATTTAAATACCATAAGTAGGTAGGTAGATAGAGGTTGAAATTTTAATAGAATTTCATTCAATTAGAAATGTTTCATTCTGTTTAATTAAAAGGCGAGAGACGGTGATGAAAACGACCAGTATGCATTAACTATCGGTTTATTCAACATTTTTAACTGCCAAATCTTTTTCAGTTTTGTAATAAGTACCTACCTACCTACTTTTACTGATTTCTATCTATCTTACCTATCTAAGCCCCGTCTGATAGGTACCTAAATCTTTAACTTTCTAATTACTTACTTACATAAAAAGTGTTTTCGGTGATTTGTATGACATTAATAACTTATTAATAGAAATTAAATTAATTATCTCGTGATCCTGCAAATAACTAGTAGGTACCTATCTACAGGCATTCCATATTTACCTACCTAAGTGAAAATAACAAATCTACCTTGAAATGTTTCCAATTTCAGGAAGCTTCAACACCTCCAAAGTCGCGCGCCGTGTACCGTCCTGAAAACAGCGGCTTAACCGTAGGGCGGGCGGCGCGCGCAACCGTCGGCCATTTCCATCTGCAGTCGGCACCCGCGCGCCATACCCGCTCCATGCAACCAACATAACATTACATAATTACAAGCATTCTGCCGGACTATACTAGTGACCTGTGCCAGACTAAAAAAACAAAAAAAAAAAACAAAAACCTTTCAGTGGGTGTGAGATTCAAGTGATCTGTTCTGTGCAAATCGGAAAATTTATTATTCTGGTAAGTTTTAGTATTAACATTACCTTATTTTTCTTTTGTAAAACACAGGTTTTACTACAAAGAAAGTCGTGGAATAGTAATTTTGTACAATGAAGTGGAGTTTCATTGAATAACACGCTCGTAAAGTAGTGTCAGTACAAATATTTGAGTTTGATCGTAGACTGGAGGTTTCATTATCGATCCTGCAGGCTGGCTTGTTTTGTTTCACGCGGCTATAACACTCAAACAAATTGTGTCTGAATTGAACACACATTTTTACCATTTTAATAGAAGTTACTCTGTATGTAGATAAGATAAAGTACTTAATAGGAGCCAGTATTTTTAAGCTGTGACACAGCATTCATTATTATCTTTTTTAAAAATATGTCGCTAAATGGAAAATCATGTTTTTTTTAATGGCAACACAATTAAACGTTTGTAAATATTTGCAGAAAAAGTGGTTCAAAATGCAATATTAATGCAGCATTTTAAATTACACTACATAAAAGGTAATCTATAATTTTAACATTACGAATGTAAGTAGGTATTACCATTCGGCAAATTTCATGAAATCATTTGCATACAGGCAAGCGTGTTTCATTCATGTAATACACCAAACTTTATGAATGACATTCAGTATTTAAATTGCCTGTATTTCGTGATATAAATAAGAACTGACAACAAACGTGTTGATGTTACAAAATTGTTCATAATCTCTTCATAATCTCTTCATGAATGTAGGTATTACTTATTATAAATATAAAATTATATTTTTAAGTATTTTGCAAGATTTATGTTACTAAAATTAGGTACACACTGTATGTGGTGACCAGGGGCGGCTCTAGCATATGTAGCGCCCGGGTGCAATCTTTCCCCTGGCGCCTTCTTGTATCAAAATGCGCGGTCAAAATGGAATAGGTAGGTAGGTACTTACATGCAACACGATCGACTAAACTCAATAAACTTTATAGTATTCGAATAAGGTCGAGTTCACAATACAAACGGTTATGCGGCCCCATGGGCGTAGATAGCTATAGTTTTTTTATTGGGGAGGGGGGGGGGGGGGGTTCTTAAAGAAAAGGCTGACTATTGTCAGTTCCTATTCTGCAGTGAGATATAACTTACGTTGCTCGCAAAACTCTTATGCGAGCGAAGCGAGCCCAATTTTTTAAAACAATTGCAACATGTGACGGTTGATTTTTTTAAGGTGCTCAATGAAAAGGCTGGAAGCTAGTCGGTATCGGTACCTATTCTTTAGGCGAGCGAAGCGAGCCGAATTTTTTATAACAAATGCAATGATTTTGCTTATGTGCTCAAAGAAAAGGCTGGCTATTTGCAGGTCCCTATTCGTTATGCGAGTATTCAAAGCGGCGAGCCGAATTGTTTTTAAAAGAATGCAATAAGTGACACTTGATTTTGATTACGTGCTCAAAAAAAGGCTGGCTATTTGTCGGTTCCTATTCTGCAGTCAGATATAACTCACGTTGCTCGCAAAACCCTTATGCGAGCGAAGCGAGCCGAATTTTTTAACCGACTTCCAAAAAGGAGGAGGTTCTCAAGTCGACTGTATGTTTTTTTTTTTTTTTTTTTTTTTTTTTTTGTATGTGTGTTACGCGATTTCTCCGTCAATTGTGGACCGATTTTGAAAATTATTTTTTTGTTACAAAGGGTATACTCCCGAGGTGGTCCCATCGTCACCAAATCAGGATCTGATGAAGGGATCCCATGGAAATCGAGGGAAACCCTGAAATTTTATGGTTTTTATTGTGTTTGTAGAACTATCGGGCTGATATTTTGCGCATTTATAGATTCTCGATGACAATGAAATATTATGGTATCAACAAGTTGATCTGATGATGGAGTCAAGAGCTGTTCAACAGAACTCCTCAGTAAATAAGCCGATTGAGTTGAAACTCGGCATATTTGTCAAGTTCTGACTACAATGTAATAATATGGTGACAGCGAGCTGATCTGATGATGGAGTCAAGAGCTGCTCTTCAGAACTCCTCAATAAATTAGCCGATTGAGTTGAAACTCGGAACTCAGCATATCTGTGAAGTTCCGACTACAGTGTAATAATATGGTACTTAATAATATTATGGTGACAGCGAGCTGATCTGACGATGGAGTCAGCACCTGTTCCATGGAACTTTTTAGTGACATGGGTATCAAATGAAAGGGCTTGATGAGCGAAACACAATGAGTAAGGTGACGTCATTCTAAATAAAAATTAAATACTTACTTACTAAAAATGAAAAAATAAAAAATTTTCAAAAAAAAATACTTAACCGACTTCAAAACATCTTACACTGAAAAGCAAAAAATAAGAATATAAACAGATTTATTTCATTACTAATTATATTAATTATGTTAAAATGTTGAAGTCGGTGAAAATAATACAATGACTAAGAATAATAAATTTTATGCACACCGATTTCAACATTTTAACATAAATAATATAATTAGTAATGAAATAAATCTGTTTATATTCTTATTTTTTGCTTTTCAGTGTAAGATGTTTTGAAGTCGGTTAAGTATTTTTTTTTGAAAATTTTTTATTTAAGGCACAAGATGTGACACTAAGCAAATGTTTCCATATTATCGCCTTATTCCCTAAATCCCAATGTATTGTATTGTAACAGAAACCATGGCATATGGTTTTTTTAGATTATTAATTTTATGTTGAAAATTGTTGTGTTGTTTGACTCTCTCAAACCGGTTTAGATAATTTTTTTTAGGAACTTTACGTTACAAGTAAGATTATTTTACAAGAAAAACTCCTGAAAAAGACCTCCTAATTTTTGGAGGAGAACCTGGGAGCTCATGAACCACCTGCATGGATACTTCATGTCGGATACAAATTGTAAATACCTATTCCGCGGATCTTTTTTTTTTTTCTTGCTAAGAGGGGGGGGTCCGGACAACGTCAACCGTAAAACAGTTTTCATAGAACCCCGCTACGCACTCCCTCCGTTTTTCCACTCGCTAAGTGCGCTACGCCAGCGCCACCGCCGCCGAGCGCCCGCTCCGTGCGGAGGGCTACAGCGGAGGCTCTATATGTCGCGAGCGGCTCTAGGCGCCCCCTTACACGCGGCGCCCGGGTGCACTGCACCCCCTGCACTATAGGTAAAGCCGCCCCTGGTGGTGACATTCTAAAACGTGCTCTGATGTGTTAAAAAAGGTCTCACAGCAGTAAGTAATGTATTCTACTATTTTTAGATAGGGTTTTAGCAGGATGAAAAGAAACGAAATGTGGGCTACATATTGTTACTAGATGACTCCTGTCTAAATTTATATAATCCTATAGAAAAAAACACTTTCCTTTTTTCCTGAATTTCATATTTTTTTACTTAATAGGTACCTAAGTAAATCTTAATTTTCGTTTCTTTTACTTATAAACCTCATTTACTCTAATCTCCCTCGTCCCACAACTGGGCAAAGGTCCACGACTTAGGTAGGTAATTGTTTGTTAGTCCGGTTTGAATGAATTCAGATTTTCACGCCGTTTTTCACGATCATTAAAAAATGCCAACACGTGTCAGACCAAAGTGATGTGCTTATCAACGAACATAATTTTTTTATACTTAAATATAAATATAAGACTATATTAATGAATTATTTCTATGGTATCTAAGTAAGGGTAGGTATTTCATTCATGTTCAAAAGCAAGGTGATACGGTTGTTAACGCCCGTATTGTCGAGTTTGATGAAGGTTGTGGCCAGTTAACTGATATTAGCGGCCTGCCTTTCTCAGCCTCGTATTTATTAAAGTAACCATATACCCACACTGTGGCTGATTAAATTACATGTTTCATTTCTATGAACTTTCAATGTACACACCACAAAATAAGAGTGACATGACAGGGACACAAAATAAAGAGTACAATCACAACGCCTGTCTGATAAACAGCCTCATTATTGTGTCATGTCATCATTTGGGAAAAAAGGCGTGATGAATATTTTCCTCATTATGATTCGTGAAAAAGGAGTAGGTATAATCTGCAAGTAAATAAGGATATTCTAAATTCTTGGTTCTTTATATTAGAGCAAATTTGAAGTGTAGGATTTCAACTTTGATATTCCTCAAGATTCTAGCAACCTTTACACCCACTAGCGGACTTCGTAGACGTTGTCGGGCCACAAAGACCTCACTAGCAAAAAAAAAAAACACTGAATGTTGACCCCATTATGCTCCGCATAAAGCCGCTGTTTAGAAGATTTACGAACACATGCACATTAATTTTATTATAATACTAGCTGACGCCCGCGGCTTCGCCCGCGTGGACTACTATTTTGTTTATCCCACGGGAACCGTGCATTTTTTCGGGATAAAAAGTAGCCTATGTCCTATTCCCGATCATTATCTATCTATGTTTCAAATTTCAGCCAAATCGGTTCAGTGGTTGTCGAGTTATAGAGGAACAAACATACATCCAAACATCCATCCATCCAAACATCCAAACTTTCGCATTTATAATATTAGTGTGATTAGTGTGATAGTGTGATAGTGTGATTAGTGTGATAAGGACAGAGATCGGTAGAGATAGGTGAATGATAAATGAATAGAGGTCTAGAATAAACGACCCATTTCATGCTTTTGAAGCTCGATAAAGCTGAATCTGTAAAGGCCGACAGACAACATAACTAACCTAACTATTCGTAGGTTTCTGTAAAGCACAAAGTTTACTACGAGTATTTCAGTCTTTGTTCGTTCAACTCGTCTCAATTCACGCAGTAATTCATTCAGGTTGCGTGTATTCACTTTCCTCATCGGGGTTCCATGGTATCGAACATCTCAATTTGTTATATTGTTGCCTGCGATGTGTTGCTCCAAGTTACTGCACACCTGCCAATAATGGAATGAAATGAACGACGTTTCTCGGGGAATTTTTTGGGTTTTTGAAGCGTGATCCTTGTACCTTCCCACGTTTAGACGCCTACGTTTAACCTTTACGTATCGCTAACCGTTAGATAGAAATCTACCAACCTTCTAATATCTATACATATAATAAGAATGAAGTGTAAGCTCAAACTTATAAGTATTCAATTAAGTGAAGTCAGTTTTTGATCCATATAAGCTTCTCACGTCCAAAAATGTCATAAGCGCGTTCTACGATGACCTTGAACGCAAACACTTCATAGTAACTGTTGGTAATCTGTGACTTTGAAATTTTCGTTTCTGTGTGTTTGAGCACTAAGATCTCTGAAACTACTGAACTGATTTGGATGCAGTTTTCATTGTTGTATTACGGTAAGCCGGGATTAAAAGATAGGGGTTGTTTTATCAAAATCCGTTCACAAATAAAAAAGATATGTACATTTAAAGAATTCAATCTAAATTTCTAAACACTTGCTTTTCTAAAGAAAAGATTACGATAAAATTTGGGTAACCTATCAATCTTTCGAAAAACGATACACCGAATTTTGAAATCCATAAAACGTTTGATAGAAACTCGAAATCCAGATACTATGTTTTACATAATTTTATTACTCCGATAAAACGTTTCACAGAAGTCTCATTTGACAGAAACACTAATGCCAGATTATCAGTTCGTTTTTTTTTCATTCGACAACAATATCCTTATACCGATTTTTAAAAGACAGAAGTAACGCTTACCAGAAAATTTCCAGCCATATAAAACCTTTTCCATCTTGGGTTGGATTTAGTATTACGAAGCAGGATTTTGAGGGGGGCGGTGAGGGGGGGAGGTGAGGGGGGTTCCCCCTTCCCCCTGGTACCACTCCTATTACAAGGTAACGCACCGTTCTGGAGATAATCAAATTATTGTTTTATATACAAACTGGTAAAAATTGGTAAAAATTTAGTATTCGGTAACAGTATTTTGGTGGGGGGGAGGGTGGAGGGATCCCCCGCCCCCCTGGTACCACTCTCATTACAAGGTAACGCACCATTCTTGAGAAAATAAAATTATTGTAACCTAACCTAACCTTTTTTTTTATCTAACCTAACCTACACGGGGCAACCGACACGGGGCACCCTGTAGGTTAGGTTAGGTTTGTTTATAAAAAAGCGAACGAAGCGAGCCCACCCACAAAATCTGGTCGCATAAACCCTCATAACATCTAAAAGAGAAACTAAATCAGATCCGACACGGGGCACCTTGTAGGTTAGGTTAGGTTTGTATATAAAAAAGCGAGCAAAGTGAGCCCACCCACAAAATCTGGTCGCACAAATCCCCATAACATCTAAAAGAGAAACTAACTCAGATCCGACACGGAGCACCCTGTAGGTTAGGTTAGGTTTGTATATAAAAAAGCGAGCGAAGCGAGCCCACTTACAAAATCTGGTCGCACAAACCCCCATAACATCTAAAAGAGAAACTAAATCAGATCCGACACAGGGCATCCTGTAGGTTAGGTTAGGTTTGTATATAAAAAAGCGAGCGAAGCGAGCCCACCCACAAAATCTGCTCGCATAAACCCCCATAACATCTAAATGAGAAACTAAATCAGATCCGACACAGGGCATCCTGTAGGTTAGGTTAGGTTTGTATATAAAAAAGCGAGCGAAGCGAGCCCACCCACAAAATCTGCTCGCATAAACCCCCATAACATCTAAAAGAAAAACTAAATAAGAACCGACACGGGGAGCCCTGTAGGTTAGGTTAGGTTTGTATATAAAAAAGCGAGCGAAGCGAGCCCACCCACAAAATCTGGTCGCACAAACCCCCATAACATCTAAAAGAGAAACTAAATCAGATCCGACACAGGGAATCCTGTAGGTTAGGTTAGGTTTGTATATAAAAAAGCGAGCGAAGCGAGCCCACCCACAAAATCTGCTCGCATAAACCCCCATAACATCTAAATGAGAAACTAAATCAGATCCGACACAGGGCATCCTGTAGGTTAGGTTAGGTTTGTATATAAAAAAGCGAGCGAAGCAACCCTTTCTAAAAAAAAAAAAAAAGGTTTGGTTAGGTTACAATAATTTGATTTTCTCAAGAACGGTGCGTTACCTTGTAATGGGAGTGGTACCAGGGGGGCGGGGGATCTCCCCCCCGAAATACTGTTAGGTACCAAATACTTTACCAATTTTTACCAGTTTGTATTTGAAAACAATAATTTGATTATCTCCAGAACGGTGCGTTACCTTGTAATGGGAGTGGTACCAGGGGGGAGGGGGAACCCCCTCTCCCCCCTCCTACCCCCCATCCCCCCAAAATCCTGCTTCTTAATACTAAATTTTTACCCGAAACTTTTTAGGTTATTTTCGGTCTCAGAACCGAATCTGCCCACCCCGACTTCCACGTAGTCTTGTCTGTCCTACCCTAGAGTGTTTTTATGAACTCGGAGGCGCGAAGGGAGATGCAGCCCGCTGTGACAAAACGCGGCACCAGCACGAGCTGGAGCGGCTGAGGCTGGTCGCCGCCGAAGGTGGCGACCAAACAGCCGAAGCTGCGAAGGCTCGTGCTGATGCCGCGTTTTGTTACGCAAGGGCGGAGGGGCTGCACTTCCCGAAGCGCCGGAGCCGTCACAAATTCGAAATGGATGGAAGATTTAGGTTAAACTTTGATAATTTGCCAAAAGTGTTTGGTGAGGTTACTTAACCATCTGGCACGAAATTAGTTAGGAAATGTTAAAGGTAATAAAAAAAAAGTAACTAGGTACAATATTTAATAGATATCTATCTACAGTACTTCAAGCTACATAATGGACATCGGTCATTTAATTTTATGGTAGGTACCTAGTATTTATAACGCTCTGAATAACTAGAAAGATTGAGTACATAATTTTGTTATAGGTCTTTCCTGAACCATGATTTTTCGGGATCACAAAATATATGGAAAACAAATTATATGGAAAACAAACATGCGGTAAAGTGAATTATCTGGATGTTAAAATTTCTGGAAAATGTTTAGATGTATTTTGTATTTCTGTCTTGTAAAAAAAAAACATATGAAAATCTGGCTTAAGAATTTATGGAATTCGAATTCCTGTATTATGAAAAAAAAGAAATCAAAAATCTGTCAAACGTTCCTATGGATTTCAAAAATCTGTCTTGTAATTTTCGTGACATAAATACGTAACCTAAAATTTGGCATGGATATAGATTACATCCCAGGAAAGGACGTAGGCTACTTTTTTTCAAATGTTATCATGGTTGAGATAAAAAAATAAGGGTTGCAAGTTTGTATGGGGAACAAAATGTTAGGTGACTCCGCCTCTTTTTGCACTCATGAAAATTATTACACATTTTTTTATTACGAATGATTACCGATTTCAAAATTAATGATAATGATGTAATGTAAACCTATTCTAATAAACGAGCAATATTTGTCTTTTATTTATGTGGGAAAATCCGTTTTCTTTTGCAATGTGGTTCGTAATTGAACCACTAGAGCCATCTAGTGGCAAGAGGCAACCAACGAACGCCAGTTCGTTGGTTGCCTCTTAGCTTAGGCCAAGATGTTTAAAAAATAGATAAAATTGTCAGTCATGTCACACTAGATGGCGTTCGTTTAACGATTATTTTTTCTCTATTTTTACACGAGCAGAGCTCGGTCGCCCAATATTTAGGTATTGAAATAGACCAACGTTTAGAACAGACAGAGCCATCTGTGTGTCAACTGTGACAACAAAGTTTAGGAAAAAGCGCACGGCATCGAACCCTAGATACCTACCTACCTAATAATAAAATTGTAATTTAATTTTGTGATTGAGATAATGCTGTTTCCAACTTTTCAGTTCAGCCGGGTTTTTTAATTTTTGAATGAATTGCTTGTTCATTTCTTTAATTTTTTTTTCTGCGATTAGATAGCAGCGCCGCCGTTTCTATCGGACTTCAGTGGTGGCGCGTACTCTACAACCAATTATTTGTAACTAAATATTGAATGGTACCTGTACCATTCAATACATCCAAAATTCATTATGTAGGTAGGTATTTTTAATCTTTTATCTTACAACGACACAAATAATTGGTTGTAGAGTACGCGCCACCACTGAAGTCCGATAGAAGCGGCGGCGCTGCTATCTAATCGCAGAAAAAAAAATTAAAGAAATGAACAAGCAATTCATTCAAAAATTAAAAAACCCGGCTGAACTGAAAAGTTGGAAACAGCATTAACTCAATCACAAAATTAAATTACAATTTTATTATTAGGTAGGTAGGTATCTAGGGTTCGATGCCGTGCGCTTTTTCCTAAACTTTGTTGTCACAGTTGACACAAAGATGGCTCTGTCTGTTCTAAACGTTGCGTGTGACTGAAATAGAAAGTTTTAGTAAGTATGCGTTTTGTTTAGCAATAACATTAGGGGCGAAAAATAGATTTTCAAAAATTTTGGAAGTCGATTTAGTTTTTGAAGATGTCATGTTAGATTTTTCAAAAAATTATATTTGATATCAATCCACTAACCTCTTGATTTTGACATGGATTTTGATATGATGGCATGATTTTTATTTTCTAAATTCACACATTGTTGCATTTTCTGGGCGCACTATTTGATTTATCGAAATAAAAAGTATCCTAGAGCACAATCGACATAGAGACGATTCTAACGATACCTCATTCATCAAAATCCATTGAGCCGTTTAGGAGAAACGTGGTAATAAAGAATATTACTTACATACCCACCCACCCACATACATAGAAACGCGTGATCTACATAACCCTGTGACTTGACAGTCAGCCGGGTAATTAGGCACGTAAATTACGTGATACCGGGTACTGTGTGAAGTGTTCACTTCACACAGAAATAATCTTTAGGTAGAGTGCGCAGCAAACTTAATGGCGGCTGAAGTGCGCAGCAAATTCGACTTTGCGCAGGTACAGTCAACGCAATTGCGGGGAAGTGAAGGTGGTGAGGGGCGGGGCTAGGCGGGCTATGTAGATAAAGATTACTGTATTCTATTGCGTTGACTGTACCTGCGCAAAGTCGAATTTGCTGCGCACTTCAGCCGCCATTAAGTTTGCGGCGCACTCTACGTGACGCAAAGTAAAAAAGTGATCTAGGTTTTAGAGATCTTTTGGACCAAATACCTAGGTAGGTACCTACCATCGCGGGCGTTTTCAGAAGATCAGCACCACAGTTTCATCACAATCTGGTCAATGGTTTAGGAACGCATAGCGGACAAACATACTTAGGTAGGTACATTTTTATTTAGATATGTACCTACCTACCTACATAAGCATTGTCCCATTAATTTCTTCACCTGAAACGTCATGCATGACCATCCAATTCAAAAACGTAATACTTACTTAGTACCTATTAGGTAGGTACGTTAATAAGGAATACCTTCCTACAACCAATTTGTGTCATTGCAAGTAAAAAGATCAAAATACCTAAGTAGGTAAGTACTTATATGAATTTCGGATGTATTGAAAAGTAGGTAGGTAGGTACTTACCTATTTCAAAAAAGTGATAAGAGTATTATGAGTAAGTAGGTACCTATGTAGATATGTATTTACAAAAAATATAGGTACCTACCTATGTAGACACCTAAAAGTATTCTATCAGTTAGGTAGCTGGTTCCATTGTACAAGCTTTGCTTAGTTTGGATCTATTCTATTCTATGGTTTGGGGCTAGATGGAGCTGTGTGAAAAATGTCCACCAATATTTATTTGTTTATTTATCCTATTCTAATAAACGAGCAATAATTGTTTGATGTTTTAAGTTTGAAGTTTGTTTGTATGTAGGTACCTACTGAGGTTCTCGAAAACGGCTCTAACAATTTCGATCACCACCAATTACATTATAAGAACGCATAGCGGCCAAACATACCTACCTACATACATTTTTATACCTATATAATAGACAACCAATTTGTGTCGTTGGAATTATAAATATCAAAATAGGTAAGTACCTACTTATTTAAGTACCTACCTGTATGAATTTCAGATGTAAGTACCTACTTACCTATTGAAAAGTAGGTAGGTAGGTACCTATTTCAATAAAGTGTTATCCTATCCTATTCTATTAAACGAGCAATATTTGTTTGTCTGTACCTACTAACGTTCTCGAAAACGGTTCTACCTAATGATTTCGATAAAATTTGCGGTACATAAAATTTGCGGTACAGGGGTTTAAGGGGACGAAAAATCGATCTAGCTAGGCTAGGTCTCATAACTGGGAAAATTCGTTTTCTCGACATTTTCACGCAAAAAGGTTTACCAGTGCAATGTGGTTCGTAATTTCACAATTTTTGATGAGACTAAAGTGGCCAAGTGAATTAGGTGTCCGCCTCTCAACCGAAGGCTTCGAGTTCGAATCTCAGCCAGTAAAAGTTTACTTTTTGTAAGTTTTATTTCTTTTTCTTTTTTAATTTTTATCTATTTGCACCCGAGCATAGTTCGGTCGCCCAGATATTAAAGTATTAAGTACCTACCTAAAGTATTTACAAAAAAATATAGAAGTAGGTACCTATAGTTATCTGGTTCCCATAGTACAAGCTATGCTTAGCTATGCGATTTTGATGAAATTTGCGGTAGGTACGGGGGCTTACGGAGGCGAAAAACCGATCTAGCTAGGTCTCTTATCTGGGAAAATTCGTTTTCTCGGCATTTTCATGCAAAAAGATTTACCAGTGCAATACCTAATGAGTTTTAAAAAAATTGAATAAAAAGAACCTAGCCCATGTGTTATTTCAGGTCATAATCTATGTAGGTAATATATTCCATTCCAAGTTTCAATAAAATCCGTTTAGTAGTTTTGGCGTGAAAGAGTAACAAACATCCATCAATACATCCATCCTCACAAACTTTCACATTTCTCATATTAGTAGAATTAGCATACGCGAACGAAGTCGCGGGCACAGCTAGTAAAATAATATAATTTACTTACTCATTAGAGACGACCTCGGTGGCGTGGCGGGCGAGTACTCGGATGAAACGCTAGAAGTGCTAGATCAATTCTTGCGGCGAGACAAATGTTTGAGTATGAAAATGAATTTTCTAAAAGACAGCAACACAAAGAAACACATAAAAAAATACTAGTGTAAAAAAAAACTGTCTTACAGACTTTTGTGCTGGGTGTTACGGATTTGGGTAGGTATTCGTAGTTTTTCATAGTTAAACTTATAATAGTCTCCCTATCCTAGCAAAGCCAGATAGAAAGTGGCAATGGGCTTTCATCTTGACCCATGGAATACTTACTTCTTGTGTCGTTATGTGCCACACTAGAAGTGACTAGAAGGACATTTTCTATCGGTAGAAATCTACTATCACTGGGGTTACAGTCGTGAGCCTATTTAGGTCCAACACATTAATTGACAGTCATCACAGAATACTTTAAATTTTAAGTAAAGTTTTCTTTTGAGAGCCAGAGCCCGAACTATTTTTCCGTTACGTTCCATTCTCGAATAGATTCGAAACTTATTCGAAATTGAAAATGCATTTCTCGCTTCATTTAGCACAAATTAATCAAGGCAGTTTACAAATTCAATAGGCACTTTGTTCGTACTTTGGGTGCAAAGTTTCCAGTAGATTATGTAATAGGTTCGCAACTTGCGCCTACACAAGTTTCACTCAAGTTACGCTCAAGTAACGGCAAGTTATGTACGAATTTGAGTCCGTGGGTGTGTGTAGATGGGTGCTTTTTGTGGTAAATTAAGTTTTCATTCCATCTATTCGAAAAGGACGACTTTGTTCGCCTTTAAGTGCGCCCAAAGTAGATGATTCCTCTTCAAGGAACTTTTAGCGGGCAGTAATGAGTTTTTAATCCTCTTTAAAAGTTTAGCGGGCAGTAATGAGTTTTTAATCCCCTTTAAGTGCGCCGGAATTATCTATGAATTATCTTTGCCGCGCACTTTTGAGGTACAACTACTTTCCACATTCATCTCAAATCTACCAAGATGAATGAGGGAAGACTCTTCCAAAAACACCACAGTTGTAATCACATTTAGAGATTTATTACTCTGCAGTTTTCTATCCATACATAATTGTAATTCCAACCTGATAAAATCCGGTGCGTTTTCGTCAGCGCGATCTAGAACGATGGTCTACTGGCGCCATCTAGTTTGTTTTCGTGGAACTATTGAGCAATTCTAGCGGAAGAGATTTTTTGTTTGAACGCGCTAATCTCACAAAACAGGTTTTTATAATAGCTACCTACAACGTTTTTAATATTCATTATTCTGTATATTTATTTAGCTATTTATTTATATTTATATTGTTTGTGAGAGAAATAAATAAATAAATGAAATGAAATCTCAGGAACTACCAGTCGGATTTGAAAAATTATTTCTGTATTTGATAGCTAAACTCTTGAGGAAGGTTATAGGCTACTTTTCATCATCATCATCATCATCACCATAAACCATCACTACGGGGGCAACGCCGCGAGGGCGCTGCTAGTATCGGATAAACATACCGCCCACCATTCAGCCGGCGCGCGGCCACCGTCTGAATAAAAAAATTTAATCCCCGATTACTCTTCTCAAGTGGAACTTCGTTGATTTAACACATTCCTTTCTCCTCCCTTTTATTTTCTCATAGATTGTAATGAAAAGTAGAGTGTATCACTCGGGCGCAAAATATATTTTTGGCTCGGGCGACGTACTTTAAATCCCTCGCTTCGTTCAGGATTCTACTAAAGAATCCCTCGCTACGCTCGGGATTCTACTCTAGAATCCTTCACTTCGCTCTGGATTCAAAAAAGCGCCCTCGCCGTAAAAATATTATTTTCCCCCCATATAATACAATCTACTATTCTAAAGTTTGTAAAGCAGTAATGCTTTACTTTGGTGAAGCACCAGTTAAGTAATAAAAATACCTGCCTGTGTAAATTACCTAGGAATATAACTTCGATCATTAAGTTTTATGTAGGTAACTTACAGTAGGTAACTAGGACCTATTTATAGTTAAGGTAATGGCAAACCATTTAAATAAATAAATAAATAATGCTGAACATTTCACACAGCATCATTGTAGTCCCAAAGTCAGCAGAGCTTGTGTTATGGGAACCACATGACTGATATACTACTTATGTAAGTACTTTTTTTTGTAAATACATACATATTATACATAGAAAACACACAGACTCGAGACAAATCGCCGTCCCCGGAGAACAAAATGATAACTACAAAAACGTAACTTTTCAGGAGGAGCAAAAAACATGTTTTCGTTAATAACTTCACAAATACTGGACGTAGACAGATGATTGTTAGCTTTAAGCAATGCTGATTTTTTATGCATTCGGAATGTTTTAATGACACACGCGTAAGTAATGCCAAAATAGAGATATTTAAAATATAAGAAGTTAGTCAAAATCAATCACCGTCTAAGTTCTATAATGTCGATTATCATTTTATTCCTCGTATTTTCTAGGCAAAACCTAATATTGTACCACTATTCTATCATGTTATTCGACGCTTTACCAGGGTGGAAGCGATTATGATAATAGTGCTAGTAGTATTATACGAAATGCAAGGACGAGTTTTGACGAGAATAAAATGATAACATGCGGTTATCATTATCTAGATGAATATTTTTCACGAGAACATAATGATAATGATTGTTTGTCATATTAACAGGTGTAAATACAATTTGATAAGATTATAGTACAACTTTATTCTTGTAACTTCAGGCATGGGTCGAATCGTGGAATAGTATTGTAATATTTTGTAACTTCGCGAATAACTGTATGAAAGTTACGAAAAAAATTGAGCAGATGTATTAGCACCCAAAGATTACAAATATGGCATAACACTAAATCTAAGATAATGGCAGTTATCATTTTGTTCCCCGGGGACGGCGAAATATTTGCAAATCATACAAACATTTGTCTCGCGGCGGGGATCGAACCCGCATCCTCCTACGTCATAGGCGGGCCTTCACCCACTGCGCCACAGAGGTCGTCAACAGTTGATTGGTACTTCCAGATAAATAATGCGCATCGGTTAATTTCATGTTTTCTGAGTATGAACGACAGCATCTAGGCAGTATATAAGCTCTTAGATTCCACAAAACAGAATGTGGCAGAAGTGCACGTCGTTAGCTGCGCAGCTCGCACGGCTTGCAACTATTTTGCTTTTCTTAAAAATGACATTGATATTTATTTGTTTGCGATAAAGTTGAAATTATGAGTAATTTTCATTTCCAAATTAGTTTTTGTTACTGTACTTCCGTACTATTTTTATGTTTTTCGCCTCCATCACCAAGGTTACAATAAAAAAGGTTCCATAGTTTACCAATCTCTGTTTAAATTCAAAAGCTTATCGATGTCAATTTCACAAAACTGCATTAGACTGCACGCGGCCTGCCGCGTCCTTGCGACAAGGCCCCTTCGAGGCCGCTCTAACTACCCGGTGACATTGCGTTGAGCTTTACGCGATATTTACTTTAGAATAGGGTTGTTTATTACATTATTGTAATAATACCTACTAGTAAAGAAATCTAATTTGGTGATTTTTAAAACTAGATCATCATCATTCATCTTTATAAATACACTAGCAGCGCCCTCGTGGCGTTGCCCCCGTAATGATGGTTTATGGTGATGATGGTGATGATGACGAAAAGTAGCCTTTAACCTTCCTCAAGAGTTTAGCTATCGAATTCAGAAATAATTTTTCAAACCGGACTGGTAGTTCCTGAGATTCGCGCGTTCAAAGTATAGAAATAGATAGGTAGGTATACAACATATCAGGGTATTAATCACGTAAATATGGGTATTTTAGACGTGATAAATACCCGGATAAATAATCTATTTATAATGTGTTCTGATCGCGAAAGTTTAGTCATGTTTTCATTAAACTGAAATATTAAACTGATGTAACTTTATGAAATGATGCTGACTGCGTTTGAGAAGCTGTGTTTTAATTTATATCATTTTATTTTGTGGTTTAGGAGATAGGAACATCGCTACTTATTCGTAGAGGGTACTAGGTCGTAGCCGTTGTCGTAGCTGCTACGGCGTAGCCACGTAGCAGTTTCTTAGTAGCCTGTTTTTTTTTAATTTAATGGATAGAATAGTAATCTTAATAGGGAACCTGCATTATTTTTATTTTTGCTTTCATTTGAATGAATTTTATGTAGAACTAGCTGTTACCCGCGACTTCGTACGCGTTCGCGTAATTTTTAACCGACTTCCAAAAAAAAACGAAAGTTAAAAACAAAAAGTTATCGAGTCGGCAAGTTCTTTTACAAGTGGCTAAATTAAAAATTTAAAAAACCGACTTCAATACAAGCTGTTGGGTAAGGCCAAGGGTGAGCTGATTAAAATGAGCCCAAACATGGATGTTCTACTGTTATTCACTGAGAAGTTCCATTGATCAGGTCCTGACTCCATCATCAGATCAGCTAGCTGTCACCATATTATTACATTGTGGTCGAAATGCTGAGTTCCAAGTTTCAACTCAATCGGCCAATTTACTGAGGAGTTCTGTTGAACAGCTCCTGACTCCATCATCAGATCAGTTCAATGTTACCATAATATTGAATTGTCACCGATAACCTATAAAGCTTTTTGCCTATCGCTTCAAGTGTGCCTATAAAATTTGAAGGGTTACCTCGATTTCTCCAAGATCCCATCATCAGATCCTGACCTGATGACCAAAAGGACCAATCGGAAAGTGTACCCTTTCAAACAAAAAAAGAATTTTTGAAATCGGTCGAGGCGTCTTCGAGTAATCGGTGAACATACATAAAAAAAAGCACAAAAAAAAAAAAAAAAAGATTCCGACGAACTGAGAACCTCCTCCTTTTTTCGAAGTCGGTTAATTAAAAAATAGGTTCTATTAAAGAACTTTTCCAGACCACGTTACAGGTAAATTTTTTCTGACCCTGAAAAACCTGAACATCCTGAAAAAAACTGAAAACTAAAAACTGAAAATCATGAAATCCTAAAAAAACCTGAAAAACCTGAAAACTGAAAATCCTGAAATCCTGAAAATCTTGAAAGACCTGAAATCCTAAAAACCTTTAACTGAAAATCCTGAAATCCTAAAAAACCTGAAAAACCTGAAAATCCTGAAATCCTGAAAATCCTGAAAAACCTAAAAACTGAAAATCCTGAAACCCTGAAAAACCTGAATACTAAAATCCTAAAAAACCTGAAAATCCTGAAAACCCGAAAACTGAAAATCCTGAAATCCTGAAAACCCTGAAAATCCTAACAATCTTAAAAAACTTGAAAACTGAAAATCCTGAAAAACATGAAACTGACAATCCTGAAATCCTAAAAACCTGAAAACCTGAAAGAAAACTGAAATCCTAAAAAAAATGAGATCCTGAAAAATCTGAAAATCCTGAAAAACCTGAAACGGAAATCCTGAAATCCTGAAAATTCTAAAAACCTGAAAACTGAAAATCCTGAAACCCTGAAAACCCTGGAAAACCTGAAAATCTGAAAACTGAAATCTTGTCAAACCTAAAATCCTGAAAACTGAAATCCTGAAAATCCTGAAATACCTGAAAACTGAGATCCTGAAAATCCTGGAAAACCTGAAAACTGAAATCCTGAAAACTGAAAATCCTGAAAAACCAAAAACCTGAAAACTGAAATTCCTGAAAAACCTGAAAACTGAAAATCCTGAAACCCTGAAAACCCTGAAAAACCTGAAAACGGAAATCCTGAAATCCTGAAATTCCTGAAAAACCTGAAAACTGAAAATCCTGAAAAAAACTTCGATTTAAACAAACGAAGCTTCCTCATTTCGAAATCTAATTTTTTTCATGTTAAATGCTTGATGATACGATTTTTCATTCAACCATTTCTTCCCGTTTAAAATTTTCAAATGTCCTTTCTTATGGATGTTTTTTATAAGTACACATACAAAGTTTGAAGCAAATCGAACCACCCGTTAAGAAGTTCCATTACCAACTGGAACACCCTCTGGCACTCCCTCTGAAGGATAATTTTGAATTTTTTTTTTATAGGTATTTTTTATTTGTACTGAAATATATTTGTACCGAGTTTCAAACAAATTAAACTACCCGTTAAAAAGTACCCATACAAATTTTAACATTTGTTTCACCCCGTTTTGAGGGTAGTTTTAAAAAAAAATTCATAAACTTTTTTTAAATATTTTGAAGAACATAACTGCTAAGTTTCAAGTTTCTATGTTCAAAAAATAAGATTTTTCATACAAACATTTTTAGCCCTTTTCATCCCCTTAGAGGTCGAATTTTCAAAATTCCTTTCTTAGTGCACCTCTACATCATAAGAGGAACGCACCCTGCAAATTTCATGCTTCTAGGACTTATAGTTTAGGCTGTGCGTTGATATGTCAGTCAGTAACGAAAGCCTTTTATATATTCTGATAGACCACGACTTTAAAAAAAAATTAAAATACTTCAATTTAATGTAAAAAATTGCGGTTTCAAACTGACCGTTTAAATTTTCGCGAGCAAACGGATGTACAGTTACGATGACGTCACTCCTGTCGAGGAGAACGTTAAAAAGGACCTAAAACTATAAAACTAATTTTATTGATAATAAACCCTATAGCCATCGGAACATGGTTCTAAACTTAATAAAATAATAATAAATTAAAATGAAAGTCTACCTGTCAAGAGATGGCGTTTTGCGAAATATTTTTATTCAGCTACTTGTCGTGAGATGGCGTTATCTACCGTTATCAATTCTGTTAGTCTTTATCTACAAGACATAAGATTGATAATACAATGGCTATTATTCATGGTCCACTAAACATAGCTATTCGCTTAGGGATGTGCCACAAGACGAATGTATCGAAATCTACTATTACCTACCAATTGATGTGTAACGATCGGTAGCACGTCAGGTTATATTTGTGATGGTCGAAATAAAAAGCTTTTCTTATCTTTCTTTCCTTATTTACACAATCAAAGTTCACAATCAAAGTAAATTATTTACACAAACAAATAAAATAAAAAAAAAATCGTAAATTGTATCACTGTTTAAAATAATGGTTCTTTTTCTTATTGTGTTCTCTTTTTATGGTGTAGGTACAGTACAATAAAGTTATATTATATTCTAAATATTTGAAAAATATTAGAGCGAGTGAGCGAGCGAAGCGAGCAAAGATCTTAGTGGTTAGCTAGGCGATTTTGCTCATTAATTTATTGATTATCATCACACTAATATAAAATGCAAAAGTTTGGATGGATGGATGTTTGGATGTATTTTTTTTCCACTTGACAACCCCTGAACCGATTTGGCTGAAATTTAAAATATAGAATAGATAAAGACCGGGAAAAATGACAAATTATATAAAAAATGACAGATCATGTCAAAAATGACACTAGATGTTATTACCTATGAGAAAAGATGTCAAAAATGACAGATTAAATAAAAAATGACACTAATTGTCAAAATTGACAGATTAAAAACAACAGATGTTTTTATGCCATTTTTGACATAATCTGTCATATTTTACATCTAGTGTCATTTTCTACATATTTTTTTAGTGTGTGTTCAAAAGGCCTTATCTCGGAAACTCCCGTTCTTAATTCAAATGAAAGCTATTGAAGAGATCTTCATTTAAAGCATAGATTCTCAACCTTATTTTCCTCACCGCCCACTTTGAAAATATTTTTTTTTCTAGAGCCCCCCAAAAAATAAAAAGTAGGTAAGATAGCGGCGGGGGGGGGGGGCGCTATCTTATCTACTTTTTATTTCAGTATGTGGTTTTCCTGTTTTAATTTTAGGTAGGTACTTTAGTGATAGTGATTAGGGCATGGTCGTCACACTTTTCTGGTTAAGGGCCGCATAGGACATTGTGAGGTATCACTGCGGGCCGCACATTCTTGAATTATTTAGTTGACGATTTTTCGAAATTCCTAAAGGGGTTAAAAGCCAAGGTACCAACTAACTTGAAACTTATCATAAGTTTACGGGGCTCGAAGACTCGCTGCTTATCAGTTCCTATTCTGCGGTCTGACATAACTCACTTTGCTCGCAATATAACTCCTACTCATGAAGTTAAAATGCGAGTGAATTGAGCTTCAAACCAAGCGAGCGAAGTGAGCCGAATTTTTGTAAGTCAAATACAATACGTGACATTTGATTTTTTTTTTGCAGTTTTCTAAGAAAAGCTAGCTTATCGGTTCATATTCTGTGGTTAGACATTACTCACTTTACTCGCAATATACCTTACTTATGAAGTGAAATGCGAGCGAAGCGAGCCCAATTTTTTAACACAAATGCAACATTGTGACACTTGATTTTGTTTGTGGTGATCAAAGAAAAAAATCGCTGCTTATTGGTTCCTAGTCTGTGGTTAGACTTAACTCACTTTATTCACAATATAACTTTATAAATAAGGATTTATAAAGTTAAATGCGAGCTCAGCGAGCCAAATTTTTTAAGACAAATGTAACATGTGACACTTGATTTTATTTGCGGTGCTCATCGAAAGGCTCGCTGTTTGTCGGTTTCTATTCTTTGGTCAGACATAACTCAATTTGCTCGTATTATACCTACTCATGAAGCTAGATGCGAGAAAAGCGAGCTCCAAACTAAGCAAACAAAGCGACCTTCCCTATCTCGAAGTTTTATAATCAATTATAATTATTATTGTAGCAACGTAGGTAGTATCATTCATCATCATCATTTCCTTGCCCTTTTCCAACTAGGTTGGGTCGGCACAACATTTTCTCTAACGTGGTAGCATCAATATCTATTATCTATCAAAATTGTTTGCTTGGCCACGGGCTGCACCAATACCGTCCACACTTTGACGACCACTGGATTAGGGTGTTTTTTTTGCCTATTTTAGATTACATTATCGCCCCCCTGCTTCATTTCAACGCCCCCCAATTTTCTCTAGGTCTTCTACTGCCCCCCTGAAAGTCTCAAACGCCCACAGGGGGGCGTTATCGCCCACGTTGAGAACCTATGATTTAAAGTGACAGCTGTCAAACTTCAAACGGCCATATCTCGGTAACTACTCGTCCTAGACTTCCCTTTCTTAGTTCAAATGAAAGCTATGACCAAGATCTACATTTTAGATGATAGATGTCATTTTGACAGCTGTCATTGAAAATGTAGATCTAGGTCATAGCTTTCATTTGAGCTTAGAAAGAAGAATCGAGGATGAGTAGTTTTCGAGATATGGCCGTTTGAAGTTTGACAGCTGTCACTTTAAATGAAGATCTCTTCAATAGCTTTCACTTGAACTGATTATGATGAAAAATCTTAGGCATTATGAAATTAATGCATTTATATCAGGCATATCAATTTTTAGACATTCATGTTAGGCACTTTGCTATAAAGGCAAATTGCGTTTTAGACACTGTACTGTACAACTCGGGTAAACTGAGTTTAAAATAAATTGCCATTCAGGCATATTGCGTCTTATGTGTTTCAAATCTTAGGCGAAAAATTATGAGAATAATGCATTTAACTTATCATCAGGCATATTACTTTTTAGATATTCATGTCAGGCATATTGCTACAAAGGCAAATTGCATTTTAGATGAATCGCGAACGACCCTTGTTTCTGATTCTGACTAAATATATATGTTTCAGGCTTTTTGTGTTGCTTATGTTTATGATTAGTAATCATAACCATTAAAGTTATCGATAGCACATTCATCAGTATAAAGGGTCACATCCTTAATTGAGAAGATTTTTACGTCACTGATGCTACTCGACGCTGATTGGTGTATTGAAATACGTTCCGTTTCACGTACTTATAATTCGTAATAATTGTTAAAAATCAATACTAACTAAAATAAAAACGTTGCACTGGGTCTTCTTTTATGTTTTTTTTGCATTTAAGACTCAAAATATTGAAAAATATTACGATTGCATGTTCCCTATTGTAATATGCCGTCTCTTTTCATAGTTTTCATAGTGGTTTCATGAAAGTGACAAGAACAAAACGTAATACGAATCATTTATGATTCTACTATAACGGCCTTTTTAGCCCCGCAACTCTTGTCGGTGTAATGATAAAATTTTCTCCATTGAAATGAAATGATTTATTTGCGTGAAGTGTGGTGCACATTTATCTCTTTCCAATGCGATCTCTTTTATTTCCTTATCGACATGTTTTTTCCATAGCCTTTATATCTTCGTAGCTCATGAAATATTCTCATACAAGTCAAAAACCTCTGTTAACAAGATAAGTTTCATGACGTGTTTTGACAGCCCGGGTGACATGGGCTATGTGACGTCACTTTAAATTAGGTATGACGGTAAAATAAACGTGAATTTGAAACGCGCGATCATAATCTAATCTGTTTTATATAAAAAGGAAAGAGTACTATCCACAAATAAAGACAGGACGTTGTTTAACCAGTGTTCAATTTAAACATCTTTCATAAGTAAGTCCACTCTGAATTATTCGTTTTGTAATTGGTCGATTTTGGTGTGAATAACGTCTTCTACAAGATCAAGGCTAAGAAATTTTTGCTCCATTTCTAAACAATGCGACTGGGTGCATAATTCCGTCGTTTTCCTAACGTTTGCGCTTATCAGCAACTACCCTCAACTTCTTTCAGAACTCTTATACAATGACTTCGGAACTTCGTGTTGAGTTGAGGAACTGTAGGCACTTTACTATCGCCATTTGAACTTACGAGTATATTTACTATCGAGATCTGTAGATCTGTACCAAATGTTTTTGGACATACCTCTGACTGCTCATTTAGACATCTTTAAAGGATCTAAAAAATAACTAAAAGATCTGAAAGAATATGTCTACCGCACCTTGGGAAAGTCATGATCATATTTTTTTTCCATTGTTTGAAAATTCTAAATCATATCGTATATGTTTCATACCTTCTTGGTTGGCCATTAATTTCTGGACATTTGGAACTGAAACAGAACAGAACGAATTAATCTCAAAATTTGCCGACGTCAAGAGTGTTTTTTCACAAAGAAAACAAACAGGGTACATAGTACGTGACTAATTAGTTTCGGCGCGAGTTTTATTCATAATTTTCAGCGTATCTGGATTGTCTCTCCACGCTGCTATTGCGAAAAGGGCTTTGCTGAGCTGACTTTAGATTCAATTTAACTTGAACACGCAATTCAGAAATAAATATTATTATATGATAGAAAATAGGGCTGTCAAAAATGTGGCATTGATAGTCCGACAATTAAAGTCCGCAGTAAATGTGACTCGTGTCCCAAGCGATGATTCATTTCAATTCCCTAAAGAATTGTCTTAACTGATTCATGAACATAGACTCAAGTCTGAGCTCAGATTCTGAATAAGGAGTTTAGTGAAGTATTAAAAAGTCGATTTAAACTTGAATGTCTTGAGAACAAGGCTAACCTAGTGCAGTTTCCTTCTACTGAAGGTCTCTACAAAATAAAACTCGATCTTCAGCTTTACTTATAAAAAAATCGATACACTACGTGGCACTACTTCTTAAAACAACGCTAACACATTACTCGTTTATGTTATTTTGCGATTATAAAAACATCATTCTTCTAATTTACAACGTCAACCATTCCGGTATCATTACCGCTGCGTTTTATTTCGTTCTCCAAAATGACAGTAATTTGCTCCGCTTTGGTAATTTGTTTGAATACGTCATCACAACAGAGTGACCTAACCTCATTAGTCATTAGTAGATTATACATTCTTATTTACTAGCTGACACTCCGCTGGAGCGAGTGGTGGCCATACGTGATTTGGGCCTCACTATGGATTCAAAACTTGACTTCAACACACACGTCACAAATATCTGTAAGCAATCCTGTAAAACACTGGGCTTCATAATGAGGACTACGTGGGAGTTCCCTGACTTGCGAGCAGCGCTCATGCTTTATAAAGCCTATGTGCGCAGTCGCCTTGAGTTTGGAGCGATTGTCTGGGACCCTCACGAAACTAAGTACACTTTGATGATCGAACGAGTCCAGCGCAAGTTTGCTCGATATGCGTACAAAAGAATGTACGGTTATTACCCCTACTTGTACCCCTCTCTATTCGTTTCCGGGATGGTCGGGCTCGACACGCTCAAGCTGAGACGAAATATGCTTCTGCTCATGCATTACTTTATGATTCTGCGCGGTGGGGTGGACAATCGAGAGACCTTGGAACGGATGGCACTAAATGTCCCACGACTGCGTATGACTGGTGCTGTGGGTGGACAGGGTCCGCGGCGTCAACCGCCACTGTTTGCGCAACCGCCTGGTTTGCGTACCTGTGCTGGGGCTGCGGCTCCTACGCCGCGAGCACTAGCTCTTCTTAATAATTTCTTAGGTCAAACAGATGCTGACGTTTTCGTTGACAACGCTGTTAAATTTTATCGCATGCTATATTTATTTTTTAATTTTAATTTTGACTCTTTATAAATTTTCCATTTTATTATTTTTAAATGTATCTAACATAAAGTGATTTATTATAACATTTGGACGACTTGGACCTTTCTGTAAGTCCATTTGTGTTTTTGTATAAATAAATAAATAAATAAATAAAATAAATAAATTATGAAACAAAACGAAATAGTCCAAGTTTTAGGCCTCTATTAATAAAATCGGCTCAACTTCTTCAACTTCAAAAAGTTGCACCACAGATTTAACTATTGTCATCCTTTTTTGTTAGACAGTGACAAATAAGGATGGAAATAGTTAAATCCGTGGTGCAACTTAGACACAAGTTAAGCGGAGTTTATTAATAGAGGCCTTAAAGTATAGCCTCAAGTTTCAATCCGTAGATCGTGGTTTCGAATCCTGGCCGTGCATCAATAGATTTTCGTTTCGAAAAATGTATATGCGTACGAGCTCTAACCGGTGAAGGAAAACATCAACCCCACACGTATTGACCATGTCTTTCCTATCAGCCGTGTTGGCCGAGCGGGAGTCGCACTTGGCTCACAAGTAAAAATATAAAGGCTCTAAGCTAAGTAAGGCTAAGTTTTCCCTGGAAATGGTTAGTTCCCGTGGGAAGCTTTGCGGGTAAAACCAGAGGCCACGCTAAGAGTGATTCAGGGGAATTTTCATTGTATGATAGCAATTTGTCTGTGGCTTTAGGTTTCGAGAGCGAGACTGGACAGATAAGGGGCTGAAATAAGAGGTCCATTATAAGAGAGGTTTATTATTGTACTTATACTTACTCAGGAAAAAACTTTACCGTTTTGATAGAAAAGGTAGGTATTTTGTAACGCTCAAAGATTTTGTACCTTCAAAATGTTTCATTTCTTAATGTTTTTATAAGGTACTCTCATTATCCGTTGGATATTGTATATTTTTTTACTTATTTAATATAACTACTTAAAAACCTTAAATTTCTCTAAATAATGTAGAGTTTTCTTTCAGTTATGATAAATCAATAATATAAAGCTCAATTTAAAGAAAAACCCTCTTATTATTTTAAACCGAACCACGGTTTAAAATAATAAGAAGGTTTTTCTTTATCATACAAGATAAATCAATAATATAAAGCTCAATTTAAAGAAAAACCCTCTTATTATTTTAAACCGAACCACGGTTTAAAATAATAAGAAGGTTTTTCTTTAAATTGAGCTTTATATTATTGATTTATCATAACTGAAAGAAAACTCTACATTATTTAGAGAAATTTAAGGTAGTTTAAGGAGTATTGAATACATGCTAAAAGTTTTCCGAAACACAAATAAAAAAAACCGGTCAAGTGCGAGTCGAACTCGTACGCCGAGGGTTCCGTACCTAGCCATGGAGCCAATTAAGATAGTCCGCTTAATTGTATGAGCGCCCATACAACTCGAAGGACTTTTAATAGGCGTCAACTATGTATGTATGGGAACACCCTTTAATTTTCAACTTTTTTAATTTTTTGGAATTTTTCCTTTATTTGTGCTATAAGACCTTGCTTTTTGCCAAATTTCGTTATTCTAGGTCAACGGGAACTACCATTTAGGTTTTCGACCCAAAACCTCTAGGGTACTTCCGGTTGACCTAGAATTGTCAAATTTGGTTACAAGCAAGGTCTTCTAGCACAAGTAAAGGAAAAATTCCGAAAAATAAAAAAAGTTGATAATTAAGGTAAGTTTTGGTACTCACAAGTTTTCACGAAAACCTAAAGAACCATGGGCATCATTGCTTGAACACTGGACCCGCTTCGTCCAACAGCGATGAAACATATGTCATATGAAAGCTCTTGAAGTGTACTTTATTTCATTCTATTACAGCTAAGTTAAAATCGAGCGCGAAAATGGTGTTTTGGTGCAAAAATGGCGCGATAATGGTGGTTTCTTGAACGAAACTAGAAAGCTGAAACTTGGAATGTAGCTTTCTTTTCTAGTAAAACCACCCACTAAGGCATTTTATTTTCGAATTTCAACCCCTAAAGGGGTGAAAAGTAGTGAAAACGTTTGTATGAAACTTTTTAACGCGTAGTATGATTTGCTTGAAACTCGGTTTGCATACTTAAAATGCAAAATAAATGGACACGTATTTCAGGATTATTCAAAACAACCCCTAAAAAGGAGTGAAATGGGGTGTCAAAGTTTTTATGGGTACTTTTTAATAGGTTGTGCGATTTGCTTGAATCTGGGTTTGAATACTATTGATGACAAATAAATGAACATATATTTCAGGATTTTTCGAAACAACCCTTAAAAAGGGGTAAAATGTGGTGTCAGAGTTTGAATTGAAACTTTTTAAGGGCGGTGAGATTGGCTTGAGACTCGGGTTGTATATTATAAATGCAAAATAAACGGACATAGTGTTTCAGGAGTTTTCGAAACAACCCTTAAAAAGGGGTGAAATGGTGTGTCGAAGTTTGTGCTGGAACTTTTTAAGGACAGGGCAGGCAAGTACCGGCGTCACTTGCATACACTTCGCCACCAGCTACCCGGCACTGGTTACCCGGTCCTTTGGTCCATTTTCGTAACTATTTTTCACAACCAGTTACGAAAGAAGATTTTTTTCACTGATTCTTAACTGGTTATTAAAAAAGAATATTTATTCCATGTACGTAACCATGTTTCATAGCCAGATATGAATTTTTTTTCATGTTTTGGTAAACAGTGACGAAAATGAATGGTTTTTTTTTTTTTCATTTTTCGTAACTGTTATCTGGCTACAAAAAGGGATGCTTCTTTTCTTCTTTTTATAACATTTAGGACGATTGATATTATGATGTCGATGTTGAACTGTATCTATTAGTAGGTACTAAATGTACCAATAAAATTATAGTTTGTTTATTTTTTTTTTCTTTACTCGATCACCATCTATGATAATAGATACTGTTTTGTTTATACTATTCAAATAATTATAAGTAGAAACTTGTTATTAGCCTTAAGTATCTATGTCTTCTTTTAATCTGTTGTCTAGCTGTAAGTTTTCCTAAAATTGACAAAAATAAAATAAATAATGTACTACTTCCAGATAAATAATAGGCATTGGCTAATTTCGTGTGTTCCGAATAATGGCCGATTATGCGATTATTCATGATGTTTTTCGATACCCATTATTTATCTGGAAGTAGGTACTGTATAAAGTTTACTAATAAAATTCGTAGCTGGCTATAAAACATGGTTACGTACAAGGAATAAATATTTCTTTTTAATACCCAGTTAAGAATCAGTGAAAAAAAAATCTTCTTTCGTAACTGGTTGTGAAAAATAGTTACGAAAATGGACCAAAGGACCGGGTAACCAGTGCCGGGTAGCCGGTGGCGAAGTGTATGCAAGTGACGCCGGTACTTGCCTGCCCTGTCCTTGTTCCAACACAAAGTTCGACACACCATTTCACCCCTTTTTAAGGGTAGTTTCGAAAAGTCCTGAAACACCATGTCCGTTTATTTTGCATTTATAATATACAACCCGAGTCTCAAGCCAATCGCACCGCCCTTAAAAAGTTTCAATTCAAACTCTGACACCCCATTTTACCCCTTTTTAAGGGTTGTTTCGAAAAATCCTGAAATATATGTTCATTTATTTGTCATCAATAGTATTCAAACCCAGATTCAAGCAAATCGCACAACCGATTAAAAAGTACCCATAAAAACTTTGACACCCCATTTCACTCCTTTTTAAGGGTTGTTTTGAATAATCCTGAAACACGTGTCCATTTATTTTGCATTTTAAGTATGCAAACCGAGTTTCAAGCAAATCATACTACGCGTTAAAAAGTTTCATACAAACGTTTTCACTACTTTTCACCCCTTTAGGGGTTGAAATTCGAAAATAAAATGCCTTAGTAGGTGATTTTACTAGAAAAGAAAGCTACATTCCAAGTTTCAGCTTTCTAGTTTCGTTCAAGAAACCACCATCATCGCGCCATTTTTGCACCAAAACACCATTTTCGCGCTCGATTTTAACTTAGCTGTAATAGAATGAAATAAAGTACATTCCAAGAGCTTTCATATGACATATGTTTCATCACTGTTGGACAAGGGGGCCCAAAATGTCGCAACGTTCTTTGCCTATATCTTTTTAAAGTGTTGACTAAGGACCTTGATTTTTATACTCACAATAGGGACTATAGACCTTAGTATATGGTATAAATTTCAACTTGCTAGCTCTACCCGTTCCTGAGATAATCGATGGTGACACACGGACGGACAGACGGACAGACGGACAGACGGACAGACGGACAGACGGACAGACGGACAAGAAAGTGATCTTATAAGGGTTCCTTTTTTTTACCTTTTAAGGTACGGAACCCTAAAAAGCTCTTTTAAAAGCACTTTTTTAACTTTTTTAAAAGCACTCTCATTTCATAATAATGAAACACCCGCGATGTAGCGTAGCGCGTAACCGTTTGCCCAATCTACGTAATTGACGCGCGGTAAATCAAGCGATGAAAGATGGCTTACCCCAATATTCGGCTATTTTTTATTTTATCTATTCGAATCCCAACGCACTGTTATAATCTCGCAAGTCGTTGGAATCACTAAAGGAATGTTTAGGGTTGCCATCTCACAACATTATTTGGATGTAGAAATAAAAATAAAGTACTTAGGTAAGTATAAGCAATTTTTTGTTCTGTCAAAGCTTAGGTTTACTTTCACTGTCAGTTCTTCTTATTATAACTAGGTAAAAAAAAATATTCTATAAGTACCTACCTACCTACCTACTTTTATTGATTTTGTTCACTATTTCTGTTTAGTTTCAAATCGTTGTTTTGCTGTCAAAACTTCTTGAAAAAGTGAAAGGGTTTCAACTTTATGCGATTTCGAAACTCAACTTTGCGTAAAATATTATAATTAATTTTAAATAGACAAAAAATACCATTCAACAATACATTTAAATAAAATTTAATGTCTCTTAGCTATTACTCTACCAAGTAGAGCTTTATTAAAATGTTTCCATCTAATTTATTTAATCTGCGATCAAACAACTGTGACAGCCCTACACGACACAGCTTGTGGACGTTTTAATTCACGATAAGTCCACTGTTTTCCGGGATCGGTTTAGAACTATTTCTGTTAATTATGTTCCACTTTTGTTGGTGTATTTTTAGAAAATGCACATTCTTGAAAATAATCAAAATACAAGATAGTGACCGATTAAATAAACTATTAACATTTTCTGCATCTTTAAATTATACCGGTGTGATGTACAACATGCTAAAGAATCTACACTTACGTTACAAAGCAATAAAGTTTGTATGTTTAGATAAAAAAACTACTCTATAGGTTTAAGTTTTTTTGGTTCCATTGAAAGCATGATTTCGGATAGTAAAATAATATTAACCTGGGCGAAGACGGCTCGTTTCACTCGCACAACACAAATCATGGTTTGTCAATGCAAAATGGACTTTAAGTTGAACTCTCTAGAATCTCTATTTTGCATATCATCTAAAGTAGATGATATATTTCATAATAAGGTAAGCGCGTTAAAATTAAAAGTGTATCTACGAAACAAGACATAAAGTCAACATTTTATTGACAAGCGATGAGTTGATGACAATTAACTTAGTACATCCCTTCGTTATAAAGAGTAGGAGCCATACTAATACATCGATGGACTTCCATCACTATTATCTGATATACATCGCTTGAGTAGAAAGCAAAGTGAATAATTATAGTGGATTAGGAAAGTGGGCAGAAGCGAGTCAATAATAGTCAATGGAATTGTACTCACTTTACTGATATGAAAAAGTGTTCTATAATTGACGACAGAAATGAAAGAGGTTCTTTTACTACACGGCACACTTCATTATAAAGTGTATTTTATGACATTAACTAGCTGCTACCCGCGGCTACGCCTGCGTGGTACCCAGATAAAAAGTAGCCATGTTACTCTCCAGCCCTCCAACTATCTCCACACAAAAAATCACGTCAATCTCTGTTTTGACGTGAAAGTAGGACAAATAAACAAACAAATAAACACACTTTCACATTTATAATATGGGTACGGATACCACCTGATGGTTTTATAAATCTCTCTGGTATTCGTTTTCATAAGTTATATGGAAAAAACTTCCAACAGTTACTGCTCAGATAAGGGTGTTAGAAACTATGAAATCCATGGTATCACAACACTGAACCTGGAACTTACTTATAATTTTACTTAGAATCATTTCGAACTAGCTCATTAGAACAAACATCTATGTTCATCACACAAATGTTTGTCCGGTAGACCTAACATGTGCAACGTCGAGAGTCCAGAAACGAGACTTCTCGATCGGTTTAACTGCTCTTACGTATGCGTTAGAGCAGTTCGACCGATTGAGATATCTCCCTCGATGTTGCACAGCCGGCCTAACATGTGCAATGCACAAATGCACGTGTTAGGCCGGCTAGGAATCGAACCCACGACTTGCAGCGCAAAAGGCAGAGTGGTTGCCTAATGTATGTCTCTGTCTGCAGACACTTTTAAAGCATCTCCACCAGATTATTTAAAAATAAATGTTTAGGTACTTCTGTTTGTATATTTTAGAAACGAAACAAAGGTAAATCGAAAATGAGAAAATTTCTACCGTAGGTACCTTGGTTTCATTCGTAATACTGATTAGCTTTTCTTTCATCTCCACTGAACATTTCAACAGTTAAATGAACGTTCAGTTTAAATTGAACTGTCGCAATCTGTCAACGTGCTGTAAGTCCCATTTGACCCCGTTCCAAGGAATACCTGCTCCAAACGGACACAATATATACGCACTACAAGGGAACACAGCACCGTTAGCATTAGATTGTGACGTTTGAAATGGAACTTCAGAAATGGACAAAAGAGTAAATTGATTCAACAATCTATTTGTGTCGAATTCAATAGAAATAACTGAAAATGGTTGGACATTGTTAAATGTTTTCATAAGAGTCGACTTTCGATTTAAATGTTGCGAGTTCAAATCCCGGCCCTGCATAAATAGGTTTTCGCAAAGTGAATTCGCTCCAAATAGTACACGGACTGTAAAAGGCGAAGGAAAAAATCGAGAAAACCTCTGGAGTCTACTCCATCTTAATATTGTCAGGAACTTACAGCGTCACATTTTTCTTCACCTCTTGATATGTCAACTAAATACGTAAACTTAAAAAATGTGGTTTGTTTTCTCTTACATCTTAGTGTAGGCGACAGCAGGTCATTATTGATATCAACAAAGGTCACCAGAGTTCCACAAGCAGCTAGTGGAACTCTGTGACCCTTGTTGATTACCAGTCAGTATGATTGTTAGCCAGTGTTGCCAACCCCAACTTCGTGAAAAACTACAAAACTGCTTAACAAAAACTGTAGAAAACTGTGAATTTCCAAGAATCAATAAGTTTTTGCTCGTATCTAGCTAGTTGACGCTAGCATCTTTATTAAAAAAAACTGTAGATTTGCTTGTAGGCTTAAACTGAAAACTTTGGACATTTCCAAAAAACTGTAAACCTACAGCTAAAACTGTGGTGTTGGCTAAACTGGTATGAGCTAGTGGCTAGCTCATACAATCATACTGACTAGTGCTAAGTGCGCAGGTAGTAAATCACGTGTACCATCTCGGGCGATTCGTATGCACGCGCGCTCCTCTATATTACAAGATATGACCTGTTACATACCTGAGTTACGTAAACTGCTGTAAATCCCACTTGTTATGTGAAACGTCCCGATGTTCACAAAACGTGCTTATTATGTTGTCATTCCAAAACTGAAGCAGTTGCAACGGATCAATGATCTGTTGGCATCTTTTTGTTTGATCAGATGCAACCACAAACGGATCATATGATCAGATGGGAACTACCCTGTTCAAGTGTTCAAAATTCAAATAATCATTTATTCAGTAGGACCACTAGGATCACTTTGAATCGTCTTAAGAGCTAGGTGATTCTACTCCTGTTCTTTCGCGACCAACACCGTGAAGAATCAGGGCAACCAACACGGTATGACCTAGCTTTTTTTACGATGTTCCATCCGCTTAAATCTAAATAGTCAAGCTCCAGTGGGCAGCCAGTCGAACAAAGTGAGTCTCGTCAAAGTCGTCAAAAGAATAAAAATAAGGATTACTTACTTAATACCTCAGCGAAAATTCGCGTGTCATTCGTTATCAATTTATTCAATTCAATTTCAATTTATTCAATTTATTTTATTTGCTAGAAAGTAGGTACAATAATGGTCTTAAAAGTAGAGAAAGTTCCAGTACAATCTTACCTTATCTAGGCATGCAAATTTATAGTCTAAAAAAGTAAAACACATTAAGAAATAATATTGTCAAACCCTTAACCCTAAATTAAACAGTCAGAGAACAACATAACTATGGTAAAAATTAACTCAGGTCATCGTTTAGAAACTCGGAAATACTGTAATAACATTTTCCACAAGTAGTGCCTTAAGCTGGCTTTTAAAGCTCGTCAGTTGAATTTCTTTTATGCTCTCTGGTACCTTGTTTATATCATAATGTTTGTATCATAATTAATTTCAGTTATAAGAAATACAAAGATTACCTGTGGCAGAGTTCCTGCATTAATTTGGATAAGTGATCGCAAGTGACATAAACAGCTGAGCGCTTCCATGATTCGGAAGGCACGTTAAATTGTCAGTCCCGGCTTTTAAGTCGCTAAGCCATGACGGAGGCCTTTAGGCGGAGCTAAAAACTCCGTCACTAGAGCTGACCACTAGCTCATAAGAACTTAGTTTATATAGAAAGTAATACAAGAATGATTAGGGCTACATGTCCCAAATTAGGATATTTTGTCCCTTAACTTAAAGTTAAACACAAGGGCTTTGGCTTATTTGCCCCTTGTTCTATTTTTTTGTAATCATCCAGTTTAATTTTCGTAATTGTAAACTCATTATAAAGTCAATATCGAGTATATTTCAAGTTTCAATAAAGAAAATTAATGAGTATCGACTACAAGGGTTCAATAAACGTAACAAAGTATTTTGTAATTCTGGGGTAAAAAGAAACCCTACAATACCAGTCATGCATTTACTTGTTAACAACCTTATGCAAAGTAGGTAAGGATCAAACTTTGCTGAGCACTTTTGTTACCTTTCATGGAAAGTACTGGCTGAATATAAAATGTTCTTGGCCAGTATGAAGTCTCTTGTCTGTGGAAAAATTTCGAACAAATTCAAATTATTTAAGTTTAGAATCTTTTTAAAAATGAGTTCGTATTCATGTGGTCATTTCTACATGTTATAAGTAAATTAAAGACTGCTGAATAGAGTTCATTTTCCCTTGAAAGTCGGTATAAGTGGCCGGCTGCTTCAAATCCATTTGTATCGACTTCCTCGGCTGATGGCTCTTTGAGTCCATTCTTTCTGCTGTCGTAATGTGTTCAGGATTCCATTGTGTTCAATCGAACGTTTCTGTATCTATAGCATCAGTTTTCACTTTTGTAAAAGGTGCCTGTTTTATTTTCGTTCAATTTTTAGCTGACATTGTTATAACGATAGGGAAATTATATAAAGCGGAAGGGTTTGTTTGTTTGAACACGCTAATCTCAGGAACTACCAGTCGGATTCAAAAAATTATTTCTGTTTTTACCCGACTGCGCAAAGCAAAGGAAGGGTAATGTGTTTATCAGTCTATGTATGTTTGTTTGGATGTTTCTATGTGGCACTCTAGAGGCCAAACGCGTGGACCGATTTTGATAATTCTTACGTCAATCGATTCGTCTCAACCTTGGGAGTGCTACTAAAGACATGACAGTAAACAAAATTCACCAGTGCCACAACCAGACGCCATATTGTCAAAATTAAAAAAACCAAAATCGTCACACTATATCAAGTGGGGTATCGTTGAATAGGTATTTCAAAATCAACTTTAGGTTTTTTTTACCATTTTTCATTTTAAGTAATAGTTTAGGAAAAATAACGGTTTAAAGTTGATTAATAATAATTCTCGCTATGGATGTTTCTATGTGGCACTCTAGAGGCCAAACGCGTGGACCGATTTTGATGATTCTTACGTCAATTGATTTGTCTCAACCTTGGGAGTGTCATTAAAGATATGACAGTAATCAAAATTCACCAGACGCCATATTGTCAAAATTAAAAGAATCAAAATCGTCACACTATATCAAGTGGGGTATCGTTGAATAGGTATTTTAAAATCAACTTTATCATAACTAAAAAGTGTTAAATAAAAAAATATTTAAAAAAAACAAAAACCCGACTGCGTCAAAACTAAAAAGAAAAAAACAAGCCTGCAAAGAATTACTCACAGTCGGGACCCATAACATTGGGAAGATTTGATTGGTAATAAAATGAATGGGTACCGACTGTGAGTAATTCTTTGCAGGCTTGTTTTTTTCTTTTTAGTTTTGACGCAGTCGGGTTTTTGTTTTTTTAAAATATTTTTTTATTGATAGTTAAGCTCTTGAGGAAGGTTATAGCCTACTTTTCATCATCATCATCATCATATACCATCACTACGGGGACAACGCTGCGAGGGCGCTGCTAGTAACGCAAATAGGGAAATGTTTGTATGATCTACAAATATTTGTCGTGGGTCTTGTTTGTGTGTTTTGTGGTAGGAAGCTCTGCTTACTTTGGGCCTAAATGATGCTGTGTGAAATGTCCATCATTATATATTTATATACATTAACAGTTAATGCAAACTTATAATCAGTTTCATTCTACAGTACTATATTTTGTGTTTAAAAAACGAACCTCTCCTAAAAAGCGTTCGTTTTCACGATTCCGCACACGATTTGTGTACTGCCATAATTTGACTACAGTTTTGTAATTAAAAACGTGCCCGAACCCTAATTTTTGTTGCAGAACTTGCATTTTCTGTTCAGCGCAGCACGAGTTGAACTTTTCACAACAAAATGTAAATATGCCTGAACCGTTGTGCACACATAGCACAATACTATAGATACAGCTTATAGTGGAAGAAAACTTGATTCTGCCGGTTTATAATTTAGAATCAGATGCTATTACTCAAGATAGCTTGTATTTTGATGACGTTGGTGATCAAAAGTGCTCGTAAAGTTTTATGGATTCAATAGTTATTGATAGATTAACAAAGTTTAGACACTTTATAAATAAAAACACCCAGCTTTATAAATAAATAAAAACACCCAGCACAACAGTCACATACATAGTTCTTAACCTACACTAGGTTTTTTTTTAATCAGGTATGAGCAACAACGAGTACCATGGTACCACATCGCAAAAACATACCTGCAGACTATGTAAACATTTGTTCAATAACGATAATTTAACTAATCGGCCTTTACACGTAAAGTTCGGAACGCGGGAAACAGCACGCGCCGTTCCATCCCTCGGTCCGAAACGTACATGTATATAGATGCGCGGGGCTGACAGTTCGATCTGCCATCAAAAAACTTTTAAAATTTATACTTACCGTACCACGCGCCAGTCTAAACTGCGGTCGAAACTCTGGTTCGGATCGTTTTGCCTAAATATGTCAGATTAGCCCGCGTTCCAATCCGTGGACACATTTTTTATGGAATTAGCATGACAGCTTAATCCGCCGTCCAAACTGCACAGATCCATCTGCGGTTTGAAACGCAGTCCAGATGCGCGGTCCGAACTTTACCCTGTGGCGGCTGCTATCTCTCAACTACAACACAACAAATCATTTCCTTCAACTCTGAATTATCAGAATAGAGGAAAGAGCCTTAGGCATGGTCACTCTTCGCTATCGCGTCTCACACTGCAGTAATAAAAACGATGATATTTTCACGTGAATAATGTTCTTCATTTGTCATACCTACTATCTTGTACTCACAAGCTTTTTGATAGATATCATAAGTTGAATGGAGACTTGTGCTAATAGTACAGATGAGTCTGCAACCTTTTATTTTGTCAATTTGTCTGCTAACGAGCCCGCGGCACTCTTTACGCATGAACTCGTCTTTTTCAGAAAACGCTTGTGATTGTGGACCTCCCATGACGATATTTTTATTTAATCCTAGGTCAAGTCAAGCCTTGTTCAAACTTGTGCTTTTTGACAGTTCACAAAAATTTGAAATCACAACTGTAGAAAGTAAGTGTCTCTTCGGTACTATGGTGACCTCAGAGACTGGTTTTCTTTCTATTAATATTGTTATGGTTAAGTATGGTAGAAAATGGTAAAAGTCAAAGTCTTTGGTTAGAGTATAAGTTATAATAAATCACTAAGTAAAACAGTCACTTAAACAGTTAATACGTAAACTAGGATTTATATAACTAAATGGTAAAAATGGTGTTTAATGGTTTAATGGTAATGAGCCCGCGCTCTCGGTGGTACGTCAAGTCGCGAACTGACGAATTTAGGTAAACGCGAGCAATGGTGCGCTCAGTTGCTAACGCAGCTAAGTTGCACAATTGCTGCGTGTTCGATATTAACTCGAACATATTCCCGAGAACAAGATGAAGATGCTGTGATTTGGTGAGTGATTATGGTACACTTTAAACATCAAAGCAAAACATCAAAGCTATAAGTAAAACTAATTGGTAATAAAACATGTAAAAATTGGTATAAAAGCGAATAATAAAAAGCACAATGGTTATGGTAAAACGACTTATGGTAACTTATAAAACATTTAAGATCTTAAAAGTAAAGATAATTATGATTAATTGGTCCATTAAAACGTGTAAATCTTAGAAAACTGTTTCGTCCATCTCAAAACCGTCATTCGCAAGTCCTCGATCCGTTTGGCTCTGGTTTATCGCGCCTTTATTGTCCGCGTTAGCTCTATTGGGCCAACGCTTGGCATAGTTATTGAGCTCAAATCGGATCCGTTGTTTTTTATAATGATCACTAGCACTAATCACATCGCTCGGTGGTGGTGGTGGTGCACTGGTGGGCCTCGGCGGAGCGGAAGTTTCCGCTGGTTCATGGTGCTGGTGACTTCCGCTTCGACGCCGAGGTCTTTGAGGTGGCGGGGTCGCCACCTCAGCATCCCGCGAGCAGCGGCCGCTGCGGTGCTCCGAAGCAGGTCTCCGACACCGGCAGCATCGTCCGCTCCTCCACATCCAAACTAAAGATGCGATCACTAGGCACGCTAGTATCACGTAGCCAAGCGTGTAGTGGTGTATGTCGTGGTATGAAAAGTCATCCATTTCCACGTTGCTGTTCTTGAGGTTTTGGATGGACTCTCCTAAACGAGTCAAGCTTGCGTTTAGGTGGTCATCGTGGTATGTTGTTGAACCTTCGTCTGGTAGTTGTAAGTTCACTAAGTGGTTGATTTGGTCAAACTCAGGCATGTGAATGGTTGGAGTAATGTTTATCTGGTTGGACTGTTGACGTATCGAGTAGAGTGCAAAATCCTTGCCCTTGATTATGCAATCTTGGCTCATACCGATGACCCCGGCTCGGCTTAGCTGACGAATCGTAACTCGATCGTCACATATGATTTTTATTGTGTAAATATCGCAACAAAAGTATAAGTGTTGTGACGGGGAATGCAATTCGATCCATTTATCCGAGCAGGTGTTTTTTGTATATTTACATTTATTGGTTGACGTGTTTATTTCGCAAAAATCTTCGTCCTTTTTAATGTGTCGTATTGGTTTGAGCACTTGGCACATGTACGTGGTACCGTGGTGAAGACAGGCTGACAACTCGTTTGTGGTTAATGAGAAGTGAGCATCTTTTTCCAGATTGACTGCCACGTATTCCGAAATTGGTACTATGTCTATCATGCTGGTATTCACTTGATGAGGAATTGGTATCAATTTGTAGAGCTGGTAGGTTTCTCTTCCAATGAGTGGGAAAGTGATTTCGATGATGACATATTTTTGTGTCGCTCTGGCTTTGACCTTTAGTAGTTTATAGATATACTGAAAATCAGTCTCGATGCTGTTGATTGGTAGTTTAAGATCGCTAGGCATCTGGCCGTTTATGGTTTGTAGCTCATGTTTGAGCTGATTTGGCGTGAGCAAGTGCATGCTTATTTGACCATGGTAAACGTCAGTAATTGTGTCAAGCAGTGTGTCTTGGAGACGCCTTAAACTATGCAGTAAACTGTTTCCGGCCATTGCTGACAGCGTGAAGTCCTGGATGTATGAGATGTTTTGTATTTCACGCTGTAGGACACTGGTGTTGTCTTGCAATTCCATTAGTTTCTTATTTACTAACTTGTGTTGCCTGTCTATGGTATTTTCCATTTTCTTCATAAGATTGAACTCCGCTTCGATTATGGAAGTCTGGTTTTTCCACAAATTTGTCAGATGTTTCTCATTACGATGTATAGTCTCAATGTCCTTCACATACTGATCAGCGAAACGGGAGTCTAACACACCGAACAGGTCATTTGCAAGATATCCGATACCGTCGATAAGGCCGCGCCGGCGCCGTTCTGTCTGCGTGGCAAAACGCCGCTGTCTAGAGTGGACGTCAAAGTGCTGTGTTAACAAAAGTTCATTGTAGTACTCTAACTCTTGATAGTCGTGTCGGGCTTGTTGTAAGATCGTATTACAATGAGATTGTTGTTGTATGGTAGCGCACAGTTTATCTAGATAGCTCGATATTTTTGCGTAGGTTGCTATACCTGTCCAATATGGCCCCATATCGTAATAAACGACTAAATTCCACTTATCTCTTATGAGCTGAATCTTTGATATGGGGTCAAAGTACAGTGTTTGGTTGCTTGGTAACTCTTTTATTTCGTGAAGACCGTAGGTAGGTGTTATTAACATCATTAGGCTAAGCAACACTGTAGTTATTGTAGCCACTTTTGTTCTCGATCTTCCCTTTGGTTGTGGTATATTGGTTGCTGGTTTTGGTTTATCTGGTTGATTTTCTTGGTGGACGGGTAACACTGAGAGCTTGACTATGGGCCGTTTCATGATCCCATTTTTCGTCTTCAGCGAGACAGTCCTGGTTAGGCCGTCATCCCCTGGATGAGTGTCCGTTACGCGGCCGAGAGCCCATTTTTCTGGCGGTAGGTTCTCGTCGTGAATCACTACTAGCTCTCCGACTTCGATGTTCTTCTGCGGCTTCATCCACTTTGTTCGGGTGGATAACTGAACTAGGTATTCCGATTTCCACTTCTTCCACAGGTCTTGGAATAGTTTGGAAGTCAAGTGCCATCTGGTTCTGGCATCTACTTCCGTTTCTATTATGGTTGTCCCTGGTTTGCCGGACAAGAACTGAGCTGGAGTAAGAAAGTCGAAATCGTCAGGATCCTCTGTTAATGCGCATAAAGGACGAGAGTTGAGACAGCCTTCAATTTTCGCTAACAACGTGGTGTTTTCTTCGTTTGTTAGTTTTTGTAGACCTATAACTCTCTTCAAATGGTGTTTAAGGCTACGCACCGCTCGCTCCCATAACCCGCCCGCACTTGGCCAGCTCGGGACGTTGAAGTGCCACTGTATGCCCATCTCAGCTACTTCGGTTAAAAAACTTCCACTAAACGATTTCATGAGGTGGTCGTGCTCTTCCTTCAGCATTCTGTTTGCTCCCACAAAGTTCGTGCCATTGTCACTATAAATATGACGTGGGGCCCCTCTTCGAGCTGCCATTCTAGCAAGTGCGGCCAGGAACGTTACGCTGGTCAGGTCCGACACGATTTCTAAATGTACGGCTTTCGTGACCATACAAATAAACACCGCTATGTAGCCCTTGGTGGTCTTTATTCCTCTGCCCTTATTCGCCTTCACCTCGACGGTTCCCGTGTAATCTAGGCCACAGTGATGAAAAGCGTTCTCCGGATTGATCCTTGATTCTGGATAGTCTCCCATTAACTGGTTATGCCTCACAGGATTATGCTTTTTGCATATGACGCATCTTCTTACGTGCATTTTGGTAGCAACGTAACCGCCAATAATCCAGTACTGCTGTCTGAGGTTCGCGAGTGTAAGGCGCGCTCCTCCGTGTAGCGTTAATTGGTGAGCTTGTTCTATCAACAGTGTGGTTAGCCGATGGTGGTGTGGCAGGATAATAGGATGCTTCTTATTAAAGCTTACGTTTGCGTTTCTCAAACGACCTCCTATTCGAATTATTCCTTCTTTATCCTTGAAAGGGTTAAGGTTGAGAATTTTGCTCTTTGCATGTACCTTGCCGTGTTTATTTATAAAATTGACGTCGTCTGCAAATTGTTCATGTTGGACATTTTTCATAATAAGCATTTTTGCGCGACGTAATTCTTGCAATTCGAGGTAAGGTTGGCGAACTCGATTTTTGCAATTCGACAATCTCAGTATCCATGCAATGATGCGAACTATTTTTGTTATTGAGCTAAACTTTATTAATAAATCATTTATTATTTCTGAATGTAATATCTGGACGGCGTTGTTAATAAATGAGGGTTTTAGCTCTAAAGTGGTTTCGTGCTTGGTTTGGTTTTCTTGGTCTATGTTCTGAGATTGTAGCCATGAGGGTCCGTTCCACCACAAGCTATGGTTTTTCAGCTGTGTGACAGTTAACCCGCGGCTTGCGCAATCAGCCGGGTTCTCGCTGGTTTTAACGTAGTTCTGGTCGTCTACGTGTATCATGATCATTCGGTACATCTTCTCGACATCAGACGTGAATGCATACTTGAACTGTCTCCATCTCAAAATAAGCTTCTGAAGGTCCTTCTGTATGTTCGGACCCTTGTACATAATGTCGTTTAGGCTGTACCCATTGGATGATCTCGCTGAGGCGTTGAAAACAACCCTCACCTTGGTGGTTGTTGATTCAGCCCGAGTGACTGCATGGTGCGGTAAGTAGCACCCGGACTTATGGTCATTGGTTGTCAATTTCATGTGGTTTAGATGTACGTATTCATTCATGAATTTGTGATGTTCAACCTGGAGCTCCTTATTTTTCTCTAATTTTCTTTCCAGGTTTCTAAACTGAGCTAGGGCCTGTGGTTGCGTAGCCCCTAGCTTGTCTTTTAGCGCTGGTTTAAATGGTAGATGCACTTCGTATCTTCCATCTGCACGTCTCTTCGTGGTTTTTGTAAAATATTGAAGGCACTCGTGTTCATCATTTGACATATCTATGTCCTGGCTAATGTCCTCATTCTCCCAGAATTTTAACAAATCTTCTGTATTGTTGAGAACGACATTACAGTGGTAGTGAGGTTTAGTCGTCCCGCAGAGCAGCCATCCTAATTGCGTCTGCTGGGCTAATGGTTGGTCGTCCTTGTCTCCCCGCAGAATGCCCCCCAACATTATCTTGCTGTAGACATCGGCTCCGAGGAGTAGATCGACTGGTCGGCTCACTTTGTACTTAGGATCAGCCAACTGTAATCCTTTAATGTGATTCCATGATGTTGGTGTGACAAACGAGTTGTTAGGTAACTTTTTAATCAAGTTGTTCATAATAACTACGCTAGTGCAGAGGGAAAAATCGCTGTGGTTTGACTGCAGGGTGATGTCCATGAAGCCCTTCGCGTTGTTTTCCTTTTCTCCGACGCCAAATATCTGCCCACTGAATTGAGATCTCTTTAGGCCTAGTACTTGAGCTGCTTTTTCATTTATCAATGACAACTGTGAGCCTTGGTCGACTAGAGCCCTCATCTCATGCTGTGTCCCATTTGCTCCCGTGATTCTGATCACGGCGGTCGCTAGGAGTATCTCGGACGCGTCATCCCACGAAGCATTGGATGACCTCGTTGAATTTTCCTTCGTTACTACGCTCGCTTCCTGGGTAACTGTGTCAGAATTATTTGATGCGCTTGCACTTTGTTCGCCTACCAATGCGTCATGAAGTAGCGTGTTGTGCGATTTTAAACATTTGCGACATCGCTTTTTCGATTGGCATTGTTTATTGGAATGACCGAATAGGCAATTGTCGCAATAATCTAATTGTTTAATTTTGTGCAATTTTTCTTTGGTAGTCATGCTTAAAAATTCAGGGCACTTCCATAACCCGTGTTCGTCATTGCACAATATGCAGGTTGATGAACGCGAAACGTGAAATGTATTTGCGCTAGATTTGGTTGTCTCTTTAAAATTAGAGTTAGCGGTGCGATTATGAAAACCCTTTTTATTTTCATTTGCATTATTTTTCGATGTGGTTGGTTTTTGGTTAGCGAGTCCTTGTTTACGACGGGAAGCCTCCAATGCGGTAAATTTCATCTCCAAGTAGTCCAGGAACTCCTGTAAAGAGGGTAGCTCTCTGGGCTTTTTGATGGACTCTACATATTCTGTGAAGCTTTCGTCGTCTAACTTTTGAGCCAGTAGGTGTACTAAGAGCGGATCCCACGTAGTAATATCGACTCCAAGGTTGGTAATAGCGTGTAACGTTTCCTTTGCCACGTCGTGTAGCTTCTTGATGCTGGGAAGTGACTGCTGTGGCATGTTTGGAATCCCAAGAAGCGTGTTGATATGGGTCGTGAAAATCAGCTTTTTGTTCCCATAACGATGATTTAGGATTTCCCAACAAACCTGGTAGTTATCCGAGCTTATCTGCAGATGATGTATCAGACGCTCCGCTTCTCCAGTCACTTTACCTTTTAAAAATTGCACCTTCTGCGCGCTAGATAGTGATGGATTTTTGTCGACCGCCTCCGTGAAAAGATCCTTAAACGAAACCCAGCAGTCATAAGATCCGTTAAAAACAGGGATACTCATCTTAGGAGCTGAGCTTTCTCTGTGCTTTACAGACCACATCTTCGTGTTGATTTTTTCGATCAGCTCGTTGTAGCTCTCCTCCTGTATACAGAACTCCTCCTGGTATTCGGATTCGTCGCCTCCATTCTCAGCTTCTATTTCCCAGTGCAGCTTGTCGATCTCACCCCATCGGCTCTCTAGAGATTTTAAGGCGTTTTCGAACTGCCACTTGTTCTCAAACTTCTCAATCTGTGTTCTACTTACAGTTCTCCCGAGCGCTTTGAAGTTGATTCTCTGTTTTCTGATGAGACTGCATAGGTGAGATGACGGAACACTCACACTTTGTGGGATTTCCTCGTACTGAGATGAGGTACCTGGTCGCATCTGCGCCGCCTCCGCGTCGATCTTACGATGAACAATGCTAGGCTGGTTAGTACTGGTACCTGGCGATGGTTGCGGCTCCGATGCTGGTCCCCGGGGGCTAAGACCTAACTGCTGTGTCTTGCTTAACTGGTCTAAGGTTCTCTCCACAATTGATTTGAGAGACTGATAAACTCCACTCGTTATAGCGAAACACCCTTTCTCAAAGTAGATATGGTCTCTAGTTGACTCGCACAATTTATTATGGTTCGCAAGATAGTTTTGCCAATAGGCTTCGATCATCTCAAGCTTTCGTCTATATGCGGTAATGGTTTTCCTATCCGCCCCATCTTTTTTGGTGTTGATAAGCAACTTATTCAGAGCTTCATAGATCTCTGTCTGGTTGATGAACAGAGTATCAGCATCCATTATCGTAGATTGGTATTATGGTAGGACAAATACACAAATTAATAATTGGATATCTCTGACCTTGTTTGCTGCAAACCTGCGTCAATTCCTTATCACTGCAATCCTTTGGTATTGACACTGAATTTAGGCACTGTATCACTTGGTAGTCACTGGTAGGTAAGTGTTCGAAGGACCATGTAGAAAGTAAGTGTCTCTTCGGTACTATGGTGACCTCAGAGACTGGTTTTCTTTCTATTAATATTGTTATGGTTAAGTATGGTAGAAAATGGTAAAAGTCAAAGTCTTTGGTTAGAGTATAAGTTATAATAAATCACTAAGTAAAACAGTCACTTAAACAGTTAATACGTAAACTAGGATTTATATAACTAAATGGTAAAAATGGTGTTTAATGGTTTAATGGTAATGAGCCCGCGCTCTCGGTGGTACGTCAAGTCGCGAACTGACGAATTTAGGTAAACGCGAGCAATGGTGCGCTCAGTTGCTAACGCAGCTAAGTTGCACAATTGCTGCGTGTTCGATATTAACTCGAACAACAACAAACATCATAACAAAACCTAACTTCATTGGTTATTAGTAGGTTATGCAACAAAATGAAACAGTTGACGTTTTGCTTTGGTTGAGAAAAAGTTTGTTAGTAGAATTGAGGGGCTGTTATGTGAAGGAATATTTCTTGACACTGAAAAAATAATCTAGATTGTGTAACTGCCAAAGTTGCGTGTCTCCTAAAAGGTCATTACTGTCCCATTATGAGTTCTTCCAGCAAACCTTCGAGGTAAGTTTAGCTATCTTAGACATGGACTCTCTCATTTTCTAATCAGCGCTCAACTATCTCAAGTCGGATCGTTCAGAACCTTGGAATGCATATTTAACGACGCAGACACTTTATTCTTTAGCCATTTTGCTTTAAACTTAGAATTAGTTTTTTATTGCTTTAAGGTTACTTTCATTCAGTTTATGTTTTACTGCAGTGACCAGCTTCGGCTGAAGAAGAAAGTCAAAACTTGTAGACATTATTTTATTCAATACTATCGACCCGCCCCCGCTTCGCACGGGTCACATCACACATTACATTAGAAATCTCTAAAATTATCAGTGTTTCTCTAATATAAAGCATGTACTATTTTACATGTAAACCTTCCTCTTGAATCACTCTATTTATTAAAAAAACTGCATTAAAATCCGTTGCGTAGTTTTAAAGATCTAAGAACACATAGGGACAGACTGCGGGAAGCGACTTTGTTTTATACTATGTAGTGATAGTGATAGTGAAGAGTATTTCTCAGGGAATGAACACGGCTTGGGCACAGTATTCTTATAGATAATCACAAAGGCGGCTCTAATGAGTCTTTCAAAGGACATTTACCTTACAGGAAGGATGATTTTTTTCTATCAATCGCTGAGATTTCACCACCAGCATCCATCAAACGGTGGGGTCCCGCAGGGCTCCATTCTTGGTCCCATCCTCTTCATCCTGTACAGTGCGGATATCATCAATAACATTGCCCACTGTCAATTTCACCTTTACGCTGATGACCTACAACTATACCATTCTTTTCTGCCTAGTGACACTCTTAGAGCTGTAGATGAAATAAATTATGATTTGAATCAGGTCTGCCAATGGTCTCAAAATAACTCCTTAATTCTCAACCCAAATAAATCTAAATTTCTTATAACTGGTACAACAAAAAACATATCCAAACTTAATCTTGCGGATGTTAAAATCATAGTGGGAGGTGAGCCAGTTGAGTGTGTGTCTGAGGTGAGGAATCTGGGTCTTCTCATGGACTCTCGTCTGAAATTTGAAAGCCAGGTCTCCGAGAGTGTACGTAGTTGTTTTTATAGGCTTAAAACACTTTATAAAATCAGACCTTACCTTAGTGAGGAGGTGCGTATAGCATTGTGTGAGTCACTTATTTTATCCAAACTCAATTACTGCGATGTAGTGTTTGGGCCTGGCCTCCTAGCGAGAACGCAGAAGCTTCTCCAGCGAGTGCAGAACGCCTGCGCGAGATTTTGCTTTGAAATACCTCCTCGATCTCATGTTACGCCTTTCCTCAATGCCTCCAACTTGTTAAAACTGAAAGCGCGGAGGAGGTTGCACTTGGCTAGCCTACTCTTTGGTGTAATTCATAGCAAGACTCCCCCTTATCTTTTCAAAAAGTTAATATGGTCACGAGAGAATGACCATTACCCTCGTAGGGCCTGTTTTCCAGAACTAATGACCATGTCACATCGAACTGCCGCGTTTAGAGGTTCGTTTCGTTTTGCAGCTTCCCGCTGCTGGAACGATCTGCCTCCTCCAATACGGGCCCTGAAAACATTATACACTTTTAAACTTAAGCTAAAACAGTATCTTTTACATGCACAAAAAACCTCATAGCGGGGGAGCGCTTGGTGGATGAAGAATGTAGGTTCCTATTTTCTTTGGCTTACCTTGTGGTTATGCCCGACAGGCTAGGTAGGCAGGTCAAGTTACAGCGCTGGGCTCCATTTTCCATTTCCATTTCTGATCTTCTTCATCCCTTCTTTGTCGCTCGCTTTTTGTCTTTTACATTTTCACTTTAGGAATTAAACACTACAATTTTTATTTTTATCCACCGTCACAAATAATAAAATAAATAATGTCATGCGCATGCTTTGGTATTTTTATTTTGCCACGTTTTCTAACGTGGCACGTGGCATAGCACCCGTAGGTACGTCAAAGTCAATGTCAGTTCGCTGACATTGACTTGCCAGCTCATTTCCTCGATGTGGTTAATTTATTCTATTTATTTATTTTTCTCTATCCTACAATTACTAGTATACAATATAGTTTATCTTATCTTTGCATAATACGTATATAGTTTATCATCAATTGTATAGGTACTTTTTTAAATTTATTTATCTATTTATTGATCATATTATTTTTTATGTCTTGCGTGTTACTTCGCTCTGTAGTGTTGCACGGATTAATCTGGTCCAATCTGAAAATCAGTGTTACTTCCTTACCACTGTGTTCGGAAGTAAACTACGCTGAGATTGGACCTTTTTTTAGCCACACAATATCCATCATGATGCTTTGTGTTCCATGGGGGGGGGCTATTACCTTAGAATAAAAGTACTACTGCTACTGTTCTGTAGTATTTTTAAGTATCTAGGTAGGTACCTACTGTCCATTTATTTTTTCAGTGTTTGTGTTTTGTTTTTGTTCCTACATATGTACCTACCTGTGTTTTTACTTTTAGTCTATACCCGCCCTTGCTTCCTCTTCTTCTGTACTTTCTGTTTTTTATACCGTGTGTGCTGAAAATAAATTTCTATCTATCTAAAAGGTCGTCTTGCGTTGCGTTGAATTTTTAGAGAACTTGTCCACAGTTCTAACAATAATTGACGATATGTATGTATGTATGTATGGGGACTCCGTTTTCCACAATTAGACTCAAAGGTAGTCCTTTTTGCGTGTGGATGACCTGGCTTACTAGATGTGGAGTCAGCCTAGCTCCTCCCAGAAGCGCAGAAGATTCCTCGGGTCTTCACAGGCCTCGAGGAGCGACCTCGGACTGTTGAGGATTTGCTGCCGTTGTGCTGCTACGCCCACGCATTCCAGAACTACGTGGGCTGCTGATTCTTCTTCGGTTAGACATCCTTTGCAGAGTGGGCTGTCCGTGATGCCGATGTTGTACAGATGTTTGTTGAGGGGGCAATGTCTTAACAGTGTCCCTATGATTATTTTGAGGTCTTTTCTATGGAGGTTCATCAGGCGACGTGTCAGTCGTGGTGTAGCCGCTGGTATCGCTGCTCTGGACTGTCTGCAGTCCGTCGCCCGTATCCAATAATTGACGATAGCTAAAATCACTAAATGAATATTTCAATTAGAACAAATAAAGCTCCGTGCTCACGATATATGAAAATCGCTCCGTGAATTAATCATCCGTGCGGCCATTACTTTCAGTTCGTTGGTCCGATACGAGTAGCAAGGAGTAGTTAGCTGGTCCACTTCTACACAACTCTTAAGACATGACAGTGAGTTTATCCTATTCTATATTTGTTTGATGTTTGAAGTTTGAAGTTTGTTTGTATGTAGGTACTGAGGTTCTCGAAAACGGCTCTAACGATTTCGATGAAATTTGCAGTACGGGGGCGAAAAATCGATCTAGGTAGGTCTCATATTTGGGAAAAGCCGTTTTCTCGGCCTTTTCAGGCAAAAAGATTTACAAGTGCAATGTGGTTTGTAATTGAACCACTAGATGGCGTAATGCACCCGAGCAGAGCTCGGTCGCCCAGATATTGTTATCCTTATAACAACAATCCCACAACTTTTGCTATTACAATCATAACTTAAAATCAGTGATTTCTCTTTTAAAGGGTCAGCAGCGTTGTGACTTCTCTGGGGTCATAGAAGCAGTGGCGGCGTAAGGGGGGGGCGGACGGGGCGGTCCGCCCCGGGCGCCACGCACCAGGGGGGTGTCACCGTGGACCACGGTGAAAAAAAATCATACTTTTTGTAAAATCTACCTTTCAAAGGGAGTGCCAGAGGGTGTTCGAATTGGTATTACCCGTAAGGGGATGTAAATGGGTATTTGAATGAAAAAAAAATCATCACGCATTTGTCTTAAGAAAATTCGGCTCTCTTTGCTCGTGGATCTCGCATTAGCTTCATGAGTAGATAACTATTTTGCGAGCAAAATGAGTTATGTCTGACCACAGAATGGAAACCGACAAGCAGCCAGCATTTTCTTTGAGCACAGTCAAGTGTTGTCACATGTTGCTTTTGTCTTAAAAAAAATCGGCTCAAAAAGTAGGACGCTCGCTTCGTTTTAATCTCGCTTTGCTCGCATATTAGCTTTACTGAGTATTTTGCGACCAAAGTATGTATAATGCCTTGCAGTGGCGGCCTTAGGGGGTGGCGAACAGTGCAATCGCCCGGCCTCGCGCGGCTTGCGGCCCTTTGTCATTCCGTCATATAACGTATCATGTGTCTTAAAAAATCGGCTCGCTTCGCTCGAATTTAGCTTCATGTCTATTTTAGTCATAGAAACCGACAAGCAGCCCGCCTTTTCTTTGAGCACCGCAAGCAAAATGAAGTGTCATCTCATTATGTAGCATTTGTCTTTTAAAAATTTGGCTCGCTTCGCTCGCATTTAAGCAGCAGCCTTTTCTTTAAGCACCATAAGTAAACTCAAGTGTCACGTGTTACATTTTTTTTTTAATCAGCTCGCTTCGCTCGCACTTAGGTTCATGTGTATTTTGCAAGAGTGGGGAGGTCGCTTTGCTCGCATATTAGCTTCAGTATTTTGCAATTATGTTGCATTTGTTAAAAAAAAATCGGCTCGCTTCGCTCGCATATTAGCTTCATGTCTATTTTAGTCATAGAAACCGACAAGCAGCCCGCCTTTTCTTTGAGCACCGCAAGTAAAATCAAGTGTAATCTCATTATGTAGCATTTGTCTTTGAAAATTCGACTCGCTTTCTGGCGCTTTTAAAGGCAAGCAGCCTTTTCTTTAAGCACCATAAGCAAACTCAAGTGTCACATGTTACATTTTCTTAAAAAAATTCAGCTTGCTTCGCTCGCACTTAGGTTCATGTGTATTTTGCAAGAGTAGGGAGCTCGCTTTGCTCGCATATTAGCTTCAGTATTTTGCGATTATGTTGCATTTGTTAAAAAAAATCGGCTCGCTTCGCTCGCATATTAGTTTCATGAGTAAGTATTTTGCGAGCAAAGTGTAAACCGAATTACAAGCCGGCGCGGCGCCTACGTTACAAATATTTGCATATTTATCCAAACATTTATTTCTGTGTCTTGCACCCATATTGTCAGAAATTATTGTTTGGAGGGGGGGGGGGGGGGGGGGGGTGCTCAATAGAATACCGCCCCGGGTGCCAACCCATGCTACGCCGCCACTGCATAGAAGTCCATAGGCTACGGTAACCGCTTACCATCAGGTGGGCCGTATGCTGGTCTGCTACCTTAGTATTATAAAAAATACTTTAACAAGGGTTTATAAAACACAATTTGTGCCATTAATACCCGTTTCAAAATTAGTTGTATGATTGTGATCACGTTTATTGGCACACCGGTTGAATTAGGAAGTAATCTGTGTGTGTGTGTAATGAAACCACTAATCTGATTCTGATTAGAATATAATTTTAATGTGTCGTACAGCGGCTGAGATGATGGGACGAGCTGGGCGTCGATTCTGGTACCGAACTTTTTATCAACCTCAACCAAAACCTCAACTAAAGCGACTGTTTCCATGACTACTAATAACAAACGACTCAGTTGTGGTGAGGTTTTGACTTTGGCAGAACAAATTTTTGAAAAACTATTCTACTATTTCACCAAATGGCTGACATTTAAGAGATCGAACCAAAACCAAAGCGGTTGTCATCTAGTAGAATTCAGGCCCTGGGCCTGTGGTGAAATAGTAGAATAGCTTTTCAAAAATTTGTTCTGCCAAAGTTCAAAACCTCACCACAACTGAGTCGTTTGTTATTAGTAGTCATGGAAACAGTCGCTTTAGTTGAGGTTTTGGTTGAGGTTGATAAAAAGTTCGGTACGAGAATCGACGCCCTGACTGTTTTAGAGATGGATCGCATAGAGTGGAAGAAGAGAAAGGAAGCCTCTGTCATGCAGTAGGACGACAAAGGCTGTATAATAATAACCTTAACCACGACAATCGTCACGTTCTATCATTCTTCAAGTAATCTGAACAAGCTGAACTACTGACACTGTGTCGGGGTTTAGCTATAATTCAGGTCCCTCCAGGTGCTTGTAATTGACAAGTTTCCACGGCTGATACATTTTACTGCTGTAATTGGCAGCGTTTTCTAAGATTCATGTCTGTTTGAAGATATTGTGAAAGAAAAAGAATCAACTGTAAAGGAAAGAAAGAGAAAACGTGTAAAGGCTATATTGAAGATTTGAAGTAGATAATAACTTGATTGTTTTTATTGATTCGATAGTATAGAAGGCGTAAGTGAAATCCACCACCATTCTGAATGAGATTTTGTATAACCCGTTGACAGACATGTAATTTTTATGATAGTTATAGCTTGAAATGGAACTTTATTTATGCGATGTACGTACATATACCTACTCAATCTACTCATACATATTATGAGTGCGAGAGTGTTTATACTTTTATACTTTATACTTTATTATAAGTGGGTATATCTATTACAATTTTTGAGCTCAATCAAAAAAATATCCTATTGCCAATAATCGGTGCTTTAGTTTGAGTTCAGTAATACCTACTGTTCTTTTCTTATCAAAGAGTCGAACTTATAACTCGGAAAAGATTGCGAATGTGAGAACAGGCGAGGTTAAAAAGGCCGCTAAAGTAGTTTCACAATAGGAATTGCAATATATGCCGTTTTTGTCACTCTCAGTCAATGAAAAAGTCGGCGTTTAGTTCAATTCCTATTGTGATTCTTTTACAACAGCCTTTTTAACTCCGCTGATTCCATTATACATAGAATCTTAGAGAGTCGTGAGCATGATTTTTCTCAAGATGCTTTCTTTTTTATGATTTACAGTTTCTTAGTTTTAAGAGTTACTGTTCACATTCAAAAGCGATATAAACAAGTATTCCGTGAAGAAGAGCAGCCATCTGCAGGTGAAAGCCACTCGATGCACAAAAGGCTGTAGGAAGCGAACTAGGCCGCGGGATGCTCCGCTTTCGTAGGCCGCACTTTTGTTTTATCGCCGTGAGAGTTTTACGCACGATGACTTTATTTTTGAGCCGAAATTGTTGTGTGCTAGTCTTGATAGTAGTATTTTGATTGTAGATCGTTGAAGTTAACAGACTAAGTGGTTAAATTGTCGGTCCCGGCTTTTAAGTCGTTAAGCCATGACAGAGACCTTCAGATGGCCTAAAAACTTTGTTACCTCTGTTTTAAGGCCATTAGCTCATACGAACATAAGTTATTTCACAAGTTTGGTGTTGATTCTTGTAGTGCATGTAATATTTATTGTGCGTTAGCTGTAATAAGAGCTCTGGGCTTACACACAAAATTATTATATGATTGCATTGTGGAACCATGTTGACCAAGTGTTCAGAGGGTGGCTTCTAATCACAGTATTTGGATTTGGTCGATCACATCATGTAAATTTTTACAAAACTTAAATTGTCCCGAGACATAAATTGAAATATGTATAAGTTAATTTATCTAAGATTCATATTTAAAAATGTACTGATGGTACTGGAATTTAACACATTCTTTGCAATTTAGCTTTGAGCTGTATGGCAGATCTATGTTTGTTTTATAATGATTTTCGTGCCTTTGATATCATTATAGGTTGGCTGGATGAAGAAGGAATGCTGGAGGAAGAAACATGATTTTATTTCTACTAGGAAATAAGTTTAGAGCCATCGACTGAACCCCAACTTCCAAACTTCGCTCAAACTCACAATATTAAACGAAATCTCAACAAATCAAAACTTTCGTCAAACCATTAAAAATCTAACCGGTAAAATCTTCCGTGCACCAGTAAAAACCGGTTCGGGCCGACTGCCAAGAAGCTGTTCGGGGTGACTGGGCACTTTCCGGCCGAAATCAACCTCTAAGCAGATAAGCTTTGGATGAGGCGTAGAATTTAAGCCGTTATTGGATTACCCACTAATGTTCGGTAGATTTAATGTGATCCCCAAGATGTGTGCAAAGGCATACTTTGAAGTTTAGACGAAACCGCTGTTCAAGTAATGAAGTTCTAGTACCTAACTTGTGCCTTTAATTTTCTAGATAGGAGTAATTTGTACTGCTTCAGGGAGCTACCTTTTCCAACACTGATGAAGTGTAGGCACTACATTAGTTCACACTAGGTGGGGCTGGGACAAATTTTTACATAGAATAAGTCACAGTCACACACTTATAAAGTGCTCATGCAGGTACAAATATTATTTTTAATATCAGTTTGATAGCCAGGCATACTATTCTTTTGGGTGTTCTGAATCTTAGACATTTTGGGTTTTAGACATGACATTTAGGCATTTAACTTCTTAGGCAACTTAAAAATTAGACTTTCTGATCAGGAAGCCTTTACTCCTTTACTAGATCGTCAAAAGACAACCACCTATGCTTATGTTTATAGTCGCTGCTTAATCATCCTCTGAGTTAAATTGACCTTATCTACTGGAAAGATTTGGCATCGTAGCCATCGTAGCCAGTAGACCAGCTTGGCCAAACTGGTTTCCCTCGGAAGAACTGACCCCGTATGACCAAGCCAAGGCTTTTCAAGATGTTTTCTTTCACCCTTTAGAGCTTGTAAAAGCTCGTATAGTTTTTTTGAGGCAATTGACCATTGATCGAAAGTCTATCACGGATATGCGGGTACAGGCTTTTCAAATGTTGATTAAACTGTTTCTCTGATACATTTTACCTCACAGTTTCTGCAAACCAAATTACACAAATACAACCCTTGCCCCTACGAATTAAGAGTGTAGCTAATGAGTCCAAGGTCCAAATTCTTCTTTAAATCACATGAAAGGAATTCAAAAATAGTCAATTACATCCAATAAGATCCATTAGCAAAAAGGTTCGAAGGGATCAGTGGTTTTCCATTCTCATAAGTGTCCACTTGCGGAAGGGACACCCTATTACCCGATTTAGAGATAAAAGGAGTAACATGCCTTGTTAATTACGGTGTGTGTGACACGTTTTTGTATAAAACTTGGAATGGAAGAATTGGAAGCTTGTAAAAAATACAACAATCGCTTTCTGCTTTCGAGGTAAAACGTTGAATAAAATAAAACAATTCAAGTTAAAAATTTACTAATTACTTATGTTCCTTGTAAATACCAATCTCACTTTATATAAAGGGCAGGAAGATGATGATGTCTAAATGTTGGCTGACATGACTCACTTTTAAATGCTCCTTGGACCATTTATACTCATGCTTGAAAACTCCGCTTACTAATACCCTGATCGCATTTAAGTACTTGTTTTTGAATGTAAATAAGTATTTTATTTCGGATAATTTATTTTAATTTATTTACGATTCTGTCTGTACAAAGAAAGCTGTAGAAAGCTGTATGAAGAAGCGACACTTGAAGAGGCTTGAAGAATAATAAAAGAACAAAAGTATTTCCCTCAAATTAATAGAATAAACTTCCTATCCTATTTTGCAATACGTAAGGAAAACTAATACAAGCTTACAGCTGCTTCCCCAGAAAATGTTGGAAAGCCATTCGAAACGGATGGGCCCGTTTCGAATACCATTCCAAAACCGGCAATATTTGTAGATCTACGTATGTCTAAAGCAAATGTCCTTGTTCCAGGATCCCAAGACATGAAACGCAAACGCTGTTCCACCGGCGTCGCATGACGAACTGTACCATGCAAGCCGCGACGATGCGCTACGTGCTCCTCTGCCTTCTCTCCATCACCCTCCACCAGACCCTGGCCTTCGTGCTCGACAAGCAAAACCCATACTCACAGTTCAGAAAATGGAACGCAGGACTGAACGGAACGATCGAACTCGAGTTCAAAACTGACCAGCAGAACGGTCTGTTATTGTACACAGACGATGGTGGGACTTATGACTTTTTTGAGCTGAAGCTGGTGAATGGGCAATTGAGATTGAGGTACAACTTGGGAGGAGGCGCTCAGATTATAGCAGTTGGCAGTAATCTGAATGATGGGCATTGGCATAAAGTTCAGGTTAGTTATAGCTTATGCATAAAACTTAGTGCGCCGATTAAACTCACTAGAGCGTTGTTTCCGAAGACAAATGAGCGCTCTAGTGAGCCTGGACGGTGCACTAAGTTTTTATGCATAAAACCGTAGGAACTAGTATAAAAAACTTACTACAATAGTATACCCAGACTACTTATAGTTATATTTCATGTGATTCATAGATTTCTCTCACTGTCGCGCTCGCTCGCTCACGTGGTAGGTACCTACTGACATACCCTATAACACTAAGGGTAGTATTCACCCAAGAAACAATATTTATAATGGGTTTAGTCATTTCGGAGATTAACTCCTACCTACGTCAATTTATCTTTGGATGAAGTTTGGAAAACTGCATAATGTAGATTGCAAGTTCTATTGAAATCTGTTCAGCTGTTACGGTGTGATTGGACCACAAATATGCACATAAACTTGCGGATTTATAACAAGAACTTGGAGTATGGGCAATAAAGAAAAGCAACTCATATTCCTTGTGCAGGCTGAAGCCGCAAACGGAGGGTTTAATCAAAGAGAACGTTAATTAGTTAGCCTTTTACTAACGCGTTCAGTTTCCATGACGCACGTGCAATGTTGCGTGCACTCGGACTAAAGTATACGTATAAAGCGCGAGAACCGCGTTGGCCGAGGAGTATAGTACCTCGACTTTCGATCCAAAGGTCGTGGGTTCGAATCCTGGTCGTGCATCAATGGATTTTTCGTTTCGAAAAATGTATATGCGCATTAACACGAGCTCTAAACGGTGAAGGAAAACATCGTGAGGAAACCCGCGGCTTAGTTGGCCCCACACGTATTGACCAAGTCTTTCCTGTGGATATGGCCGGTTAAGCTGAGAGGATGGTGTAGGTGCTGGGCAAGCCTACTCCATCTCAACAATGTCCCAGGCACTACAGTGTCCCGATGAGTGTAGGCAAAGATTGCCTCCTGACACTGTATAAATCATCTAGTAAAGATGTAAAGGCCTAAGTTTTAAGTTTTTTATATGAAGCCAGTAATGCTGGCGGCAGTCCTGCAGACATGCCAGCGTTGGCCTGGCCCCTGTTGTTTAGACGAGGCCATTCATTCATGGATTTTTCTTCGGGTGTGCAGACGTTTTCTTCTTCAAAGACACACACACACCCTACGGACATTCGCCAGTGACTGGCGTGATGCGTCTACACGTGTCCGCAACGCTGGCGCGGGGGTCGAGGAGTATGCGGGCGCAGGTCACTGGCTTGAAAAATAGATAAAATAAATAATAAAAATAGGCGCTCTATTCTCGCCAGCGCTAGCAGCCAGCGCTGGCGAGATGGGTTGGCTTGAAAAACTGTATAAGTACACAAGGCAAATACCAAGCCAGCGCTGGCTGCCAGTGAGACTGGTAGCCAGCGATGGCCCCGTGTAAACTAGGATTAAGATCATAGGAACTTTGACTTAGAAATTCCTTTTAAAATGAACTGGCAGAAAACTCTCAGCGACATACCAGGAATCAGCACATACTTCGCTCTAAAACTTTACACATTCTTTGAGACTTACCTTTGTAACGGGATCTAACATTCTTCATACAAGGTATCCCTAAAGTTCCTCTTTGTTTTATATCCACTTGAGAATACATAAATCGGTTACTTGATCAGCTCATCAGATAAGCATCTTGAGTGTATAGTTTTCACAAAAGGCGCTTTGAGTGTTCGAGACAGCTTGGCTGTGTCCCCAGTAGGCAAACTGTGAGCGGCCGACTGAGTTTGCGGCGTATCGGTTTAGTACGCTCTTCCATATATTTGAAATGGAGTGTCGCAAACTCAGTCGGCCTCTCACAGTTTGCCTACTGGGGACACAGCCTAAGAAGGCGGTTTAAGCCCGAGACAGAGACAGGAGACCGTTCTCATATAAACTGACGGTTCTCTGTCTTGTGTCACTTTCGCACGCCCCTACAAGGCCTGTCTCTGGTCTCGGTCTCCTGTCTCGGTCTCAGGAATGAACCTTTACCGTAATTTATATCTGAAGTGTTCATGTAGTAGTGATTCTTGTCAAAGTTATAGCAATGTCACAAAATGGATAGGTCACTGCTATTGGCATTCATTTTTGAGCGCTTCGGAGGGTATTCTAGTTGTCGGGCCCCTCTGGTCTTTAAGCCATGACGGAGGCCTTCAGATGGCTCAATTTCATTACCATTTGGTTAAACGTACTAGCTATTTTCCCATATTTTGTGGGGTCAGCAAAACATGTACCTACTCTTCTTCCACTTTCAAGCTGTAGCACTCATTTTGTTCGAAATCATATCATTACATACATTATTATATAAGTAGCTTCTTTGCCTATGTCGTCTTCCACCTTTATATGACTTCTAACACAAGTAACAATGGAAGTCAAACCTTACTTACCTTAAAATAAAGATGAAACCCACAGGTCGCTCGCCGCGACGAGCACACCTCACTAACAGTGGATGGCGACACACAAAGCAAGACCTCCCGCGGGAAGGAGTTTGTCTTTGGCAAGTTCAACGGCAACTCCGATGTCTTCGTCGGCGGAATACCACCTTCGTAAGTACTAGATATAAGGTGGTAGAAGTCTATGCAGGTCTTATAATGGACTTGGCTATAGCACAACTTACTTACTTACTCCATTGGCTCAGGGACCCAAAGTGAGTCTTGGCCTCCGAAACGAGAATTCGCCACTTCTTTCTCTCCATTGCTGCCTCTAGCCAGTTGTCGGCTCCGAGGTCGCGTAGGTCAGCTTCTATTCTGTCGCTCCAGCGATACTTGGGACGACCAATCGGCTATAGCACAAAAGGCTGTTAAATCTGTTGGCTTTTCATTGACTTGAGATTGTCAAAAAACGTTACCAAAACGTGATAGACGAAATAAGATTTTTATGTGCAACGTGGGATGTGAAAAATAGTGTTGGGAAATCGCCAAAGATCGGGTTTATTTGGTACTTTTTGGTATCTGGATTTTGAACCAGTCATACCCAGTTAAGTTGGATGAGAAAAAGTCAAAGAAAAACAGTGTGTTATTTCTGTTGAGTGGTTGGGAATCTATCTCTGTGAGCTGTTCTTTATAAGTTTTTTGACCTTCGTTATTAATTACATTGATATACATTGTTATTGAACTAGCATGGATTAACATAACTACGTTTTACTTAGGTACTCTCAATGCAGTTTCTTAGTAAAATAAGACAAATATTTACTTTTTCTGCTGAATTATGCCTAACTAATACTACTACGAACAAGTGGCTAAATTAAAAATTAAACTCCGAAGATCTTTGACAGATTCTCAAAATTTTTTTATGGCACCAATTGAAAAGTATACTTACCCTTTCAAACAAAAAATAATTTTGTAAATCGGTCCAGGCGTCTCCGAGTTATCGATTAACAATGAACATACATAAAAAAAACACAAAAAAAAGATTTCGTCGAATTGAGAACCTGCTCCTTTTATTGAAGTCACTTAAAAAGTTCTCAAGTCAATAATTTATTTTAGGAAGCATTCAATAGTAACTTACTTTACTAACCTGAAGCAGACTCTTCGCTAATTACGAAGTCTTAAGGTACGGAACCCTAGGGATTGTACAGCTTTAGGGTTTAATAAGTTCCAAGTAATTAAATCGTCTGCTTGGAGTAATCTGGAGACAGTATTTTGTTAGTTGTCGAGGCTTATTGTCTTGTAAAGGCTTTTCTGACGATCAAGCTCAAAGCTATTGACGTCAAAATACGAGTCAGAAATGTTTGTTGGGGCTAAAGTTAGGTTCAAACAATTTAGATACTTTGTGTAACAAATGTAGGTAATAAAGAAGCAATTTTAAATAGGAAATTTAGTGTGCGAACTCACGAAATTAGGCAAAAGAAGAGAAAAATCGAGAATCGTAGTACACTTTTTTATGAACTTTTATCAGATTCAGATTAATTTGTAATAGAAATCTCACACGTCTCTTTAGTATGTTTCTATAAATTATATTGTAAAAAAAATAGCCACTTAACACGTACGCTTCGCTTAAAGATTGAGACTGAGAAATTCGATTGGTCGTCTGTAAAGCCCTTACCGTTGTATTAATTTCAACCCTGTTTGCGAATCCAAGTTATGCAATATTACAATTGAAGTTTAGTTTCCCGTATTCTGTGACCGCGGGTACTATCGCATATTCTGTGTCTTGGGTCGTCATTTACATAGAAAGTTTACACTGAGTGAAGCCTTGACCTATAGTGGTGAAAGGATCGCAGAATTCAGGAATGTTCTAAAGTGCGTCCAGGGCCCGAATTCCTCTATTTTACAACGTCAACCATTCAAGTATCATTGCCACTGCGTTTTATTTCGTTCTCCAAAATGACATTTGCGAAACCTCATTGGTTTAGTCCTTAGTAGATTATGAATAAAAGCGAAATAGTTGGTGTTGTTTAAGATGAGAAAAAAATTTTTAGTTGAATCGAGGAGCAGACGTCATAAATATTTAAGATTGCAAGACACACCAGAACATAAGATAGATTAGAGAAGTATGCCAAGAAAAGATAAAAAAAAAAACAAAAAAAACATACATGCAGCCTAACATAGAATCTCATCCTTTTTGGAAGTCGGTTAAAATACAGATACTTAATGTTGAACGACAAAATAATATTTCAGTAAAAACATTTATTTACAGAAACTAAACTACTACATATTAACATAAAAGTATAAATTACAAAAAGAACCAGTTGAGCCACCTAAGGATTGTTGGAAACGATCTATAGGTAGCTCAACTGATCCAAGCCACTGCCAGACGGAAGCGGGCCCAAGTATTTCAGTTTGTAGTCTTTCTTAAACTTTCGTAAAACCAATTTATTTTTAGAAATACATAGATTTATGAAAGAAATACATGACATGAAAAATATACATATACTTACATTAGACATTTACATGTATGTTATGTAAATGTACATGATTGTAGTTATGCATATACAATGGTTTTATGTATGTACATAAAATCATGCCTTTATCCCATAGTGGTGGGCAATATCCATTGAAATATCGTATCGTATCTGATCTATTATATATGGCTACCAATATAGGATAGACGCGTGTTTTTATGTTTATATTCGACACACATACATAAAATCGCGTAATTACCCCATAGAGGTATTTCTAATCTAAATGTGAAATGTAAAATGGTTCAAGTAGACAGATTAGTAGTTGGTTGTAATGTATTCAAACTAACTTGCGTATTTTATTAACTAATTTTCAGTAAGTCCTCGAAACTTTCGCGTTAGGTTTGCCGCTTTAGACCCTCCATTTAAATGGGCTGAGAGAAAACAACGTAGATTAAGTTGTGATGGTGTTTTGATTGCTAATTCGATTTAGTCTGGAATATTGGTCACTTCCAGTGATCGGAGTAGATAGATTGATTTTGTTTAGGTAGTTTGCATTATGTTATCTTATGTAAGTTCGTATGAGCAAGTGGCCAACTCTGGTGACGTGGTTTTTAGGCCGCCTAAAGACCTCCGTTGTGGCTTAACGACTTAAAAGCCGGGACCGACAATTTACCGTGCCCTCCGAAGCACGGAAGCGCTCAGTTCGTAATACACTTGTCACCCAAACAAATGCGCTGCATCATAAAGTATCTTCATCTTAAAGTAATGCTATCTTAAAGTGTAAGTACTTACATGTAACTTTTTTTTCCAAAAAATGTTATCGATAATTTTCGTGATGCCCAGGATTTAATTAAAATTATCTTTTGAATATTTCCAATGGAGAAATAGGGTAGTTAAAGGCATGTCTTTATAGAGGAAATATTTTTTTTTAATAGTATTGAGTGGGTACCTTAGAAACTACTAAAGAATGTAGAATTTAAAAATTGTTAAGTTAAAATTACAAATGAAATTTTAAAATTACAAGAAGCACAGTTTTATTTAAATAAAAATGTAGGACGTTAGCTTTTAACAAGTTTTCGTCTAAATTAAGGCCGAATGGAGGTTCTTTCACCCGCAGGCTTTTAACGGCAAATTTATAGATTAGGCGGTAAGCTAATGCAGCCCAAAGCCAGATTAACCTGTTTAGGAAAAAAGCTCATTTTCATTCCGATACGATCTTTTACAGTATCACAACGCTTATAAGTTACATTGGTGTACATGATAAAACTTAGGCTGTATCCCCAGTAGGCAAACTGTGAGCGGCCGACTGAGTTTGCGGCGTATCGGTTTAGTACGCTCTTCCATATTTGAAATGGAGTGTCCACAGTTTTCTACAGCGTTATGCTGCAAACTGCGTACAGTGAGCGCAAAACTAGCAAACTGTGGACACTCCATTTCAAATATGGAAGAGCGTACTAAACCGATACGCCGCAAACTCAGTCGGCCGCTCACAGTTTGCCTACTGGGGACACAGCCTTAGGCCTTCACCTCCCTTCCTTATCCATCGATTTATCTCAGTCCTGGCTGCCTACCATGAGCTTTATATGCGATCCAGTTTAGGTCCTAAACTGAACTGCTTCGCTTGACGTATGTTAAGACGCTGACGAAATATCAGAAACTAAACATGACCTAAACTGAATTGTTAGATATAGTTTCGTTCACTCAATTCGTACCATGACCGTTTAATACGCGTTGAGTTGATACACTTTTGTGTCAAAACTGTCACTTTTAAAACAGGTCATGGACGAATAGTTTGCGATCCAGATTAGGAACCTAAACTGGATAGCTCCTAAACTGAATTGTTTACTAAGAGGTCATGGTACAGCTGCTGATCCTAGTCCTAAATAAAATATCCCAAGTTATTCTAATCTAGTTTACCTCATATACATTAAAATATCATTATTTGCGTGTTCGAGTGTACAAAAGCACGTATAAATTCCTGTTACTCGTGATCTTACGTGCCCGAATACGAAATAATCGAATTCAGAAAACAAATCAAGAAAAACTAGCACTTGCCGGTCTTAAAGTCGCAGAGGTAATCGTCGCCAATGCAGCTACCATGCTGTGCCGTGCTGTACCGACAATTTACATGCAAATTCTACTTTATCCAATTTAGGATAAAGTCTGAATTCCAATGCGGGTTTTTCGAAGGCTGTAGTTATTCTGTTAATTGGTGCGTCGGAAGTCATTAGCCGATGCCAAATATTGGATTTCAATGGACGTTACTTTCTGTTATGGCGGCTTTTTAACGGAATATTTTTATTATTTTTTAGAGGTCTAAAGACCTAAGCTCGATGCCACACGTTACGTCAGCGTTGGGGCGACGCAACAGTTCGACAACGCCCGAGTGGCATCGCTCTAATGCTGCGGCCACACCACTTTACCGTCTACCGCAATAATTATCACATTCAATTATTGCCTAAGTTACCGCTGAAGCGTTGTGGTTACACTAGAGTTTACCTTTGCCTACCGTATATGCCATATTGATTGACATTGTAAAATTATGGTCATAAACCGTGGCTACACCTAGGTGTTGTTTCAATTGTGTATAAATTAGCCATAATTTAATAATTATAGCCATAATTGAAACGAATGCTCTCCTATGCTTCGGCCACACTACCGTGATATGGTAAGATAAGTTAATCCATATCACGGTAGTGTGGCTGAAGCATAATAAAAGGCCTACCCTAACCGTGGCTACACCTAGGTGTTGTTTCAATTATGGCCATAATTGAAAGTTATGTTATTATATGCTTCGGCCACACTACCGTGATATGGTAGGATATGGTAATCCATATCACGGTAGTGTGGCTGAAGCATAAGAAAAGGCCTACCCTAAACGAAACTGTGTGATTCTGTTTCGTTTTATTTAAACTGTTTTAGTTATTTTACGTGCGATATAACCTCCGTGCTAATTGTTATTAAAACAATAGGATTTTTATATCACAATTACACGAAACATTTACTAATATATCTAAATATAAAACTCATAGTCGACTGACTGATTATTTCACGCGTCACCACCTAGCCTCAAACTAAGCAAAGCTTGTAAAGTAGCTTGTTTAGTTATATATTATATGTATTCTATCAGTTATCTGGTTCTATGGTGACTATATTATAATCCCAGCAGTCAGACACATTAGGTTAAGAAACAAAATTAAAACAAAAAAAACTTGACTTCAATGTGCGGATCAATTTGCTGCACTCTCGAGGTGTGTTCATCACTCCGAAGATCCTCGTCAGATCCTCACCAAATTTTTACGAAAAAAAAAAAATCCTTTAAGAGAAAAAAAGAATCATCAAATCGGTCCGTAGAACCTCCTCCTTTTTTGAAGTCAGTTAAAAAATATATTGCGCGGATAAAACTCCTACGTGCGTTCTTCTAGCAACACAAATTTAGGTCACGAAAGCTCAAAACCACGTGTGTTTTACTAGCTACTTAAGCTAAGGTCATTCACGAAATAATTCTATCCTTGACCGAAAAAACCCAGCGATTTATCACAATTGTTACGAAAAACATTTTTATTGATATCGCTTCGTACGGGGCTTATTAGGACGTTAGATACATGTTTTGTCGCCAGCTCCTGATCTAACAAGGGTTGAATATTTTCCTGTTGGTTACTTAGACACATCTTGTATGTTTTTCTATCATCCAATTTGTTTTGTATTGCTATGACATAACATTTGTAATATTTTTTTATTGATTCGTTTTAGAGAATTATCTTTTTGAAGGGATATCATTTTGTGTCTCTTTTAGGTGTTTAACTCATATTTCTGAACTTCTAAAACAAAAACTCATGGTATTTCACTTCTTTTGGATGACATTGGCCATTTAAAAAAATCATGTGCGCGCTAGCTGCTTATTTAGTTTATAGATACATATACCTACCTAAACATTAAAAGAACGTGTGTATGCTCATATTTTTACAATCTAGATTAATGTTAAGAGAACACTAGTGTCTAGTTAAACCTAACATAGGCTTAAAGACACTATTTAACAGACAAATGTATTGTGTTGATGAATAAAATATCTATCTATCTATCTATCTATCTATTTCAAAGACATGATGGTTTTCAAAAGAACTCAAATCGGATCACTTTGAGGTTCTACTTCTATTTAAAAATCTAGAAATCGTTTTAGCTTTAAAAAAAAAAACAACCTAAAATAAATTATAAATACAACAAAACTAAAAAATAATAATAATTTTCGTTAAAATATTTAAATCCAGATGAGTTGAATTGAAACCAAAATAAAAGAATAACCTGCAAACTTATACAAGTTTGTAATTTTAATCTAATTTCTAAAAATAACAATTACATACCTCCTAAAAACTTTGTCATAATTTCAAAAGTAGTATAATAAACTCACACAACATTAAGTATATCCCTCAGATTTAATACGACACGAAATCTAAAACCATTAGCCACTACATTAAGCCATTGTTCAAAGCTCATGAACAATAATTCAAATGAAACATTCTTCCATTATAACAATTATTACCACAGTACAGAACTTAGGAAGCAATAATGTCTTCACGGTGCTACGGATTGTAGGAAATAATACTAGTGCCTAGAACTGCTACTTCATTATTTGATTTTACATCCGTACCCTTATTATAAATGTGAATGTGTGTTTATTTGTTTGTTTATTTGTCCTGCTTTCACGTCAAAATAGAGCGACGGATTGACGTGAGTTTTTGTGTGGAGATAGTTGGAGGGCTGGAGAGTAACATAGGTTAACACGTACACGTACATACTTTTTATCCGGGTAACACGCGAGTGAAGCCGCGGCTAGAAGCTAGTTTATTATAATGGTTCCCGACAACCGACGATCAAAGTACGGGAAATAAAGTGTAGGCTGATGGCAATGTAAGGCATGAAAAATCTTATCAAAATTTTCAATTCCGACGGGATTCGAACCCGCAATGATACAAGCAATCCTCCTTTTCAAATGTAAATACCCAAGTGTGGATTAACACTATAACTAATAAAAAATAATGGAAGGCATGTTTTGAATACGGCATAGTTTAATGCACTCTAGCTCTTCACTGTTCTGTTCAGTTGTCCAGATTGTATAATTTGATTTACTATGAAATACAAACCATCTTAACATACTCGTAATACTCTAACTAAACCATGAAAAAGTACATTTAAAGGAAACCAGATATTAGGCATTAGCCTAAAATATTTTTTCTACCGCACCTTAGGGATAAAATTGCGATCGTGTTTCGTTTCATTTCCTACAAGCTAGTTTAGTCATTCCTTTGAGTTTCACTTCTGTATGCTAGTATTTAACACCGTCTCAGTGCTACGGTCTGTAGTTACGGTTTAGCTAAGTGGCTGCTACACTGCTACGCCGTAGCTAAGTGCTACGGAGTGCTACGTACCTTGAGATATAAAATTATCACAAGAGCGAATTATCTTATAACTTTAGATCAGCAGTTAATATTGTTTTACAGCAACATTCTATTTTACCTTTAAAATATATAATAATAATAAAAAGATCTGAGAGAATGATTACAGCGCTTTCGTAATCATTTATATAACCTTACAAAATATATTAGAACTTTTTAGAAAAAAAAAGTATGTAAGTAGTATATCAGTCGTGTGTTTCCTATAACACAAGCTCTGCTTACATTTGGGATACATGATGCTGTGTGAAAATGTCCAGCATTATATATTTATTAATACAGTAGTGATCATTTATAACATTACAAAATATGATAGAACCATTTCTTTCAGATCTTTGAATGTAAACTTGTCTCGATTTCTCCCAGATCTTTGAATTTAAACATGAACGTTTGTTCTGTGAATTATAACAAGATTGTTTCCATTCTAACGTAATACATCTCTTTGAAATTTATTGTTTGATTCTTACAAGCATTTCTTCGTTTTTGAATTTGTTTCGCGTGTTCCTTTGAACATGTTCCTATTCTTCCCAGGGGATGTTTCCTTAATATTTTTATTTATATTGTATGTTTATGATATTGTATAGCTGTGTTGGAATAGATAGTACCTCGACTTTCGATCTACAAGTCGTGGGTATAAATTCCGAGATACAGGCAAAATTAGAAACGCTCTAACCGCTCTACTTTATAAACTGCTCTCAACTGCTGTCAAAACTGAATCACCGTTTAAACTTTTTGCCACCTTTTTTTAGAAATGACAAATACGAACAACGAATCTTGAGCATTGTTTAACCAGTGTTCAAGTTGAGAGGTGTTTATAAGTAAGGCCAGATTTATCCACTTAGCAGTTTTAAAACTTTCATATACTATTGTGTAACTTAAATCATGAGCTAAATCTTGAAGTTAATTAGTTTTCAATAAGTTTTTCATGCATACTCTGAGAAGGACTGGATAGTGTTGGATGCAAGGTCTTGTATAATATTGAGTTAGTATTCCACACTCGCTATCGTCGGCAACGTCTTGAGACCTCTTCCCATCTTGGGGTCTTGCTTCAGAATTAATAACAAAACTTTAGAATATTTTCTTTATAATATTGGACATTTAAATTGAATTGAACTAAGTAAAAATTCAAGGATTCACGGTACAGATTCAATATTGGTTGACATTTTCACACAGCACCATTTAGCCCCAAACTTAGCAAAGCTGTACTATGATGGGAACTAGATAACTGATAGAATACTTATACATTTTTTGTAAATACCTACATACTTATTATACTTTATAACATCCAGGTGTGTGTTTGTGTGTGTGTGTGAATGTTATTACGTATAGGTGGCATCACGTAAAAATATTGCTGGAAGACAGTGGAGGGACTATGTTTGCGCATGGCTACACTAGCACACGAAAGTACTGGGCCTATTGTTGTTTTATTGTTTGTTTTTTTTTCTATGGAAAACCATTTCGTAATTAAAAACTTTTGTAAGCGATGGTATTAATTTGGCTAATTTTTATTAATTGCTTACTGCGCAGCTTGACAGCCAGCGTTCTTTTTACATGACGTGAACTATATCTCCGTAGCAACTTAACCGATTTTGATGAAATTTGGAATGTAGATAGTTTAGGTTCTGGAATAACACAGGGTAATTTTTATTCCGGAAGAATGTAAGGTTCCTGTGGGAAAAAAAATATTAGTACACGCGGGCGAAGCCGCAAGCGTTCGCAGATTTTTATGTTCCACACTACCTTATCAACTGAGATAAAAGAGTTTCTATTCGTAAATATAAAATAGTCAATCTGGGTCAGACAGTGTGTATCGCCTTGGGCGGTGACCTCGGGAATAGAATCCAGGACATACTGTTTGTCCTTTCTACGTGATCATAGAATACCAATGAATTCTACTATCCTTGTTTCTACATTGAAGAAGTTAATAAAGCCATGTAGGGTTTCGTACGCTAAATATATTTTTTACTAATAGGATCTCTTGGTTGTCTGTCTGTTCTTTTGTCAGGGTAATTTTTTTAGCAACGGGTGGAGGTATCAATTTGAAATTGAATATATGCGACCTTAGAACCAAGTAAGAATAAAGCTACTTCAACGTTATTAAAAAAAAAAAAAAAAAACCTACCTAATTAAGGTTACAGATTAAGTTAGTTATTGTAAGTTTTTTTGGCTACAGTTAATTAAAAAAAAAAATTGCAAAAGTTAGGTCTTGACAGGAAAAAGATCTAAGTACATTACATCACATGAAAAAGTATTTTTTATTCTTACAAACTTACATTTTCAGTTGAAAAATTGATCGTGTCGACATGTTTAAAAACTATTTTGTAGTTTTGTGTACTTCGATTCAACTTAAAGGTACCCATTTTGTGTTAGTTCGTCTCGCACTTTACTGGTTTTATTTAAATAAAAACTAGCTCACGTATTTACGTATTCACGTACATATTTAGATTTTTGAAAGAACCTTGAAACGTGTTCATTTTTAAAATACATACTAAGTTTCAAGCAAATTTCATACGTGGAATTGCTACACAAACTGTTTCATCCGGTTTCAAACATATAGGGGTTGAATTTCCAAAACTCTGTCATCAGAGCTAACCACTCACATGAACTTATTTACTAGAAACGAAACAAGTTATGCAGACCATTCAGAGAAGTTATGTGGACCATGTATGTAGACATATGACCATTTTTATTTTATTATATCACAACGGACTAGCACGTTAAAGTGGCAATGGGCAGGCCATATAGCACGCAGAACCGATGGAGCCGAAAAGTTCTCGAGTGGAGGCCACGGACCGTTGACCTACAATTGTCAATTTTGGTTACAAGCAAGGTCTTCCAGCACAAGTAAAGGAAAAATTCCGAAAAATAAAAAAAGTTTATAATTAAGGTAAGTTTTGGTACTCACAAGTTTTCACGAAAACCTAAATTTGCCTATATCTTTTTATAGTGTTGACTCAGGACCTTGATTTTTATACTCGCAATAGGGACTATAAACCTTAGTATATGGTATAAATTTCAACTTGCTAGCTCTACCCGTTCCTGAGATAATCGATGGTGACACATGGACAGACAGACGGACAGACGGACAAGAAAGTGATCTTATAAGGGTTCCTTTTTTTACCTTTTAAGGTAGGTACGGAACCCTAAAAAGTATAAATGTTTCTATGTCTATGTCTTTGTCTAGTTAGACACGTTGCGCTACACTACCTACAAGTCTTCTGGGAAACGAAAGGTAATACCCTGTAATGGTCTTTTTGAATGTTCCCGCCGTTTAATTTTAAATTGATAGTTTTTGCTCTCGCCATAGGACTTGAGTGCTGGCGCGGAATGTCATCTGACACGCCGTCAGCGTGACAGTGACATTCCGCCATGTCTCCTGTCTACGTTCCGCAGGAAGTTTAATTTTTTTTATTTAGTGTTGCCATAGTGAACGCACAATGCTTGAAAGTAGCTTTTTTTTATTATCTCCAGCCAGCATCAATTTTGTTTTTTTTTCATAGTTTCAGGTTAGTTTCAGTGTCAGATCTTTAGAATTGTCAAATTCACATTCCAAATATTTTGGCTGTGCTTGAGCAGAGTTCATTGAACCTTCTTTGTGAAATTTAGTTGTAAACAAATTCAAAATATTCAAATCTCGATAGTTTTCTAGCGAATCCAGGGATTCCTGCGCTGGAAACTCCGATTCCTTGCATTTCCGATCTGGCGTGGTCTTGTCGGGTCGGCGTTCCTGTAGTTCTAAATTTTTTTAATAAGAATCCGTGAAATTTAACTTCATCTCAGCTGGTAAGCATCTATTTCATTGGCTTTCTATCGACGGCTGACAAACCTGTGAGCCTGGAATTTATATTTTGTGGTCTTTGTCGTAGGACACGTGTCGGCGCGTGCGCAGGGCCTTACTCGTGGTGTACTCTCTGATAAGACCAGCTTTTCGATCATTCACCCACGAGCGGACGGAAGCCCAGGAGAGTGCTTTCCCGGCGAAGACGCGGCGACCGAGTCCAGCTGAGGATTCAGCTCTTGTCTCGGTGGACAAAAACCCCGTTCGGGGTGAGTTGGTTTTCTCGTAATCCACCGCCAATCCCTCAGTGACGTGGTCAGTCAGTAATTGGTTGATTTCTTCAACAGGTTTTTTTTTTCTTCCCCTCTTCTTCTCTCAACATCTCGAGTCACCAGCCGAGGCCTCGCAGACGGGATCTGACCGGGAGCGGTGCTGTCTTCGCAGTGAGCTGGCCCCCTTCCTTCGAGACCGGCCGCTGCGATCCCCTCCACGGTACCCTCAGTCTCCGAGCGTTCTCTCTCGGCTGAGTTCCATTACTTCTGTGTCGTCAACCTCTAACCCTCAAAACAATCTACACACCTTTGATGCTGCCTTCTGCAGTATCCGTTCAATCTTAAATTTAAACGTTAAACTGGTTGCTGGTACAAGTCTGATCGTGTTGGCTCTCCACGAACCCTGTAAACCCTAGATTAATTTAAATGCTCATGAGAGCTAGCCGTAGCATCTTATTTACCTAACCTATCTTTTTTAAAGGCGCCCAACTTACTTACTTTCTACTTTCTTATTTCTTTTTAATAAATGTCTGTCATTTAAATATTTGTTTTTCTATTCATCATCCCCATCTCCGGTTAGGTACCTTAAATTATAAAACGTTACAACCCAGACCTTAGTAAGTGACCAGGCAGGTACTAACGATACTCGACTCAATTCCAATCATAACTTTATAAGGTGTTTCACTTACTCAATTATTTATTTGTGTGTTTTATTTCACATAAAAAAAATCATGTGCTGACAATATTTTATTTTTACCGTGTGTTATAATTATATTCAATCGTTTTGTACCTTTAGATTTGTAAACTATAACATAAAATACGTTATCGCACACCATGTATAAATAATAAACATGAAAACACACTAAAATAACTTATTTATGGTAATTTATATGACAGTCTTTTTGTATTTGGTAGCGAAAATAAAATTATACTATTCTATTCTACTAGCTAAATAGTATTCACGATCATAATCAGCAGACAAAATAACAAATTTATTATTTTCGATATTATCTTGCATTTGAAATTGAGGTTTAATTTTTGTGTGAAGTTTAGTACAGTGAAGTTTCGATTGGATTCGATTCGAGTTTCGAAAGTAAGCCCATATCGCTTTGATGTAAAATAACATTTATTTGAGTCGGGAGATAATTTAATGTGAAATGTTTATTGGGACGTGCTTGTACCTATATATTTCATCAATTTATGCTCCTCGAATTCCTTGGACAAAACTAAAACTACATTTTTTATATAATTTATACAGCGACAAATATTAATAATCAAGCGATAATATATCAAGCGATTATTCGTAAGAAAGTCGCTTCCCTTCTTCAGCGTGCGCGAGACAGTAGCAATAGCATCCTACAAATGATTGTTTCTCGTCTGGACTGCCCCATCTTAAAAAAATGGATGCAGATAATGATGGGATCTGAATCAATTTGAATTTTGACTGTAATTATTTTCTATTAATCTCTGTACTTCAATTATTTCCTCATATGAATAGTACCTAATGAATTAATTTTAATTTCAATATTATTCTCATTTTGTAAATATTTTTGACTTAATTTTATTCTTATTTATATTTTTGTATGTTTTAATTTGAATGTATTATTGTGTTATTATGGATGTAAATCTGAAATAAATGAGTTAATAATAATAAATATGAGATATTCTGTACTTGGCGATATTGTTAAACAACCATTACTTGTTGGCTTGTGCTAGTATATTTTATTATCCGACAGATAGAGGCCATTTAAAATTGTACTACCAAAGCAAAATTACAGCGCGCCCATTTGCATAATCCCGCTGCGAGCGTCAACAACGTGCTCAAACAATTCGGCAATCGGTATAATTTTAGTTCGCACTTTTGTCCAAATAAAATGTTAGTTAGACGAGTTTTGTACAGATTCACACTCGAACAAATATCAAAGTCGAATGGACTTTGATTATAAATAAAATTTTAGTAGTTTGTAGAGATTTCATAATAACGACAGGCATATTTTAGGCATCTGCGATATTAATCTGCAAGTTTTGTGGGTATGTTTTAATCACACTTTAACCGATGTATATCGGACTTGACTGAAACTTGAAATCAAAGTCAAAGCATTTATTTATTAGGATTACATCATGTAATGTAAACACATGTAAATTACATGTGTATCACTTTGATCATGACCTCATGACATATGTATTTGACATGCATGATCTGATGAATCATATAATTTTTATTCTAGAGCAAAGCCATGGTCGAAAACTAGTCATCAATAAAAAAAATCATTTATCTTAGTGCAGAGCTAATGTAATTAAATGCTGCCAGTGTCTTGGGCACGCTTCCGGCTGGCAGTGGCTTGAATCAGTTCAGCAACCTATTGATCGTTTCCAACGATTCTTAGGTGACTCAACTGGTTCTTATTGTACTTTGTGATGTTATGTAAATAGTTTAGTTTCTGTAAACAAATGCTCTTTTGTAATGAAAAACTTAAAAAAAAATGCAGGGGCCATACCATGAACTCTTAGAGCAATGTTAAAACAAGCTTAAAACAGTCCTATTGCTTTAGAACTGGGCCTGTATTCTACTAGATGACAACCGCTTTGGTTTGGTTCGATCTCTTAAATGTCAGCCATTTGGTGAAATAGTAGAATAGCTTTTCAAAAATTTGTTCTGCCAAAGTTCAAAACCTCACCACAACTGAGTCGTTTGTTATTAGTAGTCATGGAAACAGTCGCTTTAGTTGAGGTTTTGGTTGAGGTTGATAAAAAGTTCGGTACGAGAATCGACGCCCTGACATTCCTTGTCATGCTTGTTTTAACATTGCTATAAGAGTTCATGGTACGGTTACAGAACTGTTTCAACAATGTTTTTCTGCTGAATATATTTTACACCAAGCTTGTAGAATTAGAAAGACTAGCAAATGAAACAAACCAGTGACGTAACCTAACTCGAACTTGCGGCTGAGAAACTTAGGCCTTTACATCTTTACTAGTTGATTTATACAGTGTCAGGAGGCAATATTTTGCCTACACTCATCGGGACACTGTAGTGCCTGGGACAATGTTGAGATGGAGTAGGCTTGCCCAGCACCTACACCATCCTCTCAGCTTAACCGGCCATATCCACAGGAAAGACATGGTCAATACGTGTGGGGCTGACTAAGCCGCGGGTTTCCTCACGATGTTTTCCTGCATCGTTTAGAGCTCGTGTTAATGCGCATATAAATTTTTCGAAACGAAAAATCCATTGATGCACGGCCAGGATTCGAACCCACGACCTTCGGATCGAAAGTCGAGGTTCTATACCCCTCGGCCAATACGGCTCTGACACATGAAAAACAAATGAAATAAACCAGTGACGTAACCTAACTCGAACTTGCGGCTGAGAAACACAATCCAAATAATTGTAGTTCTGCCTACTTGTCCACAGAATAGTAATCTCGTCCACATAATTCGAGTTCGTCCACTCTCATTTAAACTAGTTGGACGCCCGAGAATGGACCGCGTCAAATTAATTGAAACTTGCTCCTACATTCTGGCAATACTGTGGTTGGTTTACATCCTAGAGATGACATATTTCACAATTCCACGAAAAGACCGCGCTGGATCAGTAGTACTACTAAGTTCTACTTGTACTTAGTACAAATGATACAACTTTGTATCTCGAGCGACAGCTCAATCGTGGTAACAAAACTACGATGGTCTCACTGCATATAGGTCTGTCTTTGTGCCATTTAAAATGACATCTACAAACATACAAGTAGAGTACATAATTACAATCACATCTCTTTCCAGTAGGGGAAAGCGCGACCATATATTTCTATTAGCAATCAATCTACCCATAAAAACTTAAATAAGGGTTTAAATAAGAAAGTGCCATTTTAGGCTGAGCGCACACCTATCCGAATCCGAATTCTCGAAGAACTGCCAGATTCGGTCGAATTGGATGATTCGACGCGGGCAGATGTGCGAATCATACGATTTCATATAAAGAATTCTAAAATACGTTTCGGTCGATTCGTTTGGCTCGGTTAGGTGTGCGGCCACCTTTAACGTACTTCAAATGAATCCTAAATGGCGTGAGACATTTTTAGTTCAAAATATGACTCCCAATTGATTTTTGTAGTAACCTCATGACCTTCAAGTTACTCGTAAGACAGTCAGTCAACGTTATTTTGGTTTTATTTGTGTCCAATTTCCCGCAAAGTACCAGGAAATCATAAAACGGAGAGAATGGTTTCGCTCGGAGTGCGTGGCACTATCACGGTTGGCCAGTGGGGCTACAAATCATGGAACAACAATGTGGTCCTACGAGTATTTTGAAACTTGGCGAGATGTTTTGGGTATGTTTTTTGTATTTTTTTGTTGGTTTGCTAGCGGGCGATGTACCTATGTAATATGAAACTACAGACCGCTTTCGTAAAAGCATACTGAGTTTCAAGACTCAAATCACGGTTGTCGGTTAGATAGTGAGTAAGACTAAGGGATGAAGCAGGTCAGATCCCTTTGTTCGATTTTTGTAAATGTTTTTCATAAGTAGTTACGAAAGTGGAGTTTTTTTCACTGTTTCGTAGCTATCAAAACTGCATATTGAAGTAAGTTAAAGTCACTATACTATAGATTGGAAGTCTTTTTATAGTCAGTGACTTATTATTTGATTTGTCTGGAAGAAATCGCCTTTTGCGATAAGACCGCCATTTGTAACCTTAGATATATAAGTACCTAAATGTATTTGTGTTGCAATAAAGCTTTTCATTTCATTTCATTTATTCACTTGTATAAATTGAGCATCTTGAATGCTTCTTTGCAATTTCTTGAAGGAAGTAACACTTTTTTTTGAAAAATTGTACTCTGATACCATTATCTCAGCTTAAACAACCTTATCCACATGATGAGTAAAACAGCGGGATACTAACACTCTCTTTACTATAACAATTTCTATGTGTAAGTTAGTTCAGCAAGCCTTCGGCGATAAATTAAATTAACCCAATGACCTGTCAATATGAAATGTGATACGATTAGCCGTATTTGTCAATAATGCACAGCGATATCAAATGATGTTATATTATCGTCAGTTATTCGACCGAACGCATTATTCTAAAGGAACTTTTTAATCTTCTTTAGCGTCTTTTGAATAACTGACATTCAAATAATAAAAAAGAAATAATAAAAAAATATACGCACAGGTATCAAAAAACAATAACTTTTTTCGTTTGTGGATCCTGAAGTGTTTTGTTTTTTCAGAGATAAACTGTTTGGCATGTCCTTTGTTATAAAGTTTTATCTTTCAACTGGCTTCATAAAATTGTCGACTAATATTTATTAAGTATTTATGAAATTAAAATTCTCTATTAAACGATATTGGGCAAACTTCACCCAGCTCCGCCAGCAATGTAACTAATATGACTCGAAAGACCTAACAAAATTAAGCATTTTTTATTATCGACGCATTAAAATCTATCCCAGGGGTCACTAGATAAATCCATGTTTGTACCTAACCTGAGTAGTACTAGTACTAGATTTTATGACAAGGGAGCAATTAGTAGATTGTTACAAGTTGGTTGAAAGTAACATATTCAGGCATGAGATGGTTTGGAGCACGAGCGTAGCGAGGGCACCAATAGTTCGAGTGCATAAATAGGTCTTTCACCCGAAGTAAACACTGCTTTTCATTTCGAATATGAGGAAAGTAATTCGCCGGCCAAGTGGCCAAACAGTTCGTATTGAAATGTATGGCAGATAACTCACTTGGGTACGGTCAGGATCCCGATCCCGTGATCCTGATTCCGTAATCCTAATCCCATGACCCTGATTCCGTGATCCTTATCCCGTGATCCAGATCCCGTGATCCTGCTTGATCTTGATCCCGTGATACTAATCCCATGAACCTGATCCTGTCATCCTGATCCAGTAATCCTGTGTAATCCTGATCCCGTGATCCTGATCCTGTAATTCTGATCCAGTGATCCTGTGTAATCCTGATCCCATAAACATAATTACGAATCATTATTATGATTCATAAAAGGAATTGCGGTAACGGCCATTTTAGCACCTCTGTAAGTTGAACCTATTCGACTTAAAATAAATAGAGAACCCTCGGACAGAATTTGATGCGCATTGGCACAGATAAACATGGCAGTGATACCTTTTAAACAAAAGTATTCTAAGCTGTGGCGGCCGTGGTGGGTCCATACATTTATGACCAAAAATGCGGTAACGGCCATTTTAGCCTGTCTGTAAGTTAAACCTATTCGACTTAAAATAAATAGAGAACCCTGGGACAGAATTCAATGCGCATTGGCACAGAGATACATGGATGTGATACCTTCTAAACAAAAGTAGTCTGAGCTGTGGCGGCCGTGGGTGAAGTGCCCATACATTTTTGCCCACACTCCTTTAATCTTTTTTAAATATTTAAAAATATTTTTCTCTCTTTGAAAACCAAAATGAATCGAACCCGATGTAGGTAACACGATTTAGAACTGTTGATCTTTGTTTTAGCGAAGCATCGGTAATGTTCGGTAATGTTCGGACAAGTAATATGTCATTGTCTTTCTAGGACGCGTGGCCAGCTTTTTATAGAGCACATAAAAGAAATAGGCGAGGGAGATTGTTGTACCTTGAACGTTATTTTGCGCTCCATTTTGTTTACGAGCGGATTGTGACAGGTACAGAAAACAAATATTTGATTTAAGTGCGCGACTGTTTTTTTTCTGTGCTCAATTTTATTGTTACGATTTTTTTGTCTGTGTAAATCTTTCGGCTTCGTCACTCTAACAATAGGTTGATTTTATGTTTTTTAGATTTAACCATTTGTGCTTCTGTAATTTCCGTATATGGAGCGTCACAGAGGGCACCGCAGAGGGTGGTAATAAAAAGGTTATGTATTTTTTTAAATCCGAATCGTGTTTGAAATGTTTGGATTTCTACATCACGTAAAAAGGTTAAAAGTGAAAAGGTTGAATAAATATTATGACATAGTGCTCGGAGCTGGATATATTTGGAGAGTAGGTACAATTAAATTAAACAGGCTTACGACTTTATCCTTAGGGGTACTTTAAATCTAGTTCGACATTCAGTCGTTAAGCCATGACGGAAGCCTTTAGGCGGCCTAAAAACTCCGTCACCAGAGTTGGCCACTTGCTCATACGAACTTATTTTAATCTGAACACAGATTCAATTCAAGCAAATATATCTATAATTATTTTTTATTTTGTTATAGTGTTAATCCACACTTGGATTTAAATTTAATTTACTTCAGTTTAAAATGCAGATATATCTAATTCAACATTCATTCTGAACACAGATGTTCTAAGTAGTTTTTAAGTTTCTCGAGTTTTGATAACATAAAATGTTAAATAACTTTTGCGGCTGACCATAGCTACCATGTCACCACAATATAACTTCCAAACCTATACACCGTTAATTCTGGGTCAGTTTAAAGCCAGCACTCACTGCTTGTATTGCTTAATCGTATTCGTGTCGTTGGTTTAGTTTTTGAATTTGATAAGTATTTCATACGAAACTAAATAGTTGAAAAGATTAACAAAAGTGAGTAAAACACTTGTTATGGTGTCGTAGGTGCGCAGAGCTAATGACCTAGGTATGTATGTATGACTACGACGTAGCATAGACTCTATGCCGTAGCAACAGCTGAGCACAGAGCACGTATCTCCGTGATTTATCCTGCCTATGTTTCGTGATATTATTATTTGCAAAAAATTAGATCTCATATTTATTATTACTTTTGAGTAAGGTTATCGATATAGATTACGTAGGCGCCGGCTTTAAACTGACCAAAAATAAACGGTGTATATTTGCAGATCAAGCTAACTGATGGCAACTTGTTACAAATATGAAATATATCACGAATAAAACTCATATTTCAATTTATAAAAACGTTGGAATACAGTAGAACTAAATCCACGGCTTAGTCAAGCTCTACACGTATTGGACAAGGCTTTTCTGTGGATTAGGTTGAGAGAGTCCAAGGGAATGGTTTAGGAGCTGGACAAGCCTAGCTACTCCATTATACGTTGGTCATACATCATCCTACCTACTACATCATCATCATCATACATTGCAATAGACAATAGACATAATTCCGTAGATATTTTTGATTTTTTTATAGAGAATAGATCTATGTTAAGCGACGGTTTGGCCGAGGATGGATTACATCCATCTATAAGAAATCTATTTATTCTACCCTTGAAGGCGCCAAGATTGTAGTTTTCAGGAGCCGTACTAAGAACTCGAGCAATGTTAAAACAAGCTTGAAACAGTCCTGTTTTAAGCTTGTTTCAATATTCCTAAAGCAGAAATGTCTTATTTTGATATAGTTTAGTTCGTGGTACGGCCCCTGGAAACAAGGAAGAATGGCGTAGATTATCGTTTGTTGCTGTATACCTACTTAGGTGTATACTGGTTTGGACACATCCAAAGAAGACCATCTGAGCATATTACACAAAAAATGGTCACGCTGAACATTCCTGGGTCCAGGCGTGAAGAAGACCAAAAAACAAATGGAGAGACGTGATCAAAAAAGATCTACGATCTAGATAGAGCGAAGTGGCCCCACCATCAGATGGGAATAATCCTTAGGAGATTGAGAGCTGTATACTAAGGTGCATAAGCACCATTGCTTTGAATCAACACGAATATCAAAAGTATGTCCCACTAGACTAACAATAACAAGTCTCCACATTAATCTTGTTTCAATAACAAACTCGCCAATGATTCGTTTATGTTAACTCGTGCTAGCCCCATCAAATAAACATAATCTTTGAACAAAGGCAGGTAAATTGATATCAATATAAGATGCCAGGAGGCTCTTATGATTACAATATTAAACAGATTAATATCTTTCCAACAAAAAGAAATCCCATCTTAATATTCCGATTAATCTCATCCAACGGGAAAACACATGTCGCTTTCGCGAGTTGAATAACCTACCTCTGCTATTGCAAATCCAACTTTATTACGAAGTAGTATGTCCCATTTTGTGAATCAGGTGGAATTTTAGTTTTCGACTCTATTTCAACGTAGTAAGAGCGTAGCGTTTGTAGTAAACGCGTGGGAAATATTTTTGGATCGCGATTGTCCGGAAATATTTGGTGGTTCGATTTTGGACTCTGTCCGATTGAGTTAGGGTTTATTGAATCTGAAGAGTTTAGCAGCTCGTATGGCGCCTGGCCACGATTGCCGCATTATTCACTGGATACAGTCACCGGCAAAAGTCTCTACCAAGTGAAGAAAACTAGTTTTCTGTGACTTTTAAATTATATATTGTTGTTGAAATGTTACTTGCTCGTGGTCAGCAGATAGGGATACCTAATTAGTTACTTCATAAGAATAATAAACGACATGTTTTAGAGGTGTATGTGTTGAAGTTTCATCCTAATAGGTCCACCCATGACAGCGTGATTGAACTTAAACTTAAAACTTACTCAAAAATCGCATTCATATTGCAATGCTTACTATTTCAATCTTCGAATTGTGGCCAAATGCATACAGCTCATAACTGTGACAAATATGTGACGCGATAAATACCCGTGTATTTGACTGTGCTAGTATTACTGTAGTAGTATTACTGTAGTGTGTGTAAGACGCCTGTTAGCTCAGTTGGTAGTAGCTCTGCCTTCTGCGCTGTAGGTCGTGGGTTCGATTCCCATCCAGGACAAACATTTGTGTGATGAACATAGATGTTTGTTCTGTGTCTGGGTGTTATAAAGTATTGTAGGTATGTATTTACAAATATATAAGTATTCTATTAGTTATCTGGTTCCCATATTACAAGCTCTGCTTAGTTTGGGGCTAGATGGCGCTGTGTGAAATGTCCAGCAATATTTATTTATTTATTTATTTTACTGTAGCTGACTGTACGTCGTAAGGAGCAGGCGGTTCCTTGTATTTTGTGAACTGATTTCGGTTTATTGCAGAAACGCTATTGTAATTACAGTCTAGAACTACACAGGTCTAGGTAATAGTCTTTTTATTCGTGACTAAAGTTTAATACTTACAATTTTATTGTGGGCCTAATGCTATTTCTCGTATTTTATATGTTTGGTAAAGTAGGGTATTGCCCGGAATTTGATTTATGATACGGTTACGGATACGGGAATTTATCGTGTGATTTACCATATTTAAGCGATAAATTCACGTGTCAACATGTGCCTCAATATCAAAACTGTAATCGACTATTAAGTACTAAGGTTTTCCACAAAATTCTAGATCTATCTATACCGGAAGAGTTTATTTGTTTTAAGTTAACGCGCTAATCTCAAGAACAATTAATAGCTAAAATCTTGAGGAAGGTTATAGGTTACAATTCATCATCATCATCATCATCATCATCATTGTCATATACTTTTACTACGCGTCTAACACCCCGCGAGGGTGCAACTAATTTTATTTATACAGAGGGTAGGTAGTCAGTGTAAACGATCTACCCAAGAATAAAAGATGGTGGCTATATAAACAGATATACTGGTGGCTCTATAGCATCATACAAGCCATTATCTAGCTATGTGTAAACAGTATCTAATAAATGACACCGAAACCGTGCTCAATACCATTTCCCTACCATTTGCGTTCGTGTCCCAGGAGTCGATACATTCCCCAATCCGTGCGTATTTGCAAATAGCTGCCACCGAGTTTCAATAACGCGGACGTTCACCCCGACCTCTTTTCTTCTTGATAAGAATGTATAGATGCTAGAATTTTAGCTTTTTGGTTGCACCTTCACTTGCAAATGGATACAGCGTGGTTTGAAGCATCCTTTGGCAAGGTGACAAAGATCTCTGAAATATTTAAAGCTAGTAATACAAACATTTGAAAATTTGTAAGATATATCGATGCAGGCTGATTGTCTAACTCGTCTCAAATTGGTCTCAAACTGTCAAAACGATCGCGTAGGTATCTTTTGTCGCGTTCGGTCTCGTTGAGATGAAATTGACAGAGCTACTTGTGTGGTCAAAAAAAAAAGAACAGGAGTAGAATCACCTAGCTCTTAAGACGTTTTAAAGTGGTCAAAGCGGTCCTACTGAATAAATGATATTTGAATTTTGAATTTTGGTTAATTAACTGTCATATTTGACAGTTTGAGACCGATATTGGTCGCTATCAACAATCAATATTTATAATTATATATATACTTAGCTAAGTATAGACAGTCAGGGGGCTAGTTTTATTTTAGAAGTGACTATTGCATTGAAAATATTTTTGTTGATTGAAGAATAAATTAGTAAAAGTTGGTTAAAAAATATTAACGCGGTTAAACCGTGGGTGGCGGCACTCAAGAAATTAACAACCTCTCTCAAAACTCATCGACTTGCTTTTGAGCGTCAAACAATGCCGTGAAAGGTCAAGTGATTTGAAAAAATTGTTTTTCAAAGGAGGATACAAAAAAAAATTAAACGAAACAGGACCGTAAGATACTTTGCAGACTGCATACTTTTCTATCAGCCGGTTGTTTGGTCGGGTTGGTCTGCTAGTGCAAATATGGTCGATACTCGTTGTAGTGAGCGCACATATGCATACATCTTCGTACTGATTAAGAGCCCGACCAACTACAGCGAGGGTTCTAAGACGCGGTAAACATTCTATCAGATCCTTATCTGATAGAATATATAATATATCCATTATCCATCCACAGGTTGTCTGGTAGAGATCGCTTTTTAGCGATAAGACCGCCGATTGTATACCTATTATATTTAAGTTAGCGTAATTTGTTGTATTGTTTTCTTGTATTATGTGGTGTGCAATAAAGTATTTTCTATCTTCTATCTATCTTCTATCCTTATGGCAGCCACCCACGATCAATTCTATCGTCCAATCGATTGGATACTGCCAGTTTGATCATGCCGAATGGGCCGTGTGTGGACGTGGCCTGCCGAATGGACAGTTCGAATTGAACGCGTGTGAAGCTGCCGATTGTATACGATCGATTGGATCCAATCGGAAGGTCGATAGAATTGATCGTGGGTGGCTACCATTAAAGGTACAAATTTGTAGCCGACAGCATGTGCAGACAGCAGCAAAAATATTTATTTATGCATCATGAAAGACAAATGGTGTGAGTAATAGTTGTTAGAGTACTTAAATCTTGTGTTGCCACTCAAGTATATCGTATTTGTAATATAAGAATTAATATCACGACATATTATTCTATGATCACGACTAACATTTCCACAAATATCGGAACCAAACCAGTTCATTACATCGATACTCAAGAACAATTGTCAAGAGAAACTCGACACGAATGAAATTAAGAGTCTATTTGGCCTTTAGAGGGTTGGCTGGACGATAAAATTCCACTTAACCTGCCCTCCCTGGAGATTAAAGCTTATGAATTTGGCACAGTACGTTTGTTTCATTTGCGAACGAGAAGTTTGACAATTTAATTAGATAATATATAACTAGCTTTGTGGCTTTTGTCTGAATAACAGAAATTTCTATTATAAAATTATAAATTCTATTCATACTGAGTAACTGATTTGATGACTCTTTTTGTTTGTCAAAATCAAAATCAAAATCAAATATCATTTATTCAGTAGGACCGTTATGACCACTTTGAAACGTCTTAAGAGCTAGGTGATTCTACTCCTGTTCTTTCGCGACCAACACCGTGAAGAATCAGGGCAACAAACACGGTATGGGGCCTAGCTTTCTTTTCGGTGATCCATCCGCCTAAAATCTAAACAGTCAAGCTCCAGTGTGGAGCCAGTCGAACAATGTGAGTCTCGTCAAAGTCGTCAAAAGAAAAAAGTTGTTTTGAGGTAAGTAGGTAAGTTCGTATAAGCTAGTGGCCAACTCTGGTGATGGAGTTATTAGGCCGCCCAAAGGCCTCCATCATGGTCCATAACGCGTCCTCGAAGCACGGAAGCGCTCAGTTGTTGATGCATCTTGCGGTCACCCATCCAAATTGAGACCGCTCAGAACGTCGCTTAACGATAAAGAAAACCAAGTTGCGCAACCACTGGCTTAATACAAACATACACAGTTGGATATAAGTTTGTCTGTTTTGGACGTGCATTGTACCTAAACAAAGGTTTGACAGGTAACCTAAGGTAGATGGGAAGGAAAATGAGGAATAATGTAAGTTATAGGGACAGACAAGGGACATGGTACAGATAAATAACAGTATAAAATGATAATTCAGAGGTTCAAATACATATTTAACATAACATGCCCACATTTTGCAGAAGTTAACATTCTGTACGTGACTTATTGCTAGTATGAACGGATTGTTCGTAATAGTCTGAATAAAGTTTAAAGGGCGGGGAGAAATAGAAATAGTACATTACTCACATAGGACAGGAAAGTAAGAAATGTCTCAGATCACATGCAATTGTTGACCGAGGCGAAGCCGAGGTGACACAAACATGTGATCTAAGGCTTTCTTATTTCCTGCCCATGGTGAGTATACTATTTTTCTTCTCGACGGAGGCGGAAAGCGGCAACTTCGTTTAGCGTAGCGGGACAAAAGTTGCAATTTTCCGCCCGGAGGGGAGAAAAGTATGTTTAGTATGATATCAAAGTTTGGACAGAACTACGTCTATGGGGTCGCTAGTAAAAACTAAATTAAAAATAAAAACCGGTCAAGTGCGAGTCGAACTCGTACGCCTAGGGTTCCGTACCTAGCCATGGTGCCAATTAAGCTAGTCCGCTTAATTGTATGAGCGCCCATACAACTCGGAGGACAATTTTAATTGGCGTCAACTATGTATGGGAACACCCTTTAATTTTCAACTTTTTTAACTTTTTGGAATTTTTCCTTTATTTGTGCTATAAAACCTTGCTTTTTCCCAAATTTCGTTATTCTAGGTCAACGGGAACTACCATTTAGGTTTTCGACCCAAAACCTCTAGGGTACTTCCGGTTGACCTAGAATTGTCAATTTTGGTTACAAGCAAGGTCTTCTAGCACAAGTAAAGGAAAAATTCCGAAAAATAAAAAAAGTTGATAATTAAGGTAAGTTTTGGTACTCACAAGTTTTCACGAAAACCTAAATTTGCCTATATCTTTTTATAGTGTTGACTCAGGACCTTGATTTTTATACTCACAATAGGGACTATAGACCTTAGTATATGGTATAAATTTCAACTTGCTAGCTCTACCCGTTCCTGAGATAATCGATGGTGACACACGGACGGACAGACGGACAGACGGACAGACGGACAAGAAAGTGATCTTATAAGGGTTCCTTTTTTTACCTTTTAAGGTACGGAACCCTAATTACCAGTGACAGGATGGAACTACCGAAGTCTGTCTGGTACTGCAACTCGTGTATGCCATCACTCGTCTACCATTTTGAGTGAACGACGAATACGTGTATGCTTTATGTAACAGCCGCTGTATTCTAACCACACGCTACGATGCAAAAATAAAACACACGTTGCATGCGATTTCAGCAAGTTTTGTGTAAATGTTTAGACCATTTAATTGTTAAATTGTCTGTCCTGGCTTTTAAGTCGTTACGCTATGACGGAGGGCTTTAGGCGGCCTATATAATCTGTCACCAGATTAGGCCACTTGCTCCTATGAACTTACTTACGAGAATTAGATCAATACAGGGTGGAAAAAATGAATGGGCCCCGAAGGGAAACTACTTTAAATCCTTAAGATACAGTATTTTACTTAAAGGAAACATTCCTTTATTTTTAAAAAGAAATATAACTGCATTCAAAGATTTTCTAAAATTCGCTTTCTTCACCCAGGAATCGAGCCAGCTAAAAATTCAAAAATTAAACATTTACTACTATTTTATTCCACTAGTCGATATATTCAATACTAAAGATAAAATTTCTCAATGAAACATGAAGTTTTACACTCGTCTGTCGTACAAGATATCTATGAAATCTAATATTTAGTTCATAAGGGCTTTAATTGCAATTTAGCTCTACAGTGGAATGGTGAGAGATATCCAGTAGAGCAATTCAGACCTTCTCGGAATGTATTCTGAATTCGGAAAATAACGTTTTTTGCTGAAAAACCGTCAACTTTTCGAAGAAAATGACCGAATCGGATGCATTTTCGGAAGTTTGAATCTCACCTCAAATGGACAAAAATTTTAACGCTAATGGTGAAATAATAAAAATTATTGAATAAAATTGTGAAAATTAATGTTAGAATTTATGATCTTTTTTATTTCTAAAACCAAATGTGTGTCATAAAGATTTTATCCTGACATTAATCCTATTGATTAGTAGTATTAAATAGAGCGAGGTTTGTTTTTTAATTTTTAGCTGGTTCGATTCCTGGGTGAAGCAAGCGAATTTTAGAAAATCTATGAATGCAGTTTTGTTTCTTTTTAAAAATAAAGGAATGTTTCCTTTAAGTAAAATACTGTATCTTAAGGATTTAAAGTAGTTTCCCTCCGGGGCCCATTCATTTTTTCCACCCTGTATATTACTTCAGAAATCAAGCAATTGCTAGAGGATTGAGAATTTTTCGAAAATCATTATCTGGTTAAGCACTTATTCAAATAGAACCCATCACTTTTAATCTTAAATTATATTCTTAACGATCTTCCCCAAGCAAGACATTTTTCTTTTACATATTTTGGTTTTTAAAACTGCGTAGGCAATAAGTGAGTTGAGCACGTGAGTGAAGTAGAATTTAATGCTACTTGGTTTTCATGAAAGAGCATTATGCTTCATCCACCGGTAACTCCATTATGCAGTAGGTACCGTCTGCGACAAAAATCGATTAACATTTTGCGTTTTCAAGACACTTTTTCTTCACACTATGTGGTTGGTAACTTTTGTTTACATTTTTAGTAATACCTAGAGCAGGGCAAAGAATATTATTAGCTAAAATTTTGATTATCCTCCATGGGCTCAGTAGATAAACATTTCAAACTCAAATGTTCATCGATTTTGTAGCTGACTGTACCTATTGTACTATCCAATTACAGACAGTGCAGAGTTTCCATCTTACAGACGTCTGTAAGATGCAAACGCTGCACCAAATTGTATAATGAGCCTTTTGTTCTTGGTATTTATATGAATAATGCTTATATAAGCGGTTCTATCTTAGGAGATGATTTATTGGAAAGTTACAACTGTTACAATTAAGCGTGTTCTACACGGTTTGAAACCACAGCTTCTACCAAGGTGACGTTGCTAGAATTTCGCATGACATTGGTTGACAGTAAATTTCGATGACGCCATTGGTAGAAAGTGCCAAGGTCACCTTGGTAGAAGCTGTGGTTTCAAACCGTGTAGAACACGCTTTACAATCGACACAAAACACAAAAATTACATCTATACTACTATAATAAAGCAGAAAAGTTTGTTTGTTTGAATGCGCTAATCTCAGGAACTACCGGTCGGATTTGTTAATTTTTTTCAGTATGTGATAGCTAAACTCTTGAGGAAGGTTGTAGACTACTCATCATCATCATCATCATCACTATAAACCATCACTACGGGGGCAACGCCGCAAGGGCGCTGCTAGTTCATAGATAAAATCACGCCTCTTTCCCACAAGGGTAGGCAGAGACCAAGGATTTCCACTTGCTACGATCCTGACACACCTCTTTCGCCTCACTCACTCTCATCACATTTCTCATACAAGCTCTCGCCGGTTTAGGATACTGACCTGGCCAAAAATCTTTGAACTTATTTTTGGAAAATGATGACATAAATAAAATCTAATATAAATACCTAGTAATACAAAAAACATTTATTTACAGAAACTAAACTAGCAAGTACTACATATTTACATAACATTATAAAAATACAAAAAGAACCAGTTGAGCTACCTAAGTAGGTAATACCCTCACATTTCGGACAGGATTTTTATTTCACACTGTATAAATCTAGACAAACCTAGCAAACTAGGTTTATCTGGGTACTATACTAAGCATTCAAACACACGACCTTCGGATCGAGAGTCTCGAAAAAATTATATGCGCATTAACACGAGCTCTAAACGGTGAAGGAAAACATCGTGAGGAAACCCGCGGCTTAGCCAGCCCCACACGTATAGATCATGTCTTTCCTGTGGATATGGCCGGTTGAACTGAGAGGATGCTTTAGGTGCTGGGCAAGCCTACTCCATCTCAAACAATGTCCCAGGCACTACAGTGTCCCGTTAAGTGTAGGCAAAAGATTGCCTCCTGACACTGCATAAATCATCTAGTAAAGATGTAAAAAGGCCTAAGTTAAGTTTATACTAAGCGAAATCAGAGCGTAAAAGTAAAGTATACATTTAATTCGTGAGACCGTCCATGCTCATGAGGTCACGGCCTCCGATCGGAAGGCGTTGTTCAGCTGAAAGCTTTGCTGTGTTATATTCAGGTGTTTTACATAACTTGCCGTAAAACTTTGTAACTGGTCTACGCAGTACAGTGGAGCACACTCCGAGCTCCAGCGGCTGTCACGTTTACGAAACGGGCCCTAGCCATATTACACGATCTATCGTCGCTGTAGAACGATCTATCGTCGCTGTAGAATAGAACACTTCAAAATGTATAGGAATTGACGTTCTGACCACGTGACTCATCTACTTGAAAAACGTCAAATCCTATACATTTTGAAGTGTTTCTATTCTACAGCGACGATAGATAGTGTAATATGGCTAGGGGGGCTGGATCGCGAAAGTAACCTCAAAGCGCGCACTTTCTCCGGTATTGATGATGCGTAGAGATGCCCAAGTCGGATGCATATTTTGGAGATTGTTACCATTGTCCGCAGTGTAGGCACAGAATATGTATAGGCAGCTTTGTAGGAGTCAGTTGTAGGTCTCTGTCTCTGCCTCCTGATTGTCTATCTTGAACAGCGACCATAATTGGTCAAATATTAAGTCAAGTTGTCTGTCACTCTCATCTCAACGAGACCAAACGTGACAAAAGATACCTACGCGATCGTTTTGACAGTTTGAGACCAATTTGAGGTTTGAGATAAGTTAGACCCATTGATCTCGGTCTCCGGTCCCAGTCACCGGCAGAAATAATTTTTACCTTTGCTTAAGTTGACTTCAAGTTGTGTGGTAGTGCACAATAAATTGATTGATAGCCTATAAACTAGTGATGGCTACAGTCCTAGGCCTAGGCCTTTGTGTCGATAAAAATGTACACGTCACGCGAACGAACAGTCACGCGAACTCCGCGATTTACTTAGCGGTAATTTTGTATTAGCAATGTTACTGTTTTGAATACAAAGTGACATATTTCTGTGGAAGATATTGTAAGTAAAATAACTCGGGTGAACTAAAAACGGTAACTCTTAAAACTTAGGCAGGTACGCAAAATGACTTAGGTGATTCTAAACAACTTTAATAATAAGTATGCCTACGTTTAAGACCCTTCGCAGACTGCAAAATTTTCTATCGGCCGACTTTTGTAAATACAATTTTTAATCTACTTTCTTGGAACCAAATGTTTATATAAAACTATGTTTCATATCTGCGTATTTTTTTATCATAACAACATGATGAACATAACAGTAAGACCTGGTTAATTTTAACCCTACCAAGACTCAAGTTTGCGCGTTCACCGCTAAAAAAACCCCATTTACTGTGGCCCCACAATTCCAGAACACACCCTTATCCATCTCCAAGAGCATTGGGATCCTGGGTGTCGACATTTCCAGTGACGTTCAGTTTCGTCGTCATCTGGAGGACAAGGCTAAGCTGGCATCCAAAAAGCTCGGTGTGCTCAATAAATCGAAGCGGTACTTCAGTGCGGGGATGAGACTGCTTCTCTATAAGTCGCAGGTCCGGCCCCACATGGAGTACTGTAGTCATCTTTGGGCGGGAGCACCTGGATACCAGCTCGGGCCATTTGACTCGATACAAAGACGAGCTGTGAGAATTGTTGACAATCCCAGGGTCTCAGGTGGTATTGAATCGTTAAGCCTCAGGAGAGACTTTTCCTCTCTATGTGTATTCTACCGCTTGTATAATGGGTTGTGTTCTGAAGAGCTATTTGAAATGGTGCCTGTAGCTCCATTCTACCATCGCAATGCTCGCCATCGGCAGGGGATCCATCCTCACACCTTGAAACCAATGTGGTCACGTACGGTGCGGTTTCAGAGGAATTTCCTCCCGCGAACAGTTGGGTTGTGGAATGATCTACCTGCCGCGGTTTTCCCCAGTGACTACAGTATGGGGTTCTTCAAAAAGGGCGTTTTGAAATTCTTAAAAGGGTCAGCAGCGCGAGTGTGACTCCTCTGGTGTCACAGGCGTCCATAGGCTACGGTAACCGCTTACCATCAGGTGGGCCGTATGCTTGTCTGTACCTTAGTAGTATAAAAAAAAAAAAAAAAAAAAAAAAGAACAGTGTGCTGTGCAGTCAACATTTTAAGCTGTTCCACAATCTCAAAATGAAGACTTTTAGGGAGTAGGCTTTTTTGTAGCGCGTTTGTATCGCGCAACTCAAAAACGCGCTGCAGAAATCGTCGTGTGCCCACTCCCTTACTGACTGAAGTTTGAGTGTAGAGAAAAAAAATGATGTGCGTCAAATCTTGTCAGTCAAAGTCAAAAATATTCAGTAGAACATCTGGGGTCAAAACGTCTTGTCGAATTGATCAGTCGTGTCAAACGTTGTGACTGCTTGATCGTCTGGTTGAAGCTTTACTAATATTTTTTCTATTTCAAGCATTCTGGCGCATTTTAAATTGGAATCTTTGGAACGCGGAATTTGTTCGCGTGGTTCAACCCATTTCATATTTTAATAGGAAAGGAAAGAAAGAAAAACATACTCCCACACTTAAAAATTTAAAAAGTTTTTAATCTACGCCTACATAGCTAATTTGCACAAACTAGAGAATTTAAATTCAAAATTGAGTTTTTATTTTACACTGAAATTAACAACATGTGATTTTGGTTCGATATATTTAATACTAGCTTCCGTCCGCGGCTTCGCTCGCGTGGTACACTGATAAAAAGTAGTCACGTCCTATTAGACATAGACATAGACTATGTCTATTACATTTATAACACTATGTCTATGTCTATGTCTATGTCCTATTCCCGGTCATTATCTACCTATATTTTAAATTTATGCTAAATCCGTTCAGTGGTTGTCGAGTTGTAGAGGAACAAACATACATCCATCCATCTATCCATCTATCCTATCCATCCATCCATCCAAACATCCAAACTTTCGCATTTATAATATATATGTCAGGCAATGCCTGACATAATGCATAAAGTCTATGGACTGATGTTGAACTGAAAATGTGTGGTGGTCTTATGAAAGTTTCATCAAAGTTGATTTAGCTTTTAAGGAGTTTTTAGAAAAATCCAAATTTTAAGATGTAATTAGAAGAATAATGAATAACTAGGATAGAAAATGCATGTACACTGCAACTGCTAAAACATGTTTATTCTAAATGTAAATTTGTAATTAGGCTCTTATTGCGATGAAAGGAATTACTGCATATGGTAATGGGCTATTACACAGCGCTAAAACTCAAATAGAGAAACTTAAAGAGTTAACTGAGGTAATTATCACTCACATTAACTTAGCGCATTAATCACAACGCCTTAGAATCGATCGACAACTTTCCACATGATCTTTACACCTTAACTTTGCACCCATAAGGTTCAATTTCCATTTAAACTTTATACATAAACCAGGATAAGTTTGCAGCCGATCCTTTGCATTATGCTCTGTGGAATAGGGTTTAGTTTTCAATGGCAGTATGGGTTGATTTTATCAGGTATTGCGCTACATAAATCATTGCGGACTTTTTTCGGGTCACGCCTAATTAGGTGATTTTGATCACACTTTGCTTAATCAAGTTACATTTAGAATCCCTTACTTGGAGAGTTTGAGGAAGTTTTTTAATAATGTTTTCTGTGTCTGAAAAATTTAAAGGTCTTTAAAACATGCATAGGCTAGTTGTTACAATGAATTAGCCTAACCTGACCGACTGCTTATGAGCTAGTGGCTAACTAAGTGGGGCTACCCACTTAGTTAGCCACTAGCTCATAAGGCTCATAACTAGCTCAAAAGGCCGCTGTAGCAGAATCACAATACTAATTGCATATTTTTTTTTTTTTTAACCGAAAATAGGTTCGCGTTTGACCACACTCTGCCTGATGTAAAGCATCAGTGCGGTCTAAGATGGAGCACGCTTACCTAGAAGGAACCTATTGACTCTCGATTTGAAGACACCCAAATTATACTCTTCTGGAAATACAGACCCCGGCAAGGAGTTCCACATTTTCGCCGTGCGTATAAAAAATGTAGAATCAAAGCGCTTATATATTCCATTCTTGTCACTCTCAGTCTATGAAAAGAGACGGCATTTAGTTTAATTCCTATTGTGATTCTGCTATAACGGCCTTTTTAACCCCACTGGTGACAGAGTTTTTAGGCCGCCTGAAGGCCTCCGTCATGGCTTAGCGACTTAAAAGCCGGGACCGACAATTTGACATGCCCTCCGAAGCACGGAATCGCTCAGTTGTTAAAGTCACTAGCGCTCACCCATCCAAATTGTGACCTATCAGGGGCCATACCATGAACTCTTAGAGCAATGTTAAAACAAGCTTAAAACAGTCCTACTGATTTAGAAATGACATTCGTTGTCATGTTTCAAGCTTGTTTTAACATTGCTCTAAGAGTTCATGGTACGGCTACTGAACGTCGGCGTCGCATTTTGTGAGTTTGTGTAGGATAATCTCCAGAACCACTGAATCTATTTAAAAAAAAAACTTTCTCCATTTGAAAAGTACTTAGACATCGGATATTATGACTCGGGGGAAATCGGATCGGGTCGGTAGTCAATAAGGGCTCTAGCAGACATGGTACATTTTAGCATCGGCGATCAGCTATTTAGTTGCTTTTCAGAAGCAAAATGCAGCAACCAACATTCCACACCGCACACTTAAAAACAACGCGGCGATCGGCGATCGCAGCAGTTGCTAAAACGCACGATTCGAAACCGCGTCCGAACGCAGGAAGTCGATGCAGCATTGAAAACGCGCGATTTTGATACTGCAATCGAACGCAAAACGTTTTTTTCTGCCACCAACTCGCGTAATGTTAAGCAACGGTTTGACAGAGGATGGATCACATCGATCTATAAGAAATCATTCACTCTAGCCTAGGCACCTAGATTATAGTTTTCAGGATAAAAGTAGGGTGGCAGGGAGTTCCATTCATGGGCAGTACGTATGATGAAAGCCGCGATGCAGCATCGATGCAGTCGCAATATCGCCGATCGCTGAAAAAAAAGCATGTCTGCTATAGCCCTAATAAATAGATGATGTATGAGTGGAGGAAATAGAATGAGTGGAGACAATTGGTGATGGTGTGGTCTTTTAGGCTGACAAAATACCTCATGGCTTGTACATTTTAACTCGGACCGACGACGATAAAACGTGCCTTTCTAAACACTCTTTTCAACTTTAGGTTTTTTGTGGTTCCTCCGTAAGTTGAATTTTATTTTCCACTTGAATTCAGGAAAACGCTCGACGAATTAAAGTCCACTCTCCTATTTCCAAATACACATTAGAACGCAATAAATTGTCCTGATACCCTGAGCACTAGTTTGGACATCATTACAATGTTCTTGATTCCGCAAGCCTTTAGGGAGTGTACACATTGCGTTTTCTGCAGCGCGTGTTTGAGCTGCGCGTTTGTATCGATACAAACGCGCGTTCGCAACGCGTATTTTTCCATACAAAAGCGAAACGGGAGGGGGGCTGCGCGTTCGCATCGCGTTCGAATCGCGTTCGAATCGCGTTTGTATCGATACAAACGCGCTGCAAAAAACGCAATGTGTACACTCCCTTAGGCGGCCCATAAACTCTGTCTCCAGAGTTCTCAGATCTTATTAGGCATTCTAGATCCTTTATAGATGTCTAAGTGGGTAGTCAGAGGCACGATTCATATTTTAGTATAAGCAGAAGTATGTTTATATGAAGGGTTCGGGTCTTGTTGACTTACATACGAAGTTGACTTGACAAACGAATCCCTGTCCAAAGTCAAGGGAGTCACATACTAAAGCTAAGCTAACTTGAAATACCTACGTACAGTAAAACCAGGAAAGGAATGCGTTTCGTAAAACACAATCGTATAAAATTACAAAAACGATTGACAAAAAGTCATTTGGAAATGAAAATTACTCATAATTTCAACTTTAATTCAATCAAATAAATATCAACGTCATTTTCAAAAAAAGAAAATTAGTTGCAAGGTCTGCGAGCTGCGCTGCTAACGATGTGCACTTCTGTCGCATTCTGTTTTGTGGAATCATACATTGCTGTCGGACATATTCGGAAAACACGAAAATAACCGATATCCATTCTAAAGCTTGAATCAGAAAAAGTATTGTAATCTATACTCTATACTTAATATAATAAAGCAGAAGAGTTTGTTTGTTTGATTGTTTGTTTGCTTGAACGCGCTAATCTCAGGAACTACCAGTCGGAAAAATTATTTCTGCATGAGATAACTAAACTCTTGAGGAAGGTTACAGGCTACTTTTCATCATCATCATGATCACTATAAACCATCACTACGGGAGCAACGCCGCGAGGGCGATGCTAGTATGTTAAAAACCTGTAATTATTATAAATGTAACGTTCACATCCCTACGCGCGTTTGTCAAAACAAAGATAATGTAGGAAAAATACACATTTTTAAATTAAAATGTAAGCGAAGATTAATAGCGTTTACATTTGTGTGTAAACATTGGCTATCTACGGACGTTTTAAAGTGGGTATGTTATGAAATCAGTTTTCAGCTTTATTTAAAAAAGATAGAATTATAAAACGAAAAACCAACTTCCGGTTTGAAACGAAATAAATAATGTCTATATTTTTTATTTAGCCTATTATTCAAGAGATGATTTGTTGTATATATTGTTGGGATGTATGTGTTTTCAGGGATAACGTGATCAATACCTGTTTAGAAAAAAAAATAGTATGGAGAATGATTGTTTATATTTTCAGCAAATGATAAATCCTTTGAAGAACGAATGTGATATTCGTTCGTCAAAGGATAAATCATATACAATTCTGAAATAAACCTCTAAATGAAAATCTCTATTTAAATCAAAATGTCTAACGTCTCTTTCAATATCGTGTGCAAAGTCTATTTTATAAATGCTGTAAGTAAAGCCTTCAGGCGGTCTTATAACTCGATAACCAGTATTGGTCACTAGATCACATTAACTTAGAGTGCAAAATGAGTTACGAGTATGAGTGCAAAATCTATTATAAGAAAATCTGAAATCTCGATCACCAATATTAGCTACTAGATCAAATAAACTTATTTTTATAGAAAACTTCCATAACCGGAACAGACATGTCCTCGTTTCCATTTATTTATAGCAAGCTTATTGATAGGCTACAACAGGTATGGACAACCTTTAGAAAGTTGCGGGCCAAACCTTAGGATGTTGAAGAAGTCGTGGGCCATAGATATAAAATAGGGTAGATATTAAAAAAAGAGGTATTTTTTTTTTAATTCTACACACATTCATGTGCTTTTAAATGCAAATCATTTTCCATACAAATGCTTTCAGTTGCGGGTACTTTTCTTCCGCAAGGTTTGATCTGTAGAAGTCACTTAGCTCCACGTCCTCTGACTTTGCGCGGGCCGGATCAAAAGTTGGGGCGGACCGCATCCGGCCCGCGGGCCGTGGGTTGCCCGTCTATAGTCTACAACAATCGATGCTAAGCAAACAAAAAACAGGTCGTAAGCCATCTGTCTCCTTTCGCACACGCTGCATTCTGTTTTAGGGCCCAACGACGTGACAAAGTAGAGCTTTCCCTTTTTCTATGCTGACGTACCGACGTATGTGACACATTCTTTATCATCTTTGTTTAAAGGATTTTTATAAAAATTAAAAACTTTAGCATCATCTTTATTACATAATTTTTACAATGTCCTATTAAAAGTATTACGTATATCTATGGAACATCTGGATTTACATTTACATCTGGCACCTTTCATGATACTTACCTGAATCATTTACTGGAGTAGGCTTTGCCCAGCACCAAAACAGTCTTCTGGGCTTAATCAGACTGACTCATTTTTCGCGACTCACAACTCAAAAAATTACGCTCGTTTGGCCTCAGCCTAAACCTGCTAACTCTATTAATATTGAAAACTAGTTGGTTCTCGATAAAATACAATAAAGTTTATATCTTATTGGATTCATCTCGAGTTTGCACTATACTAACTGTCCTAGTGCCCTAGAATCTTCATTGTTGTGGTTGTTTAGACTGGTTTAGTTACTGGCCGACCTTCAATAACTAGAGAGGCACTATAAGAAGAAGAAGAAGAAGAAGAAGTTACTGGCGTCAGTTCGCGGTTTACATTTTGTATGTACCTACTAGTTTTACAATAGCTGTTTTGGGTTAATAAAGTAGTTGTGATCGCGGTAGAAAGACGTGATAAGTTTGACCGAGAAAAGTATAAAGCGCCGTTTCCATGGTGCCAGTTTCTCGCCTCGAAGATGCGACTATCGAAAGCAAATATCAAAATATGACGATGTTAACACGTGGAAGGTTGGTCGCTATCAAAGATAGGCAATCAGGGGGCTGATCTTACTATTTTCAGATCAGTGAATACAACCTGGCACTCAGTTCCCACATCACAGCAGACACAGCTTTTATCTCCAGCAGTGAGCTCGCCACACTCTCTAAACCTAAAAAGCAATCTCTTGTCACTGAATTCACATAAAGCAAGTTTCTCGCATCTTTGAGGCAAAAAACTCGGACCATGTAAACGGCGCTTAAAAGTATTAAATTATCTTTAGATACTCCATTGCAATAACTAATATTATTTAATACAATACGAGCTACTAGCCTGGTCTAAACACAGCATGGATCAATAACAGTGATACTACGTACTATTGCTCTCTTGGCGATAGGTATCTGTTTTCCTTTAATCCCGTCCGTGCTACTGAGATAGTACAGTCAGTCTAGTACAGTCAGCGATACAAATGAGGATCAAAACTATCCCCTAGGCGCGGTAGACATACTCTCAGATCCTTATTTCAAGATCCTTTACTTAAAAGAGGGTCCCTAACCTATGAAATGTATTTTAATTTAAGTTACAGAAATAAAATATTTGTATTTGTATTTAATATTTGTATTTAGTTAGGGGATCAAAGTCAAAAGTCAAGAGCACGCCTAAATACATTTTGGCCCAAATCCACATTTTGTAGAAAATGTTTAAAGCCAATTAGTTTCAGAAACAGCTTGAAAAAGCTCTAGTTCATTATTTATTCTGGCAAACAACAAAAGTACTAGAAATATTATGCCTACAACTAAAACTTGAAAAAAAACAGTCTTTGTCTAAAATTCAAATATACCTTGGGCTATTATTATGGTTTGTTGTTATTCCAAACAACACTTTTTTAAATCCTACTATACCTACTATTATTTTTTATTGCGAACTGTACATTTGGGATATAAAAAGTACCTAATATTTGATTACCTGTTTCCTGGCAATTTTTTTTTTTCACTTTCAACAAATTTGTAAATCGTACTTGACATAATAAACGGAAATTATTCACGTTAAATTATCGTCTCTCCTTTAGATAGAGATTCACCAAATGAATCAAAACATTAAATGAATGAATGAATGAAAATTCTTTATTGCACACCTTAGAATAAGCAAGAAACAACAATGACAGAACGAAGTAACAATATACAATGGGCGGCCTTATCGCTAAGAAGCGATCTCTACCAGGCAACTTTTGGAAGACAACATTGTCTACTAAAATCGAAAATATTCACTTATAACTTTTCTTTGCTTAGGATCATAATTAGAAGAGGTATTTGCATATTTCAAACATTTTACATTATTTTCAGTTATTCCAGTTCAGTTATGCAGTACCCAAATAAAGTACAATCACGCGAATGAGAACCCAATTAAAAATGCATGAAGGTTGAAAATACGTAGGCAGCTGACAGGCGCAATGACCTCTAGACAGATGAACCTTGAAAGGGGTGTCGCAGGCTCTTTCATGGCGTTTTGTTTTCCGCGACTTTGTAGTAAAAGTCAGGTGGATACACCTTTGTTTTCTGTGAGCAATGTTCAAAAATGTCTTACAGCGCGTTCAAGAGCGCGTATTTACAGGATTGTTTTTAGCGAATCTTACAGAATATTTTTTAATGAAAAATGGCTTTTTAATACCGTCATGTGTGTACACGCTCGTACGACAAATAAAAATCCCGTATGAACGTGAAATTAGCTATACGTTTTCACTTCCAGATGGTATTATGTACTTATCATCGATCGTCAGCTTTAATTAAAAAAAAAAATCATGGATGCTGGTGTTGAAGTCAAACGGTCAAGGGCGAGTTTCCTCGTTGAACCTATTTTTTAAGGCTTATAATTTTCTTATTTTCTACAAAGTTTTTTTTTGGCATAAAAGGGACGGGGGACATTTTTGTCATACGGTATACTCGTACCTACTTCAGGTATAATACGGTATACCTACTACTATACCTACTACTATACTACTATACCTACTACATAATACGGTATACCTACTTCAGCGAAAGAACAGGAGTAGAATCACCTAGCTCTTAAGACGATTCAAAGTGATCATAGCGGTCCTACTGAATAAATGATATTTGAATTTTGAATTTGAATATTGAATTTTTCAGGGGTTCTTTGTTGTTTTGTACACCTAGTACATTAGCTTCCATGCCATGGCTACAGTATGTAATGTACTATGCATAAGAAAACATGTTTGTGACCTGTCTAGGCACACAACAAACACTTTTCGACGTGACTGTCGAGTGGCAAGCGTCACTTGAAATAAATATGCAATGGAGTTTAAACTTTATTGCCATGATTTTAAAATTCAAGTGAATAATACAGCATCGTGTTGTATTATTCAATTTAATTTTAATTTGGACTTTTACGTGGAAAGGAATGGCTATTATGGCCAGCTCTGAAGAAGAAATGAGATCATAATGAAATATGTTTAAGTAAATATCAATGGACTGCTTCTGATTACCCTTTATAAGTCTTAAATTTATCTTTTTTTATCAATCTATTGTACTCCAGTACTAAATGTATCCCCCAAAATCTTTAATTGATCCCTGTTTTTCTTTGAGTCTAGTCCGAGTACCTAACTCTGTTAATTCTAACCAAGCATCTTAGTTAAAACAGTAATTTTTTTTTACAATCTAATCAACAAGACGGGTAGTTAAAGCCAATAAACTTTTTTACTTCTCGTCAATTCAAGTCTGGCTGTGTAATCGTTAAGAGGCCTTTAGGCGACCTAAACTATCACCAGAGTTGGCCACTAGACCATACAAACTTATCTTACCTATCCACATCAATTATTGTACAGTTGTTTAACTGAAATGGCTGAATTTCAGTGGAAATGGTTTGCATTTCACCAATAGTTAGGGACAGAGTTTGTGGCGGAATTTATAATCAGTGCGATTAGCACAAGTTCTATCCGAAATTGCTAACGAAATCGGTATGTATTTTGTTCCTTATCGCTTGAGTAACCCCGGCACCATACGTTGGGACCAACGTTGGCCCCAATGCCTCTCACCAACGTGTGGAGCTGACAAAATTGCATTGGCCCCAACGTTGGGGCCAACGTTGGGGCTGATTTTGCTAGATCCACACGTTGGCGAGTGACATTGGGGCCAACGTTGGCCCCAACGTGTGGAGCCGGGGTAAGCATCCAGTAAAAGTAATTTACGTGATAAATACCCAGATATATACGGTATGTAACAAAAGAGCTTGACCGGCATAAGTCATAAAAAAATGAAGTATAGCGTTCGAAAAATTAAAGCACATTTAATCATTATGTACTTAGATGCTTTATTATGAATAAGGTGTTCAGACCACTCTGTTGTCCACAATGACCTGGCTCTTCGATGCATATTTTCGACTGATTTTTTTGCGTATTCATGAGATAAATGTATTGCATATTCATGACTTCCATATGATTATTCCTTGATTCCAAATTGCAAAGTAAGCTCTGTGGCAATTAATGTTTTTTTTCCCTCGAAGTTTAAGTTTCATCAACGTGCTACGGCCAAATGCCAACTCTCGGCTCGGGCCCGACACGGTCTAGAGTGAGAAATTCTTAACTGTCATAATATTTTTTACATTTAAGTTGGTAATAGTTTTTGTTTTAAGTAGTTGAATAAACCGGTGTGTATGTTCGTTCGTATGAGCTAACTAAGGAGACGGTCTTTTTAGGCCGCTTGAAAACCTCCGTCATGTCTTAACGACTTAAAAGCCTTGACCGACAATTTAATGTGCCCTTACACGAAAACCGGTGCCTACGTGATATGTCATATTTAAAGTAACATTAATAATGTACTTTCACGGTCTATTGTTCATTGTTTGTTTCAGTGATTAATTCGGAGGTGATTTCAAACTAGCATTGTGACTCATAGTGCCATTCGAGATTCGAACCCATTTGATATAAAGCTTAGCTTAGGCCTTTACATTTTTACTAGATGATTTATACAGTTTTAGGAGGCAATCTTTGCCTACACTAATCGGGACACTTTAGTGCCTGGAACAATGTTGAGATGGAGTAGGCTTGCCCAGCACCTACACCATCCTCTCAGCTTAACCGGCCATATCCACAGGAAAGACATGGTCAATACGTGTAGGGCTGACTAAGCCGCGGGTTTCCTCACGATATTTTTCTTGACCGTTTAGAGCTCGTGTTAATGCGAATTGACCATGTTTCCATTAGATATGGCTGATTAAATTGAGAGGATGGTTTAGGTGCCGGGCAAGCTCTATCTCAACAATATCCCAGGCACTACAGTTTCCCGTTAAGTGTAGGCAAAGATTGCCTCCTGACACTGTTTAAATCATTAAGTAAAGATTAAAAGGCGTCAGTTAGTTAAGCCAACGCAGTTTAGTTGAAATTGAAATTGTATTTCCGAAAATAGATTTCGCACAGCGTCTACCAAAACTTGCCATCTCACAAACTCGTAAAACCGCAGAAATATCGCAAAGAAAACGCTGACCGTAACCGAGTGCACACATAATTGAATTAAGAAGGCCGGAGCCGCAGACATTCATAAATATGTAAGCGTCTAAGCGACCATTAATATTTATACAGGGTTGTGGAATCAACCGCGCGGAAAATATTGCCTGTTCTGTGACACTGTAATGGTGAGAGTTTAGCGAATTGAGAATTACGATACTAGGGTTGTACCGGTTTTGGTTGTAATCTATTGATGTGCTTTGATTACACTTCCGATCATCATTGTTTCTGTGCCTTTGAGTACTTGTGGTCATCATTGGTGTTAAGGTCTGAATGAAGATACGTGATCATTGATGACCATGATATTTGATTCTTATATCTTCTGTCTTCTATCTTCGGGTACTACAGACTTTATATCGACCGATACTTTAGTTGGGTTGAACTGTATATCGTCATCATTGTCATCAAACAATGCTCCAACGATACTACCATGATTACTGAAAAATACAGAGCGGTGTTCCGGTTATTAAGTATTGTAAAGTTCAGTGGCTAGAGCAAAACCAGATTTCATCCAGGTATGTGTATTTTCGCTTGTTTTGCGAAACATGTTCCGCTGGACGGTGCTGTGGAACATGATGCATATTGGCAACAGTATCCGCTATGGTTTTAATGGTAGGAATGTCGTACACTCACTCGATTTTTAGTATTATACCTACATCGAAAGTAGTAAATACTACTACTACTTCGACTTACTACCGTTTAGAGCTCGTGTTAATGCGCATTTAAATTTTCGAAACGAAAAATCCATTGATGCACGGCCAGGATTCGAACCCACGACCTTCGGATCGAAAGTCGAAGCACTATACCCCTCGGCCCACACGGCAAATAAAAAAAAAGTAAGAAAAAAAAAAGTAAGAAAAGTAAATAAGAAAGTAGTAAATAGTAAGTAGTCAATATCGCTTATTTATCTAAACATAATCTTTAGTAGACTTTTTCCACACGTGTATGTCTACGATGTCTGCCCTGTGCGAAGGCTGAGCTGAAACCAAAAGGATGGTTTAGGTGCTGGGTAAGCCTATGGAAAGAAAGAAATAAAACAATCATTTATTTGAAACACAATACACAGAGAACCCAAAACACTTAACATAGCAAAAATAACAAACATATCCCACCTCAACAACGTACTAAGGCACTACATCGTTCTCAGTATATGAAATAAATTGCCTCCGACATCAAATAAAGATTTTAATGCCTAAAGATTTGAAAAAAAAAATTCAGTCACGACTATCTTTTTTAAATTTTAAAAACATGTGTCAAAATTCGCTTAACAGATATTGTTAATCAACTTTTGTTTGTGCTACTGAATCCGCTGTACAAAGTATTAAGTATACGATTCTATTTTCGTTCAAATCCATCCCACTTCAACTCCAAACTGGGAAGCAGAACCGAAACAAAGTAGGTTACGCTATTAATAACCGTAGCTTAGTTGTAACCGTTTTCCGAAAAGTATTCAGTTATTCGGTTGTGCAGTTTTTCTTGTCAAGGCGGAGTGATGTTTAAAAATGTTTTTGTGTTTTGCACGAAACAAAATTAGTGTTTCTCGAAATTTTAACGAAAAATAAATACTAAAACATAGTAGTTAAAGTTCAATTTATTTATTAGCACATCTTTATAAATATTTTTGAACGACGATGTACGCTTCATGTATTCTTGAAAAAACCCACTCACGGACGATTTTTAATAATATTTAGCTTCCTTTCCTCTTACTAGAAAAATATTCTCCAGAAGAATCGAAACAGTGTTTGTATAAATCGACGATATTTTTACGTAGAAATTCTAACATGGTACTAATTAAGTATAACATTAATTTCTATAGTCTTGAGAATTTGGGAGCCAAATTCCAAAATATAAAACCCGTTTTTTCTAAAAGCTCTCAGAGCTAATTTGATAGAATGGACTTTATTACCCATTAAAAAGACGTTAATTCGCCTAATTACTAACACGGATAATAAAACAAGTAATTAGGTAAAGGACTCAACATTCCTACAAAAATGTACCGTCAAAGATACAGCAGTTTAACATAACGAGTAGGAAAGCTGGTTCACTTCTATAAGTTGGTTACAGTCACCAGCCACAGGTGGAAATTAATATTTCGATGTGACTAGCTAGCCACTAGGCATATTTAAGGTATCTAAAATGGTTTACCGTCTGCTTTTCACAATAACAGCATTCAATTCATAGTATTTGAAACCCATTATAATTTGAGCAATTAAATCGATAATTCTATGCAGATAGATGTTAAATATCATCATCATCATCTTAGACATCGGCTCACTGCTGGGTGTAGGATTTTTCTCTGTACGATTTAAATTATGAAATGATTATGTTTATGTAATCTTAAAATTAATCTTAAACTAGTGTAAATGGTTTTTAAACCGTTCTAGTTTTAATAAATAAATAAATGATGATGACTATAACAGTGAAAATTCTAAAAAGTCAGTATTTTTTTCATAACTTAATATGTATTTGGACATACCTCTGACGTCTTCAAAGGAAATGTCCACCGCTCCTTGGGTACAGTCGCTATCATTTTTTATCTAACTTTTTCACTAACGTGAACCAGCTAACACTTTCCCAGTCTGTGACAAAGTTGTCTTTTTAGAGATCTGCAATAAAAGTGGGATTGAAACGCGTCGGGAATTTTAATTAAGTCTCCTTAAGAAGGCGGCCGCTTCGGCATTCTTTCGGAAAAGTTCGGAAAGCTTCGGGAAATGTCAAACTTCGGAGATGAAGAATCTTTACCTAAAGGAGTGGGTACAATAAACCTTTTGTTCTATGAAAGGTAATTTACATACAGTTCTAACTTTTTAAAGTACTTTTTTACCACAATATGCTGAGCTAGGTCCATTTTGCTACCTTCCCCTTTTTTTGTACTTACCTACTTATTTTTGTTTTGTGTGGTATGCAAATAAATCTTTTTGTATTGTATTGTATTTTGCAGTAGGTAGTACAGTAACATTTTAAAACAACGTCTTTTGATCCAAAAATCATACTACGCCATCTATCGAGCCTATTGAAACTATCCATGCTTAAATTCAATTCAGAATTCGAAATTCAATTTGACAAGACGCAATTAAGTACGAGTGTACAATATCTAGAGTATTTCATAATAGAGTGATAATTAGAAGTAACAGCAAAGTTGCTTAGTGTTTGTTCTTCATGTACTAAGTGTTAAACCCTGAATTGATAAGACCAACAAACAAAGTAAGTCAAAAATAATCGTATTAGTCTCGTACCAAAAATTTTGTTTCTTCCTAATTCGACTCTCCCAAGCCTTTGTGTTCCTGTGGCCCAAAATAGTCCTCTAAGGGCCGCGTCCAATTTTATTATGTTGTAAAATTACTGTAAACGAAAGAAATAATCCTTTCAGTTGGAAACAGAAATCCCGAGTTATTTGATCATTACTTTTTTATTGCTCGCTGTTTTTAGAAACGGTAGTATTATTTTAGAATTAATGAACTTGAAGAAATATTTGTAAGTAGTTATATTTGTTTATATTTTGGTTGGTAAAGTCAGCTCAAAATGTTGAAAACCTCTACAGCAGAGTCATTCTGTAAACTCACTTCGAATTCACTCAAGTGACCGAGCTTATAAATACACAAGAATGTATTGTGAGATTCAAATTTCGAGTGGATTCAGCTCTTCGACGTTCGAAGTGAGTTTACAGAATGACTCTGCTGTACTCCCAAATACGGTTAACCTTCACTCAAGTCTTAATACATCATTTGAAGATGTTTAAATGTGAACGCATACCTATCCATACCGAACGCATCGAACGTATTTCTTGTTCTTCCAGTTTCGGACAATGCGGACGATTCGACGCGGTCAGATGTGCGAGGCTCTCACACCTGCGCTGAAACATCCGATGCGTTCGGTATAGATAGGTGTGCTGTCACCTAAAAGGGGTAGTTAGACGTGCATATACATATGGGTATGGCATACGACCACATTTTGCAGAAGTTAGCAATATAATTGCAGGTTGCAAATCGATCGTTGCCTATTAGAATAATTAAAATAATTAGTTTATTCACGATGTTTTCCTTTACCATTCTGATATCTCAATACTCAAAATTGTATTTGAGAAAGTACAAAATAAAGAAAGAAATAAAACTCATGCTACAACTAAGTAGGTACATGTTACAATAACTACTTACGTAAAAGTTGAAAAAGTCACTAGATAAACCTTCAGGCAGACGTAGTCCTGGAATGCGTGGGCGTAGCAGCACAACGGCTGCAAATCCTCAACAATCCGAGGTAGCTCCTCGAGGCCTGCGAAGACACCCGGAAACTTCTGTGCTTCTGGGAGGAGCTAGGCTGGCTCCACAACTAGTGAGCCAGGTTATCCCCACGCGTAAAGGACCATGTTTGAGTCTAAATGCGGAAAAGATAGCTCCCAGACATACATACACACCTTCAGGCAGACTAAACACTTCGTAAGCAGAGCTAGCCTCTAGCTAGCTCATGCTGCCACTAACAAAGCAAAATAACGCTCACTATGTTATAAAACTACAAACATCCGCAGCACTCATAAACCAACAATTTTTCTTCACAGCACAGAAAAGCTCTTATTTACTTAACAAAACGACACTTCCAGCGAGAAAATTCACTGGCCACCAGTAAATTCTGGTAAAAACTAGTTTTCAAGTGTTAACTACTCCTGCGTGACCCAGTTATGACCGGCGCGAACCGGTTCCAGCTGGTTTTGGCTCGTTACGGACCGAGCTGGAGGCACGTACTGCTTCACTTGTCTTCTTGCTTCACAATTAATTTTGATTGTCAGGTTAATTAGAATTTTTTGGATTGTTTTGGTTACCTACTTACCTACGGTTTTTTTTTAATTTTTAACATTAATTTAAATCATATTAACAATAGTATAACGACTACCAAAGTACTGAATAGGGGCAAAAATGTCGTGTGTAAAAAACTTTTACTCTCATTTGTGAAACTATGCCTTGCTGGAACAGCCCTATAGACATTCTGAACTGAAGATATTCAAAATATTGAATTTAAAATCATTTAAAACGATGTTTCGGTAGATAGAGTTAGATATGTACGAAGATTCAGAACATTTCAAAGATTAATTTAAACGAACTAACGGGACTTTATCGCGTTATTACCTTTGTTTATTATTTCCCGACGTTTCGAGTGCGTTACAGCTCTCGTGGTCACGGGTAGACTGATGTACTGGAGTCACCGTCGCTAATTGAGGGTAGGATCCGCGACTACCCTCAATTCACCATCAGAATCAGGAATGGACAGTCGACGACACACAACACTGATGTCGGGAAATAATAAACAAAGGTAATAACGCGATAAAGTCCCGTTAGTTCGTTTAAATTATGTCTACAGATCGCGAAAGTTTAAAATGTGCTATTTCCAAGATTACATCAGATAGTATTGCATACGTTTACTCAATGATTTATCATTTAGAGCTCGTGGTAATGCGCATATTTGTACATTTTAGAACAAAATTATTAATAAAAAGGAAGTTCGTATAAACTATTGGCCACAACACATACAATAGAACTCATCTCCGGTATGAATGGAACTAGTTAAAATTCGCGGAGTCAAGCTAATATAGGCCGCTCTCTTTTGCACATTTGTATGCAACTGAAAGGGACGCACTATTATCGTAAGTGGCCGATTGGTGGCACGGCCCCAATTTGTATGTATTATGGTTATAAATTATATGATAATGAAACTGTTGCCTACCATTATGTCCTCAAGGGCACAATAGCTTTACCCTTGACTTGCATTATTTATCGAAAACTATCAATAATTTTACGAGGCTGTTATCGATTGTACTTAGAGGTTAGTAAATCATGTCATCGATTGTACTACATACAAAATTATCTTTATCTATCTTCTAAACCTAACAATATAGTAAAGCTGAAGAGTTTGTTTGATTGACTGTTTGTTTGTTTGTTTGTTTGAACGCGCTAATCTCAGGAACTACCAGTCGGATTTAAAAAATTATTTCTGCATTGATGGCTTAACTCTTGAGGAAGGATAGGTATATACTACTTTTCATCATCATCATCAATTATACCATCACTAGTATCTGCTAGTATTAATTAAATTCCATTGTGCGTGTGTTCGGAATTCTTCTCCTAAACGGCTTGACCGATTTTTTTTGGTAAGTACCTACCTATAAGATCAGCTGAATTTTTATACCTTTATATGGTACCTATATTTAGTATATTTTGCGATCCTGATTTTTTTGCTAGTGATTTCAGTGGCTACGTCTTCGTAAACGAGTCAGTAAAGTGTAAAAAATAGAACAGTAATTTGGTAACTGATCTGAATTTGCATTCGGTGTGGTAAATTCTGCTTGCGTCGAATCTTGCGTCTTGGCAATGACTTGTATCAGTTCAGCTGTCTATAGATCGTTTGTGACGATCTTTTGATTGCTGATGCTAAGATTTTTAAACATATCCCAAAAGTTTCACTTACATGTTGCAAGCTTCCAAAGCCGAATCATATAAGTTGTCAATAAAATCTTAGTTTGCTTCACCCGCACGATCCATAACACCCCATAGTCACATACATCTCGATCTCCTACTACGTGACATAATTATCAAAACCTTCAGGGGCACCACAAGACCCAGAACAAATCATACAAACATTTCGCTCATTGCGAAATCAAACTAACTTTTCTCGAGTCGCCACACTTGCCACCGAGTTTCTTGAGTCATTACTCACTGTGGGCTAGTTGCCGGCAACTCAGCCGACAGCGACCGTGACAACCGGCGCCACTACTACTGGAGCTTCAATAAATATTTTTGCTCCAGATTTAAGAGAATTCTTCTTCTAATGGTGCCTCTCCACCTAGCGAAGGTTGGCAGTCAATATGGCATATTGTTCCCGATCTTTAGCGAGGCGAAATAGTTCGACAGCGCTCGCTGTCCCCGTCCACTCTCTGATGTTCTGCGACTAAGATTTCTTCCTCCGACCAACACGCCTCTTACCGGAGTCTTTTCTCATCATAATCAGTTGAAGTAGGTCATATCTCCTGGGTGTAATGACATATCCTACATAACTAACTTTTTCTAGCTTGATGGGGTGCAAACGTTCACGTTTAAGAGGATGGAGCACCGAAAATAAAGCTAGGTTCTAAACTGTGTTTATTGCCTTGGTTCTTCATGATATTGGTCACCAAGGAACAAGAGTTGAAGACTATTTTACGTGATCCATGTGGCTTATTAACTTTTATGTAGAAGACGCGGTATGTATGTGGACGTGGTTGTGGAGTGGGTGATTATAATGACAGGTCACAGTTTGAAATGCTCGTAACTTAGCCAGCCCCGGATCTTCAATTTTTTAGAGGCAAGGCAAAAACTGAAAAATGCCGTTCAAAATAAAAAATCAAAATCAAAAATCATTTATTCATTAAAAACAAGTTGTACGAGTACATTGCATGGGTTGGGATCTCTTCATTTAAGTTTATAAAAACCTGTGTCCCTCTTTTCTGTGGCCGTTGAAATTAAGCAACGTTCTGAGAATGTTCTGAGGTGGTAACAATTTGGATGGCTTATTGCTAGTGGCAATAACAGCTGAGCGCTTCCGGAGGGCACGTTCAATTGTCAGGCCGGCAGACAGAAGTCTTCAACCTGCTTAAACTCCGTCACAAGAGTAGCCACTAGCTTATACGAACATACATACAGACAGTTGACAGTGCGTAATGGCTCCAACCAAACTGGTTTCATAAAGGCTTACAAACAGTCCTAATATTTTTGCCCTACTAACTATCTAGGCTGAGCAATCGTAATATAGGCTGGGCACAAGCTCGCACAAACGGCACAATAAAACCATATATCTTGGCTAAATCTCTTTGGAGACAGTACGGCACAGATGCTTCTAGTATATTTACGAGCGGGTTTGTACCACTTGATGACCCGTTTTTGCTTTAGAAACTACAATTTCGATACACTGGAGCTTGATATTTAGATTAAAGGCGCTAACATGAACTAAACACTGTGTTTCCCTATCTATCTCCTCGATAAATAAAGTATGTGGAAAGTAGCTGAAAAGCCAACTTGTATCTTTAACATTATATCGTATTTATATTTACTTGATATAAATCAACGAAAAGACTTTTAAAAATAAGTTATATTTTAATCTCGTTCAGTTGATGTTATTTATGTTTTTGGATTACACCATTGGATAGGAAATTTAATTATAATTGACATAATGTATATAATATGCTTTTTAGATTGGTTGTTAAAGTGATGAGAAAACTCCAAAAACTGCATTTTTGTCGTGTTTCGGAGCGTGCAGCTGTCATAAGCGCCGCGGCTGAACTTATTTTAAATTCATCTTTATTTGCAATTTGAAGTTGCACTCATCAATGTGCTATTTTTAGGTTCTGTATGCGCCTTAAGCAGATGTATCACCGAAATGAAAGCTAGGCCCATAGCATGTCTGTTGCCTTGATTCTTCACGATGTTGGTTGCGAAAGAACCGGAGTAGAATCACCTGGATGAATCTAACTAAGGTCTTTTATTTGTGTTGCTTTATTGCTTACAATAAACCTTTGGACAAGTTGAGCCGCGTTTTATATTACTTGGTGGAAGTGGAACTTCAATCCACCATTATAATTTTAACTATGGTGTTATCTGTGGCGCTCCAGCTCTTTAGTTTTGTACGACAAATAATAAATATGTACTACTTGTATAAAGATTCCACTTTGTCTTTGTACATTAGTAATGAACTGGTACCATTTAAAGTAATGAATTGTAATTTATTATGAAAAGTTTCATTTGTTTAGTTTGTAAATATTACCACTATCTACAGACTCAGGTACCTACTAATAACATTGTATAATGAGGTCCGTACGGGCGCCGCGCTGTACGACTAACGCACCGCTTCGGCACCGCAGCAGGCCGTCAAGAAAAGCATAAGGGGCCCATATGTACCTACATTGTTAACATACTCTCTCTATAACCAATCAATTCATTATTTATTTACCAGAGACTTCCCCAAGGCCTCAAAGATTCGCGTACAAACTCGATAAACGAACAACTTTGCACGATCGATGAATAGTTAATACAACTGTCTACCAACTTGTGAACTATCGCGACTTTAATCTACGGACTGTCTATAAACTGTCTATTGATTTTGTTCTGGTAATTATTGGCTTTGGAGTCGTGACAGCCTAGTGAAAGGTTAAAGGCCTTTGATTTGAATTTGTTGAAAGATAAATTTATTAATGTATGTAAAATTTCATTGTTATAGTCTCACACTTAGATCATTGAAGTTTTTAAATACATTCTAACAATTTCAAACACATGGTATTTCAACCTGCGCCCTGGGTTTCATTGTAAGTTCAATTCAAAATTCAAAAATCATTTATTCAGTAGGACCGCTATGATCACTTTGAATTGTCTTAAGAGCTAGGTGATTCTACTCCTGATCAAGTTGATATTGGAATAATATATTTTTTAACAGATATGTTATTTTGAATTACTTACTTAAATAATTTAATGAAACAGACTTCTGAAAGTTAAGTAAAAATATCAATGAAATTAAAAAATAATGTTGTTTGTCAGTGCTACACGTTGGTAATGGTTATGTCTTTCCTACAATATAAAGGTTGCGGTTCGCGCCCGAGACCGAGACAGGAGACCGAGACCAAAGACATGTTTTGTAGGGGGGCGCGAAAGTGACACGAGACAGAGAACCTTCGGTTTATATGAGAACGCTCTCCTGTCTCGGTCCCTGGTCTCGGTCTCTTGTCTCGGTCCGAATTCTCGAATCGGAAATGGTCAAATCAGACAATTCACGGGCGAGGTTTCGAGCGATTTCATTATAAGGCGCGGGACATACAGAAAAGACGTAAGACGAGGACGCATCGCAGACATATGTCTCTTCCGCGTCCCTTTCATAGAAAATGTATAGAAGCGTCGCGCCGCAAAACATACAGAAGAGACGGGGCCCGTCACATTTTGTATGAAAGGGACGCGGAAGAGACAAATGTCTGCGCCCCGTCTCTTCTATCTGGCCTGCGCCTAATGAATTCTAAAATTCGATTCGTTCGGCGCGTTCGGCGTGGATAGGTGTGCGGCCACCTTAAGGTGGATTAAGCTAGGAGATATTAGTGTTGGACTGGTATAAATCATCGAATACTTTCTTACAAGAAAACATCACTAGATAAATCAGCCATTCCATCATACTGTCTTAGCGTTAATCCCTTTAATATAAACTGATCGGTCTTGCAAAAGCGCTCTCGTAACTTAATAATAATCATATAATAATAATGCTGGACATTTCACGCAACATCATCTAGCCCCAAAAGTAGCAGAGCTTGTGTAATGGGACCCATATGACTGATATACTTTTTAACTACAAACATAATTAAACATATAAAACACCCAGATCCGAGACAAATCGCCGTAGTCAATTAATAACACACACAATGTCAACGTTCTTTTTAATTATCTCATTTCAGAAGAATTTTCATCCATGTTACACTTAAACTCAGTTAATAAGACGCTCATTTTTAAAGTCATCCCAAGAGACTATTAGTTGCCATCATCTATTCATAATACACTCCGACAATTCTCAATAGTCTTTAGAAAACTTGATGTTCCGAGGAGCTTTAAGCCAAGACTAGAGTAGTGGCCCAAATAAGTTTTAAACTGTCTTAAAAAATAAGTAAGGGCTGATTTTTCAATACCTAGATAACTTTTATCTGAGGAAATAAATATGCGATTTGACAGATATTGTATTGAAAATATATCATAACGCCATATTTATTCCTCAGATAAAAGTTATTTATCGATTGAAAAATCAGCCCTAAGCTGAAAGCTACGTCGGGTATCGTTCTTATAAATGAAAGATGAGTTCGAATTTCGAATTTTTATGTGCACATTAATATGTGTTCGAAATGGTAAAGAAAATATTGTACTGACATCATTTACTATTAAAACACCTACTAATTTGAATCTTGCCATGTATTAAACTGAAATTGTTTGCAATAAGTTGACATATGCTGAATGTAATATGGACGTGGACGTGCACCTGACTACTACTTCAGATGAAACTAGCTACTTGTGAAATTACACCGAAAGTGGATCAAAATAGAAAGTGACGTTTGATTTTTCTATAAAATATTTTTTTAATTTGTTATCCTTAGCTCATTTTCACATCTCTACTTAACAGAAATAATTTGAGCTTCACTCCGCCGGGACCACATTAAGCTAATTAAATTCCAGCTTTGCTCGTTGCTCCCGTTCACTCTTCCATTGCTCGTTTGATACGGCATTACGTAGAGCATTGTGCTACTAAGCGCGCAATGAATATCTAGAATTCTAGACGTTCTGTTTCTTCGCCTGTTACCGTTCCAATGCTCGCTCGGAATGGCATTTTATAGAACATTGTGCTACTAAGCGCGCAATGGATGTCTTGAATTCTAGACGTTCTGTTTCTTCGCCTGCTACCGTACCAATGCTCGTTCGGAATAACATTTTATAGAAGATTGCGCTACTAAGCACGCAATGGTTTCATCTTCAATTGTAGATGTTCTTTTGCAGCCGTGCCGTTGCTAGCTCAGTAGGATAGCACGTAGAAGAGTGCTTCACTTTACGCACATGGGTTAGATTTCATTCTTCCGACCTATTCGTCAACTCGTCCATTTTGAAACTGGTCCGAAAAGTCGAGTTGACGAAATTCAAAATAAATATTATTTTTATTCGTCTCTGTCTTAATTAGGCTTTGATTAAGTACAGTCAATAAATAAAAAAATGTAGAGGCAGTGTTTCTTAGGTAAGATTGTATAGATACTCGTAGCATTAATTTTAATGATTGCATAAGCAATTTATTAAATTTAGAGACAGATGAGCATTTCGGTTTAATTGATGATATAACCTGTATGTAAATACAGTCATATGCATTTAAGGTTTTGAAGGTTCGTGATTGTTAAAAATTCTGAGCGTAATTTGTACCCTGTCTGGACGTGCAGAAAGCCTATTTATAGTTTTATTAACCCCTGACGCAATAGTGTTATAAGTTTGACGTGTGATTTCTGGTGTCTTTTTTTGCATCATAGCTCCCAAACAGATAAACTGTTTTGAAATCGTTTTTTATTTCCTATCGTATATCGTCATAGAAGTTTCCCGAAAAGTTTAAGGCTGGTTTTAGTGTCACGCGTACCGTCGGCGCTGATAGGCGAGTGATCTTTATTACATTGAAACAAGGATACTGATTGTTTAGCAAAAATGGCAACGCTGATTGCACTCGTCAGTGCTGAACAATCAGTATCCCTATTTCATTGTAATAAAGATCACTCGCCTATCAGCACCGACGGTACGCGTGACACTAAAACCAGCCTAAACCTCGAGGTATTATAATTCTATTTGCGAGTGCACAAAAGCTAAGCATACACGTACGGATATGCCCGTCGGATCTGCCTGACAGATTTGCCTGGCAGGCAAAACTGCTGGTGTATGGTGAAAACAGACACGGATGGGCAGGCAAATCGTCTGTTTTCACCATAGGTACACCAGCAGTTTTGCCTGCCAGGCAAATCTGTCAGGCAGATGCGACGGGCATATCCGTACGTGTATGCTTAGCTAAACGCGCAATGTATCTGTAATTGAGAATGAAACCTTGTCGTTATCACGTGCGTCCTAATTGCCAGTTTCCTTCGAAGGTAACCGCCGTGTGGAATATTAATTGAAATTCTATTAAAACTGTTGTATTAGCATTTCAACCACATGTTTCGCACAACAGCAGATGCTAAAACAGCCGAAATAATGTAATTGAAATAACGAAAATGTTGCAGCTTGAAAGAGCTCAAAGAGCTGTACTCAAGGTTATGCTAAAAAAACCGTTTCGGTATCCCACTATTTCACTATACAATGACACTAAAGTACTCTCCGTGAGACAGCTCTTTGTACTCCAAACCACCCTGCGTATGCACGCATTGACACCTTACGACCCTAACCTGGAAGACAAACGAAGACGATCAGACCGTGTCTGCGTAATTAATTCCCACAGAACCACGACCTACAGTCGATTCTTTCCCATATTAGGTCCTCAATTATACAACAGACTAAATAAACAATTATACATCTATAACCTAACCAAATACGAATTGAAAACTAAGTTAATTGACTGGCTCCTACAACTAAACTATAAAAAAACTGAAGAATTACTAGTTTTTAAAATCATATAACTAATTATAAACATATACCTCTCAGTGAACCTCTGGTTTCTTATAAAATTAAATCTAAATCTAAATTAAAATCCAAACCTACCAAATCTTATAGAACTATATCTCTTTCTATGTAACGTTGAGACCTCATCTCTCACATATTAACCAACACAACCACCCTAATCCACTCACTCACACACGCACTTAAACACTCACGCGCACACACACACACACACACACAAAGACACATACACACACACACACACACACACACACACACACACACACACGCAACAACAACCACAAGCAACTTACACTGGAACTCTAAAGCACTATTTTGAATTTAAGGTATACTTTGGGATCCAAATCCTTGGATCCATCATGGATGACAAACAACATAGGACGATGAGAACGGCGCTGGAGGTGATAACTGTCCCCCGAGATACAGTTTCTTAACTAGTTCGGGGGCTGGTGAATACCAAACGCGCTGGACATCGTTCTCTGTTGTTTGACACCCCATCTAGTTGTAGTATTTAGTATAGTTTTACGGTTGTCTGGAAGAGATCGCCAAGAGCGATAAGACCGCCGATTGTAGGACATTGTATTTCTAAAAATAGCCTAACTAGATAATACTTTGAAATTGTGTCCTCAATAAAGTTCTTATTTATTTATTTAATTTTATTATTTATTTAATTTACTATCAACAAAAATCTGAATCGATACAGTATAACTAGACACATGACTGAATCTAATGAAGTTGTCTTGGGGGTAGTAACAGGCACATCCAAATACACTTTCGGAATTGAAGACGACCTGTGTGGTACATTAACGAACTGTGTATGTATTTACAAAAAAAAAGTACCTATGCAAGTCTAAGTAGGTAGTATATCAGTCATGTGGTTCCCATAACACAAGCTCTGCTTACTTTGGGGCTCCATGATGCTGTGTTAAATGTCCAGCATTATTTTATAAATTAGATTGGAGTGCGGTACCTATCGTGCGTTTCTAGTTATTTTATTTTAAACAATTTGATAGTCTTTAATAGATTTTGAATGATTGATTAGGTTTAGAATTTCATAGTATAGAGGTTCTTTGAAGTTCAGTGATTGGTGAAAGGAGTTAACGTTAGACGGAAAATACGGAGTAGAGAGAAGCCTTTCTCAGAAGTGGGTTACCTCAGTATGGTGCTAATAATAAACAAAAACTATCAGTATACATGAAAATTAAAATATATGATCACGACTGTATCCCCAAGGCACGGTAGACATTCTCTCAGATCTTTTTAAGCATTTTAAGATCCTTTGAAGATGTCTATGATATGTCAGTCAGTGATATGTCCAAATACATATTTGGTACATTCTCACATTTTGCAGAAGTTAACATACGTGACAGGTTGCAAGCCCATCGACGATATCAGAAAGCTAACTGATTCCCTCACGATGTTTTACTTCTCCGTTTAGAGCTCGTGTCAATGCGCATATACATTTTTCGAAACGAAAAATCCATTGATGCACGCTCGGGTTTGAACCTGCGATCTTCGGATGGAAAGTCGAGGCACTAACCCACTCGGACAACACGGCTCTATATAAGTAGGTATGTAGGTACCTATAAAAATAAAATAAACTGAAACACCTTCATAGATAGATAGATACACGTTTATTTGGTAAAACACACACACAGGAAAATAGCTACATAATACTTAAAAACAAACAAAAGAAACAAAAGAACATAACAGCGACATCGCATAGTGATTTTAATATAAGAATCACATTAAAACGTTTATTCACACAAATTGAAAGCGCGCATTTTATTTTAACGTTCCGTGTCGTGCAGACGTCTTCGGAAAGCAATTTTAAAATGCAGCTCCGTGAAGTGTGAGTCAACCGGCGTTGAAATATGACCCGTCGTAATACGCGCTCTGGCAATACAATGCTGGAGTTTTACGAATTAAAAAATAAACTGAACAGCGGGGCTAAAAAGGCCGTTAAAGCAGAATTATAATCTGAATCCTACTAATATTAGAAAGGCGAAAGTCCGTGTGTGTGTGTGTATGTGTGTGTGTGTGTGTGTGTGAATGTTTGTTACCACGTATCCCTATAACTAATAACCAGATTTTGATGTTTGGAATGTAAACATTTTAAATTCAGGAATAACACGTCGGCTACTTTTTATTCCGGAAAAAAAAATCTTGTTCTTGTTCTTGTGAGAAAAAAAAAATGTAGTCCACGCGGGCGAAGCCGCGGGCGTTGATTAGTTGCACTATATTGCCATCTCTTTTCATGTACATGAGAATGATAAGAACAAAACGTTATACGAATGATTCGTAACGTTATCCGTTACGTTATTCATAACGTGTTCATAACGTATTCGATAACGTTATGATTCAGATAAAGCGGCCTATATAGAAAGGGATCCAATACATTGCAAATATTGTCCTGAATTCAGAAAATAGACGGGATCTTCGATTTATGGATCATCATTTATTTCAATAATCTTAGAAATGAAAAAGCTTACTTACCTACTTTTCAATGTCATGCAAACATTCTTACTATAAATTATGCCACACAATTTATCTCAGAGTGAAATTTCTATACATTCAATGTTACATATTCTATGGTCGTACTCAGCTCGCGGGACTAATAGAAAAGGATGGAAGATAAATGGTGTTATGTCCTTGTCACTCGAGACGGATGTTTGTTACTCAAAATACGTGCTTTATTAGTGTCTGTTGGGAAAGTTAGGTTTTCCTTTGAAACTATTAAATTGACGAATAAACCTTTGTTGTAAGAAACTTTGGATTTCCAAGAATTCATTAATAGTTTTAGGCTTGTTTCACAATTTACAAGAAAAGTTCTAATCAATTCTTATGTTAATTTACTCGGTGGCCCGGTTAATGTTTTAAACATCATCAAAGGATCTTTAAATGCCTAATTAACTGAGAGAGTGTCTGTCTAGCCTTGTCAATTAAACCAAATGAAGTATTATAATTGCTTGTCTAGATTTTAGTAAAATTAAAAGAACATTATAGTGGGGACCAACAGGAAGTTCGATTTCCGTTCATCCCCATCGAAATTGGAAGTGGGGACGAGCGGGAAAAATCCTTCCCATTCATCCCCGATGGAGACGACGCGGGATCAGTGGGAAACTGTCGTGATCATATTTTATGTTTTTTTTTTATTTTATTTACATTTAATTACACTATCTAAGCTTTTATTGGTCATAAGTAACCTGAGTAACTTGAGTACATTAAAATAAAAACAGTAGTGGCCTAGTTTATGTATTTATAAATACTAGATATGCATTTAATATACTTATATATGGATATATTTATTTATGCCTTTGTTTTAGTTTTATATAGGTACATAATTATTATCATTATTCCTTTACGCCTAATTTTTCTTGTGTACACGACCCTGCGCTTCTAATCATCTCTCTCTATCCTCAAAGGTTTGCTGGAAGAAAACTCTTTTTAGGGTTAAGGGAGTGTCCACATTGCGTTTTCTGCAGCGCGTTTTTGAGCTGCGCGTTTGTATCGATACAAACGCGCGTTCGCAACGCGTATTTTTCCATACAAAAGCGAACCGGGAGGGGCTGCGCGGGGGGCTGCGCGTTCGCATCGCGTTCGAATCGCGTTTGTATCGATACAAACGCGCTGCAAAAAACGCAATGTGGACACTCCCTAACAAATAACTAATTCATTGTAATAGGCATGAATCCTAATTTTCAAAATCTCTTCTATGATATTCAGAAGTATCTATTATGTCTAAAATATATCATATTTCTGTAGAAAATTAAGGTTTTTGTGCAATAAAAGTACATTTAAATTTAAATTTTCAAATTCACGCCAAAACGCTCGCCGGTGTCATGGCGTCTGTTTTTACGTCACGGATCGGTATATCAACCAGTGATGCCTACATAGTTACTATAGAAACAAAAGGATGTTTACCGAGACGAGACGCAATGACAGACGCCATGACACCGGCGAGCGTTTTGGCTATCATGGCGGATTGTTGTATTTTGTAGATTTATTTTAGCAAATAAATTAGTAATCTCGACATTATTAAGAGAATAAATACATTTTTCAAAATCTTTGAATCCTATTTCATTAGATCAGATAAATATTTTGGCGATACTTGATTACTGTCACCATGCCTATTTACTGTCAAACACTCTTTACTTCATGAAATTCTTCTTGTTCCAGGTACAACTCCAAGCTGACGACGTTGACGCTTCCGTCCGTGATCTTCGAGCCGAAGTTCAGGGGGTCAGTCCGGAACCTGGTGTACTCCGACCTACCGGGCCAGCCGCCGCGCAGGCAGGAGCTCCGCCATTCCAGGGATCTGAAGGTACGTGGGAATTCATTTGAAAATTAAAAAGTATAACCACATGGAGTTTTGGAAACTGATAGATCAGAAAATTTTAGATTTTAAAGATGATTCTCCTGCCTTTCATCTTACTTGTGGAGTAAACTTTTATTTTAAAGTTTACTTACTTACTTACTCCGCTGGCTCAGTGATCAGTAGTGGGTCTTGGCCTCCGACAAAAGAAGACGCCATCTACTCCTATCTTGAGCTAGTTCACACCAATCCCTATTGTAGAGATCTTGTAGGTCCCTCTCTACCATGTCCCTCCAGCGATATCAGGGACGTCCAACGGGGCGGCGCCCTATAGGACAGCCAAGATTTTAAAGTTAATCAAAATTAATTAAAATGCCTTCACAAATGATGTCCTCTCCGTTAAGTTGTTTCATTATTTTAATAACGAACAGATCGTTGTTAATATAATTAAACTATCTTATAAGCCAAATTGGCTTCTGTCCAATGTCAACTTCAGAAGGAGTAAAGCTTAACTTGCAATACATTTTTGGTCCTTGTAAAGTTTTGCAGATACATAAGAATACTACAGATATACTAAATGCTCTATTTTTTATAATTGCGTAGCATAAGCCTACGGATCACCGTAGAGGGTCTACGGCTTACCGTAGACCCTCTACGTATTTTACCAAGTAAATCTCTTCTAAGAATAAATTGAACAACAAGAGACCATTATCTAACAAAGTTTTGATCGATCTAACACGAAAACAAACACAAATTGCTTGTTTTCAAGTGTTTACGTGCTAATGCAAAACTTTCATCAACTTCTACCAAGTTATTTTTCAAATTAAAGTCTTGTTTTTCATAATACAACCTTATTTTTCGTATAACAATGGAGTTGATCGAAAGTGTGAATACAACCTCCGCGCTAGTGGGCAGTGAAACTTATGAATAAATTCAACTTGAACTCGTTTCGTTATGGTAATATTATCTCAAGAAAGCGCTAGATAAATTAACTGGAGTTATAGAATAAATAAGCGCCCACTCAGACATTTTTATGTGACGTCACAGGTCCCAAGCCTGACCCGTGTATGTTAATATCAGTTGGCATTACAGTGGGTAGAATGACGCATTATACGAATGGACATTTTCAGTTTTTCGTTATGCCTTTTGGGTCGTAAAAATCGCCAGAAGTCAGTAAATCGTAATAAGCTGTATTTTAATTTGCTATCAAATTTTAATATCATAGTAACTATGCTATTTATTTTAATTGATGTTTTTGATTTTTATGAAGTGTGTTTTTGATTTTTATGGGCCTTTTCTGAGCTACCAGATTACTTAAAATTCTTGTTAAACAAAACAAAATTAAATGTTCCTCTTTACTTTATTGACCCCCAATTATTTCTATCGTAGTTTAACAAAAACATGTTCAAATCCTAATATTTGATAGTGAATATGATAGTATTTGAAATTGATAGAATCTTAATATTTGTAGTTTACATTTTCTTAGACTGAATTTCATGGAAAATTGAATTTACAATTTCCTATGAAATTCAGTCTAAGAAGTCGTATTAATAAATACGACAAAGTGTATGTTTGTAGGTATACAAATCATACAAGATAAGATAATGCCTCAACAGTTCTTCTACGAAAATGGCGTATTAAATATCACAATGAATATGAACCTAATTTTTGGTAGAATAAGGTACTCACTAATATACCTCTACGGAAGCCTACCTTATACTCACTAAGAAAATGACTCTTTAGAAGGTGGATTGTATTATAGGCTCGGATGGCGATTAAGATTGGCTGAACATCGCTTGAAGCATCGTTCTTTGGCTATAATTTTCAATTTATTCTAACATCAGCCGAAAAGGAGAATAGGCAAAAATGGAACTTTGATCAAGTAATAAAACAAACGCTTGCAGGTCACATAGTTAATTTAGGAAGCGCTTCTTGTACTTATGTCAGGAAAACAATCCAATCTTCACAAGTCGAATTAATTCCAATTAATTAATTCGCTATACTAATATTATAAAGAGGAAAAAAGTTTGTTTGTATGTAGGAGGTAATCTTCAAAACTACTCATCCGATTTAAAAAATTCTTTCACCAGTATTTAGAATGAACTTTCAGGATGAACATAGGCTATATGCTAGGTATCTCGCAGACAACGCTGCGGGCGGAAGCTAGTCAAAATACAAACAGATTCTTTTTAGTTTACGTTCCAAGTGTTTTACAAAAAAGGTTGATATCTTACGACCTCTGTAGCGCAGTGGGCGAAGGCCCATCTGAAACACAGAAGGATGCGGGTTTGATTCCCGCCGTGAGGCAAATGTTTGTATGATCTGTAAATATTTGTCTCGGGACTGGGTGTTTTTCTATGTATGATGATTTTGTAAGTATTTGAAAAAAGTATAAAAGTTGTATTATTAGGTGGAGTGACGATCTGCTAAAGGCTGCCGGCACAACTTGGATGCGTCAAGCTGAAGACAGGGCGCGATGGCGCTCATTAGGAGAGGCCTATGTCCAGCAGTGGATTGCTATAGACTGATGATGATAATGATGATTATCAGTCATGTAGTTCCCATAACACGAGCTCTGCTTACTTTGGGGCTAGATGATGACATGTGTAAGATTCAGCATTATTTATTTATCTTTGATTGGAATTACGTCCTTTTCACAAATGGCTCTTCATACCTATCTAGTAAAGCTTGTGGAAGCGTAATTTTACTTTTTAAAAATTAAATTTATTTAATTGAATTTGAAATTAAACAAATTATTAATTGTGAGACGTGTTCGAAGAAGTTTATTCAAATCACGAATGAATTAAAATTAACTTACAATGCTAGGGCCGGACGACACAACTTGTGTGGGCGGCGGAGATAAACTTCCCGGTGGTCGGGCAAAGAATGCCAGCTTGCAAATTATAGAACGATAGGGCTCTCTACCAGGAACCCGGGCAAGGAATGCCAGCTTGCACATTATAGAGCGATAGGGCTCACTACCGGGAACATAACTCCTCCCTCCTCAAGCGCGAAATTATCGGGTCTCACGGATGGTGTGGTCCGATTATTTCGCCAATACACATAGCGATACACAAATAAACTAATAAAAACAATGATTAAAATTAAGTACAATAGGAGGGTGCCTAAACTAACACTTTTTACGGTTACGCAACTGAACTCATTTTCACTTTCACTGAACGCATTGTCACTTAGTTTCAAAATTCGGGAAAACTGTTTAATTTCATCCAGGTCGATGTTTTTGATGTTGACAGTAGCCAATGATGTAGAATTCATAGATTTCCACTCTGGTAGAGTTACGATTGGAGTAATCTTGAAATGGAATTTCTCTGCAATTGTTCTGCGATAGCTTAATTTAGGGAGTTGCCACATTATCACGTCTCTACCCCGTCGCATAGCATGACCGTAGCAACACCGTCCCGGCAAAAATGATATTCTTTGTATTGAAATGTACCGGACGCCCCACACCAGACCGTTCCCACACCGTCGCGTGTCCTGCCCTGCCATGGCCGTCTTGTCAATCTCCGGCCGCCATGATTATTTTGCTGACACGTAGGGTTGCAACACCTAATATTATATTTAATATAAGTCTAATATTATTTGAATCCTAAATAATATATTTTTGGGGAAAAAATATATTAGGCGAAGATCTTAGTGGCAACTTGGGCGATTTTATGTTGTTTGTTAGTAGATGTGTTTCAAAAAATTTTCCGGGATAAAAAGTAGCCTATGTCCTATTTACGGTTATTTTCTATCTATATTTTAAATTTCAGCCAAATCGGTTCAAACACATCCAAACATCCATCTAACCACCCAAACATCAATCCATCCATCCAAACATTCAAACTATTAGTGTGATGTGATAGTGTGATGGCTTTGACCCTTTCTTCTGATTTACAAATTTTGCTCTTAGAGTTGCCGCAAAAAATAATACCCTAGCCTAGAGCTAAAATTAGCACATCGATGAGTGCAACTTCAAATATTTGTCTTAGCTTTGTTAGACTAAAGATAAATTTAGAATGCGTCCGGTCGCGGCGCTTATCGGCGCTGCTCGCTCCGAAACACGACAAAAATGCAGTTTTTTGGAGCTTTCTCATCCCTAATAACAACCAATCGAAAAAGTGAACGGAATTTATGTCTTTAATTGAATGACCTATCCGATGGAGCAAACCAAAAACATAAATTACCTACACCAACTTCAAAAGCAAATGAAGATTTATCTTATTTTTAGTGATTTTCGTTGATTTATTATGAAGTAAATATGATGTTAAATAAAAATTAAAACTAAAATTAAACGGTATATTACAAGATAAAATGTTAAAGATGCATGTTGGCTTTTCAGTTACTTTCCACTTTATTTATCGAGGGTTTATACAGGGAAATACAGTGTTTGGCTCAGGGAACGCCCTTAAAGCAGACTCAACAAAACCATGGTAAGCTGTCATATTAATTATGTGAATGTAAACTTAAACTTGTAGGGGTAGTCAGACAGAAGCAAGGAAACTTTTATTTTTCAATTACATTTTTTTTAAGTAAAATCTACTATTTATTTGTAAGTTCCTACAAACTCCTTTATTCGAAAAAAAAGTGGCAACCCTACTGAGATGGTCGCATGTCAGGTCGAGTTGACACTCGACTGACGTCCGCTGACAAATAACAATTTTAAAAATATAGGCTGAGTTCACATTGCATCTCTAAAATTGAAAATTGACAACCTTGTACGAGTTGATGTACGAGTAGAAAAATTTAAAATCTATATACAGGGTAGAAAAAATGAATGGGCCCTGGAGGTAAACTACTTTAAATCCTTAAGATACAGTATTTTACTTCAAGGAAACATTCCTTTATTTTTAAAAAGAAACATAACTGCATTCAAAGATTTTCTAAAATTCGCTTGCTTCACCCAGGAATCGAACCATCTAAAAATTCAAAAATTAAACACTCGCTGTTTTATTCCACTAGTCGATTCATTCAATGCTAAAGATAAAATTTCTCAAAGAGACATAATGTCTTACACTCGTCTGTCGTACAAGATATCCATGAAATCTAATATTTAGTACACAAGGGCTTTAATTTCAATTTAGCTCTACAGTGGAATGGTGAGAAGTATCCAGCAGGGCAATTCAGACCTTTTCGGAATGTATTCCGAATTCGGAAAAAGACGTTTCTTCACTGAAAAAACTTCAATTTTTCGAAGAATATCGAATCGGATGCATTTTCTGAAGTCTGAATTGCACCTCAGATAGACAAATACCGTCTAGAAAAGTTTGGTCGCGAAAGGTGAAATAATAAAAATTAATAAAAAAAATTGTGAAAATTAATGTAAGATTTTATGTTTTTTTTTATTTCTAAAACCAAATGTTTGTTTTATGAAGATGTTATCCTGACATTAATCCTATCGATTCGTAGAATTAAATAGTGAGGTTTGTTTTTTTTTTCATTTTTAGCTGGTTCGATTCCGGGTGAAGCAAGCGAATTTTAGAAAATCTATGAATGCAGTTTTGTTTCTTTTTAAAAATAAAGGAATGTTTCCTTTAAGTAAAATACTGTATCTTAAGGATTTAAAGTAGTTTCCCTCCGGGGCTCATTAATTTTTTTCACCCTGTATATATATAAATGAATCCATAATTACTTGGTCATGGCATCACGCGTGAACGGCTGGACCGATTTCACTAATTATTTTTTTGTTGTGTTTGTTATTGTCAGGAGAAGAATATAGTGTTGGCAACACTCAAAAAATACTCGCTCATGATTTTTGTTATGACGGGACGGTAGTCAACTGCCGGTCATTCTGGCTCGAGTTGTAAATTAGATACTTAGGACGTGCGAAAGTATTGTCGAGACGTATTTAAAAATAAGTTTTTGAGAATAAACAAGTTATTGTATTGTTCAGTTATTCAGTTATTTATTTACTACAGATTTAAATTATCATTGCAGATAAACATCCAATGCGATAATTTAGATATGTAGGTACTTTTGGAAATGAACATCTACTATGAATACTTACATTGTACGGTCCGCACACCCTGGATAAAGGATAGTTCATAGTCTAATATCAGTAAAACTCTGAGATAAATAACTGATATATTGTAAGAAAACTTATGATATTGATGACTTATGTTATGAAGTTATGATACTTATACAAAATACTTAAAAAATACAGACGGACGGGCATAACGAAACTATTAGGGTTTCTTGTCAGGACAACGGAACCCTAAAAAGTAGTATTAGTTGATGAACTGAAATATTTTGTTTTTGAGTTTCCCAACTCGTTCTATCTAGTACATTTTTTTTTAGTAGGTAAGAGACGCAGTGCAGACACGCCTTTATATTTTAATCCCCGCCCATCTGTCAATACACATATTAGTAGCGTAGCCAGGTCAGCCCCTAGGGGCCGCTTTTCGGCCGTTGAAAGGCTTAGGCGGCCTTTCGATGGGAGCGGCCCCTAAACGGCCTATATGCACCTAGTTACCTTTTCCTATTTTTATTAGGTAGGTACTTACCTAATCATAATTCAAAAAAACAAATTCAGATTGTAAGTACAGGTAAGTACATAGATAATGAGATACTGCATTTAAAAAACCGGTCAAGTGCGAGTCGAACTCGTACGCCGAGGGTTCCGTACCTAGCCATGGTGCCAATTACCTAAGCTAGTCCGCTTAATTGTATGAGCGCCCATACAACTCGGAGGACAATTTTAATTGGCGTCAACTTTGTATGTAGGTATGGGAACACCCTTTAATTTTCAACTTTTTTAACTTTTTGGAATTTTTCCTTTATTTGTGCTATAAGACCTTGCTTTTTGCCAAATTTCGTTATTCTAGGTCAACGGGAACTACCATTTAGGTTTTCGACCCAAAACCTCTAGGGTACTTCCGGTTGACCTAGAATTGTCAATTTTGGTTACAAGTAAGGTCTTCTAGCACAAGTAAAGGAAAAATTCCGAAAAATAAAAAAAGTTGATAATTAAGGTAAGTTTTGGTACTCACAAGTTTTCACGAAAACCTAAATTTGCCTATATCTTTTTATAGTGTTGACTCAGGACCTTAATTTTTATAGTCACAATAGGGACTATAGACTTTAGTATTTGGTATAAATTTCAACTTGCTAGCTTTACTCGTTCCTGAGATAATCGATGGTGACACACGGACAGACAGACGGACAGACAGACAGACAGACAGACGGACAAGAAAGTGATCTTATAAGGTTTCCTTTTTTTACCTTTTAAGGTACGGAACCCTAAAAAAATATAAAAATAAAAAAATATAAATAAAAGGTAAAAAAAAAAATATGTCCACCCGTGCGAAGCCGGGACGGGCCGCTAGTACCTAATATTTTTCCCTACGAAAATCACCCCAAAGGATTTGTCCACCAATAATTCTTCCTTGACCCGATAAATACCTACCCCAAATTTGAATTGGAAAACCCCCCCATCTCGCATAACTTAATGCGTTCCGCACGTTATGTGACATTATCAAACGTCAAAATCCCATCGGGTACAATACTGCCCTCTCGAAATCAAAATGTAGTAACAGCAAAAACACGATTTCGAGAAAAATGATGAAGCTACAATCAATAAAAATATTCAGAAGAGGTTACATATTAATAAAACCTTGAATGTGGAGTGAAAGTACACATAATCTATAGGTACCAACCAATAATAAAGCGTAAAAGTTTGTTTGTTAATTTGTTTGAACATTGAACACGCTAATCTCAGGAGCTACCAGTCGGATTTGAAAATTTATTTCTGCATTTGATAGCTAAACTCTGTGAGGAAGGATATAGGCTACTTTTTATCATCATCATCATCATGATCACCATATACCATCACTATGGGGGCAACGCTACGATGGCACTGCTAGTAAACTATATTTCTTAACGTTTTTACTTTATTTTTTCTTCAAAAAATAACAGTTATAGCCATTTTATAGTACTACCTAGTAGAGTGATATATCCCCTATTATCGCAATTAGTTTTCTTGTGAAATCCGTTCAAAACACATTATTATTAACGCAGTAAATTTTCTTACTACTGCGTTTTCGATCATTTTTTCTGTCATTTTACTAACTAAAATGTGGTATTATTGTAAGAATACGACAGTTTAAATGTGAAATAATTAATAATTAATAATTTAACAGTAATTTCACGCACTCTGCTGTGCGACCAGATGGAATAGCGGTTGCAACACCCGGTTGAAATGCTCCTGCGTGTGTCCGGGTTCGGCTTCAAATCCTATAACGACTATGGATTTTTTTAATCAATTTATTTTTTATTTTTTATTTCACAACGAACTGTGTGAAATATGTATTTTAGTGTGGTTTAGCTTGTAAACGCTCTATATTTACAAAAAAATTGAGTGATAAGTTTTAAAATGGGCTTTCAGAATAATTGTGTATTTAGCATAAAACCAACAAAATGTCTATTACTGTGTTATAGGCTCGGGTGGGCAGATTACGCTTCGCAAAACGGTTATGCGACGGTCCTAGTATGATACGGTCTTACTGTGTAAGGTGCTATTTTCGTGACGGGCTCCGTCATGGCTCGGCCCGCTTATGGTATGACGCAATGTGTCACGAGCCTTATTGTTATCCAAATGAACCTCACAACCTTCAGTTGTTTCTATTATATAAGTACCATGCAGTAGTTTCTTAACGTTATCATGGCTGCACTTCTCTACTAAAACCGTTGGTTTTTGTGTAAAGACGATCCAGCTATCCAAGCTCATTCTTGTGCTTATTCAAGGTGCAGACCTTGGTGTTTTTAATCTCTACAGCGTATGGTACACATGCGGTAGTATTTTCCTTGAATTCCAAAAGCTGCTCTGCACAGGTTTGCGGTGCGAACTGAGCCACGTTGTCATCATTGCAAAAGAAAGTGTTATCTTCAGCAATCTTCTCGCATGGCTTAGTGATCGGCAGGTACTTTGAATCTTTTGCCAAAAGGTAAGGGAATTCGGGGAAAATTACAACTGTTTTGTTAATGGAATCTTTGTAAATAGGTAGTGAGTAAATTTTGTAGTAATAGTATACATTTTTATCTGTGAGTGGAACTTCTAATATGAACGTTATCTGGTTTTCCTTTACATAAGCTTTAACCGTAATAAGCCTTTCTAATTTTAACAAATTTTTTTCTTCTACTTTATAAACTAATCCATTTACTTGCTCTACAGATTTAAGTAAATTTAATAATTATGTTGAATTTATAATAGACTGATGTAGTACAGATACTCTACTAAATGCCAAAGCTGTCTCTATTTCATTTAGCGTTACATAGATAGTTCGGAATGTACTCAAAAACGTGTCAAACATATTTGATGCGTAAGAGAGATAGAGGTAGGTGTTTTCTTTGAATGCTTTATATTTAATTAATTCTTCAATAACTTTCAATCGTTTATCTAATATTATTGTATTTTCATATAGGGTTTCTGTACTATTCACAAAGTTATCTAACATCCTGGTGATCAGAGTTACCTTTTTATTAAGAGCCTTTTCTTTGGAATTAATTTGTGAAATAAGTGAATCATATTTTAGAGCGTCCTCATAATCTAAATTTCCTGAAACTGCTTTAATCAATGAGCCAAGAGGATTTATCAAGCCTCTTCTAAATCTAGTACGTAATGGAACTAACTGATGGAATTTCACTACAGTTATGTTACGTATGTATTCTGTTTGAGTCCTTATGCCAAGAAATTCATTGACAAAGGATTCATGCGAATCAACTAACCTAACAAATTCATTATACTTTAACCTATGAAATGCTAAGTCTCTACTAATACCACTTAAGTCTAATATCTTAACAATTAACCACTTATCTTAATTAAATTAACAGGTGTCATTTTTAACGCGAGAAATAATCACACTAAAAATTATACACACCTATATAACACTATACTATAACTATATTTAATTTACGGGTGTCTTTTTTATGCGAGAAATAATCACATTAAAAATTATAACACACCTATATTAATTAACACACCTAAATTATATAACACACAGAGGTATATGCGTGTTAAAAATGTATAACTATACTTAACACCAAACTGTATTGGAAACCAGTAAACGTTATAAAAGAAAAGGTTCGATTCTTTTTATAACAAAACAATTATATGAAAAACACTAGGTAAGAAAGGATGGCAAAAAATTTCACTCACCAGCCAATCACCTTCATGCACTTTACAAATTTTGTTTGGTTCGAGCGGACTCCGATCCGTCGGAAACTCGAGTAAGTAAGTAAGTAAGTAAGTTCGTATGAGCAAGTGGCCAACTCTGGTGACGGAGTTTTTAGGAAACTCGAGGAAAACTCGTGATATATCCCACGAAAACTCGGAAAAATCCGCCCCGGCTGCGCCAGTAAAGCTTGTGGAAGCGTAATTTTACTTTTTAAAAATTAAATTTATTTAATTGAATTTGAAATTAAACAAATTATTAATTGTGAGACGTGTTCGAAGAAGTTTATTCAAATCACGAATGAATTAAAATTAACTTACAATGCTAGGGCCGGACGACACAACTTGTGTGGGCGGCGGAGATAAACTTCCCGGTGGTCGGGCAAAGAATGCCAGCTTGCAAATTATAGAACGATAGGGCTCTCTACCAGGAACCCGGGCAAGGAATGCCAGCTTGCACATTATAGAGCGATAGGGCTCACTACCGGGAACATAACTATCTACAGTACTTGGTGATAAAGTCGTGAGCCTGTTTGCGTTAATACAGTACCAGTTTTACTTTGAAATTGAACAATAATTTTGAATTGACCTGCTTTCTTTGTTCTAAACACACATGTAAATCCAACACAAATTATAAACCATACATTTCACAGAAAAGTAGTATACAGTAATTTCAAGGAACTATTGAAAATTCTGAATCAATACTGTGTTTCAATTCTGGGTAAAGGGTGATATAGAAAGATACAATCTATGTGTATGATGATCAGTGATCGGAATGAGGCGGGCTAAAATACCTAAAGTTCGAAAAATAACAGAGACAAATGGAGACGCTTTAGAACTAAATATTTTTTGGCCCAATTATTTCCGTTTCGGGACATTACTAAAGAATATTAATTAATTAAGGTGAATCAATTTTTTACCTGACTTAATAACAAAAACTAAAATGTAAGTTATAAGATAAAAAACTTTTTCCAGTCGGTTAAATAGAAAAATGATTTGAATTAGTTCACAATATTATTAACTTTAATTTTAAATGTACTTACTCACTGCGAAAATTGTTCTAATTTTCGGCCCAATTGGGTCCAGTGAAATTCTTGTAGTAAGGAAGTCTCCCCTTTTTTGCCTCTGTTCTTTGAAGTTTAGGTATTTAAGCCCGCCTAATTCCGATCACTGATGATGATAGATTACAAGTTCAAATGGCAAGTTTGTAAACATGAATAATGGCTTCGATTATTATTAGATTAGATTTCATTGCTGCCCAGTTCTCCAACCAAAAACGAAACTTTATCACGCCTGAATCCCCACACAAATTATACAGGGTGATTTTTTTGAGACGGGGCAGTAAGGGCAGCTACTTTAACCGTTGTAGCTATAGGAAAATATTCTTCGGAGACTATCCTTAACTTTTGAAGATATTTAAGGTGCGGGCCAGACAGAAGAGACGTAAGACGAGGACGCGTCGCGGTCAGGGCGCCAGCGAACAGTGTTGTGTCCGCGCCCTGTCTCTTCTGTATGTTTTGCGTCGCGACGCTTCTATACATTTTGCATGAAAGGGACGCGGAAGAGACTAATGTCCGCGCCCCGTCTGCGTCTTACGTCTTTTCTGTGTATCCCGCGCCTTAGGATACTTTAAGGTGATAAAAATCCTGTTACAGTATTCCGGCATCTTTTAATTTTAATCAGCCTTTAATTTAAATATGACATTCACTAGAATACTTATTACAAATGAATTCTCTTGGCAGGCTTAACAATTTAAAAATTCATTTATTTTCATTTCCTTCACTCAGAATCATATTCTTCCGTAGATCAATCTTTTCCTAAAAAGGTCATACTTACGAAGTAATTTTTGTAGGAACTGACAGTTGAAATTGACCCTTATTATTACATTAGACAGGTCAAGTTAAAGGTCACTATTTATAGACATTAGCAGCATTTACACGCAGAGATCGGCCTGCGGATTTTCCCGCGGATCGATCTCTGCCATTCCAACCTTTGACAGTTTTATCCGCGGATATCCGTAAAGATATCTTTACAGATATCTGTACAGTCCAGATCCGTGCTAAAAACTCTACCGTTTAAAGGCCGCTAGTTTTATCCGCGGATATCTTTACAGATATCTGTACAGTCCACACAACGATCTATTATCATTTAATCTTGGTTATAAGGATTGTTGGTCTTGTTGAGAGGCTTTCTTGGTAGCTTTGTCTCTTTCACACTCGTTGTTGGATTAGTAGTGTGCCCATGTCATTTAAATTTCAGGATATTTTTACTTTATCGCGCTCGACAAAATCAGCGCTTGATTTCGATCCATGGTTTCGATCCTTGAATTCGATCCTTGATTTTGATCCTTGATTTTGATTTCGATCCTTGATTTCGATCCTTGGTTTCGATCTTGGACTTCGATCCTTGATTCTTGAATTTTGAACCTTGAATCTGAAATTTTGAATCTTGAATCTTTGAAGTGACAGCTGTCAAACTTCAAATGACCATATCTCGGGAACTACTCGTCCTAGACTCCCCGTTCTCAGTTCAAATGAAAGCTATGACCAAGATCTTCATTTGAAGTGACAGCTGTCAAACTTCAAATGGCCATATCTCGGGAACTACTCGTCCTAGACTCCCCGTTCTCAGTTCAAATGAAAGCTATGACCAAGATCTTCATTTGAAGTGATAGCTGTCAAACTTCAAATGGCCATATCGCGGGAACTACTCGTCCTAGACTCCCCGTTCTCAGTTCAAATGAAAGCTATGACCAAGATCTTCATTTGAAGTGACAGCTGTCAAACTTCAAATGGCCATATCTCGGGAACTACTCGTCCTAGACTCCCCGTTCCCAGTTCAAATGAAAGCTATGACCAAGATCTTCATTTGAAGTGACAGCTGTCAAACTTCAAATGGCCATATCTCGGGAACTACTCGTCCTAGACTCCCCGTTCTCAGTTCAAATGAAAGCTATGACCAAGATCTTCATTTGAAGTGACAGCTGTCAAACTTCAAATGGCCATATCTCGGGAACTACTCGTCCTAGACTCCCCGTTCTCAGTTCAAATGAAAGCTATGACCAAGATCTTCATTTGAAGTGACAGCTGTCAAACTTCAAATGGCCATATCGCGGGAACTACTCGTCCTAGACTCCCCGTTCTCAGTTCAAATGAAAGCTATGACCAAGATCTTCATTTGAAGTGACAGCTGTCAAACTTCAAATGGCCATATCTCGGGAACTACTCGTCCTAGACTCCCCGTTCCCAGTTCAAATGAAAGCTATGACCAAGATCTTCATTTGAAGTGACAGCTGTCAAACTTCAAATGGCCATATCTCGGGAACTACTCGTCCTAGACTCCCCGTTCTCAGTTCAAATGAAATCTATGACCAAGATCTACATTTCAGATGACAGATGTCATTTTGACAGCTGTTATTGAAAATGTAGATCTTGGTCATAGCTTTCATTTGAACTGAGAACGGGGAGTCTAGGACGAGTAGTTCCCGAGATATGGCGGTTTGAAGTTTGACAGCTGTCACTTCAAATGAAGATCTTGGTCATAGCTTTCATTTGAACTGGGAACGGGGAGTCTAGGACGAGTAGTTTCCGAGATATGGTGCTTTGAAGTTTGACAGCTGCCACTTGAAATGAAGATCTTGGTCATAGCTTTCATTTGAACTGAGAACGGGGAGTCTAGGACGAGTAGTTCCCGAGATATGGCCATTTGAAGTTTGACAGCTGTCACTTCAAAGATTCAAGATTCAAAATTTGATAGGGCCTCCAGACTCTCTGCAAGAACCCCCGAGAACACCCGAGAAGCGTGAGTGTGAGGAGCTTCTCGCCTTCTCGTTCTCTGGCTCGCCTGTTCTCCGATCGGTGTCGGTATTTTTGGCCGAGACAAAGGATTTCAAACATCACGACGGAGAAAAATTGAGAGTGTGGATAGCTTGTTTGTTCTTCGAGAAGTCTCGGCGAGACTTCTCGCCGAGCTTTCTCTCGAGAGTCTGGAGGGGCTATCAGATTCAAGGTTCATAATTCAAGAATCAAGAAAAAAACTTTGTAAATTTATACCGTTCCACGCGCCAGTCCAAAATCTGCGGTTATCTGTACAGATATCTTTAAAGATATCTTTACAGATATCTTTACAGTCCGGATCCGTGGGAAAATCTTTAGCGTTTAAAGGCCGCTAGTTTTATCCGCGGATATCTTTAAAGATATCTTTACAGATATCTTTACAGATATCTTTACAGTCCGGATCCGTGGGATAATCTCTATCGTGTAAATGCCGCTATTGACCTGTCTGGTGCGGTCCAGGCTTAGGCCTGATTCTGTGCGCTAATTTAGACTCTTCTGCTAAAAGTTTTAAGCTGAATTTGGCATGTTGAAGAAAGCTCGCCTTCCTGTGAGAAAGGTTGCATATAAATAGAAATTTCTGGAGTTCGGAGGCTATTTTGTGAAGTATGTAATTGGTTTTGGCTGTTGGCAGTTGTGACATTTAGATTGAGAAGATTTTTTTCCGACTACAGAATAAATGATTTAGGCAGTGATTGAAACGAACCAAAGTAATCAGACAAAGTGGTAATTCGATAGGACTGGACATGATAAACCCCACACATCTTGGTTAGAAGGACATACTTATATGCTCGAAGCTGAGATCAGTGGGCCTAAAATGACCGCTAAGATAATTCCTTTACTTGATTCTAATCTTTTTAGTGTTAATAGGCAATATGCGTCTGATTCAAAAGCGGGTTAAACGTATTTTTCTATGAACATTATAACTTTAGAATTATGTGTGTGTATTATTTCATTTTCGCTTAGAAATTAATAATTAAAAAGTGCAAAAATAAAGTGGGAATTTCGTAAGACTTGAAACGTAACGCTATTTGTCACATGTGCTGTGACGTCACACTCCTTCAAATTCTATGATAAATGACAGAAAGTTTTTTTTCTACCTACAAGCGCGTGTAATTGCCGTGAATTGTGACGTCACGTCCGTTTCAAGTGCATGAAAATGTTGGTAAATTTTAAAAAATATTTTTGTTATAAAATTTTAGTTTTTCGGCACTGGAATTTTTATTACGGTTATTTGACGATATAACCTATCGTATAAAATCATAAAAAAAAATTGTGGGAGTTCCCTATTATTGTCATAATGAGCCGTGTTGGCCGAGGGAGACCTAGACCTATGGTTGCCATTTCTAAAATTTGGAAACCAGGACAAGACGCGGGAAAACCCCGGATTTTAGAGCCCAGAACCCGGACATGTCAACAGGTTTTTTTAATATAGTCAGTGTAATAAAAAACACTTAATGTAGTGTCGCTTTTGTTACACTGACTGTTTTCGCGGGCGGTCCAAGACTAAAATTTTTAAACCCGGACTACAAATTAAACCCCGCCTGGACGCTCCCCGGATGCCCTCTAAACTAGGACATATCCGGGGAAACCCGGACGGATGACAACCCTACCTAGACCTCATATCATAGTTTTATTAGTAGGATAGCTACTTATAAACTAGTATTAGTAAGGTTTTTAACAAGGAGACAAGAGATTTGCAAGAGATGAGTTTTAACACCTACTAGGTACTTAAAATCTTCCATGTTGACCTATAATGTAAATTATCAATAAATGACTATTATGACTATTATTATAACACAGCCACCCAGTGAGAATAAAAAAAAAAACTTAGGCCTTTACATCTTTACTAGATGATTTATACAGTGTCAGGAGGCAATCTTTGCCTACACTTAACGGGACACTGTAGTGCCTGGGACAATGTTGAGATGGAGTAGGCTTGCCCAGCACCTACACCATCCTCTCAGCTTAATCGGCCATATCCACAGGAAAGACACTGGTCAATACGTGTGGGGCTGACTAAGCCGCGGGTTTCCTCACGATGTTTTCCTTCACCGTTTAGAGCTCGTGTTAATGCGCATATAAATTTTTCGAAACGAAAATTCCATTGATGCACGGCCAGGATTCGAACCCACGACCTTCGGATCGAAAGTCGAGGTACTAATCCCCTCGGCCAACACGGCTCCCAGTGAGAATAAAGTCCACAATAAAGTTGTTATACTTGTAGCCTAAAAATAAATACATATTTGGCTTCAGACGGTCTACATGAAGTTACGTCACTAGAGGACCTAGTGATTAAAAAAATCACCAGTAGTATCATGGTACTGTTAATGGTACTAGTGGCAATGTAACGAGTTGGGCACCATAAGCTAATACAACATTACTTAGTATCGAATATCGTGGGCTAATAGCTATGTTAATAGTAATCGATATGTTTATGTACGAACGCGTACTTGCCATATTTATATCGGCCGCCCTTCCACCCACTGCGTCACTTTGGGTTCAGTGGTTCAGATCACTAGTTTCATAAAACCACAGATAATATAATACTATACTAGTAATAAAACTAATACCCTGGCGTGGTTTTCAATTTTATTTGGCTACTAGCAGACGCCCGCGGCTTGCATGCATTTTTTCGGGATAAAAAGGGCCTACTTATGAAAGATGTTTAAAGTTAAACACTGGTTAAACAACTTCCTGTCTTTATTTTTGGATAACAAACAGAGGCAGGACGTTGTTTAACCAGTGTTCAACTTTAAATATCTTTCATAAGTAAGGGGGAATGTAGCCTATGTCACTCTCCAGCCCTCCAACTATCTCCACACAAAAAATCACGTCAATCTCTCTCTCTTTTGACGTGAAAGCAGGAAAAACAAACAAACAAACACACTTTCACATTTATAGTATGGGTGTGGAGTATGGATCGATGGATAAAGTAGTGTTTTTCAGAATAGTGATTTTATTTTTATTTTTGGGTGTTTGTTACTCAACATCTTTAAAGCTGAAGAGATTGTTTGTTTGTTTGAATGGGTTAATCTTAAGAACTAGCAGTAGGATTTAAAAAAATCTTTCTGAATGTGAAAGCTAAATTTTCGAGGAAGGTTATAGACTACTTTTCATCATCGTCATCATCAGCATATACCATCACTACGCGGGCAACGCCGAGAGGGCGCAGCTAGTGACTTATAAATGGCTCAACTGATTCAGCTGTAAATCTAGAATACCTGTGTTGTCATAAAGTAGATTTTATTTGTTACTAGCTGCTGCCCGCGGCTTAGCTCGCTAAAAAGTAGCCTATGTTACTCTCCAACAATCCAACTATCTCTACACAAAAAATCACGTCAATCCGTTGCTCGGTTTTGTCGTGAAAGCAGGACAAATAAACAAACAAATAAACACGCTTTCACATTTATGATATGGGTACGGATTTTTCGCGAAACAAGAAATAAATAAAAAATACAGGTAATTTCCCAGGAATAACATTTCTAATATCTCTTTCTGTCCAGTGAATTTTAAAAATCAAAGCTATTACGAAGTGTATTCATCACGTCGCGCGCAGATCTTTCCATACAAGCCCCGTAAATTGTTTCCAAGACATTAAACCGAGGCTAAGCACGAATCTCAGGCTCCTGTGCACATAAATTTGAAAAAAAAAACCAACGGTGTGGAAATGGCTTAAGGTGGGGTGCCTTGATATATTACTTGTCTTGAAGTTTCAAGGTTTTTAAGGTAAACGCGTGTTTAATGTACGGTTGATGTGCCTTAACTAATAGGTTTACTTGTAGTTTATTCTTTTACTACGAATACTTACATAAAAAGCCAGTGAAAAGAAATAAATCTTGGAAGTATCGCGGACAATATTACGACTATCCTCAAGGTGAAATTCTCTTAGATCTTTGAGCATTCAATAAATGCTTTGAAATTGTATATAGGAGGTTGTCAGAGTCAGATCGAAATACATTATGGACATGCCAACGTTTTGCAGAATTCAGCATTCAGTACGACCTGTCATGTGTGATACTTGACAGGCTGTAAGCCCATCTTGTGGTCATAATTTAAACGAACTAACGGGACTTTATCGCGTAATTACCTTAATTGATTATTTCCCGACGTTTCGAGTGCGTTACAGCTCCCGTGGTCACGGGTAGACTGATGTACTGGAGCCACCGCCGCTAATTGAGGGTAGGATCCGCGACTACCCTCAATTCGCCATCAGAATCAGGAATGGACAGTCGACGACACACAACACTGACAATATCTTGGTGCGGTAAGATGTAAAGGTATACTTAAGTTTTTTTTTTTTACTATTAAATGTTTTTTGAAAATACTCAAACTGTTGAACAATCATTCTTTTATTGACTTAAAAGAAAATTGCTTTTTATGTTCCCAAGAACAAAACTGTTAAAATTAATTTTCAAACCCACAAAAATCAATGCATCATCAATCACTCGGAAAGAGGAGAGTCACGGAGGTTGACAAAGCTTCAATTTAACGAGCTGACTTTATAATTTCCAGGAAAATAGCTGAATAAGGAATCATTTTCATGAGAAGTTTTTGTTGTGTTGGCAGTTTCTGAAATACCTAACGCCCCGCACAATTGCGGCCGCCACACGGTAAAGTTCGGACCGCGCATCACTGCGTTCTAAACCGCGGATGGATGCAGTTTGCACCGCGGATCAAACTGTCGTGCTAATTACGATAAAAATGTGTCCACGGAGTAGAACGCGGGCGAATCTGACATACTCGTATTTAGGCAAAACGATCCGAATCAGAGTTTCTACCGCAGTTTAGACTGGCGCGTGGAACGGTATACATTTTAAAAGTTTTTTGATGGCAGATCGAACTGTCAGCCCCGCGCATCTACATGCACGTTTCGGAGCGAGGGATGGAACGGCGCGTGCTGTTTCCCGCGTTCCGAACTTTATGTGTAAAGGCCGCTAATGTCTAGCACAAGTCTAGCATGATAATAATGAAAGCTATTTCTTCGGACGAAGAGACGTGTTGGCCGAGTGGGTTAGTGTCTCGACTTTCGATCCGAAGGTCGCAAGTTCGAACCCGGGCGTACATCAATGGATTTCTCGTTTCGAAAAATTTATATGCGCATTAACACGAGCTCTAAACGGTGAAAAATATCGCCAGGCAGTTAGCTTTCAACGTACCTAATAGCATCGATGGGCTTGCAACCTGTCTCGTATGGAATGCTAACTTCTGCAAAATGTGGGCATGTACCAAATATCTATTTGGATATACCTCTGACACCCCCTTTAGACATCTTCAAAAGATCTTAAAGATGCATAAAAAAAGATTTGAGAGAATTTCTACCGCACCAGGGGCTATACAGTCGTGATAATATTTCATTTTCATTTTTATTTCTTCGGAACTGTTGGTTTCCAGAAAATAGATTCTATAACTTACTAATGCAAAACAATACCAGTATCCAATAAAAATCAGTAAACCGAACTGCAATAGATATAACAGTTCATTCGATTGCTTTCACTGTAAAATTGAATTTATATTGCATTTCAACAATATAAATATAGACTTTATTAGAATTACTTTTAGATATTTCTAAGTTTTAAACCTTGACATTCATTTAACTAATAAATATTCTATTCTTTAATAAATATTCTAATAAATAAATATTCTTTAAAACTACAATGGGCCTTACTTATGAAAGATGTTTAAAGTGAAACACTGGTTAAACAACGTCCTGTCTTTATTTGAGGATAGTGACGAACAGAGACAGTACGTTGTTCAACCAGTGTTCAACTTTAAACATCTTTCATCAGTAAGGGGGAATAACTTTAACCAATCTAGCTGTTTTGTCTGATTGAAGCGACGCGTGATCCGTCTGGCACTTATTTGGCTAAATCAGGCAGTGTGGTCAAACGCAAACCTATTTCCGTAAAAAAAAAACTAGATACTAGCATAGATACCCTTTGTCGACTCTGGTATCATCATCCTTTATGTGGTACCTATCTGCTGATAGTTTTATACTAAGGTACTACATTAAGCTTGTTTCTTTTGTTGTTGATGGGTGTTGTTTTGTACATGTGTGTGTAATAGAATATCTACGTAGGTACTTGTCTAATAGGTACTCTCCTTTCTTCTCTGTTTACTTTTATGTCCAATGTACCTACGTCTGTGCTATGTTGTGTTTTCCAAATACTTTCTTATTCTATTCTATTCTTAACGGAACAGGCCAAAACCATAAACGATATATCATGCCAATTAGCGCAGTTCAGCTTATGCTGGTGGAGACTAAATTCGGAACATGACCAACATAAGCTGAACTACGATAATTGGCACGGTATATCGTTTTCGGTTCTGGGAGTAGGGGCCAAGCATTGCCATCCAGCGCGGTAATGCTGCCAGTGTCTTGGGCACGCTTTCGACTGGCTGTTGGATCAATTGAGATATCTATAGATCATTTCCAACGATCCTTAGATAGCTTAGCTGGTTTTTATTGTATTTTATAAAGTTACTAGCTGACGCCCGCTGCTTCGCCCGCCTGGCCTACTATTTTGATTATCCCGCAGGAACCGTGCATTTTTTAGGGATAAAAAGTGTCCTTTATCCTATTCCCGGTCATTATCTATCTATGTTTCAAATTTCAGCCAAGTTGGTTTAGTGGTTGTCGAGTTATAGAGGAACAAACATACATCCAAACATCCATCCAAACATCCAAACTTTCGCATTTATAATATTAGTGAGATAGTGAGATGTGATGTGATGTTTTGTAGTAGTTTAGTTTAAGTAAATAATGCGATAACTTTAACTTCGAATTACCTTTGAATATCACTAGCTTTTAAACCCTGACATTCGTTAAGCCACAATAACTACGACAATTAAAATCTTAAGCCTTGATGTAAATATAGAAGTGGAAGGTCAGATCTCGGCCCCTCGCTGACCCTCGACATTTGAATCGTTTCTCAACATGTTATGTAAGCTTCAATTTCGCGGTGTAAGAACCAGATGAATGAATCTACCAAAAATTCGAAAATAGTTTTTTGTTCATAAATGGGTCATATCGTTCCAGTCCTCCTGTACAAATTTGTTTGCGCATTGAACAGCACAATTCTGTCTAACTACCCCCTTATGTCTGAATTTATGTTCAGATGAGCAATTAGGACAATTAAGAACCATTTATGAACTAAAAACGATTTTCGAATTTTTGGTACCTACTCGTAGCTATACGTTCATCTGGTTCTTACATCGCGATTTAAGATAGTTAAGCGTAGAGGTAACTTTCGTCTCTACTATTGTATCTATTAACTTAGTAGATTCCCTATAGATGGCGCTAATCGATGCTTTAATCGATAAATATGAGCTTATCAAGATTTTCGACCCGACGATTAAGGATTCCGTGGCCGAGTTGGTAAAGGCAGAGGATCGCTTGTATCAGTGCGGGTTCTAATCCCATCTGAGTCGCAAATTATTTTTTTATTTAGGCACTTGTCTATAAATAAATGTTTATTGTCCAAGAGACGTAATCAATAAGCGTGTAGGTGATTAGCGGATGTCCTTATAAGATTTTCCTTCTCCATTTACGCGAAACACGGTAATGCGAATGAACGTTTTCCGATAATATATCAAAGAGTTTCTGAAATCAGCTGATATAATATAATCAACGATATTTATTTGCACCAATATTCTTCATAATTTTCTTAAAAGAACGAACAAAATTAAATCATTACCTCAGAGAATATGAATTTTGCATGAAGTATACAGGAGCATGTCGTCTGCTTCAATTTATGGTCGGCACGTGACTCGCTTTTAGAGGAGCTGGGAGGCCTACTGATGGTAATGAACCAATTTCTTATTATCATAGTTCGGCAACTTTTAAGTAATGCAATAAAAAATTATGTAGGGTTTATTATTTACTTTCGCTATCTGTAAACTTAATTTAAACAAACTAGTCCTTAGTTTGTTTAAATTAAGTTGTTATCGATTGATTGTTGTCTATCGCGTGATTACCTTTGTTTATTATATCCCGACGTTTCGAGTGCGTTACAGCTCTCGTTTTCAGTTTATTATTATTAGGTTATACAGCTTTCAAATCACTTTTTCCTTTAGAGTCAAGAACTTGACGTAGACTCAAAAATGTATCTGGAAAGAACCAGGGTAAAAATCTTCTTTCATAGCTAGTTATGAAAAATAGTTATGAGAATAAACCAAACGAACCACAAAGAAATACTCGCCAAGATTTTGGATTCATCAAACTTTCACAACATTACACTACGCGACAAAATATTAAATAAGGTTGAAATATATCATCAACCACAACTTCATCCTCTGAGAAAAGACTAAAAATATACACATACAGAATTACCAATGTATTCTAAAACATCGCAAAGAAATTATAATAAGATATTGTAAAACAAACACAATCCATAACGTGGATTGTGTGTCTGAATCACAACAAGTTCATGTTTAAAAGATCTTGTTTAAAATTGCTTTTGAACTGACTGATACATTTGAAAGCGATTTCTCGAAGTCCTGGCAATTTATGCTTCGTGCGTGATCCGCGATGTCCCGCGGCGCAAAATGCCACTTGACAGAATATTTTAGTGGAAGGCTATCATGGTCCGAATAATGGAAATTGGACTGGGAGTTGAATAGAATTTGTTTTTTGAGGACGGTCCAATGATGCTTTCATTTTAGCGCTCTTTTTCTCTGTAAAATAATAGTTTTTATTTTCTCTGCTATCGTTTTCGGATCATTATATTTTATTCAAACTTGAATTTGCTCAGTGTTTTTTGTAGTCTGAAATTCCTGAATATATTTCAATATTTCAACCTCTGTTATTATAATGTAAGTTATTGTTGAGTTTTTGAATAAAATTGTATCAGATTTCTTTCGATATTAAAATTCAGGTGAAATGTTTTGAATATTTCGTTCATTTTGCTGAAACTCCAAACAGTTTTGAAATATACTGATTTTGTAATAAAAATATTGAGTTTTTTAAATATCAGACCTAGTAGGCACTGAATCTAAGTCAAGAGGCTTGTATTCAAAAAGATCTAGGATCACTTTCATCATCATCATTCACAGCCCAATCTCTCCCACTGCTGGGTTAGGCCTCTCTCTTTTTTTTCCATTTTTCTGCTCTTGCCTAATTCACTGCCGCCCCGCGACGCTAACAATATCGTCAACCTATCGTGCTGCTGGACGTCCGACGCTGTTCTGGCTTTTCACGGTATTAGTCGCGAACGAAGAGGCGAAACAGCTCTTAGAGACTGCGCATACTGAGCGACCAGCGACAACAGGCTGTGGCCGACATATTTCATACATTTTGTTCAAAGCTCCGCACACTTGAGTCGCAACGGCAGGCTACTGCGACTTGCATGCTTGCATGCGACAAGTAGGCCGGACGCGACGACGCGACGTGGTGACATCGCAACTAAACGCAAGCAATCGCAAGCTCCGTGTCATGTCGCCGCGACTAGGTAGGTACGCCTCGGTGCAAGCCAGGCAGAAAAGACGTAAGACGAAGACGCGTCGCGGACAGGGCGGACAAGCGTTGCGCCCGCGCCCCGTCTCTTCTGTATGTTTTGCGTCGCGACGCTTCTATACATTTTGTATGAAAGGGACGCGGAAGAGACAAATGTCCGCGCCCCGTCTGCGTCTTACGTCTTTTCTGTGTGTCCAGCGCCTAATGTGTTTGCGGGTATCCGTTCAAATCCATAAAAATATAAAATTTGCAATTTTAATCTTTGTGACTACCGTAAATAACAGCATTTTACGACGAAGCGGTTTAATATGAGACGAGCGTTATTTTAACGTCTCGATATAAGTCCGTTTATTACCTGTGGCGGGCATAAATGTTAGATTAGCGGGTGGTAAAATGTGGTGAGATATGGAGAAGGTAATGAGTCATTATCTTCATCTTTCATAATTAATTTAATCTTTGAAGGAGAGATGCATAAGAGCATCATTCATGTGACCTATGACCACACTTACCTACACGCGGAAATTAGGCACAACACTGCATTCGCTGGCCTCTTAGCTCAGTTGGTAGTAGCTTTGCCTTCTGCGCTGTAGGTCGTGGGTTCGATTCCCACTCAGGACAAACATTTGTGTGGTGAACATAGATGTTTGTTCTGTATCTGGGTGTTATAGAGTATTCTGTGTATGTATTTACAAAAGAAAAGGTACTCCTATCTAAGTATTCTATCAGTTATCGGGCTCCCACAGTACAAGTTTTGCTTAGTTTGGGGCTAGATAGCGCTGTGTGAAATGTCCAGCAATATTTATTTATTTATTTATCATCAGCACTTCTCAGCCCTTTGCTGGGCCTCGCCTCTTTTCTGCGCCAATCTTACCCATGTAAGTATTATTACTTATATATCTAACTATCGTCGTCGATCCATCTTGACGTCAACAACACTGCATAACGAATGAAATTAAATATGATCACTAATGTAACTCGTAAAGCGCGGTAGACATTTTCTTATTTATTTTTAGGCATTTTATGATCCTCTGAAGATGTCTATGGAGGTAGTCAGAGGTACTGTCCGAATAAATTGTTGGTACATGACCACATTCATTTACTGCATTAGCATTCCATTGCAAACCCGTTTGTTTTATCTAAAACTCTGTCTACTATAAAATCAAGGATCAGTCATTCACGTCACAAGAAACCAGCCCGAAGAGCCTCTTTTCAGAAAATCTTCATAGATCTCCCTTCAATTTCTACGATATAAACGTCGGTAAGCTCCGTCATAGCTTTTTAATCTCGCCCGTGCAGCGCTTCATCGCTGAAATGTAAACGTGGCCCGCAAGAGGGGTAAACTTACTAATGCTGTCTAACTTTTACCCCAAGAGGGGACTTTAATGGCCGTTTTTTATAATAGTGCAGACGTTATAAATTTTTTATGGAGTTTTGATATTTTCTGAGCAGTAAAAGTTTAGGAAAAACCGGAAAAACCAATTCAAATTACAACGCTTTGTAACAGTTTAATTATTTCTAAAAAAAATAATTTAATAAGGTAGTTTTTGACTTTAACCTTTTGTCTTGATCACAGTTGCCATAAACCTGAGATTTCACTATCATTATGTTGATATTGTACCTAGTTATTTCCATTTCGTAGGATCTTTGGTCGTATATTCAGCTCTATTTTTTAACGTATTACGTAACGTTCAAATTTGTGTTATACAAAACGCTCGATTCCACGGTTCACCGACGCGCGAATTCGCTAGACGACGCGCGTTTTCATTATTTGCATAAAACTTTGTAGATATTTTATATAATGGAAAGAGAGTTGAATATTCTTTGAAGTTTAAAAACATGATGCGTCGCTTCTCTTCGACTTTTCGTCAGTGTTAGTTGAGCCTTAGAGTTGGAGAGAAAATTTTCTCGACTAGAGATTTGTCGTTTTGCTCATGTTAGGCCTGCAGGGTTTGGTCCTGTGCCAAGGCATCACCGCCATAAGTTACTATTACAACCACTAGTAGTACCACTAGTAGAGCTCGTGGCGTAGCTTGCTTAGACGTTCTTGATTGATCGTTGAAGTTAAGCAGCGTTGCGCGCGGTCACAGTTTGGATGGGTGACCGCAAGTGGCATTACGAGCTGAGCGCTTCCATGTGTTGTCGGTCCCGGCTTTTAAGTCGTTAAGCCATGACGGAGGCCTTTAAGCGGCCTGTAGTGTGAGTGCAAACGGAGCTCTAGCCATAGCTCTCAATATAGTTTATAACATGTATTAGGGACAAAACTCCGTCAGCAGAGTTGGCCACTTGCTTACTTTACTTACTTACAATCACTAGTAGGTACCTCAGGCGCAGATACCACTAATGTTCATGCACATCAGACCTGTAACAGTCACTTCGGTAGATTAAAGTCATATTGAGTGCAGCGTAATGGATTTCTAATGATGCGGCGTTTCAATAGGTGAGTCTTGATGTTCCCAGTAGTTTTCAGTTTGAAATTCTATTTAGGTATTGCAATTTTATGATAGGTAAGTGAAAGGAGAAGTATTCTGAAATAATGAGATAAGATGTATGGAGACCAACGGAGTTTTTTGAGACACAATAGGCTTCAGGACTTGTTTGATTATTTCTGATTATGATCCTAAGTACCTAAGCTAGCTGAGTAATACAGCGTACCTAGCTTTCACCATTACCAAGTAAGACTAACCAGCAGACAAAATGTAGCTGTTATTGTTTTTTTTACACGCAACGTCACTTAGGAAGTAAAACTGATCTAGGCTTAGGCACAGATTACTCTGTGGCTTAGGTGGTGAAACACTAACACCCGAATATTGAAACGCTACTTAGTTTAAGTGGTGACATTGACAACTGTCAATAACTGTTATTTTTGTATACAATTCGGAAGAGTATGAACGAGTATGAACGTTTTGCTGTTAACTTTTAGATTGACTCTCCGACTTTGCTCTAGCATGAATTGATACTCCTACTCCCGCTTGGCTTGACTCTTCTATCAGACTCGATAGATATTGAACACGTCCATACTAACGCTAGCTCTCTGTACATATTTCACCTGAATGATTAATATCAGGGTACCGGAGTCTTTACGTTATGACGCACTTTGTGAGAACCCGAGGGAAAGGGCTGATCATGGACGTTTAACCATTGGACTGCATGTTTGAAAATCAATGCAAAAACTGAGGCGCTTTTCAACCGACTTCAAAAAAAGGAGGAGGTTCTCAATTTTCTTCATGGTGGTCGCGAAAAAACATCAGTAGAAATTAGAATCACCAAGCTCTTAAGACGATTCAAAGTGGTCATAGCGGTCCTACTGAATAAATGATACATATTTGAATTTTGAATTTTTTTGATTTTTGAATTCACCGGAATCTTTTTTTTATATATTTTCACCGATTACTCGAAGACACCTGAACCGGTTTGGTTCTTTTTTTGTTTGAAAGGGTATACTTTCCGATTGGTGCCACAAAAATTTGGTGAGGATCTGCCGAGGATCTTTGGAGTTATGAATAGAAATGCACCTCGAATGTGCAGAAAATTGCTCAGCTCGAACATTGAAGTCGTTTTTTTATTTTTTATTTAGCCACTCGTTTATTTAAGCGTCCGTCGTGACGGCTAACTGAGGTATCAAAAGCATTCATAATCCCACATACTATCTAGATATTATTCTTTCGGTGTGTTAAAAGAATGTAACTGATAAAACAATAAAATATAAAACTATCCGCAAATTAATTGATAAGTATTTCATTTTATCATTAGAAACGCCACTGGCTTTTAGTGACTACCTTTTTGTGATAGTTCACGAGGTGTGTACTACGTATTTATATTTTGAAAAACAACCAAACTAAATCATCATTGCCATTTTCTATTAAAGATAAAAAAAAAGATAAAAAATTTATTTGTTTACAACACGTACACGTACAGAAAGACAACTTAAAAAGGAAACTTAAAACCAACATAACAGTGAATTATTACTGTCCATGATTTATACAGCTCTTGGTTGTACTGCCTATTTCTTATGTAGCCTCTCGCATTGTAGGTTGAATTAAGCTCTCACGGCTTCCTCCTGATTAAAACCCTTTCTATATTAGCTCAGTAAGTGCTAAAGGTATTAGGTTCTCGGTAGAGGAAGCCTTTTAAGTTACAAAGGAATATTTTCTTATTAGCTCCCTCCTACAGCTTCGGTTACTGCTACCATTTAATTAATACTCGCTTGGACTTTCTTGATAGATCGTTGAAGTTAAATGCCGTTATGAACGGTCACAATTTGGATGGGTGACCGCTAGTGGCTTTAACCTATGAAATTGCCGGTGTCACAGAAGAAGCCTTCATGTTGCCTAAAAACTCCATCATCAGAGTTAGACATTAATTAATCGTAGGTGCTGTTAATCGGGCTAGTTTTTTGACCACTTCTTACTGCAATTGTATAGCCGCCAAGTTGCCGATTATATCGCTCAACACAGTGCAACAATTGTTGCAATATTGCAGTGTAGCCCGGCGATATTGCCAAGATATTTCATGGTAGTCGCAAGTATTTAATGTCTAGCCGGCTAGATTGCAAATTATTTATCAATGTATTGCACAATGAAATTGTGAAGATGAAAATATACTGGGCTATATTTGTCAATAAAATTGCCAACAAGATGCAATTTTTGTAGCCCGTTTACAGGCATCTGATAGATATAATTAGTTAGTCAGTCAGTCATCTAGAACAGTTGTAAATGCATATCAACGCAAACACAGCCGCGGGAAAAGTCACGTAGAGAAAATTATTTCAGGCGTATTTCCATGTATCGATTGCTCTCAAAATAGATTGCAACTCAATTCAATAATTAATTTTCTCCATTACCTGCAACGTGAAGCATCCCGCATAAAGCCATAGTATACAGTGACCAGTAAATCATTTTGGAATATTTATAGTTCGCGTTTTTCTGAATAAACCTTTACTTAGATTGTAAATGGGATTAGAGAAAATTCTTCAAGAAAATCTCAAAATGTTATAGACGATGTGTAAAGAAAACATTATTTAGTGGTTCTTATCGTTGACATTAACTGTCATTTTTGTATACGATTCTGAAGAGTAAGAACGTCTCAAATAAATAAGTTTCAAATATTTGAGTAGCGTTTCAGTTTTCGGGGAATAATCGCGTAATTTATTTATTTATTTCTTAAACAAAATCCACAGCTCTTAGAAAATGAGTGCACAAAAACCTTAATGTATTACTGACAGCCAATAACGGATTTACATTATATTAACAGGTATACCGACAGTGATCGAGGTGTGTGTGAGTGTCCGTGTGTATGTGTGTGTGCATGTGTGTGTGTGTGGTAAATGCATAATGGTATTGAAATCATTCTGCGATGCACCTCGACGTTTTGAATGACATTAGTCACCGTAGTCAAAAGTAGAGTCACCACTGTGGTTCAAGTCGTGAAAGTTTAAAATAAGTAGTTGTTTTACTACAGTAACTTATAATAGCAGTACTATGTGAAGCCTCTCGAGTCACGAGCGATGGTTGATGGAGGGTGCAGGGTGTCGCAACTAATTGCTTTATTGCTCTCGCACGTATCTTCATATACGTCGCTACTAGAGAAATGTCTGTCCTAGCACCAGCTTCCTCTATTTATAACTAGCGGACGCCCGCGGCTTCGCCCGCGTGGACTACTACTTTTTTATCCCACGGGAAACATGCATTTTTTTAGGATAAAAAGTAAACTGTGTCACTCTCCATAAAAATTAGCCTATGTCCAGCCTATCTCCAGCCCTCAAACTATCTCCACACAAACAATCACGTCAATCCGTCTCTCTGTTTTGACGTGAAAGCAGGACAAATAAACAAACAAACAAACACACTTTTACATTTATAATATGGGCATGGATGACACTTTCTCGAATGTCTGTCTATACATATAGTCATCAAATAACAAATACAAATCTTACTAATATTATAAAGGTAAAAGTCCGTGTGTGAATGTTTGTTACCACGTATCCCTATAACTACTTAAACGATTATGATGAAATTTGGAATATAGATAGTTTAGGTTCTGGAATAACACATAGGCTACCTACCTTTTATTCCGGAAAAATGTATGATTCTCGTGGGACAACAAAATAGTAGTCCACACGGGCGAAGCCACGGGTGCCCACTAGTACAAATATATTTATTACCAAAAATAAACTTAATTTAAACATTAATAAGATTTCATTGTTAATGGTGTCCCGGCACAAGGACACTTGTGCACAAGGCACAAGGCGCAAGGCCTATTATACAAAACAGAGTTACCAACGCAACGGAGAAAACAGCATTTTAAATTAAAAATTAAAAATATTAAACTAACTATAAATAAGACACCCTTTACTCTCGATTGACAGTGATTACGTAGCCATGTTGTGACGTCAGGCCATTATGTGACGTCACATCACGACGTACAGCCTAATGGATATTTAGGTGAAGGCAAAGTTGTGTAAATACTGGTGGCGTGCAAATGTCCCTTTTCTATTGAATATAATAGTTTTATTGTACTTATATTTAAAAGTGGATGGTTTCTATATTTATTTATCTATTTATATCTTTTATGCTATAGTATTATTTATATATAGCTTGGGGTTTTTACTACATGGTTGGGACATAACATAAATATGGCCTTGTTATTTTGTATTTTTATTTTGGTGTTATTATTATGACATTAATGTTGTAATCTCGTGGGGATTCTACGGGTAAAATGGTACAAAAATATCCACGCATTCTCAATTGAATTTTGTTGTAAGATAATAGCTTTACTATACTAATATTACAGCGGAAGAGTTTGTTTTTTTGCTTGTTTGGCTTAAAAAGGTAAAGGAATTGAACTATATGCCGTCTCTTTTCATTGACTGAGAGTGAAAAGAGACGGCATATAGTTCAAATTTCTGTTGTGATTCTGCTAAAGCGACCTTTTTAAGCCCACAGTTGAATTTGAAAAATTATTTCTGGATTTACTTAATAGCTCATTTCTTGAGAAAGGACTATTCAACATGAACGACTCTTAATAGCCGAGTGAAAGAAAGATGGCGGTTGTAACCACTATACATAGTTGTTACCTAATTACTAAAAAGTCCGTTAAAATTAGTTTAATAATTTGAAAAAGACATTATTACAGATACACCAAAAAAGATGAATCGATGAATTAAATAAAAAGATCTAGAATTTTTTTGTTGACTTTTAGAATAAACTAGGCTGTTTAAACTTACATAACAACTTACGTATAAATGACTCAAAAAAAAAAACGAGTGTGCTTTAGACCACACGACTGAAGTAAAACTTCCGTCTAACGTCTTTCGCCCGATACTTTTCGTAACGCTCTCGCCACGTATTCACCAGCTTACTCCCAAGTCAAGCGTGCGTTAAGAAGTTTAACTTCAAAAAGTCTATCTAAGAATCTATTGAGCACTAAGAAACCACGGGCGTAGCTATAGCTTTGTTAAGGGGGGGTCCAAAGGTTCCAAAATACAAAGATCTTTGTTAAGGGGGGGGGGGGGGGGGTCCAAGGGTTCCAAAATACAAAAATTGACTAGGTTTCCTTCGAACTTAATGGGCTAAGGGGGGGGGGGGGGGGGTCCGGACCCCCTAAACTCCCCCCCTTATATACGTCCATGAAGAAACAATAAACATTGTATGCTAGATGGCGCTGTGTGAAATGTCCAGCAATATTTATTTATTTTAATATTTTCCCTACTACACTATTTCTGACATAATTGTACTGAAGTTTAATACACAAACTGAAGTTTAATAAACAAACTACAGAAACCCGTGTTCTATATAAAATCCATTTCATTTTAAATCACCTCGCGTCAATTTCAATATCCCTGCATTGTCAGCACGGCCATGTTGTGACGTCACACCGAATGACAGGTATTGAAGAGGGCGTGAATTCCATAAATACTTGGATGACGTGCAATCTCGTCCAATTTCCTCTCGAATAAATGCAGCTTAGACCGCTCCGCATTCACGCCGAGACATTGAAGGCAGGAAAAACACGTTTGTAAAGCGTCGGGGAAGGATGTTTGACGAGTTCAGTAGTGTCAATGTTAGGCTGAAATGAAAAGCGAGCAGATCTATTCCTCGTAGTAAAATGGCGAATGTTGTGACTCTTTCAAGAAAATATCATGAACCCATTAAACAATTAAATTAATTACGATGTTTCACAATGTGCAGGGAGTTCCATGAAAGCGAGTTTTGTGTAGTTTGTGTTTTACCCTTAAATGTTAATAAGAAACATTTTATTATTCAGATAACGTAATTTAGGAGAAACATGAACATTCTGTATTATTACGTAAAACGCCTTGTTGTGCTTGTATAAAGGACTCGTAAGACTTTTGGTCTCGGCGAGAATGTGAATCGCGTAATACTTGTGAGGTATGCCATCCAGCCCCCATCTCCTCGCAAAAACGCAGTTTAATGAGCGAAAGCGGATGCGAATTTATGTGAGAAGAGTTTTTTAATTAAAACTTTTCTGGTTTTCTTTCATGCGTTGGAAGCTTCTTTTTGTTTTTATTCGTTTGGTGGCTTTGAGTACCCGACAGTATTATTTTTACAAGTGTGATATACACCGTTAATTCTGGGTCAGTTTAAAGCCAGCACCCACTTTGTACACACACAAGTGCTTGTATTGCTTAATCGTATTCGTGTCGTTGGTTTAGTTTTTGAATTTGATAAGTATTTCATACGAAACTAAATAGTTGAAAAGATTAATAAAAGTGAGTAAAACACTTGTTATGGTGTCGTAGGCGCGCAGAGCTAATGACCTAGGTATGTATGTATGACTAGGACATAGCATAGACTCTATGCCGTAGCAACAGCTGAGCACAGAGCACGTATCTCCGTGATTTATCCTGCCTATGTTTCGTGATATTATTATTTGCAAAAAAATAGATCTCATATTTATTATTATTTTTGAGTAAGGTTATCGATATAGATTACGTAGGCGCCGGCTTTAAACTGACCAAAAATAAACGGTGTATAGTATGAAATATTTTCATAACTGTACACACAGATTGTCGGAGATTTCTCTATACATAGTCCTAAAATAAACGTAAGTAATGAGAAGATAGTAAAGAGTTATTTTATTGACATAACCGTTGTACGAAACGTTGAATTCGTAGACTGCTAGCTGCTGAACTAAAAGCTGTATTTCAGTATCCAGTGGCTTCATGGCTTCTAAAAAAATTGAAATTCGTGTCTTGAATATACAGGGTGTGGCAAATTCTTGGTCACTGAAGGGTAACTACCTTTTCTCTTGAGGTTAGAAAGTTTTGTTCTTAGGAAACTATTGTTTTATTTTGAAGAAAAAATAATTACTTAAATTGCATTCTTGGATTTTTGAAAAAAAGTACCATTAGCCTAAAAATCACATTTGTAAAAAAAAAAAAAAAAAAACAAGTTGGTCTTAATCGACTCTATTTCCCACCAGAAACACTTTTCCCAAAGTAACTTACCAAATCAAATCGTAAGTTTTTGCAATAATTCAAAAAAAACACATTTCATACATTTTCTAGAGTTCTAAACATTACTGTGACGCTTATTCGATGGTTCTTAATTTAAATTCTGAATATTATTAATACATTCCTGTACAGATCGTTGATATGAGAGATTAATTAGAAGACTCTACATTCGTTAAAAAAACGTAAATAAAATATCCGTCATTCTCGAAACTTGTGGTACTAAAAACAATTTAAATGATTCTACTAACTTTACGAGTTAAAAGTTGGTGCAAAATATTCAGGCGTTACTTCATAAATAAGCTTACCTTTTGATATTATAACTTAATCCTATTTCTCCGGAGGGAATAGCTGTTGGTAAATATTGTTTTGCAATAAAATATAGGACAATTTATTGAAACGAGCGGCAAACTCGTGGAATTTTCATTTCATTTTCATTCGTGGGTGTGACGTGGGAACTATGTTATGCTATATAATAATATTAATAATAAGTTTCGGCGGGTGCCATAGTCCCCAGTTTTCCTGGTAACCAGTCCACTACCACCCCACCCCCATAGCCCGGTTGTAGTTTTCCATATCTGTAACAGTCCTGCACAGACGGGGGCTGCCCTTAAAAGCATTTTAGTTGCCGGGATGTGTGTCCATCACAAAAGATCACAATTGTCAAAAGGGCCTCTGTGTGTTGGCTTCGGTCCCATGCATACCTTGCCGTCCCCGGGGAACAAAATGATAACTGCCATTATCTTAGGTTTAGTGTTATGCCATATTTGTGATCTTTGGATGCTAATACATCCGCTCAGTTTGCGATTAACGCTAAAAAAATTTTGGAAGTCATTGTATGTTTTCACTTTAGTAGGTGTGAGTTAGGCAATTAGTTGCAGTTGGTAAAATATTAGTAGAGGCTATTTTCTATTGATGAATTCTTTACTTTAAAGAGTTTTCGTAAGTACCTACTTCTCTCTCTCTATCTCTTTATTAAGTATCTCTTTTTTAAGTACTTCATAATTTGTTTATTTTGTTAAAATATTTTAAGACAGATAAATAGAAACCAGTTATTTACACTGCTTGTTTGAAATTGCGAATTCTTTATTCGATGACCTCATTAAAAATACACAAACGACGTCGTTACAACATTTTTTAAGCATTTTAAAAACATTACGTTGTATCTAATGCTATAATTATAAAGGCATCAATTTTATTAAAAAGAAAAAACATTATTACATATTTTGGTATCTCTTGGGGTTCGCATAGAGCGTGGGAGTTATAACAGCCTTCGAAGGTTGACATAAGCATAAAGTCTTTATATTCATTGATAAACAGTGTGTAGTAAAACTCTTGTGCGACCGGTGAGGGTGTTATTATAGTATATGTATAGTATATGTTTCGATATTATAGTACCTAGGGCCTATTTAATCTTAGACCAATAAACGGTCCAAGAATTTAATAATCACATTTGGCATCACTGTCAGTCCTAACAAAATAAATAGTAAAATTTCCATTTTTTGTCATTATAACAATAAATATGTATTTTTGAAAATTCAATAATATTGTGTACCCTCCGTCAAGGTTACGATGTTGAATTTCGATGAAGTGTCAAATGTGATCTATAAAATTGGTCCTACTGTAGGTTATATTTATGATCATGATCAGAAAATAGGTTAAAAAAATCATGAGAAAAAAAATCACACACCCTCGGCCATTACTGGATCGTCTAATGTCGAAGTGAAAATGGTTAAAAACATGAAGGAGTTGCCATATTATAATAAAGGCTAGATTTAAGGGAAATTGGAAATGTACCTACTTACCTATTAAAAGTGGGGAATTAAAATTATCACATCACACTAATATTATAAATGCGGAAGTTTGGATGTTTGGATGTATATTTGTTCCTCTAAACTCAACAATCACTGAATCACTTTCAAAGCTTTCGTGAGTTGTACTAGACATTATTTAACACACGGGAATTACTCACTTAAAAATATCGTTGATTTAGAGACAATGTTTCGATTCATCCGTGAGTAATCCCCGTGTGTCAATGTCAATCACTGAATCGGTTTGGCTGAAATTTTAAATTTAGATAGATAATGACCGGGATTAGGACATAGGCTACTTTTTATTCGGGTACCACGCGAACGAAGCCGCGGGCGGAATCGAGTATTTTCAAAAAAAAGTCGATCTATTGGTATTCATTTTAATTGACGTGACTGAGAAAGATTGTAAGTACTATTATTTTTATGTACATAGTTAGATAGTTGCTAAATAATACACAAAAATGTGCTTAATTAAATAATTATAACGCAGTATGAAGTAATAAGAAAATAATTTATAATTTTAACCTAGTTTGAAATATGTGCAATACGTGAGAAATGACCGGTACTATAGAGTAAAAAAACTTTAGTGCACTTAAGTTTCATCTGTTAATTTTTTTATAGTTTTTGCAACAGTTTAATTTATGGCACATTATACAAAAGAATAATTGTAATTTGAAAAAAATTAAAAGCAGTAATCATAATAAGCATTAATTTAGTCAGACGACATCGTGAAAGCGTCGAAAAGGATTGCACAGGACCGCTGAGTGGCGTAATAGAGAGGGGGCCTATGTCCAGCAGTGGGTGCAGCCGGGATGATATGATGATGATGATAAATAAGTAATAATATAATAATGATAAGTAAGTATATTGATATAAAAAATGATATAAAAAAATACCGAATAAAATGAAAACGAGTTAAACCATCTAATCCATGTTGGTATTGGATATGTAGTTCAACTGATCCAAAACATTGACCCAAAAGAATGAATTCAGATAGCCAAGATTCTAATTATAATTAGCCCCGAATCACACTGTTGAGCCAATTTAAAATATAAGGTTTATTTTCCAATTCTGTTTAAAAGCTAAGGTTTTATATTCACGATTGTACTAAGTAAATTAACTGTATAATGGTGCCTTCAAGTTACGTGTTGCAAAAACTTTTTAAGGTGTCACGGGAGGCACGGAACTACAAAAGTGACTTAATTATTGGAAACCTGAGTTTAAATTCAAATTTATGCGATATTGAGTTTTTAATTTAATAAGGCACTCGATAATAAAGTAGATTTAGAAATAAAAAATAAATATCTCTCGCATTTCAGATTAAAAACAGCCTTAAGTGTTACTAGTTTTATTAAAAAAAATAAAAAAAAATACTTTATTGTTACTTAAATGATATAAACTATTCGCATATTATATAGGTACTGCTAGGGAAAACATTCTTACAAAAACACTTTTTGGAAATATAATTCATACACATTAAAAAACAATTCAATATCTATCGCAAAAAATTAAAAATTCAAAAATCATGTATTCAGTAGGACCACTTTGAAACTTCTTAAGAGCTAGGTGATTCTACTCCTGTTCTTTCGCGACCAACACCGTGAAGAATCAGAGCAACCACTCGTAACTAAGTAGTTCAAATAGTCAGAACTATTTTATACTCAGTGCTTAATCTTCGCGTTCAGGTGAAAAATGGGTCAAATGATTTACAGGCGACTTCGTTTTCTCAACACGTACATCGTTCGCCTTGTAAGTTATTCACGTAGAGAGACATTCGATGTATGTGGGGCATTAGGAATTAGAGCTGATGAGATGTAAAATACTTGAACAAAATATAGTTTGACTCAGTACAGCGGGGTTAAAAAGGCTACTATAGGTCTGTATAATGTTTGCTAGTGTAGGACCGTCGCAGTAATTCCGCCAAACTAACTGCGACGGTCCTACACTAGCAAACATTATACAGACCTATAGTAGCGAGGTCCTACTACTATAGGAGTAGCGAGATCCGGCGGGCATAATTTGCAGACTTGCCCGCGGGCTTATCCGTCTAGTGAATTCCCCGCTTAATAATGTGACCACTACACTCAATCAATACAAGGTTTACCTTATTCAATAACATTCAGTCGGACCGACGAAATATACCTTAACTTTTAACATATTTTCAATAAAAAAACAGTAAAACGTTCCGAACACACTGAATAAATCATATCACGTGCACGTATCGTTAAATCAACTGTAATTTTCAGACTGAAAATTAAAAAGAAACTACATTGGAATTTTAACATAATAACCAGGTGGTAAAGCTGAAAATCGTGCAGCAGTAACTGCCGCAGTAACTCAATTTCGATAGTTATTATGACAAACGTAGAGAACTGAACAGGGCGATAAGCGTCTCATTGATTTTTTCCTCGATGGTACTACCTGAGTTCATTAATTTCTGATTTAATTTTACTCTCTATATTTGGGATTCCGTAATGAAAAACTTAACTTTTATGGTATCATGGTTATGCTATTAATCTTTTCTGACAGCAAAAGTTTAATGAAATCGTAACATTGTAACATGATCAATTTAAACTGGCTTCACGGCACTGTAAGTTGAACAATCGATCCTCATCCAAGATATTTGTGCAAAGAACATAGTTGTTGATGGTTCTGTCTGCGTGTCTATTTAGAGGTCGCGTCACGTAAAAAAAAAACGCTAGAAGAAAGTGTTTTGTCTCATATTTGCGTAATATAGTAGAGAAACACTAATAATTTTAGAGGTTTCTAATGTGATGTGTGATGTGACCCGTGCGAAGCTTCGCACAATATTATGCATGTATTATACATTATAAACTTTCCTCTTGAATTACTCTATCTATTTAAAAAAAAAACCGCATCAAAATCCGTTGCGTAGTTTTAAAGATCTAAGCACACATAGGGACAGACAACGGGAAGCGACTTTGTTTTATACTATGTAGTCATACCACATAAATGTAACTAAGCATGAAGACATATTTTTCTCTTAACAGAGTAGGTAATTAAACGTGTACTTGAGTGTTCACATTTGACTTGACTACAAAGACCCAAGTAGCAAAGACAAAGGTCAGACGGCTGATGAGTGTCATCACTTGACAGTGACATTTGGACACCTGTCAGGCAATGACCCACAGGGATTAGTAGCTGCTTGGACTTACGAGCAGTTTCAATATTCTATCTGTGGTTTTGATTGTGATACTAAGCTAGCTTCTAAGCTCAGTAGGTCTGCCTTCTACGCTGTCGGTCGTGGGTTCAATTTCTACCCAGGACAAACATTTTTATGATGAACATAGATTTTTGTTCTGTGTCTGGTTGTTTTAAAGTTTTTAAATTTTTTGTACATTTCGAAATAGTTATTATTTTTATTCTAAGATTCTAAGATACACTTTTTGAAATACGATGAGAATTCATAAAAATTGAAAAACAAATTAGAGGTAGTCAAAAGAAAGTCCAAATGTAAGCCATCTACGTTTCGCGAGATCTCTGTTCGGGGCGAACTGCTAGTGCATTTATGTGTACAACTTATTAAGCAGTTAATGGTTCAGATAAGAGAAGAAACCATGTTGGTATCTTTTGGTCTACCTACATCTTTCTATGTCTAGCAATAGTTAAAAAAAAACATTATATTTTTAAATGTTAGAATCCAGTCCATTGCCCGACAGACAGTGGCGTGAGCACAGAATGAGGTTTTCCAAGGAAATTTTACGGATTTTTCTTATCTTTTGACTGAAGTTTATTTTGGCATTGTTGGTGTCATGACACCACGACATTATTTATTGCGAAACGTGAGATAGGTAAGTGTTAAAAAACTCGAGCATAAGCTAAAATGCAAATATTTGCTCACTAATCTATTAAAAATTTACAAGTGGCTAAATTAAAAATTAAAAGAAAACCGACTTCAATGATATAAGCTGAGCAATTTTCTGCACTCTCGAGATGCATTTCTGTTCATAGCTCCGAAGATCCTCGACAAATCCCCACCAAATTTTTGTGGCACCAATCGCAAAGTACACCCTTTCAAACAAAAAATAATTTTCCAAATTTGTTCAGGCGTCTTTGAGTAATAACAAAAACAAAAACAAACAAAAAAGAAAAAAAGATTTAGACTTGAAGTTTAGTTTTTAAACCAAGTCTGAATCTTTTCATTTTAAGGCTGTGTTTTAAAACAGCCTTGTTAATAATAAACTGCAACGGAAATACAACTTTTAGAATGGCTTACAGCAATAATAATAACTCATAACTAATAACACAGATTTTGTGCCATTTAAAAATAAATAACTACGGAACCGTCAACCTGACCAAGCGACTTGCACTAGAAAAAAAAATACTCTTTATTTTTTTTTACTTTATTTTATTTCATAAGCTAACTGCTTATTGTATTAGTCAAAATCAATAAGTATTTATTGAGTAGGATCACTGGGATCAAATAATTACACTAATTACACTATCACACTCACCTAATATTATAAATGCGAATGTTTGGATGGATGGATGTATGTTTGTTCCTCTTTAACAACCAGACACAGAACAAACATCTATGTTCATCACACAAATGTTTGTCCTGGGTGTGAATCGAACCCATGACCTCAAGTGCTGGCCAATCTCAAAACTTACTTTATGCAACTAAAAGTAGAACATTAAACTTATCGAGTAAGCCAAATCGATGTACCATTTATCTATGAAATATCCTGAAAGCACTAAGCGACCGGGTGTCACCGTTATCAGATTACCGTTAAACGCTAGCGACTCGAGATTAACGACTCAGTTAACGATAACGGACCGTTTAACGGTTCCGGACGATCGATAGTAAATGGACTCCAATACTTTGGTATTTCTAAGAGTACTTACTTAGAAAACTATTTGGGGATTTTGGAACGATTGGCTTTTTGTTTCGTTTCTAATCTAAAATTTTGTTGTTTGATTTTGTGGTACTTGAAGTACCTAGTTACAAATTTAAATTAAGCACCGTCGAATAAGTGCACTGTAATGTGTACAACTCTTACTCAACATCATAAAAAATGTATGGATGTGTTTTTTTTAACCACTTATTGAAAAAACTTACTATTTGGTAAATTACTGCGGGAAAAGTGACCCTGGTGGGAAATATAGACGATTAAGATCAACTTGTTTTTTTTTGACAAATTATTTTATTAGGCTAGGTGTGCTTTTTTCGAAAATCTAAAAATGCAATTATTTAATAAGCAAATTAATACTTACATCCTCCTCCTCGCGTCATATTCCTCATTACTGAGGGTCGTGACTCCCCCGCGGAAGCTACTTGTTTCTGACAATTTCACGCCACCAGCAGTGCAAGCACCGTTCTTATCGATCGCTAAATTTGACATTTAGAATCGACAAAATTTGGATTTATCAATGAAAAATTTAATTTTATCGAATTCTATCGAATCTAAATGTCAAATTTAGCGATCGAAAAGAACGGTGCTTGCACTGCTGGTCCTATCCTTGGCTTCATGGAGAGCATTGTGAAGCTTGATGTCAAGAGATGCCCGGATTTGGTCAGTCCATCTTGTAGGGCTACACCCTCTTGGTCGTTTGCCGTCAACCCTGCCCGTCACCATCAGCTGTTCTAGGTTATAGCCATTCTGTCGTGCGATGTGTCCGAAGAACTCCAGAATCTTGCGTAGATGGGGAACAGTCTGGTCTTTATTTTAAACTCCCGCAGAATAGGCGCATTGATGCGGAAGGCAGTCCAGGGAATTGGCAGTGTAGCGACCTCTACCTGTCGCTAGATGAACTACATAGACATGCTACGCACTACGAGCTTCAGCGAAGATGGCGCCACTCATTATGAGAATCTCTAGAGATCGCGCAAGTGCACTACTCATCGCCGATCAGGTTATATACAACCAACCGACAACAACTGTCGGTCGAAAGACCACGGGCAAGTGGGCCAGATGGGCCGGCCCGTTGCAGAGGAACCACCTACTCTACCTTTGGGGAGCGATTCCACCATGTTCCCTAAAGGCAGCATCTTCCTCCAACACCTTGACATATTATGATATCAATTGATAAGATATTCTCTGTTGTTCCAGACTTCCCGTATCACCAACGCGAGCGGCGACGCGTGCGAGAGACGGGATCCATGCCAGCACGGCGGGGTCTGCATCAGCACCGATGATGGACCGATCTGCGAGTGTCGCGACGGAGACTACGAGGGCGCTTTCTGTGAAAGAGGTAAGTGCACTCTTAAGGGCCAGACAACACATCTATCAACGTGAGCGAGATACAAAATATACATATAGCGAGAAAGAAGAGTACGGCATGAAATTACAAATTAGCTGAAGTTGTTTCGAACTTGAATGTCAATAGGTAGTATTTGGAGTAAATTCAAACGAAAGATTTACAACGATCTCAATTCGACTGCATTTACTTTACTCTGTCATATTAAATTTTAAAAATAAGGTGTCGTTACTAATTTTCTATGAACTTCATAATCATAAGTCATGCCTTTTTTTAAGTTCAAGTTCATAATTCTTCCCTTTTTTTAAATTTTATAGTTGCTCGTAAAATCCTAGAATTGTCCCGTTCACCCAGTTTCTACCAAATTATGTTTTTAGTACAACAGTTTTCATAGCGCTAATTAAAATAATTCCGTTGCCCAATTCTCAAATTTCATATTTATTTTGTACTTAAACTCGAATGTGCAGACGAACTACTTAAGCTTTTACGAAATATAAAAACTATTTTATAGTAGTTTCATTGGTCACTTTTATTGTTATTTACTGATATCCTAATAATTCAAGTAGTGTATGACAATCGTCATCAATTTCTCTCTGATAATGCTTTCTGAATACAGGTTTTCTTATAATATTTCATCAGCTTCTTCCTGTTCTTCTTACACCACATGGGGTCGCGGTCAGTACTATAAGTTCGTCTCTTTTATTCTTACCTGTCACTTTTAATTTACTTATATATTCTTTCTATCTGTGGTTTTACTTACTCTGGTAATATTTTGGACATTGGTCCAGGCGTCTTCGAGTAATTGGTGAACATACAAAAAAAACCACAAAAAAGTTTACGCTGTCATGAGAACCTCTCCTTTTTTTTGAAGACGGTTAAACGGTTAAAAACAATCCCTTTGTCGACTTCTTACTAGCTTAAACTTTTTAGCGACCTCGACTGGTGTCTGAAACAACCATTGACACGACAAGGAATTACTTAGGATTGTTCATGCAAGAGAGTACTGCCCGCCCTCTCGTGCCCGATCGGTCTGAGAGACCAAGTTGTTCGTGTCAACACGCCGTTACTTGCTTCAAAGCTGCTCGGCTAATGGTCCACAGGAGGATCAGAGACACATAGCTTTGTAGTCTATCGCAAAGGTAGTCTTCACAGTTTATAATGCTTGGTTATAAGAAAGTAATTTTCAAAAAAAAAGTGCACATTAACTTATTTCGGAATTTAAAATGTGAAGGAAAATATCGTGAGGAAACCCGTGGCTTAATCAGAACCACACATAGTGACCATGTCTTTCCTGTGGATATGGCCGGTTAAGCTGAGAGCTGGTTTAGGTGCTGCAAGCCTACTTCATCTAAACATTATCCCAGGCACTACAGTATCCCGTTAAGTGTAGGCAAAGATTGCCTCCTGACACTGACTGAATCATCGAATAAAGATGTAAAGGCCTAAGTTTTTTTAAGGCCTAAGGCCGCGCAGCTACTGCGTTCCACGCTCCTGCAAATGCTCCTGGTAGTTGCACGCTCCATGTTAGCGAACGTACCCACCCATTAACAGGAATAGTTGACGGAGCGTGGAGCATGGTTAACGTGAACATTTTTTTTGTGTCAAAGCGGGACGCTCACGGAAGGGGGGGGGGGGGGGGAGGGGGGCAAAGGACGACAAACCAAATAAAAAAAAACAGATCTTCATTTTTTATTTTCGCGACAAAAATTAGCCTTTTCATTTTCAATAAAAATTAGCCTGTTTCATCACCTTTCATCAAAATCAGTTTGACGGTTTAGGCGTAAAAAGGTTAAATAACAGACAGACAGATATCATTACTTTTGCATTTATAAGAGGTACCTTTTGGGATTCGAGTGCAATGAATTTGATTTAGTGGGTAAGAAAGGTTTGTTTGCAAAAGCTCGACATTTCTGCTCTCGCTGGGGACAGCGGGACAGACAGCCTGAAAGCGGGACAGACTGCCTGAAAGCGGGACAGTCCCGCCCAAAGCGGGAGGAATGGTCACGTTAAGCATGGTAGATGCGCGAACATAATGGATACCCAGAACCATGCCATTCACGTTCCATCCTTCCGCAAAGAATTCCTAGAATTCCTGGAATTCCGACATCTCGGATGTTCAGCATTCAGGTTCACACTTCGCTGAGAACGCATTGTTTTTACAAAGGGTGTTTACTGCAGCTGAAATTAAAATTCTTGGATATTATTTAACCAAAACTCGTATGATTTTAAAAGTGCATTGTTTGTGCTGCATAATTTTATGAGATGTTATTTTAAATCATAAAATTACCGTTTTGGCCGAGTGGGTTAGAGCATCGACTTTCGATACGTAGGTCGTGGGTTCGAACCCGGCCGTGTTTCAATGGATTTATCGTTTCGAAAAATTTTAATTTTTTTTTATAATACTAAGGTAGGAGACAAGCATGAGGTTTACTGTCATAATCCCCACTAAGAAATCCCCACCATAATAAGTGGTAACCGTAGCCTATCTATGGACGCCTGACACTAGAGGAGTCACATTCGCGCTGCTAACTGAATAAAAATAAACTACTCATCATTTTAGCTATTGACACACCCAGATTCTAAAGGGCACGTTCCAAGAACATTATTTAACATTAATCAAATTATTTCAGAAGGGAATTGTTTGTGCGTTGGGGAACTTTATTGTGCCCGTTAGGTACAATAACGCCCTGGAGCGGGTACTCAAGCACGTTGTAATTAATAATGACTTGGATTGTTGGAGCTAGTTCAGTGCCTCCAGTCAAAAAGGGCACAACTCAAATTCGGCACTTTTCAGGAGAGCCAAAAAACCAAACTTTTAATGTTTTTTGCTATTTCGCAAGTGAAATCAAAATTTCTTTTGATACAGAATTGTAGACAAAAAATAGCCCTTTCATTTAATGTTAATCACTTTCACGTTCGTTTACTATTTCTATATTATTTTCTTGTTTTACTTGAGTTGTGCCTTTGTTAACACAGATGTAATGGAATAACGTTAACTATTCTAGTCAGTTTACTCGTACTAAAAGAAATGTTACGACTTGTGCCTTTTGAATAATGGAATAACTTTATGAATACTAGTCGATTTACTCCTATTCAAAGAAATACTAAGACATAATCCATTAGTAACGAATACTTATAATGAGAATAACGGCTTATTTCCATCAATTACTGATGTCGAGAGCTGTAGTTACGTAAATAAAATCTAAAGGTAAACAATAATTATGATATTTTTAATATTTATTTCAAAAAAATCAACATTATAACAAATGTTTTCAGTAAGTAAATTCTAAGTATTCCTCGGTATTTTAATTTACTTCCTCATTTTCTGGTATAAAGCACAAACCGGGGTCGTCTTCAGCTCTCTCTGATTCAGAATTCAGTAAGTTGTATAAAAATCTTGAATTATGGTAGATCCTTTATGCGTGGGGATAACCTGACTCACTAGTTATAAAGCCAACTTAGCTTCTCCCAGAAGCTCAGAAGTTTCCTGGGGTCTTCACATGCTTCGAGGAGCGACCTCGGGTTGTTGAGGATATGCTGCCGTTGTGCTGCTACGCCCAGGTATTCCAGGACTACGTGGGCTGCTGATTCTTCTTCGGTTAGACATCCCCTGCAGAGTGGGATGTCCGTGGCACCGATGTTGTACAGCTGTTTATTGAGGGTACAGTGTCCTGTCAGCGTCCCTGTGATTATTTTGATGTCTTTTCTTTGTAGGTTCATCAGGCGACCGACGTGTCAATCGTGGTGTGGCTGCTGTTATCGCTGCTCTGGACTGTCTGTAGTCCGTCGCCCGTGTACATCGATCGTTGTGAAGGTTTTGGGTGTGTTCTGTATCCAGGTGCGTAGCTGGGAGAACGTCAGAGGAAGGAATGGGGCCGGGTATTCCACTTGTGTTTCCGAGCCCCTTCTGGCTGGTTCATCTGCAGCGACGTTTCCCAGTGATCCACTGTGTCCCTTGATCCATTGTAGAGTTACCCTGTTCTTTGCGGCGATACTTTCAAGGGAAAGGTGACATTCGTATATGCGCTTGGAGTTGCATTTTTGGCTCTCCAGTGCTCTGAGGGTAGTTGTACTATCTCGGGGACTACTATGCCGTATACTATGCCGTAGTCTTCTATCCCTCTCCATTTGATAGCAGTGGCAGCTGATTGGAAAATGGAACTGCGTGAGCCTAGTGTCATAGGTAAGATAAGATAAGATAAGTTTTCATGTGTTTGTATTTTGTAGTGTTTCCGGGATGTCGATTGTCTTGGAATCTTATCACACGATATTATGGTAGAATAAATAAGTATCTCGTATCATGTGGTGGTCATCAAAATTTTTTCTAAAACTTGAACAAAAATCGTCAATTTGGTAATACTGGAAGGCAGAACGAGATCAATTACATTAAAACACAAAAATTAAGACTTATTTACTTCATCACATTAAATCAATCAATACCAGCGATACACAGATTATTATAATACTTACTACGTAAAAGATACATTTATGTCTCATTATTATCCATACTTATAATCACCAAAAGCAACAAATAGAGATATTCCCTTAGAAACATGCATAACAAATGCATCAACTTCATTTATTTCTAACTCTGTTTATCTAGTGCATTGGAACATCATGAGTTATGCCTTTTTATTTCATTGTAATATTTTTTTAACTGAAATTATGCCTTCATGTTCGATGATGTTTTGGGCTTACTGCTACTTATTTCCTTTTAGTTGAGAAATTTTATCGATAACTAAAGACGTTCCCTTTCTGACAGTCGAGTTATACCCTTGATGTAGTTGAAAAAACCAGGTTAGGATGTAGCTAGAGTTATGAATTTTTGATATGTTATGTAACTGGATACGTAGATCACGATAGTGCAATAAAAACAAAAGGGCACAACTCGACTTATGTCCTTTTTGACTGGAGGCACTGAGTTGTTCTAGGGTTCCCACATTTCGGAATCAGCGTTGTCAAACATAAGATAAAGTAAACTCTGTTGTGGAAATGTGTTTGATTTTCGATTTCATGGTAAAAAGTATTTTTCGACATTGTAAGACAAGGGAATTACTCACACAAAAATATCTTCGATTTAAGTAGGTACTGACAATGTTTCGATTCATCCGGAGTATCTTTATTTGGGTAAGAAGGGAGTTGCGGCAAGATTACTCCTCGCGCAAGCGTCTCACACTGACAATAACTAATAACACAATTTCAAGTATAACTGACGAAAGTTTTGAATGTGAAATAGTATTATTAGATTCTCAATTTTAGAAAATCTAAGGTTTAGTTGACGTTTAACTGTGGTTGTTAAATCTCATGAAAGTTACTATTTTAGATTTCCCATTCTGCAAAGTAAATTCCGTTCTCCCTTAACAAGTGGCGGCAACCCTATTAAAAAAGGCGGAAATAGTGAATCGCGGTCGCATAAAGTTTGTTTATTGCAACTTGTAATGCGTGAGGCCGGACCCTTACATTGTATGTGTAGTTTTAATTGTCGCAATGGAAACAATAAGTTTGAATGAATTAGAGGCAAGTTTGTTGTGTATTAGTGGTCTAGTTATGGAATAATTGAAAACAAACATCCTGTAGCCGTACCATGAACTCTTAGAGCAATGTTAAAACAAGCTTGAAACATGAAAACGAAAGTCATTTCTAAAGCAGTAGGACTGTTTTGAGCTTTCAAAACTTTCGTGAGTTGTACTAGACATTATTTAACACACGGGAATTACTCACATAAAAATATCGTCGATTTAGATACCGACAATGTTTCGATTCATCCGGAGAATGAATCGGCCCTCGTCCCGCGCCGAGCGTTACATTGCTCGCAGTGTGAGACGCGACCGCGAGGAGAAGAAGCCGCAACTCCCTCCTTACCCAGATGAAGATTCTCCGGATGAATCGAAACATCGTCGGTATCTAAATCGACGCTATTTTTACGTGAGTAATTCCCGTGTGTTAAATAATGTTTTGAGCTTGTTTTAACATTGCTCTAAGAGTTCATGGTATGGCCCCTGTTAGTTTTTGAGTTAGTGGCTAACTTTGGTGACGGAGTTTATTAGGCTGCATAAAGCCTTAATGGTTTAACGACTTAAAAGCAGAAACCAAAAATTTGATTCTAAGGACTCAGCTTAAAATTCTGGCTTGATCAATAAATAAATAATAATAGCTCTAAACCGTAAAGGAAAACATCGTGAGGAAACCCACGACTGATTTAGCCCTATATGTAGATAGCCGGTGAAGCTGAGAGGATGGTTATGGCGCTGCCCAAATCCATTGCTAATCCACTGCTGCGAGTTCGAATCTCAACCATTGATAGTTTTTTTTTGTTTTGAAATTTTTATTTTTATTTTTTCGGGTAGGTAAATTTTAATTTTTCTCTTTTTGCGCACGAGTAGAGCTATGTCGCCCAGATATTATTGTTAAAATGTCAAGGCCAAACTAATTTTTTTTTTGAAATGAAAAAATTGTTTATTCAGCAAAAACAGGATAGGTAAGAACTTCTTGATCTTATTATGAGGCTTTAAAACATAATATTATACGCCTTGTTGTGTCTGGGGTAATTTGCCTAATATCCTAACATATTGCGGTACATTTTTCACGAGTTATTGCAAGCTGTTACGAAACTTCCGCTTACGTGGAAATATTTTTCTAATTTTCTTGAAATTCTTCTAATTTTCTTGGTACAGTTTTTTTAAGTTTCTTTAAACATGAACGTGTTGCAATATACTTAAAAAATAATGGAAAAGCAGCAGTGCGATTCAGACTTTCGAAAATGCGTTCGATTCGATGAGTTTCTTCGGAATGTTGACGATTATCCAGAAAAGAAACGTTTCTGAATTCGGAATACATTCCGAGAAGGTCTGAATCATACTGCTGATCTTCTTGATGCTGTTAAGTAGGGAACTTTTAGTTTTTTTTTGGAAATAAGTTTTTATAATGAACTAGCGGACGCCCGAGGCTTCGCCCGCGTGGACTATACTTTTTTATCCCACGGGAAACATGCATTTTTTTGGGATGAAAAGTAGCCTATGACACTCTCCAACTCTCCAACTATATCCACACAAAAAAATCACGTCAATCCGTCTCTCCGTTTTGACGTGAAAGCAGGACAAACAAACAAACACACTTTCACATTTATAATATGGGTTAGGTATGGATTACTTAGTACAAATAATAAATCACGAGGGATAGTCAGAGGTATGTCCAATATATTTGGCACACGCAATCATATTTTCACAACCTCTGAAGCGCAGTGATGCTGTGAGAAATGTCCAGCATTACGAGTATTTATTATTTTATGATGAAGTTAGCATTCCATACGTGACAGGTTGCAAGCCCATCGCCGCCAATTAGAATACTAATTATTACACCAGGATGTTCTTTCCTGTATTTTCACTATTATGCTTCTTAATACTTTTAATAACCCGTCCTAATGACTAGGTAGACTTTATAACGAGCGCTGAAAAAGTTTACAGTCTGAAAACCAACAACAAACACGAATTATGTAATAAAATGCCCTTGAACTTTCATCTTTGACCTCCCAACAACCTGGCTAGATCATTATCATATATATCCCTTTCCATTAAGGTCTATATTCAAATTGGCTAATACTTTATCGCTCGAGTAAAACTCACAGTGACATTTTTATAATGACGTGAGACTATAAAGTAAGGAAACGCGTTTTCGAATAAAATTGTCGTATGATTTGTTTAATTGCGACTTTATTGTGTTATAAACAATTTTACTGTGTAATAAAAATACTTTTATATTGTTTTTGGAATAATGAGCTCTTGTCAAATTAAGATTATTTTACAACGTCAACCATTCCGGTATCATTGCTGCTGCGTTTTGTTTCGTTCTCCAAAATGACAGTAAAGTGCAAAACCTTATTGGTAATTTGTTTGAAAACGTTACCACAACAGAGTTACCTAACCTCATTTGTCATTAGTAGATTATGAAACAAAACAAAATAGTTGACGTTTTGCTTTAGTTGAACTGTAGGCCGATTCTACTAAAAAAACTTATTTTTAGTAGAATCGGCCTACAGTTCAATCAGTTTGCCATAATCTGGCTAGCTAGCTATAGCTAGACTATCTAGTACTCTGTTGTAATTAATTCACTTAAATGTTGGCACGAGTTCTCTTTCATTCTCATTACAAATAACAAATCACGACAATTTAAACTTTCTGAAAATTCTGTTTTCACGCCAAAATCCTCAATAACAGTCGGAAAACAGTGATTTTATAAAGTTGGGCGTTTCATAAAATACGTTTCTGTGTTAGTTTGATAAAGATTTCTTTTATTGCTGTCTCAGGTTACAAGGAAAGTTTTTAAAGCATCTTTATTGGTTTTGTTTTTTCTAAGAAGTTACAAAAAGTGTTTAGGTAAGTTTTTCTTATTTTACAACTAGTGAACCGCCCCGGCTTCGCACGGGTCACATCACACATCACATTAGAAACCTCTAAAGTTATTTGCGTCTCTCTACTGTATTATGCATCAAAATCCGTTGCGTAGTTTTAAAGATGTATGCGCACATAAGGATAGACAGCGGGAAGCGACTTTGTTTTGTACTATGTAGTGATGAAGTGATAGTGATAGTGATGTAGAGATTCTTTATGTTACACACCCTTTAAGTTTTTTTATTTCTTTAAAAAAGTATAAAAAATTCAAGGCAAGGTTTCTAGCATGAGAAAATCTACGGCTCCACTAGTAATTTTGCTTTTTGATATTATAGTACGTTCAATACTTTAGGAATAAAGTCAGCATTTACACACGTAACAGTCAAAAACGAAACAAAACCAAACAACCCAATCGCACGCCTCGATACTATTCCCAATTCAAATTTCCGAGCGCGTTCGGGCTCGCTCGGGCGTTTCCGCCGTGCGCCGGCTGGATAATGGCCGTCACCGGAAATGGGCACGATGACGGACCCGGAAGCATGTGCCAGGGGTCACCTAGTAGCAGACTATTTGAGAGCTTGTTATTTCCTGAGTGATGTCTGGGTTCTGTGAAGTTCAATCGAAATGTGAGGACTTTTGGTATGTGTGGAGAATACTAGATAGGTTAGCGATGAGTATTTATTTGTTGTTATAACCTATGATCACTAGTTAAATGACAAATGATAAACAAAAAATAAAGGAGCCCTGAAAGAGAGCTCAAATTTTCAAAGAAATGTTTGTACATGTTTGACACTATTTGTAAAACAAACGTGAGTGCATGCACGAAAATTTTGAGAGAAAATGAAAAAATATTGGTAAACGTTATTAGTTATAATACAGACAACGTTTACCAATACTTTTTCATTGTTGGTTTTCCAAAATTAAAAATAAATTTTAAACCATTTAAAATTTTTGACCTGGGTGGGTTTAGGGTTGATTCCCATCCAGCGTAGAAGACAAAACTTAAAAGCTCTATTTACTAGTCGTTCTTTCAGAAAGTACTTACTTAGTTAGTTCGTATGAACAAGTGGCCAACTCTGGTGACGGAGTTTTTAGGCCGCCTAAAGGCCTTCGACATGGCTTAACGACTTAAAAGCAGGGACCAACAATTTAACGTACGCCCGAAGCACGGAAGCACTCAGCTGGTAATACCACTTGCGGTGACCGCTCAAAATCCTGCTTAACTTCAACGATCAATCAAAAACGTCTAAGCAAGCTACGCCACGAGCGCTTTAACCTACTAGATCAGTGTTCCGCAAACTTTTTGTGTTCAAGGTACCTCTAGAAAATCGGAAAATTTTGGGGGTACACCTTAGATGGAAAATTTAGTTGTGCATATGCGGTTCTGGAGTAGCTTAACTGAGACAGGTAACCTTACCTATTGTTCCGAGGCACACCAACTAATGACCACGGTACACTAGTGTGCTGCGGCACACACTTTGCGGAACACTGTACTAGTTATATATACACGTGCTAGGTATTTATCACGTATACACGTGTATATATAATGTGTTCTGATCGCGAAAGTTTAAAAAAGACACTGTACTAGATCCATAAAAAAATTTATTCCATCGCTATCGATCGATTCAAAACCATACTCGATCGACACAATAGTAAGTATTCAGGATGCTCTCCCGGGATTATGTAGATGTGGATCCAGCTTAGGACAGTTCCCGAGGAGAAGAGGGAATATTGAAAATGTTTTTCGTTTTGCTTAAACATGTTTTTACTTTTTCTAAATAGCTTAGTTTTCTTTCTGTTTTCGCTTTGGTACGAGCTCTGAATGGTGAAGACAAGAAGTTTGTATTCGAAGTGCTTTCTTACTATTTTAAGGTCTTACGCTCTTATTATTTATCTCTTGTGAGTAGCATTTCTTCGGGAAACAAACCCTTACACCGAAGGTCATCCCTTATCAGAATAGTAGCTACTTTCTTCCCCGGGTTAACCCTCGTAAACTTCCCTTGTAATGAAACAATTCCATACCAGTAAATTATGTACGCGGGCTCATTATTATTTTATTACGGTCCTGTGTTTAAATTTTATATCTGTGGGCAGATTGTGAAATCTTTATAATTATGAATTCTAAAATTTCCTAAAACCGACATTTTATGGTGCGTAAGGCTTTTTATCGCTTATTTTACTTTAGGAAGCCTTTACACAAACATCATTCAGGAAATATACGAACATTGTAATTTGTAACAAAAATGGATTAACAATCTCAGTTGTTTTCTAGCTTTATTGTAAAAATATTATTTTTCTTCACAAATAGATATGCGATTTTTTAAATCTTATATTTTAAACTTCAGTCAAATTGGTTTAGTGGTTGTTGAGTTATAGAGGGACAAACATCTGTAGTTCAGTCGGTACACATCCATCCATCCAAACATCTAAACTTTCGCATTTACAATATTAGTGTGATTTCACATTAGCGATTCTCAGTCAATTTAAAAGCTCGTGCTAAGGGTACTGAATGGACCGATGTACCATTCGCTCCGAGCTGTAACTGTTATCTTAATAGTCCAAAATTGTCGAGGTCACAAATGCCTTGTATTGACGCGGTCGGCAGCGGACGTCAGCTAACGGCCGTCAGAGCCTATAATCATACAAATTGGCTAGTGGAATACTTATTCAGTGGACATCAGGAATCAATCCATTGATGCACGCCCGGGTTCGAATCTGCGACCTTCGGATCGAAAGTCAAGTCACTGACCCACTGGGCCAACATGTCTTTAACATCTAATCTATTAATGGGTAAATCTTCAGAATCAGCGTGTTTGGTTGATCGCTATGGTGCTTTTTAAATATCGATGTTATTGCTTTTCTGTATTTTTATTTCGAGAAGGTGTCTAAATAAGCATATATTCATATTGGCCCCTGAAGGTGCAGAAAAGCAATAATATCGTTATTTAAGGGCGCCATAGCGATCAACCAGGTGTGCTGATTCTGAAGATTGACCCTAATTCACTATTAGCCTAATCTATTAATGACACACGACTTTGACTATATCGTTTGCCCTTATCATAGCCAGACAATCTAAACTCATCACCATAAACACTACAATTACTTAAAACTTTATAGACTACAACCAACATGGCATTGTGTAAACACTGTTTTTTTATTGCCGTTAAAACCAGACACTGACAGTTTTATTAAAAAAACAGTTTTACAGACGTATGCAAAACCTTAAAAAATCTACCAAAATTTTCACTACAAAGACAAGCATTTGCATACAACACTCATATACCAATACCTACAGCACCAGTTTCTTGTTTGAGACGATTGTCTTTTTTAAACTTTCGCGATCCGAACCCCAGTAAAACTTAGGCCTTTACATCTTTACCAGATGAGTAGCTTCCCGTGTGTGTAGTGGTATCCGAGTAAAAAATCTTTGTCCTATTCCTGGTCATTTTTAGCTACATTTTAAATTTCAGCCAAATCGGTTTAGTGGTTGTCGAGCTATAGAAGAACAAACATACATCCAAACATCCATCCAAACATCCAAACTTTCGCATTAAAATTTATCATATTAGTGTGATATGATTTACACAGAGTCAGGAGGCAATCTTTGCCTACACTTGAATGGACACTGTAGTGCCTTGGACACTGTTGAGTTGGAGTAGGCAACTACTTTTCTATTTTTTTTTAATTTGTCTGAAGATAATAGATCGTGGCTTTACTCGGTATATGAGCTTAAGCAAGAATTTCGACCCGACGAATAAGGATTCCGTGGCCATTGGTAAAGGCACTCCGGCTTAAGGAGGATCTCTTGTATCAGTGCGGGTTTGAATCCCGTCGGAATTGAAAATTTTGAAAAATGTATTTCAGGCAACACAGAACAGAATATACAAAAGATATAATGACATTGGCCCATATTTATAAATACCTTACAGACTAACATACATACAAAATTATAAAACTAGTCTTTTTCAATGCTAGTAGAATTTCATTATCTAAAGTTTTTGGAACTAGTGTTGTGGTAAAACAACGCTAGGTGTGTTGCATAGAGCGAACGCCAAGTATGCAGATTCGGAACGCGTCGATTACAGGGAGCGCGACCAAGGGGAATTAGACTTCAACCGTCCACAATTTTCTGGCGTTATACACAACGTTGGTAGAAATATCCAAAATACAACGCGACGTTGTGTAACCTTTAGCATAATGACTATAATCTCTCTCTCTCTCTCTCTTTCTCTCTCTCTCTCTCTTTCTCTCTCTCTCATAAGCATTATTATTCCCATCTGATGGTGGTGTCTGCATTTCTCGTCATCTTCCACTTCGCTCCATTGCGTCGTCCTGGGAAACATTAGCATAGGACTATAATCACACTAATATTATAAATGCGATTGGATGGATGGATGGATGGATGTTTGTATGTTTGTAGATAGATAATGACCGGGAGTAGGCAGATAGTAGGAGTAGTATTCCTTCAAATCAAAATACATAAATTAGGCACACACATTTTAAAAGTAGTTACTCCCTTTTACATTAAGCCATGACGGCTTTAGGCGGCCTAAAAACTCCGCCACCAGAGTTGGCCACTTGCTCATACGAACTTACTTACTTTTATTAAAAAGCAGTGTGTTCTAGTAACTCGATTCACAAAAATTATGCTTTTAAAACCCGTCAAACACATCCCCAAAACGAAAACCCCAAAGCACCAGTTAAAAAAAAAAACAAAAACAATTTGATTCCAATCGTCTGACATCGTTCGGTATCACAATCCATTCTAAAATTGAATTTCCAATTAGTTGAGCTGCATTGCCATTGGTCAGAACTGTGCCACAGGTTATGATGTAGTTTGTACAGATTTTGCGTGTGGTTACTCTGACATTTTGATCTGCCCCTCGATTCTACTAACATTTTTTTTTCTCATTGAAAATGAAAAGTCAAGAAGATAAAACTTTTCATTTTCAAATTGCTCAGTTTAGTATTGAAGACAGTTTTTTTAAATTTTTTATTTAGCCACTTGTATCGAATACTATTATCATAGAATCAGATAGAAATGATTACAGTATATTCTATTCCTAGAGATTCGTCAATTCGTAGTACTGAAATGTAAAGCTGGTTTGAAGCGGAACCGACAATCTGCATGTTAATGCCCTCAGGGGCTGTAGAGAACCCGTTCGATTGTTGGAATAGCTACAAGCGCTTGTGCATTTCCTGATCCGAATCCGAGAAACATAGAAAAAAAATCGGATCTGTCAAAGTGACTGGCCTCTTAGCTCAGTTGGTAGTAGCTCTGCCTTTTGCGCTGTAGGTCGTGGGTTCGATTCCCATCCAGGACCAACATATGTGTGATGAACATAGATGTCTGTTCTATGTCTGGGTGTTATAAAGTAGTATAATAAGTATGTATTTAAAAAAAAATATAAAGTATTCTATTAGTCATCTGAAAACAAAAACATAATTTAAGTACAATTAAACAGTAAACCACGCTGGGTAGGGTAGTTCTAAAGGAATTGTTTCAATAAAAGTCTCACTCTCATGACGATTTTAAGTCACATTCTGAGCATACCGGGCTAACATTCCTACTTCATTGCTTCATTTGTACTTCTTACTTTTAATGATCAGAACATTGAGTCTCGTTTCAAGTTTGAATTTTATTTTTGTTTTTGTGTCATTCAAATAAGTTTTTTAGTTTAGTTTTATTTTTTGATCTCACTAGAATAACGCCTTAGATTTAAGTGTCTGTAATGTTAGTCTGTTGGAAATAAATAATTGTCTAATTGAGTAGATTGATTATTGTTCGGAAGAGAGCTTAGTGAAGTGTTCCAAATCTCATCAATAACTGACTGATACCAGGCCTGTCTCACTTCTCACTTTAGGTATTTATCGGACGCGCGCCGCCTCGGGCGGCGCGCGACATAGGTTGCCACTTGCCGCTCGCTCGGCTTGCGGACTAGACGAATTGTGCGTAATTATCGTGATCTCGTATACATCGTTTCTTGTGATTTTTGCACGATAACTAAACGATCTAATCCGTATAAAAGATACTGCTGTGTCTACGGGTGTCTAAACAAAAGGAAAAGCAATGAATGGACATTAACATTCCACAAAATTCCGGAAGATATTGAAAGGTTGGTAGGTACCTACCTACTAAGCTTTTCTATAATTTGTTGTAAGTACCTATTTAAATAAATCATCAATAAATACCTAGGTAGGTACTTACTTTTACTCTGTAACTGTAGGTGCATAATGAAAACGAGATTTTATAGGTACCTATTCGATTCCTTTTTGATTGAATAGGTACCTGTTTACAAATAAACAAACATAATACACCTACAAAACTACCTACCTACAAAACTGTAGGTAGGTAGGTACCTACAGTTTTGTTTATTTACATATGTACCTAAAAGTAACTTATCCATTAAGTAGGTACCTAACCTACTTAATATAATACTTGTAAGTGTTTAGAAGTTACATTACATTTATAGAGCCATGTTGGTCGAAGTGATTAGTACCTCAACTTTCGAGACGAAGGTCGTGGGTTCGAGTCCTGGCCGTGCATTAAATTGCAAATGTGATTGCAAACCTAACATTAAAGGGGTGATTATCGGATAACGGCTCCCGGTCTAGTTGTGTGATGATGATGATTGTGTGTGTCTGATCGATGTCTAGGTAGGCATGAAGGTATAGATATTTTGAAATGCAATTGTTTACAAAACGAACGAGATAATAATGTATCTACCTACTTCACCTACCTACGTACAATACGTAGTACCTACTTACTACTATTTATTCTGTGGTAACGGTAGATTAAATTATATTTAGGCCTACTTATTTTAGAACTTAAGTAGGTACTGTTTTTGTGACAGATAAAATAAATTAATTTATTTGTGTTGTCGCAAGCGAAAATTCGACAACCCTTACGAGTCGCGTCACACCGCGCCAGACAGTGACACAGTTACGCATTAGAGCAGGATGGGAATGTTTAGGCAAATATCTCGATAGGTAATAGGCCCATAGGCGAGTTGAATTGTACTTTATAGCTTCGCCGCGAGAGTCTCTATTTAAACAAATTTACTCGCGAAGTGACCCTTCTGTACGTAGTACTAGTATTCTGTGCTGATACTAGTTTATCGGATTAGAACCGACTGCTATGCGCAAACACTCCGAAGGTTATAATTAAAGCGAAACTTTGAGGGGTTATGTTACTGATAACTGTATAGTAAGGAATAACTTTATAGTAACTGTATGTTTACGATATTGATACCCTTGTTTTATTGGTGAACCCAACTGGTACATGACATGTTTCGTTTATGGAATGAATAATGTTCTAAACATAACCAATGTAGTATCTGATTTCATTGACCGAGTAGGATATAGCCGCGAGTTTCGATCCGAAGGTTGTACGATGGAATGCATCGATGACTTTTTTGTTTCGAAAAAGTTTACGCTCTCCAAAAAAAAAACGTCGTAAGGAAACCAGTTTAAAATCCTAATAGAACGCAAGAAGGCTTGTACTCTTGACTCTTCTGCAATATACATACCTAAATAAATGTATTTAAGATGTCACATCTTCAAAGGATTTTGAATGCCCAAAAAGTCTGAAAAAATATGTACTTTGTCTTAAGAAGAGTGAGAGGAGAGATCGTATTTAGTTTTTGCATACAGTTGCTTTGACTCTGACTGAGTTCCATTCTATATCCGTACTCATATTATAAATCTGAAAGTGTGTTTGTTTGTTTATTTGTCCTGCTTTCACGTTAAAACAGAGCGACGGATTAACGTGATTTTTTGTGTGGAGATAGTGGGAGGGCTGAAGAGTAACATAGGGTACTTTTTATCCGGGTACCACGCGACCGAAGCCACGGGCAGCAGCTAGTACTTATATATTTTGCGGGAATGTCCAATAATTTGTCCCAAGATCTACTAAAACAAACGCTACTACAGAAACTCAATAGAAATGATTGTTACACAGTCCCAAAAAACAGGTAACAAATTTAATTTTAAAAGACTTTCTTCAAATCATTATTGTCTAAATAAAAAGAAAGAAATCTTTCCTCAAGGAAAAACGAAATCGCCGAACAAATAATAAACTTTTCTACCTTTGAAAGATTTTGTCTCAAGGATGTAACTTAAACTCAATTGGTGCCTACACAAAACAGTACCTACAATAAAAACCATAATATTTTGGTAGGTAATTTTAAAGAATTGAAAAAAAAAATCTTGACATATTAAAAAATTTAACTTAATAGTTCGACAGCTAGGAGGTCTATTAACCCTTTCCCTGCCTAGCCGAATGCACGCAACATATGCACGACATGCACGTGCATCATGGGCACTGAATGCGTTAAGGTGATGAAGTTTTTAGGACGCCCAAAGGCGTCCATCATGGCTTAACGACTTTGTAGCCAAAAGCGCCGTATACGTCATGGTACGAGTTTCTCGCCTCGATGATTCGATTATCGAAAGCAAATGTCAAAATATGACAATGTAAACTAAGCATTGAAATCATACGTAGAAGGTCGATATTCGTTTGTCACTGAGTTGTCATGGAGCGAGTTTCTCGCATCTTCGAGGCTAAAAACTCACACCATGTATCCTCTGAAGCGTCTGAAGCACATAAGCACTTAGATGTCAATGCTATTAAAAGACATCTATTTGAGATCACACAGTAGAATGTCACATTGATCGAGAACAACTAAGGAGAAGAGGCATAAGCACTTATAAATATAAATAAAAGAAAATTGAAGGTTCTCAGTAAGATTGAAAGCTTTTCAAACTGAGCGCAATAACAGATTTTATTCCTCAGTTTGTTATTGAATATAAAATAAACAGTGGTCGAGTTCTACGAAGTGCTACGTTGCTACGGAATTGAAATTTCGTAGCACTTGTAGCAATTTAAAAAAAATAATTATTTTCGCTTGATAGTAGTTACTGTTTCGTTTGATAGTATATTTCTTTTTATGAAATTAGTTAAAGTTTCTCAAGTAAGATCATCTTAGCCTCAAAATATTACGATTTTATTATGATTTGGTCTTCCGCTTCCGCTAGATCTATCCATATTCAATTGTTCAATCTTGGTGTCAATTCTAGTACAAAACTTTTTATGAACCACAAGCAAAACCTTAGATTTCGACTGTTTCCTATTCTACTAATGACAAACGACTCAGTTGAGTTGACGTTTAGCTAAGGTTTGGACTTTGACAGAACAAATTTTTAAAAAGATATTCTACTATTCACCAAATGGCTGACATTTAAGAGATCGAACCAAAACAAAGTCATATAAGATACAAAGACAATAGGCATTTCTTCAATAATACCACTCTGGGATCATTTTGAATCGTCTTAAGAGCTATGTGATTCTACTCTTGATCTTTCGCGACCATGAGGAATCAGCCCCTCGATTCTGCTAACAAACTTTTTCTCACCAAAGCAAAACTGTTTCATTTTGTTCTATAATCTACTAATGACCAATGAGGTCAGGTTACTCTGTTGTGATGACGTTTTCGAACAAATTACCAATGAGGTTTTGCAAATTACTGTCATTTTGAAGAACGTAATAAAACGCAGCGGTAATGATACCGGAAAGGTTGACGTTAGAAGATTGCCGGCTTTTGTTTTCCCCGAAAACTATAACATGGGTCTCTTCAAGTCAAGAGTGAATAAGTGTCTTATAGATCTTTGTGATCCATCGTCAGCCACATCGTCGCTTACCATCAGGTGATATTGTGGCTAAACAAAGGTCTATCTAGATTTAAAAAAAAAAAAAATTGGGTCCCGGGCAATCAAATAAAGTTTCGGACCTAGTTCCTTTCGATACATACGTACATACATAAAATCATGCCTGTTTCCCATCATAGGGGTAGGCAAAGACCACAGATCTCCACTTGCTACGATCCTGACACACTTCTTTCGCTTCATTCACTCTCATCACGTTTCCTTTCGATGATTATCATCATTTAAATAATTAAATGTCATCAATGTCGTAAATAATAACAATTATCATCAACCAATACGAGTAAAGTTGAGAACTGTGATTATTTGATATTCAATATTATCGGGTAATATTTCAACCTCTGTCGGGGAACCATCTCGGTCTATTGTTGTTGAGCCCAAACACTCCACCCCCATCAAATCAGGACAGCGCCTTTTATTCGCTACTATAACAATATGATTGGAGCATTGAGTATTGGGTCGTAACGATAAAGTATTGAGCCTTTTTACATGCACTTGACTGTAATACATTCAAAGGCCAATTTCAGTGTTGTAACCACACATTTTGAAGTTTATTGTGACTTGAAAATATTTTTGAGATAGCTGATAGAATCAGATAGAATCCTATCTCACTAATATTATAAAGGCGAAAGTCCATGTGTGTGTGTGTGTGTGTTTGTTACCACCCCACAACTACTAAACAGATTTTGATAAGATTTGGAATGTAGATAGTTTAAGATTTGGAATTACATATAGGCTTATTTTTATTCCGGAAAAATAAATGGTCCCCGTGGGAAAAAAATAGTAGTCGACGCCGCGGGCGTTCGCTGGTATATTTTGTAAAAACTTATACTAATTTATACCAATCAGACTCATACCAAACATCTAATAGAATAGAAGACTATTTTATGATCACAGAGATCTTACTGAATATAAAAAAAATCTCACTAGCAGGATTAAAATGCAATCATTTTCGACATAGCACAAAGGTCAACAAAACTGCGCTTTCAATATTGCCATTTCATATTCATGGCGGACTCAAATATTCACTTTCTGTTCATGTAAACCATTTCAATACTCGTACAAAGCTAGTGAAACACGTGGAAGGCTTTAATCTAAAAGTGAGCTAGGTAAAGCTGCAGGCATTTGTTTACTATGACGTGCATTTGGTTTGATGAATAACGGAACAGGATCAGTACGCAGATTCTACGACAAAACTTTTTATCGACCAAAGCTAAACGTAAACTATTTCGTTTCGTTTCATAATCTACCGCAATGATACCGGAATGGTTGACGTTGTAAAATAGAGGAATTAGGGCCCAGGATTTGTTAAGGCGCAAACATACGCTGGCCCAGGCTCGCCGAGTGAACGCGTTGCCTCTCTCTCGCTCTCGCGTTGCATCGATTCGTCTTCTCGCTTACACTCGCCCAGGCTCGCATAGGCTGGCCCAGCGCGTGTTTGTACCATTATAGGCAAAAAAGTGGAAACGTCCAATTGACTAGACACAATACCACTGGGCTAGATATTTGTTACTTGACTAGAAGTTTTCCACATATATGTTTGTTTTTTTTTCCTTCATTTTGGCTGCACGCGGTTCTAAGAAACACAAGTTTTAGAAAATAAAACATGACTTCTCGAATTCCCGCCAAAAAGCCCAGATGTTTGTTATTTGACTAGACGTGTGCCCTTAGCTGTAGTTGTTACTTTGCCAGACGTATGATTTTTGACTAGATGGTTGCCAACAGGTCTAATGGCCAGTACCCCAGTTTTCACCTAATCTAATCTAATAAGCCTACTGGATCCCACTGCTGGGCAAGGGCCTCCCTTCCCTTTTTCCATTCATCCCGGTGTAAGGCTTCTGTCGGCCAGTTAGTGGAGTAGTCGTCGAGTTCGTCCCGCCATCTCCGCTTGGGCCGACCACGAGGCCGCTTAACGCTTTGTGGGACCCACTCACAATTCTTTGCCCACAATTCTTCCGACATACGGCACACGTGACCTGCCCAGTTTTCACCAGATAATTTTGTGTAAATACCAGCTCTCTGTGTAAATGCAGATAAATTAACATGCAAAGTGACATTGGGCAAAGTTCGCAATGTTCCCTTTGTTCTCGACTTTTTGAACACAAGGCTTATATTCCCATAAGCCCCATCGGTAATGAAGCTAAGTACCCGTAACTCACACCACTTTGATATTTATGTTGTATTTTAGCCTTTTCCCGCACAGTTTTAATTTTAAATACACTTTTGTCGTAGGATTTTTAGAGATCAGGGGGTCTAAAGTGGCCACTTTTGATGAAAAATCAGATGTTTCATAGATGCTTCATCTATGAAACATCTATGAAACATCTAATTTTTCATCAAATGCTTCATAAATGCTTCATCGATGCTTCATATATGAAGCATCGATGCTTCATAGATGTTTCATAGATGTTTCATAGATGCTTCATATATGAAGCATCTATGAAGCATCGATGAAGCATTGATGAAGCATTTCACAAAACTTTTTTTTTTCTTCTTCTTTATTTTGGCTTCGCACGGCTTGTGCATTCAGCCAGTGTCAAGTAACTATAAACTTCAAGCACATTCACGAACACTTAACGGTTAATAATCCACCATTATTACACATTAACATTCGAACAAACACAAGTTTTGGAAAATAAAACAAAAACGAAACATTACTTCTCAAATTCCCGCCAAAAAGCAACCCCCAAAACATCTTTTTTGACAGATCTATGTGCGAGGTTAAATTTATTTTTAGAAAGTAAATAGGTAGGTACCTACCTTACCTACCTATTTACTTTCTAAAAAATATTTGAATTTGAGAAGTAATGTTTCGTTTTTGTTTTATTTTCCAAAACTTGTGTTTCTTCGAATGTTAATGTGTATTAATGGTGGATTATTAACCGTTATGTGTTCGTGAATGTGCATAAGTGTGGGCAAGTGAAACAAAATTGAATAGCATTGCTTTTTGACTTCTCCCAAAAAGTCTGTGTTGATGTTTCAGTAAAGCCCCACCATCTTTACTGAGGCCAAGGGGAGAGGTGGAATATTATATTTATGTAAATTATGTAGGTATTTGTATATCTTATTTATCTATAAACTTGAAGAATATTAATTACTTGACACTGGCTGAATGCACAAGCCGTGCGAAGCCAAAATAAAGAAGAAGAAAAAAAGAAAAAACCTCGAACATAGATCTGTCAAAAAAGATGTTTTGTGAGATGCTTCATAGATGTTTCATAGATGTTTCATAGATGCTTCATATATGAAACATCTATGAAGCATCGATGCTTCATATATGAAGCATATATGAAGCATTTATGAAGCATTTGATGAAAAATCAGATGTTTCATAGATGAAGCATCTATGAAACATCTGATTTTTCATCAAAAGTGGCCACTTTAGACCCCCAGGATGACTAACCCCGGCATAGTAGAATTTTCCCAGAACTGGCTTTGTCTAGATCTAAACGGTGAAGGAAAACATCGTGAGGAAACCCGCGGTATAGTCAGTCCCACACGTATTGACTATATCTTTTCTGTGGCCAGTTAAGCTGAGAGGATAGTTTAGGTGCTGGGCAAGCCTCTCAACAACGTCCCAGGCACTACAGTGTCCCGTCAGGCAAAGATTGCCTCCTGACACTATATAAATCACCTAGTAAAGATGCTAAGGTCTGAATTTTTTTAACATAATATTGATTAAACCATCATAATCATTATAATTTTATTAGAGCTCAGATGGAGGTCAGTTTGCCGTTGACGCCATCATCATCCGAACTTTGCCAATTCTGAACATGAGCTCTGAATGGCTCGCAAAACCAAAAAAAGCCAAGACGTTATAAGCCAGGCGAAGATTTTGAAGAAAATCTCCATCATGAAATCTCTCCGTCATCAAAATTCCCTCATACGAACTAAGTCCTATTCAAATACCCTCCAGGCATACTAAATAACAAGTACTAATGAACATTGTGTGGTGAGGTTCTTTGAAAGCGTCAACAGTCATAACACGTCCGTAAAGTTCGTAGGTATTAAATAGTAATTCAGAATGATATGAGAAGACGATGATGGATAGGTGTGTGGACTGCTGGATAAAGGTGATCGCAGACCTGCCGGCCTAACATGTGCAACATCGAGAGTCGAGAAACTAGACTTCTCGATCGGTTAAACTCTTCGTCCGATCGAGATATCTCTCTCGATGTTGCAGGTTTATATAATTTTTTTTGTAAATACATACCTACATAGAATACTTTATAACACCCAGACTAGGGCATGCAAACCGGTTACCCGGATAACCGAAAAAACCGGGTAACCGCCTGATTTGAAGATCGGTTTTTTCATGGTGTAAAACCCGGTTTTTTCGATTTTTTCGGTTTTTTTTTATCGATAAAAAATACTCATAAACTACCGTTTCCCTTCCTAAATTAATGAATTATTATAATGGCCAGGCTCAGTCGAGCCAAGCTGGCAGGCAAGACTGCTAGCGTGATTTTAGTTCCTACTATAAGTACCTAACCTACTTGAAAATTTTATAATTTGCTTATTTGTTTGATAGTCTAACTTGATTGTTAAAGTAACTAGTGGCTCTGTGAACTGTAGACTTCGCGAGTCTGTCTTCGCATAGCTTAAAACCGAATAAATGCTCACAATTCTCTGATTGACAGAGCGAGCGAAGCGTCTATGCTTCAGCTTGGAATCTCTTTTTAAATGTCCTGTTGCAGCACGCACAGAACAATTGCCCAAGAGTGGTGTATGTGTAGACGGTTTTGGGTTTTGCTTTTTGCAGCTGGAGCTTGGCGTCAAGATGTTCAAGACACGTTTCTTTATAGTGTCCGCAGGCCTTATGCAATGTACTGCACCAGTCAGAGCGGCGATGCGCGAGCTCCCCCCAACTGTCACATGGTGTTATGTGGCGTTTCAAAACGTCTCTGTAGAGAGAAAATTGCCCACCGGACTTGCGTTTTCCCTGAGCGAGCTCTGAGAAAAAAAAAACATTTTAGGAAGTCTGGTGTTTTCTATACGGACATCACCGCACCCTTTATAAGTGATAAGTGTTTTGTGTTCTCTGTGTACTGTGTGTCAAATAAACGATTTCTTTCTTTATTTATGACATTGCCTCTATGCCACTCAGCTGTGTACGTTGAAGAATCTCAGAGTTGGGCACACGATCTTGCCACTTTATTCGGACAATAGACCCAAGGCACTTCATGTGTAATATGTCAAGTCGCCGTATATTGCCCTTGTAAAGGCACGGTCTCCGTGGCATAAAGCAAAATGGGTAGTATAATTGCTTTATTCACAGCTATCTTGGTGTGAAGTTGTAGATCGTGGGAGTCCCAGACTCTTTTGCTAAGTTTTCCAAACGATGCAGCTGCCCTTGCTATACGTGAAGAGATTTCTGTCACAAGTCGGTTGTCATTGCGAACAGTCGATCCCAGATAGCGGAAAGATGAGACTTCTTCGAGAGGTTTCCCGCTAAGAGTGACTGCTGTGGGGTCTGCTGTTTCGCCCCTTGGCGGTTGTTTCAACATCTGGGTTTTGGAAACACTGATGACTAGGCCAAACTTACGGCATGATTTTTCAAGGCTAAGCAGCCATAAACATGTATAGTTGGAGGTTATAAATGCTGTCAGCCATGAGGCAAACGTCGTCAGCGTATAGGATGTCCATGACGGAATGCTTTTGTACCTTATCCTTTGCCCTAAAGGGAGAGGTATCAAAAACGCTTTTGTCATATTATTATCTTACGTTGAGAATGATCTGATTTATGCAGGTTCTGTAGGACTCGGCCCTATAACTCCTAGGTGATCGATGAAGTACCTGGGACGACCTTCTTATCACAAAACTAGAGAATTGTGAATATTTTTTCTGTTTTAAGCTATGCAAAGGTACTCGAAAACGAAAGAGACTCGCGAGGTCTACAGCTCACAGAGCCACTAGTTTTATATTGAGAAGATGGTCCCAGGTGCTCCATTAATCCCTACCTAGTAGTTAAACGGCCAATTTCACTAGTAGAAATCTAAAAGTAAGCAATTTACTGCATTTTGAGGAGCTTTTCTGCTCATTACGCTAAAGATCCTCATCAGATCTTTATTATTTTTTTATGAGACCAACAACAACCTTTAAGTAAACAAAGAACCATCGAAATCGGATGTCTTAAGGCGGAGTTATCCAGTAGTCCCCTTTTTAGAGGAAGTACCCTCCAATCAAAAATCCCCGACGACAAAAAAATTCCATAAAATTATCGAACCTGCTCACAAAATTTCACGAGAATTAGTTGAGAAATGTGACCTGTAGAGGAGAACAGACAGACAGACATCCGGCGGACAAACGAAAGTATTTTTGTCCAAGCTGAAGCAGAGACGCTTCGCTCGCTCAGTCAATGATAGGTCAAAAACAAAGATTGTGTCTTTGTGTTTTGCGGCATAATCATACAACTTCTAATCTACTAAGGTGTAGAATAAAAAGTTAGTTATATTTTGCAAGTTTTTCATTTGATTGAGACAAATATAAAAAAAAAACCGAAAAAACCGAAAAACCCGGTTATCCGGTTTTTTTAAATCGGAAATCCGAAAAAACCGGGTTTTCAAAACTACCCGGTTTTTGCAAGCCCTAACCCAGACACAGAACAAACATCTATGTTCATCACACAAATGTTTATCCTGGATGGGAATCGAAACCACGACTTACAGCGCAGAAGGCGGTGCTACTACCAACTGAGCTAAGAGGCCAGATGAAGATTTTCCGGATGAATCGAAACATTGTCGGTATCTAAATCGACGATTTTACGTGAGTAATTCCCGTGTGTTTATACAATGTTGTATAACAGTCACCGTTTTATAGAAGCTTTTCAAACAAGCGTGTTGAGCAAACAATGTCCACTGCGTACTAACTTGTAGCAATTAACAAATGTGCTGGTTGAGTACATTTGGACATAACTCAAACGGCGGCCTGACTGAGGTGCATAAATTCCCACAGCGGAACAAATCATTTACAAGCTCTGCAAAACTTAAAAGTAGATACTTTTTTTTTTTTTTTTTATTCAACCTATCTCGTCCCACTGCTGGGCAAAGGTAGATATATATTACTATATTACTATTCATTATTTTTATTGATTTTCTTTTAATCTTAACTATTTTTTGGCAGAATGGTTTATGCCACCGTCATCAAGTTATTTTATCCTGTATTCTTTTTATCGTCCATCCAAAGGTTACCTGGAGGAGATCGTTCATAGTGATAAAGTCGCTCATTGTTACAGTTACACTTCTTTGAGGTTATAGTTTTTTTTATGGTGAATAATAAAGTTATAAATTATACTATGCTACTATGCTTTAGCGATGATTCGTGAAACTATTTTTATTTCATGTTTTTTATTTTACATTAAAATCATATTTGAAAGCGTTGATGGGCTTACAACCTGTCATGTCTGGAATGCTTACTGCTGTAAAATGTGGGCCTTATACCAAATATGTATTGGATTGGATACCTCTGACTACCCCTTAGAAATCTTTAAATGATCTTAAAATGCAACGGTGAAAAGTCGTGATCGTATTTTTCATTTCATAAACTGACTTCTGAAGAGTCAGCGTTGTCTTTCTCTTTCACATGGAAAGAGTAGTTCACCATCTCACTCTAATTTCAGTACAGGAGCAATGCTTTGTGTCCCTCTGTGAACCTTCCTACCAAGTTTTGTATAAAATCTGTATGTAACATGTACGGAAATAATGACACTGAAATTATGTTCAAAGGATACCTCTTTGAGAGTACATTCAAAGAGCTTTATTATAAAAGGAAGGCTAAAAACCAGAATGTTTAACGAAATTGTAATTTACTAAAACACATTTACACCTGACCGTAAATCAATGTATTTAGCACTAGCGGACGCTTGCAGCTTCGCCCGCGTGGACTACAACTTTTTTATCCCACGGGAAACATGCTTTTTTCGGGATAAAAAGTATCCTATGTCACTCTCCAGCCCTCCAACTATCTCCACACAAAAAATCACGTCAATCCGTCGCTCTGTTTTGACGTGAAAGCAGGACAAATAAATAAACAAACAAACAAACACACTTCCACATTTATAATATCGATACTTCGGGGCTCAAATGTCGTAAAGCACAAATCCAAGGTTTTCAGGAGGAGCAAAAAACAAAAAAATAAAAATGTTTTTCGTCATAACTCTCTCATTTTTAGCGCTACATAAAAATGTCCTAGGAACAAAGTTATCAGATTTTTCCATAGTTTCATAAAGTTATTTCAAAATTTGTCCTAGTCTAATATTTACGGAGATAGCATGTGCTTTACGACCAAAAAAATAAACAAAATGTTCCTTACGCCCCACTGAAATACAGCCTGAGCAAGAGCACAAGAGCGTAAAGCCCAACCTGTCGTTTTATCGCAGTGAAACAGGGGAGTATACAACACTTGCATGAAGATTTAAGGTTGTAAAGGATTATAATATGAGATATTATTATGATTTATCTCAATTATTAGGTTTTTATCTTGAGTAAATTGATGACTTTTATTATAATTTGTTTGAAATTTTAGTCATGCATGAATGGGTAGCTTTTAAGATGTCAGATTAAGTACGATATTGAAAGAATTTAAGTAAATCACCTATTTTAAGAATTACAGAACATTTTATTTCACAATTTAGTGGAAAATATAAATGTTTTTGTAACTATTTACTAGATACGGGTTTTTATCGCGTAAAACTTATATTATCCAGACTGTTGCGAATGTTTTAGAACAGCCGTGGTCATGGGTAGACTGAAGTACTCGCTGCTACCTTCGTCGCAGTTGTGAGGTTAGTTTCTCCAACTACCCTCACTTTTGTTAACCGGATGCCATAACACCATAGTGGTGGATATCAAGAAGTACCTACTGAAATGTTAACCGCGAAGACGGCTATAGACTCTCATAACTGTCTTATTCAGACAAGAATTGAGTGTCTGGAAGGGTACAGCGATTCAGTCGAGGTAAAACTAAGTAAAAATAAAGTAATAAAGTAGAAATAATCACTAGAACAACTAACAACAGAAGCAGATATTTTTGCCCAAATCTTTAGCAGTTATTAACTACACATTACACATAACTATTTACTAGACACTGGTCTTTATCGCGTAAAGCTTCATATTATCCAGACAATTTCGACTGTGTTCGAACAACCGTGGTCACGGGTAGACTGAAGTACTCGCTGCTACGTGGATAATATGAAGCTATCTAGTACTTTTAACCACGAAAACGGCTATAGATTTTCAAGTTTGTAGCCGTCTTTGCGGTTAAAATTTGGATATTTGATATCAATTACTGGGGTATTATGAGATCCGGTTATCAAAAGTGAGGGTAGTTGGCGAAACTGTCTGGATGATAATATGAAGCTTTACGCGATAAAGACCCGTGTCTAGTAAATAGTTATGTGTAATCGCCAAAACTTTTGTATTATTTCACTTTCAACTTTTGTATTTTGTAATAAATTGTGAAATTAATGTTTTAAAATTATCAAAATAGGTGATTTACTTAAATTCAGTCACTAACGTACTAAATCTGATATCTTAAAAGCTACCCATTCGTGCATGACTAAAATTGCAAACTAAATATAATAAAAGTTATCAATTTACTCAAGATAAAAACCTAATAATTGAGATAAATCATAATTATGCTCTTACTCAAAGTGAATTTTGCAGTGGGGTGTAAGGAACATCTATTTTAATTTTTTGGTCGTAAAGCACATGCTATCTAAGAGTTTTGTACCAAACTGGGTTATACGACTTAGGCTGTTGTGTGTTGTCAGTTACATGCTACTTACACCCCTAATTTTCAAATAGATTGTGTTTAGAGTAACCGAAATGATGGGTTGTATTTGTAATTTTTTTTTTAATTTCGCAATTTTAATTATACAGTTCGATAGAGAATTAAAAACTGAGTACGATGGTGTAAATAACTCAAAAAGCCCAAAATGTGCTTTACGACATTTGAGCCCCGAGGTATCGATATGGGTATGGAGGTATGAATTTCATAAAATTATTCTTTACTTTAACTCTAAATAGTGAAGGAAAACATCGTGAGAAAACTCTTGGTTTAGTCAGCTCCACACTTGCTGACTATTATATTTCTTGTGCAAGCTGAAAGGGTGTCTACTCCATCTCAACAACATCCCAGATACTACATCTTCCTGTTAGGATTTTCGCGAAATAAATAATAAATAAAAATTTGTAGAGTTTGGTTGCTTGACGCTCTATAAATGATCTTGCAGAGTCCTTCAATTCATTATAATCATCATCATCATCACTAGCCTGTATAGTATCTAGCCTAGAAATATGGCTGAATGGTCCCCCACTAAAAAACGGTATTTTAAAATTTGAACATAAATTAAATATGAGTAGGTAATAAAATATGAAAGTATTTCATACCTTTCATGATACAAAGCACTTTGATAATTACGTACTTTGATCTAAATTTATCTAAAATCCTATTTAACGTTCGAGAGGGCTTTAATATTGAAGGAAGTAATGAAAGCTTACATCGTTCGTACGTACAGTGAACCGCAAAACTTGAAGAACTAAAGTTTTTGGAGATACAGCAGCTTTTAATGTTGGTTTTGATTTTGAAAATCCGTACCCATATTATAAATGTGAAAGTGTGTTTATTTGTTTGTTTACTCGTATTTGTCTTGCTTTCACGTCAAAATAGAGCGACGGATTGACGTGATTTTTTGTGTGGAGATAGTTGGAGGGCTGGAGAGTAACAACATAGGCTACTTTTTATCCGGGTACCACATGAGCGAAGCCGCGGGCAGCAGCTAGTGTTTTATAATTATTTTGACTATCAATCCTACATTTGAAGATAGAAGATTTGAAGAAGTGGCCCAGAATTCTATTTAAAGACCTACATTTCAAGATAGAAGATTTGAACAAGTACGCTAGACTTCTATCTAAAAACAAAACTTTGAATGACAAAACTAAAAAAAAAAACTGATTTTGTCGGTAATTGTTGATTTAAAGTTATTTTAATTAAGAAGTTTATTAAATGCAAATACTTATATATTTGAATAGTTTAAAAAATCTTTTAAAATTAAATATTAAGTAGGTACTTTGTTCACAAACCGATGTAACATCCGTTTTAAAAGGAGCTAGAAAATTTCTATAAATATAAATTAAGCTCTAATTTAGGTTACAAATTGCTTCTATTACCTATTTCCTTCATTCACCAACATAATCAGTATCTCTACTTTTGATTCAAAGGTTGAAAATCCCGAGCGTGTACCAAAGGATTATTCTTTGAACACATTATACGAGTATGCATTAATGAACACAGTGCGGCAAAGGAAACCGAAGAAGACGCTTAGAAGCGATGATGTAGGATTAGAATCCACGGTTTTTAAAAATAAGGTTTTATTTCCTTCTTTTTTTATGAGCAGCCAGAAAGTGTCTAAAAGGTACTACCGATAGTTTTTAGAGTAGTATTAGTCACGTGTTCCTGATTACTGATATATCCCTACTGGTAGGGATAGTTGGATTTTTTCGATTTAACCCCACTTGGTAGGGAAAACTGGAAATTTTATGACCATTTATTTCTTAGATGTACGTGTATGTGATGATGATGATGAATATGATGTCATATATAGTAGGTAATAATCGAAAGCTCAACATTTCTGGCTTTCAGCTGCCGCGGCACGCTCGCTACGCTCGCTCGCGTGATTTTATGCATGTTTATTTTATTAGACCTATAACACTGTTCTTGTGCCTGAATACTCCATACAAAGCACATTGTCTAAATAAATGTATATTAAATTCAAAATTATGTATTGATTCCTTAAATAAAAGCCAATTACCCAACCCTATTTACCCCAAACACATTAAAACGGCGACAGAAAGAAAACCCACTTTGGAAATTCTCAATTCTCACAGCTCCCAAACAGCGTTATTATCTGAACAGTAAGGTTGCAAATTGCCTGCATCTATTGTTAACCGTAGTGAAATTAGAATAAACCGCGTAGAAATTTGCATAGAGTGCCGCCTCCGCTGCGCCCAAATTGAGTTCCCATGGCAAAACCAATATGGCGGTCTACTGCCGTAATCATCGGCTGTGCACGAGATTTCATCCGGTTTTAACTGGATATTAGTTTGAAATCCGTCTTTGCTTCTAAAAGTTCAGTGGCCATGACGTAGACGGCATATAATTAGCTATGTCGAGATTTCATAGGGAAATATTGGGATAATTAAAGACACAAAATTTCACTCAAAGGCATTGCCTTTCAGAGAAGTTTTAATGAGTGTTATAATGTTGGACTAAAAGTAAGTTCGTATGAGCTAGTTGCCAACTCTGGTGACGGAGTTTTTAGGCCGCCCAAAGGCCTCCATCACGGCTTAACGACTTAAAAGCCGGGACCAACAATGGACTTAACTTATAATCTCTGTTACAGTTGTAACTATTTTTTAAACCGAAAAGAAAAGCATACACCCAAATACATGTCTTATAAAACTAAACTCAATAAGTACTTATTCATATTTTTTAAAGTATAAGTATAAGTACTTACATACTTTATTTGTATAAAATATTTGATGGAAAAATATTTACGTCACTAAACTTGTTGACCTACGTATAACGGAGTCAAAACGTGCCACAGGCCACACCTGTTTACAGGTTGAAAAACAGCCGTGAAAATCCATTATTAAACAACATGGTTGCACAATATACTTTAAAATAATGCCCCAAAAGTTTTCTGTTTAACTCCGGCTGGCTGCAGTTTCGTTTCACGCTATAATTTAGTTTGGATGTGTTTATGCGTGAATTTTGATGGTTTTATTTCAAGCTCTATGTGCAATCCGTTTGGCACACGTATAACTTTGAATGTAAAATGTTTATTACAATGTCACACAAAGTATGACACGGTATCGCGGCTTTTTATTTATTTTGTAATAAAAAATAAAATAATCTCCTCTGCATATACCCTAAAATTAGATCTTGGAATAGAATTAATAGAAAAAGACATTTCACGTTTTGTCAATACGATCACTTAACTATTATATTTGAATCCAGTAGCCGTACCATGAACTCTGAGCAATGTTAAAACAAACTTAAAACATGACAACGAATGTCATTCCTAAAGCAGTACGCCTGTTTTAAGCTTGTTTTAACATTGCTCTAGGAGTTCATGGTACGGCTACAGAGCTAGTTAGAGCAGGTTAAATAGCATTGCTTTATAGCCGTACATGTATATATATTTATATATTAATATTTAGGTGTAGGTATTTAAATGTAGGTATATAATAATATGTCTTTAAATGTAGGTTCATAAATGGTCTTTTGATTTGTTTCATCTGTTGGTTTAATGTATCTTTTTTTTTTCCTATTAATTTATGATACTTAATGTCTTTTATTTCAATAATTGTTCGTAGGTATTTATTGAAGCACCACCTCCTTTCACATTCATGTTTATTCCAGTCCATCCAAAGGTTGCCTGGAAGAAATCGCTTTGAGCGATAAGGCCGCCCATTGTGCCACCGTGTATTAGTATCTAAGTTCTCTAGTTTAAGTCTGTAATAATGTTGGTGTAACAATAAAGAATTATCTATCTATCTAGGTTGAAACTTATAAGCTTGTTTCTCATTGCAAACAATGAAGACTTACGGAACAAACATGACTCAGGACTGGGTCATCTTTCAATGATCTTTCTTTTTAAAAAATCAATGCAATCTTAATTTTTTTCCAAGGTTGAGGTCAAAGTCATCAAAAATATTACTTTGAATCAATCAATCAAACAATCATACATTTATTGCGAATCATAGGTAAAAAAACAGATGATTTTGAACCATACATTTTATTAATGTTTTTACTTCTTTCCTTTCGCAGTCACAATCATACATAATCATACTCGGATCTTAGTATCCAGGAGTACAATATAATAATAACCAAAAAAGGTTTGGGTGTAGAGCGAGAAAATAGCCCCTAATGTAAATGTTGAGGTCGTATTGTAGTTTGTATTGCGAACACTAATACATGTAATGGATTATGCATGTCAATTGATCGGCACTTCAGCCTATCATTGACAGGTTTCATAAAAGCATGACGTAGGGCAACATTGCAAATGTACTCAATGAAGCTTTGTGTCAATATCGTTTTTTTAGGGTTATTAACGTATTTTCTGTCCAATTTAGATACATACTCTGTCCTAGTAAGGAAAAGGTCAAAAGTTACTTAAAGAAAGAAAGAATAAAGTTTATTTGACACACACAAGTTACAGTAAGACCGGTGACTTGTATGAAAAATGTAATGAGAATAAATGAGACGAAAGATGGTATTAGGATCATAGTAGGTCATCTATGGTCTACTAGGCCCTAAGCCTACTTCTACTCAAAAGAGGTTCTACAGAAAAGAGGTGTGATTTTACTGTGTTGTTTTTAGGGCAATACCTGGACACTACGGTACCAACATTTTAAACTCCACGATATAACCTTATTCCAAGTTTCATTGGTGTGATAGAAACACACAAATACATCAATTTTTAGATGAATAAATAGTAGGATGTATTCATTTGGGACCACATTTTGCAGAAGTTTGTAAATTTTCTGCGAACAAAGTCGGAAGCGTTATACAAGTACATCGCCTAATGGATAATGCATGTCAATTGATCGGCACTTCGGCCTATCTTTGACGTGTTTGATGAAAGCATGACGAAGGGCGAGGTATACAATATACATAACCTTGCAAATGGACTCAATCAAACTTTGGGTCAACATATTTATTGCGTGTAAAATTGCTATCAGATTGGTTATATTTTGGAGAAAGGCCTGGTCAAAAGTACCCTAAACATAAACAGGCGAGGTTGTATGAAAAATGTGATGAGAGTGAATGAGGCGAAAAAGAAGTGTCAGGATCGTAGCAAGTGGAAATCCGTGGTCTCTGCCTACCCCTGTGGGAAAGAGGCGTGATTTTATGGATGTATGTATGTATGTAAAATTGTTATTGGTCTAAATAGCATTGAAACGAAATGTTTTATATTGTTAACACTCTCCTAACTTGTACGACCCGAAAGGGGCCTAAATATATGAATCCCAATTATATTTGTCAAAAAATAATATCTAAATATTAATTCACAGAAAATTTACGTTTTGTATTTCAATTAAGTACTCCATTTTCTTTAAATCTAAATTTTTCAGTCAGAACCCAGTTATACAGGGTGAGTTTTTCAAGAGTGTATTTCCCATACAAAATCGGCATGGATATTTGACACAACTATCTGAGCGGATACTTCAAATTCAGTTACAATTTCAGCCGTGTTTGAAAACCTACCAGGATGACAGTATCCGAGCTCGAAAGCTTGTTATGAATAAAGTACCTACTCGAAGTATAAGCAGTAAGTCCTCCGGCTTATGAAGTACTAAAGCAGGGTCTCTCAAACTTTTAACAATCGGGTAAAACTGATGACTCTTTAACGGACACGGTAGGACGGTCAGACGGTAAAAATTAAAACTTCAAGGTTCCTATTTATTATTCCTTTAAAAAAAAAAAAAATTGAAACATTCTTATACTTAGGTAAATATTTTAAACAAAAAATAACATCCTTTAATTAAATAACCTAAGTTTTGATTTTTTAATTCATATTTGGAAACTACTTGAAAATTCAGGGTAAGGAAAGTCTTATTTTGGCTTGAATTTTCAGAAGTGCATATTGTTTTCCTGTCACTTAGATTTTTTTTATTATTTTTAAAACTTGCTCAAGTGGGCTTTTACAAGTTCATTGCTGGCCACATTTCGGCCCGCGGGCCTAAAGTTGAGCAGCCCTGCACTAAAGCCATATTAAGCCCGAGTACGCGTAGATAGACCACGAACGGTACACGAGAGTGTTGAACTTGTGGTATGGGTTGAAGTTAAATAATACGGTACCATTTACTATATTCTGTGGTACTATAATTTGATGTCACTTATTGTTACGTCATCTTAATATGTCTGACAGTTGAGTCTTAGACGCGGGACACATAGAAAAGACGTAAGACGCAGATGGGGCGCGGAGATTTGTCTCTTCCGCGTCCCTTTCATACAAAATGCATAGAAGCGTCGCGACGCAAAACATACAGAAGAGACGGGGCGCGGACGCAACACTGCTCGCTGGCGCCCTGTCCGCGACGCGTTCTTGTCTTACGTCTTTGTATGAAAGGGACGCGGAAGAGACAAATGTATGCGCCCCATCTGCGTCTTAGGTCTTTTCTGTGTGTCCCGCGCCTTACGAGTACGTTGTACGAAAACATTTTATGATTCTCGACAATGCCCTGTAATTCACATGCCCGGCGATGAACTTCCCCATCCCAATAAAATTTGTCATAAACTTACATAAAGCTGACCTTGGGCAATTTTTATGTGATTCAGTGAAGGAAGTTTTCCAGGGTTTTATGAAGGGATATTCAGTGTTATATCGTAGAACTCGAATCTGGAATCAATAATACTTTTGTAAAAAAATCAGGAATCTAAAAAAAATATATGTATCTCCTTAGCATGGTAGACATTAGGCCTTCACACGTAAAGTTTGGAACGCGGGAAACAGCACGCGCCGTTCCATCCCTCGCTCCGAAACGTACATGTAGATGCGCGGGGCTGACAGTTCGATTTGCATCAAAAAACTTTTTGAAATACCGTTCCACGCGCCAGTCTAAACTGCGGTCGAAACTCTTGAAAATCAATTTACACGGACAGTTTTGATCGTTTTGCCTAAATATGTCTGATTCGCCCGCGTTCCAATCCGTGGACACACTTTTTGTAGTAATTAGCACGACAGTTTGATCCGCGGTCCAAACTGCACAGATTCATCCGCGGTTTGGAACGCAGTCCAGATGCGCGGTCCGAACTTTACCGTGTGGGGGCCGCTATTGTCTCGAAATTTAGGCACATTAGGCGTGAGGCATATATAAGAGCGGTGAAAGGCGCGGGCGTGACGCGGGCGCGGCGCGGGTATAGATATGCTGGCTACAGCTACTGTATCAATGTAAATCAGCCTTAATTGCCTCCCCTTTACGACGTCGTTTGCAAACTTCTTCTGCATTGCATCGGCGCCGCGCAGGCACCTCGCCCTGACAAAGTATAAATCAGTAAATATGTAAAGGTCTAAGTTTTTTATTGTACACGACAAAAACAAAGGACAAACATAAATACTATCTCATAAGGAACAACAGCCGCAGGACTTAAAATATTTTCAGATTTGAAACCACGAGAGACAAAACTTCGCGGGCCTTGTGGAAAAGTTATAGTCGAGCTTTTGCGTCATTTGAAAACTCACCGTGACTGGGATTTCATAAAACAGTTGATTTATATTATAAAATGAACTGTAGCATGCGGTTTTACACAAAAAGGATTGTTTAGTCTACAGACGAGTAGCGTGGCAGACAAAACAATATTACCCCTTGGATTTGCCCTGACTAGCCTGGCATAGTAAGGCTAGTCTTTCTTGGCTATCTTTTACTAGATGATTAATACAATGTCAGGAGGCAATCTTTGCCTACACTTATCGGGACACTGTAGTGCCTGGGACAATATTGAGATGGAGTAGGCTTGCCCAGCACCTACACCGTCCTCTCAGCTTAACCGGCCCTAACCACAGGAAAGACATGGTCTATACGTGTGGGGCTGACTAAGTTGTAGGTTTCCTCACGATGTTTTCCTTCACCGTTTAGAGCTCGTGTTAATGCGCATATACATTTTTCTAAACGAAAAATCCATTGATGTACGGCCAGGATTCGAACCCACGACCTTCGGATCGAAAGTCGAAGTACTATCCCCTCGGCCAACATGGGTCTCACGATAAGTGCTTTTTTATGTATGAAGGTAGATGTTAATTGTGAGATTATGTTTATCTGATTATTAAGCGGCTTTTTTCTCGCGGTAATCTGATAAAAAGCAGCGTTTGTGTAGTGATGCTATTAGTACGGATTATACATACATAAAACATTAAAATATACTTACATTTATTAGACTTTGATCATATTCATGTCTAATTATTACGGCTTTAGGGAATGTTTCTTTCTTGTCACTCACTGTCATTGAAAATAAATGACAATAGATTTAGGAGAAGTTTTTAACGAATAAGACTTACAAAATGTTACACTAATAACAAGTTGATTTTAGATTTTTTGTCCTAATTATCACAGTAACAAACTTAGAATATTTGTAAAATACGCAATATCTCTAGAACTCTACATAATACAATTATGTATTACTAGCTGCTGCCCGCGGCTTCGCTCGCGTGGTACCTGGATAAAAAGTAGCCTATGTCATTCTCCAGCCCTCCAACTATCTCCACACAAAAAATCACGTCAATCCGTCACTCTGTTTTGACGTAAAAGCAGGACAAATAAACAAACAAATAAACACTCTTTCACATTTAACATGGGTACGGATTAGAACTACAACATAACATTCTTTAAAGTTAGTTTTTCTTTACTTGCATGTTAATCAGGTAATAACATCAAAAGTGTCGAAGTGAATAAAAATTGTCGCTCATTCAAAAACAACAATCTGCCTCATAATTTAAAGCTCCTCTATTACTCCCGCGGGGCCACTCGTAAATCTGACGACGTCACAACTTTTGACGCTTAAGCTATTCACACACCAACGCGTAAAATCGTTCCTTTAAAAAGTAAGCATTGGACAAAACATAAAAATACGATTGTGTTTTAAGGTATTAGGCATTATCTTTTGACTTAAGATTCTTCTGAAGATGTCAAGGATGATTTTAGATGGATGTCAAATTATTTACCACAAGAACATCATATATTATATAACATTTTTCAAGATGAATTCTATAATACTCGTAGAAATAAGTTTTCTGTTAAATCGTTTTTTTTTTTTCAAACAATTAGATCTTATTAGGATATCGCAAGTTGATTCAAATGAGCCTAAAAACGAGTATATTACAGTTATTAACTGAGCAGATCCGTTGAACAGCTCCTGACACCATCATCAAATCAGCTCGTTGTTACCACAATATTGCATTTCCACCGAGAAACTAAAATCAAATTAGATTTAAGCGGATAGATCACCGTACGGAAACTAAGCCCCATAGCGTGTTTGTTGCCCTGATTCTTCATGGTGTTGATCGCGAAAGAACAGGAGTAGAATCACCTAGCTCTTAAGACGATTCAAAGTGGTCATAGTGGTCCTACTGAATAAATGATATTTGAATTTTGAATTTTGAATAAGTGTGCCAAACTTCAGCTCAATCGGTTGAGGATAACTGCTTTAAAATTCAGTTGCAAGTTTCCATCCTAGCAAACATAAGTAAGTTAAATAAAAGCTTATAAAATATATCAACGAAACGAAATTCGCGCGTCGATGTAGTCTAATCTTTATAAAACTTTCCTTTCGTTAAAAGTTGTTCGGCGATGATTATTACCGTTGGTGTTAAGAAACTTACCTTGTTACATTTTGTTTATTATGTTTGAGAGCTTTTCGAGAAAAATGTAGTTTTGAAGTTTTATCAGCTCATTAAATAGATGGAAGTACTCAAAACTCGCACGTCTATTGTGATTTGCAAAGTTTCATGGGACTACTGAGACGCTACTTAAATAATTTGAGACTTACTTATCTGTTTGAGACGTTCTTACTCTTCAGAATCGTATTCCAAAATAACAGTTAATGTCAAAGATAAGTGCCACTTAAACTAAGTAGCTTTTAAGGTGTAGGTACATACATTTACGGTAAGAACTTAGAAATTTACTTCTTTACTAGATTTATTATAACCGTGTTAACCGAGAGGGAGTTTCGATCCTGGGAATCTGTATGCATGGTACTAACTATTAATCCTTAAAAACCCAACAAAATTTTTGTACCATGTGCCACAGCAACAGTCTGACTGTAAAATCCGTATCCGTACCCATATTATAAATGTGAAAGTGTATTTATTTTTGTCCTGCTTTCACGTCAAAACAGAGCGACGGATGTGATTTTTTGTGTGGAGATAGTTGGAGGGCTGGAGAGTAACATAGGCTACTTTTACACGCGAGCGAAGCCGCGGGCAGCAGCTAGTATTCTATACAACCATTAGTGATACGGTAACCATTACACTTTAGCGTCTTCCAGACAACATTCGAGACACAGGTGCGCTCATAGAGCACTTAGGATAAAATTTAATTGTGTACCTACCTCCAGTTGAAATCTTATCTTCGGGAACATTGCTAAGGAGGATTATGTGTGAAGTAGTGCTCCTTTGTATTTATTTTTAAACTTTGTTAAACGTTACATGATCAAATTTAACAAACATCTTTCAGTAACAAAATTACTTAGCTGTTAAGTAACTTAACCGTTACTTAGTAACGGATAAACCAATTACAATTTAAGAAGCGATGAAAACGCTAACCATTTCCAGTGAACTTCATACTATAGTCGTATTGCTCATTATACGGACTAAAATCGGACTAAAATTGAAGGAAAAAATTTCATATTTCATATATTTTTAGTCCGTACAATGAGCAATACGACTATAGTGTCGTTTTAAGTGCTGGTTAATAAACATGTTTTAATTACAAATAAGTATACAAATTCAGCAAAGAAAGCGCAGAAGCAATTTTTCTGAAAAAGATAGACTTGTATAGTCGTATTGCTCATTATACGGACTAAAATTGAAGGAAAAAATGTCATTTTTTATATATTTTTAATCCGTATAATGAGCAATACGACTATAAATAAAAGTTGCAAGGTTAATGAGATAAACGTCAAGAAAATAAATAAAAGGTACGCGATAAAATCCCGTAACAATAATTTTCATTATAATTATTATTATTGTTAAGTAAAAATTAAAATTTTGGGTATAGTGTAGAATGAATTTGCGCTCATAAACTTTAAATTGAATATCTTTTAGAATAGAAATAGAAAATTTATTTGACCAAAAATAGAACATACAAAATATAAAATGAAGCCCTGTCTCCTGGAAAAGCGTGAGCTGTGGCCCAGGAAACAGTTCTCTCCCTGATGAAGCTACTAGTAGTTTTACAAATAAACAATAGGTACGTAAGTAGGTAGTTAAAGTAAAAAAAGTAAAAAAATAAAGAAAAGAATAGTTTAAAATATATTCTCGTATCTCCGGAATACTCTGGATTTCTGCTTTCCACTTTTTTTTTATTGGCACTCCACTAAAGCGACTCCACTAAGATCACGTAGAAAGGCGGGTGGAACCACGGGGACATAGCTAGTAAGTTCAAAATATCATATTAGTATTTAGTTTGAATTTGTTTAGAATACAAATGTAAGCAAACTAAAGTTGTCACCGAGAAACTGAAATTAATATAGTTTTGCGAGAATTGCGAGTAATATCATAGTTTAGTGTTTCCTCAAGTTTTCTAATTTAAAATGATGTTTACGAGGGCGTAGAATTTATAAGGTCAAACTCTTAGAACAAGGCTTTCGGGTTTTTTTCAAATCGACGTACAAACATTCATAAACACGCATACACACTCAAAAAACAAAACCCTTGTTTCTATTTTTGTTGAGGTATTAATCCTCTTTTTTTTCTTTTGACGACTTTGACGAGACTCACATTATTCGACTGGCTTCACACTGGAGCTTGACTATTTAGATTTTAAGCGGATGGATCACCGAAAAGAAAGCTAGGCCCCATACCGTGTTTGTTGCCCTGATTCTTCACGGTGTTGGTCGCGAAAGAACAGGAGTAGAATCACCTAGCTCTTAAGACGTTTCAAAGTGGTCATAACGGTCCTACTGAATAAATGATATTTGATTTTGATTTTTTTCCGGGGGGCAGATGAATAACAATCACGTCATATTAATATTATAAATGCGAAAGTTTGGATTTATGTTTGTATATACGTTTGTTCCTCTATAACTCAACAACCACAAACGATTTGGCTAAAATTTTTTACTTTTCATTTTGGTTACTTTTCATCCGTGTACCACGCGAGCGAAGCCGCGGGCGGAAGCTAGTGTGTTATTAAGCCTTTCTAAATATGACAGGTGAATATAGAATTCCAATTTACTCATAATTTTGAATACCTACCTACACAATATTATTTTGTTTAAATTAATTATAACAGCATAATTAATCAGTTGATTAATTATTTAGCCAATCTCACTCAAGCCTTAATAATGATTTACTTGTGTAATGAATATGCTAATGGTATGTTTTGATGTACCGGTATGTACATTGTGGGCGAAATTAATCATTTTGAATGAACGCGAATGTTCCATCGTAAAGTATTAACTGTCTATGAAACCGTTGTAATGTAATGAAGTACTAATTAATTTTCAGTTGCAAATATCATCATCATGATTTCAGCCCGTTAGTATTCAATAGATTTATTCAATTCTACTTCTATCAGTTCTAGTAGTATATCCCGGGTCGGATACTGATTGTAAAATAAAGTACCTATTCCGCGAGTATTTTTTTGCTCTTGCCGAGAGCAAAATCTTTCCCCTAAATGAGGATAAAAAGTAGCCCTCCAGCAAGCTATCTCCACACAAAAAATCACGTCAATCCGTCTCTCTGTTTTGACGTGAAAGCAGGACAAACAAACAAACACTCTTTCACATTTATAATATGGGTATGGATTTTCGATCGAGCGAGCGAAGCGAGCGAAGATCTTAGTGGTAAGTTGGGCGATTTTGCTTTGTATATTTGTATGTTTGTATGTTTCACGAATTGTTGTTCGCGCATAACTGTCGAACCGTTCATCCAATCTGCATGAAACTTGGTAGGTCAATAGGTTGTGGTAAGGAAATTTACGGTGGAGCATATGAGCTTAATCGATGAAGGGGTTGTGAAGATATTAGGTTCCCAAGGAGGTAAAAAATTATGAAAGTAACACAAATATATTGAGTGGGGTGTCATACGAAAGGGCTTATTTTGTACATTCCAAAATGGTTTTTATTTTTAATCTAGGATGTATAGTTTTTGAAATACGACCAAAGAACAAAAACTACGAAACCAGAGCTGCAAGAGCTCCCGTTTCATAGAGTTTCGATGTCTTCGTAGCTCATTGACTGGTCGGTCTTAAAAAGAGAGTGGCATCGTTGCGGTTTGGTTTGCAATGATGAAAATTTTTTGATAAAGAATGAAAATAATTGGGGTAAAAAAAGTTAAGTAAGTACCTAAACAAATAATATTGAATGGGGTGTCAAATGAAAGGTCTTTATTTGTACATTCCAAAATAGTTATTATTTTTATTCTAGGACGTATACTTTTATAAATACGACGAGAATTCATAAATACCTATGAAATGAATGAAAAATTAGACACGACATTATGTACCTATTGCATACATGCCAGTATTTTTTACCATGAAGAGCTAGCGCAATAGGCATACTCGGCAGTAGTTGCACTTGCAATTATAGGGGTAGTCAGAAGAAAGTCCAAATGTAAGCCATCTACGGTGCGCGAGATCTCAGTTCGGGGCGAACTACTAGTAGTAACTAGCTCTGTGCCAAGTGACCCTAACAGTATCTTGGGAATTCGCCATAAATTAGAGGTTATCTCGAAGCGTCTGGTAAATGTAATATGCTTGTAATAATACCAGTTACCCGATAGTTTGAATAAATTAACTGTCAGATTAAATTCAAAGTTATCTTGTTGCCTAATAGCATTATCTACACCTAACCTGACTGAATTACAGAACCTTCATAACACAATAATTCCTATTCACATACTGAGCAAAGTGTCCACTGGTGATAAATCTTGCACAAGTAAACTTGCACGAGCGACTTCCAACGTTTAAACGCTCGCGCAAGTGGACTTCTGCAAGTTTTAGTGACCGATCGAACTTGCTGCAAGTCCCACGTGTATGCAAATAGAAAAATTGCGGTCAGTGGAAACTAGTCGTCAATTGATTTCTGCAAGTTGCGGAAGTTACTTGCCAGTGGACATGGGTTGGCATTTTTTACCTATTCGATCTCTTACGAAGGTATACTGTAAGTATGTATATTAATATTCAACAATTATTGCTTAGTAATCGAACCACTTCATGTATGATTTTATGACACCTTATTTTCAAAACGGAAGCACTATAGGTGTTGTTCAAGTTGACTTCCCTAGCTCTCAGATTTTTAAAAGAATAACAACACAACAGGAAGAAAAATAGGTTAAAGATGAACTTGCAAATTTTTTTTTATTATTATAATTTATTTTTGTTAAAGAAAAATTTAATGTTTTTGACGTAATAACGTCTTCTAAATCGATGAACGCCGGCAGCACGCACGAAAAAGTGTCACGTTCCTTGTGCAAGCGAGAGCGTGGAACAAGCGATAGAGAAGCACGATCGTTCATCAATGTTTTCTTATGAGGTTATCACGTAAAATTATCGTCCTTCTTTACAGACAACCATTTTTTTTTGTTGCAGACAAAGCTCCATCAGAGGCAACGTTCCGCGGCGCAGAGTTCCTCTCATATGACCTCACGCAGACCGGCGGGGAGCCGATAGTCAGCACCCAGGATGCCATCTCACTATACTTCAAGACACGGCAACCGAACGGACTTCTATTTTACACTGGTAAGAACGTCTTAAGTACTTTTTATTTACTTTTTATTAGATATTTAAAAATATCAAAATACATGAAGCTCATTTGGTTGTACAATTGAGCTTTCTAAGGTCCTTTTCGTTGTCAACAAGTGATATCACTATCAATGCTGATACAATTCTAAAACGGACATTTATTTATTTATTTATCTTATGGAAAACCAACAGCTAAAGTAAATATCACTAAACAAATATTTAATATATGATGATATATGATGATATAATGATACAAAAAAAAATATCACAAAATTGTGATATTTTTTTTGTATCGTTAAAGTCGCTATGTTCTTTCATAATTATTTCTATAACTAGCAAAAAGAGGTTTTAGTGCCTAGTATTGTCATTTTTCTTTTTAACCGACTTTTTTTTTATTCTCCCACGTCTTGCAGATTTTGCAGATAGATAGAGATAGATTTCTCACTTAAATTGTATTATCCCTAGGCCACGAAGCAGACTACCTGAACTTGGCAGTCCGTGATGGAGGGGTCTCCCTCACCATGGGCCTGGGGAACGGCAAGCAGGAGATCCACATCAAGCCGCCGAAGACTCGCTTCGACGATCACCAGTGGCACAAGCTAACTGTGCATCGGAAGATTCAAGAGGTAATTTTTATACTGACGTGAATCTTTAAAGACCTTTTGACGACCTCTGTGGCGCAGTGGGTGAAGGCCCGCCTGTGACGCAAGAGGTTGCGGGTTCAATCCCCGCCGTGGGACAAATGTTTGTATTATCTGCAAATATTTGTCTCTGGTCTGGGTGTTTTCTATGTATATTATGTATGAATTTACAAAAAAAAATGTAAGTATTTAAGTAGTATATCAGTCATGTGGTTGCCATAACACAAGCTCTGCTTAGCTTGGGGCTACATGATGCTGTGTGAAACGTCCAGCATTATTTAAAATTTATTTATTTAAACAAGCAATTCATTCAAAAATAAAAAAACCCGGCTGAACTGAAAAGTTGGATACAGCATTATCATAACAATCACAAAATTAAATTACAATTTTATTACTATGTATATGTAGGTATCTAGGGTTCGATGCCGTGCGCTTTTTCCTAAACTTTGTTGTCACAGTTGACACACAGATGGCTCTGTATGAAAATTAAATGCGTGCGATATTTCTTAAATATGAGATATCTCCTAAATGGCTGAACCAATTTCGATGCAGTTTGTTCTAAACGTTGCCTGTGACTAAATAGAAAGTTTTAGTATGCGTTTTGTTTAGCAATAACATTTAGGGCGAAAAATAAATTTTCAAAAATTTTGGAAGTCGATTTAGTCTTCGAAGATGTAATGTTAGATTTTTCAAAAAAATATATTTGATATCAGTCCACCAACCTCTTGATTTTGACATGGATTTTGATATGATGGCGTGATTTTCATTTTCTAAATTGACACATTGTTGCATTTTCTAGCCGCACTATTTGATTTATCGAAATAAAAAGTATCCTAGAGCACAATCGAGATAGAGACGATTCTAACGATACCTCATTCATCAAAATCCATCCAGCCGTTTAGGAGAAACGTGGTAATAAAGAATATTACTTACATACGAACGAACCCACCCACATACATAGAAACGCGCGATCTACATAACCCTGTGACTTGACAGTCAGCCGGGTAAAAAGGATGACTCACGCTCTCACGCTAGACCGTGACGGGTCCGAGCCGAGCGTCGGCGTCGGCCGTAGTACGGTCAACTAATTATTACATAATTTGCATGAACAATCACGCTGTACCGAGTGACGGCCGAACAACGGACAACGCCCCGGCTTTGTGACCGTGCCACGGCCAAAGCTCGGCTCGGACCCGACACGGTCTAGCGTGAGTCATCCCTAAGGTTCAAAAGTACTATGCTTATTCGTTCGTTGTTTGTGAAGAAATTAAAAATCAGTTTACTATTCATTCCGGCAGAAAACTAGCGTTATAGGAATTAGGTACAGTAAAACCAGGAAAAGAATGCGTTTCAGAAAACATCGGAAACAATCGTATAAAATTACAAAAACGAATAACGAAAAGTCATTTGGAAATGAAAATTACTCATAATTTCAACTTTATCGCAAACAAATAAATATAAATGTCATTTTTAAGAAAAGTAAATTAGTTGCAAGCCGTGAGAGCTGCGCTGATAATGACGTGCACGCATTCTATTTTGTGGAATCATACACTGCTGTCGGACATATTTGGAAAACACAGAATAACCGAGGTCCAATATAAAGCTTGAAGTACTGTACATAACTGAGACAAGCTCTGCTTACTTTGGAGTTAGAAGATGCTGTGTGAAATGTCCAGCATTATTTTATTCCTATTTCTAAATTGGCAAATTACTTATTATGATTATTTGAGTTTGCGTCTTCTATTCATATTTCATTATTTACTTACTTTTGATGCTGACTGTATACCACTTTCCTAGCATTTTAGTATTCCTTGAACCAATCGATAGGTTTATGAAGTTCTAGCGTGCAAGCCTTCATCAAATAACCATTAATTACTTAAAACGAAAAACGATCCGTATCTGAGTATACTAGTAAACGAAACTACAGTAAATGTATGGGTCGTTTCAACAGCCTACTGTAGACTAGTAATGTTGTTTGACTAAACCATCCTCTTCATTAGAATGTCCAGCATTTATTATTGTTATTATTTAGCATGTCAAAGTTTAACATCTCGGGAATATGGAGTCCCAGACCTTTGATAGGCATGCATGGGACCGAAGCCAAAACACAGAGGCCCTTTAGACAATTTCGTTTTTATTGTCATGAAGACACATGCCATACTGTAAGTGTATAAGTACACTGTAAAAATGCATGCACGAATATGAATAGTTTAAAAAAAATTGTACTTATCCCTGTTCTATCAGTTATCTGTTTCTTATAGTGTAAGTTTTAATTCTTACATTTTGTTAACATTTTCGATACTTAAATTGATAATATTAAACGTGAAATCCCTGTTTCCCATACCCGCACGCTAAATTGTAAGATTACGCTAAATTGTCGTAAAATACCAAACAACAGTACAAAGTAAATTCAAGTATCAATTCGAAGAATTCCCGGAATTAACTGAACTCGGCGTCCTACCCGCAAATAATCCACAAATTATTCGGGCACTGCGGGAGCGGTCCAATTCTACCGCGCGATTTATCGTCGGCAAATTGGTTCTATTACGAAGCCCATACGAAAAACATCGATCAGCATGACTAATTACGGGGCTCAGGATGTTTTGCTACGTAGGTATTTCCAACTATTCTGTTATCCAGCTAAGTACCTACATAGTTGTACTATTTGTTTAAAATCTCTATACAAGTTGGGCCGTGGTTTGGCCCGCATCGAGATTCTCACAAAAACCGGTCATCATAATAGGGATGATGCCAGGGTTAAAAAAAAAGAATTTAGTCAGTCAGTCAGATAATATAAAAAATTAGACACGTAGTTTTTGCTTTAAAATTTTAATAAAAAACTAGTGGAAGTCCGTGGTCTCTGCCTACCCCTGTGGGAAAGAGGCGTGATTTTATGTATGTATGTATGTATGTATAAAAAACTACTTAAATAAAACGCACGCTCTACACAATTTTTACGTTATGCATGCCACATTTTAACTCAATGTATCGAAGTAATATTTTGATTTTGCATAAAAAGCAAAAAATACGTGTCCAATAGGTATATTTTATTACTCTACTTAACGGAAAATTAATTTTTATCATCATCCCTGTAGTGTTTGTACTTTGTATCTATACAATAGATATATTACATTGTCTCATGTACACCAGTTGAGGGCAACACTGAGCCGTCAATCGTCAGTCTAGCGGTAGACGCGGTGCGGGTTGGACGTGCGCGTGTGCTCGGATCTGAGTGTAGTAGTGAGCCAGTGAAGCACCGATACATTAGTGATTTCTCTTTGTGTGATAGTGATCACTACAAGTGGCGACGAGTATAAAAATCAGTAAATAAATTTATTTATTCGTTTAAAAGGGAAGGAAGGTGACAGTGAAAAATAGTTGAATTTTATACAATCCATACTGGGTATTTTTATACCGTATTTATACTTTCTTACTAGGCGGACGTAATAGTTTAATCCTATTCTATTAAACGAGCAATATTTGTTTGTTGTTTGAAATTTGAAGTTCGTTTGTATGTACCTACTGAGGTTCTCGAAAACGGCTCTAACGATTTCGATGAAATTTGCAGTACGGGTGTTTACGGAGGCGAAAAATAGATCTAGCTAGGTCTCATATCTGGGAAAAGCCGTTTTCTTGGCATTTTCACGCAAATAGGTTTACCAGTGCAATGTGGTTCGTAATCGAACCACTAGATAGCGTTATGCATCCGAGCAGAGCTCGGTCGCCCAGATATTAGTAAAATTAATCTGAAAATAATTCCAGTGAGTCATCCGTTTTATTCCACTCTTTTCTACTTGAATCGTAAAAGTTCAAGTTGGTATGGATGAAGAGAAATAAAAATAAGAAAAAAACCATTAGATGATTATGTACCTTCCTTATCTTTTGAAAAAATTAAAAGAACAGAAATTGCTACTTACTGTCAAATTATTCCGTGTAGATAAAATAGGAATATCTAGTCGAATGAATCATTGTTGTTATTGAATAAAGTGCAGGGCGATGGCATTGAACGACATACCTACCTACCTAGATTTTTATAAACTTTCCTAGTGAGGTCAGCGACCTACTAATATTTTATAGGCAGTTAGGTACAAGGAGTCGTAATGATAGGGACGATTCCTTAGGTAGGTACATAAAGGTTGTTTTGAAAACCCTTTATCGAGTTGTTTTGTTATTGTATTTTGACTGAGATGGAGGGTACACCGTTTTGTCTGCACATAACTTCTATCTCGCAAAGACTTCGGTTACCCGTGATCATGGTGCATGCAACTGTGTTGAAATATCGGGAAGCAAGAAGACTCAATAATCATGAGTGTTTTCTATTCTATTCAATTGGCCTCTTGGCCCAGTTGGTGGTGGCTCTGCCTTCTGTGCTGCGGGTCGTGGGTTCGATTCCCATCCAGGACGGGCATTTGTGTGATGAACATGGATGTTTGTTCTGTGTCTGGGTGTTGGAAAGTGTAATAAATGTGTATTTACAAAAAGTATATAAGTATTCTATCGGTTGTCTGGTTCCCATAGAGCAGGCTTTGCTTGTTTTGGGGCTGGATGACGCTGTGTGAGGTGTAACGATATTGAATTATTTATATTTATTCTATTTTCTATTTATAATTTGTATAGATAGATTTTATGTAAGTACCTATTAGTACCTAAGATTTAATATCTGTTTATTAACGTTATCGTTTAAACGGAGCATACCTAGGTAAGTACTATAAATATTAATTAATAGGCATCAAATAATAATCATAACAGCACAGGCCTTTTCATTCGGTTAGATATTATTATTATTATTATTATGTTTTGTGATCTACATGAGCTCGGCTCAGAGAAAAGCCGGTAATTATCTAGGGCACACGGGCCTAGGCCAAGTGTGCACTGGTTGTAGGTTGGGCATTGTTATTTGTTTGTAACATTTCAGAAGAGGAGTCATTTGTAAGAATTTTCTGACTATCCTACATGTATTTAGTATTATAGCTTTCTGTAGTAGAACAAAGATCTGCTTTGGTAATTCCAGCATATCCAGGGACTGGAACAGCTGGTTTGGAATAACTTACAGCTGGTTTGGAATAACTAACAGCTGGTTTGGAATAACTAACAGCTGGTTTGGAATAACTTTATTATTATTATTATTATTGATTTTCGATTCTATCGACTCTACTCATTACCTAAATGTATTTGTGTTGCAATAAAGCTTTTCATTTCATTTTCATTTCATAAAGCTTTTCATATGAGTCGGTTGATTAATGATGAACACAGGCCAAAGCCAAGTGCACATCATGTGGGGTTGATATGAGGTTTGATGTTATTATTATTAATATTATTTGTACTTATGTTAAGGTTCAACATCTTGGGACTATGGAGTCCCGGACCTTTGATAGGCATGCATGGGGCCGAAGCCAAAACACAGCCCTTTTGACAACTTTGATTATTTGTTATTATTATTGGGGTCATAGTGCCTACTTACAATCAATAAAATGAATAATCATAGATTTTTATTAGAATTGAAATAAACCAACTCTTTGATTTTCATTAAATTAAAAATATGCAGATACCCACAACAAAATAAAAATCTTGATTTTCATTTAATTGAAAATAAACTGGATTTCCATTAAATTGAAAGTACTTACCTATGTTATGTTACAAATTGAATTTGAGACTGCACACTTCTTTTAAATAAGAGGTAGATATTATACGTATGTGCGTACCATACGTATGGACTTTCATTAAATTGGAGGTGACTTTCATTGAATTGGAGGTATCTAGACGTCTATTTAATTGGATGTATGGACTTTCATTAAATTGGAGGTGACTTTCATTAAATTGGAGGTAAGGACTTTCATTAAATTGGAGGTGACTTTCATTAAATTGGAGGTAAGGACTTTCATTAAATTGGAAGTGACTTTCATTAAATTGGAGGTATGGACTTTCATTAAATTGGAGGTGACTTTCATTAAATTGGAGGTAAGGACTTTCATTAAATTGGAAGTGACTTTCATTAAATTGGAGGTATGAACTTTCATTAAATTGGAGGTGACTTTCATTAAATTGGAGGTATTGACTTTCATTAAATTGGAGGTGACTTTCATTAAATTGGAGGTATGGACTGTCCGTGGCACCGATGTTGTACAGGTGTTTGTTGAGGGGACAGTGACCTGTCAGGGTCCTGTGATTATTTTGAGGTATTTCCTTTGTAGGTTCATCAGGCGACGTGTCAGTCGTGGTGTGGCTGCTGGTATCGCTGCTCTGGACTGTCTGCAGTCCGTCCACCGATCATTGTGAAGGTTTTAGGTGATTTTCCGTATCTAGGTGTGTAGCTGGGAGAATGGCAGAGAAAGGATTGGAGCTGGGCTTTCCATTTGTGTTTCTGAGCCCTTTCTGACTAGTCATCTGCGGCGTCGTTTCCCAGTGATCCACTGTGTCCCTTGATTCATTGCCGAGTTACCCTGTTCCTTGCGGCGATACTCTCAAGGGCAAGGTGACATTTGTATATGAGCTTGAAGTTGCACGTTTGGCTCTCCAGTGCTCTGAAGGTTGCTGTACTGTCGGAAAGTATTCGTAGGCCGTAGTCTTCTATCCCTCTCCGCTTGACAGCAATGGCAGTTGCGGTTATGGCCACACATTCGCATTGGATAATGGAACTGGTGAGCTTAGTGTACTCCGACGCCGGTTCCCTGGTTTGTTTCGATCCGTCAGCATAGACCTGGGCCTGTATTCTATTAAATGACAACCGCTTTGGTTTTGGTTCGAACTCTTAAATGTCAGCCATTTGGTGAAATAGTAGAATAGCTTTTCAAAAATTTGTACTGCCAAAGTTCAAAACCTCACCACAACTGAGTCGTTTGTTATTAGTAGTCATGGAAACAGTCGCTTTAGTTGAGGTTTTGGTTGAGGTTGATAAAAAGTTCGGTACCGGAATCGAGCCCCTGGACTTAGTGTTTCCTGAGTTCCTGACTGATGTCTTTGGTTTTCATGTATCTGTAGTTTTTGGAGATGTTGATTGTCTGGGGATCTTATCACAGTCACACGGGGCGCATATAAGCGGTTCGTGTGATATCGATCTGTCTAGGATACATGCGTGAGAGCTCCTGGTGTTCTTCCATAGGTTCAGATGTGAGTCTGATCGACCAGTGTCGCTTCCTGGTGTACGTAGGAGTCTAGTGGGATGAGGCCCAAGATTATCTCCATGGCATAGCTGTCGGTGTGTTCTCATGCAACCCGTTATTGCAGAGCATGCCAGTCTTTGAAAGCGTTGTAGTTTGGTAATTGCAGTGTTGAGTTTAGTCTTTTCCACCGAACAATAGCACCATATGTCACTTTTGGTCTTACTATGGCTGTGTATAGCCATATGGTTATTTTGGTGTTAACTCCCACAATTTCCCAAGTATTCTGCTGCTTTGAAAGAAGAAAGTGCATGCTCTCTATAGTTTGTGGTCAAGATGCTTATTCCAAGCAATTTTCTGTCCAGTATGACTCCGAGATACTTGACTTCGTTGGTTAATTTGAGCTCAGTACCTATTGAGAAGTTTGGGGGGTCTTATATTGCTAAGTTTCTCTTGTGTAAACATTATGAGTTCTGTTTTGGTTGAGTTGACTGATATACCGTGGCTAGTGCCCCAGGTTTCCACCATTTTTGAAGGCTGTTTTCATCGTGTCACATAGTGTACTCTCGAAGCATCCAGTCGCTAGGATGCATAGATCGTCTGCATAGGGCGAGATCGTCTGCATAGCCTCCGGTCACGAGCCCGCGACAATTTAGTTTGCGGATAAGTCGTCAACTACTATGTTCGAGAGAAGGGGTGAGAGGACGCCGCCCTGGGGGCAGCTCTTGCTACAATTCCTCTGGTCGTTTTGTAACTGTTAGCTGAATCGCTCTGTATGTCGTTTATCCATTCTGCTAGCGTCGGCGCGATCTCGTATCTTTCCAGTGCTAGGTTTATACTGGTGAATGTCGTTTTATCAAAAGTGCTTTCTATATCCATGAAGGCACCTACTGTCGATTGTTTTGCTGATCGTCCGTCTCCGATCCGGGAGACTACGCTGTGGAGAGCGGATTCTGTCAAATTTGCAGGGCTATAAGCATGCTGGTTGGGGTGAAGTAGGTTGTGTAGGAGGGTGTTACCTCTGATTTCCTGGTCACATAATCTCTCGAGGGTATTGAGAAAGACGACTTTAGACTGACTTGCCGGAATGATTTTGCTAGTGCGTAGTCGCTCTTGCCTGGTTTGGGTAAAAATACTATCTTCACTTCCCTCCATTTTTTTTGGTATGTTGCGATGAGCTATTCTCCTCCTCATGTTGACTAGGTGGTCGGCTATTAGTGAGCTACAACATATTAGTAAACCCGGGAATATTCCGTCTAGTCCCGGTGATTTGAAGGGAAGAGAGCTGTTGATTGCCAGAGTACCTTTTCTCTGGAGACAAGATTTTGGGGCTACGTTCCAGTCTTGGTTGCCTGCTGCCCTGTCGCAGTGCAACATCCATTTGTGAGATGCCGTTATTTGGCATCCAGGAAAGTGAGTCGCCAGCACTAGTTCGCTGGTTTCTTCATCTGTTTTGTGTAGTTGTTATTGTACCTTTTAGGGTGTCCGATGGTACGTTCGGGATAAGGCGATAGTATGCCTTTGATTGTGAACAGGCATAAAGTACCCATGTTGAAAAATATAAATGAGACAGATAATGACACTGAAGTTAGAGATCGAGATAAGTTACAAAAGGAAAAGGAAAGGAATGAAGGAACTGGACAGGGACTACGAAGGAATGTGGTGTGAAAATGAAAATTAGTGGTAGAAGAGACCAATGGAAATGAGGATCAGATAAATTAAATTAAATTAAATTAAAGATAAAGATATAAATAAAGCTATAAAATTAAAATTTAATGCTAAATTAGAAATGATTGATTGTCTTAGTAAATAATAACTAAATGATTATCTATAGTATTGATTACATTTAAAACAAAATAAAATTTGTTAAAAAGGAAGGGATGTAGTGTTTGTACTTTGTATCTATACAATAGATATATTACATTGTCTCATGTACACCAGTTGAGGGCAACACTGAGCCGTCAATCGTCAGTCTAGCGGTAGACGCGGTGCGGGTTGGACGTGCGCGTGTGCTCGGATCTGAGTGTAGTAGTGAGCCAGTGAAGCACCGATACATTAGTGATTTCTCTTTGTGTGATAGTGATCACTACAATCCCCTTTCTTATTAAATGTTAATGTAAGTTTGTTTATTTGATAAAAAAATATTGCTAAAAATCTTTTGATGCACGGCCGGGTTCGAACCCACGACCTTCGGATCGAAAGTTGATGCCCTAATCGGCTAACACGCCACGGCTTATAAAAATTTGAAAAACTTGTCTAAAGATGTTTATAATTATCTTATTTATATAAAAAAAATTGCTGGACATTTTCACACAGCGCCATCTAGCCCCAAACTAAGCAAAGCTTGTACTATGGGAACCGGATAACTGATCGAATACTTGTATATTTTTTGTAAATACATAAGTACTTATAATACTTTATAACACCCAGCCACAGAACAAACATCTATGTTCATCACACAAACGTTTGTCCTGTGTGGGAATCGAACCCACGACCTACAGCACAGAAGGCGGAGCCACTACCAACATCCATATTGTTTGATATGACTAAGAGGCCAGTCATATCAAACAATATGGAGTCAAGCTTTGTTGCTAGTACACAAAGGGACATAGTTTACTTAAATCCCTTCCCAGTCCTTGGACATTCCTTACTAAAGGGCACTATTCATGTTGTTTTGTGAACTAACGCGTATAATTAATTTAAACGGGCATTCTCGCTGTTATGGGCGTCTGTGGAGACATAAATTGGAGAAATTCCATTATAATGTGACAAAATAGAGTAATAGAGCTATTATAACTCAGTTCCTTGACTTGGCACGGTAGACAGGTTTTGATCTACATTAAGGGAGTGGCCACACTGCGTTTTATGCGGCGCGTTTTTGAGCTGCGCGTTTGATCGATACAAACACGCTGTAAAAACGAGCTGTGAACGCGCGTTTGTATCGACGGCTTCCTTCCCACAGAATAAATAGGTATTGTATCCAAACAAATGCGATGTGAACGCGCGTTTGTATGGATACAAACGCGCGTGGCCACTCCCTAAGTGTTTGAGATTTTTTGAGGATGTCTAGAGTAGTCAAAAGCATGTCCGATTAAGAAACGTGCAAAACTTTATCTTACAAATAGATTCTACGGGACAAGTTGCACTATATTTATGGATCTTTTTGAGTATACATTTTTCTTTTTATAACTCTAAGCGGTGAAGGAAAACATCGTGAGGAAACCCGGGGCTTAGTCAGCCCCAGACTTATTGACCATGTGTTTCCTGTGGAAATCGCCGGTTAAGCTGAGGAGTTGGTTTAGGTGCTGGGCAAGCTCCATCTCAACAATGTCCCAGGCACTACAATGTCTCATTAAGTGCAGGCAAAAGTTACTTCCTGACACTGTATAAATCATCTAGTAAAAGAAGTAAAGGCCTAAGTTTTTTTTTAGTATAAATATAAGGAAAGTGATTTGAAAACAAAAATAACAACTACTAAAACAAACAATTTAATTTCAGGTATCTTCTGGAGCCATGAGTTTCTGCAGGGTAAGTTAATATTTTCTTACTAATGATAGTAAATTGTAGATCAAAGCGAGCGCGAGTAAAAAACCTTTGTAACTCATTTTGCAATTTTTTAACAATTTAACAATTTAAAAATGTAGAATTGGGGCTAAGGAGAAAGTTTTTGTGATAATTTAACTAAATTAAAAATGAAAACTAGTTGAATCATTATGCCAAAGTTCCACTGAATACTTGGCTTCTATACAATATCTTTGTAAACTATTGATAAACCAACTACAGATCAAAAATACGTTATTAATTATGCTTATTTTAAAGTTTCTATCAAAATCACCATTACCCTATAGAAATGTTCTATTGGGCCTTCAATAAATCTTTCAGGAACTATGTCATGACATCAACAAACCACTCGATTAACTTTCTTTATTTCTTCGTTTCTTTCATCATCATCACCATTTACATTTACACCATTATACTGGACATGGACCTTCTTGAAATCCAGTTTTTGATACATAATATTATCATTCAACCATCTCTCTTCTTTCATATCTGGGTCTGGGTGTTTTCTATGTATTATATGTATGTTAGTAGTATATCAGTCAGGTGGTTCCTATAACACAAGCTCTGTTGACTTTGGAGCTACATGATGCAGTGTGAAATGTCCAGCATTATTTATTTATTTATATTTGTTTCTTTGTGTCTTACTTTCTTTCAATGTTACTATTATCTATATTGCCTTTTTCATTTCAAAGACCTCGTTAAACTCCGTTCCCTGGCCTTCCTGTTTACTATTTTCCGTTTGCCCTCGGAACGCGGTGCATTATTAATTTCTATTTTCACTTCCATGCTGTATTGTACTCCAACCCATTGTCAGTTGTCTATTCAACCACACTCCCTATTATGGACTGTTGAGTGTGTGACTATTGCCTATTAAATATTCAAACAAAATGGAAACTTATTTTTGTTACCAATCGGTGCTGCAATAATAATTATTTGTCAACAAAACTAGTAATTATGTTATGAGTTATGCAAGTACTCCTTAAAATAGAAAATTTAATATTTCAAAAGATACATGCTATAAGGGACCTTGATTGTCTATCTTTGATAGTGACAATCGGTCTCTCAAACTAACAAATATGACAGTGATCACGCAAGTAGTCTCTGTCACTCTCATCTCAACGAGACCCAACGCGACAAAAGGTACATACGCAATTGTTTTGACCACAGTTTTGACAGTTTGAGACTAATTTGAGGTTTGAGACAAGTTAGACAATCAGTTTTTTAAACATTTAGATACAAATTATGTGATTTTACATTGTACTAAACGAAACTCACTAGAACTTAACTTTTTAGTTAAAAGATCGTTCACCAAAAAGTAAATACTGTTTTGCATTATTAATACGGTGTTCTCAGTAAATACCATTTGTAACCATTATAGCGAGTCGGAAGCTCGTCTATATAAATTGACACAATTAAGGCATCGTAGGTAGGTACTTAAATAGCGTATAATTAATAGCTTTTTCATTTTTAAAAGCTTTTTTGTTTTATCCCTAATGAATCAAAATTAATAAAAAAAAATACGTTTCGGAATTTACAGGAACATTAGGTAAACCTGATAATAAATTTAAATTTGACGTTATGTTAGTTTGTCAATTTGTCCATTATTATTAGTATATTTGTTATGTTTATTATTTTCGAACTGTTATTATCTAAATCCCAAATAATTATGAATAAAACATCGGGAAATTGTAAAAACATGCTGCCGCAGAATTATTAATAAGTGGAACAAAGCTTACCAAAGTTTCATTTATAACTCAAGTACCTATCATAATAATAGAAACAGAACTTTATAAAAGGAACCGCCCCTATACCATCTGTTCGACTTTGCAACACTCACACCCGAATATTAAGCTACTTAAGTAGTTTAAGTGGAGCTTAACATTGACATTAACTGACTTTAACTGTCATTTTTGTATACGATTCTGAAGAGTAAGAATGTCTCAAATAGATAAGTACGTCTCAAATATTTAAGAACCGTTTCAGTATACGTGCAAAGCGTCCATTTTGTGGGCAATGACTTGAAAGGGAACAAAATTAAACGTTTTATATTTAAGGAAAAAGTAAGTAAGTTTTGACCCTATGGTCAAATCTGGTGACGGAGTTTTTAGGTACCCTGAAGGCCTACGTCATGGCTTAAAGACTTAAAAACTAGAACCTTCCGAAGCACGGAAGCGCTCAGGAATTGATGCCACTTGCGGTCACCAAATTGTGACCGAAATAGAAGCAGGCCAGATAGAAGAGACGGGGCGCAGACATTTGTCTCTTCCGCGTCCCTTTCATACAAAATGTGACGGCGCCCCGTCTCTTCTGTATGTTTTGCGGTGCGACGCTTCTATACATTTTCTATGAAAGGGACGCGGAAGAGACATAATGTTTGCGACGCGTCCTCGTCTTACGTCTTTTCTGTATGTCCCGCGCCTTAGCAAGCTACGCAACGAGCGCATATGCAGGCAATTACTTGAGAGGAAACAGAATTAAACGTTGTTTATGAAAAAAGTTTTACCCAGTATTTACAGAGACTAGAAACCTATCTAGTTTCACAGTTCATACAAGTGGAACAACTTAGTTTCTTTGTTTTAGAGCTGCAGGTGCTCCAATAGTTCCTGAATGCAAATTAATTTTACTGAAGCGTGTTTGGCTAATTTCCTAGCGGCTTATGCATCACGAAGGGGCTAATTACACTTTTTGTCTTGGAGGAGGAAATGAAGTCAATGCGAGACCGTGCTGCATATTGAGGCCAGCTAAAGTTTTTGTAAAGTAAAAAAGCAAGATAGGGCTATCTATAGACGTCTAGACAGTTTGAGTGGTACTATTTAAGGAATTCAACAAAACATAGGAAAACAACCAATCAAACAGATCGTTTATTTGTAACTAAAAAAACATAAAAACATACAAACATAATTAGTTACTCTTCTGGTAATCATTCACACCGGAGTAAACTAGGTAGTTTAAAATGCGGAAGACATTCAATTTGCAATCAAAACATAGGTAGTTCATGTGAAAGCCAAATTCAGTAGCCGTTTTCAATAAGACCACTAAGATTACTTGAAACGTCTTAAATTATTCTCCTTTACTTATGATTCTTTATGACTCATCATCAAAATCATCTTCCAGCCCTTTTCCCACTTACTTGGGGGGGGGGGGGGGGGTCAGCACAACATGTATTCTTCTTCCATTTCCCTCTATCAGCCGACATCTCAGCAATCTCACCATTCACCCCTTTCTTAATCATGCCAACTTTCACACAATCCATCCATCTTTTCGTTGGTCTACCTCTACTCATATATCCATCTGTTCTTTATGTCTAATTTCGTATAAAGAATCGAGACAACAAACACAAATTGAGCGAAGGTCTCTTTTCAGAAAATCGTCGGTCTCTAAATTGCGATGCTCCAGTATGGTTTTAGAACAAAAAGTACTACAGTAGAAATTCTTCCTCAGGTCTCAGCAATAGTGGACGACGTGTACATGGAGCACTCCCACGTGGCCGGCACCTTCACCATGCTGGCCAGCTCTCGTGCCCACGTGGGCGGGTCTCTGAATGCCAGGGCTTTACCCGGAGCTAGGGTGCACAATAACTTTATCGGCTGTTTGAAGAAGGTATGTAGGGTGATTAAGGTAAGGCTTGCATGTGGAGAAATGGTCGTGTTGTAATTTTTTGTTTGGATGATATCGTAGCAAATATTTTGTCTAAAGAGCATTTGAGCCTATAAAGCTGAAATGACTGTCAATGTCAGATCACGGTATTTTTGCAACTGAAGAATGTGGCACGTAAAATTTGGTGACTGGTTTTCAGAAAAGTTTTAGGAACAGAACGCTGAACATTTAACGTACTTTCAACACATACATGTTCAGCTGTAAATGCGACTAGCGATCCATTGTTTTGTGACTACGCAGTTGCTTTAGTTCGTTGATATATCTAGATCGATGAAGCAAGCTAAACCACAAGAACTTGAAAATGAAATTCCGCTTGTATAGGTGGAGTTTTCGGCTGACACTCTCCGTCTGAACCTCATAGACCTGGCCCGTACCGGCAGCAAGCTGATCACAGTCACTGGAAGGCTTGACTATGCCTGCACTGCGGTCGACCACGCTGACCCCGTTACTTTCGCCACCCGGGATGCCCATCTGGTGAGTCCTGACCAAAACAACTTTACCTGCCGACGAAACAGCTGAGGTTGACGAGATTTTGACTTTTAATCATATACTTAGTATAAGTCTCTTAGCCTCGGCTGATTTGGACACATCATTACAAAAACCTCACTGATAATGCTTAAGGTTTCATTCCCACACAGGTTCATCACTCACCTAAAGCTTACACAACAGAGAACCCAGTTAAAAGACAGTATAGAGCCTACATAGGTTTCAGGATAATTTCAGATGGATCGAGATACCTTAATCACCATAGATATGGAAATCACCACTCGAGATTCAGAAATCACCATAATTTAAGACCAGCGTATTCCGAAACTCCGAAGGACGATGATAAAATAAAACTGCCACTAAAATTGGTGGTTATCAATATACCAGTGACTTTTGGACCTCTTAACGCCACAAGCACATATCCGAGAACAAATGACACAGGATTTCATAGTTCTATAGAGAATAATAGAACTCATTTAATTGGGGCAAATAATGGCAGATATAATAGTAATTCTACTTCACGACGTAGGATTTCAAGTAACATAACCCGCAAAGTTTATTTTACTAACAACGCTTTTGGAAACTATAGGAATACTGAAACGAAATTTACGGATACTCCAATACGGCATCACCATCGTGACGAACAAGAATTAGATGATGACATTCTTCGACGAGCAATCAAGATTTCGATTCCAGTAACTTTTAAAGACCCCATTCCAACTCTTGCTATTAAAATGGATCACGATACTAAAGCTATAAAAGACGCGAAATCTGATTTAGATAACGCAAAACCAAAGTCTCCTAGAAAAAAAGGCGAGATAGATACAAGTGTGGTAATGAAAATCGTTGCAACCAATTATACTGTTACATATTTAAACCCTGAACAAATTGAAGAATTGATGCGCTCTGAAGAAAGAAAGAAAGCAGAGGCAGCTAGAATTGCTTTCGAAATTAAAAAGGAGGCCGCTTTGAGTGCCGCCCGAGCTTGGAATGCAAATCGTCGAATGGTGGCTGCAAAGCAAGCATCTGATAAACACTTACTTCCGAAAAACAGCACAGTTTCAATAATTGCGACCAAAAATGCAGAATTTTTACAAAACTCTACATTTTTAATCACTTAAACTCTCATAAGTAACGATATCGCGTGAATTGTAGATGATGAATGTAACAGAATTTGGTCATGATATTGTAATTGAATACACAGATTACACAGTATTGTTATTGTAGACATAGTATTTCGATTACTCTCATTATAATAATCAATATCAATTAAATTAGAGTTCCAATGTTAATCTCTCATGTTTACGTATCAATGATTAATAAATGATTAATAAATGCAATTAAAAAAACCGTCGATTTTCAATTTCAAAATAGAAGTTGGAACATTTAAACAAAGAAATTCTGTCTCATATCTTTTTGCACTTTAGTAAAACGTAGCAAAAGAAAAGGGTCAGACTCACACACAATTCATTACGCCAAAACGTAGCTCACAAAAACTAAGTACCAATTAAAAACAATGGTGCAACCACTCGCAAAAATCGTCCCTAAAAGCCGACTTGTTAAAGATGTTACAGCTCGTTCAAGGACTCTTTGGATTCCGGGCTCTTGAATTCGTCCGGGCACTCGGACCTTGATTGAATCGGGATAGGATTGAGTTAGTGGTGATTCGTTCAGGGCACTACTCACGGTTGGAGCGATGTAATTTGAGGTCAATTCTACGAGAAGTGGAGTTTGAAGACAATGAAGTTTTCTGTTTCACTCTGAACTGTGCTCAATGTGGTTTGATGCATGACCTACTTTGTGTCTTTTCTTTGCTTTGTTAGAAGTCGGCAACTAGATTGCAAAAGTTTAAGGTTTTGCAGTAACTTAAGTTTTAAATCACTATTTCTGGTACGTAGTGATTTGGTTCACAAGATTTCTGGAAACTGAGCTTAAATAAGTCACATTGTTGTTAATGATTGTCAAAACCATAATAACTGATGTTTAACGACATAACATACACAATAAAAACTAGTACGCCAACTAAGCTCACTAGAGCGTTGTTTCTAAAAAAAAAACAACGCTCTAGTGATCCAGGTCGGCGCACTAAGTTTTTATACATAAGACCAATAAGCTTTAAATTAAAATTCAAAGTATTCAACAAAGTATTCAAAGAAACTTATGGAATATTATATGAGTCCATCGAAATCACTTCGAAGAATTACTGCCAATTTATTTGTAGATTTCTAAGTATCCCCAGACACTCATTATTCATTCATTAGTTCAGGTTAAGAGCTTTATTGTAATCTTTTATAGGGTTTCACCTTTTTGTTCGTTATTCGCTGACCGTGGTTGCAATTTGACGTGACCTTTAAAATGTTGAATAAGAGTTGTGGGTTGTACATTGACCTTTTGACCACAGAGCTTAGAGTATTTTGTAAGTCAGTAGAAACCTGAAAGTTCAAAAGTAATTTTGTAGCATTGGCGCCCAACATGGGGCTAGCTCCTTTGAACTTTTATAGGGCCTCCAGACTCTCGAGAGAAGGCTCGGCGCGAAGTCTCGCCCGAGACTTCGCGAAGAACAAACAAGCTATCCACACTCTCAATTGTTCTCAGTCGTGATCTGTTGCTTATCCGGTATGGACGTCGATTTTGAAACTGCACCCGGTTTGGCTCTGTGTGCCATTGCATACTGTAACTTTGTGAATGTTGTAACTAAAAATAATGTTAAAAAAAAAAATACTTAATGTAAAAAACTTTTATCTTAGTAGTTTCGATATTTAGCATCCCATAAAATAGGCTCAGATTGAAAAAAATCGATAAATTTCAACTCTATTTATTATTCCACATTTTTACGAAAGAAAATTCTCGATGAAAACAAACAATATGGATGTCTGCCCACCGCCGCTCATTAATCTGCAATGAGACAAAACGTGAGTGTAGGACCCTTCTCTTTTCTCGCCCGAGAAATCCTTTAACTCGGCCAAAAATACCGACACCGATCAGAGAACAGGCGAGCCAGAGAACGAGAAGGCGAGAAGCTCTTCACACTCACGCTTCTCGGGTGTTCTCGGGGGTTCTCTACGAGAGTCTGGAGGCCCTTTTAAAGAAATGATGAATTATTTTCTCAAACTATGTGTAAACAAAAATGAAGTCGTGAAATAGTGATGCTAACTTATTGTCACGCGAGCAACATAGAAGATTTACACTGATAAACATAATGAACCGATTCAATCATAACATCCAAACAGCTACTACGCTTTGATCTACCGTAATCACAAGTGTTATGAAAGACAAAATTGTCGCAAGAAATTATTTATGAATCATTCCACAGTGTTGAATAGGTACATAAAAGGTAATATATCCTTTGACCATCCTTAAGTTCTGAGGAAATATTCATAAGACCCGAAGAATTTTACTGGTTCGTCATAAAGCCAAGTAGTTGTTACAAGATAGTTACTATTTCGTGATAAATTGAGGATGGGGTTTGATGTATTACTTTCATGGATATGTTATGGCAGCCACCGTAATTTTACTAATTTGGAAGGTCAAGTGTTTTTTGTTACCATTTTGTATAAGTAATAATTTGTGTTGGTGCGATAACTCCTAAGTAGGTACTGTCCTATGTCTTTTGTGTATGACAAATCAAAGAGAATATTTATTGGTGGGCTCATTCAACCAAAGATTAGCTTCCGTTTACCTTCGCGTCTTCTGAAGATGTGTAAAATCACATCAATGTAATCGCTATACTATTGTCTTCCCTTGATTTCACACATCTCTAACTTAGTATCTTACAAACTGTAACAAACGACTCATCAAGAAAGCCGAAACACACTTTAGCAGAAGATTTATACTATCCGCTTATCTAGGCTAACGTGTAGCTTACTGAGCCATATATTTGGACCTTAGCACCGTTATACTGGCACTAAACATCTCCCTGGCGAAATGGGGCGTTCCGGAGCTTAAAGGAAAAAGGTCTAGACTGTTAAGTTTCGGGAGCAAGGCTAATATTTTCAAGGTATAATGAGATTATTAAGGATAAAAGGATTTTCGCTGAAAATTCTGAAGAAACTTATAATAAAAATCTAATGGGAAAAATATTCGCGCTGATGTTACAATCTTGACGTCACTTTTAAAGGTTAAGTAAATGTTATCGGTTTTTTAAACAGAAAATTGAACAAGCAGAATTATTTTTCCTCAATTAGGGGTTGTAGTAAAAAATCCAATATGGCTCATTATGTTTGTTACTGTCCCATATTATACAAAACTATTAGCATCAACTTTTAATGTTTTCTGCCATAAATGTTATCATTTCGTTAAATAAATACTGCGATGAAGGCAATTAGGTCTTGACATAGACGCAGAAGAAATTGAAGCAAGAAACACAGTGATTTTTACTTTAAAATAAAGTTTTATATATTTAAGTTTTTGTTCAAATTGACATAAAACTTTTTAAAATAAACTCTAATACAAAACAAAAACTATTCGAACTTCAAAATCCAAAAATAAAATCCTTTCTACCCAAATCAATCCTACTTAAATGCTGACTCCAATAACAACAGATTCTTATCTGATTTAGGTATGTTGACCCCGAAGGTCGCACGAGTGACCCCAAGGTCAATACAGGGTTATTTACGTTGTTGTAGAAAATGCGACTATGAATCAAATGGACTTGAATTATAGGAATCACGTTGACCCCTTACGTGTTGATAATTGCAATAATGACCTGGATAATCTCAGTCCTGACATTGATAATTTCGATTGATCATTGTAAAAGCCTGTTCAAATGAAAGCGTTATCCGCTACTGCTGTGAAAAAAATATACTTACCAATTATTATTTCGCTAGCATTAGGTATCTGTTGGTTCATCTTGATCGTTGAATTTGATAGAAGACACTGGTTTACCCAGTCGATGTGAATTAATAACTCTACGAAAACTGTGAAATTGTTTTGCAAAATTCAGCAAAAAGAAAACGATTGTGTAAATAATATACCATGTTTAAACAAATCAATATATTTATATAGACAGATGGTATCCAAATAATGTACGTTTGTAAGTTAGTATACTTGGTGAAGAAAAACCAGGATCACGATCGTATTTTTACATACAATAAACATTCTCCCAGATCTTCAGGTCTCCTAGATTGTCTAATAAGTAATTATGACGGACGCACGGTTTATTCGTCTCCATACGTTTTGATTTGGTCTTACTTATAGATATGGATGACTTTTTTGAGAGGACGAAATACTAGCTTGTGTAAATATTTTTAATGTAGGTATAGTTGATATCTATCACACGATAATTCACGTAAAAATATCTCAGTACAACATATAACTTTAAAAGTGAAAGAAGTTGTTTTATTCTTGGTGATTCATGATTGATCGACTTTTAGTTTCCGAATGATTCTTCGCTAACCTTAAAACCTTGAACTTCGTATAGAATAGTGTACAAATTAAAACGAATATCAGATTCACCTTGATATATTATTAGGGGCTTAATGTGTATTCTTTATATTAGTATTAGTTTTATCGATTGCTTATACTTTTATAGGTTCAGGAAAATTGTGGCTTACTGAACAAATAGAGCAATATAATTTTGTATGATCATTTGTATCAATATTTTATTAATTTCAAGAATTGCATTATTTAACAGTAGCTTTTTTAACATGATTGTATGTATTGTGACAATTTTTAATGAACAAAAAGCAGATGAGCAAGAAGATTGTAAAAAAGTAACAGAACCAAAGTCAGTTTCAAATTGTATCAAAGATTAAGTATTAGGAATTGATAACATTGTTTTAGATTTTATCTTCTATAGCATCGTATGTTGTGACGCTGCTGTGAAATCGAGGACAAATTGTATGTTCTTATAATAATTATTGTACGAAACTTTAGTTTGGTTCAGAATACTTTTATGAATGTCGTAAATAATCCTCTTCTGCTAATAGCTAAACCTTCCTAGCATGTGTGTCTATCTTACAACCAGCCTCATATCTAAGCTGCTGTTTACTTTCTATAATTATTATGTATATATCATTAATTTGGTGTTTATTCTTCCAGATTTTACCGAAATGGGAAGCAGTGAAGACTGGCACGTTGTCCTTTAAGTTTCGAACAAACGAACCTAATGGTTTGCTAATGTTCAACATGGGCGCCAAGCCACCAAGGGTAGGTTGCACGGTAAGGGGTGGAGCTTTTGGGGGTAAACCAGTATTATTAAAGAAATTATCATTGAGATCATTATCATTGACACTATCAAAATCATTGGCGTTCAATGCTTTGTTACTGGGAAATGCAAATATTATGTTAAATCAAATATTTTTAAAGAAATTAAACAATTTAGTGATGATTTAAAATTATATAATGGTAATTTCAGAAATAGGTGTTAAAATTAAAAAAGATATAGGTACTACATAAATAGTTACCTACCTAATTTAAAAAAGAAATAATAATTATGAACAAAAATATCGCTATTATAATCTCTGCCTACCCCTTTTATGTTTGTATGGTATGTAAGATCACTGTGAGCAAGTATTTTAGTGGCATTATAATTTCAAGTGTAAAGCATTTGCATTACACAAACTGTTTAGTCATAGGAGTGCAATTTTTTGTTTTTTTTTTAATCCTACTCTAAGATGCGAATACAAAATAAAAGATCAAAGATACTGGTAATCTTTAAATGGAGACTTAATTGCATTTCCCAGTAAGGAACCTGACAGATAACTGAATTTGAATTTACGAAATTTGCCGATATGACCTTTTAATAAAATGTTGTCGAGGCGAAATATAAGTGTAAATTTTGATGGAGACTGAGTTCCAGTCAGCGAAATTTGATTATCATTAATTTGCAAGGCCTTAATAACAAGATATTTAAAATTAAGTACGTTTTATATTGCTTGACTTGAAAGTTAAAAAAGTAAGGTTTCAGATTGCTCCTTATGTTTCAGTGGTTTAAAAATATTTTGTGAAAACTTTTTACGACTATGTATTGCGTACTAAATATAACTTACGTTTGTTTAGTTCTGTACTAGGTGAATTGTTGTAGAGGTAATGTTTTTTACGTTTAGTGAGAAGTAATTTTTGTAACTATTCATTTTAATTGTCGTTCCACCATAGGACAGTTTACACACTATAGGTATATACGAGTATTTTGCTTATCTTTGGTAATATATAAATATATATATTCGTATTTGTATTTTGTTTAATTCACGGTTATCTGTTGGGTTCCCTGCATGGTAGGAAAAAAAAATAACACTGGTATAGGGGAATTTGTGTACGGTACCTTATAAAGTTTCACCCACTATTTTAATGAGTGTTTTATGTTGTTTCAAAAAGCACCTTAGTGTCGGCACAAGCGTTGAACACCCAGCACTTTGTATCGCTATAACGTTGCAACATTTTATTGTAAAGTTGTTATACTGTATAAGTCTTATTATCAGATCGCTTTACAAGTAAAATTGTTTTTGAATATGTTATAAGATTTCCAATATTTTAAGTTACAAAATATTTGCTTGGAATTATAACTTTTAAATTAGCATTGCAACAGGTAGCACTATATATTGTTGCAAAAACGTATATATATAAAAACTATGGACGTTTTGTTTTAAAAGCTTATAAATCTTAGAAAAAGTTTAGTCTTTTAACCTTTTTTTTACTAAACACAAGCAGTGTGTTGCACATTGCTTTATAGAGAAGGCTTTATTTAATACCTACACAAATTCGCACCATTGCGACCGTAGTTTCAATCACAATTTGTTTATCTAGACTTTCATTAGTAACTATGTTATTGGTTACGTATTGATGTCACGAAAAATACAAGACAGATTTTTGAAATCCATAGGAACGTTTGACAGATTTTTGATTTCTTTTTTTTCATAATACAGGAATTCGAATTCCATAAATTCTTAAGCCAGATTTTCATTTGGTTTTTTTTTACAAGGCAGAAATACAAAATACATCTAAACATTTTCCAGAAATTTTAACATCCAGATAATTCACTTTACCGCATGTTTGTTTTCCATATATTTCGTGATCCCGAAAAATCATGGTTCAGGAAAGACCTATTACAAAATTATGTATTCAATCTTTCTAAACGCCTACTAATTGTGCCATCTAGTAATAATTCAGAGCGTTATAAATACTAGGTACCATAAAATTAAATGACCGATGTCCATTATGTAGCTTGAAGTACTGTAGGTAGATATCTAATAAATATTGTACCTAGTTACTTTTTTTTATTACCTTTAACATTTCCTAACTAATTTCGTGCTAGATGGTTAAGTAACCTCACCAAACACTTTTGGCAAATTATCAAAATTTAACCTAAATCTTCTATCCATTTCGAATTTGTGACGGCTCCGGCGCTTCGGGAAGTGCAGCCCCTCCGCCCTTGCGTAACAAAACACAGCATCAGCACGAGCCTTCGCAGCTTCGGCTGTTTGGTCGCCACCTTCGGCGGCGACCAGCCTCAGCCGCTCCAGCTCGTGCTGGTGCCGCGTTTTGTCACAGCGGGCGGGGGCTGCATCTCCCTTCGCGCCTCCGAGTTCATAAAAACACTCTAGGGTAGGACAGACAAGACTACGTGGAAGTCGGGGTGGGCAGATTCGGTTCTGAGACCGATAATAACCTAAAAACGTTTCGTTTTAAGGTAAGACAGACGCAACATAAAAAGTAACACAAATTACGTAAATAATATAATTGAGTAAGATCGAAATTTTCGATCTTACTCAATTATATTATTTACGTAAATATATAGGTAAACATATAGGTAAAACCTTTTCGATTCGAAAAGGTTTTACCTATATGGCTGGAAATTTTCTGGTAAGCGTTACTTCTGTCTTTTAAAATAAGGTATAAGGATATTGTTGTCAAATGAAAAAGAAACGAACTGATAATCTGGCATTAGTGTTTCTGTCAAATGAGACTTCTGTGAAACGTTTTATCGGAGTAATAAAATTATGTAAAACAAAGTATCTGGATTTTTAGTTTCTATCAAACGTTTTATGGATTTCAAAATTCGGTGTATCGTTTTTCGAAAGATTGATAGGTTACCTATGTTTTTACTAGCATTACTTGCACCTTTAGTTTTTATATAAGCTCTAACTAATCTAACTTTCGACGCGACTGTTTGAATTTCAAAAGCGTCTAATTTAAGATCGAATTTATAGAATTTGCATGTCTAGCTCCGAATGTTAGTATTCAAATAGTTTGTGAAAGGTTTGCATACATTACATGCAGAACGTTTTTTGTAGACTTTGTGGGCTGTGTCACGTTTCTATCGATTTTGTTGATTTTAGCTACCCCTTTGTGTTCGACTGCATAGAAAATATTGACATGAATTGGCAATAAAATTGCGTTTTGGTGTTCCGTTTTTAGTTTTTGAAGCTTGTAGTGTATTATGAATTTTATGAAACAGTAAACTCTTGGAAATATTTCATAACTAAGCTTCTTGAAGCTGTACTAGAACTAGTTAATGTATAGACAACCCAAGCATTTAAAATCCTTTCATGATAGTCATAGCATTGATGCGAACTAAAGTTACAAACCTACCACTACATTTCAGGCTGATTTGTTTGCCGTGGAGATTCTGAATGGCTACGTCTACGTCCATATGGATCTTGGCTCCGGAGCTGTCAGGGTCAGGGCAACCAGGAGGCGGGTGGATGACTCACTCTGGCATGAGTTTCTGCTGAGGAGAAGTGGGAGAGATGGAAGGGTTACCGTCGATGGTGCTAATGCTGAATTCAAAACTCCTGGTAAGTTGATAGGTTAGACGAAATTATCTGGAGTATTAATATTGATATTGTTGGACCTCTTGGTTGGTGGTTCCTCCTAAATGTTAGAGATGTCTTTAGAATTACTCACGTAAAAATATCGTCGAGTTAGATACAGACAATGACCGCGAGTCCCTCCCTCTTACCCAGATGAATCAACACATTGCCAGTACCTAAATCAATTATATATAATCTCGTGATTACGTGTGTTAAAGTATAACGTAAGAATGTTTTAAAAGTAAACAAACAGTTTTTGGAGTTTCATTAATAAAGTTTCTAAATTATTGTCAGGCTCAATACTATACCCAGATTAGCCTACTTGTATTTAGCTTGTGAAAAACACAAACACACCTTGATCTGCTCTATAACATCACGGAATGAAGCATGAACGGATGGAAGAAGATGGTTGATTTTCTAAAATAAGATTAGCCTATGTGTTATTCCAGAACCTAAACTATATATATTCCAAATTTCATCAAAATCGGTTTTGTAGTTATGGGGATACGTATTCGCATACGAACATTCACACACACGGACTTTCGCCTTTATAATAATAATAATAATAGGCCTTTTCATCTGTGTCAGATGTTTTAAGCAGCATCACGGTGGCGGCACTTGCGTTCGTGGCTATAAAGACCTATTCGGGAGAGGATCCCTCGGCCGCACGTGCGACAAGTGTATGCCCCCACAGGTGGTCGGGGGTTAGAGGCCTGCTCATGGCGCCTCATGCGTTTTTCCTTTAATAATTTAAACCAGGCATCGTCGTGTATTGATTGGCCTTCATGGACAAGACGACGCCATTTGACTCTGTCCACGGCTAGCTCCTGCCATTGGTTGCTAGGGATGTTAAACGCAACCATATCACGCTTGGCGCAGTCTTTATAGCGGAGTTTTGGCCGACCGACGGACCTTTTAGCGTCTGCAACCTCTCCTAGCAGGATTTGGCGAGGCAATCGAGTCCGTTCCATGCGATATACGTGTCCAAGCCATCTCAACCGCCTCTTTTTGAGAACGGCCGTGATGCTAGGGAGCTGTGCCTCGCTTAGAACAGACTCATTTGTCACGCGATCTTTCCATGTGATGCCCAGTATGCTCCGAAGACAACGCATATGAAATGTGTTCAGTCGGCGTTCTTGCTTTGCGTACGTAATCCAGGATTCTGCTCCGTAAAGAAGTGTGCTTAGGACGCATGCTTGGTAAATAAGCATTTTTGTTTTTACCGTAAGATGTTTATTGTCCCAAGCCTTCGCACGAAGCCTCCCAAACGTAGTGGCTGCTTTTCCGATGCGGGTGTTGATCTCTTCGTCGAGCGAGAGATTGTTCGACACTTGTGAACCAAGGTAGCAAAACTTGTTGACTACCTGAAGAGGTGTGCCGTTGAGCAAGATTGTTGGCTGCTCAGAACAGCCCTGCGCAAGTATCACGGTTTTCTTTGCATTAATGGACATTGAAAAGAGGTCACATGATCTAGAGAATTTATCCATAAGGGTCTGGAGCTCAAATTGGCTGTGTGCGACGAAAGCAGCGTCGTCAGCAAAGAGGAAGCTGTCCACTAGTAAGTCCTTCCTGTGGCGCTTGGACTTCAGTCCTGATAAGTTGTACAGCTTACCATCAGATCGTGAGTGTAAGTGTATACCCTGCTGATTATCACCGAAAGCAACCTTCAAGAGTACAGAAAAAAAATATTCCGAAGAGGGTAGGTGCCAAAACACAACCTTGTCGAACGCCTCGGCGTACGTCGAAGGGGGCAGATGTTTCACCATTGTGGAGTATTGTGGCTTCCATACCCTCGTGGAAAGATTGCACTATCTTCAGGAGCCTTGGAGGGCAACCAATGCTGACAAGAACCGAGTACAGCCCCTCTCTGCTCACAGTGTCGAAAGCCTTGTTCAGGTCAACAAAAGCCACGATTAGAGGAGTATTTTGCTCTCTACATTTTTCTTGTAATTGTCGAAGCGAAAATATCATGTCGACAGTAGACCGTTGGGCCCTAAAGCCGCATTGTGCCTCTGGGTATATGCGGTCAGCAAGCCTTTGTAGTTTAGCCAAAGTGGCCCTGGCGAAAGCTTTACCAACAATGCTAAGGAGGGATATTCCGCGGTAATTGTTGCAGTCACCGCGGTCGCCTTTGCCTTTATACAGAGTGACGATGTTAGCATCACGCATATCTTGGGGCACGCAGCCTTCTTCCCAACATTTGGTCAAGTTGTTATGAAGGACAGGTAAGATGCACTTGAGTTTAACAATATCTGTGTAAACTTCGTCTTTGCCCGGACTTTTGCCGTTTTTGAGCTGCTTGACGGCCAGATAAAGTTCCTCCACAGTGGGTGCGGTGTCTAACTCGTTCCAAGTATCCAGTTTCGGGATTAACCCCATGGCTTCTGGCAGAATATCCACTGGAGACGAGTAGAGCCTGGTGTAGTGTTCCACCCATCTTGTCATCTGACGACTGCTGTTTGTTATAACAGAGCCATCGATTTCTTTAAGAGGTGCCGTCTTCTTTGGAGTGGGTCCCAGAGCTCTTTTAATGCCTTCATAAACTCCGCCGATATTCCCTGCGTCTGCACACGCTTGGATGCCTTGACAGAGCTCTGTCCAATACGCATTGGCGTAGAACCGAGTGCTACGCTGAAGTGAGGCTTTTGCCTTAGTGAGCTCTTCACGCGTTGCATTGCAAGGATTGAGACGAAAGTTGAGAGAGGCTTGAGGCTTGAGGCTTCGCCTTTATAATATTAGAAGAATATATTATTATAACATATACCTGAAAAGCCTTGCTTTGGTTTTCAGGAGAATCAAATCAGCTAGAACTCGACGGCTCTCTATACATCGGGGGTATGGGCTCCGAGTACTCCGCGTCCAGGACTCCACCGGCTGTGTGGACGGCGGCGCTTCGCCAGGGGTTCGTGGGCTGCGTCAGGGAGCTCGTGCTGAACGGGAAACCTCAGGACCTGGCGGCGTATGCAAGGCAGCAGGATTCTGGTGAGCATTCTACATAAAAAAGCCTATAATTCTTACTGCTATACAAATTACTGACTTAATAACTAACTAATTGAACTTTCCACGTTTTCTGCAATAGTTGCCGCTACGGGGCGCAGGCCTCCTCTAAATTTCTCCATGTCCCTCTCCCTCCCTTTCTCATCCAATCTGGACCACATCTTTGTATGAATATGTCCCTCCATATCCATTTTGGTCTGCCCTGCTTGCGCTTGCCATCCAGTGGAATCCATTCTGCAGATATTATGTCCCGCCCACCTAAATTTTTTGAGTTTATTTTGTTCGTCCAGTAAACGTTTATTATCTACTAGCTGACGCCCGCGGCTTCGCCTGCGTGGACTACTATTTTGTTTATCCCACAGGAACTGTGCATTTTTTCGGGATGTAAACGTTTATTATCTACTAGCTGACGCCCGCGGCTTCGCCTGCGTGGACTACTATTTTGTTTATCCCACAGGAACTGTGCATTTTTTCGGGATAAAAAGTAGCCTATGTCCTATTCCCGGTCATTATCAAATCGGTTCAGTGGTTGTCGAGTTATAGAGGAACAAACATACATCCAAACATCCAAACATCCATCCAAACTTCCGCATACTAAGTATAAGTTCCTTCTAGGTAAGCGTGCTCCATCTTAGACCGCACTGTTGCTTTACATCAGGCAGAGTGTGGTCAAACGCGAACCTATTTTCGTTTAAAAAAAAAAAAAAATACTATTTATGACTATGCAAAATAGCAAAAAGTTAAAAAAAAATGCATCTAAATTAAAACCCAATTCTTAACAACTTAGATTTAGACTACGCCCATAGTTTTCTGATAAATCTGATTTAATTCCTACTAAAAAGTCCCTTTAAAACCCTCTCGGAAATATTAACACACAGCTAAAAATACATATTGAAATATTTCAGCCTCTGTCCGGCCAGCATGCCACATGCTTCTGAAGCAGTGCACCAACTCTCCGTGCCAGCACGGAGCGATGTGCAACGAGGGTTGGAACCGACCGCTCTGTGACTGCTCCAGTACCGACTACAGCGGCCCTACTTGTGGACGAGGTTAGCCTGCAGAACCTATATTATTATTTAAGAGTATACCTGTTCAATACTACTGGACTCTTGTGGTTTTCTTTCTTTTCTTTTGGCCAAAACGTTCGTTGTTTCAGCACTCATGTTATAAAATATTGGATGGAAAAAAAACCAGTTCATCTTGTCATTTGTTGTAACGTCCTCTTTGACGTATCTATCCGTCAATGGCAATCCTGGGCTTTTTGTTAATTACGTATTAGAGAGAGCACATGACACTGGGACTGCGGTTCCAATCACCCAAAAGCTTTTTTACCGTCCTCCAAACTGTTGTACAATGTGTAATGTTGTAATACCTTCAGCGATGAAGATATTGACGATGTGAATGTAGAATGTTATGAAAGAATAAAAGTTTGGTAGATTTTAACACGTTCACTGTCCAATGACTCCAAATGGAGTCACATTTGTACTAAATTCATACGTCCATGACTCTGGTTGGAGTCATACTACCAGGTTAGACTAAATGTTGTATATTTCACTGGACGTATAAATAAGAGTAGAAACATTATCATGGACGTATGGTTAGATAACTAGGCAACATAAAATTCAAAAGAGCCTACGTAAAATGTTGCCAGTTTCCCAAATATGGTTAAAATTAAAAAATGATATTTCTAGTTTAATTATTCATTTAAATCAATGATAATACACTATAAATGGACAGCACAACGCTATTTTATTATAATGAAAACATCCCTGTATGCGTCAAAGTGAATAAATTGACGAGAGAGATTATCCCAACCTGTAAAAATTTCTGAGGGTAGTTCATCCACTTGGGTTGAGCATTGACTTTGTGCTCGGGGATCTTGTTAGGGTAATAAATTTTATTATTTATTGTTTTTTTATTATTTTCGCGCAAAAAAAGTTACGAAAGAAGGTAAGTACTTGTTTCATTTGATTTTTTCTAATCATAATGTTTTTTTAACACAGATGACGTAAATACCCTCCATAAGAAATGTCAGTGTCGTAATTGTGTCAACAATTTTGATATCTGACACTTCATACCACAGATAAACCAAAAAAAGTCAATAATAATATTCGTATTTTACATCGACGAGTCCATGGAGTCATAGCGTATTCAGTTCATACGTCCATGACTCCAAACAGAGTCATACAATTTTATGTTCAGACGTCCATGACTCCTTCTAGAGTCATAAAGTTTTTTTGACGTTTTTCTTGAAAAACTACATATTTTTGAACTCTTAATATCTTAATTGTATACCCTTAGACACTATTTGTTAGATTAAAACGAAATTTCATTTGAACGTACTGGTATATTTTTGACTTTTGTTCTGGGACAGTGAACGTGTTAAACAAACCCTTGCAGTCCAATTAAAAAGCAAGAACAATCAATCCTGGGCTAACCCTCCACTGTACCATTTCCCAAACCTTTTTATCGTCTAAACTTTATCTCAGTTGCCTTTACTTCCCTTATTACAGAATCTCCAACAATCTTCCTGAACGGCAGCCAGCACCTCACGGCGGCCTTAGGACTAGAACACAGCACGCAGACAGAGGAACTGATGCTGCGCTTCAAGACCAACAGGGCTGGTCTACTGCTGAGGACTGCGTCGGAACACTCCGCGGACAGGATAGAAATATCCGTAGCCGCGGGGAGAGTCCGGGCTAGCGTCCGACTGGGAGATAGAGAAAAGGTACCGTTTAAATTTTTACCCGACTACCCGCAAAAAGGAGGGTTGTATTTTTCGAGTATGTGTATTATGTATGCCCGTAAAAAGGAGGGTTATGTTCGTATGTATATGTTAGTAAAGGCTACTACACACATGCCGGCGGCAATGCCGCCGGGTTCATGCCGAGCGGCAAAGCCGCCTTTGTTAAAATCCTTTGTGCGGCAAAGCCGGCAGCGTTGTATGCCGCCGGGTGCACGGCGGCTTTGCCGGCGGCTTGCCCGGCGGCCCTGCCACCAGCACTGTGTGTAGTAGCCTTAACATATGTATGTATGTTTATTTCTTTGTGCCGCTTCACAGCCTAAACGGCTCAATAGATTTTATAGGATGTGAAGTAGGATGTGTCATTTGATTGTGAGAGTGAATTATATTAGTACCTCGACTTTCAATCCGAACGTCGTGAGTTTGAATCCCGGCCGTGCATCAATGGGTTTTTCATTTCTAAAAATTATAAGTATGCGCAAAGAGAAAGAAAATATCGTGAGGAAACTCGCAGATGTCAGCCCGACACGTATTGACCATGTCTTTCCTGCGGATATGGCTTAAGCTGAGAGGATAGTTTAGATGCAAGCTAACTCTATCTTTGTCCAATCCCAATGTCCCAGGCACTATAGTTTGTTAGTTTGTTATCTTTAGGCGGCCTAAAAACTCCGTGACCAGGTTTGGCCACTTGCTCATATGAACTTACTTACTTACTACAGTGTTCCGTTTGGTGTAGGCAAATACTATAAATCATCTAGTAAAAGATGTAAAGGCCTAAGTTTTTTTGTATTATAGAATCTCCTAGCCGGCTCTAACGTGGCCGACGACCATTGGCACACAGTTCGCTTCTCCCGGCGCGCCTCTAACCTCAAACTACAGGTGGACATGGCTCAGCCAGTGCGCGGTATGTTATGTACGTATGCACGGGCCGCACCCGCACACTTTTATTTTGAACCCTAAGTAGTGGAAGTAAGGTTGATTTGGTTCAGCTGTGTTGTTGAAATGTACTTGAAGTGATGAACTTGGCATTACAGTACCTACACAGAATACCTACTACTGAAATATGTGACATGTACCAATATATATTTCTATCAATATAATGGAAAAACAGATAACATTACAATTTATACAAAAAATAAAGATAGAAAATAAAGCGACGCTAGTAAAGTTGTAATTTAGTCATTTTCGAAATCTATGTTACTAAAATACCTACCTACCTACATTATAAACATGTTCAAATGTAATAATAAAAACTATAGATATGAAGTATATTTATGTATTAATATGTAATTATAATAGACACAACATGACACAACACACTGAAGTTCTATTATAGTTTAAATTCAAAGTTTTGTGAATGAAATTATTAAACTCGACAATAAAGCTAAACCAAACATAAATTCTAAGCAAGTTTGAATTTGCTCCCGAGTGAATTCAAATTCCGGCACTTTTCAAAGTGTATAAATGTTAGACGTCCTATTAGCAGTAGCTAGTGCTTTGTTTTCGTTCGTTTCTAGCTGGCACTTCGTACCCACCTTTACGTTAAGCTTTTATTTCTTCTTAATTTCTTTCTTCTGTAGAATCCTCTGTGAATGTCTTGTAGTTGAAGACTTGAATTGGTACTGTCAGTTGTATAACTTCAAAGTCTTTATTATTTATTTTCTTATCAATTTCAAATATTCTCATTGCAATGGTATCGATTTCGAATCTTTGCAAAATTTTGCATTCACAGAACGAAACAGCTGCCGGTTTACCAATATTTATATTATTGGATTATTTACCTGTTTTTATTGTATTGATAATTTAATTTTAAATAGTATTATCTAATTTAGTTTCTAATAATGATTTGATACGTGTAAGAACAGGTTTCAAAATTAAACTAAAACGATGTTAAAATAAGGTCATAAAAGCATTAGTTGTCTAGTAATTCTTGATCATCACCCAATAGTGCAAAGTGGTTGAATTCTTCTAGTTGCTAATGATTAACTACACTAGTCGTCTATCAGCTTTCTGAGTCTACTCTACTTGACTGTACATAACAAAATGGCTGCTAGTAAAAATCTATCAAGTTACTTTGCTAATTTATTTTTCTTTCGTCAATGTTGTGGCTAGGTGTTTCATTATTATTTATTCCGAATACTAAATAATTTCTTATGTTTACAGCCGAAACTATTTTAGGAAAGGCTTCTACGTTAGAGATTTCCACCTTACATCTAGGAGGGCTGTACCATCCGGAGGAAGAAATTCAGATGACGTCAACTCTACCAAACTTTGTTGGACACCTGCAAAAGTTTGTCTTCAACGGAATCAAATACATTGACCTTGCGAAGACTCTTGGCGTTGGAAGCTCAGACGAAACAAACAACATATACGATACATCAAATATTATTTTCACTGGGAAATTTGTGAAGCAAGATTCATTATCTGTATACAAATCTGTCACTTTCAAATCTAAACACACATACGTTGGTCTACCTTTGCTCAAAGCATACGCACACACATACTTAGATTTCTATTTCCGAACAACTGAAATGGATGGACTGTTATTTTACAATGGGGGAAAGAAGCAAGATTTTATAGCAATAGAACTAGTGAACGGCCATATACATTGTGTGTTTAATCTTGGTGATGGTGTGGTGACGATGAAGGATAAACTGAAGAATTTCCTGAATGACAATAGGTGGCATTCAGTATCTGTTAGAAGACCAACACCTAAAATACATACTCTGCAAGTTGATGATGATCTCGAGATGCATACTACAAGTAAGTTTTATGTTTTGAACATTTCATTATGAAACCCAGTTTATTGTAAGATAAAGTTCTCTATAGAAACTTAGTAACGAAACATCACTTGAGATATGATTCATGCTTGAGTCACTTTAAACAGGCGATCCGTTAACTTAAGAAAACGCTAACACAAAACTCTATTCTTATATAGGTAACTATCATTTACCTAGAGACATTTCATTTTAAGTGCTTAGCACAAACAGGCACGGTTTAAATCGTCTGAACTAGACGCAAAGGCTTATGACAATGATGATTATCATCCAAATACATCATAATTACGCGATAAAGTCCCGTTAATTCGTTTAAATTGTGGAGGTGTCTTTTTCTTTTAAAAACATTATACCAATACCTAGAGACCTAAGTTTTTGCTTACTCACAGTTTTTTTTTAATTCCATCCAGTCCATGGCTTAAAGAGGACCGCATTATCAAGCGGGTTCGAACCCCGTTAGAATCGAACATTTTGAAGACTAACTCACAATAACTTCTGTATTCCAGGTTCAAACCTTATGTTGGAGCTGGACAGTATCCTCTACATCGGTGGTGTTCCCCGAGATATGTATACGTCACTACCAGTCGGTGTGCTCTCTCGACAAGGGTTCGAAGGATGCATGGCGAGTCTGGACCTTCCTGGGGAGTCACCTTCGCTGATGGAAGATGCTGTGGTACCGAGCTCTTCACTGGGGTCTGGATGTGAAGGTATGTACACGTCACTACCAGTCGGAAATGTACAAGATATGTACACGTCACTACCAGCCGGTTATGTGCAAGATGTGGTCACTACCAGTCGGAGTGCTCTCACGACAAGGGTTTGAAGGATGCATGGCAAGTCTGGACCTTCCTGGGGAGTCACCTTCGCTGATGGAAGATGCTGTGGTACCGAGCTCTTCGCTGGGGTCAGGGTGTGAAGGTATGTACACGTCACTAACAGTCGGATATGTACAAGATGTGGTCACTACCAGTCGGTGTGCTCTCTCGACAAGGGTTCGAAGGATGCATGGCAAGTCTGGACCTTCCTGGGGAGTCACCTTCGCTGATGGAAGATGCTGTGGTACCGAGCTCTTCGCTGGGGTCAGGATGTGAAGGTATGTACACGTCACTACCAGTCGGATATGTACAAGATGTGGTCACTACCAGTCGGTGTGCTCTCACGACAAGGGTTCGAAGGATGCATGGCGAGGCTGGACCTTCCTGGGGAGTCACCTTCGCTGATGGAAGATGCTGTGGTGCCGAGCTCTTCGCTGGGGTCAGGATGTGAAGGTATGCGTGATTCTTTGTTAGATTATAAAGGGTTGAAAGAGGAATGGTTTATGGCACTTCTTGAAGAATGGAAGGTGTTGGTTTAGGAATATTTTTTTTGTTTTATAGTTTTGTCTTATATGTAGTTTAGGGTTTCAGTAATAGAGTGTTAGATATTAAACAACTGAAATATCTGTAATCGTATCACTACTTCACGTTAGAAAACCAATTTGAGGTGTGTAAGTGTTAGAAAAAACAAAAATCAAAAATTCTCAGATAGGTAGGTACTCTGAAATTTTTATTAAATTTTGTAACCAAGATTGACATAACTTGATTTTTGATGACCGCAAAATCAATTCTCAGTATCTGTAAATATTGCGTCCTACACTGTCATTTGTTGTGATGGCATCTTTTCTAATTGCCAGTTTCTCAATTGCAGGTCCAACTAAATGCACGCACAATACTTGCGCCAACAAAGGAGTTTGCGTGACTCAATGGAACACTTATGTCTGTGATTGCGACCTCACTTCCTTCACTGGACCCACTTGCTATGACGGTAAGTTTAGGCCTTTACTAAATTCGGATTCGTACCCATATTATAAAAGTGAAAGTGTGTTTATTTGTTTGTTTATTTGTCCTGCTTTCACGTCAAAACAGAGCGACGAATTGACGTGATTTTTTTGTGTGGAGATAGTTGGAGGGCTGGAGAGTAACATAGACTACTTTTTATCCGGGTACCACGAGAGCGAAGCCGCGGGCATTAGCTAGTGATTTATAAAGTGACAGTAGGCCAACTTTTTTAACTATAGAGTAGGCTTATCCAAGTCCATCCATCAGAGTAGGTACACAAGCCATGGCTAATGCTGCACCCAAAACTAAAATACTACTTAGCTTAAGTGCTGCTCATCATTGACAGTTGTATACGATTCTGAGTAAGAACGCCTCAAATAGTTAAGTATTTTATTTATTTATTTATTTATTTCTCTCACAAACAATATAAATATATAGTAAATAAATATAAGTACAGAATAATGATTATTAAAAAAAACGTTGTAGGTAGCTATTATAAAACCTGTTTTGTGAGAGACTGGTACCTAAAATAGGTATAGAAAAACCTGTGCTACAGGTCACCAGTGCCCTACTCCACTGATTTACATAGGTAAATACCTAAACTATAAAATTTTGAAAAACATATAAAAAGGGAAGGAAGAACTTAATATTAAAGATGGTTAGGGATTTTTTTTAATCGGTTGTGCCTCCCTGTAGCGACGGTAGACGATTCCGGCTGTCCAAAAGTCGGGAGCCAGGAACACGTCCTTATACCTGGCAGCCACCTGGAGCACATACGACTTGAAGTTGGTTTCTCTTGCAGAATCAAGCCGCTTCAAGCCATGTACGACTACTACAGGCGGTTGCCTGATTCGGCATCGGCTCCTCTCATCCACATACTGACGGATGCTTTCCTCAGATATTTAATCCTTGCATATCTCAAATATTTAAATAGCGTTTCATTGTCATGGGTCTGCCATCTCTTTGCACAGCAGTGCAGCAAATTAAAAGGGATGCAGTGGTTCCTCAGATTACCCTTCACACACCATCTCACTTTTACCCTTCAATACAAATTTTCATGATTGATCTTCTCACAGAATCGATAGCATACGAGTTCGGGCCAGGCCGAGGTATCATCACCTACACCTTCGCTCCAAACGCCCTCGAAGATTCAGATGCAAACAAGATAGCTCTCGGCTTCGTCACCAACAAAGCTGATGCTGTACTCCTCAGGGTCGAGTCTTCGAACACCCAGGACTATATGCAGATGGAAATAGTGAGTGTAAATGAGATGGCAATGTTCATCATCTTTTTGATCCGACATTCTTAGTACAGTGCAGAAGTGTTTCTGGCGTAGCTTGTTTAGAAGTTCTTGATAGATTCTTGAAGTTAAACAACGTTCTGAGCGGTCACAATTTGGATGGTTGTCCGCAAATGACATTAACAGCTGAGCGCTTCCGTGCTTCGGAGGGCACGTTTTAGTCGCTAAGCCAATACGGATTTATGCGGCATTTCAATCTGGTGTTTTATTGAATTTTTGACTTTATTTAAATTGTAATTATACATCTCTATCTTTGTTTCTAATTCTTTTCATCAAAATCAGAAACAGAATTATATTAGAATCAGAATCAGAGTCAGAATCAAAATCCAAATCAGAATCAGAATCAGAAATCTGTATATCTCTTACACACCGTTCTGACGCATAAGACCAATGTAATTTGGTTTTTATCGCAAAACGACGCATTTGTACTGATACATCAGCATAATAACCAATTCGCAAATTGACACAATCAGTATTCACACTTTCTATAATCTTGATCCACAGATAAACGGCAACCTCTTCATGATATACAACGTCGGTGGCGGTGACCAGCCGCTCGGTGATGAAGCCACGAAGGTGGACGATGGAGCCTACCACGTGGCCAGGTTCACCAGGAATGGAAGCCGGGCCAGCTTGCATCTAGACAACTACGCTGTCAATATACGACATCCGCAAGGTGAGGGTACTTTCACATACTCGAAAGTAAATCGGATGGAGAATGGAAAGACGGAAACTCCTTTAGAATAATTGTTTTCGAGTACTGGAAATAGTAATCTCAAAATAAATTTAGGACTTTTATACTAAGAATGCTCTTAAAAACAAGAACTGTAAAGGTACAAATCCGAGACTGACCGCAGACTACAAACTGCAACCGCAAACTGCAAATCTCTATGAAATTGACACTGATAAGTACAGATTTGTAGTTTGCGTTTTTTTGTGACTACCCTAATGCTGACTGAGGCGAAGCGCGAGAGAACGAGACAAGACGAGACCACCATGTACAATACATACTCACTCTCAGCCTGTCTCGACGAGTGTGTACAGCCGGCATAAGTAAGCAATAATTGTTATATTGTCGGTACCGGCTTTTGAGTCGTTAAGCCAAGATGGAGGCCTTTTTTCTTTTCTTTCGCTACACTCTGGACAGAGTGGTCGTGGTCTTTAGGAGTGTGTGTGTGTGGGAGGCCTTTAGGCGGCCTAAAAACTCCATTGCCAGTGTTGGCCACTTGCTCATACGGACTTACTTTACTGTAAAATTACCGTGACCGCATTTGAATACTAAAACTGAAAAATAAAAGTTTAGAAACTCTTAATTTTCGTACATAAAAATTATACAAATATGTAAACAGTTAAAATAGTTAAGGTTGTATGTTATTTGTCAATGGTTTTTATTAATAAATGATTTTGTAGGATAATGGCATCAAGTTGCTATAGTTTCAGAATAATTAGTAATGTACGATGTGCATCCCGAAGTGATACTATCACTTTCCAGGAGCAGGCCAGCAGTCAACTGTCTTCAACGGCATGTCCACCATCACCGTGGGCGGCGGCGCGGGAGGAGCCAGGACCTTCAGCGGAGTCATCGCCGGGCTGGTGGTGGACGGAGTCAGGGTCCTCGACCTGGCCGCGGCCGGGGATCCAGCTGTCTCCGTGAGGGGAGATGCTAGGAGAGCTTCTACTCCTCTGGACAGAGATATTAACAGGATGCAGCAGGTAAGGAAAATTGAAGTTGAAACGGCAGGAGATCCAGCTGTCTCTGTGAGGGGAGATGCTAGGAGAGCTTCTACTCCTCTGGACAGAGATATTAACAGGATGCAGCAGGTAAGGAAAATTGAAGTTGAAACGGCAGGAGATCCAGCTGTCTCTGTGAGGGGAGATGCTAGGAGAGCTTCTACTCCTCTGGACAGAGATATTAACAGGATGCAGCAGGTAAGGAAAATTGAAGTTGAAACGGCAGGAGATCCAGCTGTCTCTGTGAGGGGAGATGCTAGGAGAGCTTCTACTCCTCTGGACAGAGATATTAACAGGATGCAGCAGGTAAGGAAAATTGAAGTTGAAACGGCAGGAGATCCAGCTGTCTCTGTGAGGGGAGATGCTAGGAGAGCTTCTACTCCTCTGGACAGAGATATTAACAGGATGCAGCAGGTAAGGAAAATTGAAGTTGAAACGGCAGGAGATCCAGCTGTCTCTGTGAGGGGAGATGCTAGGAGAGCTTCTACTCCTCTGGACAGAGATATTAACAGGATGCAGCAGGTAAGGAAAATTGAAGTTGAAACGGCAGGAGATCCAGCTGTCTCTGTGAGGGGAGATGCTAGGAGAGCTTCCACTCCACTGGACAGAGATATTAACAGGATGCAGCAGGTAAGGAAAATTGAAGTTGAAACGGCAGGAGATCCAGCTGTCTCTGTGAGGGGAGATGCTAGGAGAGCTTCTACACCGCTGGATAGAGATATTAACAGGATGCAGCAGGTAAGGAAAATTGAAGTTGAAACGGCAGGAGATCCAGCTGTCTCTGTGAGGGGAGATGCTAGGAGAGCTTCCACTCCACTGGACAGAGATATTAATAGGATGCAGCAGGTATGGAAAATTGTAGTTATAAAGACATTTCACGACATGTCCACCATCACCGTGGGCGGCGGCGCGGGAGGAGTCAGGACCTTCAGCGGAGTCATCGCCGGGCTGGTGGTGGACGGAGTCAGGGTCCTCGACCTGGCTGCGGCAGGAGATCCAGCTGTCTCTTTGAGGGTAGATGCTAGGAGAGCTTCTACTCCTCTGGACAGAGATATTAATAGGATGCAGCAGGTATGGAAAATTATAGTTGAAACTAAAGAAATTTTTTTTTGTTGACTTTTCTAGCACCTCAGATGGTCCGAAAGAGCCTTTTAATCCTTAGATGAAACAGGATCGATTGGCATCAAAAAAGTTTTTGTGAAAATTGCCCCTTTTCTCAATGACTACATTTTTTCAAAATCTGTGAATGAAAGTCCAAATATGTTCAAAAGTTAAGGATAGTCTCATAAAACGTTTGCATATAGCTACAATGGTTTAGGTAGCTGCCCTTACTGCCCCGTATAAAAAATACATTTTAGCAATTTCTGACTTTCCTAGTACCTACTCTAACCTCAGTTGGTCCGATAGAGCTTTTTGATCCTTATATGAATCAGGATCGATTGGCATCAAAAAAAAATTTGTGTGAATTGCCCATTTTCTCGCTGACTGTACATTTTTTTCAAAATCTGTGTACAATATTGATGGTGCGACGTGTTACAGATGTTACAATTAAAAGATTCTGTGAAAGTATTTAATAATTTACAAAACAAACCAATTAAGCCATCAGATATACAAATTCTATACAATCTCTTGTTTTTCTAGACCCCACCATCAGGCTACGGTGGTCCAGGGGTTCTAGACGAGCTGGTCTACTCCGGGGCTGGGTCCGGCTGTAGAGATGATGATGAAGACGCCTGTGTACTGCCTGATGCTGGGTCTGGTGATGATCTGATCACTCCGGTCTATGTTCCATCTACAAGACGACCGCCTTCAAGAGGAGGACATAAGGTAAGAAGTTAATAGTTAAATAGGAAATAGATCTATAGAATAAGACTTTTGTGGTTTTAGAAGTGTACGTACAAATTATGGGTAACATAGCTATGCTGGAAAATGTCGGTTAGCTTTCGACATTTTGATTTTTCTATCACTACTAAGTTAAGTTCGTATGAGTAAGTGGCCAACTCTGCTGACGGAGTTTTAAGGCTTCCGTCGTGGCTCAACGACTTCAAAGCCAGGACCGTCAATTTAACGTGCCTTCAGAAGCACGGAAGCGCTCTGCTTGTAACACCACTTGCGGTTACCCAACCAAATTGTGACCGCGCACAACGCTGCTTAACTTCGTCGATCAATCAAGATAATCAAGCTACGCCACGAGCGCTATCACTACTTAAAAATATGGTCTAGTGTCTGACTGACCTATTTAGACTAAGACCTACCCTTGTACAACAGTTCTGCAATAAAATATTTCTGATTCTGATTCTGATTCTGATTCTGATTCTGACAGTCAAGCCACTTGCAAAAAAATAATGATTCTACTAGAGAAGTCTTTGACGGCAGAATGATTTTTACCAATGCGATGCTCTCAATAATTGTAGTTGTTACGTTGTATCTCTAGTAATCAACTGTAATTAGTGGATAGGTCATACTACCCGGCCGCGTCAACTTGAGACCTGGCTTTTTGACTTTTGTGCAAAAATACAGTGCACACGTATTTTGGCACAAACGTAGTAAGTAAATAATTAAATATCTTTTATTTTTTCAACAGGGTGACGTAAGTGGAAAGCTGATGAAGCCATGTGATGATGAAGACTGTATCGAAGGATCTGGGTCCAATCCTGAAGAAATTACTGAACCTGATCATCCTACTACGTAAGTATTTACTTAGTACAAATGATTTTATTTGTATAAATCTAAAACAGATAAAAGTAATACAAATGTCGGTGCACTTATATGTTAAAGCTCATTTAAAAATGAATAAAATGAAACAGGAGGACAATCACGACCCAGTGCGAATGTTGACGTTTTTTAGCGAAGAAACTTTCCTAATTCAGAATGCATTTCAAGAAGGATTGACGGTAAAAATTGTCTAAGCATGTCTAAGGACTAGTCAGAAGACCGTTAAAATGTATGTTTGGGACGTGCCCTTTTTTAGTAGACTAAAACTTAGGCCTTTACATCTTTACTAGATGATTTATACAGTGTCAGGAGGCAATCTTTGCCTACATTTACCGGGACACTGTAGTGCCTAGGACAATGTTGAGATGGAGTAGGCTTGCCCAGCACCTACACCATCCTCTCGATTCATGAAAATAATAGCATTTACCACGACATTATAAGAATCATTTTGTGCTTATATCATCAAAAATCACACATACCTACTATAATGTTAACATATTTTAAGGTCTGGCTCCAGTAGTACCCACAGCATGGCAGCTCCTACCTCTTCAACAACAGAACACGTCTTCAAGATCAAGACGTTAGACTCCTCTACCGACCACACAACCTCGGGGGAGACCACGAAGGAAGTCACAGATGGCACAACCCTCCCCGACCACGATAACATGCATGCTGGTACTATGGACCTTGGTTCGACTCCCGAGAGGAGAACAACTCCTACTGATGGTAAAAGCAAAATTTTTCGAATTATGGCCTAAAAAAAAAACTTAGGCCTTTACATCTTTATTAGATGATTTATACAGTGTCAGGAGGCACTCTTTGCCTACACTTAACGGGATACTGTAGTGCCTGGGACAATGTTGAGATGGTGTAGGCTTGTAGCACCTACACCATCCTCTCAGCTTAACCGGCCATATCCACAGGAAAGACATGGTCAATACGTGTGGGGCTGACTAAGCCGCGGGTTTCCTCACTATGTTTTCCTTCACCGTTTAGAGCTCATGTTAATGCGCATAAACATCGTTACATTTTTCGAAACGAAAAATCCATTGATGCACGGCCAGGATTCGAACCCACGACCTTTGGATCGAAAGTCGAGGTACTACGAGTATATCTACCCCTCGGCCTACACGGCTCTATGGCCTAAAATACTTATGCTAATCCCCATATTCTTTAATTTTGTTCCAAACATATCGAAAGCATTTGGACATGAAACATTAGACGTAGAAATATTCCTAGTTATGGTCGAAAATATTCAAATTCCCAGATTTTTTCATTTCGTTACAAACAAATCGAATAACGGATAAGTACAAAACATTTGAAAAGGATAGGTGGTTTTATAAGGTTTAAAATTATGTAAAAAACTATTTGAAAAATTAAACTTAAAACGGCATTTCGAAGAACTCTTTATCGATATGAAACAGATTGCCGAAAATTCTATTATCACTTGTAGAAGGTACTATTTTTCGACTAGACGGTTTTCCTAAACATGATCCACTGATAGCAACGATGCTAAAGTGATCAACTATACCGGCGAATAGAACTCAATTATAATAGAATAGAACCAAAATATAAATGAAAATGTTCTTTGAAATACCGTTCAGAGCTAGAAAAAGAAGTTAAAATTAAGTTTATAAGACAAACAGCAAAGTTTTTAAATTGGCTTTAACAATAATCAAGTCATAGGTTCTTAATTTAATCCAAATATTATTTTAGGACACACGCACACTGGTCACTTCACTCCCACACAAAATGGTAAACACACTGAAGAAACTCCACATTCAACCGAAGACGATAACCACATACCAGACTATGAAGATCGCAATGGAAACGAGATCGAAGCACGGTCACCCACCTATGAGATCGATGAACGGATCCCGGGTAGAGTTCATCCAGATTACAACGGATATGAACATGAGATTACGACGAAGTGGTATCATCCGAAGACGACGGATAACAGGGTGGTCCCTCCCGAATCCGAGTTCTTCGCTACTATTGTTGGTAAGTTGTTTATTTTGTTGTTTTTATCTTTATGATATACTAGCTGCTGCCCGCGGCTTCGCTCACGTAGTACCCGGATAAAAAGTAGCATAATGTTACTCTCCAGCCCTCCAACTACCGCCACACAAAAAATCACGTCAATCCGTCGCTCTGTTTTGACGTGAAAGCAGGACAAATAAACAAACAAATAAACACACTTTCACATTTATAATACTGCTTATAATAATTACTGTACTCTTCGTTAGGAGGGCAGAATATAGGTACGGATTTTATTGTTGGTAATTTGTTTATAGATCTTTATGAGGCTTTTGTTACTGATCACATTGGTCATAATTTCACTAATTTCAAGCTATGAAATGAAACTTGAAAAATACTCTTCTGTCGTCGAGGCCCTCCACGCTAAATTAGACAAGAAAGAAGTTTGCCATCCTGCGGACGCACCTCCCCTCCAGTCTAAGCCAAAAGATGCGTCACCGGTGAAGTCGTCTAAGCCAAGGCGCGGGAATGCGAGTAAGAAAAGTACCCATACTTCACCGCGGCCTGTTCAACATGTTAATACTGATGAGTCCGCCCAGTCAGGTAATAATTCAACAATGTTAAACAGCATCCCTCGTGAAGCACCAGCCCAGCTTCCGTCAACGCAAGATGCTGAGGACCAGCAACAATGGACCGAGGTCAGGCGTAACAGACGTCCAGCTTCCCTGTGTGGCACAGCGGGTCCTTCCGTAACCTCTCTTAGAGCTGTGGAGCCGCGCTGTTACATTCACCTTTGGAATATGGAATCAAGCGTTGATGAAATCCGTGAATATCTGCGCCAGCTCTGTCCCGGCGGGTCCTGCACTGTAGTTGAACTCTCTACAAAAAGTGACTATAAGTCTTATAAAATCGGAGTACCTGTTGCCTATCGCGTAACTTGCATGTCTGCTGAAGTATGGCCGGTCAATGCACGTATAAAGACATGGATCGTCTACAATAGGAGACCTATTGAACAAGCACCAAGGAAATCCGTGCAGCCCTTTCGTGGTGAAACAGTCACGCAATAATCATTCTAGCTTATATGTTTTCTACCAGAATGTGCGTGGCCTGAAAACGAAACTTTCAATGTGGCGAAACAATTTAGGTGCCCTTGAACATAGCTTGGTGGCGATAACTGAGACGAATCTGGATAGCTCCATTGAAGATCAAGAGTTGGCGTGTGGTGATTGGAGTGTTTTGCGGCGAGATAGGTTGACGTCATGCGGCGGTGTCTTACTAGCAGCCCGAGCTCCCTTGGTTCTAAAGCGGCGCTCTGATTTAGAAACTGACAATGGTGAAGATCTATGGGCAAGTTTTACATGGTGCGGTCGCCCTTTTCTTGTCTGTGTTGTGTATATAAAACCTAGTGCTACTGATAGTGATTATTTGACTTTTTTCTGTAAAGTAGAATCCTTTATTAATGTCATGAAGGCAAGCGTGTTAATTTTAGGTGACTTAAATATGAATAGCGCTTCTCTGACTATCACAAGTTACTATTGTTATTTTATGTCATTTTGCAATCTTTTAGATAGGAATGTAGTGTTGAATTCGAATGGAGGGATGTTGGATGTCGTTCTCACTCGGGGGAGCAATGGCACTTGCGAAGCAACTGTCACCGCTACTGTTGGGATTACCTACCCCATTGACAAACCTCACCCTCCATTGGAAATCGAAGTAAGAGTTGACGCAGTACGCCAGTCTGACTGGATTGCTCCTAGTAATATCGATACAGTTAAAGACTGGAATTTTAATAGGTGCGACTATGATCAATTATATTCACTTCTATCTGAGAATCCGTGGACTGAGGTTTTGCAGGCTGGTGACGTACTTAGTGCTAGCCAAAGCTTTTATGATACCATCTATCGAATTTTTGACATTTGTATACCTAAGAAGTGCCGAAGGGGTTGTGCGACTAGACGTTACCCTGTTTGGTTTACGGGTGATATCATCAAGGATACCAAACGTAAATTGAAGCTGCATGCAGCTTGGAAACGTTCGGGTTCTCAGGAAGCGTACAAAGAGTTTTCGGACCTTCGTGCTGACCTAAAGTCGCGAGTAGCGTCCTCGTACAATAATCACACAACAGACGTTGAGAATAATATCAAGCGTGATCCGCGGAGATTTTGGCAGCACATATCTAATCTACGGTCCAAAGGTGGCTTTGAACCCAACGTAACTTTCCAGGGCACAACGTTCTCAGGGCCCGAGGCAGCTGAGGCTTTCGCGAGTTATTTTGCTAGTGTTTTCCTACCAGATATACCCAAGCTCGATGCTTTCAGTGCTGTTTCTCTTGATCGTGCCGCCAATAGTAACTCCGTCAGCATTATGAGATTCACCCACGACGACGTCCATTGGGGTATAAAGAAGCTGAAGCTAGCTAGCGCGATGGGTCCTGACTACGTACCATCTGCCATTATCAAAGGGGCGGCTGAGCAGTTCTGTGGTCCACTTTGTCACATCTTCAACCTTGGACTTAAGTCAGGAGTTTATCCTCCGCAGTGGAAGCTCTCCAGGGTTATTCCTATTCCTAAGAGCTCCAATAAGTCCTTGGTTGAGGAGTACCGCCCTATAGCAATTCTCTCTTCCCCTGCGAAAGTCTTTGAGAGCATCCTTCATAAATATATTTATGCGCAGGTCAACAAGTTTTTGTGCAACGAACAACACGGCTTTAGAAGCAAGCGATCTGTAAACACAAACTTGTTGACACTCGTAGATTTTATTTCTTCAAGTATGGATCGGGGTTTCCAGGTTGATGTACTTTATTTTGACTTCCGGAAGGCGTTTGATAGGGTTAATAATGATATATTACTTTCTAAATTGGCTGCCATAGGCTTCGCCCCGGGTCTTCTCCGGCTTCTTGCGGATTACCTTTGTAACCGTCAGCAATTTGTAAGACTCGGCCTATATGAATCCCAACCTTATCACACGCGTTCCGGGGTCAGTCAGGGATCAATTCTTGGACCTTTGTTATTTTTGTTGATGATCAATGACCTCCCGACTGTGGTGTCGTATGCAAAGAGCTTGCTCTACGCTGACGACTTAAAGCTCTATACTGAGGTTAAGTCTGATGCTGATTGTCGGGCTTTACAATCGGATGTAGATGCTATCTATGAGTGGAGTGTCCTCAACAAAATGGATTTCAACGCAGATAAATGCTACGTGATGTCTTTTGGTCGAATGTGGCATCCTATTGTCTTTGACTACAGAATCTGCAATGCCACTATAAAGAGAGCGAACGTAATGAAGGACTTGGGCGTTACTTTCGACCAAAAGCTCACTTTTCACGATCACATCGGTCTGTTGGCGAAAGAGTCATACAGGCGACTAGGATTTGTGCTCCGAAATGCCCGTGATTTTAAAAACGAGCATGTCATTCGCCTAATCTTTTCGGCACTTGTTAGAAGCAAATTGGAAAGCAGTGCTTGTGTGTGGAACCCACACGAGGTCACCTACACGCTCATGTTAGAAAAGGTTCAGAAAGCTTTTCTACGGTACCTCTACAAGCGTCGCTATGGGTACTACCCGTTCCTTTACCCCACTAAGTTTCTCCTAGGTTGCCTGGGGTATAACTCGCTTGAGGTACGGCGTTCTTACGACCAGTTGATCACAGTCTGCAAAATCCTCCACGGTAAAATTGACGCATCAGATCTAAGTGACGTGCTGTGTCGACTCTACGCTCCTAATAATTATCTCCGGGCTCGGAAGCACAGGCTGTTTGCAGAGCCTTCGTGCCGGACCGTGGCTCGGGCCAGCTCTCCCATCCCGCGCGTTCTAACTGCACTCAACGATCTTCTAGACTCTAACCCTGACTGTGACTTGTTCGCTGATAGCTGGTCCAAAATTTTGACTGAATGTTTGTGTTTTTGTGAGCGTCTTTCTTAACTTTGACATCTATGAATTTCTGTCAATTGTGTTATTTGAATTGTGTTCTTATAATTTTATTAATAGGTTTTGACATTATCTCTCTGTATACATTTTAATAATCTCTTTAATTAGTGTAATTGGTTTTGTGCCGTGTTAATTAAAGTTAATAAATAAATAAAATAAATAAAAATAAATAATCTTGTGTCTTTTTACGAAGTTGGTCAATTCGTTTCTTAGCATAATATAATTATGTTAACAAACACATTTAGCTGAAGATTACTTATTTTGTGTCATCTCTGTCTCAAAATCATGTCCAAAAAACCCAAATTTTGTAAGATAATTTAAGAATCCCCAAGGGCTGTATTTTTTGACCAATTTTCTATAACAGTAACTTTTTTCACAAAAGTGAATCAAAATGTAAACCGTAATTTGGGTAAAAAAAGTTAATGAATATTTTTTTGTTTCAGGCATAGTAGCTTCAGTGTTAATAGCAATAATACTGATTGTGATCATAGTGCTCAAGTACATTGTGTTCAAGTTCGACCCCTCGTATAAGGTCACCGAGGATAAGAATTACCAGCAAGGAGCCAGTGCCGCGTTACTGGGTAACCAGGTATGTTAAAGACCAACTACTACTTATTTATAAAAAAAATAATTAATAAAAGCTCATCAAAATATAGGTACAAGCCCATATTACACAGAAAGTAATTGCAGCTTATTTAGTGCTACTTTATAATAAATACTTTTTAGTTTCGTATTAGCTCAAAAAAATGCATGAAAATAGCTTATAGTCGTCGAATACCTGCTCTTGAAAAAATGTTAATAAACATTCGTGTTCCTCAGGCGCATTCCAGTTACCAAACTGGCACAGCAGGTGGCGCGGTCCGCAATCTTCAGCCCTTACCACTCCATCGCAGCACGCCGGCGCCATTGACGCCGCTGCCGCCTCAGCCTGTTAAACGTGATGGCATCAAAGAGTGGTATGTGTAAAGAACAAATCAAGAATAGTGACATTGGTGAGGTGAACTGAGAATTGGACTTTGGTGATAGAGACAAGAACAATGATGAAATAGATATGGACGATGATGGTAAGAGAAATAATAGAGATTTGAACTATATAGGCAAGAACGTTGTTGATGTTAAATGTATCTAATAAAATGAGAATGTTAAGGTAAAGAGAATAAATGCAATTGTCAAAGTCCAATTCCACAGTCAAGTGCAAAGTGTCAGTGGAACACCATCGTAGAAAGAGACAGCTACACTTTGCTGATGTTCGGCATATCAAAGACAAATGGTGTGAGTGTTAATGAAATGATCCCGTAGTTGCTTCTACCCTCGCGAAGACCTGTTTGTGAAACTATAAAGCTACATCAATGTGTAATTAATGTTATCCTTGTCATAATAATAGATTACGAAAGAGACAAAAGAACTGTCGATAAAGATGCAACTATTAAATACGATGAAATGGAACTATATGATTGTTGTTACGATCAATGGAAAGTGAATTGCTTTAGGGCATTAGATAATGTAAGAGAAGAATACTGACTGATACGCAAGTGTTTATTATTGTAAATATTAATTATTGTAATGATGATAGAACCACTTGTGCGATCGAAGTGTGCGAATGATCAGTACTTACAACTATGAAATCTGGAATTGCATTCTGTTAAACTTTTAATTTTAATGCTATAATTTTGTTTGTAAGCTATCTTGATCTGTACATTGCTAAATGGTTCGTATTTGCAACTTTTCTATCTAATTACATGCCTTTGATAGTTTTATCCTAATACTAATGTTACTTGGTCATAGATCTTCATATTGGTAAGACATCAAAATTTAATCCTTTGATTTTAACTTTTGTTGAGTTGAAACATTGATCGAACTTTTATTTCAGACACTGTGAGATTTTCATGTCTTATCATTATTGATCTTTACCAAATTTAAATAATGATCAAATTGCTGAATAAATTTCGGGGCTGCCATCAAGTAAATGAAGCATATCGTTCTATTGAAGACTACAATACTTTTACAAATTCAATAATCTTTCCTATATTTAATAGAAATTATACAACATTTTTATTAGATGAGACGCGGTGAGTAGAGGAATTAGAAAGATATCATAATCAAGAAGGTTTAAGATCTAAATTCGCTTGGAGTTTGTACATTATCGTAGGATGCGTAACATGTACGAGCTTGTAGATTTGGTATGAAAGGTAGATAGAGTTATATTTATGTTTTGGTTTCACATTAAAGTTTACAATAATGTTGCTCAAACCCACTTCAACAAACTTCAACTATACAAAACTCAAAAGGCCTAATCAAAATAAAATTCATAAAACAGAACGTTAATGTAAATTGATATCTAAAGTATTAAATAACTTGTTAATGTGAAAGTTTTTAAATAAAATCATCCACTCACGAAATGATTTCAACTTCAATAAAGCTTTCGACGCAGTAAAAGCTAAAAGAGGATTGAAAAAAGTCAATCTTCTTTGGGCGAGTTCCATGGTTAAAATAATAAAATTCAAATGGGCTATGTTGTGCCATTTCATTAACAATTTATTGTAAAACCTTTAGCCAACGAATGGTGTGTCACAAGGGCCTTTCCTATGCCCATTACCTTTCCTTCTTGTTGTTACTAAATTTGTTTGACTATTCCCTTCATGATGCATACGTTTTCTCTCATTGCAAATAAAAAAAACTGCTTTATAATATTTAAAACTAGAGTGTATAACATCCACCGTCCCATTTTCCTCTTTCCGATTAACTTGAATTAGCTTTAAAACTAAGACAAAAACGTATTTATATAGATTGTTATAAAGCACAGGTTCTAGGTATTTAAAGTTGCATTTATTGTAAATAGTTATCAATTATATAATGTAAGTAAGCGGTACAGTACGGTGTATGTCACACTCGTTTTAAGGCACAAAAATGTTAGAAAACAGTTTTATTGTCAATTTTAGTGATAACGTTAAAATATGTAATGATTTGTACCGTTAAATAAATAAGCGTTTTTTGCGGAATATGTGTAGATTCAATCATCCACATCACATAATATACAAAACTTTGATGTGTAAGATTGAATGCCCACGTAAAATCCAAAATGAACATAAAAGTATAATTTGAGTTGTATATTTAATGAAGTTGTTAACAGACGATTTCGGTCGGACCAAGTTTTGTTTCATACAAAAGCAACAGTTTTGAAAAATAAATATGAATGTAAATTACAGTGCATACTTACCTTGTTTTATTTGAAAACAGCTATTAGTTCCTGAAAAATAATACTACAACTTATCATTTAAACTTATTTCACCCAGCTAAACCTTTTTTTGTTTCTAGCAACGTGCTAGCATCAAATAGACAGTGTCCCTATTTGGAGAATAAGAATAGTTTGTGGTTAGTAATAAATTAATTTAAGTACCTATGTATGTAGCCTAGACGTAGGATTTCATAAGTTTCCGATGTGCGTACGACGTTTTCATGTTCAATCGATCCATTACAAATGCACAAAGTGTGCAGAGCAATAATGATAGATATCTTTTTCGAAATCCAAATGATTGGATCAAACTAGCTTGTTAAAATAACCCATGAACTTAAGGAAAACAAGCGACCTTGTCTTTGAAACATTGATAAATATCACAAAACAAATTACGAAGAAAATAACTTTAAATCATAGCTAACTGCTTTGAAAGTTCAAAGTTATCGCACTGATCGTGAATCATTTTCTCAGACCCCTTTGTAACTATTCCGCTTCAGTCGCTACAAAGATGCACACACAACTTTTGCTTATATTACTTGCTCATTTTATTTCTTCGAGCGTAAGTGAAAACCCACTGCTAATGACAACTGGAAATTCTGGTCAAATAGCAAAAACAGCTGAATGCGTTTTAAAACTATCCGCAAAATACTTTGTGGAGAAAAAGGCGCTAAGCGGCAGCATTGTGATAATCAACATCAACTCTTATGTCTCAACAACACAGATACTATTATTGCAAACCATCCACGGCGGCATCCGGTACTCTGTTATGGTAAAAGACTCTTTTTACCCGCATGCAAACGCGTCGCATTTTCCCGAGAAAGCTAAAAATTATATGTTGATTTTGGAAGAGAAATCTGAGTTAAATAGAAATATACTGCAGCTGAATAAGTTGCCGACTTGGAACCCGCTCGCAAAGGCTATAGTTTACTACCAAGTTAAGAGAAACGAGGACGGGGAAAGAACAGCTATTGAATTCATTAATGTATTGAGAGAGTATAAACTTTTCAAAACTATTATATTCATTTCTGACGAGGGCAACGGCGAAGTTGTGTCGTATACTTGGAAACCGTACAGCGACGTCAATTGTGGAGGAAAATGCAATTCAGTATATATTTTAGATACTTGCAAGGATAGTGAAGTAACAGAGTATGTTGTGCAACAAGAAATGTTTCCTGCAGATTTGAAAGGGTGCCCACTGGTCACATACGCGGTTATTTCGGAACCATACGTTATGCCTCCCATTGGAAAACTCACAAACACTATTTATGATGATGCATATCAGTTTGAAAAGGGAGGAGAAATAAATCTAGTGAAAATCATTGCGAAGTTTACAAACATGAGTTTGATCATAAGAAAATCAGATATCGATGAAAATTGGGGATCCATTAATTGGAACGGCTCCGCAACAGGAGCCTACCGTGTGCTAAGAAATGACTCAGCAGATTTGGTTATTGGAAATATCGAAGTGACTAGAACAATTCGAAAGTGGTTCCACCCAACCGTAAGCTACACTCAAGATGAGATGACATGGTGCGTACCAAAAGCGGGCCAAGCATCAACATGGAACAATCTGGTGATAATATTTCAATGGTCAACATGGGTCGCAACTATAGCGAGCGTCGTCGCAATGGGCATAATATTTCACTGTTTATATTACAAAGAGCACAATGGCAAAGTAACTAAATGGCCAACGAATTCATTACTTCTGACGTTTAGCATGCTGCTCGGCTGGGGCGCGTCGTTCGAGCCAAAAAGCGCAACTTTCCGCATTTTAATGTTCATCTGGCTTTGCTTCAGTATAAACATGGGAATCTCGTACGAATCCTTTCTGCGGAGCTTCTTAATGCACCCGCGATTTGAAAAACAGATAAGTAGCGAAACTGATCTCATACAGTCCGGGATGCCGTTCGGCGGCCGGGAGATTTACCGTTCCTATTTCGAGACCAACAACGCAAGTTCGTTTTATTTGTATCGCAAATATAACTTTACAACTTTCGGTGAGGGAATGACGCGGACTGCTTTAGGCAGGAATTTCGCCGTCGTATCATCTAAAAGACAGGCTGTTTATCAAGACCAGAAGTTAGGGAGAGGGGCTCCATTGATCTACTGCTTTCCAGAAAGCAACAATTTGTATAAATACGGAGTGGTTTTGCTCGCTCGTCAATGGTTTCCAATGTTGGAACGGTTCAACAATATTATCCGGAGTATGTCGGAGAATGGTTTGATAGACAAATGGAATGAAGAATTATTGATTCACAGCGCGAGTGTTGAGTCAGCCAGCGAGATAGTTCCTTTGGGAGTGCCGCATTTACTTGGAGCTTTTATGTTCATAGGATTCATGTACGGGCTTAGCGTGCTTGTGTTTCTAGGTGAGCTGGGAATTGGGTGGTTTGAGAAGAGGAAGAAAACTTTCAAGCCAGTCTATAAAACTCGAGTGAGATTCCATAATACGAGTAGACTAAACTATTTAATTCAGTATTTCAGAAAAAAACATAAATAGAACAGGAAAGCCATCTTTATTTTTCCATAATTTGCATTCGTAAAATGCGAGTATAATGAATGACGTGACGAGTTTTACAATACGGTACTGATTACGTCGTTGGTTTGGTTTAGTGACTTCGTTTAGTTACTTAATTTAATAAAATATGGTTTGTTATTTTTCAGTTATGCTTATGACGCTTTGACGTCTCTTCACCGCGTTCATCTGTCCTATATTTTTTAATTAGAAAGTGCTATTAAGACATTTAACTTAAAATTATACTTAACTACGTTTACTAAATAAGGTTTTCTAGGTAAGTACCTCAAAAGATAATATTAAATTTTAATTTATTTCCAAACTCATTTTTACTACCCAACGCAAAATAGGTACCAGTGAATATGATACAGTGTACGTATATTAGAGCCACAAAATATACGTTCAATTCCCCCTAACTGTACCCTAGAGGGACTCGCAATATTCCCTAACAAATTTCGAAGGGGGCGTGTTGTACATAATTTTTCGCTGTTTTGCCGCGTTTCGTTAAGGTGTTGGTAATTTAAGAGCCATATTGGAGATGGAAATTGATATTGCCACATCCGGGTGGGCACCACTTCAGTGTTCCCAACTCCCCGAAAGTGGGGTAAGTCGATACTCAATGGGAACACCTTGAAATTGTGTTTCGGAATGTTCTAGGGTGTTTTTTAATCAAGTACGAGCGGGCAACTGAAACCATCTGTGTGAAAATTTTAAAAATCTTTCAGGAATTTATCTAGTCTTTCTTCGGAGGATTTTAAAGACGATATCGCACCTATATTATAAATGCGAAAGTTCGGATGTTTGAATCGATGTTTGGATGGATGGATGGATGTATGTATGTTTGTTCCTCTATAACCCGACAACCACTAAACCGATTTGCCTGAAATTTAAAATACACTTACATAGATAGGATAATGACCGGTAATAGAACATAGGCTACTCTTACCCGGGTATTACACGAGCGAAGCCGCGAACGGAAGCTAGTTTTTTATAAAATTCAAAATCATCCGGCTGTACTATTTAAAAATCAAAATAAAAAACAAATTGGGCAAATGCTTATGGTAAAGTTTATACGTTCTCCAGACCATCTCTTTTGACAACGCCTATAACCTTATTGACAATGTCTGCTCATCTATTCTACAAAGCTTGAAAGTTAGAAATGGCTTCGGGATATTGCCATTTTGTTTCTATTCTTCATTTTCGTGCCCAGAATTATTAAACTTGTCACACTAAGTGGCTGAGGTCTATAAATTAGCAGAACCGTCCTAATTCAATTCCTCAAACATCCCGAGATAGAACCATTTCATACTAATGAAGATAAGTTTCCTCTAATGATGGGGCCACACACTGCTCTACTTAGTTGACAACTGTATGTAGGGGTCCGGTTGCACCAACGGTTAAACTGTAACTTACACTTAGTACTCAGATAGGTAGCAGCCGGTGGAGTTATTAATGAATAAATGAATGAATTAAAAAGCTATATGTATTGTAAACATTAAAACTACGAAACAAAATACAACTAATTATAAAACTACGAAACAATGTACAATGGGCGGCCTTATCGCTAAGAAGTGATCTCTTTCAGGCAATCTTTGGATGGAGAGGAATCTTAAATAATGAAGATTGTTTGAGTTCGAGTGCTTACCTAATACTAATTTAGATATCTTCATCATAGTAGACATAATAATTATAAAATTCATAATGGATTTATTAAAGTTCATAATACTTATAGAAAGCCCAAAAGACCGTTATGAATAACAAGGTTAGTCTATATTGATCATTTGTTTTCTTTAACCGAACAAAATACAATCTAACCACGGTAAGGTTATTGGTGCAACTGGGCCAAAAACAGCAATTTATCTCGACTAGCGTTTGAGAGTGACACGTGAAGGGCTCCATTTGTTACTTACACTTACATTCAGTAGTTTTTAATTATATGACGTTAAAAAACCTTCATGGTTTTTAAAAAAATCTATTTATGAGATAGCTAGACATAACACCAGAAAAAAAAACATAACACCTGACCACATTTTGAGCAACAGAGAATTTCATTCGTCGGGTCGAAAATCTTGATAAGCTCATTTGACGGTTAACGCCTTTAGTACACCGACGCATTCGCATGCGACAGCGAATCGACGAAAAAACTGTAAGTTGTATGGCAATGTTTCGCATGTGTTATGTCTCGCTCTATCATATAGCTAGATGAAATAGTTGCATCCTTGTCTGTATTGTTTCGCAAGCAACTGCGAAATGGCTGTTACACCGACGCAGCCGATTCGCATTGGAGTTTCGCATCGCAATGCGATGCGAACGCGATCTGTCGGTGAGGACAGATTTCGCACAATGGAAGCCGAAAATATTGAAATATTATTGAATTTGGTTCGAAATTATCCCGAACTATATTTAGTTGGGCATGTTGATTACAAAAATGCATACAAAAAAGAGGTTGCATGGAGGAAAACTCAAGAAAAGACGAAAATTACAATGACATTTCCTTGCGAATAAACTGCAGTGTACTAACGTTCCGCAGATGTTTCGCACCGCAATGATTTCGCAACGACTCGCTGCCGCATGCGAATGCGTCGGTGTACTAAAGGCGTAAAGCACCGATTAAAGGGATTGAGAGGGATCGCTTGTATCAATGCGGGTTTGAATCCCGTCGTAATCTAAATTTTGACAAGACTTTTCATTTTCAATGAACTAAGTGTGGCACTATAAAATTAAAAATCATACTAATCGAGTTTAAAATCAGAACTTTTTATTTCTTAATATTTTTATTGCATGACCCAGATTGACGGATCGTCACCGGGGAAATTACTGACACACGAGACGTGATCTTATCTCGCACGGAACCACGGAGGCTATTACTGTGCAGCTATCACGTAATAGGTGCTTTCAAACGAATTTTTAAGCGCATTACACACACAGCAGATAATTATGAAATATAAATCTTGACAGATTGCACCAAATATATTTTGTAATTTATATTCGCTGTGTGTGGTCCTCCATAGAATTTGTATGGGCGCGATCTGATCAAGATATATATTTCATAATATAAAATCTGCTGTGTATGTCGCTTTATAGAATAGCGCCCTTGATATTCTTCGTCAAAGTAAATTAAAAAATAATTTATTCAGTAAGACCAATGGCATGGGTGTATATTTTTTTTTTTCATTTATTTACCGTTTTAACAAAAACTAAATCTTAAAATAATACATAGTATCTAAAAACCACTGAGGTTTGGCTTGACACTATCACTAGTTTACGCTAGTACAACAGTTTTACTTAGGTAAAGAAAATATAAAGGGGGTTTAGGGGGTTCCCCCCTTAGCAAGAGCAAAAAAATAATTCACGGAATCGATATTTATAATTTGTATCCGATATGGGATATCCGTGATAAAGGTGGTTCATAACGTCCAAAAAAAATTGGAAACCTTGAACAGTTGAACCCCATTATGTTCGGGGGAAACCTAGTCAATTTTTGTATTTTGGAACCCTTGGATCCCCGTAACAAGGATCTTTGTATTTTGGAACCCTAGACACCCCCCCCCCCTCCATAATAAAAAAGCTATACCTAGCCAACGCCCATGACCAATGGCATCACATTGAACAGTCTTAAAAATTAGGTGATTCTAATATATGTAGGTATGTAGGTAGGTACTCCTGTTTCTCCATCACATTCATAAATAATTAGAACAGGGTTATTTATGTTTTTGGATTACAACATTGGATAGGTAATTGACATTATCACAAATTACTTTTTCGATTGGTTGTTGTAGTGATGAGTAACCTCCAAAAAATTGCATTTTTGTCGGGTTTCGGAGCGTGCAGCTGTCGTCGTCGTTAGCATTCTGAATTCGTCTTTATTTTAACGAAGCTAAGACAGATGAAGTTGCACTCATCAATGTGCTAATTTTAGGTCGGGGTATCGCCTTAAGAGCCCAACCTATGGTTCGATAAAAAAGTTTGCAATGTGCGAGAGGTCTGGAGTGAAAAATTTAACGTGTCGTCTGAAAGGAACCTTAATTCAATCTTACATCTGCAGGTAATACAATTTTAACGGCTTGTTGCAATGTCGATCGTTACATTGTAGATGAGATATTGACTCCGTTTTATTGTTGTCCATTTCGCAATTTTAATGTTACCCGCATTGTACGTGATCTAATGGAATTAGGGCTTGTTGGCATTGTCTCAGTAGAATCCTAAGTTTTTTATTTTATATTTTATTCTCAAGGCTAGAGAGGCCTCTTTCGGACAGCAGCGCAGAACCGGGGGCCCTAGCCATATTACACGATCTATCGTCGCTGTAGAACGATCTATCGTCGCTGTAGAATAGAACACTTCAAAATGTATAGGAATTGACGTTCTGACCACGTGACTGACACGTACTTGAAACGTCAAATCCTATACATTTTGAAGTGTTTCTATTCTACAGCGACGATAGATAGTGTAATATGGCTAGGGGGGCGGGATAGTGAATGTGTTATATATTCATGATAAGGAGCGAGGTTGTCGGAAAAAGCTTACCTAATACCTATGTTACAAATAAAAAAAGGCCTTAATCTTTACTAGATGAGTAGAGTACACAGAGTATATAAAGTTTCAGGTGGCAATCTTTGCCTACACTTATCGGGACACTGTAGTGCCTGGCACAATGTTGAGATGGAGTAGGCTTGTCAGCACCTAAACCACCCTCTCAGCTTAACCGGCCATAGCCATAGGAAAGACACAAAACAAATAATAATCATAGTAAATATCACAACATTGAATCACAAAAATTGTCAAGAAGATCTGTGGGGTAGAGAAAGGTAATATTCAATCAGCCCTTCTCCTCTTAAGACTATTATCGTGCCAATATTCATGGTTCCGTTTTTGTTGGTTTTTCATGTGTGTTGGTGAATTATTGTTCTAAGCTCAGTTTTTGCCAACTTTAAATGATCCACGATGATAGCTCGATAAATCAAAAGTCGATACGAAGAGTATGAGCCCAGTGGTTCAGACAAAATTCCTATCAAGACTTTGACGTTGTTAATGGTAAGCGTCCACAGGCCCGCATCGCACGCAGCGGACGGATCGCATCAAGCGGATTATCTGTGTAATGCGGTGCTTACGATGCGGACAGGTGGACGCACTTATATGAGTTTCTATACAAATAATACTACGATCCGTTGCGTGCGATGCGTCCGAAGCGTACGATACCGACATGTGGAAGCTTACCTTAAAACGTCAAACGGCGTTTACCGCGGCTTGATTTCAGGACCGTAATTTATTAACAAGATTTCAACGTCTTTAACCAAGTTAATTTTTTAATCCAAAGAAACTATTGTTTGATTTTACTTTAAAAGACCCGAATAAATCACCAAGTTATACAGAAGGCAGTAATAAATTACTCAGACTTAGGTCTAGAATTTATTACAAGATGAAGTTTGTTCGAATGTTTGTTTGTTTGTGCCCTTCAAATGCAGGATTTGGATTAAAGTAGGGTTTATTTTGAGTCTTACTTATGAAATATGTTTAAAGTTGAACACTGGTTAAACAACGTCCTGTCTTTATTTGTAGATAGTGACGAATAGAGACAGGACGTTGTTTAACCAGTGTTGAACTTTAAACATCTTTCATAAGTAAGGGGGTTTATTTTTTTAAATAACTGATTAATTCGTTACTTCCCTATTAATGTTACTCAGCAAGTAAAATTAACCAATGACAGCTACTAAACTTCAAGTGATACTACTCAATGATGATGAAATAGATACAGTCAGCGACAAAAATCGATGAACATTTTGAGTTTTACATTTTCATATTACTGAACCCGTGGAGTTGTAATAAATAAATACCTAAAAAAAAAAAATACAAATTTCGCACATAACGTGGAGAAGAAATGTCTTGAAAAACTGAAACTTTTCATCGATTTTTGGCTCTGACTGTGCCCATAAAATAATAATCTTGATACCATTCAAAAGAATTGTAGGTTGTAAGATTAATACGATTTCCCGAAACAGTATAAATTAATTCTCATATTAAAACCATAAATATAAGTAATTGTAAAATGAATCTACTTATTTCTCTTACAAAAAATTCAGTAATAATTTCGTCCAGGTAATATCGAAGGACATAGCTAGCTAAGGTGTTAGTATAACAAAAAAAGTTTTTGTAAGAGTAAAGTTTTAGCCCTGACGGGATTCTAAAATCATATTAAAATTTGGTCTTAAATCTAGAATGTTAATAACTTTTACGCTGAACTTCAAGAACACAATCAGAAAGTGGTTTAGGGAATTTAAGGACTAGAAGTCCTTAAATTCCCTAAACCACTTTCTGGCCTTACTTATATAAACTTGAACACTGGTTAATAATGCTGCCCTGTCTCTATCTAACACTATCTAACAAAAAAGGATGGCAATTGTTTAATCGGTGTTTTAATTTTAACAGAATTTTATAAGTAGAGAAGAACATGTATAAAACTATAGCTGAAAACAAAGTATAAATAAGTCACCGACATAGCCAAACGGATTAGCACGTTGAAGTGGCAATGGGCAGGCCATATAGCACGCAGAACAGATGGCTGATGGGGCCGAAAAGTCCTCGAGTGGAGGCCACGGACCGACAAGCGCAGTGTTGGACGTCCACCGACAAGATGGACAGACGACCTTATAAAAACTACAGGTCGGCCGTGGATGCAGGCCGCTTCCAACCGCATGGATTTTTTTTGATTTGCCTTTGCCTTCCTCAAATCATATCAGCCGTTGGACGTCTACTGTTGGACATAGGTCCAACAATGGACGTCCGAGATGATGATGATGATACACTAAACAACAGACAAATTACAAACAAACAATTAGTAACAAATTACAGTCCTATTTTCGTGACCCTCTTTGTTTATATGACACTGGTTGTGCAAATTTAAGGAATGATAGAAAGCTACATTATTCCCTGAAATTACGGTTCCACTGGGAATTTAGTGAAACGCTGCAACATAAAATTGGCAAGAACAACCTACAAAGGGAAAAAGCTGCCTAAAACAAACATACAGAGTCCATTGTTCCACCTCGAATAGAGAAACAGACTGAAAAATACCATCTCACGACTGTCTTTTGATCTATAAAATTAAAGTTGTGCTTTTTGTGTGGCGTGAGTAGAAAACCTGCAGCGATTCGACTGGCCCGTCAGTGCGTTCTGTTAGGTCGTGGGTTCGATTCCTACCCAGGACAAGCATTATTATCTGTAATGAACACAGATGTTTCTTCTGTGTCTGATTGTTAATAATTCATCATTCTCCTGCCCTTATCCCACGCTAAGTGGGGTCGGCACAACATGTTTTCCTCTTCCTCCTCTATCATTCGTCAATTCAGAATCCACTCCTCTCACATTCATATCCTCTTTCACATAATCCAACCACTTCTTCTTCGACCTTTCTCTACTTGCGTACCCAGTCACACTCACATATTGTTATTCATTATTTACAAATTATTAATGTAATATCTATGTATTTTAACAGTTATCATCAGCAGTGTGCATCAAACCTTCTCGAAATGTATTCCGAATTCGAAAAGTAACGTGGCATATGAGCGAGTGCGAACGCCAATGCTCGCGAGCAAATGCTCAAGTAAAACACCTGCTACACGGCAGAAAGCCAACCTCTCTGCAGAGGTGACCCTGGTTGGATTTGCCTGGTTTCTGCAGTGTAGACGGCTGTTGCTGGACCGAATTAGTTTGCAGATTGGCAGAAACCACATAGAACCGACCGAGGTAGACGGCTGTTGCTGGACCGAATTGGTTTGCAGATTGGCAGAAACCACGTACATTCAAGGTCACTGCTGCAGAGAGGCTGGTTTTCTGTCATCTGGCACACGCTTCAGTCACCAGTTACAACTTTATCTTGTAACATACACCACCTCACAAAGATACTGCACAAAAATAGAATTTTTCCCACACGACTCGGTTGAAATGCAGTCTTTGTGTCGGTACACTGTTGTTCATTCTGACTCAAAAGTGCAAACAGGAGCTAAATTCATAAAATCAGACTGCTCTTAATTGATAAAAGTAATCGTAATCGTGTTTTGAGTTTCATCAGCATCATTTGTGTTCTAATGACGATACTGTGAGCGATCACAAGTTGAATGGGTGGCCGTTTACAACAAAACGCTTCCATCTTTTAAGTCGCTAAGCCATGACGGAGGCCAGGTTTTTTGAAAGTCCGTCACCAGAGTTATCCTCTTAGCTCATACGAGCTTTCTCACTTTTTTCATCAGCTATATTTTAATAATTGTAATCGTTGACAATTTTTTAACTTTGGTATTATTTGCAGTCAACACAGCAGTGTCATTTTTCTCCACGTCAATCAAAGTGCATCAGAGAAATTTAGAAGGATATAGGCTACGGTTACCGTTTAAAAATTTGGTGAGGATCTAACAAAGATCTTCGGAGTGATGAACAGAACTGCACCTCAAGAGTGCAGCAAAATGCTCAGCTCATTGAAGTTGGTGTTATAATTTTTGACACTTGTTCATCGTTTTAAGCCCATCACACACACAGCAGATAAATCTTATGAAATATATATTTTGAGATTACAAATTCTATGGAGGACCGAGAATATAAATCACAAAATATATTTTGTGCGATCTGTCAAGATTTATATTTCAAAATATATAATAGCAGCATTTACACGCAGAGATATCTGTACGGATATCTGTACAGATATCTGTACAGTCCAGATGCCAGAGCATTTACACGCAGATAAATATGTGCAGATATCTGTATAGATATCTTTACAGTCCAGATGCCGCGGGAAATAGCACGCGCCATTCCAACCTTTGACAGTTTTATCCGCGATTATCTGTAGAGATATCTGTAGAGATATCTGTACAGATATCTGTAAAGTCCAGATCCGTGGTAAAAACTCTACCGTGTAAAGGCCGCTATTATCTGCTGTGTGTATGGTACGCTTTAGAGCTAGGTCAAAACTGTAGTTATATAAAAATAACTACAGAAATATATTTATGTAGTTATATTTTCAGGTAAAATCTATTTCCCAGCTAAGCCAGTAATGCTAGAAAATTCAGTACCTGTAGAAGTTAGTAACTCTGCAACTCGGCCGGAATAGGCGAGCACTCGGCGGAACAACCAGGAATACCTACTGCATTCTCTATTATACCTACCCGTAACTTAAACTCTAAATTTTCTGCCACCGCTTAGGAAGTTATGGACATGATTGTTTTTATTTTATACTTAAGTTTTTATTTAACTTACTATGGCGCTGATTCCCTTGTACGTAGACTAATTTAGTTAATTAAAACATAAACCGATAGCTCTTATTTAAAGACCAAAACAAAACGACGACATGAGTAACATTTCTAAAACTAATGTTTTTAGTAAAAATGAAGTGTTAGAAAGTGTGGTAAAAATGAGGCATTGTAAAGAAACCTTACTAGCTTATGTAATATTTTGGTCACAAGCTCATTGCCGCTACAGCTTGTAACAGAAAAGTTTGGGATGCTAACTTCTGCCAAATGTGAGCAAGTTACCAAATTTGTAATTGAACGTGCCTCTGAAAACCCCTTGGACATCTTCAAAAGATCTGAAATGCCAAAAGATCTAAGAGAAAAATTTGCTATAGGTACAATTTTAGGTTGTATACTTATCATCTGTCAGTTAGCTAACAATCTTTTATTTTATCTGTATGTTCCAGAAAGAAGATCTAGTTTGTTTTAATCAAAACTGAATGAGATGCCACATCCACCCAATATTCACACAAAATCCATGTTGAAATTGATAAACAATTTATAAAGTTAGGTTAGAACACTAAAATTTCGCAGATATTTATTGAATGCATTTTGAAATATAAAACTTACTGTTGCTTTACACAGCGTTGGTGTCAGAAGCAGCTTCACAACTTAAGTAATCAAATATAGCTTTACCCAGAACTCTGGTAATCTAAAATACATTTACGCTGTCGGAATGCTAGACATGACCTAGAAATTATTATCTTTGTCATGTTTATGCAAGCGAATATTCACAGATATCTAGAAAAGACTGAGTTAGTTAATTAAAATAGCAAATTAAAATTGGGAAAGATTTTTACTATGCAGAGTTAAGGTTGATTCACGTTACACTGGGCCGGGCCCGTCCGGAACATTATGGTATACATTTTGTATGAATTTGACATGATTAAGACATTTTGATTCATGTTACACCGGGCGCCGGGGCACGGCCGGGGCACGGCCCGGTGTAACGTAAATCAACCTTTACGTCAGTATTAACATTCTAAGAGCGTTTGTCCACCGCCGCCGTCACCGGCACGTCAACGAGAACGAGATGACGGCGCCGAGGTAGCGACCATACAATAGCCGCCAGTCCACCAGAAGACCGTCACGTCATCTTGATCTCATACAGAAATAATCTCGTTGACGGTGACGGTTCGGTGACGGCGGCGGTGGACAAACGCTCTAACCCTCATGTAAGCGACGATTTGTCATTTGGACTATGTCATCAGCGGGGCTAAAAAGGCCGCTACAGCAGAATTACTATGGGAATTGTATTATATGCCGTTCTTGTCACTCTCAGTCTATGAAAAGAGACGGCAAATAGTTTAATTCCTGTTATAATTCTGCTATAATAGCCTTTTTAACCCCGCAAGTCATTTCGATCTTAATATACGATCAGTAATTAGGTATAATATGTTAATAATGTATAAAGGCTGAAATAAATAAATTTAAATTAAATTAAATAATCATACTCAAAAAAATTACTACAATATTTCAATAGTTCAATGTAGCACATTTATGTATATAGCGTGTATACCACTTCTGATCATTCAGTTGCTCAGCTACTTCTGAATTCACAAAGTTTATTGTAAAAATTTTACAACTTATAGTGTTGGATGTTTCACGACTAAGTCTAGAGAATAAAACTAGTTATTTTGTTACGATTTTTACTTTACTTATATTATAGCCTTATTTTACGGCCTAGAAGCACAGAATACTAGTACTACACTAGAAGCGCTCATGGCGTAGCTTGCTGAGACGTTCTTGATTGATCTTTGCTAAGTTTTTGTTAAGCAACGTTCTGCGCGGTCACAATTTGGATGGATGACCGCAAGTGGCATTACGAGCTGAGCGCTTTCGTGCTTCGGAGGGCATGTTAAATTGTCGGTCCCGGCTAAGTCGTTAAGCCATGATGGAGGCCTTCAGGCGACCTAAAAACTCCGTCACCAGAGTTGGCCACTGGTTCATACGAACTTGCTTTATCACTAATACTTTGTTCTGCCACTTTTGACCACGTGACTTATGGTCATTGAATTACAATTCCCATACATTTTCTATGTAATCTATAACGTTAGCGATTTTAGATAAAGTAACTTGGCTACAGTGTCCATAAAAAGAGTAGCTACAAGAGCAGCTAATTATTCACACATACCTCGCACGAGCAAAACATTGAATATGAATTTTCACGAACAATGCACAGAAAACAGTTTTTATATTTGTTAAATTGTTTTTTGTTTTAATTTATGTGTCCTTAGATATACGCCTTAGAATAAGAATTCTGTAAAGTAGTATCTAAGTTTAATAACAATAAATAAATAAATAAATAAAACAAAACCGTCACACGTTATTAACAATTCATTTTTAATTTCGCACATGCGAATACCTACTTTATTTCGATGTGATAAGACCTTATCCATAAATTACCCTGTGTATTCCACGAAATACCTTCACCATCTAATATGGAATTCTGAACCATGTGTTCATATCCTTACAGGTTAGAATGTAGCTTCGCAGTTCATCCGGACCACATCTTCCTACTTACATTTCAATCAAGCGAGTTTGTTTCTTATGACTATGGTGGTAAGGTTCGTAGAGATGGGTGTAATTGGTATGTTGTGAATAAAGATGAATGGTGGTGCCTCACAGTAGGTGGTCCTGACAGACAGATGTTCCATTTCTCTCTTGTGCCATTTTTAATTTTAGATTTTAGGGCGGGAAAGGGTTTTGCGCTGTTTTGTTCTTTGTCAATATAAATGGGAAAAAGTAATTTAAAGTTGTACAGATAATTCAAATTGGAACAATGAAATCCTCACCAAAAATATCAGCAGGTACCTAAGTACAAGGTGGGATCAGACGGTTCAATTTTTAACCGACTTCTAAAAAAGGAGAACCTCACAATTCATCGGAAACTTTTATTTGTGGATTTTTTTGTGCACTTATTACCGATTACTTGGAGATGCCTCAACCGATTTGAAAAATGTCCGACCAAAGTGTCCGAGTGGATTGGTTGTCCGCCTTTCAGTCAAAGGCTTCGAGTTCAAATCTCAGGCAGTGAACGTTTATTTTTTGTAATTTTTTTTTTCTTGTTTAATTTTTCTCTATTTGCACCCGAGCATAGCTCGGTCGCCCAGATATATTATTATTATTTATTATACATTCAATTCAGTATCAATTTATTTATTTCTCTCACAAACATAAAAAAATAGTAAATAAATATATAGAATAGTAGGTAGCAATTATAAATACCTGTTTTGAGAGAGACTGGTGCCTGAAATAGGTATAGAAAAACCTGTGCTATAGGTCACCAGTGCCCTACTCCACCGATTTATGTGTAACATAAACATAATGTGTAAACGAAGAAGTGAGCAGTGAGCTAGTTAAGATCACCTGAGCTAATGTCGTCGTGGCCTGATTAGTATTTAAACTTAGTCAGATGTCCATAATGGCAGGTCTAAGCTCCGTACCTAATATAATTACACGAAACTGATGACATAGGTCGTAGAATAATTTGAAAGTCAATTTGGTTTGAATGAATTGATGTTTTTAGGATAATATTTCCATAAACAAAACGAAACAAGGTCACGGCTAAATCCCCATGGTATGGTACATGATCTTGACTGAGAAAATGTGTAGGTATTGTGCTGTGTGTAATGTGTGTTGATTGACGTCATTTTTTGTGTGGAGATATTTGGAGGGCTGGAGAGTGACATAGGCTACCTTTTATCCCGAAAAAATGCATGTTTCCCGTGGGATAAAAAGTAGTAGTCCATGCGGGCGAAGCCGCAGGCGTCTGCTAGTTGAAAATATATTAAGTAGGAAAAAAATACTAGATATTGAAGTGTTTGAAAGCACATCGCCGTCGCTTAGAAAAAAATATTTACTACGCACAAAGATTCGTTATGTAGGTATGTAAAATATAGGTTAGGTAATCCCAGTGTAATTGAGTGAATTATTTTTATTAAACTATTTATATTTTACATCCGATAATACCGACTAAAGTAGAATAAATCGAAAAGCTTTCAGACTACAATGTGGATTTAGTTAAACCTAGAAATTCGATTCTACCTACATTTTAAATCTTTCTATTATTTAAATTTTGAGCTTGGTCGTGCACTGGTTCTACGGACTGCATTCACTGAGATTGTATAAAAGACTTTGGCCGTCCTATTTATATTTTTAACCGACTTCAACAAAAGGAGGAGGTTCTAAATTCGACTACTTATATGTTTTTTTTTTTAATTTTTATATTTTGTATGTGTGTTACGCGATTTCTCCGTCAATTTTTGTATGATTTTGATTTTTTTTAAACTAACAGACTTGGCAAACTTCAAAAAGGCGGTAGGTATACCTTAAATATTTTTATTTTTGGATGCTACCTACCAAAACTTCTCATCACAATCTGTTTAGAAACGCATAGAAGACAAACATACAAACATTCAGTTTTATTTGTTTTATTAAAAAACCCTATCCGATCTGAAAAGGGCACGAGGGAATTCCTATGACAATTCTTAGAAAATAAAAACAAAATGATTAATTTTGGTTTGTGATTGCGAAGAATAAAAATCCAACAAAACAAAAGATCATAAAAATCGGTCCAGGCTTTCATGACTTAGAAATTCTAATGTGCAACCCTAATTCCCTAGGTCTCTTCACCTACTTTTGTAACCCCACAATTCCCGTTCGCATTTAAATTAAACTCCAGCGAGCAACACTGGGACACATGACGGCCAGTGTTGCCAACTTCGGAGCAAAAAGACAAAAAACTGTCGCAAACAAAACGTTGACGACACACGCTGTACAGTAAACAACGTGAATTGTGAATGCATTGAAAGTTTTGTCTTTATACATAGGTCGGAGTTTTTACGTGAACTGTTACTGGACTGTTGAGGAAAGTAGGGAAAATATCGAGTGGGGAATGTTATAAGCTTTAACTTACTGTTATTCCCGAGTTTTTATCAAAATCGAAATCAAAATTTAACAATAAATACATTATATCCGGGTATTTATTATGTAAAACCTTTTTGGGTCAATCTCCAGAATCAGCGTCCCTGGTTGATCGCTATGTCGCCCCTTAAATATCGATTGCTTTTCTGTACCTTCAGGGGCCACTTTGAAGATATTATGCTTATTTAGACACCTCCTTCTCGAAATAAAAATACGGAAAAGCAATAATATCCATATTTAAAAAGCACCATAGCGATCAACCTAACACGCTGATTGACCCTTTAGTCGCGGTCTTCCCGCGACCACGGCTGGTGCAATGTAGTCGAAATTACGGTCTAAATAAAAAGGTAATTTACGTGAAAAATTCCCGGATACAAGTTGTTGAAACCGGATTAGGTATAATGCGTTCATCGAGAAAGTTTAAAAAAAACAAAATTTAACTGTAAGATAAATGTATGTATGTATGTTTGGATGAATTAACTTTTAATGGCTATCTCCGGTTACGGAGATCCTTTGAAGAGATGTCCAAATACATTATTTGGTAGGTACTTGCCCACATTTTGCAGTATTCTTCAGCTTCAGGTTGCAAGCCTATCGCAGCTATTAGAAAGCTACTAGTTTCCTCACAATGTTTTCCTTCACCGTTTAGAGCTAGTGTTAATGCGCATAATTTATTCTAAATGGAAAATCCTATAATGCATGACCGGGATTTGAAGCCACGATCGAATGTCGAGGCACTATGCCTCTCGACCTTTATCTTTACCAATATGTTTAAAGCGGAAGAGTTTCTTTGTTTCTTTATTTGAACGAGTAATCTTAGGAACTACCAGTCCAATTAAAAAAAAAAATATTTCTGCATTTGATAGCTAAACTCTTGAGGAAGGCTATAGCCTACTTTTCATCATCACCATACATAAATACTGGCTCTTAGCTCAGTTGGTAGTAGCTCTGCCTTCTGCGCTGTAGGTCGTGGGTTCGATTCCCACCCAGGACAAATATGTGTGTGATGAACATAGATGTTTGCTTTGCTTAGTTTGGGGCTAGGTGGCGCTGTGTGAAAATGTCCACTAATATTTATTTATTTATTATATACCGTACGGGGGCAACGTTGCGAGGATATTGCTAGTCTTGTGTATTGAGTCCCTAAATTCGGAAACACCGATCTCGAACATCAGTTGATCTCGCTCAGCTTATGCACGACTGTAAAATTTAACGGGTCACAATAAAGTAAGCTAAGACCGAGCGCACACTGCGCGGCCATAACTTGAGCACCACGTGTGCCCTGGCTTATATACAGAGTGTTGGATTTTGTTTATTTTGCGTGTGCGTCCAAAATAATTTGATTATAGGTGTGAAATTATTCAGAGAAATGAAGAGGTACTCGTACCTATATTTAATTATAAAAACTAATTTAAGTTCCTAAAAAAGGAAAGGTTTACATTTTTTTTAATGGATTTTCTATTAGTTACCTACGTACTCGTAAGTAAATCCGAATCTAGTTTAAGAGTTAGAATAAACTTACATTAAATTCAATGAATTAATCAAATTGTATTGAAAACTAGGTAAATTAATAATGAACACGTCACACACATATCCAAACTTTTACAGTTAACTACTTTTAAAAGTTTTGAAGATAATTATCATTATTACCTATATAGAATCTTAGTTAAGTAGGTACCAAATATCCCCAATATCTACAATGTAAACTGTGCGTCTAGATTCTACATGCACAGTTTTTTTTTTTCACTTTGAATTTAAATTTTACTTTATAGAAATCTTGTAAATACAGAGCAGCCTGTATAAGTATATGACCACTTATAGGGTTTTAGTAGTGTCCGTTTTTATTGAAGATTTCAAGGTATAGGAGTGCGGTATCGCCTTAATGCCCTATTAGACCCGGGATTTCGTATTGTGATTGTGTATAATCAGCGAAATTTTTGAACCTTATGTCGATGTGGTAAGAGTGAATTTCGAGGTATTTTTTGATTTCAGATATTTTGTTGCTAATTCGGAGTAACAAAGTATTTGAGTGTCGTTTGTATTTCGTATGGATAGCTTTTTCTCTGTGAAGAACAAATATATTTTTACTGATGTCCAATTTTATTATGATGAGTGGCTAAAGTATTAAGGCTGGATTTTACCACACTGGATTAAGTTTTATCTGGAGATTAAACCACAGATTAAACTACCTACTGTTTGTTTGAATATTTTGACATTGTAAAGTTGACACCTTATAACCAGCCCCCCTAGCCATATTACACTATCTACCGTCGCTGTAGAATAGAAACACTTCAAAATGTATAGGATTTGACGTTTCAAGTAGATGAGTCACGTGGTCTGAACGTCAATTCCAATACATTTTGAAGTGTTCTATTCTACAGCGACGATAGATCGTTCTACAGCGATGATAGATCGTGTAATATGGCTAGGGCCCCAGGATAATAAAGCTCTGCTTAGCTTGGGGCTACATGATGCTGTGTGAAGTGTCCAGCATTATTATTATTATAATTTGAATGCACCTATTCGGTTGCGCTTTCTAAACAATTGTATTTCGAATTCTGTCGGCTAACGGAATAACTACTCTGGGAGTAAGATGAAAACTCCACGTTCGGTACGAGTAGTTTCTTTTGTGAATTAGTTTGACATTCTAAATTTGAAATTATCATAGTGATAGCTTTTAGTACACCTACTATTCAAATTTAGAACAATTTTCATCTAAAGGAGATTCATAAATGGAACTTCATAGCGGCCATTTTAGCTAGAAAGTATTAGCGATGTTACGAGTTGATTTTATTCCAACTCGGATAACTCGAGTTGACTCGGCCGCTAACTCGAATCGCAACGCGAGTTGACTCGACTCGCATCAACCGGATGGGATCCGCGCCAAACGGATCGGCGCGGCGAGTCGAGTCGAATGCACCGTATTCGTATTCTTATTCTTGAGTCGAGTTTCGGTTTCGAGTTGGCGAATCGCTGACTCGCGACCTCGCGTGCACTCGCATTCGCATAACTCGCATTCGTTATCCGCATTCTAGTAGATAGGTAGGTAAGCGAGTTGATTCGAGTTGCGAATGAACTTGATTCGAATCAACTCGCTTAGACTCTGATTCGAGTTATTCGAATCAGCCAACTCGACTCGCCCATCGCTAGAAAGTATTTCAACAAAAAAGGGTACCGGAACTTGTATGTTTTGATAGCTCGATTTCTGCAGGATATATTTTTTGTCAAACAAGAAAAAGTAGCGTTTTCAAAGCTCTATCGAATGCATTGTGGGCATCTGTTTTTAATTTTGGTCAAGATTGGTCATTCTCCTTTACACAATCAACATCATCATCATCATCGGCCCTTCTATCCCACTGCTGGGTATAGGCCTCCCTTCGCTTTTGCCATTCGCCCCTATCCTGCGCCAATCTTACCCATGTACGACCTGCGGATTTTACTATGTCGTCGATCATCTTGTCGGTGGCCGACCGACACTCCTTTTTCCGTCTCTCCACCACTCGGTCAACACAGGGTTATCCCTGATTAAATATTCGGTTCATATTATAAAAAAAATATATACCTACTCATGATTGTATTGCCAAGGTGCGGTAGACGTTTTCTTTCAGAACTTTAGACATTTTTAGATCCGTTGAAGATGTCTATGGGGGTAAACAGAGGAATGTCCAAACAAATTTGGTACATTCCCACATTTTCCAGAAGTTAACATTCCATTCGTGACAGGTTGCAAGCTCATCGATGCTATTAGAAAGCTAACTGGTTTCCTCATGATGTTCTTCTTCACCATTTAGAGCTCGTGTTAAAGCGCATATAAATTTTTGAAACAAAAAGTCTGTTGATGCACGGCCGGGTACGAACCCACGACCTACGGATTGAAAGTCGAGGCACTAACCCACTCGGCCAAAACTGCTCCTCGTATTTTTTATTAATTTTACATTTTTCCTCAATTTTGTCCAATCCATCTGGTGTCTCAATGTATTCGTATAACGAGCAGTACTAAAATTCCTGTGAACAAACTGCAGCTCTCATACCGTCTGTTAGCACAATTTATTGGCTAACTTCAGGCAAAGCTTTTCATTAGCCGCTAAACTCCCGCCAAGTTATCTACTTCGCCTGCTGTGTCCACGACAGAACCAATTATGTGCTGTTCGAAGTTTGTTCTTTGTAATTTTGAGTTTAGACGCAGCTTATCTTGTATCGCTAATATTATATGTGGAGTTTTGGTGTGAGTAATCCAATTATAAACAGCTAGGTATTGTTGAAGCAATGGTTAGGTCGATTGATTAGTATAGATACTTACCTATAGCGCAGAATAGGTACAGAAGGCGCACTCCGCACTTTAGGAGCAAAGCTACAAGTACATTGGCGAGCCCGCCCGGCCGGGCCTTGGCAGGTAGGGTTCCCACTTGCCGCTCGGCTCGCACGCTAGCTGCGTCGCGCGTAATACTTATCACGTGTAATACCTATCTATTCTGTGCCTATAGTAGCGTGGCGTAGCTTGCTTAGACGTTCTTGATTGATCGTTGAACGTAAGCAACGTTATGCGCGGTCACAATTCGGATGGATGACCGCAGTGAGCTGACCGCTTCCGTGTTTCGGTGGGCACGTTAATTTGTCGGTCCCTACCAACTATTCTTGGAGCCGTATTGGCCGAGGGGTATAAGTAGGTACCTCGACTTTCAATCCGAACCTCGTGGGTGGCCGGCCATCAACGGACTTTTCGTTTCGAAAATTTATATGCGCATTAACACGAGCTTTCAACGGTGAAGGAAACCATCGTGAGGAAACCCGCGCCTTAGCCAGCCCCACACAATTGACCATGTCTTTCCTGTGGATATGGCCGGTTAAGCTGAGCGGGTGGTGTAGGTGCTGGGCAAGCTCCATCTCAACAATGTCCCAGGCACTACAATGTCCCGTTAAATGTAGGCAAAGATTACCTCCTGACACTGTATAAATCATCTAGAATCTAGTAAAAGAAGTAAAGGCCTAATTTTTTTTAGATAAGTAAAAAGTTTTTTATGTCACCAAGTCCCACCCTTTCTGAACATAAAGAATGGATTTTTATAAAAAGCCGTTAAATTGTATTAGTATTTTTTCCCTTCGCCCGAACATTCACTTTATATACAAACATTAAACCGCAGCTGACGTTTTCACAAACGAAATAAATTGGCCCGAAATAAATGAAACTAAATTCACGTAACATCAAAAGACTCGTAAAAATGTAAATTAAAGAAATATATTATGTAAACGAGAAAGTAAAACGTTGAATATCATCATAATTTTGCATGGAGTCGCGAAATATCGCTATCACACGCCTCTTTGATGTTATAAGTGCGTGAATCGCGGTGAATGTGTGGGGAATGAAATATTCCTGAAATCATCATTAAAATAAATAAATACTTATTTGTAAGCTGTCTCTTTTAATTTTTATCTGTGCCAGCATCTACAATTTATTTTGTTCATATCAATAAATCAATAAATAAATGACACTAATATAAAGTTTGGATGGATGGCTGTATGTTTGTTCCTCTATAACTCGACAACCACTGAACCGATTTGGTTGAAATTTAATTTAGATAGATAATGACCGGGAATATGACATAGGCTACTTTTTAACCGGGTACCACGCGAGTGAAACCGCGGGCGGAAGCTAGTTCCTACCTACTAAATAAAGGACCGATTGAAATGTCCAGTCCTTTATTTAGTAGAGATCATCACATCATATCATATCAGATCATCATATTGTAGCCCCAAAGTAAGCAGAACTTGTGTTATGGAAACTATACATGACTTTACTTTTTTAAATACCTACATACATCCATACCCATATATAAATGTGAAAGTGTGTTTATTTATTTGTTTATTTGTCCTGCTTTCACGTCAAAATAGAGCGACGGATTGACGTGATTTTTTGTGTGGAGATAGTTGGAAGGCTGGAGAGTAACATAGGCTACTTTTAATCCGGGTACCACGCGAGCGAAGCCGCGGGCGGAAGCTAGTATTATTATACATATATCAGGCATGATGATTTCATATGACATTAGTCTACACGTGTCATGCAACTCGTGTCTTGTGCACGTGGCATCAAGATTGGAATATTTAGCATGTGCATGTTGTAATTTACGTAGGAGAAGCATTTAATAAATTTGGATTGGTAAATTGCGTGCGGGCATATAAACTTGAAATCGAATGCAGCATGCAAAGAGTTAAGCCTAGCTAATTTTGCAAAGCGATAAAACTTTAGTATTTAGAAATAATTTTGTTGCAAAATGAATTATTGTGAAAAATATTTTGAGTTTATTACTTACCCTAGCATTGGCAATTGAGAAGAGCTCTAAACGGTGAAGAAAAACACCATAATAGAATTAGTAATAGACTTGAGCTTGCAACCTGTTAATGTTTACTATGTCAATAAACGTGTCTCTGACTACACTGTTCTTCAAAGAATCTTGAATCTATACTTCTATACTAATACTAATATACTGTAAGTAAGTAGGTATTTATATATTTCTTAAACAAATTATTATAGTAATACTATAAAGAGGTAAAGTTTGTTTGTATGATAATCTCTAAAACTACTCATTCGATTTCAAAAACTCTTTCATCAGTATTTAGAATGAACTTTCAGGAGAAATATTATAGGCTATAATGTTATGTAAATAAGCGTTTAAGCTAGCCTAAATACTATTAGGATCGTTGTGCAAGCTATTTGTCTCGACTTTTTGGATGAAATTACAGTAATCGTGCTCACGAGTAGATTAACTTCGTTTATTGTTATTTTATTTTGACAAATGAAAGTACAAAATGAGGTGGACCTTTTTGTGAAAAACAAAATGCACTTATAGTCCAGTCAGCTTAGCATAAAAATGGTCTAAACCTCGGAATGACAGATAATAAGCTGAATTTTCGTATGTAGCTTCATTTAGGCGTCCTAAAAGTTGTCTCAAAAGTCTCATAAAATCTCGTGTCTGCGTCTTAAGTTATTCAAGGTCAAAGGTTAAAAAAATAGTTTTTCGCGAATATCTCGGTTGCTATTGGTCCAATGATGTTAACATCTATTATAAAGTTGTAGAACATACAATTTGCGACAAATTTTGTTTAAAACATTTTTTCATGCGCTCAACCGTTTTCGCGATAGAGGAGGGTGAGTGAGCAGCGCTCAACCATACGCGTAGGTACTGTAACGGAAAGTCAAACGTGAATATCTGTGAATACCTTGAATTTTGAATAATTTGTTTTATTTATCAGTTAATTATCGACCAAGCGAGCAAAGCGAGCTAAGATCTTACGATTTTGCTTTGTATGTTTGTATGTGTAATTTTTATGTTATCGCATAACTATCGAACCGTTAATCCAATCTGCATGAAACTTGGTAGGTAACTAGGTTGTGCTATGGAAATTTGATATATGACATATGAGCGTAATCGATGGAGGGGTTGTAAAGATATTGGGATCTAAAGGGGGTGAAAAAGATAAAAGTTACACAGATATATTGAGTGGGGTGTCATATGAAAGGACTTAATTTGTACATTCCGAAATAGTTTTTATTTTTGTTCTAGGAAGTATAGTTTTTGAAATACACATACTGAACGCTTTGCGCTCACGGCCCTGTATCGCAAAAACGGTTGAGCGCATGGAATTTTTTTTTCAATGAATTGGTCGCAAATTTTAAGCTCTACAACTTCATAATAGATGTTAACATCACTGGACCAATAGCAACCGAGATATTCGCGAAAAACTATTTTTTTTACCTTTGACCTTGAATAACTTAAGACGCAGACACGAGATTTTATGAGACTTTTGAGACAACTTTTAGGGCGCCTAAATGAAGGTATATACGAAAATTCAGCTTATTATCTCTCATTCCGAGGTTAATTCCTAATTTGACTGGGCTATTAAAGCGACGTCATAATTATGTTAATGGCTCCGCCATGTCTAAACCGAATCAAAACACTGTGGGAAAGAGCGTCCTTTTATATATTTTAGGGCATTGCTATAGTTAGAGAGATTTTCGTTGTAAATAATGACCTACATCATCCTATTCTATTAAACGATCAATATTTGTTTGTTTGTACTCACATTCTCCAAAAAGGCTCTAACGATTTCGATAAAATTTGCGGCACATGGGTTTAAGGGGGCGAAAAATCGATCTAGCTGGGTCTCATATCTGGGAAAATTTATTTTCTCGGCATTTTCACGCAAAAAGATTTACCAGTGCAATGTGGTTCGTAATTTCACAAAACTTGTTGAGACCAAAGTGGCCGAGTAGATTGGGTGTCCGCCTTTCAGCCGAAGGCTTCGAGTCCGAATCTCAGCCAGTGAAAGTTTATTTTTTGTAAGTTTTTTTTTCTTTTTCTTTATTTGCACCCGGGCATAGCTCGGTCGCCCAGATTTTGTATGTTATATTCGAAGGACTTAAAGGATGACTCACGCTAGACCGTGCCGGGTCCGAGCCGAGCCTTGGCCGTGGCACGGTCACAGTTTGCTTAGATTCTGTTTTCCATTAGCGACTTTTTTTTTGTAGATTATGGTTTTTTTGGGTGCAACCAGGCTGAGATGATGATGATGGTTTTTTTCAAAACACCCATTTATATTGCCCAAGTATAACTAAGATAGATATTATAATTTCAATCATAAGATAGGTGCTTATGTTAAATTGTCGGTCCCGGCTTATAATGAATCGACCCCAAATCGTGTTTGCTACCCTGATTGTTCACAATATTAGCCGTGAAACATCAAATGTAAGACCATCTAGCTCTTAAAACTGTCCAAACTCGGTCTAATAAAAGCTTATTGCATTTGACAAAACTCTTCTCAACAGGATAAATAATGCCTAAAGCCCAGAAGAAAAACATTAAACGATAACTCAAACAAATCAACTCCGTCATGGAGGCCTTCACGCGGCCTAAAAACTCCGTCACCAATGTTTGCCACTTGCTCATAATACGAACTTGCTTGCTTGGTATAATTTATTTCCTTTCGATTAATTAATTATTTAAAAGCTCAAGTCTTTTCGGTGCAACGATGCAATTTTCTTCATCTATCTCTTTCAATGCGATTTTTTTTTAATTTATACAATTTTTAAAATCCGCTCGTCGCCAGACGGGCCACACCCGGCCCTAAATGAGTCAATGCGTATAATTTTTATTATGCCGGCGTTTCCTCGAAAGCTTATGATTTACTGAGTTGGTTGAACCACGCGGCTCCCACATGGCGCTAGCTTTTCGGAACCGCTTTATGAGTAAAAAGAAACAACAATTTACAATGTAATACAAATAGATGTGTAGTACAAAGAGATCTTAGGATTGCTGTGATTCTGAGTACTCAAATATGTATACCAAGTCTTTCTGAATGAATGTTATAAATCCGTATTGTAAATCTGAAAGTGTGTGTTTCAATGAACCGATTTGGATGAATATAGGAACAGGTGTAGATGGCGACTCACACTAGGAGGGTCGGTTTGATCAATGTGGGTTTGAATTACGTCGCAATCGAAAATTTTGATAAGAATTATAATTTTCGATGAAATGTGCTACCTAAGTGTGGTTTAACATAAAAAAAAAACTCTCCGTAATTTTAGCTACTTTTTTGTTTGATTTTCACAGTGCCTGCTGGTGACTATTATCAAAACAAAATTAAAGGTCACATACCAGTAAGTAATGCCCTGGAAGTGACATCAAGTGACCTTACCAGGACAAATGATTGTATCATAAGATCTACTTTAAAAATTTGTTTACCAAACCATTCCGTAAGTAGATAAAACCTCATTGATCCTAACACCAATATATCACAAACTTTCAATTACAAAGTTGGACCCAGAGTGGCACCTGGAGGTAAGCCAAGTGCATGCCATATGAAATTCGCGAACTACTATAAATTCAATTATTCAATTTAACTCCGCGATAGAGAGGTGTCACAAGTTCGCATTCCGTCGAAAGGTGGAATAGTAAGGTTTACGGAATTGTGGTATCTAGAATTAACCATCAAATATCTTTGTCTTAGGTAAGATTATGCTGACATTATGTTTTATGCAATCATTCTAATCTTTAAAGGATATTAAAAGCTGCGATAGTTAAAGCGACGCCTGATCCTATGCCTGGCACATATTTGGCTGAACGGATCAGCATTGCCATCCAGCGCGGTAATGCAGCCAGTGTCTTGGGCACGCTTCCGATGGGCAGTGGCTTGGATCAGTTGAGCTACCTATACACCGTTAATTCTGGGTCAGTTTAAAGCCAGCACCCACTGCTTGTATTGCTTAATTGTATTCGTGTCGCTGGTTTAGTTTTTGAATTTGATAAGTATTTCATACGAAACTAAATAGTTGAAAAGCTTAACAAAAGTGAGTAAAACACTTGTTATGGTGTCGTAGGCGCGCAGAGCTAATGACCTAGGTATGTATGTATGACTACGACGTAGCATAGACTCTATGCCGTAGCAACAGCTGAGTACAGAGCACGTATCTCCGTGATTTATCCTGCCTATGTTTCGTGATATTATTAATTGCAAAAAAATAGATCTCATATTTATTATTATTTTTGAGTAAGGTTATCGATATAGATTACGTAGGCGCCGGCTTTAAACTGACCAAAAATAAACGGTGTATATTTTATAATGTTATTAAATGCTTGATTCATTCTAAAGATCTGAGAGAACGTCTACCGCGCCTAGTAGGTACCTACAGTAGGTAGTGATTTTTAATAGAACTTAATTTTCAGTTTTTTCAAGCAGAATAGCTGTAAAGTTACATAATTTATTCCTGAGTTACTGATGATTGTAAAATTAGACATAAAAAAAATTTAAGATGTTTTGACATCTTAAAGGATACAAATACAGGATGCCTAAAATAACGTTCGTTACTTTCTAAACTCGAAAAAGTATCTCCAATAGTCGTTTCACTATTTCCCTACATGATACATCGCGTCAAACGGCACAGCGTAGTGAGAAACAGTTCCAGTAATTGTGCAAAAAAACTGAAAGAACTGCAAAAACTGTGAGAACTTTTAATTGTTTCCATGAAAGACTGATAGACGTTTACAGATCACGACACGATGCCATGTTATATCTTTATAATGAATAACAATATTATCTAGATGTATGATGTAACTCCGGAGATGTCATGGCTCCATAATATCAGGGAGTGGACAGGGATAAAGACGGTAAAACAACTGTTCAGACTTGCGCTGGACAAGGAGAATTTTAAGAAGCTGACTGCCGACCTTCATTAATGGAGAGGCACTGAGAGAAGAAGAAGATGATGTAACTGAAATGTTAAACTTAGGCCTTTACATCTTTACTGGATGTTTTATACAGTGTCAGGAGACAATCTTTACCTACACTTAACGGGACACTCTGTAATGCCTGGGGTACGCAAAAGAAACCTCCTAGTGGTAACAGCTAGATACGGTAATGCAGGGTCTAGTCTGGCCAATTCTTTCATCACAATGGTACAACAACAACCCCAACAACAACATCACCAGCCTGGGACATTTTTTGAGATGGAGTAGGCTTGCCCAGCACCTAAACTATCATATCCACAGGAAATACATGGTCAATACGTGGGGGCTGACTAAGCCACGATGTTTTCCTTCACCGTTTAGAGCTCGTGTTAATGCGCGTATAAATTTTTCGAAACGAAATATCCATTGATGCACGGCTGGGTTTGAACCCACGACCTTCAGATTGAAAGTCGAGGCACCAATCCACGTGGCCAACAATGCATCTATCTATTTTCTTAAAAAAAAGTCAATAAAAAATATGTTTATTTTAAATTGATTATCGGATAGCGTTGTATAATTCTTTATAATTAACGTCCACGAATTACTAGTTGTAGAGTCTATGAGCTGTGATTAATGTAACCATTTCTTTGATGGTAGATAATCCATCACAATTTACATGGCCTTCTTAGAACACCCATTACCTAATAATGATAAAACAATGGAAGAACTCATTTCTTACACCGTTTCTACATAGTTTTAAGAAGTATATTTGATTTGAAATACTATTTCAACAAGCAATTAATTTAAAATAAAAAAACCGGGCTAAACTAATAAGTTGGAAACAGATAATATCTCTTTTAGAAAAAAATCCTGCTATATTTTTCGACTCTGGTAGGTACCTACATTATTTTCTTTATTAATTGGGCACTACCTTCTTTTTCTTCTTACACTGGGTTTTTACTCAACTCAGAGGTTGCCTGTAAGAAATCGCTTTAAGCGATAAGGCCACATATTGTATCTACCAAAATTATATAATTTTACGTTTCTGTATCCTGCTTACATGCAATAAAGTGTTCATTCATTCATTCATTCATTCATTCATGCTGGTATAGTACACAAGTATAATAATAATAATAATAATGTGTGTTGGCTTCGGCCCCATGCATGCCTGTCAAAGGTGCGGGACTCCATAGTCCCGAGATGCTCAAATTGACAAACAAAATAATAATAATATAGTACACAAGTAATTATACAAAAATATACTATTGAAAATATAAAAATCTAGGTTGATTTTGTACGAGTACAGCCTCGTAAAATATATTAATTCCGAATGTTGTACATTTAACGTAATTAATATCGGACTTTGAATGTGGCTTGTGGGGTTTCAAGCTGTCAATTGAAATTGGGACTATCAATTTCAATGCAACTTGGTATTTATCATTACTGATATGTAAATATGGCTCAGTAATTGCGTAACGTATGTACTAATTAACTTAATTAACTTAATCTGAAGCGCTCGTGGCGTAGCTTGCTTGGACGTTATCGATCGTTGAAGTTAAGCAGCGTTGTGCGCGGTCACTCTTGGGATGGGTGACCGCAAGTGGTATTACGAGCTAAGCGCTTCCGTGCATCGGAGGGCACGTTAAATGTCGGTCCCGGCTTTTAAGTCGTTAAGCCATGACGGCCTTTAGGCGGCCTAAAAACTCCGTCACCAGAGTTGGCCACTGTCTCATACGATCTTACTTACTTAACTAGCAGACATCCCATTTAATCTAGTCTCATTCTCATCTGACCTAACCCAATTCAATTGTACGAGTATATATGAATTCCATTTCAGATTTCGGTTCATTCGAATAGGAAAGCTTTTCTATCCATTAGACCATTCTAATCCGAGTTGGATACAAAAAATCCGTTTTTTTAACCCCATCACTGCAACTGTAACACAAATTGAAACCCGGTCTAAACAAATTGTTTTATACAAGTCACGATCAGATTACAGGTGTGTGTGTAGGGTGACTGTGATATTAGAACAGGCGAGATTTTACCCTTAACTTAAGCGGGGAATTCACTAGAGTCTAGTGAGTCTAGTCTAGTGAGTGAGTCTAGTCTAGTGACTAGACGGACATGTCTGCGGGCAAGTCTGCAGATAATGCCCGTCGTACCTCGCTACTATAGGTCTGTGCAATGTTTGCTAGTGTAGGTACATCGCAGTAAGTCTGCTAAACTGACTGCCACGGTCCTAGGCTAAAACATATTTACAAAAAAGACACAACAATATAATACAATATGACATATTTATAGAACTTTGAAAGCTTAAAAGATACTCTACTACTTCTTAAAAACACAGTCGCAATTCGGTTTAGTTGTTCCGGTAAATACCACGCAACATAATTAAAAAAATTGATGGAGTAGATCTAAAAAATTGATCCATATTGATATTTCCTTTCAAAATGTATCTTGAATTTGTAACTTTCAACAAATTAGGGTTTTCCCAAAATCTAGGAGCTCCTGATTCGTTTATCCAACAAAATTCAGATTGATAGTCACCCTAAATCAGGGGTTACATCGGATTACTAAGAGCGGCGTGTGGGCATTGAAAAAGCTGGTATCAGCGCGGATTTTTGTTATTGAGAGAGGATAGCCCCTTTGGCTCACAGACAGATTAACTCTTGTCAAAGCTGTACTACCTAGGTGTTGAGGGTTACGTCTGCAGTAGCCGTACCATGAACTCTTAGAGCAATGTTAAAACAAGCTTGAAACGTGACAACGAATGTCATTTCTAAAGCAGTAAGCCTGTTTTAAGCTTGTTTTGACATTGCTCTAAGACTTGGTGGTACGCCCCCAGGTCAACTTTAGCATAGGAAGTTTTAAGTCTTCAATCTGTTGTCTTCTGTGAGTCTTCTGTCTGTCTTCTGCAGAGTCATTCTGTAGATTCACTTCGAATTCAATCAAGTGACCGAGCTCACTAAACACAAGGATGTATTGTGAAATTCAAATTTCGAATACGTTTGAAATCTCACAGCGGATTCAGTAGAGTCATTCTGTACTAGACTCACTTCGAATTCAATCAAGTGACCGAGCTCACTAAACACAAGGATGTATTGTGAAATTCAAATTTCGAATACGTTTGAAATCTCACAGCGGATTCAGCTCTTCGATGTTCAAAGTGAGTTTACAGAATGATTCTGCTGTTCAGTTTTCTGTGACCACACCGTGATTTTTCTTCTTGTCAGTTTTTGTCTATCCAAAGGTTACCTATAACTATGGCAAAAACATAGAAAAACATTGACCAATAAATCAAAAACCAATTCAGAGTGTCTACAAAGCATATCATAAAGTTCAAAAAAAACATTGGTTTTTTTAATACTTCTTCCTTTAAAATCATCTGGCTATTTCATTGAAAATGAAAAGTCATCAAAATTTTCAATTCCAACGGGATTCGAACCCGCAATACATCTGGCTATTCTAGGGAAATACCTAAATTCTCCGGTCTGAAGGAAACTAATAGTTATTACACAATGCTAAAATGGTTGTAAAACAATCATGGCACGTGTACCATCCATACATCGTCGTGCCCATTCGTTCAGTTGTATGCAATAAAATATTATACATGGATAAAGCTGTTTGTAGGCTTGTTTGTTTGTACACCCTTTCATTCTTTAGTCGAGACACTGACCACTTGAAAAACATCTAATTTTAAAAATATGTCATGAGTGTATGTAGAATTGCAGTATATTTGAGTGTCGTAGGCTATGTTGGTACTACGTGCGAGAAGCTGCGGTCGAAATCTCAAGATAAAGTACACAAAGCTAGCCCTAGATAAAGTTTTGTAAGTACCTACCTGTTATTTTTCTTTTTTTTTCTTCATTGAAAATTAAAAATCTTATAAAAATTTACTATTCCGACGGGACTCGATACCGCACTGATACAAGCCATCCTCCTTAAGCCGGAATGCCTTTACCAACTCGGCCACGGAATCCTTATTCGACGGGTCAAAAATTTTGATAAGCTCATAATATCGGTTAAAGCCCCGATTTAAGCTTTTTTTCGGTTTAAAGTTTTTTTTCTTCTTTTTTATTCCTTTGAATCTCCACACGGGTAAAACCGTGAGGCAGCTCTTTACTTAGCAATAAACTTTATAGCAGACATGTTTGCAAATATGTTCTATTAGGATTCACCTGTTCTGGTCGTGTTTATTGCTATGGGTTTCCACAAAACTCGTCATAAGAATCTGCAATGAATTCAGCTGATTTTTATATTAAAGTATTTATAGTTTTATTTATTTATTTATTAAAAAATGCAGTCTAATCTAACGAGAAAGCGTTGGCGGGACGATCTTGTCACTTTCGACGAAGGATGGTGGGACTCGGCGAAGGATAGGGTCGGTCGGAAGAGTTTGGGGGAGACCTTTGCCCAGCAGTGGGACGAAACAGGTTGAGAAAAAAAAAATCCGACGACATTAGAATGTAATTATGCAAAATTACAAGGAGCAGGAAACATTCTCAATCTATTAGAAATTCTAAATATTTTGAAGATGTCCAAGGTAGTCGCAGAAACATTGAACTTTATATGTGAAATGAATGAAAGAAAGAAAGAAAAAGCATTTATTTGTAACACAATAAAAAAAAACTAAACTGCACACAGCTATGTACCTACATTGTGTTCCAAATAGGCGTCCAACTCAGCATTTAAAGCATTTGAATGTAAAAATTATTATAAAAGTAAAATTGAAGACTTCTTCTTAGAAATTACCTAAAAGGTTTCACTTTAGCGTAGAAATCGAAGTACTAAGTACTAAATTATAGCCCATATAAAACTAGTTACAAGTACGTCCTTACAAAGTACTATAGGGCTAAGGAACTAACCATTAGTCCAAGGGCAGTTCCACACGCGACGCGTGACACTCTCAAGCGAGGCATTCTTACTATTAATAAACGCTAAGCATTTATCAAAGATGAATGTCAAGATAAAACTCTTCAATGATTAAAATACCTTCTACAATCCAAAGAAGCATGTCTTGTGTAAATGATTAAGAAAAAAAAAACTGAATTCAGTTTTGAAACGTGAAAAAAGTATCGAGTGACCGACTTATTTATTCACAATATTGGACAAACTCTAAACTAATGTCTTGTTCAGAAAAAAAAAATATGTGAATCAAACTATAATTTTCACTATTCTAAAACACAAAAAAATTATTAGAAACGTCTTGATCTGAAATAAATTAATCTAAATAAAATACCGAAAGCAAAAATAAGTGATGAGATGATGACGATGATAGTAATTATCATAAACGTTCAAGGAATTACCATTTCAGAAAAGAAAATGCTTCTAGATAGCTATTATTTTGTTTCTGCCTGTCTTTAATCAACCTATAGAGTTTCGTGTCTGAGCAAATATTTCCTCTAAAAACTTCCACTGATCCATGTCTTTGGTGAATTTCCCCCCTATTGTTTCAAACAGATCACCCTATATCAATAAATAAATTTAATTTTTATTCTAAAACTAACAAAATGTGACATATCTATTCAATAAACACTCTTTGACTAGACTCACGTGCCGTTCACAAATCAGTCGTTGCCGCATCGACACAAAGAAATGTTTTCAAATGTTATTTATTCAGGTATTTATGTGGTGCGACTGAAATCTCCTTGTTTATGTTAGCGTCCTCACAGAGGGCTTGCATTAGTAGGCATGTCTTGTAAGTTTATTTTGACTGTTTTGAGAATGTAGTTCTCGTTTTTCATTGGAATTGTCTTTGGAAAAGTACAATGTTCTTTATTGGTTTTATCGTTTGGCGTGGTTCACTGAATATTTTCAACAAACTCGCTCTTTAAAAAAATCTGTAAACCTTTTAAAGAATATTGAAAATTTTTATGGACACGGGATTTTATCGCGTAATTTACCTTATTTATTCGTATACGTTTCGGATATGTTACAATAGCCGTGGTCGCGGGCTCGTTAAAGAACCCAAAACTAAGATGTAAGCAATTTTCTGCCATGCTCGGAGTTTTATTTGTGGTCGTAAAGATTTTTCAAACAATTTTACAGTTGTCAAAAATGATCTAGGCATTCGTGAAGTTAGGCTTTTCGCTGCGCAGTAGTAAATTTTGTATGAAAAAGTTGCACTGCGCATCGAAACGGTTAACTTCACGAATGCCAAGATCCGTTAAAAGAAGTGTAAGTAGATTGATTTTAGTAACTATTTAACTATTTGTAAATATGTCTCTAATATTGTGGCTAGCGATTTTAACAATTTCTAAACATGACGATTTAGATAAGAAGTGGGTCTAAAATCTGATATTCGATCAAGAATATTTTAGCCCTTAAGATATGAAAGGCTCCTAAAACTAAAATTAAGTTTAAACCTAAGAAACAATATCTGCAATCTGTACGTGTTTCGCAAAACATATCATGCGTCTGGAGGCTGTTTGAAAGACGATCGCGTTATTAATAAAATTATAAGGGTGCTTTTGGACTACACGTGCCTAAATGCTTTAATGCGAGCTTGTCTAAGCCTAGAGCTGTTATTTTTAGGCTTAAAAAACATAGGCCTTTACATCTTTACTAAATGATTTATACAGTGGCAGGAGGCAATATTTGCCTTTACTTATCGGGACACTGTAGTGCCTGACAAACACCCAGCACCTAAACCATCCTCACAGTCCCAACCATATCCATAGGAAAGAGAATAAAATTTAAAAAATAATGCTGGACATTTCACACAGCATATTTATCTAGCGCCAAATTAAGCAGAGCTTGTGTTATGGAACTACATTTTATTTTTTTTATTTTTTTATACTACTAAGGTAGCAGACAAGCATACGGCCCACCTGATGGTAAGCGGTTACCGTAGCCTATGGACGCCTGTGACACCAGAGGAGGCACACTCGCGCTGCTGACCCTTTTAAGAATTTCAAAACGCCCTTTTTGAAGAACCCCATACTGTAGTCACATGACTGATATACTTCTTATGTAGGTACTTTTTTCTTGTAAAAACATACGTAATAAACATAGAAAAACACCTGGGTGTGTTTCGAAATATTTAACTCGGGTCTGGACCCGAGATAAATATTTCGAAACACATATCACTCACATTTTTACAGAATATAAGTACAAGCATTTGCATCGCTACAAACCAAACTCACTTGACATTTGTTTACTTTATTTTTACTCAGCATTTACTTTTATATCAGAAAGTGATGTATTTATAGTTTAGTCTGCAGAATGCTAAAATTTCACATAAATCAATGCAAGATTTACAATGTCTCTCTCAATATTTTCGAAAAGTCCTTTGATGTCGATTCTATAAATCTTGATTGTCAAGTACAGCTCAGTTGGTTTCGATTCATATCCATAACAAAAGAATATGGTGAAGTACCTACCTAAACAATTGGTCTCTCTAAAGATGTTGAGCTTGCCTCTGCGTAACCTCCCATATATTCTATACCTACTATTAAACGAGCAATATTTGATTATTTGTACTCATGTACTCGAAAACGGCTCTAACGATTTCGATAAAATTTTCCTTACGGGGGTTTACGAGAGTATCTAGCTAGGTCTCATATCTGGGAAAAATATTTTTTTTTGGCATTTTCATGAAAAAAGATTTATGTAAGATTACGTACGATAAGTGTCTGTTGTAACGTTAAAGTTACAGATTTTGAAATTTGGCGCGCGAGATTCAATTCAAATATTGCCGCGCAAAAACTTGTTTACATACACTCACACATCCGTAGAACAAAGGAAATTCTCCTCATTGGCTTACGGATAGCCTTAGTAAATAGATTTCGCTAAATTACGCCACCAAATAAGGTAATGTTGAAAATCGACCAATGGCACAATTACAAATAATCACGCCATGTCGATCATGTAGTAAATATCAATTATGTATTGCCCCCGTACGAATCTGGAAGGGAGGCTGCTTAAAAAGGCTCGCCCGGTCAAACGGAGCCTCATTCTGAAAATATCATCGCTCGTGATACACTCGTTATAGTGTCAAGCTACTAAATATCTATAAAAGGCAGTTATAATGCCGGAATAAATTTAGAACGATGTCATAGAACATCGTAGTATAATTTATTAGTGTTTCAATCCCCTACTTGGGTAAGTGTGCACAAATATTTAAACAGCTGTTAGGATGTACTTTCATTTCAATTGTGTGTATTTCTCTCTTCTAGGTTTGTCTTTAGAGAACCTGTATTTCCTTCACAAAACCTAGCTTTATTTATTTGCAATTGCGCTAATCATTCATCCGTGTACATAACCTACCCGCATTAGCGCTTGCATTTCAATTTATAGACTTAGCCTACGCTTCACGCTAGCCTGATCTTTATTTCTTCTATATCATTGTAAGAATACTAGGTACCTACTTACCTACTTACTTTCTTCATCTTGTAAACTCCGTCCTGCTTGGCCACCACCACTCACTACTTCAATACGGCTTCCCTGTAGTAAGCATCATTATCGTCAGTGGTGGCCAAGCACATGAAAATGGAGTACATCATATTTCAACCTGGACATGCTCATTCCAGGGAACGAGACCTGGGGAACGAGAACCAGATCCAGTTTGTAACCAGAGCGGCGCCAGCACCTCTCCGGGACCAGCCAGGTCGCCCGTACGAGCCCATTCCGCCGACGTGGACGTTCTTCCCCTCGGCGGACCTTGAAGCCGTCGCCTGCGACCTGGACCCCGTGCTATAGCTGCCCCTCATCAAGCACTCCGCTGCTACAGGGAAGTGCCGTTCTCGGTGCAAAGTGATAATTAGGCGGGCCATAGAACCTACGATCCTAGATTAAAGATCTCGTGATTTAATAAATTTATGTTAACCTCGTCATCGTTGTTCATATTTAAATACCTCGATAGGCGACCCAAGGTTACATTGGCGCCTTCATACGTGGTATTCTATGGCCTAATTATCGCTTCGCATAATTTTTTTGTGGTGTGTGCAATTTTTATACTGTGTAAAACGCTTCTTTATTTTGTGTGTGTTGTAACTAGCGTGTACCCTGCCGAACAGACTGTAAGTATTCTTTTAATTTTGTGTGTTTAGTGTGTCTAGTTAAACATATTTTCTTTAACGTAGACAATTTTAAAACATTCAATTCTACGTAAAACACCTGTAACAAACTTTTAGTTCCTACCTCACTTTTTTGTAGAACTTGCAAATACAGTCGGCAAAACAAGTTTCGTTTGTAAAAGTTTTAATTTCGTGTAATTTTATTTTACAAAAAGGTACACACTAGTTGCATTTTGTTCTTTTTCAGCACTTAATTATTTTTTTGAATTTCTATTTCTCAAATTTTTCACATAACAATTTAAAAGAAACGTTGTAAATTTAAAATTTTTGTAACAGTTCGGAGTTCTATTACTTAGGTACTTATATAGACATTCTCTGTAATTTGTGCACATTTACGCAATTTTTTTTTCTCGTTAACATGGCTTTTCCGGTTAAGTTTCTATCTCTTCAAAAGTCGGAACTTGAATACGAGGTTCAAATCCGAGGTACTACTCCCGCTAGTACAGTGCAGGACTTACGTAAGCAGATAACTAAGTTAGGTCCTTTGTTTCCTTCGGAGGACATTTTAGTCAGCCCGTTAGCTATTTCGGACGATCTCGCCGGCGTTAACGAAGTTCTTAGGAAAATAGATAGTAGTTTAAACTCACAACTTGAAAAGCATGCGGTTCTGCGTATTCAGAACTTGCTTAATCACGTCTACCACCGTCTCAATCGCATCACAGATTGTGACGAACAGAATCGGCCCATTTATGACGACTGCGTGGATCGTTTTCACTTTTATTTGAAAACCATAGATTCCGTTAAAGATAGTGCCGTCGATGCCTTGATGTTACCCTCAAAGAGCGAAACTGTAGATTCCGGTACGCCTACTAATATCACAGTACAATGCGACCGCGGAACTGCTAGCGAGTTAGGAAAAATTAAATTCGATGGGAAGACATGCGTTCGCTCATTTATTCAGCGCGTTACGGAATTTTGCGAGGCTAGGAAAATCTCGGATACTAAAGTCCTTTCGTACGCAACGGAGATTTTTACCGGCGACGCACTTCACTGGTACAGAGCAGTGAAGGACCAGCTGACAGACTGGCCTAGTGTTCTAGAGCTCCTTAAGACAGATTTTGACCAGTCAGATTTCGATTACAGGCTTCTTTCAGAGATTAGGTCAAGAACGCAGGGAGAGACAGAAAACATTACAATTTATGTCTCGATAATGATAGGCTTATTCTCAAGATTATCGAAAGCTCTAACGGAGGAGGATAAATTAGAAATTATATTACACAACATCCGCCCCGTGTATGCAAACATTCTGGCTTCGTCCCAAGCCATTCAGTCTATAGCTGACCTAAAGAATGTTTGTAGAAATTATGAACAGGTCCAAGCTCGTCTAGCTCACTTTCAGGAACCACCTAAAGCCACTTCAGCCACTCTGGCACCAGAATTTGCTTATTCTTCCAATAAGAACAAATTTGAAAATAAGTTTTCTTACAATAATTTTTCGAAATTTAAGAAACCTAATTACTCTAACTTCAACAAAGGGGTTAATGAATCGAAACCGCATACCGAACAAAATCTTAACAAGTCTTACGTACACGCGGTTGATGTACATAATAATACCAAACCGCGAAATTGCCCAAAGTGTCGTGATAACACTCATAATTGGAGACAATGTACAAATAAAACGGAGATATTTTGCTTCCGTTGTGGTCGTAAAGATGTGAAGTCAACCAATTGCCCCGATTGCTCTTCAGCACTTAAGTCAAAGTCAAAAAACTAGTTAGGAAGAATTGTGCTGTTCAGTCCACAGATAAATTCGATAAGAAGGACTGGGAAAATTGGCTTAAATTTGTTTCCTCTTATTTTAATAGTAACAAATGCGGCACAATTCTGAATGAGATTAATGACAATAGGCCATTTGCGATTATTAATGTAAATAATACTCCATTACGTGGACTTCTTGATACTGGATCAACCATATCAATTATAGGTAATAATGCTCATAAAGCACTGATAGATCAGGGACTCATTTTAGTTCAGGATTGTAAATTAAATGTCTCCGCAGCTGGAGGACAAATTTTGAGAAACATCGGTTACATTAACTTGCCGGTTCATTTTGAAGACAATTATGACATTATCAAGGCGTTCGTAATTCCAGAAGTCGATGACGACCTCATTTTAGGTATAGACTTTTGGATAGCTTTCAAAATAAGTCTTCAATATGTAAATTCAATTAAATCTGAAAATACAGAGGCTAGTCAGGTCTTACAGAACCCTGTCATAAGGGACTATGACACCTTAAGTGAATCAGAGAAAGGCATTGCTAACGATATAAAAGAACAGTTTAAGAATATTTCTTTCGAAAAGAACGGATTAGGTAAAACTGACCTTATTGTGCACCGTATTAATACAGGCGATGCACAACCTATACGTCAACGATATTACCGCATGTCTCCTGAAAAACAGCGTATTCTAACAGAACAGGTAGATGAGATGTTAGCTTTAGACGTTGTTGAAAAATGTGAAAGCGCTTGGTCTTCCCCAATATTGGTAGTAAATAAAAAGAACGGTCAACCTAGGTTATGTCTAGATAGTCGTAAATTAAATTCGGTTACTGTTAAGGACGCTTACAACCTACCTTACGTATCTGAAATACTAGATAACTTACGCGATGCCCGATTTCTTTCTAGCATTGATTTATCTAAGGCTTTCTGGCAGATAGAGATAGCACCTGAGGATAGGCATAAGACTGCTTTCTATTTACCGAATAGAGGTACAATGATGTTTAAAAGAACTGCATTTGGGCTTACTAACGCAGCTGCTACACAACAAAGACTAGTAGATCTTTTGTTTAGCGAGTTTGATTTGCACGTATTTGCATATTTAGACGATATAATTGTAGTTAGCCCAGATTTTGATAGCCATGTAACGCTGCTAGGTAAAGTTCTCGATAAACTACAGAAAGCTAATCTGACAGTTAATTTAGAAAAGTGCAAATTCTTTAGAAGTCAACTTAGATATCTAGGCTATGTTGTTGATCATTGTGGACTTCGGACCGATCCCGAAAAAGTGGAAGCTATCCTTAATTTTCCGACACCTACTTGTCGTAAGGACTTAAAACGTTTCCTCGGGACAGCTACTTGGTACCGACGCTTTGTCCCCAATTTCAGCACCATAGCAGGTCCTTTGAATAGGTTAACTTCACAGAAAAAAGGAGGCCCACCATTTGTTTGGACCTCTGAAGCTGAAAACGCCTTTAAAACGCTAAAAGAGTGTTTGGTTTCTGCTCCTGTTCTCTCTTGCCCCAATTATGATAAACCTTTCGAAGTTCATACAGACGCGAGCAATTACGGTGTTGGTGCTATGTTGACACAGTCAATCGATGGCAAAGAACATCCGATAGCTTATATGAGCAAGTCATTAACTGCGGCAGAGAGAAATTACAGCATAACAGAGCGAGAAACTTTAGCAGTCTTAATTGCTTTAGAACACTGGAGGTGTTACTTAGAGAATGGCAAGCCATTCACTGTCTATACAGATCATAGTGCCTTAAAGTGGTTCTTGTCTCTAAGTAATCCTACAGGTAGATTAGCGCGTTGGGGTGTTCGTTTATCTGCGTTCAACCTCAATTTTAAGCATCGTCATGGCGTAGATAATGTAATTCCAGATGCTCTCTCTCGTGCTGTCCCTGTAAGTGCCATTAGTACTTCTAATTATGTCTCTAAAACAAGCGATTCTTGGTACAAGAATATTTTCGAAGGTTGTAAGAGTAACCCTAGTAACTTTCCAAATTTCTTGATAGAAAAAGGAGTTCTTTATAGATACTGTAAAAATAAACATATACTAACATCTGACTTTTCCTGGAAAGAAGTAGTTCCGTCAGAACTGCGAGTTGACATTATCAACGAAAATCACAGTGAGCCTACTGCTGGTCATTTAGGTATTACAAAAACTTATCGTCGTCTTACGTTAAAATACTACTGGCCAGGCATGTTCCAAAACGTCATAGATTTTGTCAGTACTTGTAATAAATGTTTATCGTATAAAGCTCAGAATCATCAGACTTTAGGTAAAATGGGTCGTCCTAAACAATGTTCCCGTCCATTCCAAATGATCTCCATAGATCTCATGGGCCCTCTGCCTGTCAGCAGGAAACAGAATAGTTACATTCTCGTAGTTACCTGTTGCTTCTCGAAATATTGTTTGATCTTTCCCATTAGACGTGCCACCTCTGATGTAGTGATAAAATATTTGGAAGATTCAGTTTTTCTCATACATGGCGTACCACAAACCATATTTATGGATAATGGTAGTCAATTCATTAGCAAGGAAATAGATAATTTTTTTAAGAATTATAAAATTCCAAATATTTTCTTTACTCCTAAATATACCCCTCAGGTGAATACTGTAGAACGTCATAATAGAACCATAATTACATGCATTTCTACTTTTGTAAATGATGATCACAGAACCTGGGACACTTTTATCCCTAAAGTCCAATTTGCCATAAATAGTTCGGTCAGTGAAGCTACTGGTTATACACCAGCATTTTTAGTCTTCGGCAGAGAACTCGTACCATGTGGATCACACTTTACAGATTTTGACCTCGGAAAAGAACTTTTGTTTCTTCCCCGTGATATCTACGCGGAGAACTTAGGTAGTTTATCTAAAATCTTTGACACGGTACAATCAAGGCTTTGGCAGGCTCACTTAAAGAATACCTCCCACTATGACCTACGTCGTAAATCGGCCGAATTCAACGTAGGTGATATCGTTATGAAAAGAACGTTTATTCTTAGCGATAAGGATAAGAGGTTTAGTAAGAAACTTGCACCTAAATTTATTAAATGTCGTGTCAAATCAAAAAAGTCACCACTTGTTTATGTTCTTGAGGATATGTCTGTAAAGGATCTGGGCACTTGGCATGTGAAGGATATAAAATTATTTGGTCGTTCATCATAGTATTTATAGTAATAGTTTAGTAACGTTACCAACCAATTTTACAAAATTTCATTTCTTCTAAATGAAATTACAGCAATTTCTTTCGTTCCATTTCTTAAGTAAAAAATAAACAAAAGAATTGCACTTATCGTAAATAGGTAGGTAATGTTCCTTTAATTTTTTTGTTATTTAGCAACAAACATATTTTAAATTAAATACTTCTTGTAAATTCATTTCATCTAAATGATACTTTAAAACAATTTAATTTTAGCATTTAACATTGATTCATATTTAATCACATTAAAGTAAAATGTTAAACTTGAATATTAATAGAAGTCGGACTTTTGCTCATGGGTGTACTTGAAAGCGCATTCCAATGTCAAACGCTAGTCGAGAAGTTTTATTCACTCGATAAGTACCTATGTTCCGCGCTCATTCCAATAACAATTACGAAAGTAATTTTAAAGTATCCTGTGTTTGTTGTGCTATTTTTATCGTGAACTATGCCTGTTTTTTCTAGACTATCGCTCAATAACAATGCATACATTCTGTGTAGTGATATAGTGCAACTTTTCTTACGTAAACAATTTGTGTAAATGTTGTTTATTGACAGACATTATTATGTTTCATCGTAATCTACCTTCTTACCTAGCCTCAAAAAGTCTAAAGGTATGTTATTACGACATTTTAGTATTATTCTTGTGAGACATTTTTTCTCAATAACTTTTGAACCTTGTTTTGTTGATGCACATTTTTTTGCACATTCATGCGCATTACCTACATAATGAAAACTTAGCAATTTCTTGCATAACATTTTTTAAGTCAGAAACATACGAAAGTTTTTGTTCTTTTCAAGTAGTATTTAACAGGATAGGTAAATACCTAGGTATACTCTTATAGTATCATAGACCTTAGGTAAGGGAAACATTTTTTTCTCTCAATTAATTTTTTATTATAATTTTTTTTTAACATAATTTTTTTAAAGAATTTTATTACCAAAGGGAATAAAATCCTCGGTACGTCAGCGGGATATGTAACGTTAAAGTTACAGATTTTGAAATTTGGCGCGCGAGATTCAATTCAAATATTGCCGCGCAAAAACTTGTTTACATACACTCACACATCCGTAGAACAAAGGAAATTCTCCTCATTGGCTTACGGATAGCCTTAGTAAATAGATTTCGCTAAATTACGCCACCAAATAAGGTAATGTTGAAAATCGACCAATGGCACAATTACAAATAATCACGCCATGTCGATCATGTAGTAAATATCAATTATGTATTGCCCCCGTACGAATCTGGAAGGGAGGCTGCTTAAAAAGGCTCGCCCGGTCAAACGGAGCCTCATTCTGAAAATATCATCGCTCGTGATACACTCGTTATAGTGTCAAGCTACTAAATATCTATAAAAGGCAGTTATAATGCCGGAATAAATTTAGAACGATGTCATAGAACATCGTAGTATAATTTATTAGTGTTTCAATCCCCTACTTGGGTAAGTGTGCACAAATATTTAAACAGCTGTTAGGATGTACTTTCATTTCAATTGTGTGTATTTCTCTCTTCTAGGTTTGTCTTTAGAGAACCTGTATTTCCTTCACAAAACCTAGCTTTATTTATTTGCAATTGCGCTAATCATTCATCCGTGTACATAACCTACCCGCATTAGCGCTTGCATTTCAATTTATAGACTTAGCCTACGCTTCACGCTAGCCTGATCTTTATTTCTTCTATATCATTGTAAGAATACTAGGTACCTACTTACCTACTTACTTTCTTCATCTTGTAAACTCCGTCCTGCTTGGCCACCACCACTCACTACTTCAATACGGCTTCCCTGTAGTAAGCATCATTATCGTCAGTGGTGGCCAAGCACATGAAAATGGAGTACATCATATTTCAACCTGGACATGCTCATTCCAGGGAACGAGACCTGGGGAACGAGAACCAGATCCAGTTTGTAACCAGAGCGGCGCCAGCACCTCTCCGGGACCAGCCAGGTCGCCCGTACGAGCCCATTCCGCCGACGTGGACGTTCTTCCCCTCGGCGGACCTTGAAGCCGTCGCCTGCGACCTGGACCCCGTGCTATAGCTGCCCCTCATCAAGCACTCCGCTGCTACAGGGAAGTGCCGTTCTCGGTGCAAAGTGATAATTAGGCGGGCCATAGAACCTACGATCCTAGATTAAAGATCTCGTGATTTAATAAATTTATGTTAACCTCGTCATCGTTGTTCATATTTAAATACCTCGATAGGCGACCCAAGGTTACACTGTCTGCGATGCCGAAGGCTGCGAGATCTAATCCCAGCCAATGACTGATTTTGGTATTTTTGTTTTGTCCAGATGCATAAAAAAGTTAAGCCCTTAATCGTCAATAACTTTTATTAGATTATCCCTTTACACTCGGGCTGATACGAGCGTGAGCTTAATTAAAAAAAAATTGGCGCCAAAATAAGCAGACCCCATGTAAAAACATCTTAATTAGGATTTTAAATTAAAACAATACGTCGTTAGTACTAGAGCTTAAAATATTAAAATCACTTGACAAGTAGAATACTCTTGAAATGTTGCTATACTATACATTCATGCTTATTATAGTCACCGGACTTCGTTGTGGCACAAATCTATAAAAAAACGAAACAAAACATTCTGTATCCACGATATTTTAGGCATTCAAAATACATTAAGGGTATCGGGATGTTGGACACGTCTAAATAATACATTAGGTATTACATATTGTTATATACTCATATTTTGTAAAAGTTAGCGTGTCATACACATGACAGGTTGCGTCGCCTCTTATCAGAAATTTAGATTACCTAGAGAACCTGTTAGCAGGTTTCCTCATGATTTAAAGATGAGAAACTTAATTAATTTTAAAATAGCAATAATAAATACACGCAGCAAACAGTTTTTATGTAATAAATAAATAAAAATAATGAATTTTTACGCCAACTTCCTCTATTCTGGGCAAATCGTATAAACGGTGACACGCAATTTTGATGAAGTCGTCGAAATAATATAATCCGACTACAATAATTCAGATGTGCCACAGATGCAGTCGAGAACTGTTTTATTGAATTAATTCTCTATAATATCTCATACGAACTTTAAACATAGGATTGTGCTCTGAATATACATTATATTTTACTGCTAAAATATTATAATGCTTAGCCTGATTTATCAATTGGCTTACACTTTTATTTGACTACTTATGCTAAAAATATGATAAGCCGTGCTGTATTTATTCTTTAGATACAATTTATATTTTAAAATGAAAAATCGACCTCTAATGGATTTTGTAAGTACTTTTATTTTTATTGTACCTCACACATGTTAATTTTTTTTTTAAAAGAAACCTAAAATATTATAATGATTTAGATCAATATTTTTAAGTCGTTTCTTTGATAATCGTTTTATTAGATATTTTCAAATGTAAGCTTACGTGACCAGTAACTAATCTTGTCTATTATTACACATGTGCCATTGTTTGAGCCGAAAACTATAGGTACAAATACCTACAATTAATTTGCAATTAATTCTCAAACGAATACGTTGGGTTGTTAAAGTTAAAATAACATAATTTTATAAACTTGGTACTATGCTAATACTTGCAAGATGTAGGGATGATGATAAATAATATATAGACTCCTCTGACTACCCCTTAGACATCTTCAGATAATTTTAAATTAATTTGAGTTTGAATTTTGTAAAAAATATCAAGACCGACTTACCTTTCCTCCTAAGCCTTATTTGAATAAAAAATGATTTAGTTCGTTCAGGAATTCCTGGGAAAATGAAAAATAGCAATAAGCTTAAACGAATTCAATGTTTTCAATCAAACATTTAAAATGAAATCGGCAAAGAATTCCTAGAGTCAGCCAATCATAAAACTCTAGCAAGTTAACAATTCAGAGACGTAATAAGCAAGCTATAGAAAAAATAAATATAATATACAAAAAACTTTCGTGAGTTATGCTACCGGTTATGCTAGCGGTTGCAAGTCGCAACTGGCGTATGTGTGAGACGAGACCGTATCGTGAGTCTTTCCATATTTCCCAGATGAATCGAATCATTGTCTTGACCCCTACTCCCAAAACCGAAATCGATATTATCGTGGTGCCAATTATCGTAGGTCAGCTTAATTAATGTTGATCGAATGTTCCGAATTCAGTTTTCACCAACATTATTAAGCTGACTTACTAAAATATGGCACGGTTTATCATTTTTAGCCTTGGGAGTAACCCCCCAGTATCTAAATCGACGATACGCGAGACGACCTCTGTGGCGCAGTGCGTTCCCCGCCGCGGTTTCAAACGTTTGTATGATCTACAAATATTTGTCTTGGGTCTAGGTGTTTTCTATGTAGATAAGTATAATAATGTATGTACTTTTTACAAAAAAAAAAGTATGTCAGTCATGTGGTTCAAATAACACAAGTTCTGCTTACTTTGGGCTGTTTATTTATTTGAATAGCATTAATCAATAGAATGATCATTTTTACAGTTTATTGGTTAACTTTATAAATTTATTCATCAAGTAGGTATTTAATTCTTCGAGACGATAGATCTTAATATTTCCTCTTTTCATCAAAATGATCTGTCGGTCTATATTTAGTTCCCTACCCCTCTAAGACCAACATCAAGAAAATTCCATCTTGAAGATTGTAATTTTCCTCGTCCATTGTGTTTTTGGCGGGAAATTATAATGAAATGGTAACATAATTATTTTTCGGTATTTTCACTGTCGACGCGTGAATTCGTTAGCGAAACTTTGGGGCGTCGTAGCTATAGGTAGGTAATTATAACTCTCAGGAAAGGTGGTTTTGCTTTAATTAAAAACATTCTAAAACACTAAAGAAGTATCTTAAAATTTATCTTATGTAAATTTATCGTAAGTAAGTAGGTAGGTACTTACCTATTTATATTTAATACAAAAAATGAAAACGCTCGTGGCGTAGCTTGCTTACGTTCTTGATTTCGTTTGTGTTTAGCGTCGTTCTGAGAGGTCACAGTTTCGATGGGTGACCGCAAATGGCATTAACTAACAGAACAGCTGAGCGCTTCCGTGCTTTCCAGTTTTTAATTTTGAACGAAACAGGAACTTTCGAATTTAACAAAAATTTAGAATTTTTTTTTTCTTTATTTTGGCTTCGCACGGTTGTGCATTCAGCCAGTGTCAAGTAATTATTATTCTTCAAGTTTACAGATAAATAAGATAAATAAATACATATTACAATACTTAAATATAATATCCCACCCCCTCCCCTTGTGCCTCAGTAAAGATGTGGGCCTTTACTGAAACATCAACACGGACTTTTTGGAAGAATTTGAAAAGCAATGGTAACCAATTTTGTTTCACTTCCCCACACTTATGCACGTTCACGAACACTTAACGGTTAATAATCCACCATTATTACACATTAACATTCGAAGAAACACAAGTTTTGGAAAATAAAACCAAAATGAAACTTGACTTCTCAAATTCCCGCCAAAAAGCCGACCATTTAGAATTTTAGAGTTAGGTACTACCGCCAATACCTCATTAGGCTGGTCTTACACTAGTGAGTTTTTACGTAAGTTTTACTCATGCAAGTGACAATGCAAGGAAAAGCTACTTTATTTCCTTTACATTGTCACTTGCGTGAGTAAAACTTGCGTAAAAATTCACTAGTGTAAGTCCGGCCCTACAGTATTTCTAAACGTGAGGTCACTACACAGAAAACATCTTTATCGTTATTTCCCATCTGTTCCACTGCATGTTTTAAACAATAAAATCGTTTCGTAATATCGTTCATTTTAGCAGTGCCATCTCTTGGCAATTTCCTGGAACTACCGCGTGATAGTAAAGTGACAAAAGCTGCAATAAAATTTAAATCTATACCATTAGTATTATTTGCGTCGCACAGCCACAAACGAGTGGATCGCATGTCGACCGCGCTCGAGCGTAATATCGTACAATGCTGTATGGTTTCATTTATGTATAATAGGTAGATAATGTTGCGAACAAGCATTAAATAAATAATATCTGGGCGACCGAGCTATGCTCGGGTGCAAATAAAGAAAAATTAAAAAAAAAAGAAAAAAACTTACAAAAATAAACTTTCACTGGCTGACATTCGAACTCGAAGCTTTCGGCTGAAAGGCGGACACCCATTTCACTCGGCCACTTTGGTCTTAACGAATACCTATTGTGAAATTACGAACCACATTGCACTGGTAAATCTTTTTGCATAAAAATGCCGAGAAAACGAATTTTCCCAGATATAAGACCTAGCTAGATCGATTTTTCGCCTCCTTAAACTCCCGCCACCGCAAATTTCATCGAAATCGTTAGAGCCGTTTTCGAGAACGTGAGTACAAACAAACAAACATTGCTCGTTTAATAGAATAGGAAAAATCAGCTAAGTATGAGTTCAGACTCAGTACTTACGTAACAAAACTCGGCGCGCGAGTTCGTCACTCGGGCGCCGAGTTTTGGTAAGTTTTTTTTTCTAGATAGACATAATTGTTTGGCCACAATCTCACCTGATGGTAAGCGACGATGTGGCCGACGATAGATCACAAAAGTTTCGAGCGCGTGCAGAAAATTGCTCAGCTTAAAATATTGAAGTTAGTTATTCAACATTTTTAGTTTAGCTACTTGTATTTATTTAATTTTAGGAGTGTTTCGTGTAAATTGTAATCAAAGGCCTTCTGATGTTTAAATTCTCAAGAATAGATGCAAAGGTTTTGTTTATGCGTCTCAGTAAACTGACATCAATACTTTGCCGTTTGCAGGAAAAACTGGTTCAAGTCCAACTCCAAACAATGCTATAACCTTCGACTAAATATAGAGTCTGTCTGGAAGGTAAACACTGCCTTTTATTGATGTGTGCGGAGAAAAAAAGGGGCAGATAAGCTGAAAATATAATTATTTTGTCTACTAATTTAAAATGTAGAATTTATTTAATTGAACAATATGTTTTTTGAAAATGAAGTCTTATCAAAATTTTCGATTCCAACGGGATTCGAACCCGCATTGATACAAGTGATCCTCAAGCTGGAGAGCCAACTCGTTCGCGGAACCCATATTCGTCGGAATCGAAAATTTTGATATGACTTTTCATTTTCAATAAAATATTACCTCTGTCGACACTGTTTAGCCATTAGAAAAAAGTTAACATTAATTTTCTCGCACTTCATATTATTTACTTAGATTTGTAAATAAGCAGGTTATGATTGGAAGAAGCTTAGAATTCTATTATACAAAAAATATTTTTATTTAATTTAATACTAGAAACATATAAAACGAAAAGCTCCTCAGTGAGTAAGCCCCACCTCAGTTTGCGTTGAGTTTCATAGCGATAAAAATACTATTCGATTTACTGGCAACTAGTCTCACACGGAATAGCTTTAAGTTTGTCAGACCTTTATTATTATTATTATAAGTCTATTGTGTCCCACTGCTGGGCAAAGACCTCCCCCCATTCCCTCCACACATCACGGTCTTGAGCTGTAGTAGTCCACTCGGGCAAGGCAACTTTAAAAAAAAATGATTCGTTCCCAACCATCCCACTGCCCCACCCCACCAGTGGTGTCGTTGGGAAATTTTGTCCCAACGATAGGTACCACTGAATTAAGTGGTGGGGTCGTTGGGAAAAACCATCTCAACGACCTTACTGACTTTTTAATTAATAATCTTAATTTTTTTTAAATTATGTTTCATAGAACTTGTCTAATCTACGCTTTGTATAATCTCGTATGGTTTACAGTTACAGTTTTGTTTCTCGTTTTATGTTCGCATCTGTTTTGTTTGATTACATTTGTTTGTATGGCAATGTCGATGTACGGTCACGTTTTCTGATTATTTCTGGGTGGTATTTTACATTCAGAAAACCTTAAAGTACGACTTAGCAAATGAGTTACCTATATACACTAGTAGTTCGCCCCGAACTGAGATCTCGCGCACCGTAGATGGCTTACATTTGGACTTTCTTCTGACTACCCCTATAATTTCAAGTGCTACTACTGCCGAGTATGCCTATTGCGCTAGCTCTTCATGGTAAAAATACTAGCATGCATGCAATACATAATGTCGAGTCTAATTTTTCATTAATTTCATATTTATGAATTCTCGTCGTATTTCTAAAAGTATACGTCCTAGAATAAAAATAATAACTATTTTGGAATGTACAAATAAAGAACTTTCATTTGACACCCCACTCAATATATTTGTTTACTTAACTTTTTTTACCCCAATTATTTTCATTCTTTATCATTTTTTTTTTATCATGAAAATAAATCAAGTAGCATCTAAAATCATTGCAAACCAAACCGCATTGATGCCACTCTCTTTTTAAGACCGACCAGTCAATGAGCTACGAAGACATCGAAACTCTATGAAACGGGAGCTCTTGCAGCTCTGGTTTCGTAGTTTTTGTTCCATGGTCGTATTTCAAAAACTATACATCCTAGATTAAAAATAAAAACCATTTTGGAATGTACAAAATAAGCCCTTTCGTATGACACCCCACTCAATATATTTGAGTAACTTTCATAATTTTTTACCCCCTTGGGAACCCAATATCTTCACAACCCCTTCATCGATTAAGCTCATATGCTCCACCGTAAATTTCCTTACCACAACCTATTGACCTACCAAGTTTCATGCAGATTGGATGAACGGTTCGACAGTTATGCGCGAACAACAATTCGTGAAACATACAAACATACAAACATACAAACATACAAACATACAAACATACAAAGCAAAATCGCCCAACTTACCACTAAGATCTTCGCTCGCTTCGCTCGCTCGATCGATTATAGTAGATACCGATAAGTGGAAATCCGTGGTCTCTGCCTACCCTTGTGGGAAAGAGGCGTGATTTTATGTATGTATGTATGTAGTAGATACCTACGTAGAAGAACTCGGTTCACCGACATAGTCACACGGATTAGCACGTTGAAGTGGCAATGGGCAGGCCATATAGCACGCAGAACAGATGGCCGATGGGGCCGAAAAGTTCTCGAGTGGAGACAACGGACCGGCAAGCGTAGTGTTGGACTTCCATCGACAAGATGGACAGACGACCTTGTAACAACTGCAGGTCGGCGGTGGATGCAGGCCGCTTCCAACCGCAACACATGGAAATTTTTGAGGGAGGCCTATAGTGGACGTCCAACGGCTGAGATGATGATGATGATGAGATATAGTAAAACGCAGCGGCAGTTCAAATTAATAAAACAAAATTAATTAATTATAAGTACTTCCTTAGAAAGGTTTTTGGTGAACCAATATTTTTCAAGCTTTTTATTAGACTACTGCGAGTTGTTTCAAATTACTCCCAATATCAGATTAGCTCAATCAGTTTTGCTTTTAAATTCAGATGCACGATTTGTCCTAAATTAAAACATACAAATGTGATGTTAAAAGAAAATCTCGTAACATTTTTACACGAACAGAAAAATCATGATTACTGTCAAGAAAGCCCTTTCCCAGCATCGAACCTGTTTGCCAATCAAAATGACCTAATCAGCAACAGTCAAACGCGATGAATTATATCAGTCTTATTAGTAGTGTCAACTGACGCTGTTTGTATGTAGATTGGTTGTTTAATCAGCAATTGACCATAATTGTCTTTACTGACCACGATTGTACTTAGATGTATAGGTCTGCATTATACAGGGTGAATCGATCGTGTTTCATAAGGATTAAAAGCTCTAATGGACCAACTGAGGTTAGAGTAGTGTAAATTGCCCATTTTTTTCGCTGACTGTACATTTTTTTCAAAATCTGTGAATGCAGGTCGAAAATCAAAAGTTAATGATAGTCTCGTAAGACCGTTTTCCTGTAGCTACAACGGTTAAGGTAGCTACCTTTACTGCCCCGCACGTATTATTTGTAAAAGTCACCTTTCTTGGTTTTGTAAAAGTTACCACCTTAATTTACCTTTCTTGGTTTTTTTAACCCCCAACGGAAAAAAGGGGTGTTATAAGTTTGTAGTATGTATCTGTGTATCTGTGGCTCTGTGTGTCTATCTGTGGCATCACAGCTCCTGAACGGATGAACCGATTTTAATTTTTTTTTGTCTGAATGGTGTCTTCGAGAGTGTTCTTAGCTATTCATGAAAATCTGTTCAGCCGTTTGAAGATCATCAGTTTTCTTTTATAGTTTAGTCTGTCGTCGCGTTTTCGTCAGCGCGATCTAGCTTTGGGTCATTTTTAGTTGCGACATCTAGTTTTGATTTTGTAAAATTAAGTGTTTAACAAATTCTTCTGCTTTATTGGTATAGATAGAGTTGGCCACTTGCTCATACGAAAGAAGGAGAAGATAGAATACTTAGATGAAGGGATAGGTATATTGGGAGTTTTTTAATATATTTTTGATTTATTTCACAAGTAGATGTTTCGTTAATTTATGTTCACTTAAAATAAACTATTTGAATCCACACTATTTCAATAAAATTATTCAAAAATTTATTTATGGATTTAAAACCAGGCGAAGTCGAGCCGGGTTGTCAGTACAAAGTAGATACTATTACCTAGATTTTCGCGACGTATTTTGCGGTAGATCGAAATAGTGTTGTGTTGTGTAATTTTAGAAATGCCAGCTTTTCTGTTTTAGCCTTTAGAAGAACATTATAAAATAAAAAATCCATTGAATATCCATTCGCGACTGAGATTCGAACCCACCTTCTATTCACAAATCCGGATACATCTCACTGTGACAACAGGGACTGAGTACTTACAGTACTTCATGATAAATTCACGTTTTCCGAATATGACCGACATCGACAACATTTAGGCAGTATTAAAAACAAATGACAAACAGTACTTACAGTTGGGCCGACGGATCTCGGCGTTCGTGAAGTTAGGCTTTTCGCTGCGCAGTAGAACATTTTGTATGAAAAAGTTGCACTGCGCATCGAAACGGCTAACTTCACGATCGCCGAGATCCGTTGGCCGTACTGTATGTGACAGAAGTGCACGTCGTTAGCTGCGCAGCTTGCAACCAATTTGGTTTTCTTAAAAATGACATTGATATTTATTTGTTTGCGATAAGGTTGATATTATGAGTACTTAATTTCTATTTCCAAATTACTTTTCGTCAATCGTTTTTGTAATTTTATGCGATTGTTTCCGATGTTTTACGATACCCATTATTTATCTGGTAGTACTGTACACGCTACAGACAAACTGGTTAGTGTTTTTAGTGTAAGTAGGAAAGTGAATGGGTGCCATAAAGTTGTGCACCTGCGAAAAATTATTATTCGTTAAATATTGCTCTTATTCCGAAGTGTTCATTTAAAATAATTTTAATTCAAATCGAACTTGACTTTATTTATTTAATTGTTTTATTAAAGTTCTTGGAAGACTTTTATTGTAATTTTATAGGATAACTGATTATATTAACAATTATTCGATAACGTTCGCTAATACATTTCATATTATTTAGATTATAAACTAGCTTCCGCCCGCGGCTTTGCTCACGTAGTACCCGGATAAAAAGTAGCTTATGTCCTATTCCCGGTCCAGCCAAATTGGTTCAGTGGTTGTCGAGTTATAGAGGAACAAACATCCATCCAAACTCGCATTTATAATATTAGTGTGCTATGTAATCTTACCTCGCATCCACACGTTGGGGCCAACGTTGGCCCCAATGCCTCTCACCAACGTGTGGAGCTGACAAAATTGCATTGGCCCCAACGTTGGGGCCAACGTTGGGGCTGATTTTGCTAGATCCACACGTTGGCGAGTGACATTGGGACCAACGTTGGCCCCAACGTGTGGATGCGAGGTTATTGATGTGATGATAGATAGTGGGCATCGATCGTCACCAAGTGGGAGCCTGAAGACGGGCGGCGACGCCGAGGCAGGGGCCCTAGCCATATTACACGATCTATCGTCGCTGTAGAACGATCTATCGTCGCTGTAGAATAGAACACTTCAAAATGTATAGGAATTGACGTTCTGACCACGTGACTCATCTACTTGAAACGTCAAATCCTATAGATACATTTTGAAGTGTTTCTATTCTACAGCGACGATAGATAGTGTAATATGGCTAGGGGGGCAGGTCTAGAAGACGCTGGCGTGATGACATAGATGCCTTCCAGGAAGAGTGGTGGGAGGGGAGGTGACCGGTCATCGCAAGAAGTGGAAGGATATGGGGGAGACCTTGGCCCAGCAGTGGGACACTTTATAGGCTACTAGTAAACACCCGCGGCTTCGCCCGCATTAACTACTTTTTTTTTATCCCACGGGAACCATACATTTTTCCGGGATAAAAAGAAGCCTATTTGTTATTGCAGAACTTAATCTATCTACATTCCAAATTTCACCTTTATAATATTAGTAGGATATAAAAAAAAAATGTAATCTGAAATGTATTAGCGAGCGAAGCAAGCTGCATGAGCGAGCTATGAGTAAATTGACTGGGGCTACAGAACGATTATCCTGATATCAAGTTATGGAATCGCGTTCATTAATAATGTCGATAAGAATACGTTGGTATGTCTGTATGTCTGTTTATTAAATACTCGTAGTTAGTTAGAGGCCGATCCAAAAGTTGTTAGTGTCTATATTTATTAATATATTTTTAGTTTGTACAAGTGGTTAAATTAAAAGGGAGGTTATAGGCTGCTTTTCATCATCATCAACATCATCACCATTTTCCATCACTACGGGAGCAACGCCGCGAGGGCGCTGCTAGTACTTTAAAAAATCACACAGAACAAACATCTGTGTTCATCACACAAATGTCTTTCATGTGGGAATCGAATCCACGACCTGCAGCGCAGAAGGCGAAGTTACCAACAGGGCCCCAATTCCTCTAAGTTACATCGTCAACCATTCCGGTATAATTGCCGCTGCGTTTTGTTTCGTTCTTCAAAATGACAGTAATTTGCAAAACCTCATTGGTTATTTGTTTGATAACATCATCACAACAGAGTAACCTAACCTCATTGGTCATTAGTAGATTATGAAACAAAGCGAAATAGTTGAAATTTAGCTTTGTTTCATAAAAAGTTTTTTAGTAGAATCGGCCTACTGAGCTGAGAAGCCTGTCTCTACTGATCATGATCAATAACAAGGACTTTGAACAAGTTAATCCGTATGGAAAAGTATTACTTACTTAGGTACTATACAGTAGTTGATCTAGTTTGGTTAATTAAAGTTACGACATTTTAATATGAGCATGTCTAGCGACACTTTGCCTGGTATCTGTAGATTGGATGCTGCAAATACTTGCATTATGGATGTCACTTTAGATCAGAATGCATCCTAGTTCTGGGTCAATCTCCAGAATCAGCGGACCTGGTTGATCGCTATGGTGCCCCTTAAATATCGATATTATTGCTTTTCTGCCCCTTCAGGGGCAAATATGAAAATATGCTTAATTAGACACCTCCTTCTCCAAATAAAAATACAGAAAAGCAATAATATCGATATATAAAAAGCACCATAGCAATCAACCAAACACGCTGATTCTGGAGATTGACCCTTCTACCTACAGTAAGTGTGAATGTGTTTTATATAAAAATTTATGCAATTTTCCGTTATAAAATAAATATTGGTGGACATTTTTCACACAGCGCCATCTAGCCCCAAACTAAGCTTGTACTATAGGAACCAGATAACTGATATACCTAACACATATATTTTTTTGTAAATACATACCTTTAACACTATAACACACAGACACAGAACAAACATCTATGTTCATCACACAAATGTTTGTCCTGACAGGGAATCGAACCCACGACCTACAGCGCAGAAGGCAGAGCTACTACCAACTGAGCTAAGAGGCCAGTCAGATATTTAGTTGGTTCTACGAATTTCCTCTGGACTTCTTCCGTGACAATCTCTCTACTCACCTTCACCTATTGCAAAACGTCTGATTGCAACACGTAACTTCCCTTTACTTATTTAAAATCCCAAGTCTGGCACTTTTTTGGCTCAACGTATCAGCATTGCCATCCAGCGCGGTAATGCTGCCAGTGTCTTGGGCACGCTTCCGTCTGGCAGTGGCTTGGATCAGTTGAGCTACCTATAGATCGTTTCAAACGATCCTTAGGCTCAACTGTTTCTTTTTGTATTTTATACTTTTATGTAAATATGTAGTAGTTTAGTTTCTGTAAAAAACAATATGTATCACAAGGATTTTATTTAAAAAATACGTTTCCCGTTCTCCCGTGTAATACCAAATTCAATTACAGTGTGCAGTTATGCAACGGGTTTCGCAGCTTTCAGATTTTTGTGATTTATGACTGCGGTTCTGGTCTTACGTGTATTAGTGTGGAAATGTGTGTTCCTTGCAGCCGATAAAAGAATTTAAAATAGGCCAAGCAAGTTTTGGAAATATGGAAAGAATTCGTTGACATAGAAGGTAGCTTTTTGGCTGCGCGGTCACAAACTGCTCTACTTATAAACTTCTTTCTGAAACACCGTTTAATCTGTTGCCATCCTTTTTTGTTAGATAGTTACAAATGGTGACAGGGTGAATCTTGAGCATTGTTTAACCAGTGTTCAAGTCAATAAGTAAGCCTTATTATGTATAAGTAGTATTATATTATCTGTGGTATAAGTGACCGACTGAGCGCTTTTGTGCTCTAGGAGCGGACGTCAAACTGTCAGATTCAGTTATAAAGACGATAAGGGCCCCGATTCTACTAATTTACAACGTAAACCATTCCGGTATCATTACCGCTGCGTTATTTCGTTCTCCAAAATGACAGTAATTTGCAAAACCTCATTGGTAATTTGTTTGAAAACGTCATCACAAAAGGGTTGACTTAACCTCATTGGTCATTAGTAGATTATGAAACAAAAAGAAATTGTTGACGTGTTGCTTTGGTTGAGAAAAAGTTTGTTAGTAGAGGGGCTGATTTTCGCGAAGGAACAGGCGTAGAATCACCTAGCTCTTAAGATGATTCAAAGTGATACACAATGTGATCCTATTGTATAAATGCTTTTGAGTTTGTGTTTAAGCCATGACGGAGACTTTCAGATGGCCTGACTCCATTACCAGAGCTCTTTCGACCTTACTTATGAGAGATGTTTAAAGTTGAACACTGGTTAAACAACGTCCTGTCTCTGTTTGTCACTATTCAAAAATAAAGACAGGACCTAGTTTAACCAGTGTTTAACTTTAAACATCTTTCATAAGTAAGGCCCTTTATGTCTAGCTCTTACAAACTTGCTTATTTTTTAAGGACCTAAGGCAAAGAATCATAAATCATCATCATCATCATCATCAGCCCTTCTCATCCCACTGCTGGGCATAGGCCTCTCTTCGCTGTTGCCATTCGCCTCTATTCTGCGCCAATCTCACCCATGTACGACCTGCGGATTTTACTATGTCGTCGACCCATCTTGTCGGCGGACGACCGACACTCCTTTTTCCGTCTCTAGGCCACCACTCGGTCAACACTTCATAAATATATCTGAAATATCTACAGATATCTGAGAAAATGTCTATCAAGCGCCATGATTCTATTTCGTTATTGATTTAATGTCTACATCTAATAATGAACCTTCAGCTAAATGGAGTATCAACCCCGCTTTGCAGCGCGCAAACAAACGTGATTCCAAATTAACATTAGACATTACGTTTGGTACGTGGAGGTGTATTTATATAGAGGGCTAGTAGTATGAACGAAGTATGAACAAGGCATAATCATTATCACTTTCATAGGTAATAGAAGCGCTTGTGGTGTAGCTTGCGTAAACCTTCTTGATTGATCGTTGAAGTTGATCAGCATTGTACGCAGTTACAATTTGGTGGCATTACGAGCTGAGCACTTCCGTGCTTCGGAGGGCACTTTAAATTGTTTATGTCGTTAAGTCATGACGGAGGCCTATAGGCTAAAAACTCCGTCACCAGAGTTGGCCACACGTAAGAACTTACTTACTTCACTTCCATGACTTTATATCACAATAGGTCGACAGTAGATTCTTTCTAAAGCTGGCAGTTCACGTCGGAGACCGAAACCGGAAACCAAGAGCAGAGACAAAGACAAGAGACCGTTGTCAATAACCGGATCGCCGCGCGCGATCTATGTGCGCGATCCATGTGCGCGGCACGTCTACACTTTACGCTCCGTGGAGCGCGCTCCATGCCGCGCGCAGTCGGAGCGCTTTGGATCGTCCGGTGTGGATCCGGCTATTTAAACTGACGGTTCTCTGCCTCCTGTCTCTGTCACGCGCGTGAACAAAGCCTGTCTCTGGTCTCGGTCTCCAGCGCAAACCGTCAGCTTTACTCCCCTGTCTCTTTGTTGTATCAGTCATTACTACAAAAAACATATTAACTTACTTATTTTCAAAATAATTGGCGATGGGCTTGTTTTGGACCACAACAAGTGATCCTAATCTTAAGAGTGATGATGTGATACTTCTCCTGTTCTATCGTGACCAACACCGTGAAGAATCAAGGCAACAAATCAAGGGGGAGTCCTTTGCCCAGCACAGAAACGTGAGGTTTATAAACAAAAGGTATGAGCAGTGTAAGACATGACCGCGGGGAATAACCGTACTGTAAGCCCCTCCCTCTTAACCAGACGCAAATTCTCCGGATTAATCGAAACATTGTCGGTATTTAAATAAACGATAAGCTATTTTACTTTTACATCTGTGGCCACGTGGTTCGACCGCATACTCGTAGTTCGATCAATCGGACTTTACGTGGGTAATTCCCATGCTATTATAATGTCAAGATTTGAGTAGTTACACAATTTTTAAGTATTTTTACATTCTATAGCTAAGTATTTACAATTCTACGCAATCATACCCACATAACGTTTACAGCTAATTAATTCAAAGAAAACGACTCAATGTAGGTAGCGGCGCCTCAGAGCAAACAATCGTTTGAAGAAATTACACCAACTGTTTGCTTTCGACGAAAAATAATACGCGCTGAAATATTATCAAAACAATTTTGAGATGTATAACGTGTGGTATATCTGTTCTCACTTACTGATTAATTGTTTCACTAACTCAACGATTAAGCCCGTCACAGACTTAGCTATAATATATATTAATATACCGTACTATTATACCGTATATATTATAGCTGAGTGTGTGGTCACGCGAAAATTAGTATAGAAAATATATAGTAATATGCCTAGCTATAAAAATATTAATATATATTATAGCTAAGTCTGTAACGGGCTTTAGGGCTGTTTATATCTACGAACATTGAGCGTAACAGACACGTAACGTGCCAGACACACAACACAACGACAGACACCGTCAGTAGCTAAAACAAAAGACTGACAGAGAATAATTTTGACAGAGAAAATTGACCGGCAGCTAGCGTAGCCGCACAGACACGGACAGACACGCACCTCTCATACGAAATTCTTTTTGCGACTACATTACGTTAGATAAGATCGAATCATTACGTAGAAGTTTATGATACTTATAAGATACTTGTCTCGGTTTTGTCACGGTCCAGTTCCGTATCGGTGTGATGTGGATCCTTCAGAAACAGTCCACCATTTATTAACATCGAATCCGTATGTAGATGTTTATGAAAAAAAAACTTGTCTCGGCTTTGTCACGGTCCGGTTTCGTCTCAGTGTAATGTGGATCTTTCAGTAACAGTTCACCATTTAGGGTGAACGCAGATATGGGCCACACCGCAGTCTCCGCAGTCCCCGCATTCGATTTCTTTATATGAAGTTCTATGCAACCTCGCACATCTACCCGCGCCGCAGTCGCCGCAGTCTCCGCAGTCGACGCAGTCGGCCGAACTCCCCAAGCCGCAGATGATGACGTCACCAACGCCGGCCCGCCCGCAGCGGACGCTGCGGCCGGCGCGCGGCGCGGCGCGGGTGTCGTCATTCGCATCGCAGCCGAAGAAATCCAGTGCGGTGACTGCGGCGCGGATAGGTGTGCGAGGCCATTAACAAAAGCGATGACTGAGGAGACTGCGGGGACTGCGGTGCGGCTAAGTGTGCGTTCACCTTTATTCAAATCGAATCCGTATGTAGATGCATCGAATCCGTATTATGATAAAAAAACTTGTCTCGGTTTTGTCACGGTCCGGTTCCGTCGCGGTGTGATGTGGAACCTTCAGAAACAGTCCACCATTTATTCGTGCGTCGCGATTCGTCCACGGGCCCTTTGTTTCACTTCTATTGTTTCGATTTTTGCGGTTTTCTTTTGTTATTTCCATTAAAATCTCTTTATTCAATGGCGGTCGAGCTTTCCTTCAAAGAGAAGGTTGTACACAGTAAAAGAAATGCTATACTATTTATAATTGTATAATAAACTAGCTTCCGCCCGCGGCTTCGCTTGCGTTGTACCCGGATAAAAAGTAGCCTAAGTCACTCTCATCTCCACACAAAAAATCACGTCAATCCGTCTCTCTGTTTTGATGTAAAAGCAGGACAAACACACAAACAAACACACTTTCACATTTATAACCTGGGTAGGTATAGGTAGGTATATGGGTAGGTATGGATATAAGTATGTCTCGACCATAAGTGTCGTAATTAAAATGTTTAAGATAACCTAGTGGAATCTACTTTCGATCCCACTATAGGACGAGTAGTTTTTAATTTAACATTCATTTTTATTTTTATACTTAGTTAAGTAGATTGGTCTTCATCTTTATTTTATTGGTGGTATATATTATAGCTACTCTGCTCTTAGTATTCAAGCGCCCTTTTAAAGAGTATTTGCAGCTATTTTAATTTCTTTTCTAACAATTCAACATGAAATTGAATTTAACACAGCAATAATACAATCCAATTGGTCATTAGTAAATCATGTTTCAACAGGCCTGTATGGTCTAACAATAGAGTTGAATTTTGAATGAATCGGAAATAAAATGTCTGAATTTCATAATGAGTTGTAATTATAAAAGCTTTTTCCATTTTGTTACGTTACTTGATTTAATTCTGTACAGCTACTAATTTCATAAATAATACGGTTATTTTTCAAAGATTCCGTAGCGTGGTGCAAATTTGTAAGAAAACATTCCCACTTGTACACAAACTTAGATGATCTCCCTAGAAGATACGCACTGAGACCAGGTAGAAATAAAATCATACTACCACGATCTAATCTAAAAATGCACAGCGACGGCCCGTTTGCCGCGTCTATAAAAATTTATAATAAACTTCCGACAGATTTAAAAAATATACAAAAAGATTCAATTTTTACAAACAAACTGAAAAATTATCTAATTGACAAATGCTACTACGACATAGAAGATTACTTAGAACAATATAAAAATCAATAGGCAATTTATTGACATTATTATTATTATTATTTTTCGTGACAACAACCTGACTTAAGTGATATTTTCTGACACATATTAAATATTTAGATACGCATGTAAATCAAAATTAAATACCTATTAGAAATACCTCGGTCTGCTTTCCTGTTGCTATACCCTAACAGGGTTCATGTGTGAAACTATTTAATACATTATAACAACTATGTATCTACAACCATGTGACAGCAATAAATGTATTGAGTATTGAGTATTGGTTCATTATTAATTATACATATATTTAACTTTAAGTATACTTATTTATATTTACCTTAGACTATTATTATATTAAGGTTTCAAGGTACAATACATATTGTATCCCTGCATTTTCTAAGTAAAACAATAAAAATTAAAAAAATATCTTCTTTTTTAATTTAAAGGGTTGCCCCTTGTTGGCATATCTGAAGCCTCCTTCTCCACGAAGCTCTTTCCAGGGTTCTTGATCTTCTTATACGATATGACAGCAACCTTCTCTTTCACTTGGCTCATGTAGCCTATCCTCGGTCTTCCTCTTCTTCTCTTTCCTTCCACTTCTCCTTCAATGATGTTCTTAATGAAACTGTCATGTCGTTGTCTATCTATTAGTTATAAATAAAAAAGTGTAAGTAAGTGCGAATGAAGCCGTGAAAGTTCCAATAGTAATTCATTACAGGCGAATCCTGCATCACACAGCCGTGGAATGGGCACATTATTGTTTTATTATGAATCGTTTACTGTTCGCCAAATAGCGCGAATTCGGCCTTCTTAGTGAGGGGAAAATATTTTGCGGTTTTGTGTTTTGTTTCAAACAAGACTTTGGACGTCCATTTCGGGGCTTCCTAAAACTGGAACTACAATGAAAGTTCGCGTTCTGTGTTCTTTCCTCAAGAACGTTATGCAATAGAGACTTCTGTATAGTCTGGCAAAGACGGGTAGAAACGGCAACTAACATTTTATTACAATGAAAACCCTTTCTCTACTAATCTATGGTAAAGTACAGATTTTTTGTCTATGGTACAGGTACCGAAGACGTCAGTCAGAAGTAATAATTTCCTTCTAATAGAGAATTTATCTATTTCGCGTATTTAGCTTGCACAGTGGCGCCTCCATTTGTCTATTATTTTTTGCCATACTATAGGTCACTCAATAGTTCCGAATCCCTCAATTTGATTTTAATTGTATCTTTATCAAGGATCTTATGCTGAAAAAACGCACATATTCATTCAGAATAACCATTTAGTCTGCAGCTTCATACAAGAAATAGCTCCAATTATCTTTCGCGTGTACATTTCACAGGGACTTATACCGACAAACATTTTGACATTTGGATTTTGTACGTACGTTCTTAAGACTTTAGCAGAGAATATTTTAAAGACTTAGAAATTGTTGGTATTTCATTCGAAATGAAAAGAATGTTGATTTATTTAATTGCTTGTTTTTAATCGCCAATCGCTGTAATAAGGACATCCTGAGCCTTATAATTAGTTGACATTAAATTGTTTTCTGCTTCTCTAGTCACTAGTCCTTTCTTGGTTATTGTTTATGACATCCAAGCAGAGGAATAGTGAAAAATAAAACATTTCTTATCTTTCAGATAATCTTTTATTTGTGAGATTTTTCCTCATAGATAAACGATTATTTCAAAATATTTTTTTTACCTTACAAAAAGATAAAAAATATTGACTGTTAACAGTAAATCTCTCAAGAAAAATAACTCCTTTATTATACCTATGGGATTAAGTAAGTATCTTTATCTTAAAGTGATTCACAGGTGAATTTCCAGATGATCCTTTCTGAAACCAAAACGGAGTATTTTTTATGTTTTTTTGTAGGAAAACTTTTTTGTACAGAATGACACATGACATGACTTGACTAAGTACGTTCTATATTTGACAATTCCCGTCACAGACGCCACTAATAAAAGAAGAAGAAGTAGTAGTCCTATTCGTGGTGAAGATAATTGTGAAATCCTATACATTTTTGCCGGTTACTTGAATTAGCCTAGAGCGAAGTCTCTACACTAGTAGAGATTTCGTTCTTCAATAAATCAAGTCTAAGTTCTAGCCTCTTGGCTAGTCTTTTAGAACATAGTCCTTAAATTCACTTGTTGACTAAAAAACAAGTCTCTTTTCCTCTCTCTCTTTTCCCCTCACTAGCGTCTCGTCTGCTGACGTCGCATTTATGGTCATCCTAATAAAGAATAAGTACGCAGTCCCTAATATACCCTTATGTCAGTTTAATGATTTCTGGCCATAGTTAAACACTGACGCAAGAAAGTCACCTAAAATGAGGAATTTTGGGCTTGCATGCCAGAATTCTCTTAGCGTTTTATTCGTCAGTCTTATTGGAGAACTGAGAGTTGATATACAACTTAAAATATACATTCAGGACGAGCTTGAAAAATCAAAACAGTTTTAGGAGCATTTTTGGTTCAATTTTTTTTGTCTTCTAAAATCTGTTCAAAATTCTGGTCTTACTAAAATAAAAAGCTTTACATACCTTTTTTGTTTTAATATGCTGTCCCGTATAATTTTAAGCTACAGTTAGAAGAATAAAAAATATCCACATTTTTTTTTCTCGGGTACATGGTACCTGCCGGCTGCCGGGTTTGCAAATTTTTAAAATAAAACTAATAATAAGAGAAAAATACACATTTTTGCTTACACTATATTAAAATAGTCCTAAAAAAATTTACAATATTTTTAGAGTGTTAAAAACGCAGCGAAACAATACCTGAGTGTAAAGGCGAGCGTGCGAATGACACCGTTAAAAGAATTATTTACGAGTGTGGTCAACTTTACTATTTGCTGGAACAGGGTTCCTCATTTGTAGTGACCGGCATCGTCATGGTCCCTGAATAAAATAATAACAAATTATTAAGAAAAATCTTCTTTCTAACTGGTTCTGAAAAATAGTTACGAAAATGAACCAAAGGGCATTTTCGTAACGAATTAGTGCAAAAAAATCTTTTTTCTAACTGGTTCTGAAAAATAGTTACGAAAATGAACCAAAGGGCATTTTCGTAACTATTTTTCATAACCAGTTAAGAAAAAAGATTTTTTTTTCACTAATTCGTTACTAGTTCTTAAAAAGGAATATTTATTTTATGTACACACTTAACTGTGTTTCATAATCATGTACAGTAGTTCAAACTTTAGAATGGATCTCGGTTATTCTCGTGTTTTTCGAATATGCCCGACAGCAGTGTATGATTCCACAAAATGCGACAGAAGTGCACGTCATTATCAGCGCAGCTCGCAGGAATTGCAACTAATTTGCTTGTCTTAAAAAAGACATTGATCTTTATTTGTTTGCGATAAAGTTGAAATTATAAGTAATTTTCATTTCCAAATGACTTTTCGTCAACCCATGGTTATATCTCTCGTTCTATAACTTTTACTTCAGAGAGATATCTATGTACCTAATCGTAGATAATTTTTCTCTACGATTACTTTTTTCTTTTTTCTTACGATAAGTATCTCTTCGATATTCTGTTCTATTTTATTCTTTTCGATATTATAGATCTACCTTTTATTAAATAATATTTTTACGGTGGTAAAAGTACGATCGCATATTAATAGGAATAAATTAGGTCCTAATAGTTCGATTCCACGGGAGGTTATAAAAACTTCATGTTTTAGACGACCCTTATCTTTATGACCGACTTTTGGGTCTGAGGTTACCAGTTTAGGGCTTACTAATTTTCTGGATGACTATATTTTACAGTGGCGAATAAAAGTGTATAGTTTGAAGCGCTATACTATAAATTATTAAAACTTTACTAAATTATTATTATTGTTATTATTATTTGTATGTCAAGGTTTAATATCTTGGGACTATGGAGTCCCGGACCTTTAATAGGCATGCATGGGGCCGAAGCCAACATTATAATTTATGAGTACCTAGAGTAATCTACGAGTATTTAATTAATCACACTAATATTATAGCTGCAAAAGTTTGGATGGATGTTTGGATGTATTTTTGTTCCTCTATAACTCTACAATCACTAGAGGACTAAAAACCCCGTCACCAGAGTCATACGAACGAAATAGTTCCAAAATAAATGACAAGGGTGGCAATTCTACTAGATGACAACGTCAATCATTCCGCTGCATTTGGTTTCGATCTCTTAAATGTCAGCCATTTAGTGAATAGTAGAATGGTTTTTCAATAATTTGCTCTGCCAAAGTCCAAGCCTTAGCTAAAACGTCACCACAACTGAGTCGTTTGTTATTAATAGAATAGGAAACAGTCGAAAATCTAAGGTTTAGTTGAGGTTTTGCTTGTGGTTCATAAAAAGTTTTGTAGTAGAATTGCCACCAAGGTCTGCATTTGCATGAAAATGAAAATTGTAGGTCAACTGAGACAATGCTAAGAGAATTTCTAAAGAGTTTGAGCGATGGTTCTCGACGACATTTTGACAATACCTTTCGAAATTAAAATGGACACAATATTCAGGTAAACCAATTTCTGTTAAATTTTCGTCACTGGTTACCAAAACATGAAACAAAAATCCACTTTTAGTAGCTGGTTACGAAACATAGTTACGTACATGGAATAAATATTCCTTTTTAGTAACTAGTTACGAAACAGTGAAATAAAATTATTCTTTCGTAACTGGTTGTGAAAAATGGTTATGAAAATGGTCCAAAAAAAATAGTCATCACACTAAATTGTACTCGTAGAAAGTTTTTGTGTGTGTAGTTTGTGTATTGTTTGATCGGGAATAAGACAGGCTACTTTTTATCCGGGTATTACGCGAGCGAAGCCGCGGGCTGAAGCTAGTCACACTAATATTATAAATGCGAAAGTTTGGATATATGTTTGTTCCTCTATAACTCGACAACCACTAAACCGATTTGGCTGAAATTTGAAACATAGATAGATAATAACCGAGAATAGGACATACACTACTTTTTATCCCGAAAAAATGGACGGTTCCCGTAGGATAAACAAAATAGTTGTCCACGCGGGCGAAGCCGCGGGCGTCAGCTAGTATTAAATAAAGGTACCTACCTACATACCTAATAATTGTCCAGTTTATGACTAAGCTTGCATTTTGCATAATCGCTATCAACCGGATGCACTATAATTGCATAGAAAACCAATATAGCTCCCTATAACAAACTTACCTACTAACTAGAAAATTAAGTTAAACACATTACCCTTCGTTTGCGTTGCGCAGTCGGGTAAAAATATAGGCAGATTAAAAAAAAAAAAAAAATTCCCTACCTCAAATTCAAAAATGGCTGAATCAAAAATTAAAAAAACCGACTTCAATGTTGTAAGCTGAGCAATTTTCTGCACTCTCGAGGTGCATTTCTGTTCGCTCCGAAGATCCTCGACAGAGAAGATGCTCATCAAATTATGGGACTACATTAGGGGTATAACTTAAAATATAGAGTCAGTAATATAAGTAGATTTTTTATAATAAAAAAAACAGCCCCACAAAACACTCCTTCAAGAAACGGCATTGAACAATCGTCTTCAAAACATTTTCGACGGTACTCTTTGATTTACATCACAATAGTATGAATTCTTTTGTGATTTTTGAGGTTAAGATATGAAATTATATTTGAGACTGTTATAAATATTAGATTATGTTTAAAGCCATAATTTAAACTTTATTTATGATCAAAAAGCACGGATTCGTTCATAATTTTCAAACTATTGGCATCCTTTTTTGTATCTTAGTGACAGGGTGAATTTTGAGCATTGTTTAACCAGTATTCAAGTTGAAAGGCCAAAAATAAGTAGGTAAGGCCTACGTTACCAACGAAATATGACAACTAGTTACATGTCAAATTAGCTGACAAAATAAACGCGTGTCGTATAAAAACCGCTACGAAATCTGTTTAAAAACAGCGTTTAAAAAAACAATAAAACCGTTTAAGGATTTATTCGAAAGCCCCATTTACATTATTTTTATTACAATCCTAATCTGTGATTTGCTACAACATAATGACAGAGCCCGTCAGCTGGAGACAGTAGCCGGCGTGATATTTATAACTAAACCAACTCTTGCGCTAAGCCGAATGGGAATGGCGTAAATTAGTCGATTCTGAAGCCCGGAGGGCAGCGCGCGCGCTCGCAATGTCAAAATGACAGTTCGATTTTTTTAATCCGCTGTTCGATTTACAAACACTGGCCGGTATAGTGTTTGAAAAAATGACGGAGTTCGAAATTTGAATTTTATTCGAGAATTGTTGTTGTTCGATCTTTAATTGGATTGTGTAGTGATGTGAGTGATGGATTTCGATTTATGGAAAAGGTAATTTAATTTGTATATAATAGTAAAAAATGACAATAGGATGATAAAAATTTAAACAGGTTATAAAAATTAATTGCATAATCGCGTAAACTAGACCTAGAATTGCATAAAAGTAACATAAATAACAAACATGTTTATGTGCGAATTCTAACGCTGAAATGTATGTAGGTAGGTACTTATGTATATGTACATACATAAGTACCTAAATAGTTTAATTTATGTATTGTTAGCTGTATCCATAAGCGATGACGAAATAGCAGATGGCGTTGCTATAAATACGGGTGCAGGTCGGGAACGGCCGCACTTGCTCGTTGGCGTTCGACGTGGTAACATCAGAGGAAACTTGGTTTCGTAGTTTTATGGTCGCGTGAGCCATTTTTCTTGTGATTTGTGCGTATTTTGTGAAGTGTCAAATTGGATATTAGTTTGTTCTATTTTGGGTTGTTTTTGTAAAAGTAATTTTGTGACTTTGATTAAAGTTAGGTTTCTCGATTGTATTTTTTTATCTTTAATTCACTCCTGTTCCTAAGATCAGTAAGTGGGATAAAGAGCCAGTAAAAGAAAGTAAAAGCCCACGAATTTTACACCAAAATGGAACAAACCTACCCACACGTAAAGAAAATTTTTGATGTTTGTTTGTGGTTATTTGTGTTGTGATTAATTCTCACGTAAGTACCATTTGATTGTTTTCTTTTGTAAAACGCCGCGAAGTACATCGCGTTGTCGTTCACAATGTCATTCGAAAAGTGGCTCGCGCGTTCGCAAACATTCCGTTCGTATAATTTGTCGCGCAAAAGTTCGCGACGTAGTTCACGTCGCACTAGGCTACGGCCTCGTTCGCGCAGCGAGTCCAGGTATAAAACGCCACGGTGCAATCATAGAGAGAGTTAGGGCATGCGTGCGTTAAAGATTTCGATCTAGTTCATCAAACGTTTATGCCGCTCACTGTGTCCTAAGTCTAGGTCAGGTGAAGCCGAGCCCTAAAAAAATGGTGAGTAAGAAGCGTTTTAAACAATGATTTGCATCGAAGCAAACCACAAAGGTTCGTTGTGTGAAATTACCTACTAGGAGCCAAACCAGAGAGCTTCTTGTTGAGAATCAAACCCGTCATGGTGAGTATGTGAATTGTGTAGGGGTTACTCGATGACCTCTCATATGTAATAAAGTTTTCTCTGTGCACAGTTTTACAAGTCTGCATAATGCCAGGCATTCGCCGCGAGCTGATGTGGTTGAGCCACCGGCAGCTACGGCGAGACAACGCGAGCAGCTGCACAGCACTTGGTGCCCTGGCGTGGCGAGCGGTGATTGAAGACGTGTGCAGCGCTCATCAGCACAAGAGCTGGTGGTCTGTGATTTTTAATCTGTGACCTGTGATCTAATCTGTGGTCTGTGATTTTTAATCTGTGACCTATGATTTTGAATCTGTGACCTGTGATTTTTAATCTGTGACCTGTGATTTAATCTGTGGTCTGTGATTTCTAATCTGTGACCTGTGATTTAATCTGTGGTCTGTGATTTCTAATCTGTGACCTGTGATCTAATCTGTGGTCTGTGATTTTTAATCTGTGACCTGTGATCTAATCTGTGGTCTGTGATTTTAAATCTGTGACCTGTGATTAGCCATCGGTCCAAGTGGTTGGATTTGCTTGTTCCTAAGCAGGTCTCCACGACGAGAGGTGAAGCTGAGCGGTCGGAGAACGACCCAGATGCTGTGTGAAGACTTATGGAAAGGAGTAACAGGGCCCTATTTTCATTATTTTGAGACGTCTCTGAGATGAAGTATGTATGAGCGTGTTTTAAGGCGATACACGTGTGTGACGTATGAATTAACTGAAAGCGTTATAGTGAAAGGAGAATGATAAGCTAACTGACAGCTTTTTGACTCCAGACATCTGTCCTAACACATTGTTTTTCTGCAGATGATGAGCCTGATGAGACTAACAAAAAGTCCATCAGCCTCCGCATAACAGGGACCAGGCGTTCAGCGCTCCATGTCCTGGTTCGAGGCGGGTCCGTCATCGGTAGCTGTCACCGTCAGCGGCACCACACCGAGTCCCCGGGTTGAGGACAACCCTCTGTCAGGAGAGGCCGTGTTAGCTGTATCCATAAGCGATGACGAAATAGCAGATGGCGTTGCTATAAATACGGGTGCAGGTCGGGAACGGCCGCACTTGCTCGTTGGCGTTCGACGTGGTAACATCAGAGGAAACTTGGTTTCGTAGTTTTATGGTCGCGTGAGCCATTTTTCTTGTGATTTGTGCGTATTTTGTGAAGTGTCAAATTGGATATTAGTTTGTTCTATTTTGGGTTGTTTTTGTAAAAGTAATTTTGTGACTTTGATTAAAGTTAGGTTTCTCGATTGTATTTTTTTATCTTTAATTCACTCCTGTTCCTAAGAGTATATTATTAGTACCTACCTAGATGACCTTATGAACTTTCTACCTTACCGTTCGCTGCGATACCTGTTCTTCGTTTTCATGTTTTCATATGGAATTTTTTTTTTATTTTAATTTTTTATTTTGGGTTTTTCCCATTATTCAGACTAACAAACAGCAATTGATTTTTATTTTATAATAAAGACTACAGTACAATAATAGGATTTCATAATAGATAAACATAAGATATTATATCACCTTCAATCATAACATAACCACTCATAACATAACACAGTCAAATATAACGACAGCTTGACAAATTGACCGCGCGTAGAGATTTATTGACAGAGCCATGTCGAAATAAAATAGTGTTGTGATTCTAATGATAAAGAAACTCTTTTCGTGCTTCGGAGGGCACGTTAAATGAATGAATGAATGAATTGAATAATAAAAAAATGAATTCTTTATTGCGCACCTTAGAATAAGCATAGTCCATAATTGTACCTACCCTACAAATTGTTTATCATATTTGTGTGCTTGAAATGAAATAAATTAAAATATTAAGTAAGTATATTACTATTATTATAACAATGACGAAACGAAGTAATGATATAAGTACAATGGCAATGACAATGTTAAATTGTCGGTCCCGGATTTAACGTCGTTAAGCCATAACGGAGGCCTTTAGGCGGCATAAAAACTCCATCACCAGAGTAAGCCAGTAGGTATTTTACCAATAAGACTGTCTAACTATATGAAATCTAGGAAACCAGACAGTTATAGCTAAAGTTTGAGTTTTCTTCGAAGCATAATTTTTTTAATTCTCATGACATAGGTTTTTGGTACAAAATCGAAAAAAGCTCTATCGGAGTTTTTTTACTGATTTGTTAATATTCATGACATTTTATCTTAAGTATACTGATAAACTATTAAACGAGCAATATTTGTAAGTATACTTACTTATTTATTTGCTTATTTGCTTGTATTAACGTTCTCGAAAACGGCTCTAAAGATTTCGATGAAATTTGCAATATTGGGGGCGAAAAATTTATAGGTAGGTCTCATATCTAGGAAAATTAGTTTTCTTGGCATTTTCTTGCAAAAAGATTTACCCGTGCAAATGTGGTTCGTAATTTCACTGCAGAAATTGCGGGTTTAGTGGCTAAGCGGTCATAGTGTAGGCTAGTGATTCCCAAAGTGGTCCATGTGGACCCCCAGGGGTCCACGGGAGACTCGAAAGGGGTCCACGATGGTTCTCATTTTCTGACGAGTTTTGGGAATATGGTAGAAATGTAGCAGCAGGGGGTCCACCGAAACCAGTAAAATTTTGAAAGGGGTCCATGAGAACAAAAAGTTTGGGAACCACTGGTGTAGGCTTTCAACGCCGAAGGCTGCGAGAGCGAATCCCAGTCATTGACAGGTCCTTTGTAATTTCATGTTTGTTTTGTCCATTTTATTTTGTTCCTTTTCACGTAAGTACCAATTTTTAGGGTTCCGTACCTTAAAAGGTAAAAAAAGGAACCCTTATAAGATCACTTTCTTGTCCGTCTGTCCGTCTGTCCGTCTGTCCGTCTGTCCGTCTGTCCGTCTGTCCGTCTGTCCGTCTGTCCGTCTGTCCGTCTGTCCGTCTGTCTGTCCGTGTGTCACCATCGATTATCTCAGGAACGGGTAGAGCTAGCAAGTTGAAATTTATACCATATACTAAGGTCTATAGTCCCTATTGTGACTATAAAAATCAAGGTCCTGAGTCAACACTATAAAAAGATATAGGCAAATTTAGGTTTTCGTGAAAACTTGTAAGTACCAAAACTTACCTTAATTATCAACTTTTTTTATTTTTCGGAATTTTTCCTTTACTTATGCTGTAAGGCCTTGCTTGTAACTAAAATTGACAATTCTAGGTCAACCGGAAGTACCCTAGAGGTTTTGGGTCGAAAACCTAAATGGTAGTTCCCGTTGACCTAGAATAACGAAATTTGGCAAAAAGCAAGGTCTTATAGCATAAATAAAGGAAAAATTCCAAAAAGTTAAAAAAGTTGAAAACTAAAGGGTGTTCCCATACATACATAGTTGACGCCAATTAAAATTGTCCTCCGAGTTGTATGGGCGCTCATACAATTAAGCGGACTAGCTTAATTGGCACCATGGCTAGGTACGGAACCCTCGGCGTACGAGTTCGACTCGCACTTGACCGGTTTTTTATTTTTTCTATTTTCACCCGAGCAGAGCTCGGTCGCCCAAATATTGACGACTGGCGCTGAAAAGCCGATCTGATTTCCTGGGTGACTTACTAGTCGAACTAATAGAAGTCACCCAGGAAATCAGATTAGGCTCAGTTAAGTCCCGCCCACAGTGGCTCATTATGAGATGGGTCATTTTTAAACGAAAACAATGCTTACCGCGTTTTATTTTTTATTTATATTAGTTTTTATGTATATTTTTGTAACCACAAAAAAAATCCGACGAATTGAGAACCTCCTTTTTTTTGAAGTCGGTTAAAAAGCAATGCGTAAATCCCCTATTACTCTCGACTCACTTGAAATTGCAATAGCGCATTCTCAAGTTCCTATTACTAGCATCCAGAATTCCTATTAGTTCACAGACAACCCGACTTCCCATTAGCTTGTATCCTTTGTAAATTCGACCTAGGATCTAGTGCCAGACCAAATACCTACGGGAGGAAGTATCGAATTGAGACAGGTAAGTGGTCCCCCACCCGAGCGTGTGATCTATGAGGGTCCTATTACATGCGAATTCATTATCCTTTGTAGGTTTCGATGGCCTTGTGTTGTGGAATGCGTTCGAAAAGCACGAGTATAATAGACATACCTACTTAGTTTTAAGCAACAGCTCGAGATTACCTATTTATATTTTTAATTTTTTGCCGTAGGTACTTTCATGGAAAATATTTTTTTTTACAAAATGTTCGATTAAGACGGAATTTGAAACCGCATTGAAAGTTTCATAACAAAATGTTTGATTCCGACGGGAACCCGTATTGATCACCTAAGTGTGGTTAAAAACTGTTAATTAAAATTCAAATATCATTTATTCAGTAGGACCGCTATGACCACTTTGAATCGTCTTAAGAGCTAGGTGATTCTACTCCTGTGCTTTAGCGATCAACACCGTGAAGAATCAGGGCAACAAACACGGTAATGATTCTTTATTTTTATTTTAAGAGTAGGTTATCTTTACTATTCAAACTCTTGCTTCACCTTGCGTCACGTTTCTTTTCAACTTTAAATTATTCTTAAAGTTTTAAATATTTTTACGGCCACGTCTCATCCTTTAGGTAGCCTAGTACCTACAGAACTTTTTGTAATTAACCATTTTTTTCATCTCTTTGCTTTAGTTTAAACTCAATTAAGTTGTAACTTACTCAACTTGAGCGAAGTTATATTTTTCTCTAAGATTTAAATTGACTGAGACGAGACACTAAATGGGCAAAGTCCTAATCCCCTCGACCCTGTCTGACTTAAACACTTATTAATACTAAGTGTATTTTCTGAAGTGTGCTTCCATTATCCGTCCGTCTAAGGGCAGAGCCTCACTCGTGCCAAAATACACTGCCAACAATTTGACGAGTGAAACTACAGTGTTTATTAGTTACAACACAACGTGAACAACAGCTGTCGATCGATAAGAATTTCATCTATGACATTTTGTTACTTTGAATTATTATATCAAGAGATCTTATTTATTTTATTTTATATTTATATTTTTGGAAAACAGACAGCCCATAATAACTAAATAACTGTTCTAAATATGTAACTATTGACCATTTAAACGTCTTCACATTTGAGTCTATGGATAGCTTGCTTGTAGATAATGTTGTGTGAGATTATATTAATTAAGTAATACATCTGATTCATAGTATATTTGTCATTATGAACTCTGAACTCTTAATTAAAATCGTTTTAAGAAAGAAAGCTATGATTTTGATACTATTATGCCGCGCTGCGGTTTTGATTACATTTATAACATAGAAAATTTATAAAAGGACCTACCGGATTTATAATACTACTTAATGGAGCATCGATAAGATAAAGAAAGAAGAGAAGAGATCTTCTCCATAAAAAAAATCTAATTCACTATTTTTAAATGAAAAACTCACAAATAGTTTCACAAGTACGACATTACAGCGAAATAAAAACACGCACGATATTTCGTAAACCCTGTAAGTAATTTTTTTGTAATTTTTCGTAAATCAATGACAAGACTTGTCGTCAACCAAACAATACCTACGGTTTTTCTTTCACGAATTTTGATATTTTTAAATATCTTTGGCACGAGTGTGAAACCAGCGTAAATAGTGAGACGTAAGACGACCCAAGTAAGAGATTTGTCAATGTGATAACAAATCTCCAGTGGCTTGTGTTTTCTGCCACTAATGGAAAACTGGGTTTAGCATCCACTTTTCCTTTCGAAAAATAAAGGCGATTAAAATGTACTAAGTGGCTATTTTGAACATTTTATATTTACAATGAGTAGGTAGTTATTGGGCACGCTGGACCACATCGGTCTACTCGTTGCACTCGTAGACCTGTGGTCCAGCTGCCCAATAACATTTCGTGGTCCAGCTTGCCCAATTACTTTTTTGCGGTCTAGCGTGCCCAATGATTTATTATCGTTTTGTTGGAATCAGAAAAGTAATGGAACTTACCGAGTTACAGAAACACGTTTTGAAATTAAACATCACTTATTTACACTTTGATCACTGAACACTAACATTCGTCAAACTTAAAGATTTGAGTAGATTCAAACACATTGGTAATTGATAGAGTAATACCAATCACATAATGCCAAGAAAGAAACCTCTAATGTCATAATCTGTTTACTTTGTTCTTTCCCCAGTGACCAGATTTGGCTCGAAGACTTTAATAAGAATTGTCTTAAGTTTTCCACCGGGTACTTTGTCCGTTCCCCAGAGACCAGATTCGGCTCGAAAACGTAACAAAGAAATTCTTAAGGTTTGTCTCGAAGACTTTAATAAGAATTGTGTTAAGTTTTCCACTGGGTACTTTTTCCGTTCCCCGGAGACCAGATTCGGCTCGAAAACGTAACAAAGAAATTCTTAATATCTTCCACTGGGTACTTAGTTTACTTTGTTGATTCACAGACATTAGAAATTAAACTTATCTTGCATCACCATGTTTCAGATCGTGTACCATCCACTGGGTACTATTACTTTCCCCAGAGATGTATGAAAATCAATTAATTTCCGTTATGAATGAATTACTCGCGTCTTGTAAGTTTTAATAAATAAAAAAAGACTAAAGCGTGATCTCAAAACGGGCGCACTACCTACTGAACTCATACTGAAACATAATATTTTCTCGCGTGTGGGAACCTTAAGGCAGCGTTTCGCGTCGGAGACCGATACCAGCAGAGTTATTATGATTCACTTGTTAGCTCGTTAACTCTTTCCGTTTCAAAAAACGTAAAAACGAGGAATGGTTGATTGATTACTGAAATTTACCTATTTTATAATCTTATCTTAATCTACATGAAAACACATATACGGAAGAGCGAGATACCCTAGCACAGGTATTTTTATACTTAAAAGGGTATCTCAAACCCATGAAATGTAAACTTTGGATTAAGTTGAAGAAATAAACATTTTTTTTTTTTTGTAGCTAACGAGTGAATCAAAATAGCCCTAAACAGACAGGCTTTGTAAGGGCGCGTGAAAGTGACACGAGACAAAGAAACGTTATTTTATATGAAAACGCGCTCTTATTTCAGTCTCTGGTCTTGGTCTCCAACGCGAAGCGTCACCTTAACTTAGCGTATACCTAGGTAAGCAAATTCACTAAAGCAGTTGTGCTAGAGACAATGCGATAAAAAGCTATGCGAACTAAAGCTATACAAAATTGAGTTGGTAGGTGCCACTAACTTTTTTTACATTAAAGATTACTAATAGGTATCTCCCTTTTACTCAAGTACCCAAGAGCCTTCAGTTTACATTTTCACGTTTTGCCAGGAACGCAAGTAGGTAGCTACAAAATAAGAAGGTAAGTAGATACAATTTACATTCCTAAGTATCTAACAATAATAAGTAATTATCAAAAGTGAGTCCAGAATCTTTTCTAGTTAGTCCATCTTTATTTACCAAAGTAAATACATAGGCAGGTACTATCATCTTTTCTTTGTTACACATGACGGTTAAACTACATTAATTTATAGCTTTGTTTACTCTTCTATCAGTGTGCACACGGCTACGTAATTTTGCAAAGTTGCAGAATAGGATAAGGATGATACAGTCCGCACTCCGTGCTGTGGGAAAAACTATTTGTAAAAGGATATTTTAACTAGTTAACATTTTCATTCGGTTTTGGCTAGCTTTTTACAAACAAAAATTAAAATTATTGAAAAAATATCTTACTAACACTTGTTTACTGTAGGTACCTGGTATTGCAATATTAGGTAGGTATGGATTTACACTATGTATTGTATGTATGTAGGTGACCACCGTGTTTACCGATTAGGTAGGTTTAAAAACCTATTAGTTAAGAATATAAATAAAATACTCTAGGCGTTGGTAATCACATAATACCTACCAACCTACCTAGAAACCTAAATATAATTCAAAATTGTCAGGTAGGTAGCTACTTGGAACATAATATTTTTTATTTCTTATGATGGAAGACAAAAGGAGGTAAGTAGGTAGTGTTATCAAAGTGAGGCAGGGATTGTTAAAAACTCGTGCTAATTAATTAGTAACTCGTGCTAAACCTAGAATCAGTGCCAAACCTAGAAAGTCCGCGCCACCACTGAAGTCCTATAGACGCGGCGCTGCTATCGCAGAAATAGGTTGGGTAAAAAATTACTAATAATAATTCTCCAAATAAGGCTTGAACAATAATAATTATGCAAGTTTTTACGTTCGTTAATTCTACACACCAGAACAACTAAACAACCGTGACTAAAAGAGCGTAATAAAGTAAATAAAACAATTAGTTCCCGCTTTTGCCGTAGGACTTGAGTGCTGGCGCGGACTCTACCTAGTAGGGTACAGTAAAGCCGTTTCCACACAGTTAGTGTCAGCGATTTATGAGTAGGTACTAGGTGGGTAGTAATTTGTATCTAACGCAACTAAGGATTACAAATAGGTAAGTAGTATACGAAGTAAGTAAGTAGGTACGTACATGGGTTGAATCAAAAAAGTCGCTTTCGTTCGAAAATTATTTAAAAAAAAATGTTTTTGGGAATTGTTGGGAAAAGGATCTCAGACATAACCTCGGTACCTAATATGGTAGGTAAGGTAGGTACCGTACCTAACTAGGTAAAATTAAACTTCAAATCATGGACATGTCTAGACTTGGCCTAATAAAAAATTATGATGTTAGCTTGATGTTAGTACCTTGGAAGTAAAATGCAATAATGCAATTCTTGCAATGATGTTTAATTCCTGTAAAACAACACTTTTCTTGCTGTTGATAAGGATGTAATTTCTTTGTCCTCAATTTTGTGATTTATGTCCAATTAAAATACACAATTTACGTTTATAAAAACTCTATGTTTTTAAGTTAATTATTCATTTTCCATCGGATCTTTGAGTGCATCAGTGCTACGTCATCTTCACCGTCCGTAGTCGATCGTTCGTTACGAGCCTACCTACTTATTCTGTGACTCTGCCGCAGAAGAACTAGTACCTACGGTACCTACTATCGCTGTCGCTGATATTTCATCAAGACTAAAATGTAAGTAAGTACCTATTGACATCTTTTAACTCATTTCAGAAAAGCGCTCTTGGCGTAGCTTAGACGATCTTGATTGATCGATGAAGTTAAGCAACGTTGTGCGCGCTCACAATTTGGATGGGTGGCCGCAAGTGGCATTACGAGCTGAGCGCTTCCGTGCTTCGGAGGGCACGTTAAATTGTCGGTCCCGGCTTTTAAGTCGTTAACCCATGACGGAGGTCTATAAGCGACCTAAACATTCCGTCACCAGAGTTGGCCTCATACCTACGAACTTACCTAAATACTTTACTAAGTACCTATAGGTAATCTCATTTTCCAGATGCTATCAGAGTGATTTTTTCGTTTATTAACTTTCGCTTGAATTGTTTACAGGTCTGATTCAGAAGTTGAAACCTTTGTTGGAAAGACCAAGGGCAAGAAGGGGAACTCAGGCTCTGCCGCCGCCGGTACCAGCAGCAGCGCCACAAACAAGCGCAAAGCCGAAACTACTAGGTAAGTACCACTCTAATCTTTATACAAAACTAGTGAACGTCCGCGGCTTCGCCCGCGTGGACAACTATATTTTTAAGCCACGGGAACCGTGCATTTTTACCGGGATAAAATTAGCCATGTGTTAATCCTGGTCATAAACTAGGTACGTAGGTACTTATACCAACTTATTCCAAGTTTCATCCATATCTGTGCAGTTTTTTTTTTGCGTGATTGAGTAACTAACTTAATTAAACTTAATTAAAATAAACTTTAACGCGGTTGATGTCTATGTATCTAACAAATGTACTTAAATATTGTACTTATATAAATATTTTTATCACTTTCAGAGGACGTAATAAGAAGTCGCGTGTTGCGGACGTCTTCGGACTCTGCGACAGCGACATCGAGGAGGGGGCCGGCGCGCAGGCGTCGTCGGCCCGCAAGAAGCTAGCATCGAGCTTTGTCAACCGGGTAATGACCGGTAACCAACGGCGGGTTGCTGAAACGAGCGGCGAATACTACATCGACCTGAAGGTTTACAACGCGCAAGAGGCGCAAGCTTTGCCGCCCGAAGAAAGGTGGAAGAAGGCAGTCGTGAGGTTGCAGTTCTCAACAGACGAGGACACAAAACAGTGGGAGTGCGTCCAGAAACTTGTGCGCGAGGCGCACAAGTTATTTTCTGGGTGCAACCCGGTTCACTATTCAGACAACATACACTTCAAATGAAAACAAATTAAGAAGTTTCATTTCAAATTTCAAATTAAAATAAGTACTTAAATTGTTTTCATTTGAAGTGTATCTTGTAAGTACTTATTATTTTAAATTAGGTACCTACTTAATAGTACCTATTGTACTTAGCCACGTAGTTAAAACGTGTTAAAACGTTAAACGTTTATTAAACCTAAATAATTATTAGGACACTTACACTGTTTTCATTTTAACCTTTAGATTAATTGATAGGTTGGTTGGTTTCATTAGGTAGGTAGGTACATAACTTATGTAAGTAGATAGGTAACATAGACAAGCTTTTCTGTTAGTTCGATAAAAGTTTATTTTTCATTTTGTAGGGATAGGCTGGTATTCAAGATGCCGTTTTGTTCTGTTTGCAATTTATCTATTGATAACAAACGATGGGTAGGTCATTTACGAAGCAATACACATAAAAATAGAAACATAATCCTGTGTTCTGATAATGTACAGATGATACAGACTGCATTTCAAAATCGTATCGCGAGTTACAGAATTACAACAACCGAAGAGACAGATACATGTGTAAGTACTTTTTTTACCAATAATCGACTAAAAATAAAGTCACTCATTGATCAATCTCTTGAAACTCATACCTGTGTCAAAGTAAACTTTGAACTGTTTTCAAAGTTTTTGTTGTTCAAAAGTGATTCAGAAGAACTGAAATCATTTTCAACCAGTAATGTAACATTGCATTTAAATTATGACTTTGAAGTTTTATTTACAAAAGTCTTAAACAGTATTACGAAAAAAATTGAAGAATTCGAAGAGAGAGACAGCGGGTGGACATTTTTAAATAATTGTCACCTAGAAGTGAACATTAATAAATATGAACCCTTGCGCGGTTCTAACTTTTTAGATTTGCCAAGATTTATTAAAAACAAAAAAGCATGTGTGAATATTCGTAACAATGATGACTTTTGTTTTTTGTGGAGTATTACCGCGGCTCTATATCCAACCAATGATCACCCTGATCGAGTAACTTCATATCCGGATTTCAGAGATATATTGAACATCAAAGGTTTATCATTTCCAGTAAACTTTGCAGACATTTCAATTTTTGAAAAAAATAACCCTGGTCTTTCTGTTTTTGTATACGGACTAAGAGACGGTAAAACAATAACAGGACCGTTGTATAAGTCTAACAGCAACAACAACAACGCAAAACGCATTCATTTGTTGTTACTTGAACAAGACAACATTTCACACTATTGCTTGATAAAGGATGTACCTCGTTTAGTGCGAAATCAGATAACAAAACATCATGGAAAATTGCACTTTTGTGAAAGTTGTTTGTTATTTTTCACTTCTGCTAAAAAGCTCGAAGAGCATGTTTGCGGGGGTGTCGTAACCGTGCTTCCGGAGAAAGGATCAGTGATTCAGTTTAAAAACTATGATCGAAAGCAAGATGTTCCGTTTGTTATTTATGCTGACTTCGAATCAATGCTACGTCCCGTTCAAGGTTGTGAACCTAATCCAAACTTCGCAAGTACTGCTGACGTACACCAACACATACCAGTTGCTTTTGCGTATAATATAGTGTGTTCCGCAGATGAAAGTTATAATCGGTGTGTTAGTTATCGCGGTGAGGATTGTGTAGATAAATTTATTAAATTGCTTTGCGATGATGTTAAATCAATTTATAAAATATTAAATGAAAGTAAAGCAATGGTTTTTGATGAACAAGATGAGTACGATTTTAATACAAGCACACGATGTCACATTTGTCAAAATTTTTTGTGGGGTGATAAAATACGTGATCACTGTCATATCACAGGGAAGTATCGTGGTGCCGCTCATTCACACTGCAACATAAACTACAAAATTCCGAAATTTATTCCAATATTTTTTCATAACCTTTCAGGTTACGACTGTCACTTGTTTATTAGACAATTAGGAGAAATGCCTGGCACGATTAAAATTTTACCTAAAACAAAAGAAAATTACATTTCGTTTACCAAGTTTATTCAAGTTACGGAAGAAGAATATGTACCGTTGCGGTTCGTTGATTCATTCAAATTTTTGGGCACAAGTCTTGATAAATTAGCGCAAACATTAACCACGAACGATTTTGTGAATTTGCAAAAACATTTTCCTGATGAAAATCAGTTTAAATTGCTGACTCGAAAGGGAGTTTATCCATATGAATATATGACCGATTGGAAATGCTTTAAAGAAAAAAGGTTACCACCGCAAGAAAAGTTTTACAGTTCTTTGACCGATGAAAATGTATCAGCTGCTGATTATAAGCATGCTCAGTCAGTTTGGTCGCAATTCGAGATCCATAATCTAGGTGAATATACAGATTTATATGTCAAAACTGATGTTCTTCTATTAACGGACATTTTTGAAAAGTTTCGAAAGACTTGTAAAAAACATTATCAGCTAGACCCAGCATTTTATCTAACTGTACCAAGCTTGTCTTTCGACGCTATGTTATTGAAGACCGGAGTACAACTTGAGCTCATCGATGATTTAGCTATATTGCGTATGATACAAAAAGGAATTCGTGGAGGTATATGCGTGTGTACGCATCGCTATGCTAAAGCTAATAATAAATTTATGTCTAATTACGATCCAACGAATGAAAATTCATATATAGTTTACCTGGACTGTAATAATCTTTACGGGTTTGGGATGTGCAAGTCACTTCCTTTGTCAGGTTTTAGGTTTTTAGAGCAAAGTGAAATAGATAGATTAGATATAATGAGTGTAGCTGACGATGCCGATGAAGGTTTTATTCTTGAAGTTGACCTATTTTACCCTGATCATTTACATTCAACACATAATGATTTACCATTTTGCCCAGAAAAAGGTATACCAATAGGTGGGAAGAGCACAAAGCTTGTTCCAAATCTATACAATAAATATGAGTATGTCATTCATTATGTACATTTGAAAAAGTGTTTAGAACACGGACTGATATTGCGCAAAATACACCGCGTAATTACTTTTAAACAAAGTCCGTATCTTAAACAATACATCGAGCTAAATACTGAACTCCGTCAAAAAGCTGTTTCTATATTTGAACAAGATTTTTTCAAACTCTTGAATAATAGTATGTTTGGCAAAACTCTTGAAAACAACGAATTAAGAGTAAATGTGCATCTTGTTAATGAGTGGGCTGATGAAAATAATACAACTAAAAAGAGGACCAGTGCTGATAAACTGATAGCTAGTCCATACTTCCACAGCGCATCGGTTTTTACCGATAATTTAGTAGCGATTCAAATGAAACCCGATCGGGTTGTACTAGATAAACCAATATATATAGGCTTCTCTGTATTAGAATTATCGAAAGCCCACATGTATAATTTTCATTACGATGTGATCAAACCATTTTACAAAGATCGCGTTCAATTGTGTTACACAGATACTGATAGCTTTATATATTTTATAAAAACTCCAGATTTCTATCAAAATGTAAAAGATACCTTTCTTCACCATTTTGATACCAGCAATTACGATCGTGCTAATCAATATGGTTTGCCAACAATAAACAAAAAAATACCTGGATTATTTAAAGATGAAATGGGTGGGTCCATCGTAACTAAGTTTGTGGGTTTGAGATCAAAGTTATATTGCTTAAAAACTGATATGCGTACAATAAAGAAAGCAAAAGGAGTGAAAGCATGCGTCGTTCGCAATTTAGATGTGTCAGACTACCAAAACGTAAACTTTAATGAAAACATTGTGCGTAGAAAAAATGTCTTATTTAAATCAATCAAACATCAAATTTTTACAAGGACAATAAATAAGGTAGCTCTCTCTGGAAATGATGATAAGCGTTGCGTTTCTAAAGATAGGATTTCAACTAAAGCCTGGGGCAGTTCCCAGATATTGCAGTCTTAACCAACCTCCCTTGGATTGTATTAAGATAGATATTGTAGTAGATATGTAATATTATAAGTTTTAGATAAGTAGGTAGCTAGGTACTCTAAAGTTAAAGCCGTCAAATTCATAGACTAGAGATAAGAAAAATGTTTTCGGATAAAATATGTGAATATTATTATACTAATATAGTTTAGCATAGTATTTGATATAAGTACTTAGTACCTAACAGTTTTTACCTTAAACAATAATGATAAACCTATTTACTTAATTATTAAGTATAGATATTTAGCTACATTTTAATAAAAATAAAACATTCATAAAACTTTAAAAAATGCATTTTTATTTTACTAAAGGTCCTTATGATTATGGCGCAAATTATTTAGTACAAAAAGCATAATTTCTAAGAAACTAAGGTTTTAAATACTAAGGCGGTAGTAGTGAAAATTGATTCCTGTGGGATTATTTGAACATTCAAGTTTAGACCTGTTTTATAGAAATCTCACAACGAAGCAAGTATTAGCTAGGTACCTACACGACAATTGTGTATTTTATCAGGAAAAAGCTCATTCGCTTGGTATCCTGAGTAAACATCAGTTGTGTTTGCATACACCAGTCAAGTTCCTGTGGATTTTTTACGTAAGTACCTACGATTTCTGTACCTACCTATATTAATTTTTCATTTATCTAGGTACCTAAGTGCGCAAAGTTGTTTTAAATTCATAAATCTAATAATTTTTTTTTTTTTTCAGATAATGACATCAGAAGATGACCCTTATTTTCAATGTGCCCAGGACCCTTTGGCGGGCTGGGATGAGTTTATCACAGAAAAAAGAGTTGAAGCTCAAGCGAAGCTTGCTGAAGCGCAAGCTGAGAGAAAACGGAAGTCGAGGAAGAGGACGAAAAAAGATGCGGTATCTTTCGTGGTTAGCAAGGCTCCAAGAAGAGGGTACCGGATGCTTAAAATCCAAATTTTGGACTACGATGAAAGACAGAATAGTTATAGTGAAAGTGTGCGTGTGCAATATGTAGTGACTGAACCAATGGACGATATTATGGACTCGGCGCAAAACATTATAAATAAGATATCTAAGAAATTGTATGATGAATAGAATGAAATAGTAAGTATTATGTAAATAAAGTATTAAGTATATTAAATAAAATATTAGCCCTTCTGATTATTTTGTATTTTAAATAATAGTTAGGTACCTAGTAACTTGTATTAGTTGTAATTGAATTCAAATAATAAAATTAAGTCTATTGTTTAAGTTTGTAAGTTTGTAGGTATGTTAATAATTTGATAATAATATTAGCCCTTCTGATTATTTTGTATTTTAGATAATAGCTAGGAATCTAGTAAGTTGTATTAGTTGTAATTGAATTCTAATAATAAAATTAATTCTATTGTTTTAGTTTGTAAGTGGGTATGTTTATAATTTGATAATAAAGTTCACCTAAAATATCCTGTGTTTTATTTTTAGCAGTTAATAATAGGCAGGTAGGAACTTACAAAAATTAAAAAAGAAACAAATAATATTTTAACAACTTTATTAATTACTAGAATAATAAAACCACTTAAATATAACTTAATTTAGGTAGGTACATACTTAATATAACTTTTACTAAAATAAAACAAAATTGTAATCCATAAATCATAAAAACTTAGGGTTTTTATTACATCTCATTGATAGATACATTCACATTAAAATATCAAAACAAAATTATCATAAAAATTAGGATTCAAAATTACATTTTACTGATAAACACATGTAGATTATTATCATCCATCCAGTTTTTAATGCACATAACATTTTTTAATGCACACTTTTTCTTATGATGTACACAGTTTAATGAAATATTTGATTTAGTGTCTTTATATAACTTAGCAAAGTTCGGACAACCATTTTCACCAATGTCTATAACTTCACAATATTCACATAAATTTTGAATCCATTTACTTTTTTCCAGTCCCTTCGTTATAACTTTTTTACTATTTAAATATGATGCAATAGTTTTTTTAAATTCTGCATAATCAATAAATCCTTCACTCCAATAAATTCCACTATTTCTCTCTAACCACCGCACTTGTTTTTTTTCATCCTGTGTTAAATTTTTAAATGGATATGGCGGTTTGACGAGGAAAGTTTGTGTATATCCATTATGATATAATATAGCAAATTCCTTTAAAATAAATTGATTTTTGGCATCCTTGAATCCTTGCACATCCACTACTACTACAGATTCACTAGAATTGGGAATCATTATGATATTTTTTGTACCAAATTACAGAGTGGTCTGTACTCTATCACACAATCGTTCAGAATGAGACAATAAGCTGCAGTTTGATCAGGTATCTCTTTATTGCATTCAAGTTCCACACGAACGCTAACTACAGGACCCGACTTAAGATTTTCACTTTGTCTTGAACAATCAACAACAAAAAGCGGAGCCTTATCTCTAAATTGAGAATAACTCAATAAGGGTTCACTTCTGCGTCCATAATATGATTGTTGGAATTTTACATATTGTTCGTATATTAATGCTGCATGATGTTGAATAAAATCTGCATTCAAACTTTCGTAAGGGAAGTAGTTAGAATTAAGATAAACTTTAACATCTCTTAAATTACAGTGATCAAATTGTGACATATCTTTGTCCTCTGAATTTTTTCTGTTTGTTTGTAGGCCAACGATTACATATCTAGGTTTTTCAATCTGAGACGAAGTTTTAATTGACCATGTATGCTTAGTAGTTTTCGGTAACAGAGGATACTCATACAAATCCCAATTCCTGAATGCAAACTTAATAGGATGATCTTTTTCTAGAATCTTTAAAAAAGTAACCTTTTCCTTGTCCGATACTTTAACATGCGGAACACGCCAAACCAATTTATTTATTATTATATCATCAAGAGTCTCAGTAGGCGGAATTTTTAAACAGTTTAAATTGGTATTGCTGCGTAACAATATTAATTCATGTTTACAATTCATTACGATCTTATTATAATCTTCAGCGAAACCCAAAATATGATTAAGTGGTATCGAAGCGGAAAAGGCTCCCCCGTGAGTTGACTTTGTTCCATTTATATCCCAACCCCAAGCTTTCGATACTTTAGCTTCATTATCATTGAAAGATATTAACCCTTTAATAGTTGTTGTCACTCCAGCATTTTTGATTCTATCTATTTCTACTCCATTAAGTTCATATCGAATATCTTGAAAGAGAAAAAGGAATGGATTGTTTGTAAATTCAACAGTGGTTACTTTTTCTTTGGTTTCATTATTAAATATGTTTACAGTTCCTTCAATATATAGGGTACTCGCTGATGGCAATATGTACAAATCCTGTTGATTGATAGGTATGCGGATTTCGTCATTCTTGTTAAAACTTGTTACATATGGTTTATATGAATGATATTCGATACCATCTATAGTGTTATCATATGTTGGTGATCTTAAAATATCCAAAATACTCATTTTAATAGTCCAATAAACTTCAGAAATTTTTTATTTTCTTCGGTTATTTTAATCTTTTTTTTAGTTGTTCTCTTACGGATAGTTCGAACACTACTGCCATCTTTTATTTCTGAACTACTATATGTATTATAGTCTATCATCTTTTCTTGATATGTAAATATAATTGAACTTCTTCACCTCGTAGGTTAATTAACTTGTTATTAGTATCCAACAGCCTGATATTTATTGAGCTAATAGTTTTTTGATTTATGGGAAAATAAATTATATTCTTAGGCACTTCTATAATTCGGTATCCTGGTGGTACGTTGGGTGCGAATTCATAAATGACGTGACTTGATTTTCCATTAATATACGAGCCGGTAACTATATCACATTCGATTCTCACCACGGTCGTTGATAAAATGTTAACTGGAAGCTGTGACTCGTGTATTATATTACGTTTTAGAGTTTGAATTCCAAATCCCAGTAAGTTTCCAAGAGAATTTTCTTTTTCAAAGTGTATGTCTTTAGTACAATAAATAAATGTTTTTAAAGTGTTGTTGTTGCAAAATAAATTAAAAGTCGTTCCTTTTCCTACCATAGATTTTAAATAATCAGATATATCTTGAAGTTCGTAAGTACCTTCCGGTATTTCTATGACTTCATTATTACCAAAATGAAATTTATTGTTTCTACGATCAATGTTAGGGATGGAATTAAATGTTGACAAATGCAATAGAGCACATTCATATTCACCATCAAATTGTAAGGCAGGATAATAATTAGTAGATAATAACGATGAATTGCCTGTTATAGACAACGTGAAAGACATTTTACGAATGATATAAAAAACACTAGATCCTTAATTTATATTACTTTTATTCAGTAAGTACCCATAATCTACATTCCATTCTTATTCCAAAATTGACGAAGAAATTTTAAACATAAATGTCCACAGTTACTTGTATCAAAACTTTGATACCTACTATAGTTATAAGTAACGTTTGATTTCAAATATTTAATTAGCTCTTTTGGAGGTTTTAGATCTCCGAAGCTATCAAAATACTCGCAATAATTGAAAAGTTTAACGTAGGCTACCCAATGAGTTCCTTCATTTTTTGAACTATCCAAATTAACAATACCACATTCAATGTCTTCTGTATTTTTAGGTAACTCGTCTCTCATAAAGACTCCTTTAAAATAGGGTATGTGATTACTTGCATAGTTCAATATGTCTCTATCAGTAAGAGCACGCTTGGGTAACCTTTTCACTAGTTTTTTGAGCTCCGTACACATAAACCACTACCAGTCTTGTAAGGTTTTATATACAACCCTTTTCCTAATGCGATGGACTCCATCATTTTATTATGTCGTTGAGCCTCCTCCAAGTTCTTTTGAGCTGATTTATGGTCATTTACAGCCTTTGCGATTCCTGCAGCTCCTCCACTCAATGCACCTAGGGCAGACAGTCCTGCGAATATCGGTATTAGTGGGAGAATGCCTCCTGTTTTTGGTAATGGTATTATACGAGGCAGACAAACTCCTTTCTTCTTTTTTAATAGTTTTTTCGCTGCTGAATAGGCAACTTTTATTGCCTTTAAGTTGCTTTTTGGTTTTGATTTCTTTACACAATTACTTATTTTAGAAACAATAGATTTAAATGATCTTGCACCAGCACCGTGCTTCACTTTGGTTTTCATAACTTTGTTGACAAGCCAGGAAGCTAGTTTTTCTCCTTTTCCTGCATTTTTTGATTTCATGCGCTGTTTTGCCATGTTCATTAGTTCTAAATCTGCTCTGTGTCGATCTTCTAAATTATTCGAGCTATCGTATGCGATATCGTGTCGCATACAAGCGTTATCAAGCTCATTAACCCCTTGATCACCTCTCAATAATCGTTTCTTTAATCGAGTACCAGGTCCACAATAATTATATCCAGGTAAATGTAGCTCGAATGGTAAGCTATTTATAATGCTATTAACTAGTCCACCACCTTTCATAGTCGAGATAATAATGAGATAATTCACATTGACATGATTAATTTTATAGAATCATAAAATTGATCGTTTTTCAATCCAACTATTTTCAGTATCAGGGAGACCTAGCCATTTAACAAAAAGTTTAGTGCCTTTTTTTCTAATAACTCTTTCGATAAGATAAACGTTAGGACAATTTGTTTTTTGAAGTTCTTGTTTGTAAAAACAACCTAGTATTGGTTGTTTATGTAAATCTTCTATCGAATATGTTACAGGATTAGTATTATTAACTTTTCTTATTAAAAATAATTCCGTAGACCAGTTTGGGGTGTATCCTTTTTCGAAGCTACCTTTATATTTACTTATGCGAACATGATCACCAACGATTAATTTATTGGTCTTGGTTAAAAAATTTGGTATATTATTATGTTTGTTGTTTAAATTTTTCATAACCGTTTTCTGATTTGATAGATTTACATCTATTGGTTTGTATTTTGTGCTACGATGCAGTGAGTTATTGTAAATTCTCATTACACTTTTCAAATCTTTACCGATCCAACGATAACTACCGTTTAAACTAAAACATTTATACAACTTGTTTTTAAGTGTTTTTATTAGTCTTTCAACAATGGAAGCCTTTTTTATAGAGTATGAAGAGTAATGATTGATTTTATTTTTGATCATAACTTTTTTGAATTCATCATTATAAAATTCTGTTCCCATGTCAGTTTGCAAGTGTTTTGGTTTTCGTTGATTTTTAAATAATAAGTTATTGAATGCATTTGCTATTTCGGATTTCGTTTTAGTTTTAACCGGGATAGCCCAAGCAAACTTTGAAAAGCAATCTATAACGACTAAAATAAATTTATGTCCATCGTTATAATATTTCAAATTACAAAAATCAATAAGATCTGCCTGCCATAAGTCATCAATTCCCTTTAAGACCACAGATCGACGAGTAAAATTTTTACGTGCTGTTTTATGAATTTCATTAACAACTTGTAGCTTACTCATTTTTTTGATTTTGCTTCTAATTCAGCTTTCAAATTCTGAATAATATGTTTTTCAATATCTGATTTCAAGGCGTTAAGTATCTTATGCACTTCTTGCTTTTTCATATATAATTCGCATTGTCTATCTACATATTCTTTGTTGACAGCATCGGTATCTTTCAATGGCGTTATAACACCTGTTAATCTTGCTGTCTGTAAATCGAACTCACCAGTTTCGTTACTCATAAGAATTTTACTAAAATTTTCTAAATAATCTGGTAATCGTAACCGTTTATTAAGGTGATTTCCAAACTTATCCATAGCTAAAAGGTGGACTGATAGGTTGTAGCGATAAAGTGCAAATGAAACAAATTTCACAAAATATAGTATTTATTAACATATAATGCCACTTTCACGCAGTTCCTCGATTATTGATAATATTTCATTATCTAACCCAGTGTTACCAGCATCTCTTGAAGCAATTAATAACTTCAATCTTTCGATCAATTCATTAGGATCATCCCAGTAAACGTAATCTATATTTTTCTTCCATTTCTTTAAAAGAGGAAGTCCTTTTCCTTGATGTAAGTCGGGTTGACTACTGTCAGTACTTGCTGAAACTTTACGCAACTTGAACATTGGTTTTATGATATTTAAGTATTTTCGCCCTCTGTTACTTTTTATTGGTTTATGTGGCTCGTAATCTCTTCGGTGAGCATTTGTTTCAAGTAACATTGTTTTATAATATGCAATGTCTTCTTTAGTAACTGTAGATAAGTCAGGTATTTTTTTAAATAATAGTTCATTTATACCAGGCGTAACTTTAAACTTGGTCGGACCAACTTGAATATAATCTTCATGAAGAATCACACGTGCAGATCCCATCATAAGTTTACCACGTTCATTTCTCACACCAAATGGAACATCCGTGTAGGTATCGGAAGATTTAGACCACGAAGAAATGTTAGGACTCTTGCCACTTGAACCTGATTCAACTGTTTGAAAGGATTCATCATTTTCGTTACTTTCTGAATCTTCACTACATTCCTCTGTTTCGTATGGAGTTTTATCTATATACTCGCTAAATCCAACATTAGATTCTCTTTTAAGTGTCTTGTCTTTGTCTAATGGACTCGAAGTTTGCAAAAAATTTTTTTCGAAATCTTTCGAGGTACGATTTTGCTTTTCTTTCTCTATTATTTGATTAAGAGGATTTGTAATTGGTTTAAAAACAGATTCTAAAATACTATTTTGCTCAGTTTCAATGTTTCGCATCTTTCGAACCTTTTTCTTTACAGCTTCTGCAGCTTTCACAATATCTCTTTTAAGATTTTTTTCCATAATAAAAACAAATAATAAAAGTGTCTTTAATTGATTTATCTCTAAGTGTTCTCTTGGAAATGATTACATGTGAGCCATATTCAGGTATTTATAGTAGGTAGTGAATCAGAAATATAATCGAGTAATATGATTGAATACTCTTCTACAAATCGGGCATTTATTACCTATTGACAAAGAGCACTTTGCACAACACACGGCATGACCACAGGGAATGAAACAGGAGTTCATCTCTTCTTCTAAACAAATTTTGCAGGTTATTGATGACGATGTGCAGGCTTTCAAACATGACATATTATTATTATTATACACGGTCTGATGACACTGTGCTTTTATTTCTTCATAAGGGGCACTTTGCACATACTCTTCACCCTTCATTACTAAAACATGTGTACAAAATTTAAAAAACCGTGCATGTACCACCCATGGTTGATCTTCTGGAGTCCAGTCTTTCAGTCTTCCATTGCAGTAGTAACAAATAACTTTGTCGCTTTTTCCAGTGTAAAAAAATCCGGCTTCAGCCATTTCTTGTGGTTTTTGAGATAAACCTATTGGCCATGTATCGAAGCTTCTTAAGCGGCTTAATTCACTTGAGTACATGCGATATACAGGGCTAAATGGCATGATTTATTATTAACTCAACACAAACTCAAATTAAGTTTTTATCATCAGCTATTCGCTGTTTTCAACGCAATGTTTCTACACACAATGACTCAAATGGCATCAATCTACTTACACGACTTAGAATTAATGAAATACAACAAACGTATCAAATTTCTTTCTGTAACATCCTTTGTTCTTTTCACAATCCTTGTTAATCACTACATAGCTGTAGGGCTCTTGCCATATGTTTGAACACATTTCTCGGAATTCTTGCCATGACATGTCTGAATTGACATGTTCATCATAGATGTGTTTCATATTAATTTCATCTTGCTTAAATAGAATTATTAAATTAGCATTATCTCTCACTAACTGTTTAGGTATTTTACTGTAACTTTGATTCAAGTAAAAACAATCTATATTTTGATGTCTTCCCATTGCAAAATAATCACGCATGTTTTTTTGATTCTCGCACGCTACGTCATCGAATATTATAATTGAATTGGACTTTGCTAGCTCGGTAGATAGGACTTCTTCATTTTCACGAAATTTAGAAAACGTTACACTCGGTACCATTTTAAGAACTTGCTCTAAAAATATGTACTTCGGCTGATAAAGGGTTTTTGAGTACACGTACACATTTCGATATTGTAAACCATTTTCATGAAGAAGTAGACCAATCACTAAATTAGTTTTTCCACAATTAGACGGTCCACATATTAAACAACGTATCGAATTAGGTAAAAGTTTTCCATGGCGGAAACTGCGTTTCTCAGCATCAATACGAATGTTCTCGAAATGCAATGATACAGGCTGTTTAACGAACTTCATCGCAGGAGTGTTTGAAGAAGAGTGATAGTACCATGAATATATCAATCATAATTATAGAGGTTGTAATTTAACAATCATGGAGTGATAATTTAACGGAAGTTCTTTTATTACAATAACGGGTTACGTAATGGCGTTTTTCCGATGCATCATAAAACATTTATACCTATATCAGAGTTGTTCTGTAAGTTACGTTACATTTTGTGATTCCAACAAAACGATAATAAATCATTGGGCACGCTAGACCGCAAAAAAGTAATTGGGCAAGCTGGACCACGAAATGTTATTGGGCAGCTGGACCACAGGTCTACGAGTGCAACGAGTAGACCGATGTGGTCCAGCGTGCCCAATAACTACCTACTACAATGCCGTGAGTATTTTTTTTTTTCATTTATTCGTTGATATCTTATAATGTATGAGGTATTTTTAATTTATTATCTTACTTAATCGCGTAATGAAATTATTTTATTATGTAATGTTGCCGAAACGTCGAGGTAAATAAAATAATTTCATTACGCGATTAAGTCCCGTTAATAATAAATTAAAAATGTGTTCAAGTCGCGAAAGTTTAAAATATGTATGTATGAGGTATGTTCAAATACATATTTGGTAGGTACATGCCCACAGAGAGAATGTCTACCGTGGCTATGGGATACAGTCGCAATAATGTTTAGTTTTTCTGTTCTATTCTTATCACAATTCAGTAGATGTTACACCTCTGAATTTCAGAGGCTAAATGACATTGGAGATTCCAAAATAAATTTTATCACGGACGGAAACCGTTACATTCAATTAGAATAATTGACGGCGACTTCCGGTTTCAAAATAGTTTAACGTCCCATGGGGAAATTGTATGAAATGGTACATTAAATTGTTTTATTATAATTTATTATGATGATAATTTAATTGGACGATGGAATGCGTCAATTGATACCAATTTGGGTATATTTCAAAAATGAGGAGTGTCTTTTCAAAGAACTAAATCCACTTTTTTTTGTATCTCTTACAAAGCCACGGTTTAAGACGTTGATAGTTTTCAGCAGCGATATACAGGGTGAATTTTTGAGATGGGGCAGTAAGGGCAGCTACCTTAACCGTTGTAGCTAGAGGAAAACGTTCTTAGGAGACTATCCTTAATTTTTGAAGGTATTAAAACTTGCATTCACAGATTTTGAAAAAAATGTACAGTCAGCGAGAAAATGGGCACTTTACACAAAAACTTTTTTGATGCCAATCGATCCTGTTTCATCTAAGGATTAAAAGGCTCTTTCAGACCAACTGGGGTTAGAGTACTAGAAAAGTCAGTAAACGCTAAAATGTATTTCTGATACAAGACAGTAAGGGCTACCATAACCGTTGTAGCTAGAGGAAAACGTTCTTAGGAGACTATCCTTAACTTTTGAAGATATTTCGACCTGCATTCACAGAGTTGAAAAAGATGTACAGTCAGTGAGAAAATGGGGAATTCACACAAAAACTTTTTTTGATGCCAATCGATCCTGTTTCATCTAAGGATTAAAAGGCTCTTTCAGACCAACTGGGGTTAGAGTACTAGAAAAGTCAGTAAACGCTAAAATGTATTTCTGATACAAGACAGTAAGGGCTACCATAACCGTTGTAGCTAGAGGAAAACGTTCTTAGGAGACTATCCTTAACTTTTGAAGATATTTCGACCTGCATTCACAGAGTTGAAAAAGATGTACAGTCAGTGAGAAAATGGGGAATTCACACAAAAACTTTTTTTGATGCCAATCGATCCTGTTTCATCTAAGGATTAAAAGACTCTATGGGACCAACTGAGGTAAGAGTACTAGAAAAGTCAACTACGTTTATTTACCAAAAAGAAAAATAAAATACATACAAATATTACTGGTGGTCCCCGCACTAGGGCGAACAAAAACTCGTTGACATACGAGTATAAAGTCGAGGTCACACTTATGTGTACCATATCATAGTAATATCATAAACCAAACAACAGGGGTCTAAATGAATCACCAATAACATTGACCGCACATTTATCATTTTGTTTCCGTCGGTGTGGACGCGTCTTTATTGTTATTAATTGTGCGTGTAACTTAATTAACGATGAGGGTGTTTTTATCGTTTCTGGAATTTTGAAATGATCTGTGATGGACAATGAGTTGCGTACCTAATTTGGCAAAAAAAAATCATTTTTTTTTATTGCTTTGTTAGAAGTAGGGAAGTGACAAGCATTACTGTTATATTAACTATCCAATAATTTATCTAAAAACAAAATAAAAAAATTGTGTTATTCATACCCAACTACGGCGAAGCAAAAAGGAGGGTTTTGATTTTGACCGGTATGTATAACGTGACCATACGTCCCGCTTTCAGGCTGTCTGTCCCGATGTCCCCAGCGAGAGCAAAAATGTCCCGCTTTGCAAACAAACCTTTCTTACCTACTAAATCAAATTCACTGCACTCGAATCATAAATGCGAAAGTAATTCCGTCTGTCGGTCGGTTACCTTTTTACGCCTAAACCGTTGAACCGATTTTGATGAAACAGGCTAATTTTTATTGAAAATGAAGAAGAAAACTAGTAATTTTTTCACGAAAATAAAAACGAAGATTTATATCTTTTTTAGTTTCCATTCGGTACCCCTCCCCCACGCTGTATATAAAAATAAGCGCCCCGCTTTGACACAATAAAAAAATGGTCACGTTATGTATGATTATTGATGTCCTAATGAATGTCTGCAATCTGAGACCACATTCACACATGTCTTTGCTTACGACAATTAATTCAACAAGCAATCCAACACCAATTCAACAGCAGAAACAACAATTCCACATACCTTTACACAAACATCATAAAAGATTCTTTCTGTAACATCTGGCACTTTGAATCTTAAATTCACGTCACAAAAGCTCAGTTTCTTCTGATCAATTGGCAACATTCTAAACACAACAATATTTATCAAATTCAACATAATTATTTTCAATTCTATCCCAGAAGTGATAGAGTTGATTTTGTGTTGCAAGATATTACAAAGTGGCGCACGCATGGCATCTGCGGATTATCTTACACTGCACTAATTAAACCTCTGATTAAACCACGCTTAGACGTGTGGGCCCTAACAGACGGCTTGGCTTGAATATTGCGAATATACTATAAACATGTGGCTGGGTTTATTGTACAGATACTTACGTTTATCAATCACAAAAAACTTAAATATAATAAAATCAAGTCGGGTTAGGTTATGGTTCGTGATTTTTTCCCATATATAAATAGATAATGTCTAGAGTCAAATTAAAAAAGAAAAAAAAAACTTTCAGTGACTGAGATTCGAACTAGCAGCCTTCGGCTGGAAGGCGGACATCCTGTCCACTCAGCCAATTTAGTCTCAACAAATTGCGTGAAATTACCTATATATGTGAGGCCTATACCCAGCAGTGGGTCAAATCGGGCTGTGGATGATTATGATGAAGTTCGTATGAGCTAGTGGCCAACTCTGATGACGGAGTTTTTAAGCCGTCTAAAGGCCTCCGTCATGGCTTAACGACTTAAAAGCCGGGACCGACAATTTAACGTGCCCTCCGAACCACGGAAGCGCTCAGCTCGCGGTCACCCATCCAAATTAAGATAGCAAGTTAATAAGCTGGTAAAAAACCGGAACTGTGTGTGTAAACTAATTGTAATTATGTGTCCGGTTTAGTGATGTCATTTCAAATAGGGTGTCCCCTAATAGTGTCAAAAGGAAGTACATGAGTGTAGACAGACCATTCAGGTTTCCGAATACATCAACATTAGTTGCCAGTTGTAATTATAGAAATAGAAATAGAAAAAAGTTTTATTTTCGCCACTACGGTACATACACATAAATCAAACATCCTACTAATATTATAAAGGCGAAAGTCCATGTGTGTGTGTATGTGTGTGTGAATGTTTGTTACCACGCATCTCCATAACTACTAAACCGATTTTGATGAATTTTGGAATGTAGATACATAATAACCGGGAATAGGACATAGGCTACTTTTTATCCCGAAAAATTGCACGGTCCCGTAGAATAAAAAAAAAAGTAGTCCACGCGGGCGAAGCCGCGGGCGTCCGCTACTGTTATATTATTACAGTGACAAGAAAATAAGGCTACCCCTCAGCATTTGCTCCAGCAGCGCCATGGCTGTTAGGGAGTGTCCACATTGCGTTTTCTGAAGCGCGTTTTTGCTACGCGTTGCGAACGCGCGTTTGTATCGATACAAACGCGCGTTCGCAACGCGTATTTTTCCATACAAAAGCGAACCGGGAGGGGCTGCGCGGGGGGCTGCGCGTTCGCATCGCGTTCGAATCGCGTTTGTATCGATACAAACGCGCTGCAAAAAACGCAATGTGGACACTCCCTTAGAGCGCTGGTTTTCAGTGGCGCTGGTTTTCTTTTAATTATTGAGAAAAGTAATTTACTAAAATAATATCTTTAAAAATACACAAAATTATATTAATTAAGTGTAACATACGTGAGGGTGTATTGTAAAATGACACATAATTTCTACCGCTGTTCTGTTTTATACTTTTAATACATCAACAAATTCTAGACTACCTGTACCTATTACCTATACCTATTTAGACTAAGACCTACCCTTGTACAGTACAACAGTTCTGCAATAAAATATTTCTGATTCTGATTCTGATTCTAGAAACATAAAAAAACTAAAACGGAACTTAAACTACATACAAACCTTTGTAAATTATTCACAAACTATATTCATACCTTCACAAAAGCCACGCAAACAAAGGTCACAGCTATCTTCAACTTTAAAACCACCATCATGAATAAAGAATTCTTTTATAATGTAAATAGTTCTGTTACCCACTTTAACCAATTGTAACTAAATGGGTCAAGCGCGAGCAGTCTGCTAGCTACCGTGGGATGCTAATTTATGCTGCGGCAGTAGCGTGTAACTGTCTAAGTACGAAATTTCTGTTTTTAGTATCTCTATTCTGAGTTTACATAACTTTACTCGCTATCGAGAATAGTAATTGAATCATATGGAATTCAGTGCACCCTGAACTAAAATACTCAATACAATTAACATTAGTTACTAAAAATTCGACCAAACTGGATTAAGTTTTATCTGGAGAGTAAACTGCTGTTTGTTTGAATATTTTGACATTGTAAAGTTGACACCTTATAACCAGGATAATTTGTATGCACATTTATACAATTGTATTTGTGGTTGCGCTTTTTATACAATTGTATTTCGAATTATGTCGGCTAACTAGAATAACTAATTAACTACTCGGGAGTAAGATGACTTTTGGTCGAATTCAATTCAATTCAATTTCAATTCAAATTATTTTATTCAGACAACAAGGATCCAGATTACACACACACAATGTCAATACACTCAAAAATTCAGCCTTAGTCAAATTGACTGGCTTCTCAGTTCAGTTGATAGTAGTTGTGCTTTCTGCGCTTTAGGTCGTGGCAGTTCGAAGGCAGTCTGCTTTTTAGCCGTCGTATTTAATGTCTAAATCACGCTTTTTGTCCTCTATAACAATTTTTTTGTTTTGATGCTCCAGTATTCTGCATTCCGAACGTTTTACCGCTAAGGATTACCAACCAGAAGGTTCAAAGTGGCATCTTTTCATCTCTTCTGATAACAATACAAATCGGAGTTATAACGTAATCGAAGAAACACGCACTTGCTACTCAAGCAATTCAAATAATCATTTATAATCAAATCATGGAAATTGTTAAACCATTTGAGTGATTGACACAAACAAAATTTTGGTCTATCGATCACTTTGAGTCAAATGTATTATTGACATTATTGACAATGATCATCTAACCTGAGGGTATCTCATTGATTTTTGACCCTTACTTTGACAATGGATTTTCAATTTTAGAGCTTTCAACATAATTGTTGTAATTATTTCAAGGAAGAACCGTGATGGCCGCGTGGGATAGTACTTCGACTTTCGATAAGAAGGTCGTGGGTTCGAAACCCGGCCGTGCATCAAAGGATTTTTAGTTTAGAAAAAATTAAGTATGAAAAATGGAGAAGAAAAACAGTGTGAGGAAATCTGCGGTTTATTCAGCCCCGCACGTATTGACCATGACTTTCCTGTAGATATGGCCGGTTAATCTGGATGTTTTAGATGCTGGGCAAGCAATTTCAACAATGTCTCAGGCACTACAGTGTCCCGTAAGTGTAGGCAAAGTTTGCCTCCTGACACTTTTTATATATAACTTGTTAAACTTTCGCGATTTGTTAACATAATGATAATTATTATTACGGGATTTTATCGCGTACCTTTTTATATAATTTAGTAAAAGATGTAAAGGCCTATGTTTTCTTGAAAGAAGTATCTGGAATGTCACTATTACCTATGCAAAGCGATAAATTTCATAGTGTTTCTTTCGTTCTATAAAATTCCGTGGGCCTTTTAAAAAGAAGTCAACTTTCGATTTACGAATATCAACGTCTTGTTTGAAATATTCAAATTGTCAGTTAGACAGTTCTGGAACGTTGCAGTCGAACAGTCACAGTGAATAGTTATTTAAATACTTTCTTGGTCTCGTGCCGTGAATACAGTAGCCAAATGAGATTTCTGTTAGAAAAAATCTTCTGTTGGAGAAATTCTTCAATAGTAAGACGCTGCCCCCCGGGGCGTTACTCGCGTAGTGGTAGTACTTATATGGTGATGATGATGATGATGATGAAATTTATTTCTTTATTTATTGGTTTACAACAACTGTTACACTAATATTTACTATAATATAACGTATCTTACGAAGTAATTAGGAACTAAATGCACAGTTTTCTACAGTAAACACGATGATGAAATGTAGCCTATAACTATCCCCAAGAAATAAGCTATCAAATAAGGAAATTATTTTCAAATCCTAGCTAGTTCTCTAATTTAGCGCTTTTAAACAAACAAAAACTCTTCCGATCTTTTATATTAGTATAGAAGTTTCATTCAGGTTTTATTTTAGAAAATCTGTATTGATGCTTGCTTTATCTGTTTATATAAAAATCAATTGCTGTTCGTTAGTCTTGCTAAATTAAAAAACGGCTTAATCGATTTGATTTTTTTTTTTAAATAGAGAAAACTCAAAAGAACATTTAATAAAATCTAGATTTCTAACGTGGTAATGGAGCCAATATTATCCATCTCACGTGGTACGAAGTTCACGGGGTCATTTAGTAGACAATATTTTTTTATTGGATCACCCACCATACTTATCCACGCTACAGTCCGCGGTTCATATTTTGCGTAAAACGAACATGGGTGAACAGTTCCTGGGAGAAATATGACCCACGGACTGTTTGCCGTCTCGTCCCCTATTCTAAACGTAAATGCTTGGTAAACTGACAGTTTTTGTTCTGCTACTCACTACTAGATGGTGCTGATTGAACTAACCCACAGATTTGGGGAAAAAATCCAATACTGGCAATGAAAAAATTTTGAGAGAAAAAAATAATCTGTGGGAAGGGTCGGTCAGTTTTTGTTTGCGATTTTGTGTCTAGTGAACGGTCTGAAGAAATCTTGTAAGTACTCTGATTTTACAACGTAATTCCACAAGAATTATGCATCAAATTAAAGCTAAAGGTGTTAGGTTTACGATGGTGTATGATAATTAAAGTTTGAAAACGAAAAAACTGTAATTTGAAGCTTGAAAAGATACGACATTTTTTTGCCGCTTTTTTTGGAAATTTCATTGTTTATTTTCTTATTGTTATTCGTATTAGCTTCTTAGAATTATGATAAAAATAAGGAAAGGATGGTTTCAAGCTATGTTTATCATGGTTTCACAGACATTTTTTATTTTTATCTAGCTATAGTACTTTTTCTACTGTAATCGGATTTGTTGAGTACGCCGCGCGTGGCTGGCGTGCGTAAATCGCGCTGTTTTGGGGCGGACGGTGAGGGGGAATGTTGGCTCGGCGCGTGGACTGGAGAGTGGCTACGTTATAAATAAAGCTTGTAAGTCTGTAAGTATGTAATTATGTTTGTTACTTATTCATTCTGAACTGGCTCTGGATGGATTTGGATAAAATTTGAAATACATATATGAATGGGAAGCTTTGACTCTTTAGTAATTCTATATAAAAGCGCAGTTAGTGATCAAATTTTGTTTTGGATTTCAGTTGCAAAATTATTTGAAAAAAAAACATTTACTGTAAAAAAACATGATACAAAATCGTTTCAATGATGTTTTTTCTCCCTATTCACAATATAGCAGATAACATTTATTTTGTTTATAATAAAACCGTTTATGACTACTCCAGCCACTGTGCCACTGAATAAACTAATAAAATTAAAATAGGACAAAAGATTGAATGGAATTTATAGTAAAAATCTATTAAAAAAAGTTACCATTGATAAAATTTCAAGCAATAAACCTGCTTCATGCAGACTTCTTTGTGCCTAATAACGTCTTCACGAATGTAGAGGTAAGTAATTATTTATGGAAAGCAAATTAGAATAACGTCAAATCTTAAAATGTAAATGCGCTTACATCACTTAATAAATTCTTTCATCTTTCAAGATCTGACATAAACCATTTCGGTAAAGAGCACCATGATGTAACATTAAGAAGATAAATTCAAAAATGCATTTAAAAAGTTATCTATCATTATGACAAGCATTGCGCATCCATCAAAATCCTTATTTATAACCTCCCTGTCAAATTTCTTATTTATAACTTTTGTGTCTTCCCCTAGCATTCCGACATCCTCGTCATTTCACACACCATCAATCTCTGCGTCTATAATTAGCTGAACAATAATTTTAACAATGCGTGCTACATCTACCGAGTGCGGCAAATCTTCTACAGTTTACAAAATGTCACTTACTTCAAAGGAATTAACATCAAACGGTACTATAATGAGCCACAAAACTTTGTCTCCCCTTAAACTATTGGTTTGGACATTAAGCTCATTTTTGCTTGCAGCAAGCTCGTTTATTTCGCCTATTTTAAAGTCGACGACAAACTTGGATATAAGTTGTGATATATCCTCTAATGATACGTTGTTTATAATTCCCTTGACGTGTATTTGTACACTTGATGTTGCTTTTTTATTTGCTGGCTATTTTAGTTCCCCTTCTGTTCGATTTATGGTGAAATTCGAGTTAGTTTTGTGGCTTTTGGAAATGTTTTGAAGTCGTTTTGAGTGAAGGTAAAGTGAGAAAAGTATTATTTTAGCGTATTTAAGTGGAATGTTATGGTCTTGTCAGAAAAATAAGTACAGTTAAATTCTAAAAACTATTTTTGGAGTGCCGGTCTCTCTTCGGACATTTCAAAAGGTTTTATTTAAAGCTATGTCTTCCTTCAGAGAAGCTTAGCCTTTAGATAAGCTTAACTTTAGCTGGTTCACCGAATGCTTAAAATAACAAAAAATTCAAGAATATATCAATTATTCATGAAATATTCAAATCATTTTTTTCTAGTTCCGAAAAGAAGTCGCTTCAATACCTAATGTAGTCAAAAAATCAGTACTAAGAAAATCCCGTTGTATTATTTTTCTTTGTCTAGTGAGGTCTGGAACTCGCTGCTGGCTTCAGTTTTCCCCGAAAACTATAACCTGGGTCTCTTCAAGTCAAGAGTGAATAAGTGTCTTCTAGACCTTTGTGATCCATCGTCAGCCACATCGTCACTTACCGTGAGATTGTGGCTAAACAAAGGTCTATCGAGATTAAAAAAAAAGAATCGAAAATGCACATTCCTATACATCCGGAGTTGTTGAATCACTTCAAAGTTTCTGAAGTTTTTGTTTTTAGTTGTTTAATTCACTTTAGGCTGTCTTAAAATCGTTTGCGTCAAAGATGGCAGCCAAACGCATCTTTTGTTTCTATTTTTCAAAATATTTGTACTATTTTTAATTGAATTTATTGCTTCAAAATCAACAAATACGAATGTCTGGCCCTTTTAAGTTGATTCTTAGAAAGCAGGATCAGGATTAAATAAACAAGGATGGCGCCAGAGCAATTAGGATCAGGAGTTGACAGTGTTAAATGGAATGGTATAATATTACACGCAGAAATGTTTTAACTTATAGACCTATCTTTGATAAACTTGAAGTAAAGTTGCTTTAGACCATAGGTTCTCAACGTGGGCGATAACGTCCCCTTGTGGGCGTTTGAGAGTTTCAGGGGGGCAGTAGAAGACCCAGAGAAAACTAGGGGGCATTGAGATGGCGCATTAAGATATAAGGGGGGCTCTTGTAAAAGTTTTTTTCTCAAAGTGGGCGGTGGGTAAAATAAGGTTGAGAAACTATGCTTTAGTTAGACGGAGCGTAATAAACAGAAAAAAAAAACAAAATATCGACAGTATCCCTAAGGTGTGGTAGAACGTAAAAGTAGTCTCAGAAATGTAGACATTCGGGATTGTTTAAAGGATAGTCAGAGTCAATATTTAGTTTAATAACAAAGAAATTATAGTACTTAATCAAATTTAGGCAGCTTAAACGTAATATCTTCTGGAGTGATTTGTCACTGACGTATAAAGTAGAACATCTATAAATATTGAAGTCCTGTTAAACCAAATCTATGACAAATACATTAGTGTATTTGGCGTGATAAGGTTTTTGGGATGCATTTAAAAAACACGGTTGTTTCACCATCTCAAAGTTAAAGCTGTCATTCGTAGGAGTTAGTTACTTTTACTTGCCGAGTAACTTTATTTCGAAAGTAACTATTCAAAACTACTTGAAAATCACCATCTCCAAGTAAGTAAAGCTTTGGTTTGTTTATGTTTTGTTCTAATCCTACTAATATTATAAAGGCGAAAGTCCGTGTGTGTGTGAATTCAAACTCAAACTCAAACTCAAACTCAAGATGATTTATTCAATAAGATCATGTAGGTTGATCACTTTGACACGTCAATTGTTTGATATAGTTTTGATACAATATTTTATGATTTTAATATAAATAAACGGAGTTGGAGCAAGTTCAGTCCCAGGCGTTTTTGTCATCCAAGTATCTGATATTTTATAGTAAGTACGCTTTTTTATAGAGATGACGTTTAATTGATTTTTTAAATTTGTTAATTGATAAGTTTTGCAATTCGCCCTGCAATTACCACGTATCTCCATAACTACTAAACAGATTTTGATGAAATTTGGAATGATAGATAGTTTAGGTTCTGAAATAACCCATAGGCTTATCTTACCGATTTTTAACCGCGGGTAACACCGCGGGGCGCAACTAATCAAGTAATAATTTAAAGAAAAAACTTATTTTGCAAGTATGTCGCGACTAGTCGCGAGCCGTCTGAAAGTGGCTTTAAATTCTATCTTCTTGTGTGGGCACTTGATCTACAGATTTGTTCTCTTTGGAAGCTGCCAAGTAGCCACATGGCATGACGGCTATCGTACAAGGATCTCAAGATGACTACATTGGATTTCCTTGATTTTCTCAGATAACATTTACTAAGAAAATTAATAAAATATCATTAAAATTAATAAAAGATGTTTTGAACCTTCTTCTTTCCCAAACTTTTAAAATAAATTATTGTAATTATTTTTATCCCACTGCAAAATTAAGTTAAACAAAAAATAAAAAACGTCTGAATGTTATATGAATTTAATCAATAACCCATTATACTTTCACTCGAAACTATTTTTTAGTCACTGACCAGCAGTGCGATTTAGACCTTCTCGGAATGTATTCCGAATTAGGAAAGTTACGTTTCTTCGCTGAAAAAAAACCGTCAACTTTCAGAACAAAATCATCGAATCGGATGCATTTTCGGAAGTCTGAATCTCACTGTACAGGTAGGACTGTTTGTTTTTCCATTGTCTATTTTTATACACGTGTCGAAGACCATCAAGTTTTTGTTTTTGTTTTCGCGCTGGTGCTGTTCCCGGATTTGCCCTGACTAGCCTGGCATAGTAAGGTTAGGCTGTGGAAAGTGGGTGGTTGGGTGGCTTTAGCGTAAAAATTTTGACAAATCTTTTTTGGTATAGATTAGCGGAGGAGTACTAGATATTTTGAAATTTAAAAAAAAAAAAAAAAAACTGAAATTGACTTCCGCAAAGTCACGCCTGAATCAATTAACTACAACTAAGTTTTCAATTTTCACTTGTTTAAATACACATTTCATCCTTGAAATCATAACAGAATTTGATCCGAAAAATTCTAAACTTTCACTTGAAGCCTATGGGTTCGCATTCCAACAGAGTTGAAACTCGACATATCCTGGCAATGAATTAATTAACAAATTCAAGGTAGGGGAAGTTATTATTGGAGCGGATATGACGCAGATGAGCAGGGAAACTGATCCCTGCGAGATCACGTGGCCCCCTCCCTCCCCCCCCTCCCCAGGTTCTAATTATTTCGAAAATTTAATTTATGAAATGCAAAATGGTAGGAAAAATAATATCTAGGTAATTTGATGATAGGCATTTTCTCAATACATTATGCTGGATATTTCTCACAGCATCATCTGGCCCCAAAGTAAGCAGAGCTTGTGTTATGTGTGGTTATGTGAACCACGATGACTGATATACTTTTTCTGTAAAATGTAAATACATACTTTTTTTTTTCAAATATTACTAAGGTATCAGACAAGCATACGGCTTACCTGATGGTAAGCGGTTATCGTAGCCTATGGACGGCTGTGACACCAGAGGAGCCACACTCGCGCTGCTGATCCTCTAAAAGAGGAATCACTGCGCCGACAACATAATGGACAAGACTGCTTCACTAGTTGTCACCGCTTACTCGCAGAGCTCTGGCAATCTTACTCACCACAGGAACATAACATCATTCGAGAAAAATGATGTTATTTGGCTGCGATATTCTGTAAGGCGGAGCTACTACTCTACTTCCCCAGTCGGGCTGCTCGAATAAAGAGTGAGAAAAACCCACTGCCCTTCCTCCCGTCCAACTATACTTATTATAGAATGCAAAATACCTAGACCCGAGACAAATACATAATTGCATATACAAAGTATTACAAACTTTGGCCTCGTGGTGGGAATTGAACCAGCTACCTTCTGTGTTTTAACCTGGCCTATGCCCACTACCATATACATGATGGGCAAAATACCGGGGAAGCGTAAGGTTGGACGACGTAAGATGTCATGGCTCCGTAACATCACGGAGTGGACAGGGATAAAGACGGTGGAACAACTGTTCAGACTTGCGCTGGACAAGGAGAATTTTAAGAAGCTGACAGCCGACCTCCATTAATGGAGAGGCACTGAGAGAAGAAGAAGATGCCCACTACGTCACAGAGGTCGTCAAGTGTAATACTTTTACACTCAAGTAAGAGTTGGCTGATGGTAGTAAATTACTTCTGCAGTGCGATTCCAAAAATAAATCCGCTTCATTCAACATTCGTCGGAAAGTTTCCGTAGTCACTTTGCGAATTCGGAATACATTCCGAGACGGTCTGAAGCACTGCTGAAGTCTGTAAAAAAATTATTAGTATGACATTAATCAGTGGATTATCGTCTGCAATAAATACGAACCATTAACCAAAATCCATTAGGCTTTGCCAAAATCATCGCTTTATAAAAAAAACTGACCGGCAGGATTAAGCTAGCTCATTTTAGTGGCAGCTGGTTAAATCAGTAATTGAGGTGGACCAAATGCTGATTTTTGCAAAATGTATTCCAACATTTAATGCCCATAAGCGGTCTTTCGAATAAATTCAACGGCAGTAAAGGTACAAGTTCGTAGCCGACTGCAGACAGCAGCAAACGACGTGTCGTTCAGCGACAGTTTCGTCTACCATTCGGCCCGGCGGCGGCACGGCGACGTGTCGCTAGCTACGAAAGGTATTTCAGGTAGAAACCAGTAGCGTCGCCGGAGACACGTCGTCTACTGCTACTGTCTGGGCTACGAACTTGTACTTGACTTACCAAGAACGACTAACCTTATTAATCATAATCAGCTGTCATTTTAGCAACGCTTTGAAGAGTGTTTTTTTTTTACGACTCTCCATCAAAGTTTATGATATTAGCATGAAACGGACACTGGCAGAATTGTGACAGTAGCCACAAGAAGTTGAAGTTGAGTGTTTTTTTTCTTGTCGGTTACATTAATTTCATTCAAAATAGATGCCAAAAGATTTAGCAGACACTTGAGGTCTAGTAAGTTTATTAGTCCATTATTATTTATTATTCGTCGATGGATTAAACCAGCTACATGAAATAGACTATGTTTTATCCATTCCAAGAAAAATACCTTACAATTATTAAGATATTCAGTTTAAAGATAAGAAGTTAATGTTGTTTTAGGACTTTAGGGTTTCTGCAAATCTTAAAAAGGACGTATTTGGTTTATTCAAAATCTTAAAGCTTTTATGTGAGTTTGCTTTGAAACTTTCTCTTTTATTACCATTCTTTGTTATCTTTTAGGCTGTGAACATGACTGTGAACATTTAGAATGTTGCTTGTAAACGGGCTAGAAAAAATGCATCTTGTTGGCAATTTTATAGACCAATATTAGTATATTTGCAACTTCCGCTAGACTGTTTAAAGAGGCCTGTAAACGGGCTAGAAAAATTGCATTTAGTTGGCCATTTTATAGACCAATATAGCCCTAAATAAACTATTTGCAACTTCTGCAATTTCATTGTGCATTGAGATCATTTGCAATCTAGCCGGCTAGAATAATACTGGCGAGTGGCGACTACTATGAAATAAAAACTCTGTCACCAGAGTTGGCCATTTGCTCAAACGAACTTACTTACTTACTATGAAATATTTATTTATTTACTTATTGGAGATCCAACAGCTTTCTCATACTAGGAGTTACCAACGAATTAGCTATAGGAAGCCAACTAAAGGTTCTCGCGAGTATGGTAGTATAATATTTATTTTTATTTATTTATTACATATAACATAACATCATAACAGCATGTAGCCAAAGCGACGTTATATTAAAACTACTATATAAAATATATTAAATATATCTTGGCAATATCGCCGGGCTACACTGCAAGATCTTACTTACTGCAAGATTGTAGGAACTGTGTTGAGCGATATAATCGCCAACTTAGCGGCTATACAAGCCCGTTTACTTAAGGGCTATAGCAGACATGCTGCTTTTAGCATCGGCGCCGGCGATCGGCAATTTTGCGACTGCACTGCATCGCGTTTTGGGGACTCTCTGCGTTCGATCGCAGTATCAAAATCGCGCGTTTTCGATGTTGCATTGACTTCCTGCGTATCGGAATCGTGCGTTTTAGCGACTGCTGCTATCGCCGAACACCGTGTTTGGCGTTTTTGAAGGCCTTACTTACAAAAGCCTCTAAACTTTGAACACTGGCCTGTTTTTGTTTGTTAGATAGTGACTAATAGAGACAGGACATTTTTTAACCAGTGTTCAAAGTTAGGCAAAGAGAGGCTTTTGTAAGTAAGGCCCTAAGTGTACGGTGTGGAATGTTGATCGCTGCATTTTGCTTCTCAAAAGCAACTAAATCGCCGATCGCCGATGCTAAAAGTAGTATGTTTGCAAGAGCCCTAAGAAGTTTTTTTAGTTTCGGTAATTTACGTGAATTATATTCATAATGAATATTTCACAAGGAGACCCTTGTGAAATATTCATTATGAATATAATACTGAGTACCTACTTATAACTAAGTTCAAAAGTTATTAATGTTTAACTGGCGAACGCCCACTGGTGGACTATTATTTTTTATCCCACGGGAATACATTTTCCGGGATAAAAGGTAGCCTATTCAGGATTAAAATCTATCTCTGCGACAAAATTTCATCCATATTAGTTCAGCCGCTCTGGCGTGATTGAAAGAAAGAAAGAAAGAAAATACATTTATTCAACAAATACAATATACAACAAAGCAAAATAACAAAATGAGAAAAAAATAACACAAACACAAAAAAAAGTACTTGTTGAATCGGTGACAACTCAGCTTATTTTTTTCTTATTATTTATTTATTTTTTTGATTGAGTGGGTTTTATTCTGTTTGTCCTTTTGTCATGATGACAAACATCCATCCAAACATCTAAACTATCACATTTATGATGAGTAAGAGAAGATTTGAAAAAAAAACATTTATTACTTGTTACTTTCCGCGGTTTTACATATTGTAAGTATTTATATTTTTACAGAAACTCCTATTCTTCTGCGATTAAAACATAAACTTACTCCATTCATTTCTTTGAAGAGCTGTTTTGTCCGAGTGCGATAGTGCCGACTTTCGATCCGAAGGTCGTGGTTTCAAATCCGTTCCGTTTTCGTGACCGATAATTTACCGTTTGTTAAATTGTATGTGTTTTATTTCTGTTCATAACTCCGAAGATCCTCAACAGATCCTCACCAAATTTTTGTACCAACTATCGGAAAGACCCTTTCAAACAAACGTGCCCTTCAAACCCATCGAAATTGTGACCACTTAGGCTGATTTTAGTCTCACGCTCACCGTCGGCGCTGATAGGCGAGTGATCTTTATTACAATGAAATAAGGATACTGATTGTTCAGCACTGACGAGTGCAATCAGCGTTGCCATTTTTGCTAAACAATCTGTATCTTTGTTTCATTGTAATAAAGATCACTCGCCTATCAGCGCCGAGGGTACGCGTGACAATAAAACCAGCCTAAAACCAGCCTTAGCAAGCTACGCCACGAGCGCTTTGTACGTATAGTAGTTAACACACTTTAATGCCCCGTGTTCAGTTTATTTACCAGCTTTAAATAGAAACTTGTTGATGTAATTGCCCTCAAACTCCCGTTTTTTCTGTTATTCTTTCTCATTCTAAACCGACGTAAAAAAAAAGAAGGTTTTCAATTTGTCGGAATCTTTATTAATGTATGTTCCCCGATTACTCAAAGACTCTAAGACCGATTTGAAAAATTATTTTTTTGTTTGAAACGGTATACTTTTTACTTTGTACCATAAAAATTTGGTGAGGATTTGTTGAGGGTCTTCGGAGTTATGAACAGAAATACACCTCGATAGTGCAGATCTCAGCTTATACCTAACATTGAAGCAGGTTTTTTTTTATTTTTTTTATTTAGCCACTTATTTTTTAGGGTGTTACCATACCAATCAATCGATCGTCGATCGACGGCATTGATCGATGGTAGAATGGATTATTCGACGTAAAAATCAAACAAAAATCGTCGATTAACTTCGATCGACCGACGTTGATCGACGATCGATCGATTGATGTGGTAACACCCTTATTCTTTCTAATTTTTACATAATATAATTTAGTAATCCCGCGTTTGTTTAATTTTTTTATTACAAATCACACATCTTATTTCCAAAGAGCTTTCAAGAGCTTTGTTGATGAGCACTTGTGAAAAATATGCTAAAATAAACAAATATTAAACATGTGGCGTCCATTTCAGCATATCAATCAAAGCAATGTGAATTTACTTGACGTCATAACTATTAGATGAAAAATAGTTAATGACGTCATAGTACAGCTGTGGAAGTTTATTCATAATTGTTGATCCAATTTTAGTAGAAGTGATTTTTAACATGATTAAGTATTAAGAGTGGTGGGAGGCGGCCGGTGATCGCAAGAAGTGGAAGGATATGGGGGAGACCTTTGCCCAGCAGTGGGACACTTTATAGGTTATTAAAAAAAAAAAAGTATTTCAACTCAAAAATTGATATGAACAAGTGGCTAAACTAAACATTAAAAAAAACCGACTTCAAAGCTCAAGCTGAACAATTTTCTGCACTCTCGAAGTGCATTTCTCCTCCTCCGAAGATCCTCAACAGATTCTCACCAAATTTTTGTGGCACCAATCGGAAAGTATACCCTTTCAAACAAAAAAAAAATCCGACGAATTGAGAACCTCCTCCTTTTTTGAAGTCACTTAAAATTAACCACAAAAAAAATTTAATTTATCTGGAAAAATGAAGAAACACGCTTTGTTTGAACTTGGTCGTTCTTTGACTGTCCAAAGTGGACATGGCTAAAAAAATTAGGCAACGTCTGAAAGCATCCATACCCATATTATAAATGTGAAAGTGTGTCTATTTGTTTGTTTATTTGTCCTGCTTTCACGTCAAAACAGAGTAACGGATTGACGTGATTTTTTGTGTGGAGATAGTTGGAGGGCTGGAGAGTGACATAGGCTACTTTTTAACCCGAAAAAAATGCATGTTTCCGTGGGAAAAAAATAGTAGCCCACGCGGGCGAAGCCGCGAGCGTTCACTAGTATAATAGAATAAACCAAAAATATGGCCATAATAATTGCCATATTCTATCCATCAAGCGAATATAGATTCTTCCTGTCCTGATAGCCTACAGGGGTCTGGCATGAAGAGGTCAGGATGTTTAGACAAATATACATAGCGTAACACGAAAACGCTCGTCAAATAAATGAGAAGAATAGGTTACACACTACTTATTGAAAGGCACTGACAAATGGTATAGTCTTCAACATAATGTCATCGATAATCTAGTTTTTATGTAGTTTTAAATAATTATGATGCACTGGATATACTTCTAAATTTTCAATCAGAAGGTCAGGCATCAATGGATCGTTCGTTTAAAAAAAATAATAAATGCGTTTTCATTTTTTATATTCAGCAGGGCTATTTTGATTCACACGTTAAGTAGCTAACTGATTACTTCCTACAAATTGATTTTTTACAAACAATATTAAAGTTATAGAATGTAGAATTACTTTACATTATTTTACACAATAAAAATGTCTTTCACTTTTTGTCAAAGTCAAAGTCAAATTCATTAATAGGTATAATAGGATCACATAGTGGTATCACGTAGAATCGTCTTAAGAGCTAGGTGATTCTACTCCTTGAATTCTACATAAATTTTTGTAGGAAGTAATCTGAGTTTACGACGTTACGTGTGAATCAAAATAGCCCTGATAGTCACTTATCTACGGGCTAGTTTAATATCTGGCATAGTTTCATGCGACGGAGCACTTGTGGCGAGGACTATACGAGTACTGCGGTAATTACGTACTAACTCATATTATGTTATTGTTGAATTTAGACATGGGTTGAACATAGCTTAATTTAGTTTTGGAACATGTGATGCCTTGGTTTATTAGATATGGTATTTTGCCGACCTCTGTGGCGCAGTGGGTGGAGGCCTGAATAAGACCCGGGTTCGATCCCTGTCGAGGGACAAATTTTTGTATGATCTGCAAATATTTGACTCGGGTGTTTTCTTGGTTTCCATAACACAAGCTTTGGAGCTACATGATGTGTGAAATGTCCAGCATTATTTAATTATATACTTAATTACTAGCTTCCGCCCGTGGCTTCGCTCGCGTGGTACCCGGATAAAAAGTAGCCTATGTCGGTATGTCCTATTTCCGGTTATTATCTATCTATATTTTAAATTTCAATCCTAATCGCCTAATCGCAATGAGCAACAACCACTGAACCGATTAGGATTGAAATTTAAAATAGGATGGATGGATGTTTGGATGTTTGTTGGTTCCTACAAACAAACATCCAAACATCCATTCATCCAGACATCCAAACTTTCGCATTTAGAACTTAGTGTGATGTGATTTTTGTCGGCTGAAAATAATTTGAAAAATATTATAGTTTTAGGCTTCAGGAAGTGTTATTTCCTTATCACTCTTATGTCAATAAATAAAATAAATAAAAATTGTTTATTTCGGATATCAGAGATCCATAGGGGTTAGTAACACATTAAAAAAGGCTTATTCTAATTGTTAGTAAAAATCATTAAATAAAGAAGTACCTACATCACAGTCTACCCAATCTAGATCACTTTCTGAATAAGGCATACCCAGAGTGATGAAGAGCACCTATCAGACAACGTTTTCAGGATGCTATTGCGACTGCCCCGTATTCTGCGGATCAGGGAAGCGGTTTTTTTTGCGAATAATTGCATTAAAGCCATCTGTTTGGTATTCTGCAAACATTCCCGATGCACTACAGAATCGAGGAAGTCGCAACATCATCCTAAAAACGTTGTTATACTGAATGCGCAGAGTTTCTAGCGACTTTTTGGTATGGTTGACCCACAGACTTCCCGTGTACATATTCTGACAGTACGCTTTGAAAAGCGTGATTTTGACTTCTTCAGTACAACGGGAAAATCTGCGAGCCACCATGTTACCTCTCACTGCTAGAGCTCTGCGCTCTCTCTCGATATCAGCATCATCTTTAAGGTCGTCGGTAATTATATGACCAAGGTATTTAAATTTAGATACTCGATTGATGCTCAAGCCATTTAGGGTAATCTCATTGGTATTGATGGTGGTATTACCGGCGGCCTTAAAGATCATGTACTCTGTTTTTTTAACATTATAGATGAGCCCATGCTCAGTGGCATAGGACTCACAAAAACGCAACATTTCCCTCAGACCACCCACCGTCGGGCTGAGCAGCACCATATCATCTGCGTAACTCAGATTATTGGTGCTAACGCCATCTATACTACATCCGACACGCATGCTGCTCAGCCCCACGATAAGGTCATTAACATAAATGTTGAAGAGATTGGGTGAGCTTAACCCCCCTTGCCTCACCCCACTCTCCAACCTATACGCATCTGAAAGGGAATGCGCCCATCTTACAAAATTACTTTGATTGGCATACCAAAACTGAAACAATTTCCGCATTTCCGCCGGCACACCCCTGCTTTCTAACTTTCTCCAAAGCACATCGTAAGACACTAGATCAAAGGCTTTGGATAGGTCAAGAAAGCAGGCGTATACCGGCGTCTTTCGGCTGGTGTAGTATTGAACAGTGTGCTTAAACGTCAATGAAAGGAGACAAGTAGTAACAATTATTTAGCAAACGTTTGAGTATATCAGAGCCTGTAATTGTTTTTTTATGAGCAGTGTAGGTACTTATATTATTTTTACTCAAAACCCACAAAATATTTTTTTGATTGCTAGGAATGTAATGTAGGAATGTACTCTTTGGTTCGACCATACACTTCTAATCGTAAAGTGATGTTTTTCTTCATAATACCCCACTTTATTTCCTCAACTATTTCAACACCTACGTTCTAAACAACATAATGTTTGGATTTATCAAAACTACAAACGTATTTTACAGCAGTTACAAACCACTAGTTAATCGAGTTTTAGAGAAAAATAAACATCCAACTGATGTAAAAACTAAAATTAGCTCGCGGAGCGTGGGCTTCCTAGATCTCTATTTTTAAAACCACAAACACTTTTTCATTAAAATAAGTGCTAATTTTATTAAAATAGGTATACTTTTTTTTCAGATACAGTTCCTGTTCAGAATTTCCGTTCAAAACCTTGGAGCGAGTCCAGAGAATTCATTCAGAAATAGATAATTGACGAATGAGTTCGAATGACACTTTTGAAATTAGAACCCGATAAAAACTGCAGCGTTCGAAAATCGAACAATGGAATCAGTGATTGAAGTGCAAAGTGTAGTGTGATACAGTAGTGGTACTCAGAATCAATGTATCGGCGAAAACACAGGTGTTTAAAAAGTGATGTGAAAGCTTGGACGTGTTATTATGGCGAGAGATGTGAACGTGTGGGTGACTGGGCTGGTAGTGGTGCTACTGAACATGATAGATACCAGTGTGGAGATTATAGATTCACGTAAGTAGTTTATTTTGCTTACTTTTTAGATAAAAGTAATCTAAGTACTTACTTCAAAAAACAGTATTTACTGGATTGAGAGTCTATAATTGCGGTAGGTACTGAAAAACACCGTCATTTGTTTAAGATACAAAGTCGTATAAAAAACTATGAGAATCGAAAATTTGTTGTCGTATGGGTAAGTAATTCTTAACCTTTGTTATAAGACTAGGTACTACTACAGTATAAAGCGTCCCTTTCAGAATTTCGTTCTTAAAAGTACAATATCTAACATATTTTAAATCTGTAAGTAAACCATTAATCCATTAAAACAAAAAGAAGCGAAATAAAACAGCTTCATGATTGTAACCCCGCATCCACACGTTGGGGCCAACGTTGGTCCCAATGCCTCTCACCAACGTGTGGTGCTGACAAAATAGCTTGGCGCCAACGTTGGGGCCAACGTTGGGGCTTGGCCGTGCCGTGTCGGTTTTATCAAAGGAAGTTGGCGCGCCAACGTTGGGGATCCGTCCACACGTTGGCGCTATGCTCAGTCCCGTTTCGACGCGCATCGTGAGCGCACGTGTCGACTGACGAGCGAGAATGTCATCGTATTCCTTATTTATTGTGTTTGTACGACTATCGGGCTGAAATTTTGCACACTTATAGATTCGCGGTGACAATGAAATATTATGGTATCAACAAGCTGATCTGATGATGGAGTCAAGAGCTGTTCAACAGAACTCCTCAGTAAATAAGCCGATTGAGTTGAAACTCGGCATATTTGTCAAGTTCTGACTACAATGTAATAATATGGTGACAGCGAGCTGATCTGATGATGGAGTCTACTATTTTTTTTTATGTTACGGGAACCGTGCAATTTTTTGGGATAAAAAGTAGCCTATGTCCTATTTCCGGTTATTATCTATCTATATTTTAAATATCACCCATATCGGTTAAGTGGTTGTCGTGTTAGAGAGGAACAAACATACATCCAAACATCCAAACTTTCGCTTTTATAATATAGTGTGTTGTGTGAAGTGTGATAGTGACATGATGTGATGTGATTGTGATAAAATTGGTATTCAGTAATGTAAAATCACTTAGAGAAATTTCAATTTCTGTATCGGACGCGCAGACATCGGACGTCTGCACGTTGGCTCTGACGGAACAAGACTGGTGTATCGCCAACGTGTGGATGGTTCACGAAATCTTGGTCCCAACGTTGGGACCAACGTTGGCCCCAACGTATGGAGCCGGCGTAACTTTATTTTTGTAATTGTAAGTTTTGAAACTTTAGAACCCTTCGATAATAATCTAGTGGGAGTACGCAGATGCACGCGCAAATAAAAACATATTGGCACATGACGGGTAGTGCCCATCTGATCATTCAATGTAGTTACCATTCAAAATGTTACACGTTACTATTACGTTGACCATCGCTTACCATTTAAAACTCTATCTGGGTTCTTCGCAATGCTTTCCTTCTCCGCTTGTAGTTTATAGTAATTTGCATATTCATTTTCATGACCGACATTCGCACAAGGCAGTTTGTATTCATTTTAAATAGGTATACTACGAGTACTGTATTAACAATTTTATTATAATGTATCAGATACTTGAAATGAACACAAATAAAAGAGATAGAGAATATCTGCATCACAGATATGAACATTGATTGTTGCAATCTTTTTTCGCAATTCATCCATAAATTCGATTAAAAGCTGTAGATTAAAAGCCTATTGACAGGGCACATGGCACATTCGTATGTGCGCTCAACATTACCCGTCCCAATTTGGACGTGCGCCAAAAACTATGAAATTAGGTCGGAGTGCGACACTTCGGGAATAGATAGGAAAGCTCATGCGATAGTTGTGATACTGCTAAGAATTGCACTGTATTATTTCTATGCAGTTATAGATAGTAATGTAGTTGGTATAGCTATTGTTTCTATCTAATCTATTAGCTAAGCATACACGTACGGATATGCCCGTCGGATCTGCCTGACAGATTTGCCTGGCAGGCCAAACCGGTGGTGTATGGTGAAAACAGACACGGATTTGCCTGCCAATCCGTGTCTGTTTTCACCATACACCAGCAGTTTTGCCTGCCAGGCAAATCTGTCAGGCAGATCCGACGGGCATATCCGTACGTGTATGCTCAGCTAATAAGCCCACTGGATCACACTGCTGGGCAAAAGCCTCTCTCCTCTCCTCTCTTTCATGGTCTGAAATTCGAACTCGCACCCTTCTGCTAGAAGGCGAACACCCAACCACTCAGCCACTTCAGTCTCAACAAATTACGTGAAATTACGAAGCGCATTGCACTGGTAAATTTTTTTGCGTGAAAATGCCGAGGAAACGAACTTTCCCAGCTTAACTAGCTAGATCGATTTTTCGCCCCCGTAAGCCGCCGTACCACAAATTTCATCGAAATCGTTAGAGCCGTTTTCGAGAACGTTCTAACAAACAAACAAATATTGCTCGTTTAATAGAATAGGATGGAACGCGTAAAAAAACTGTGGTTCTCTGAATCACTATAACATGAGAGAATCGAAAACAATGTCTATAATATACATAAAATAACGTTACCTCGTTTTGATATAGGTAGGAATATCAGTTCTATTTCTCAAAGCAATCTTTGTGTTTGTAACTTCAAAGGTACATGAGTAACTATTACGTATTATGAATTTCTCGTGAAATATCATAAAATAACACATCGTTGTTTTACTTGCTTCAACTTGTTAGACTTATTGAATATGTTTCAGCATAATAGTCAATTATCTGAAACACGTGTGCTATCATCATCATCATCATCATCATCAGCCTATAGCAGTCCACTGCTGGACATAGGCTTCCCCTAATGAGCGCCATCGCGTCCTGTCTTCAGCTTGACGCATCCAACTTGTGCCGGCAGCCTTTCGCAGATCGTCACTCCACCTGGCAGGCGTGTGCTATACCAGTATTTAAAATATAAAACAAAGAATAATTATTATTTAAAGTTGTAATATTGCACCACACATTTATACGACAAACGTTTTCACCTCCGTTGAATTTGGAAAAATCCCATCAAATCAATCAATACCTTATAAAGAGCTCTAAGATTTCAGTGTAAATCCACACTTAGTAATTATTTACATAGTAGTACTTATTAGTTACTTACAGTATAATTACATTTGAAAAATTGTAAGTAGTACGTTGTAAAGCTATATATCGCTCATTAAATTCAAAAGGGTCATATTTCAAAAACTACATTTTTTACAGGGGAGCCTATTGAAGTTTTGGTCGTCGTTTTTTCGTATTATTTTGTAAATAGTATCTTGTATATACATGTGTCATATATCATTCGATGCGTATTTTGAGCTGTTATTTACTATAAAATAACATTTACTGTAACTTTCATCCAGAAACGTACAAAGTCACAAAAGTCCCTTTTATTTATAAAAATGGTCGCAATGTTAAATGAATTTACTAAACAAAAGGCCACAAATCATACAAAAAAATAGTTTAATTATAAGTTTTACGTCATTGTTTTGGTAAATGTGAAAATAAACCCTATTTGGACCCTCAAAGCCACCGATAGGCAGAGAATAGACGCGTTTGAGATGTGGTTTTGGCAACGCCTTTTGAGAATCCCATGGACAGCCTACAAAACTAATTTTTAAATTTTAAAACAACTGAAGCTAAAGCACCAAAAGCGTCTGTCAACCACTTGCCTGTACAGAATCTTAAAATACTTTGGCCACATTGCCCACAGGAGCACCGATAGTATTGAGATACTTATTGTGACAGGCAAGATAGAGGGCAAAAGACCAAGAGAATGTAGCCCCAAACGCTGGTCTGACCAGGTATCGGCGCAACTAGAATTGCTGATGAACAAAGCACTGCATCAAGCCACAGATCGCTCCAAATGAAGATCAACCATCCACAGGATTATGGGAAGGAGTAACGATCCTCACTCAATAATAAGGAATTGACTAAGGAGGAGGAGGATCTCACATTAAAATAACTAAGAAACGAGACAACAAAACAGTCAACAGGTTTTTAAAATACCTCCCCCTTCTTCTTTGCAGTTTTTATTAATGCGTGTACCTACTGAGCAGCCTAGGAATTCTTGAGATGTTCTTCTGTATGATGGAGTGCACAGCGTCACCCTCATTTTGGGTGTGTGTGCCTATTGATTAAGAATTTATGGGTTATACCTCTTAAGTTTAAAAAAATCATTTATGGCGTATTAGTATATTGCTAACATAAATTTACCTCACCTTGTGGGCAAGTCATCACCGCTTGTAAGTCATAGACTGTGACTATAAAGTTTTCGCTAAGTGAATGTCTAAAATTGTGACTGTACCTAAACCACAAAAAGCAAGTTAAGAAAATAATTTTTAATTTTTTATAGTGTTAAACCACACTTTGGTATACTAGTAGTTCGCCCCGAACTGAGATCTCGCGCACCGTTGTGTTGATAGCCTAGATTTGTTCCTGACTACCCCTATACCTACGTCAAGTGCTCCTTCTAGTGTTTACCACACAATGATATCTAATGCACTACCTCAGTATGGTAAAGATTAAAGGCATGCATGCAATACATTAAGTCGTGTCGTGTTTATATTCAATAGTTGACCCCGCGAACTTCGTACCGCGCCTCAGGGAAGGCCTCTTAGTTCGAGAAATTATTAAAATAGCAGTTCAATACAAAATGTATGAGAAAATCAATTCCCTCCCCCTCCCCCTCCCTCTCCCTCCCCTCCCCATCCCCTCCCCTCCCCTCCCCCCGCTCCCCTCCCCCTCCCCTCCCCTCCCCCTCCCCTCCCTCCCCCTCCCCTCCCCCTCCGTCTCCCTCTATAATTTTGGTACATGCCCAGCCCACTATTTGCAGGAGTTAGCATTTGCATACGTGACAGGTTGCAAGCCCATCGCCGCTATTAGAACGTTAACTGGTTTCCTCACGATGTTTTCTTTCACCGTTTAGAGCTCGTGTTAATGCGCATTTAAATTTTTCTAATCGAAAAATCCATTGATGAGCACGGCCAGGGTTCGAACTTACGACCCATGAATCGAAAATCGAGCACTCTTCCACTCGGCCAACACGGCTTTTATTTTCAATCTCAAGGAAAAATATCAAGAAGCAACTAAAATCATTGCAAACGATGCCACACTCTTTGTCCGTTAACCAGACCTACGAATACATCGAAACTCTATGAAACGGGAGCTCCCTCCATACATCCGTTAATTGGTTTTCATCATTTTTCTTTTTCTCTGTATTTCAAAAACTATAGAACCTAGAAGAAAACTAAAAACCATTTTGGAATGTATAAATTGAGTACTTTCATATGACATCCCACTCAATATATTTGGGTAACTTTGAAAAAAATTTACCCCCTTGGGAACCCCATATCTTTACAACCCCTTCATCGATTACGCTCATACGCTCCACAGCAAATTTCCATAGCACAACCTATTGACCTATCAAGTTTCATACAGATTGGATAAGCGGTTCGATAGTTATGCGAGAACATAAAAATGAAACATACAAACATACAAACATACAAACATACAAACATACAAAGCAAAATCGCCTAACTTGCCACTAAGATCTTCGCTCGCTTCGCTCGCTCGATCGATTATATACTCTAAGTTAAGAAAATGCCTATTAGGTAGTAGCTGACTTACACACAAACAGGCAAAGACCCCTTTCCTTTATTAAACTAACTGTTCAATTGAAATAATTTTGTTATAATCATTTTTTAGTTTGAACAAACAGTCAAATTAGGTAGGTCCAACTTTAAGAAAGAGGTAAATCGTCGAATCCAATTCGGATGGGCAGAATTCGGGAAATTTCACAACATCTTCTCGTCTATAACTAGTAGTTCGCCCCGAACTGAGATCTCGCGCACCGTAGATGGCTTACATTTGGACTTTCTTCTGACTACCCCTATAATTTCAAGTGCTACTACTGCCGAGTATGCCTATTGCGCTAGCTCTTCATAGTAAAAAATGCTAGCATGCATGCAATACATAATGTCGTGTCTAATTTTTCATTTACTTATTTCATATTTATGAATTCTCCTCGTATTTCTAAAGTATACGTCATAGAATGAAAATAATAACTATTTTGGAATGTACAAATTAAGACCTTTCATTTGACACCCCACTCAATATATTTGTTTATTTAATTTTTTTTACCCCAATTATTTTCATTCTTTATCAAAATTTTTTTTATCATGAAAATAAATCAAGTAGCATCTAAAATCATTGCAAAGCAAACCGCAACGATGCCACTCTCTTTTTAAGACCGACCAGTCAATGAGCTACGAAGACATCGAAACTCTATGAAACGGGAGCTCTTGCAGCTCTGGTTTCGTAGTTTTTGTTCTTTGGTCGTATTTCAAAAACTATACATCCTAGATTAAAAATAAAAACCATTTTGGAATGTACAAAATAAGCCCTTTCGTATGACACCCCACTCAATATATTTGGGTAACTTTGAAAAAAATTTACCCCCTTGGGAACCCCATATCTTTACAACCCCTTCATCGATTACGCTCATACGCTCCACAGCAAATTTCCATAGCACTACCTATTGACCTATCAAGTTTCATACAGATTGGATTAGCGGTTCGATAGTTATGCGAGAACATAAAAATGAAACATACAAACATACAAACATACAAACATACAAACATACAAACATACAAACATACAAACATACAAAGCAAAATCGCCTAACCTGCCACTAAGATCTTCGCTCGCTTCGCTCGCTCGATCGATTACATCAGTGCCATAAGACAAAAGTCCTAAATGTAAAAGTTCTCGAGTGGAGGCCACGGATCAGCAAGTTCAGCGTTCGACGTCCACCAACAAGCTGAACAGACGACCTTTAAAAAAAAAAGCAGGTCGTGGTGGATGCAAGCCGCTTCCAACCGCAACACAATGAAATCATTGAGCGAAGCCTGCCTATGTCCAACAGTGGACGTCCAATGGCTGAGATGATCATGATGATACATAAAATACTACATAAACATAATTTTTAAACATTATAGCATAGTTCACGAACATCAAAACAGCCATTTAACAAACATAGCATATTTTGTTTAAACGCAAAACAGACATATTCCAAGAACTGTACTTTTTGTTTCAATAAATAATTACCAAACTTAATGAATTTTAATTCAAAAGAAACGTATTTCAAAACATGGCTCCTTTGCTTATAAATAATATTGTACTCCGCGTGTTTTCTATATTTAATACGGTGACATTTCAAAATATGGCACTTTTTACGATAATTTACTACTTCAAATTCAGTTGATTTTCGGAATGTGGCCCTTTTTAACAAAGATTACGTGCGATTACGCTTATCGAGGGGTCGTAATTGACAAGATGGCCGTTTTGTTCTGAAATAAGTGCTCAATGTGTTAAAATTCAAAAAGGGCAGTTGTATATTTGGACCATTTTAAACGCTAAATCAATGGGTGTCTTCTTCGAATATAAAAATTTATACAATTTAGATGCGATTTTTGCAATAAAAACGATTTTGAGTTTTTTCGAAATGTGACCCTTTTGAATTTAATGAGCGATATATTTTTTTAATTTTTATAAGTAGTGTTAAACCACACTTTTGTATTATGAAAAATCTTATCAAAATTTTCAATCCCGACGGGATTCGAACCCGCAATGATACAAGCGATCTTCCTGTAGCTGGAGTGCCTTTACCAACTCGGCTACGGATTCCTTAGTCGTCAGGGTTGAAAATCTTATTAAGACCATTTATCGATTAAAGCATCAATAATAAGTCTATAGGTACCTAATTAGTTTTCATTTTCAATAAATAATGCTGGATATTTCACACAGCATCATGTAGCCCCAAGCTAAGCAGAGCTTGTGTTATGGGAACTACAGGACTGATATAGGTACTACTTAAATATTTTTTTTTTGTAACTACATACATATTATACATAGAAAACACTCAGACCCGAGACAAATATTTGCAGATCATACAAACATTTGTCCCGCGGCGGGGATCGAACCCGCAACCTGCTGCGTCACAGGCGGGCCTTCACCCACTGCGCCACAGAGGTCGTCAAATGAAATAATTATTGTTTTTTGTTGTCGGTCACCTTGTTTGACATTAAAGATTTCGAATCTAAGTAGATACTGCTGTATTGTACTTATCATATTTCGAATCCAAGTTAATACTGTATTGTGCTTACTTATCTTATTATTTGAAAACTTACTTATCTTATTATTTGGAATCTCTAACGTCTAGACTCAAATATGGGACGAGATATCAATAATGTAACATTTTCTAATAACTTTTATGCCTGAAAATTCAAGGTTATGAATAAAAAATATAGAGTAAGTACTTATTTCGGTGCCACTATGAAATAAGTAATTGAATTTCTTTTTTTTTATAAAAAAACATTAGATATAAGCACTAAGTACATACTTTTTACTTAACATCTGCAACAAAAAAAAATATCTGAAATCTTGATTTTTCTACAAAAAAATTTTCATAAAATTACTCAGAATAACTAATCTAGTAACTTAAATTCTTTATGATTGTCATACACTCAAGATATACTTGAAGGTACTCAGAGGCAAGAACATACACACGATCGGCACAAACATACATTTACAAATATATACTTAGTAAGCATCGAACACACGGTAGGCATACCACATTTTACATTTTGCAGTTATCATTCCACGTAATTGGAAAATACCAAAATGTGTTTGGCATACCTCTGACTACCCCTATCTATCTGATGTCAAGACATCTTCAAAAGATCTAAAGATAAGCCAGAAGATTTGAAAAAATATGTCTACCACACCTTCGGAATACAGTTGTAATCATATTACCTACATTTTTTATTACCACTTATATTATGTTAAAAGTTTTAAGCTGATTAAAATAAAACATTCGTTTTCAATACCTACACCATTTTGACTAAGTATTTTAGTGGGCAACTGAAATAGCAGAGTATTCGCTCCAAACTATCAAACACTGCATCCTATTTCGAAACTGCAGTCCATAAATTGGGATTAGCAAAACAAAGTATATAAAAATGCAGAAATATTGTAAAAACTTTATACAGCTCTGAAGGGAAATCAGATAATCTTACCAATAACGTAAACTCCGACCACTGCGGAACTAAGCCAAATGTTGTATTTTATTGCCGGATTATGCCACAGTTCAATAAATGTAGTAAAGTTTATTAGCATTGAAAAAATAAGCATCCACAAATGTCATAAAATTAAACGTTTGTAACAATGTACGGTGGTGTGGAAGCATTACCCTGCCGCAACACATTTTGTATCTAGCGCGGAGGGTAAAGATCTTTATCTACCTGTGAGCCTATTTTGTTACTAGATCTTAATGTTAAGTTAAATGTGTATAATGTGACACATTTAATTTTTTTTATCACTAAACGTTATCTTATTCATTGGCGGTCGCAGACTTTGATTTTGGGGGGGGTCAAGCTTTTTGCTAGTACGTAGGTACCTACCTATTTTTTTGCAGGATGTTAGAGGTTTATCAATGATTTTGGAGGGGGTCATGACCCCCATGACTCCCCCCCCCTCGGACCACGCATCATAACTTATTATTATCTTCTCTTATCATAATAGTACGCTTTACTAAGATTTCTCTGCCGTGGGTATCCATAGATGGCTCAAGTGCTTCTAATTGTATTTTGTAAAGTTATATAAATATGAAGTAGTTTTAGGCCTGCCACATAAGCCAGACTTTTTGTCTGACAAGTCGACACGACTGGCCCCGCCATACATTTGCTTCCGACTCTCGGATCGTACGTGTTTTGCATGTTCAAACAAATGTATGGCACCAACGCCTTCAGACAATCGGATCGGACAGTCGAACCGACAAAAAATCGGATGTCTGTGGCCGGCTATACTTGAGACAGTAACCGAAATCGTTCATGTGTGTAGTTATATTTGCCCAACAAATCAACTACCGAAGAATTTCACTTTCAAAACTTTCGTGGTTGTACTAGACACTAGACACTCAGTGTGAGACGCGACCGCGAGGAGTAACATTGCCGCAACTCCCTCCTTACCCAGATAAAGATTCTCCGGATGAATCGAAACATTGTCGGTATCTAAATCGACGATATTTTTACGTGAGTAATTCCCGTGTGCTAATAATGTCTACCTACTGAATTGTCTACTCTGTGCGAATGCAGCGCTTCGCCGGCTCGTAGATTCGGCCCGCCTTTATCTAGCGCATTAAAATAGTTTATTGACACTCTGTTACCGCTGTGTACTGTGCATAAGGCGAGGATGAGACCTATCATTAACTGAATTGCACTTATTTGCTTATATCTGAAAAACTCTGACTACCCCCTTAGATATTTTAATTTTCCCAACGTTTATGTAGAGGGTTATAATTGTTATTGAACAAAAGCTTAGACTAGAGATTGACTCCTTTACTTATGAAAGATGTTTAAAGTTGAATACTGGTTAAACAACATCCTGTCTCTATTCGTCACTATTCACAAATCATAACCCTCCTTTTTGCTTCGCCGTAGTCGGGTAATAAAGACTGGACGTTGTTTAACCAGTGTTCAACTTTTAACATCTTTTATAAGTAAGACCCTTAACTATTTAGATTTAAGCGGATGGATCACCGAAAAGAAAGCTAGGCCCCATACCGTGTTTATTGCCCTGATTTTTCAAGGTATTGGTCGCGAAAGAGCAGGAGTAGAATCACGTAGCTCTTAAGACGATTCACAGGTTATCTAGTGGTCCTACTGAATAAATGATGGTACTTATTTGAATTTTTGAATTTTGATATTACACTAACACAATAAGGGAATTAATGACGTTTAAGTGATTTAGAAATTTCAATGATTTCCAGAATGTCCAGTGAAAATTCTCCGGAATATAGACAGTTAGGTTTTATCCATACATTGTGTGTATATAACTGCCACATCTAACCGGTGGGTGGCAGGATTACAAAAACCATTCCTGTCTTAAAACGGTTAAGGTTGTTAATCACTTGTCGTTCTCTATAATTTATACCAAACGGACTCCACATTGCCGACGTTTCCACAATTTTGTTTATATCTCACTAATCACACTATCACACTAATATTATAAATGCGAAAGTTTGGATGTTTCGATGTATGTTTGTTCCTCTATAACTCGACAACCACTGAACCGATTTGGTTAAAATTTAAAATATAGATAGATAATTACCGGGAATATGACATAGGATACTTTTTATCCAGGTACCACGCTAGCGAAGCCGCGGGCGGAAACTAATCAGATATAAATTCTGGGATTTTCCTAGAATCGATCGGTACGAATAGCACTTCGTACCAATTGCTTGGACCGCTCGAGTAAAATCTAGTTCTAAACAAGTCCAAAATAACCTGCTCACTAGAATAGATTAACTGACAAATAGCAATTGGCAGTAGCACAAATTAGAATGCCCAGTTTATACAAGAGTTGTAGGTCAACGACCTGCGACACGAAATTAGATTTTCTTGCACCTGCTTTACTAGTTTACCTTTTGAGCTGCGACGTCATTTGCATGTCAAGGTGTTACGTGCAAAGTTAAATAGTTTTAGGTGTGAATTCAGGTTTATAAGAAAATTAAGTAAAGGGTCTTAAAAATACGAAATGTTTTATAAATTAACAAAATGGCAATGAGTGTGAAGATGGATGAATTTTGTGTTAAGGCTCACACACAAGCTGGGCCACCCTAGGCCAAATTCTAATTCGAGTGCATTTCAGTTCATAGCTTCGAAGATTATCGACACATCCTCACCAAATATGGCACCAATTGGAACAAAAAATAATAATAAAACAAATAAAGAATTTTCCAAATTGGTATAGGCGTCTTTGAGTAATCGGTAAACATACATAAAAGAAAGTAAATAAATGAAACCTAGTCACAGTCCCAAATCCTCTGTAGGTTTCTCTTGTGAAACTATGAGTAACATCATCATCATCATCATCTCAGCCGTTGGACGTCCACTGTTGGACATAAACCTCCCTCAAAAATTTCCATGTGTTGCGGTTGGAAGCGGCCTGCATCCACCGCCTGCATTTTTAACAAGGTCGTCTGTCCATCTTGTCGGTGGACATCTAACACTACGCTTGCCGACCACTCACCAAATCACCAACATCCATACTTTGAGCTAATACCTGGTAGGAACCACACAAGCGAAGCTGCGGATGGGCCCTTGGTTTATTTTCATTTAGCAATATAAATCAATTCCTCTTTACCGAAGAATAATTGGATACTCCTACAAACTGTCTCGACCATAAAACGCAATGGAAATAGCCATCGCATTAAATAAGATCAGTGCGTCTAATTTGACGAGGGTTTCCATAAATAGCTACGTGTTAAAGGATCATGGCTTGCCGTCAATAATTACCTAAGCCCATGTCACCTGTCACTTTCAAAGGGCACTCACCACGTGTGTGTAGGCAGTTTTGATGCTGGAGCATCCGAACTTTCTTTGAAACACGTGGTTAAGGCACACGTTGTGTTTGTCATGTATGGGGCCACACTACGGTCTTAAGTTCCACCTTAAATTTTGGATAAATTAAACCTGGAGTCGTTCTTCGTGGAATGAGCTGTTTCGACCTATGCACTGTACCTCGATCGCCAGTATGCACGAGTTTACTATTCTATCCTTGACTATGACTATAGTAAAGTATCTCAACTGCATGGAATCCAGTGCAGCGCCTCTAGCGGAAACTTGACTAAACTAAGTCAGTCCATACAATTATCCATACTTTACTATAGTCACGGATAGAATAGTAAACTCGTGCACACTGGCGATCGAGGCACTGATTATACAGCGCTAGTGGCGTAGCTTGTTTAGACGTTCTTGATCAGTTCTTGATAGATTATTGAAGTAAAGTGACGTCCTGAGTGGTCACAATTTGAATGGGTGATCTCTTGCGGCATTAACAGCTAAGCCAGGCTTATTTTGGATTGGTGTCTATCATCGTTTAGCACGTAGACTTGTATATAGTTAATAATGGTTATTGCAGTTTCCGATCGTGCGAGAAATTCCAGCGAAGACAGGATTATGTATTAGTTGTCATTTACTCTTGTATCACGTGTACGTCATCGTTCAACACGTGGCTAGATAGAGTATATTAGCTGTTTGTCTGTTCCTGGCGACCGTCCAACGAGCTCGATGCATTGAGTTTTGGAGACTTTTTCAAAGTATTGCCGCCGTTGCTCTTGTGAAATTGGGTGAGAGGAACTGGTGAGTAGATGAGCTTTTCTTATTTATTTCGGAATCTAATATACCTACACTACACAGTCAGTCAGTCATTCAGTCAGTAGGAAAACATAGGAGAAAATCTGTGGCTTAGTAAGCTCCACATATTTTGCTAAACAGATTTTTCGTTTTGAAAATGAAAAATCTTATCAAAATTTTCAATTCAACAAAACAAGATTTTTCTTGTTAATAGTTAAGATTAAGCTGAGAGGATATTTTAGGTGCTTGGCAAGCCTGCTCCATCTTAGACTTATGAGGAGACTTGAGAGGAGTTTAGAGTAGAGCGGATTATGTTTCTATCTTTACTAAATTAATTATCCACCATTTATCTATTCGAAATCAAGCCTCATAGTTTTAACTAAAAATATGGTAAGTTTCATTATAAATAAATAAAGCTGGACATTTCACACAGCATCATGTACCTAGATATATTACTACTCACATACCTTTTTTTAGTAAGTAAATACTTGTACATGAATTGAGGCCATGAGAACCAGAGTGGCCTAACAATTTTTTTTTCAAAATCGAGTTTTGGCCTAAAATGCATTACACGTATGATCTTTTTAAAAACCACAATGGCCTAAGTTTATTTTTTTCCAATCTACAACATATGGCAGCACATAGGCTCAACACGATTTCACAAAAATAGAAATTTATATAAATTTTTGTGAAATCGTGTTGAGCCTCGATTTTGAAAAAAAAATTGTTAGGCCACTCTGGTTCTCATGGCCTCAATTTATACATACTTAGAAATATCGGAAAATATCGGGAAGCAAGAAAACTCATTAATTATGGTAACTAGTATTCCGTTGATTATTATTAGTTGGTATTTATGTTCGTAACCATGAAATTTTTAAAAAGTTATATCTAAAAAATATTTGAGAAAATTTGTTCTGTGTCTATTTTGGTTCTTTGTTTAGTATTTTACGTTTATATGTTACGATACAACTCAAACTAGTTGAAATTACATGAACTCCACCCACTTACCTCAGAAACTTTAGTCATAAGAATTTGGTGAAGGTTAGCAATTTACGTAGGAGTGTTAAAGGTGTAGGAAGAGAATATACAGAAAGTTCCAAAGTTTCTAGATTTACATGTGGTTATATTAGAAATTAAAAAAACCGGTCAAGTGCGAGTCGAACTCGTACGCCGAGGGTTCCGTACCTAGCCATGGTGCCAATTAAGCTAGTCCGCTTAATTGTATGAGCGCCCATACAACTCGGAGGACAATTTTAATTGGCGTCAACTATGTATGTATGGGAACACCCTTTAATTTTCAACTTTTTTAACTTTTTGGAATTTTTCCTTTATTTGTGCTGTAAGACCTTGCTTTTTGCTAAATTTCGTTATTCTAGGTCAACGAGAACTACCATTTAGGTTTTCGACCCAAAACCTCTAGGGTACTTCCGGTTGACCTAGAATTGTCAATTTTGGTTACAAGCAAGGTCTTCCAGCACAAGTAAAGGAAAAATTCCGAAAAATAAAAAAAATTCATAATTAAGGTAAGTTTTGGTACTCACAAGTTTTCACGAAAACCTAAATTTGCCTATATCTTTTTATAATGTTGACTCAGGACCTTGAATTTTCTACTCACAATAGGGACTATAGACCTTAATATATGTTATAAATTTCAACTTGCTAGCTCTACCCGTTCCTGAGATAATCGATGGTGACACACGGACAGACGGACAGACGGACAGACGGACAGACGGACAGACAGACGGACAGACAGACAGACAGACGGACAGACGGACAAGAAAGTGATCTTATAAGGGTTCCTTTTTTTACCTTTTAAGGTACGGAACCCTAAAAAACGACTTTAATGATATAAACTGAGCCATTTTCGGTAGGCACTCTCGAGGTCAGAAGTCATTTATTCAATAAGATCAGTCACTTTGAATCGTCTTAAGAGCTAGGTGACTCTACTCCTGTTCCTTCGCGATCAAGACCGTGAAGAACCAGGGCAACAAACATGGTGCATTTCTATCTCTAACTCTGAAGATCCTCGACAGATCTCGAATGTTTGTTCTTTTCTTTCTTTTAATCGCTATACCTCATCTAACACGCAATGTAACATTGCAATAAATAACACCAAGTAGTCACATTCCACACAATAGACAGGTGGAGTAAGGCGTCTACTGAATGGCGTCCAAGAACAGGATACAGGAATGTCGGACGTCCGGTTGCGAGATGGGCAGACGATATAGCGAGTGTCGTGGGACGAAATTGGATGAGGCTAGCACGGGACCGTGAGGAGTGGCACAGAAAAGCAGAGGCCTATACCCAGCAGTGGGTGGTGTCAGGTTGCGGATGATGATGATGATGAGTTACATTCCAGATCCCACAATTATCAACTTATCGGTATCATGGATCCATGTTACCACAACACCTAGGGCCCTAGCCATGGGCCCTAGCCATATTACACGATCTATCGTCGCTGTAGAACGATCTATCGTCGCTGTAGAATAGAACACTTCAAAATGTATAGGAATTGACGTTCTGACCACGTGACTCATCTACTTGAAACGTCAAATCCTATACATTTTGAAGTGTTTCTATTCTACAGCGACGATAGATAGTGTAATATGGCTAGGGGGGCTGGACCCGGAATAAACATTTGCAGATCATGTAACGTTCGCGACTCGTACCTTTTGCTTATGGCCGCCATCCACGATCAATTCTATCGTTCCAATCGATTGTATGCTACCAATTTAATCATGCCGAATGGACCGTGTGTGAACGTGGATCGGCATGACCGTTTGATTGGACGAAAAATCAAATTGGCATGATCATGCCGATTCTTATATGCCGGTTCTTATAAGCCGGACATTCATCACTGAATGCATTACGAACAACCCATACACTGTTGAAGAGATATTTTGATAGGAGTGATGTAAACATTTTGCTTTATTTGAGGTGGCGCTAGGGCAGATGCTAATTCTGCCGCAGTGATCTTTGGCGAACGGCCAAGACATGCCGATCCCTAAATATATTTGTCGCCGAGTGCAATTCTGTATTTAGGACAGTTTTGTTGGGGGAGCTGACTATAAATAGATCTTAGGTTTTGGAACGTTTCCTTAAAGTTAATGGAACACGGCTTACTGTGAAGGTTGATTTTTGTGAGCTGTGGTTGAGAAGTCCACACGTCAGATATAGTTTGTTTTTTATTTTCATCTGTTTTTGAGAGAACTGTCTAACTACTGCTCATTAGGGGCTGAAATTTCTGGAATTATGTAGGTAATGGCCACTAGTCTTAGATATTTTTATTAAATTACAAGCTCACTCTTGCATACATTTGAGGAGCTCCGGAACAAAAACCGATAATTCCGTATTTTATCAAACCACTTTTTTTTCGTCTTTCATAGTACTCTTACATGCTATACTTTAATTACGCGTGTCAAAACCCGTTAAAAACGTACTAAATGAGACTCTAAAGATGGACAGCCGGAACAAAATCCGACAATTATATAATTTTTTATCAATTCGTAACAGATTTTTTAGTTTTTGGGGCAGTAACCGATAAATCCTATGCAAATTGTTGAAGGCGGAATTCCGTTCGGATCATTTGCCGATAAAGGTTTTTTTATGGAATCACTAGCATTCTAGTTTTAAAAACAACACTCCTTGTTTGTCGATTGCTACATTGTCTATGGTAGTTAATTTCATAATCTGTGGTTGATTGATTGACGAGTATTTAGCGCAGCGAAATCTTTTTAATCTGTGACTTAGACTTTAAGCCGCTGAAAAGCCGATAATTACGTAATGGTCGGACCAAAACCCGATAATTCCATATTTTAAATTAAATAATGCTTAGGACACTATTCATACTAGATTTTTTTTTTAATGACTATGAAAGCCCTTCCTACAACCCATTTTTATCATATTTTAGTTGATCGAAAAGCTTTACGATTTCTAAATAAATCAATATTTTGTATTTTCCCAAAAATTTCGTAAAGTGGTATATCGGTTTTTGTTCCGGAGCTCCTCATTTACTTTGTTCTAGACATTTCGATTTCAACATCACAATCTCTTGTCTTTCGTCTTTTCTTTCGTTTCGTTCGTCGATTCGTCGGAATCGGAAATATAAAATGAAGATTTTTCAGATAAATCAAGACATACATACATAAACTCACGCCTGTTTCCCATCATAAGGGTAGGCAGAAACCACAGATAAATCAAGACATTTTCTGTTTAGGTAAACATCGAGGATGTGTAATTACGTGAGTTCTCGAGTGTTATTATTATTAATAAAAAAAGAGATAGAGGTCACCGAAATTGTCAAACGGATTAGCACGTTGAAGTGACAATGGGCAGGCCATATAGCACGCAGAACAGATGGTCGATGGGGCCGAAAAGTTCTCGAGTGGAGGCCACGGACCGGCAAGCGTAGTGTTGGACGTCCACCGACAAGATGGACAGACGACCTTGTAAAAACTGCAGGTCGGCGGTGGATGCAGGAACATGGAAACTTTTGAGCGAGGCCTATGTCCAACAGTGGACGTCCAACAGCAGAGATAATGATGATGATTATTATTAATATCTTAGTGAAATCACGAAACTTTTGAAACTGAAAGCCGATATCTAGTTTGCTTGAGTGAGGTACACCGAGCCTAGTCTATTTTGCACTTCTAGGTATGTGTTTCCATATTCCAGTTATAAGATATCTTACCCAATATACCCCGAACTACACAATAAAACCATTTACGCTACCACAATGAATTATAACCAATTTAACCCTTTATTTGTAACACCGTAACTCACCCATGCATATCAAGCAGCCCATCCTATGGGGCCTTAACCCCCATAATAAATAGGGGCCGTCAAAATGAGAAAATCCGAAATGTCGATCACGTATCAGATCCCAATGGTTTGATCCTTGAGATTATGGTGTAAGGATTTTGGATGGTTCTGCGGCATTTTAGAGGTCTGCGGGCTTAAAAAGGCCGCTATAGCATAATCACAAAAAGAATTGAACTATATAGGGTGTGCCAAATTCTTGGACACTGAAACCCTTCAGCTACCTTTTCTCTTGTAGTTAGAAAGTTTTGTTCTTAGGAAACTATTGTTTTATTTTGAAGAAAAATTAATTACATTTTTAGATTTGTGAAAAAAAGTACAGGGCGTCAATTCTGGTACCGAACTTTTTATCAACCTCAACCAAAACCTCAACTAAAGCGACTGTTTCCAATAACAAACGACTCAGTTGTGGTGAGGTTTTAGCTAAGGTTTGAACTTTGGCAGAACAAATTTTTGAAAAGCTATTCTACTATTTCACCAAATGGCTGACATTTAAGAGATCGAACCAAAACGCAGCGGTTGTCATCTAGTAGAATTGCCCAGCAGTTAGCCTAAAAAATAGCATTTGTCAAAAAAAAAAAACAAGTTGGTTTTAATCGACTCTATTTCTCACCAGAAACACTTTTCCCAAAGTAACTTACAAATCGTTAGTTTTTGCAATAATTCAAATAAACACATTCCATACATTTTCTATGAAATTAGGAGTTGTAAACATTACAATGTCACTTATTCGATGGTTCTTAATTTGAATTCGTAATTGCTTCGGCAAGCTGAGTTTAAAAAACGTAGCATTGAAGTTTAATTATAAATTATTATTATTAAGTTTAGTTATTCCTAATTATAATGCCTGACAAAGCACTACGTTTGTAAGTACAAGTACAAGCGCGACCATGACATATGTATTTAATTTGCATTTCGCTCTTCTCGTAATTTAATTTCTTGCATCGTTTGCTGTGGGATGCACGATTCATTATAAAGGCTTTGGCTGTAGCGAGCCCGGCTTTCTAGGAAATACTCAGTCTGGATTTTCTAGTATCATAGAAGCAGCTTAGGCTAAGTTCAGATAAACGCGCGGCGACGCGCGGTTGACTCGGTTCGCGGTTTAAAAAGCCCGCACACACGCTGGCCTAGGCTCGCCGAGTGAACGCGAGTGGCAACGTGTGGGCAGCACCACTCGCCTCGCCTTGCCATCGCTCGCCTAGCTGACCGAGTGAACACGAGCGCCAACTTACATTGATTTGCGTCGACTCGCCAAGCGTGTGGATGATACCACTCGCCTTGCGTCGACTCGCCTTTACTCGCGCTGGCTTAGGCTGGCCCAGCGTGTATTCGCAGTATAACAAATCAATGTAGTTGTGTACATGACCAATATAAACGTCAACGAGACGCGCGGTCATGTATCAATTCAAATATGCTTACATTTCTTTTTAGGTAAGATTTTCTGAACAAAAGTGTAACAGGAACCTAGATAAATACCTACCTACTGTCTTAATTTATCAACATAAACGATAAAAATATGCTTTAATTTTAAATGATTTTGGTATTAAGTTTTTATGGAAATTTGCCTGTCGCAGGCCCCTTAACATTTCTTATCAACTGTTCAAGTTTGTATAGAATTTTAAATTTATAAAATTAAATAAGTAAACATACACAAACTTTGCATTTAGAAGACCTTTTAGTTCATAAATGAGATAGGGTTATGAATATTATAAAGAAATCTTGAAATTTAAGTGCTAAGCACTTTAAACTTGAAATTATAGTAATTTGTACTTAAGAGTGAAATTAATTGAGTAGATCACTTAGTTTTAAAACTTAAGGTGGTGATTCGCGACCGAGACTGGAGACCGAGACCAGCCCCTGATTGTCTATCTTTGATAGCGACCAGAATCGGTCTCAAACTATCAAATATGACAGTTCAGTGACCACGCAAGTAGCTCTGTCACTCCTATCTGAACGAGACCAAATGCGACAAAAGATACCTAGGCAATCGTTTTGACAGTTCGAGACCAATTTGAGGTTTGAGACAAGTTAGACAATCAGCCGGCAGGGTTTTTACAGTTTTACACGAATGAGATAAAATAAATAGAATATATAATTGGAGAAGGTTCGAATTTACGAGTTTTATTGAAATTGAGAATGCTGACTGTTTTTTTTTTCGAAAATAATTAAATTTTGATTTTTAATTAAAGTACGGTCAAATAACTGTTATTCTCGTCAGACTCTCTGGTAAAACTTATTTTTTGTAATAATAATAATATGGCTGTCGGGAATTAACATAACATTTACTGTAAAGCATAACATACAAGACACACATGGCGCTAGTAAAATAACAAACAAGTACAAAAAAACTAGCGTAGAATAAAATTTTCCGGTCCTTTTAAGGCACCATTTGCTCTTAAAATTCGTAGAAAACCTTGTGAAACCTTGTCCCGCACAATTTCCTAGCTGTGTCAGTGAAGTAACTGGAAACATCTTCGCAATACTACCTACTACCCTCTACCCACTACCCCGTTGTAATAGGGGCGAGCGCATACATAAAACATGGCGTGTTACCGCATCGCGCTGCCAATGATCTAATAACACGTTGCGTAGTGCTTTCTGTTTGTCCGCTGTTGCATACGACACGATATTTTGACGGACGATAAAAAATTGTAAATAATATCCTGCGAAAAAAATAGAATGTGAATGCATAGCGCTGCCAATGATCTAATAACACGTTGCGTAGTGCTTTCTATTTGCCCGCTGTAGGATACGACACAATATTTTGACGGACGATAAAAAATAGTAAACAATATCGTGAAAAAAAAAATTGAATGTGAATGCATAGAGCCGCCATTGCTCTCAATGACGCTCAATAAGTAATAACCTGTTGCGAATTGATTTTTGTTTGTCCATTGTTGGATAAAATATTGTTTAAAAAAAATAGTTTGTGATTGTGTCGAGCTGCTATCTGGATACGATACGATATTTTGACAGACAAGCAAAACGAGAGTTTAAACCCAACAGTTGGATGAAAATGAAAAAAATGCAATATGATCAGGACTGTATCCCCAAGGCGCCATAACCTTTTTTTACCGGAAACTTCTCTTTTTCTTAGTCTGCATCTTCATTACTGAAGGTCGTGTCTGCCAGAAACTGAATTGATCACTCGATGCATTATGCTTGTGTAGCGACATCTACCTGTCGCTAGATGAACTACATAGACATGCTACGCACTACAAGCTTCAGCGAAGATGGCGCAACTCAATATCAGAATTTCTAGATCGCGCAAGTGCACTACTCTACTCATCGTGGATCGGGTTATATACTACCAACCGACAAGAACTGTCGGTCGAAAGACCACGGGCAAGTGGGCCAGATGGGCCGGCCCGTTGCAGAGGAACCACCTACTCTGCCTTTGGGGAACTATTCCACCATGTTCCCCAAACTTGTAACTAGAAATTGTAAAATATTGTGACAATGGAAACCAGCCCACGCTCACTTTACTTTTGATGTAACGCCTACCGCGACCCACAACAAGACGCTAATGCTTGGTTATCAAATTCACCGCTTATTTGTCAAAGAAAGGTCCAATAGTTTCAAATTTCGCCTAATAATAGGGAAAATGACGTGGAACTACATTATTGCTCGGGACTTTCAACATGTTTTTTTGAATTTTGGGAGGTTGACCTAAAAAAAACTATGAAGTACGAATCACAAGTCAAGATTTTCAGTAGGTAGTGTTTGTTTGTGAAAAATCAAGTTATAAATCGTTTCAAACATTTTCTACGCGAATTAACACAAGCTGTTGTTAGCATTTTATTAATCGGCAACCTATCACTTTTGTCCACTCTCTTTTATGGTAAAAAGATATCTAAAATTTAATTATATATTATGTAAACTAATATAGTTTGTTTTAAATTGTTTTTGTACTAAAAGCTTTAACAACGTTGTCTATTGACATAAAATAATTGTGTACTTTCATCGTATATTCACTTGATACGGTTTTTAGTTCAATTTTCAATGTTTGAACGCTCGGGTTTACGCGATTACTATCCAATTTGGTGAGTGTGCCAGACCTGTGTCGCTTTCTATGATGTCTCGATGAAATTAAGCGTTATTTCGATGAGCTAAGTTTTAAAATGGAATGCAAGTATTTCCCAAAGGAATACACTAATAGACTGATTTTTTTACATACCTATATGAACAAATAGTTATAGCTTTCGCCGCGGTTATAATTCTTTTTATATTATTCCGTGATAAAAAAAATTGTAATCTATTAGTATTTTCAATTGAAAAGATAATGCACTTTACAAGTATGATTAAAATCTGTTCAGCCGTAGAGTCATAGAGTTGAGAGAAATCAAATAACACAGCAAATGCCCAGATAAAGATATAAATGAGTTATGTCTACCGCACCTTAGGAATACAGTCGTGATTTTATATCATATAAGTAAGTAAGTATTTTTTATATTTGTCCAAGATTTTTATTTATAACTATAGCATAATCGAGCGTCGCAACAGGTGGGCCTTAAGATGAACATGTCCAAGACTAAGGTGATGACCAACCTTAGAGGTCCTAAACCTAACATAATTGTAGGTAACTCCCAAATAGAGGCAGTGGACGAATATACTTACCTTGGACATAGTTTATCTTTTGGCCCACTTTCTCAGTCGAAAGAGATTTCTAGACGCACACAATTAGGATGGGCTGCCTTTAGTAAGCTGGAGGACATCTTCAAATCCAAAATACCCCAATGCCTGAAGACCAAGGTATACAACCAATGTGTCCTGCCCATACTCACCTATGGTTCTGAGACATGGCCGCTCACAAAGGAATACATGCATAAGATAAGAGTAGCACAACGGGCAATGGAGCGCGCCATGCTCGGAATCTCACTCCTCGATCACATACCCAACGTCGAAATTCGACGTCGTACAAAGGTCGTGGACGTAGGTATGCGGATCGCGAGACTAAAGTGGAGATGGGCGGGACACTTGGCCAGAAGGGACGATGGAAGATGGACAAAGGCGATAACTGAATGGTGGCCCCGGGATGCTCAACGGCCAAGAGGCAGACCACCCGCCCGATGGTCGAATGATATTGTAAACGTGGTCGGGAATCAGTGGCTGAGACTCGCGAGGGATCGGAGAGAATGGCGTAATAAAGAGGAGGCCTATACCCAACAGTGGGTGGAAATGGGCTGAGATGATGATGATGATGATGATAGCATAATTGGTGTGTATTGACCGTAGTGCGTTTCTTTCAAAATTATTTTTAAATGCTTGAAAATTTGCGTCAATTTCAAACGTGGTTGTCAACAGTGTGTTTTTAATATCCGCTGTGACTCTATTTTTTGCGCTATATGCGTCTTCCTGAGATTATCTTTTATAATTTTTATTTTGAGCTTTGAGATCATGAAATAAAACATTAAAAAAAAAATTCTCGACTGGAGATGAATATTTAGTAAATTCTTACTAACTAATATTTACTCTGTGTAGCAGAGATTAGTATCAATTCAGTTTCAAAACTGTAAATCATGTTATGTTAATATTTACAGGGTTATACAAAATACAAAAAGTTGAAATATCGTTGAATCTCTTCAATATCAAGCATAGTTAAAAAAATACCTACATACATACATGAAATCAAGCTTGTTTCCCATCATGGGGGTAGGCAGAGACTAATTATATCCATTTGCTACGGTCCTGACACACTTCTATCGCTTCATTCCCTCTCAAAAAAAATATTGATAATAATTTTCTTTCTACGTCTAATGTATATTTAAAAATATTTAAAAATTAAACATGAAATTATCCTAGATATTCTTCTTTTAAACATATCGCACCTCACAAGTAATATAGTTGCAACTCAAAAACAATGATTTTGAGATATCGCGTTTTGAAGTTTTAAAAAATCGTACCGTCTAAAATATTGACAGTAATGTCTTAACTTAAATGCAAATATATAGCTATATCGCTTGGCTATGAATATTTCCTATTCTAGTAAGTTTATAGTAAATAGCTTTCTTATAATGAATATTATTTTAATAACACTCAGAGTTACAACTGTATTGCTTATCTATTCAGGTACTTTTTTGAAATATAACTATATTGCCTGTTTTAAAAACTAACTTTTGTGCGTTTCGACGGTTATAATTAACGTTTTAATGTACGTTTTCCTAGTGTTTCAGAAGTTATAATGCGTTTTATGAAGGTAACTTGTATTTCTCGTAAATTAAATTAAAAAATGTTATAACAAAATACTTTATTTAAAAATCAACAGTAGCTAAACAAAAAATAAGAAACCGAAGAGAAATAGTAAGTACTTTACCACAGTTTAGGTACCTAATTATCAAAAATGTAGAAGAGCAAAATACAACTACTAAACTAGCATCATCATCTCTGGCGTTGGACGTCCACTGTCGGACATAGGCCTCCTTCAAAGATTTCCATGTGTTGTGGTTGGAGGCGGCCTGCATCTACTACTACCTGCAGTTCTGCAGATCTGCAGTTTTTACAAGGTCGTATGTATATTGTCGGTGGACGTCCAACGTTGCGCTTGCCGGTCCGTGGCCTCCTCCTGAGAACTTTTTGGCTCCATCATCCATCTGTTCTGCGTACTATATGGCCTGCCAATTGCCGCTTCAGCGTGCCAATCCGTTTGGCTGTAACCCGACTTCTACGTATCTCCTCATTTCTGATTCAATTCCGCAGTGAAACCCCAAGCACAGCCCTCTCCATTGCTCGTTGAGCTACTCTGAGGCCAATAGTGAAGAACCACGTATTGATTGAAGACTTTTGTCTTAATGAATTGACGTATTTTGGATGAAAAGCTAAGTGGCGTTTTTAAACAAACACTTCAAAACTTCGATGTACCGATAGTCAATTCGGCATCGCTGGAGAGACTCAAGCTCCTCCCATGTTTCAATTGAATCGAAGGCTTTCTCATAGTCTACAAACGCGAAACAAAGCATCAAGTTATATTCTTCGGTCTTCTGTATGACTTGCCGCAGCGTGTGTGTGTTTGGGAGGCTGAAAGTCATCCTGCAAACCTGCGATCGAGACAATTCGTGATAATTCTTGAAAACAGCTTATAAACAATGTTTATTAGCTGTTCTTGCTGTTGAGCCATGTTTATTAAACAAGAACAGCAACACCACGCTCTTGTTCCATGCTTCTGCCGTAATACCTTCGAGCAAGACGAGCTTTTGAAGGACTTTAATTACCGGTGATACACCCGCTTTCAAAAGCTCTTAAAGTTATTCCGTCTTCGCCCGGCGCCTTTTTGAGAACAATAGTTCTTAAGCTGCTTCAGGGCCACCCTGATCTTGTACGGGTATCAAATTGATACCCGTTTTGAAAGCGGGTGTATCACCTAGGATATCCTCGGTGCAGTTTAGTGTCGGGCCAGTTTGGCTCTCGGGTCTTCTTTAGCCGCACTGCAAACAGGTTTAGTGACTGAATCGTAGACCTGTTCTTAGAACCTTTCGACTTCCCATAACACTTCTGCTTTACTTGACGCTACACTGCCATCTTCTCATCTCCTCAGCTTCTACTATATAATTTCTATTAAATTTAAATACTTACCTAATTTCTTGGCGAATTATTGGAAAAAGGCCAGGTCAAGAGTACCATAAACCGACGAGCTTGCATGAAGAATGTGATGAGAGTGAATGCAGCCAAAGAAGTGTGTCAGGATCGTAGTAAGTGGAGATCTGTGGTCTCTGCCTACCCCTATGATGGGAAACAGGCGTGAGTTTATGTATGTATGTACCTAATTTATTTTGAAAAAAAAACAATTAGCTGTCACTGTTTTATTGCATCGGTAATGTATGCTGAATTTCAGCTCAATCAGACACAAGAAAATGACAGACAGACACTGAAACAGGTGAAGCTAAATAAAAACTTGTAAAAATATGCACAGGCAATAGAGTTACATTTAGAAATAAGCAATACCTCGAAGAATTTATGCGATAATCTTAACAGGTCATATAGTGTTAACTCAAACAAAATTGCGGTAATATAGTTGTAAGTTGAAATGTTTTTCGTAAAAGTCTATTTAAAGGAAATTACTAACAAGCAATACAGTTACAACTCTTAATGTGAACCTCATGGCTTATTTTTATTGACAGGCAATACAGTTACAACTAGATAATACAACTATATTGATTATTTTTAAACTATGTTTTTGTATCCAAACTAACACTCCAATGTTTTATTTTGAGATGAGACAGGCAAAACACGTCTGGCACGAGTGGTGACTTATTCAACAGGGATTCAACTTTAGATGTAACTATGCTACTTGACAAATTTATGAACGAGATGGATAGTCAATAAAGAGTTTTAGTGCTACCATTTAGCGATAAAAAGAGGTAGAAATGTAAGGGTCTCACCAGTCGATAGAGAAAAAAAAATTGTATTTAATGGCATACTTAGCTCAATATTGCAAAATTTTGAGTTGCAACTATATTACTTGTGAGGTGCGATATATTTACAAAAACGAAAGTATAAGTACTTTAAAAAGCTAAAGGCCTTTTCATCTTTTACTACATGATTTATACAGCGTCAGGAGGATATTTTTTTTTGTATGTTTGGGTATTGTAAAGGATAATCTCTACTTAAAGAAATATTCAATCATTTGAAAGGTACATTATGTACCTACTCAAAATGTACATAAGCTACATTATCAAAACGAGCAAAGTCAGTTTTAGCCACTAGCGGCCCACAACTCCTAGTAAACCTAAAGCCGTATACACATTTACATCAACTTAGATATTAACCGAGTAATTAGCGTTGGGTATGACATGATTTTAGATTGACTTTTGTCAGAGTAGGCTCATTTTCATTTTGAGCCGGTACTGTGAGCCGGTTCGTTGGAGCCGATCATTTTCAGTTGACTGTTCATTATTTTGGCGAACTACTCACTCATTCTCAATGACAATCTGTCCGATCAGTTCAAAATTCTTTCTTGTCATTGTCAAGCGAGGTGTGATTGAAGATTGAATGAAGTTTGAGGAAAGAGTAACGTCAATTTTGTCATCAGCATGACAAAATCAGCTGATTTTGTCATAATGTGTACGGTCACATGACATGAATTGAAGCATGACGTTTTTAGAAAATGAGCCGATCACACAAAGTTGAATTTTGTACGGGACAAACGAGCCGCGTCAGTCACGTCATATTCAACACTACGAGTAATAGTCAATGAACCGTTTAACCAACAATTAATCATCGCATAAATAATGATATCATTCATCTAATAGCCAATTCATTTGGCCTAATTTATCGCATATGTCAGCCAATATTAGACGAATCGAGCCGTGTTGGCCGAGGGGTATAGTACCTCGACTTTCGATCCGAAGGTCGTGGGTTCGAATCCTGGCCGTGCATCAATGGATTTTTCGTTTCGAAAAATTTATATGCGCATTAACACGAGTTCTAAACGGTGAAGGAAAACATCGTGAGGAAACCCGCGGCATAGCCAGCCCCACACGTATTGACTATGTCTTTCCTGTGGATATGGCCGGTTAAGCTGAGAGGATGGTGTAGGTGCTGGGCAAGCCTACTCCATCTCAGCATTGTCCCAGGCACTACAGTGTCCCGATGAGTGTAGGCAAAGATTGCCTCCTGACACTGTATAAATCATCTAGTAAAGATGTCAAGGCCTAAGTTAGTTAGTTAGTTTATTAGACGAATTAAGAGCCCGGCGAAGGGCCAAATTCATGGGCCACAGATGGCGAATGTTTACAGTAAATAATTCTCATAACCTATTTATAAACTTATTGCAAAATGGCAGCAATTTAATTGAAATTGCGGGTGTACCAAATACTTATTTAGACTTAATCATCATCATCCTCCTGTCCTTATCCCACACTAGGTGGGGTCGGCACAACATGTTTTTCTCTTCCACTCACCTCTATCATTCGTCAACTCTGAATCCACTCCTCTCACATTCATATCCTCTTTCACACAATCCAGCCACTTCTTCTTCGGCCTTCCTCTACTTGTATCCTGTCACACTCATAATCATCACTTTTTTGTGACATGGTTTTCATCCCTCTTCATAACGTGTCTATACTAAGCTAATCTAGCACTCCTAACCTTTTCAATAATAGGCGCCACTTTAAAAAATCCTCTTACATACTCATTCCTTACTTTATCCAAACGTGTCACCCCACACATCCATCTCAACATCCGCATCTCAGTAACATGCACTCTCCTTTCATCAGTCTTCTTCATTGCCCAACACTCAACACAATTGACAACGACATCTTAGTAAAATTGTTTTATTTTCACTACGGACAAAGTAGATAATAATTAAGAATTTGTAATTATTAGGATAGTCTTAATAATAGTTATTAAAACTCGACTCACCGTGAAAATGGTAATGAGGTCACTCGCCGGATATTTTGCATTGCTAATTACGTGATGAGTGCTATCACTCAGTTTAATATAGCTCATCAAAATGAAATTAAACTCTGTTGCAATATAGCAACAGAATAGAACGAAGGAATGCTGTTATTGCGGGAAGTTAAAATAAACTTTTTAATTTTTAAGAAAAAAAATATGAACAACACATCTAAAACTAACAATTTCTGAATTGTCGTAAGTGGTACGAGCTGAGCGCTTCCGTGCTTCGGAGGACACGTTAATTGTTGGTCCCGGCTTTTAAGTCGTTATGCCATGACGGAGGCCTTTAGGCGGCCTAAAAACTCCGTCACCAGACCACACGTTGACCACTTGCTCATACGGAAGAAGAAGAATAAATGTCTGAATTTAGCTTCAATATTTTTTACTTGACTGCCCGCAGATAAGAGGGTTATGTTTATCGTTAAGAGTTATGTATGTGTGGGACTGCTATAGTGCTATTCTGCCAGTGAAAGTTCCGTGAAAATTGGTCGAGTCGTTTCGGATTAGACACAGATAGCCGGAACAAATAGACAGACTAAGATTTTTGTTGTTTTATCTATACTTCTTCTTCTTTCGTGTCGTTGTTACAACCTATAGGGACTTTGACCAGTATGTAGCCACATCTACGGCATTATCCGAGCAGGACATAAGATCAGCCATAGTGCATGAGTTGGGGCAGGAGGGACACACAAGTACGTGTGACATTGACTGCACCTGGGCACCACAGTGACACTGTGTGTCATTATCCCCGACCATACCATCTATACTAATCTATACTATCTAATATCTAAGATTCTAAGATATAATTATATAAAGCGGAAGAGTTTTTTGTTTGAACGCGCTAATCTCAGGAACTACCAGTCCGATTTGAAAAATTATTTCTTCATGTGATAGCTAAACACTTGAGGAAGGTTATAGGCTACTTTTCATCATCATTATCATCATCACCATATACCATTGTTAATATCAGGGCAACCGGTCTCACCGGGATTCGATCTAGCAGCCTTCGGAGTTGCAGGCCGACACTATAGTGCTATATCCGCTAAGCTACTGAAGCCACACACACACCACAGTTTCTTGCAACAAAATTACGAACCACATTGCACTGGTAAATCTTTTTGCGTGAAAATGCCGATAAAACGAATTTTCCCAGATATGAGACCTAGATCGATTCTTCGCCCCCGTAAAACGGCATACCGAAAATTTCATCGAAATCGTCAGAGCCGTTTTTGAGAACGTGAGTACAAACAAATAAATAAATAAACAAACAAATATTGCTCCTATAATAGTATAGGATCTATATTTTTTCATATTTCATATGAAAAGCTATTATTTTGACTGCAAGCTGTTATTTGTAAAGAGGAACTTCAATTTTCTAAAAACCGCCTTAAAAACAAAATCCAGTATAATTTAATGCAAATGGCACACGTCGCAGCGAGTCCGTAAAATAAGACATTTCACGCAGTCGCCGTCATCTGCGAGAGGAAATTGCTCTATGAGGATAGGCGCCATATTGCCTCGCCATTTCCCATTCCAATTCCGTGACTCAAAGTAACGTGATTGGAAACTTTTGTCTAGCGATTAGTATTTTTAAATATTTATCTTTTAGGTATCTATTAGGTTGGCCGTGGAATGTGTGGATGGATACACTGACAGGACCCGAGAAAAGATGAATGGACTGTCTGTTCTTCTTCTTTCGAGTCGATGTATCCACAATTTTTAGAGCCATTTAACTGAACAGCAATTTAGCGGAAACTATCGAGGTGCATTTCTGTTCATAATTCTGAAGATCCTCTACCAATCCTCACCAATTTTTCACCAATTGAAAAGTATACCCTTTCAATCAAAAATATAAAAAAAAAATACCGGTTCAGGCGTCTTCGAGTACCTAATACATAAAGAATTGAGAGAGAATTGAGAACCTCCTTCTTTTCAAAGTCAAACTTCTTCTGACACTTATAATCGTATAAAACAGAGTTCTTTCAAATCAACTGCGTTTAAAGTGATCCCAAAAATGCAGTGTCACGAAAAATTGTCGCTCATAAAAACAAATTGGTCAAAAACGATGACAAATCCCTTTGAGTCATAGCTAAATGAAGATGTTCTAGGAATTCATTTATTTATATCATCCGACATGACACAGGGGTCCAATGTGTCCAAAACAAAATTTAAATGTAAACATAATTGGTATGAATCACGGATATTCAGAACCGCTAAACCGTAAATTGTGGCTAGAGTTATTACTAATTTTTAGTAAGAAAGAAATAAAGAAATCATTTATTTGGCACACAGTAGTAGAACTCTTAAGATGGGTGACCGCAAGTGGTATTACGAGCTGAGCGCTTCCGTGCTTCGGAGGGCACGTTAAATTGTCGGTCCCGGCTTTTAAGTCGTTAAGCCATGACGGAGGCCTTTAGGCGGCCTAAAAACTCCGTCATCAGAGTTGGCCACTTACTCATACGAACTTATTGCTTAGTAGAACTGGTACATATAATCTTTTTAGTTAGTGGCTAGCGCTGATGATAGAGTTTTTAAGCCCTGAAGGACTCCGTCATGGCTTAAAGACTTAATAGCAGGTAACAGTTCGAATTAACCTCGGCAGCACGAAAGCGCTCAGTTGATATTTTCACTAGCGGTCGCTCATCCATTTCGTGAGCGCGCAGGACGTTGCTTCGACTACAACTGAACAAGCTAATCGGCTGAACGGCTTTCAATGCTTCATTCATATTGCCAATTCATAAATTAATTATAATAGAGAGCAATGAACTCAGTATTAATTAGGCCATGTTTATAAAAAACTTAATTAAAAATCCTGGCTATTTTGAGGATTTTCACCTTGTTGGAAATGAACGGAAATTACTTTTTAAATCAAGTCATCTGTGAGCCCTGTTCGACAAGTGGGATGAAGTGTTTTTACTTTAAATCCGTAGGTTTGAATACCGGCCGTGCATCAAATGATTTTTTTAATACAGTTGCTCAAAAAGTGGCGTATTGCAGGGACGTATAGCGTTCGGGAAGTGGGCTATTACACACTCGTGCTTTTTTTTTACCTTTCCCGCACTCGTGCGTTCTCTTTCCCAACTGTCAAAATAATGTCTATTATAAAGAAAAACCAACCATGAAGTTTTTACTAAAAAAAAATCGTAGAAGTTTTTATGATTCATGCGAATACGTATATTTCTAAAAAGAAGCTAATACATAATTTGTTTCTATATCAGATTTAATGATTTGATTGAATGAGTTAGGTTAGGTTTCATTTCATTTCATCTCATTAAATTTCATATTCATTTTATATCAATAAAAAAATTCTACTGAAGACTTGGCTGTATGGGCATAGTTCCCTTTGCCTACCAGAATCGGTGAAAAAAAATCTCTTCTTATATTCTACGGTTGGCGCCATTTTCTAGATTAAATTGCTTCATTTTTTCGCAACTGTATTAAAAATAGTCGTTCAGTACACGTTCGGAACCGTCATTGCAACTTGTTCCGACTGTCAACCCTCGCCTTCGGCTGCGCCTCGGCTCGGGTAGACATTTATCGGAACTCGTTGTAATGACAGCCTTTCCGAACTTGTACTGAAATATACTATTGTGCTAACACGAACGCAAACGGTGAAGGAAAACATCAGGAAACCAGTTAGTTTCCAATAGGTTGTGACGGGCTTGCAGCCTGCCACATATAGAATACTCACTTTATTTTTTTTTCTTTTTTGTACGTGTGTGTGTGTGTGCTAAATAAATGTTCCTGTGTCTATGTCTATGTCTATGTCACTTCTGCAAAATGAGGGCATGTAATACAAGCTGTGGCCGGCGGCGGCTTTATCCCACCATTTAGTTTAAAAGAAATGGCCTATAAACTTTCTCAAGAGTTGAGCTATCAAATACAGAAATAAGTTTTTCAATCCGACTGTTAGTTCCAAAGATTAGTGCGTTCAAACAAATTCCGCTTTATTATATTAGTTTAGATGTATTTAAACTTGCCTCTAACTACCTTTTAAATATCATCAAAGGTTCGTGAATATATAAAGACCAGAGATAATGTCTACCGCGCCTTGTTGACACAGTTATTGATCCTGTTGCGTCTTTTTTTAACCGACTTTCAAAAAAGCAAGGAGGTTGTCAATTCGTCGGAATCTTTTTTATGTATGTTCCTCTATTACCTACTCAAAAACAAGGAATTTCTATACTACGTACCTGGAATGCTGACTGAGACAGAAAACAAGGTCCGCTTGAGAGATAAAACTTGGGTGGCGTGTCTCTTTCTAAAGGGTGACCATAAACTAAACATTCCCTAAGGGGCCTTTTCCATCATTTTCTGATTTACGTGATGTTTCAGGGCATGATTTTTGAATTAAAATACTGATACAATTTTGATCCTTCATTTTGATTCTTGAATCTTGAATCTTGAATCTTGATTCTTGAATCTGAAAACTGAAATCTTGAATCTTGAATCTTTGAAGTGACAGCTGTCAAACTTCAAATGACCATATCTCGGGAACTACTCGTCCTAGACTCCCCGTTCCCAGTTCAAATGAAAGCTAGACCAAGATCTTCATTTCAAGTGAAGATTTCAGATTCAAGGTTCAAAATTCAAGAATCAAGGATCGAAATCCAGGATCTTAATCCAAGATCGAAACCAAGGATCGAAATCAAGGATCGAAATAAAAATCAAGGATCAAAATCAAGGATCTAATTCAAGGATCTAATTCAAGGATCGAAACCATGGATCGAAATCAAGCGCTGATTTTGTCGAGCGCGATAAGATAAAAATATCCTGAAATATAAATGACATGGGCACACTACTAATCCAACAACGAGTGTGAAAGAGACAAAGCACCCAAGAAAGCCTCTCAACAAGACCAACAATCCTTATAACCAAGATTAAATGATAATAGATCGTTGTGTAGTCGTGATAAGGTTCAAAATCCTTTGTACATTAAATGTCAGTAAGAACTCCAGTTACGTAGTTTAGAATCTTCTTGCTCAAAAACCCTTAAACCGATTTGAAAAAACCTTTTTTTATTTGAAAGGATATACTTTTTGATTAGTTTCACAAAAACTTGGTGACGATTTGTCAAGGATCTTCGGAGTTATGAACAGAAATGCACCTCGAGAGTGCAGAAAATTGCTCAGCTTACAACATTGAAGTCTGTTTTTTAATAACGTCAATTTACCCAATTGTATTAAATAGAATTTAGCCATTCGTATTAGAAATCAGTCTTCGAAATAACGAAGATCCAGATCTACTTCTAATAAACAAGGCGTGAGACAGATACTATCAACCCTGTTTCCAAGTAATCCGGTATTACGCAACCCGTCAATGCCTGCCTAGTGTAAGGAAGGGTGCTCAATAGCGACTTATAGTTATATTATACTTATATTTACCTATCGACGATATAAAAAGAAAATAAGAAGTTAGAACAAGAACTATCTAATTAGAAAATTTTATGTCTTTGTGGCTAAATAAAAAAATAAAAAAAACTCTTTCAATGTATTAGAATTAGAAGCTGAGCAATTTTCTGCACTCTCGAGGTGCATTTCTGTTCATAACTCTGAAGACCCTTGACAGATCCTCACCAAATTTTTGTATCACCAATCGGAAAATATACTTACCCACTTTAAATAAAAAAAGAATTGTAAAAACTATAAACGGGATATTTACCATGATTTTTTGGATTTTTGAGTTTCCCGATATTTCGACGAGACAAGATGGAGAGATGTAGTGTTAAAGGATATGAGAGAGTGCCAAGTTTCCAAAAACGACGTAGAAGACAGAGCGAAGTGGAGGAAAACTATCAAGAAAGCTGACCCCACCACCATGTGGGACGCATAGATTGGAAGAGAGAGAGAATTTCCCGATATTTCGGCACAAAAAAGAATTTTCCGAATCGGTCCAGGCGTCTTCGAGTAATACATACATAAAAAAAGATTCTGACGAATTGAGAACCTCCTCCTTTTTTAGTCGGTTAAAAATGGACCAAAGATATTTTACCCCTTTATTGTAACTATTATTTGCAAATGAGTACACAGCTTAATATGTTATCCAACGCTGTCGACGTTCAAGACGGTTTCTGAGTACTAGTTGATAATTCTAGACAATGGGGTGAATGGACAATACGACGAGCCTTGCGGAATATCCAGCTTAACCCTTCATCATCATCATGTGATGAATTCTGAAGATGCTTAGAGCGTAGCTTATAGTCATTTTTAAGCGTCGATTAAGTAAGTTCGTATGAGTTAGTACTCTGGTGACGAAGTTTTTAGGCTGCCTAAGAGCAATGCCACACGGGCACTGCCGCTCCGTTGCGGCGTTATAATTTTTGTTCTGTCAAAGCGCGTCGTTTTAACGCACCGTGTGGCATACCGGGCAGATTTGTATGTAGAACTACGGAGCGTCAACGCTGCGACGTCGCAGCGACGACGCAGCGCAGCGGCAGCGCCCGTGTGGCATCTCTCTAAAGGCATCCGTCATGGCCTTAATGACTTAAAAGCCGGTACCGACAATTTAACGTGCCCTCCAAAGCACGGAAGCGCTCAGCTCGTAACGCAACTTGCGGTGACCCATCCAAATTGTGACCGCGCACAATGCTCCTTATCTTCACCTCGCATCCACACGTTGGGGCCAACGTTGGTCCCAATGTCACTCGCCAACGTGTGGATCTAGCAAAATCAGCCCCAACGTTGGCCCCAACGTTGGGGCCAATGCAATTTTGTCAGCTCCACACGTTGGTGAGAGGCATTGGGGCCAACGTTGGCCCCAACGTGTGGATGCGAGGTCAACGTTTAGGGGTCATACCACGAACTTTTACAATGCTTAAACAAGCTTGAAACAGGTCTGTTTTATGCGTGTTTCAAAATTCCAAAGCAGGATAAATAAACAAACAAATAAACAGTTTCACATTTATAATATGGGTACAGAGGTAAGGATATTGTTACGTGAAAATGTACTGTGTACGTGCATATCTCCATGCCCCTATTCATACCTATTCATAGACTCTCTTGATCTACCTTCTCGCATTTCCACTTCAATTCCGTCATGCAAATGAGATGCGGCTCTCTTTAAGTGCATGCGGAGTTGGTTTCCTATGACTAATTAGCTCCACGTTACATAGAATCGTGCATGAAAAAGCCTTAAAGGTGCTCTTCCACCACACTGTGCGACGAATATAGAGCGAACAAAATCGCACCAATCATATTGAGAAATGCCAGAAGGAAAAATAAAGAAAAATCTGTAAAAGGAACAAAATTAACATTTTTTTCATGGGTTTTGAAAAAAAAAATGAAAATAGAAATAAGATCATGACCAAGGCGCGGTAGACATTATCTCAGATCTTTTTAAGATCCTTTGAAGATGTCTAAGGTGGTAGTCAGAGGTATGTCCAAATACATGTATTTGGTACCTAAATGCCCACGTTGTGTAGAAGTTAGCGTGACAGGCTGCAAGCCCTGAGATACACGAGTATTCCGTATTCAAGTTTAACTGTTTAACTAGATGTTACAGGCATTATACAGGGTGTTGGAGCTATACAGTGTGTATCAGAATCGTCTCGAGGCAGTCATGCATAAGCGCCATCTGCTCTGTACGGAAATTACGAAACAGCCTGTACAAACGGTCTGAAGCTTACATACATTTGTAGTGTAGCTTACTAAGTCTTTATAGATTTTTCTTAAGAGGTTATTATATAAATCTATTTTATCTATAGAAAAAGAAATAGAAATAATTTATACTTAATACAATAAAGCGGAAGAGTTTGTTTGTTTGTTTGTTCGAACGCGCTAATCTCAGGTACTACCAGTCTGATTAGAAAAATTATTTCTGCATGTGATAGCTACACTTTTCGAGGAAGGTTATAGGCTACTTTTCATCATCATCATCACCATAAACCGTCACTAAGGTGGCAACGCCGCTAGGGCGCTGCTAGTCTATAATAATGCTACCAGGCATTGAACATTTGTATCAAATCCTGCTCGTTTAGGCACAATGCCCACTTACTCGGCTCTTAAAATAAATAAATAATCCATACCCATATTATAAATGTGAAAGTGTGTTTGTTTGTTTGTCCTGCTTTCACGTCACAACGGAGAAACGGATTGACGTGATTTTTTGTGTGGAGATAGTTGGAGGGCTGTAGAGTGACATAGGCTACTTTTTATCCCGAAAAAAAATCATGTTTCCAGTGGGATAAAAAGTAGTAGTCCACGCGGGCGAAGCCGCGGGCGTACGCTAGTAGTATAATAAATAGATGTATTTTTTACTCTTTTCACATTTTGGGGCTAGCAGATTCTAATTACTTTGAATACATCAGCAATATATTAACGTGAACTAAGTTTAGGGCCTTTCGTAAAAAGTGTGGCCTCAAAAACTCATAGGCTCAAAGGAGGACCCAAGTTAAATACACAAGGCAAAGTCTACGTCTGAGAATAATTAATTTTGAGCCTCGTATAATAAAGTACCTACCCGAAAAACGGTAATGGCCACACCATCTATTTTACTTACTCTGTGACGGAGAGGCATGGTGAGGTATAGAGCTTGCTAGTTTACTTGCTTTCGTTCAGGGACGTATATAAGGGGGGGGGGGGGGTTTAGGGGGTCCGGACCCCCCCCCCTTAGCCCATTAAGTTCGGAGGAAACCTAGTCAATTTTTGTATTTTGGAACCCTTGGACCCCCCCCTTAACAAAGATCTTTGGTATATTGGAACTTTTGGACCCCCCCCCCCTTAACAAAGCTATAGCTACGCCCCTGCTTTCGTTTATTGCTAAAGAGTGGCATTCGAGCAATATGTGGGGTGAAAAGGACAGATAGCTGCCGACCATATTTAAAAAAAATAAAACTACTCACTCTGACATCACTATAATTATTTACGAAACAGCCCCCCTAGCCATATTACACTATCTATCGTCGCTGTAGAATAGAAACACTTCAAAATGTATAGGAGTTGACGTTTCAAGTAGATGAGTCACGTGGTCAAAACGTCAATTCCTATACATTTTGAAGTGTTCTATTCTACAGCGACGATAGATCGTTCTACAGCGACGATAGATCGTGTAATATGGCTATCGTGTAATATCGTGTAATATGCGTTCTGTTCATAGAACGCAACCCACCTAACGTAAAAAAAAATATTTAAAAAAAACAAAAACCCGACTGCGTCAAAACTTAAAAGAAAAAAACAAGCCTGCAAAGAATTACTCACAGTCGGTACCCATTCATTTTATTACCAATCAAATCTTCCCAATGTTATGGGTCCCGACTGTGAGTAATTCTTTGCAGGCTTGTTTTTTTCTTTTAAGTTTTGACGCAGTCGGGTTTTTGTTTTTTTTAAATATTTTTTTATTTAACACTTTTTAGTTATGATAAAGTTGATTTTAAAATACCTATTCAACGATACCCCACTTGATATAGTGTGACGATTTTGATTCTTTTAATTTTGACAATATGGCGTCTGGTTGTAGCCCTGGTGAATTTTGATTACTGTCATATCTTTAGTGACACTCCCAAGGTTGAGACAAATCGATTGACGTAAGAATCATCAAAATCGGTCCACGCGTTTGGCCTCTAGAGTGCCACATAGAAACATCCTTAGCGAGAATTATTATTAATCAACTTTAAACCGTTATTTTTCCTAAACTATTACTTAAAATGAAAAATGGTAAAAGAAACCTAAAGTTGATTTTAAAATACCTATTCAACGATACCCCACTTGATATAGTGTGACGATTTTGGTTTTTTTAATTTTGACAATATGGCGTCTGGTTGTGGCACTGGTGAATTTTGTTTACTGTCATGTCTTTAGTAGCACTCCCAAGGTTGAGACAAATCGATTGACGTAAGAATTATCAAAATCGGTCCACGCGTTTGGCCTCTAGAGTGCCACATAGAAACATCCAAACATACATAGACTGATAAACACATTACCCTTCCTTTGCTTTGCGCAGTCGGGTAAAAACAGCACTTTTTGATAATAGTTTTTTGAGACTGCACCTAAAATCTACAACAACCTACCGAATGACATTAGGAAAATTCTTTGAAGATGTAAGGGGGCAGTCAGAGGTATGTCCAAATACATATTTGGTAATGCCCGCATTTTGCTGAAGTTAACATTCCATACGTGACAGGTTGCAAGCCCATCGACGCTAATTGAAAATTCTCATTTATTATTAAATTTAGTGCTAAAGTAATTATGTTATACTTTTGGAAGCCCAGCCATAAATTGGTTTACTACTCTGATGCTTGTGGCTAAAAACGAGACGAAAATATGGGTAGCTTTTATTCTGCGAACAGCTTTGTTCGGGCTTAATTTGTTTGCCAATGTGGGCTGAAAGAATTCCGATGCATTACAGCATTTGAGAATGAGACACATAGTTTATATTTATTTCTCTTCTAAAGCGGTTTTTTAGGCGGATTCGCGGAAAGCGGATTTCTTTAGATGAATGAAAATTCTCAATTGTACATCTAAAAACTATGAAATTATAATAATATACTATAATACCTATGTACTATAATACTATACTATATGTAGAGATGAATATGATGAGAGTGAATGAAGCGAAAGAAGTGTGTCAGGATCGTAGCAAGTGGCGATCTGTGGTCTCTGCCTACCCCTGTGATGGGATACAGGCGTGAGTTTATGTATGTATGTATGTACTATACTATAGTAATTATAATACTTAGGTACTTGTATTTTAATGTTCATGAGTCACATAATGAGTTCGAATTCAATAAAATTCTCTGAATTAGGGAGTTGACACATTATCCAGTCTCTACCCCGTCGCATAGCATGACCGTAGCAACACCGGCCCGGCAAAAATGATATTCTTTGTATTGAAATGTATGCGACGCCCCACACCAGACCGTTCCCACACCGTCGCGTGTCCTGCCCTGCCATGGCCGTCTTGTCAATCTCCGGCCGCCATGATTATTTTGCTGACACGTAGGGTTGCAACACCTAATATTATATTTAATATAAGTCTAATATTATTTGAATCCTAAATAATATATTTTTGGGGAAAAAATATATTAGGCGAAGATCTTAGTGGCAACTTGGGCGATTTTATGTTGTTTGTTAGTAGATGTGTTTCAAAAAATTTTCCGGGATAAAAAGTAGCCTATGTCCTATTTACGGTTATTTTCTATCTATATTTTAAATTTCAGCCAAATCGGTTCAAACACATCCAAACATCCATCTAACCACCCAAACATCAATCCATCCATCCAAACATTCAAACTATTAGTGTGATGTGATAGTGTGATGGCTTTGACCCTTTCTTCTGACTTACAAATTTTGCTCTTAGAGTTGCCGCAAAAAATAATACCCTAGCCTAGAGCTAAAATTAGCACATCGATGAGTGCAACTTCAAATATTTGTCTTAGCTTTGTTAGACTAAAGATAAATTTAGAATGCGTCCGGTCGCGGCGCTTATCGGCGCTGCTCGCTCCGAAACACGACAAAAATGCAGTTTTTTGGAGCTTTCTCATCCCTAATAACAACCAATCGAAAAAGTGAACGGAATTTATGTCATTAATTGAATGACCTATCCGATGGAGCAAACCAAAAACATAAATTACCTACACCAACTTCAAAAGCAAATGAAGATTTATCTTATTTTTAGTGATTTTCGTTGATTTATTATGAAGTAAATATGATGTTAAATAAAAATTAAAACTAAATTAAACGGTATATTACAAGATAAAATGTTAGAGATGCATGTTGGCTTTTCAGTTACTTTCCACTTTATTTATCGAGGGTTTATACAGGGAAATACAGTGTTTGGCTCAAGGAACGCCCTTAAAGCAGACTCAACAAAACCATGGTAAGCTGTCATATTAATTATGTGAATGTAAACTTAAACTTGTAGGGGTAGTCAGACAGAAGCAAGGAAACTTTTATTTTTCAATCACATTTTTTTTAAGTAAAATCTACTATTTATTTGTAAGTTCCTACAAACTCCTTTATTCGAAAAAAAAGTGGCAACCCTACTGAGACGGTCGCATGTCAGGTCGAGTTGACACTCGACTGACGTCCGCTGACAAATAACAATTTTAAAAATATAGGCTGAGTTCACATTGCATCTCTAAAATTGAAAATTGACAACCTTGTACGAGTTGATGTACGAGTAGAAAAATTTAAAATCTATATACAGGGTGGAAAAAATGAATGGGCCCTGGAGGTAAACTACTTTAAATCCTTAAGATACAGTATTTTACTTCAAGGAAACATTCCTTTATTTTTAAAAAGAAACATAACTGCATTCAAAGATTTTCTAAAATTCGCTTGCTTCACCCAGGAATCGAACCATCTAAAAATTCAAAAATTAAACACTCGCTGTTTTATTCCACTAGTCGATTCATTCAATGCTAAAGATAAAATTTCTCAGAGAGACATGAGGTCTTACACTCGTCTGTCGTACAAGATATCCATGAAATCTAATATTTAGTACACAAGGGCTTTAATTTCAATTTAGCTCTACAGTGGAATGGTGAGAAGTATCCAGCAGGGCAATTCAGACCTTTTCGGAATGTATTCCGAATTCGGAAAAAGACGTTTCTTCACTGAAAAAACTTCAATTTTTCGAAGAATATCATCGAATCGGATGCATTTTCTGAAGTCTGAATTGCACCTCAGATAGACAAATACCGTCTAGAAAAGTTTTGTCGCGAAAGGTGAAATAATAAAAATTAATAAAACAAATTGTGAAAATTAATGTAAGATTTTATGATTTTTTTTATTTCTAAAACCAAATGTTTGTTTTATGAAGATGTTATCCTGACATTAATCCTATCGATTCGTAGAATTAAATAGTGAGGTTTGTTTTTTTTTCATTTTTAGCTGGTTCGATTCCGGGTGAAGCAAGCGAATTTTAGAAAATCTATGAATGCAGTTTTGTTTCTTTTTAAAAATAAAGGAATGTTTCCTTTAAGTAAAATACTGTATCTTAAGGATTTAAAGTAGTTTTCCTCCGGGGCTCATTAATTTTTTTCACCCTGTATATATATAAATTAATCCATAATTACTTGGTCATGGCATCACGCGTGAACGGCTGGACCGATTTCACTAATTATTTTTTTGTTGTGTTTGTTATTGTCAGGAGAAGAATATAGTGTTGGCAACACTCAAAAAATACTCGCTCATGATTTTTGTTATGACGGGACGGTAGTCAACTGCCGGTCATTCTGGCTCGAGTTGTAAATTAGATACTTAGGACGTGCGAAAGTATTGTCGAGACGTATTTAAAAATAAGTTTTTGAGAATAAACAAGTTATTGTATTGTTCAGTTATTCAGTTATTTATTTACTACAGATTTAAATTATCATTGCAGATAAACATCCAATGCGATAATTTAGATATGTAGGTACTTTTGGAAATGAACATCTACTATGAATACTTACATTGTACGGTCCGCACACCCTGGATAAAGGATAGTTCATAGTCTAATATCAGTAAAACTCTGAGATAAATAACTGATATATTGTAAGAAAACTTATGATATTGATGACTTATGTTATGATACTTATACAAAATACTTAAAAAATACAGACGGACGGGCATAACGAAACTATTAGGGTTTCTTGTCAGGACAACGGAACCCTAAAAAGTAGTATTAGTTGATGAACTGAAATATTTTGTTTTTGAGTTTCCCAACTCGTTCTATCTAGTACATTTTTTTTTAGTAGGTAAGAGACGCAGTGCAGACACGCCTTTATATTTTAATCCCCGCCCATCTGTCAATACACATATTAGTAGCGTAGCCAGGTCAGCCCCTAGGGGCCGCTTTTCGGCCGTTGAAAGGCTTAGGCGGCCTTTCGATGGGAGCGGCCCCTAAACGGCCTATATGCACCTAGTTACCTTTTCCTATTTTTATTAGGTAGGTACTTACCTAATCATAATTCAAAAAAACAAATTCAGATTGTAAGTACAGGTACAGGTAAGTACATAGATAATGAGATACTGCATTTAAAAAACCGGTCAAGTGCGAGTCGAACTCGTACGCCGAGGGTTCCGTACCTAGCCATGGTGCCAATTACCTAAGCTAGTCCGCTTAATTGTATGAGCGCCCATACAACTCGGAGGACAATTTTAATTGGCGTCAACTTTGTATGTAGGTATGGGAACACCCTTTAATTTTCAACTTTTTTAACTTTTTGGAATTTTTCCTTTATTTGTGCTATAAGACCTTGCTTTTTGCCAAATTTCGTTATTCTAGGTCAACGGGAACTACCATTTAGGTTTTCGACCCAAAACCTCTAGGGTACTTCCGGTTGACCTAGAATTGTCAATTTTGGTTACAAGCAAGGTCTTCTAGCACAAGTAAAGGAAAAATTCCGAAAAATAAAAAAAGTTGATAATTAAGGTAAGTTTTGGTACTCACAAGTTTTCACGAAAACCTAAATTTGCCTATATCTTTTTATAGTGTTGACTCAGGACCTTGATTTTTATAGTCACAATAGGGACTATAGACTTTAGTATTTGGTATAAATTTCAACTTGCTAGCTTTACCCGTTCCTGAGATAATCGATGGTGACACACGGACAGACAGACGGACAGACAGACAGACAGACAGACGGACAAGAAAGTGATCTTATAAGGTTTCCTTTTTTACCTTTTAAGGTACGGAACCCTAAAAAAATATAAAAATAAAAAAATATAAATAAAAGGTAAAAAAAAAAAAATATGTCCACCCGTGCGAAGCCGGGACGGGCCGCTAGTACCTAATATTTTTCCCTACGAAAATCACCCCAAAGGATTTGTCCACCAATAATTCTTCCTTGACCCGATAAATACCTACCCCAAATTTGAATTGGAAAACCCCCCCATCTCGCATAACTTAATGCGTTCCGCACGTTATGTGACATTATCAAACGTCAAAATCCCATCGGGTACAATACTGCCCTCTCGAAATCAAAATGTAGTAACAGCAAAAACACGATTTCGAGAAAAATGATGAAGCTACAATCAATAAAAATATTCAGAAGAGGTTACATATTAATAAAACCTTGAATGTGGAGTGAAAGTACACATAATTTATAGGTACCAACCAATAATAAAGCGTAAAAGTTTGTTTGTTAATTTGTTTGAACATTGAACACGCTAATCTCAGGAGCTACCAGTCGGATTTGAAAATTTATTTCTGCATTTGATAGCTAAACTCTGTGAGGAAGGATATAGGCTACTTTTTATCATCATCATCATCATGATCACCATATACCATCACTATGGGGGCAACGCTACGATGGCACTGCTAGTAAACTATATTTCTTAACGTTTTTACTTTATTTTTTCTTCAAAACATAACAGTTATAGCCATTTTATAGTACTACCTAGTAGAGTGATATATCCCATATTATCGCAATTAGTTTTCTTGTGAAATCCGTTCAAAACACATTATTATTAACGCAGTAAATTTTCTTACTACTGCGTTTTCGATCATTTTTTCTGTCATTTTACTAACTAAAATGTGGTATTATTGTAAGAATACGACAGTTTAAATGTGAAATAATTAATAATTAATAATTTAACAGTGATTTCACGCACTCTGCTGTGCGACCAGATGGAATAGCGGTTGCAACACCCGGTTGAAATGCTCCTGCGTGTGTCCGGGTTCGGCTTCAAATCCTATAACGACTATGGATTTTTTTAATCAATTTATTTTTTATTTTTTATTTCACAACGAACTGTGTGAAATATGTATTTTAGTGTGGTTTAGCTATTTACAAAAAAATTGAGTGATAAGTTTTAAAATGGGCTTTCAGAATAATTGTGTATTTAGCATAAAACCAACAAAATGTCTATTACTGTGGTATAGGCTCGGGTGGGCAGATTACGCTTCGCAAAACGGTTATGCGACGGTCCTAGTTTGATACGGTCTTAGTGTGTAAGGTGCTATTTTCGTGACGGGCTCGGTCTTGGCTCGGCCCGCTTATGATACTGCGCAGTGAGTTCAGACCTTTATAAACGTAGATTGAAATGTAAAATGTGATAGGTAATGAATAGATTTATTTGGATATAATGTTGTGCATTTAAGGTATTAAAGTTGTAAAAGCCATATTAATTTTTAACCGACTTCAAAAAAAGGAGGCCGTTCTCAATTCGTTAGAATCCTTTTTTTTGTGCTTTTTAATATTGTTCACCGATTACTCGAAGACGCCTGAACCGATTTGGAATATTCTGTTTTTGTTTGAAATGGTGTACTTTCCGATTGGTGCTATAAAATGGTGAGGATCTGTCAAGGTTCTTCGGAGCTATGAACAGAAATGCACCTCGAGAGTGCAGAAAATTGCTCAGAGTTGTCATTGTAGTCGTTTTTTTTTTAATTTAGCCACTTGCGATTATAAAACATTGACACTCACACCATCCTCACAAATAAACTAACAATAAACAAAAAGGGTCCTACTTATGAAAGATGTTTAAAGTTGAACACTGGTTAAACAACGTCCTGTCTTTATTTGTGGATAGTGACGAAAAGAGACAGGACGTTGTTTAACCAGTGTTCAACTTTAAAACATCTTTCACAAGTAAGGGGGAAATAGTTTAAACAGCAACAAAAACAAGTTCAAGAAGCACTGCTCTATTTCGCAACACTGAATTAATTAAAAATAATTCGGGAAGTACCGCCAGTTGCGAATTAATTCCGGTTTAAGGGAGAATAGTGACGTCGGCGCAATTTCCTCAGCATTTCGCGCTTTGCAGCGTTTTATTAAGTGTTTTCTCGAATGTTCTGTAGTTTCTACGGGTTAAGTTTTGGTTTGCTGAAAAGCAGCCACTGTAACTGGCCGTGATGTATGCGGTTTTTACACCGAATGAAGCGCTCGTGGCGTAGCTTGCTTAGACGTTCTTGATTGATTGTTGAAGTTATGTAGCGTTATGCGCGGTCACAATTTGGATGGATGACCGCAAGTGGTATTACGAGCTGACCGCTTCCGTGCTTAGGAGGGCACTTTAAATTGTCGGTCCCGGCTTTTAAGTTCTTAAGCCATGACGGAGGCCTTAAGGCGACCTAAAACTCCGTCACCAGAGTTGGCCACTTACTCATATGAACTTACTTTTTATTTCTCGCTTTTACACCAATAATGTATCTTTCAGACGGTTCACCAGAGCTGTAGTTAGTGGAGGAGTTTAAAGCGTTCGTTGTAGAGCTTGCTTAAACTTTCTTGATAGATCTTTGAAATTAAGCAACGTTCTGAGCGGCCACTAGTTGGATGGGTGACCGTTACTGGCATTAGCACCTGAGCGCTTCCGTGTTTAGGGCGGCACGTCAAAAGTTAAGGATAGTCTCCTAAGAAAGTTTTCCTGTACCCTTGTAGGGTTAAGCTGCCCTTACTGACCCGTCTCAAAAGTTCATCATGTATACATTTATAGCGGCAGAATACTTCTCGAGTGGCTCACAACTACTCATAACGTAACGCTTAGCTTCAAGGATCTAAGCTAAGCCACGAACGCTTCAGTGAAATGATAATTCACATAACGGCCGCTGTATCTAAGAAACGCACGTCTTTGTTCGTACGGATTGTGAGATGGGTGCTAAGGATTTTTGGTTCTAAGTAGAGGTTACGCCCCTAAGCGCTACACCTACTACTTAGTTGGACCAAGATAAATAAAACCACGCTTAAACTGACGCGGCGAAGCGAATGCGGAGCGGTCTGAGCGGTTCCTGTTTCACCACGCCTTTTTTACACTGTACTATACGATTTATTGAAATACGATACGATAAGCAATTTTGAACTCTATCTTTAATGATAAATCTTGTTCATTTTCGTGTTGCTATTTCATCATCTTCCTGCCCTTGTCCAACATTATGTGGGGTCGGCACAACATGTATTTTTCTCCATTTCCATCCTTCATCTCAGCATTCATTCATTCCCCCGTTCTTACTCATGTCAACTTTCCGATACCCATAATATCTTCCACATGCTCTTTCTTGGTTCCTTTTATATTGCTCAGTTCTCAGCTCAGTTTACACCATTATTAGCAGGACCATGGAAATTCAGATCGATTGAAAGTTATGATGTTTATATGCTTGGGATAAATCTTGCAAATTTTACACCATCGTTTCATTTTTATCATCATTATCATTGGCAGCTGAAATAATAGCCCACTGCTGGGTACAAGCCTCTTCTCTCAAACGCCACTCTAATCAGCTCTGTGCCGTTCTCATCCATGCATTTCACTCTATGGCTTCTATACCGTCCAATCACTTGGCTTATGGTCTGCCCCTGCTTCTACTAATCTTTCTTGGCCACCAGTCCCTCACGGCCTTACACCACCTGCCATCACCAAATCTGGCCAACTTTTATTTAATAGTGTTTTCAAAACAAACGCTTCTTATAAATCGTATGTTATACGCTGTATCGTGTCCTGCAGTGTAAAAACAATCTTGTTGACGCGCAGTTTGATTTCATAACAAGTTGACACAACATCTTATGTAATTTTCAGCGATGGCTACGTCCTTGTGAATAAATATGAATAATTCTCATTGAGCGTCGGTCCATCGACTCATGACTGTCATCATCATTATCATTATTAGTGATCCAATCTTGGATGTGGGCCATGACTTTATTAAAAAATTAAACAAATAAATGTTTCAGTCAGTTTCTTTTTTTTTCGATAGTTTTTGTGAATACAAAAAAGCACGAAGTTTGCCGATGTGCACAATATTTAACACCATAGTTACGAGTATGTAGGTACACCATAGTTGCCATAATGTATCAGATTTTTATATTATTCAGTGTTGTCTAATTATGTACTTAGAATGTGTGTGTGATATTTTTCCTGTGAATATGGCCGGTAAGCTGAGAAGGTAGTGTAGGTGCTGGGCAAGCCTACTCCATCTCAACATTGTCCCAGGCACTAGGTACAGTGTCCCGATATAGGCAAAATATTGCCTCCTAACACTGTACAAATCATCTAGTAAAGATGTAAAGGCCTAAGTGTGTGTGTAGACATGTGTACATAAATAAATAAAAATACAACATGAGATTGCTTTAATATCGTCATTTTGTGGCATCTCGCTTCATGTCGCATAACTTCGTCCACCAAGAACAAAAGGCACAAGCATTTCATTATGAAATGCTATTATTACATTTAAATGAAAACAAGCATCACTTCACTTAACAATACAGATACCTCCCAGCCTAGAACGATGCAGTAAAAATGACTGTTTCAGACGATGAATGCAAATTGAATGCGGCACTTTGTAGTAGCCCGAACAATCGTATCGCACGCCCTACTTCTAGATAGTAGCTACTGGAAGTGTCTGTTACCCACGACAATAAAGGAGTTTATTTATAGGACACTATTTAAGTATTATAAGTATGTATTTACAAAAATATAAGTATTCTATCAGTTATTTGGTTCCCATAGTACAAGCTTTGCTTAGTTTGGGGCTAGATGGCTCCGTGTCAAATGTCCAGCAATTTATTTATTTAATTATACAGGGATCACTTTGAATCATCTTAACTAGGTGATTCTACTCTTATTCTTATACGAACAATTAAGACAACAGCCTTTTTTATCAACAATCGCTGAAAAAAAATATGCCCTAGTCCATTTAGCTTATTTTAACCGACTTCAAAAAAGTAGGAGGTTCTCAACCAATTTGGAATTTTTTTTTTATTTAAAAGTGTAAGTATACTTTCCGATTGGTGCCATAAACATTTGGTGAGGATTGGTTGAGGATCTTTGGAGTAATGAACAGAAATGCACCTCGAGAGCGCAGAAAATGCTCAGTTGACATTGAAGTCAGTTTTTTAAGTTTTTAATTTAGCTACTTGTTCTTTTTAATGATTCTTGAATAGTTGGAGTTGTGTTGGTATATCTCGAGTAAATGTCATGATTTCAAAAATTGACTGTGTATCAATTGAGTTTTCGTTTCAGAAAATCATAATTGATTATGTATAATTAAACGGTGAAAACATAGTGAGAACAAGAAAGTGAAATGCTGCTTCCATGTCTATACTTGTTTGGATTTCTTCTAGTCAGCGGATACTTCCCAAACATCTACAAAGAACCCCATCATCATCATCATCATCATCAGCCTATAGCAGTCCACTGCTGGACATAGGCCTCCCCTAATGAGCGCCATCGCGCCCTGTCTTCAGCTTGACGCATCCAACTTGTGCCGGCAGCCTTTCGCAGATCGTCACTCCACCTGGCAGGAGGGCGTCCTACACTACGTTTGCCGAGACGTGGTCTCCACTCGAGAACTCGTTTACCCCAGCGGTTGTCAGTTCTTCGACAGATATGGCCGGCCCACTGCCACTTCAGCTTGCTGATTCTCTGAGCTATGTCAACAACTTTGGTCACTTTGGTCTCATTGCGGATCCTATCCTTCAGAGAAACTCCGAGCATAGCTCGCTCCATAGCTCGCTGAGCGACTTTGAATTGGTGGACCAGCCGTACTGTGAGTGTCCACGTCTCAGCTCCGTATGTCATTACGGGTAGAACGCACTGGTTGAACACTTTCGTTTTCAAACTCTGCGGTATAGGTGACGAGAAAACTCGACGCAGTTTACCAAATGCTGCCCAGCCCAGCTGGATTCTCCTTTTGGCCTCCTTCTCGAAGTTGTTTCTACCTAATCGCAAAATCTGCCCGAGGTATGTGTACTCCGAAACAACTTCAAGAAGGTGACCATTAACGCTGATAGGTCTCGGATCAATTTGATCATTGATCATGACTTTGGTTTTATCCAAATTCATGCCGAGACCTATCTGCCACGAGGCCGATGCTAGGCCGTTCAGCATTTCCTGCAGCTCCTCAAGCGACTCCGCCATTAAGACTATGTCATCTGCGAATCTCAAGTGTGAGATGTAGTTGCCGTTGATGTTTAAGCCCATACCTTCCCAGGCCAGCGTCTTAAACATATCCTCCAACGCGGCTGTGAACAGTTTCGGGGATATAACATCCCCCTGTCTCACTCCTCTGCGCAATTGGATGGGTTTAGACTGCCGGTCCTGTAGTTGGACTTTCATGGTGGCGGCATCGTAGAGACATCTCAACACTTGGATATAACGATAGTCTACTTGGCATCGCTGTAGGGATTCCAGTACAGCCCAGGCTTCGACTGAGTCAAAGGCTTTCTCATAGTCCACAAAAGCTAGACACAGGGGCTGATTATACTCTTCGGATTTCTGTATAATCTGCCTCACTGTGTGTATGTGGTCTATGGTGCCATATCCTCCGCGAAACCCGGCCTGCTCCGGAGGCTGGAACTCGTCGAGTCTTCGGGCGAGACGATTCGTGAGGACTCTTGAGAACAGCTTATAGACGTGGCTTAGGAGAGAGATGGGTCTGTAGTTTTTAAGAAGAGTTTTATCTCCTTTCTTAAAAAACAGAACCACCAAACTCCCATTCCACGCAATCGGAGTTCTCCCATGGTGAATGACAGAGTTGAAGAGGTTTTGTAGCTCCTGAATAACAGGAGCTCCTCCTGCCTTCAGAAGTTCTGAAGTGATACCGTCTTCACCTGGGGCTTTTCCGTTCTTGAGCTGTCTTAGAGCCAACACGATTTCGTCATGGCTGATGTCCGGCAGTTCGTCGGTGTAGTGGCGTGACAGGGTGGCTCGAGAGTCGTGGCTCTCGCGCTGAGGGCAAGGTGTATAAGTAGCGTATAAGCGGCTGTAGAAGTCCTCGATCTCGGCAAGAATCTCCGGCTTTGACAAAACGAGTCTGCCATCATGTGTAGTGAGCTTCGTCAGGTGGCTCCTTCCAAGCTGCTGAGTGAATACTTTGCTTCCTCGATTTCGCTCTATCGCCTCTTCAATAAGGCGTGTGTTGGAGCTTCGAAGGTCGCGCCGTATCATCTTCGCAATCTGCTTGTTAAGGTCTGACCTCGCTGACGAAGTGGCTTGAGTAGATTCCCGTCTTTTTGTCATGAGCCGCAGAGTCTCATCCGAGAGTTTGGACTTCTTCCCTTTACGCTGTGATTGGCAGAATTTGATACCCTCGCCCCTCAGCGCGTCAACCACGTTTTGTAGGGCCTCGTCGACGTCCTCCGTGGACCCCAAAGCAGCGAATCTATCTCGGAGAAGCTTCTGGAACTTCTCTGCACCAGCCATGATATGGAGTGGATTAGGTCGGAGCGTGGACTTCATCAGACGGTTTCTTTCTAGCGTTAAGTCGATATTCAGAGAGCCTCTGACGAGTCGGTGATCGGAGCCGGTGTTAAACCTGTTGATCACGGAAACATCTCTGAATATGTGCTTTTTGTCCGTCATGATGAAGTCGATCTCGTTTTTGGTAACAGAGTCAGGGCTTAGCCACGTCCACTTCCTGTGCGGCTTCTTCTTAAAGAACGAGTTCATTAAGAAGAGACCCTCCTTCTCTAGAAAGTTGACGAGCATTTGCCCTCTGTTATTCCTACATCCATAACCATGTGGGCCCACTTTAGATTCGTCGCCACTCTGGACTCCCACTTTGGCGTTAAAGTCTCCCATAACAACGTTGAAGTGTGCCTTGGTCGTGTTGTTTAAGGCTTTAGAAATGTCCTCGTACAAATCTTCCACTTCTTCATCCGAGTGTGACGAGGTTGGAGCGTATACCTGTACAATTTTCAGACTATAGCGCTTGGATAGCCGAAGAATCAGGTACGCGACCCTGGTCGACACACTGGAAATTTCTTCAACGTTATTAGAGATGACCTTATTCACATTATGACAAAGAACCCCATATGTACCAAAATTGTAGCTTTATTTTTTCATTTAAATTGAATCCAAGAAAAGGCTCAGTTCCGTTGTCCTATCTATATTTTCGTAGCCACGTCTTATTTTGAACAAAGATATCGACAGCGCGCAACTATGAATGCTATCTCAGTAAATGAACATTCTCTGCAAATATGGACCTACCGATTGCTTGTGGCTCGTTTCGAATTAGTTCTACTGAAACGTTAATAAATCTGGAGGTGGGAAGTCGAACTTGACTTTAATAAATCAAATGATCAATGGTAACCCTTGACTGAAGCAACTGAAGAAAAGTAGGAAGGCTCTTTGGCCCAGCAGTGGGATAAATAAACTGCTTAGGCTGGATTCGACCAAAAGTCATCTTACTCCCAGAGCAGTTATTCTAGTTAGCCAACATAATTCGAAATACAATTGTTTAGAAACCGCAACCGAACATTATTATGTGCATTGTAACGTATAAATTTGGGATTTATTATTTTTTTTATTTAACATTTTTTGTTCCATAACTTGTAACGGAACGCATCTCTGCGGAACGCATTCTGTTGCGTCAGTACCTAGTTGCCAGGTACAAATTTATTTTAAGCTAGATGTTTCGAATAATTGCATTGAAGTTTTAAATATTTTTTAAATAACGAAGCCTATTAGTATCCGCATCGTTTTGTCTAAATTACAGGTATTGTTTTAAAACACAGTTCCTCCGATTTAACTTGTTTTCTTTGATTTCGTTCCTGTTGCGGCGTTGGTTTGCAATAAAATCACCCAAATGTTTTTGCATACATTTTTTGTCTAAATTGTAGTCATTATTTGGTCTCACAATTCTCTCATTTTAACCTAATTGTTCTTCTATTTTCACTCCCAATGTGGCGATGTTTCTGCCACTTTCGGCGTGTTTACGAGGCGGGCAACCCCCATTTGATGTTCTTTTCATTGTAAGAATTCACACAGGATTCGTCCATTTTGATACCGGCGTTTTACATTGAGGCTGCTTTCATGTAGTATAGTGTCTTTTATATCTCAAATTTGGTAAGTTTGCTGTGAAAAGTCTTTCTTTTAGTGCTTGTGCACTAGCCCAAGTGTTTAACCAAACGAATATTGCAGATTGGCGACTGAATTACATACTGCGTACGCGTCGGCACATGGCCTACAATATTATACATTGATTTACTACTAATCAAGCCCCCTGGATTAAACCACAGGTATGCTCTTCCTCAGTACTTTGTAGGAATTCATCTAAACAATATTAATAATTTTTTGTGTAATAAAATATTTTTGTCAAAACTTAAATTCTTATAAAATCAGTCCATTTTCAATTCTAAACCTGTGTCCTACCATTGCAAAACGTTCACAAAGGTGTAACCTACTTATTCTATTAATTTCAAGTCATAAAGTTCAGTAAAACTTGAGTTTTCTTTAAATTAACCACATGTTCTACAACGTTCCGTTGGAACGGTTTACAATATTAGTCTGTAATTGGAGTTTTCTCTCAATTACAGGGGGTTTTCTTCGGGTTTTTCATCTTCGGTTTTTATTTTTCTACTCTTCTACTGGTTCCGTTGGAGCACAGTGTTATTTTACCCATATTGTATTGGAGTACAATATCTTCTACGTTGGACTGCTTTGCCCACGGTTCGTTCGGATCGTTCGGAGCAGGCGTTACCAAGCCTGGAGGCTACTGGCCGGTAAACCTTAGATAGGGGTTTGTCGACGACGCCGAGGTGGCTTTTGGTGACCGCGGGACGGGCGCTTCTGTGTCCCGTGTCGGCAACCTCTCATTTTGTTAGGTAGGGAAAATTTATGCTCTTATAATTATCATTATTCAGTACCATAGCTGAAATCCTATGGTTGGCGCCCTCTCTTCTAGTTAAATATCTAACTTATCAGTATAAATTAATTACAAATACTTAGCATATTTCCAACACACATTTTTAATCGTTTTTCACAATCTTGACCATTCAATTTCAAATCAATTTTTGTATCTCAAGTACCAATAACTTTAATATTTTAAGAAATTAACAATTCCATCTCCGGTAACAACAGTACCTATAATCAATTTGCAATTTCATCTCTTGGAAACCCAGTAGGTACTTAATTTTAATATAGTATCTACACCTACTACCCCTGTATTTGTGCTCTAACCCTAGCTAAGCCGTAGCACTAATTTTACCTATATCTAAGTTTTTTTACTTGAGGGTTATTTCCAATTTTCCATTTACAACCGATAGGAAATAAATACAAGTCTGTGAACCTATTTTCTGGTTTTATTTCATAAGATCCCACAGGTTTCCTATAGGTAGGAATTTCCCCAGGTTACAGCATACAAATTATCCTGGTTATAAGTTGTCATCTTTACAATGTCAAAATATTCAAACAAACAGTAGTTTACTCTCGTGTAAAAACATAATCCCAGTTTGGTCGAATCCAGCCTCAATGGATAAGAAGTAGGATTAATAATATATTATTAGCAATAATTGAATACCTAATGTAACTTAGAATTTTGAGATTGATATTTTTTTACAACTGTAAAAAATCTAAGGTTTAGACAAGAGGCATATTAGACAGAAGCATAGTACAGGATGTTAATAAGTCACGTGACATAATTCAAACCTCAAATTGGTCTGAAACTGTCAAAACGATCGCGTAGGGATTTGTCGCGTGCGGTCTCGTTGAGATGAGAGTGACAAAGCTACTTGCGTGGTCACTAAACTGTCATAGTTGACAGTTTGAAACCGATTTTGGTCGCTATCAAAGATAGAAAATCAAGGGACTGAACTAAGCAAGATAGTAAACACATTTTAGTTGGCATTCCATACGCGATAGTTAGAAAAACCATCGTCAGTTGTTAGATTACTATCAATGGTAATTATAAACCGTATTACGGACGTTTAAAATCGGGTCGCGCTGGTATACACACCGATATAGTGCACACTATCTTGACAAGTTCTGTAAATGAATAAGTACATAGGTACATTTATAACATTTTTGTTGTTTTTTATTCTCTCGCCCTGCTTGACGCGGACTAAAGACAAGACGTCCCAATTTGGACGGTTTCGAGTCTTCACTTTGCGCGCGCTAAAACCATAATCTATTATTTTTAAATATCATTGATTACTATTTCACTTTCAAAACTTTCGTGAGTTGTACTAGACATTATTTAACACACGGGAATTACTCACGTAACAATATCGATTACTATGATTTTTATTGTTAAAAAATCTTTCCACTAGTTACTACGTTTGAACTAAAATAAAGAAAAGTCTTTAAAATAGGTTCTTTTGCATCCCGCCTTATCGCCAACAAAAGTACGTTAGTACTTTCATAGTAAGAACTGTAAACCCTAGTTCCATACAACTTAGCTGTTCCTCTTATTACTTAGTTCTACTTCTGAGGAAGCTACAGAGGCAAATTGGAAAAGTTGAAGGGAAATCTGATCTCGTACCGGACGGCTTTCAGGAAAAATACTTGGATATCCTGTTTATGTTACTGTGGAAGAAGCTAGTTTCTTGAAAACGATAAACGTTTTTGCTGGACGTAAAGACATCCACCACAGTGGTTCGCGCCCAAGACAGAGACAGGAGACTGAGACCAGAGACAGGCTTTGTTTGTATATGAATAATAATTTAAAAAAAAAAAACTGAGATATCTGAAAATTGGAAACAGTAGCGTGAAAATGAGGCATATACTCAGCATACTTCTATCCATACATAGCATACTTCTATAGACCAAAGACAGGCTTTGTTAGAAAGTATAAATAATAATTGAAAAAAAAAAACTTGCTAGCCACTTTCAGGCAGGGAGACTGAATTTCTATGGAGTTGTACACGATACTTTTATCCATACTTATACTCAGCTGTGAGTAGATGCCATATCCACTCACTGCTGAGTATGAGTATGGATAGAAGTATGCTGAGTATAAGCCTCATTTTCATGCCTTTTTTTTCAATTGACAGATATTTACTTATCGAATTGAGTGGAGGAAGGAAAAAGGCCTCTTTTCTTTGCTCAGTGGGACAGCAGGGGCTGATAATCATATTTTTTCCAACCCAATGCTTCTCCGTCGCCTTTACAATACCAGAACACTTAAAATCCGTATTCATATTATAAATGTGAAAATGTGTTTATTTGTTTGTTTATTTGTCCTGCTCGTCAAAACAGCGACGGATTGACGTGATTTTTTGTGTGGAGATAGTTGGAGGGCTGGAGACTAACATAGGCTACTTTTTATCTGGGTACCACGCGAGCGAAGCCGCGGGCAGCAGCTAGTAATACATAAACCGAAACAATATCAACTGTGGATGAAGTAGCGAGCATTCCTGTTTAGCTTTCGTTCTTTCAAAATTTTTATCAAAAAGACGGCCGTGATAAGATTTCTCTTGTTTTCTAAGAAACGATACCTTGCAGTTGCGATTTTTTCTAATTAAGATCTTATTTTGTTTGTTTCAAAGGGTTTCAAAAAACTTCATCACGATTTTTGTGACAACATTGCCACAGGTTCCTTTACAAGTTACGTGAAGTAGATGAAATAAAAGATTTTTATCGAATCTTATTTTTTTTCACCTAACTTTATTAACGTTTTCTATGATACAAGTACCTATGTAGTTTTTTCGTCGAATTCATCATGTCGTGATAGGACTATCCTGTAAAAATAGATATGAGTAGGTAAGTGATTTTTTCATCGAAAATGAAAAAAAATTCAGTGGTTGAAAATAAAAAAAAAACGTAGGTAGTCAAAAAATTATTTTTGATTTTGAAGTTGTTCCTGAATGTCTTTTTTATGTTACAATTTGACCAGCTATATCCACAGGAAAGACATGGTCAATACGTGTAGGGCTGACTAAACCGCGGGTTTCCTCACGATGTTTTCCTTCACAGTTTAGAGCTCGTGTTAATGCGCATATAAATTTTTCGAAACGAAAAATCCATTGATGCACGGCCAGGATTCGAACCCACGACCCTCGGATCGAAAGTCGAGGTACTATACCCCTCGGCCAACACGGCTCAAAAAAATGTTTGTTACACTCGTGAATACAAATACTGAGTGTGCGTACAATTCCTAGTATCATCTAATTGAATGCTAGATTCTAGAACATCCTACCAGCAGCGCGGAAAGACACGTGACGTACCGTGCCATGATATATTAATTTCGCCTGACAAACTTAAGTAAATTGTTGCTCTGCAGAGCAAATATTAGTGAGAATAGGCAATATGCGTCTGATTCAAAAGCGGGTTAAACGTATTTTTCTATGAACATTATGGCTTTAGAATTATGTGTGTCTAATTATTTTTTAATATTATTTCATTTTCGCTTAGAAATTAATAATTAAAAAGTGCAAAAATATAGTGAAAATTTCAAAAAACTTGAAACGCAACGCTATTTGTCACATGTGCTGTGACGTCACACTCCTTCAAACCCGACAGAAAGTTTTTTTTTCTACCTACAAGCGCGTGTAATTGCCGTGAATTGTGACGTCACGTCCGTTTCAAGTGCCTGAAAATGTTGGTAAATTTTAAAAATTATTTTTGTTAAAAAATTTTAGTTTTTCGGCGCTGGAATTTTTGTTACGGTTATTTGACGATATAACCTATCGTATAAAATCATAAAAAGAAATTGTGGGAGTTCCTTATTGTGCAAAAGTTTCACTTCGAGACATTTTGTTCTGAAGATTTGTCTGTATCTAAAATCACAAAGTAAAAAGTAAAAATTAATTGCTTGAAATACAATGTTGTACATAGATAATTTTTTTGTTCTGTTCTGTGTTCTGCCATTTAATAGCTAACTTTTGTAACATCTAAGCATGTACCTATCAAATATGTATCTGCATTATGACTTTATACCCCTTCAAAGGATTTAAGACGTCTTGCGACGTTAAAGAGCTTGCAACCTGTCTGCAATAATAATACATAGGTATATTCATTTTGAATTTCCTTATTCTGAGAGGCTTAGAAATAGGTATTTAAATCGTTAAAATTAGTTTATTTGTTTATTTGAACCATTAGTTTAGTGGTAGAGAGTATTAGAACATTTTTGACGTGGATTCGAATAAAACTGCCTCAATGAATTTTTCTCGTGAAAAAAATCAACAGACCTGTTTCCTTCTAAACATTCTCAAAGACATGTATATCTACATTTAATCTTCCTTTTCTTCCATTATGAATCGTATGTCAATGAGCTTAAAGTTCATATAGCTTTGAACGTCAAAATAATCTGGTACAGGATTTGTCACGGCCAGCGTTTCCGAGGAGTTGGTCATTAGTGTATCCTGCTGTCTTCATTCGAAGGTGGAACTACGGCTTGCTAATTGGTGTGGCCTAGTTCTGCCTGTTTAGTTTCGGATATAATTATAAATTAGTTTCTTGAAAATATTCAACATTTATACTATCTATACTTCTATACTAATTATATGAAGCAAAAAAGTTTGTTGGTTTGAATGCGCTAATCTCAGGAACTACCGGTGGGATTTGAAAAAATATTTCTGCTTTTGAAAGCTAAACTTTTGAGAAAGGCTATATAGGCTACTTTTCAGCATCATCATTATCATCCATCACTACGGGGGCAACGCCGCGAGGGCGCTCCTAGTTGTATGACAAATGTTGAGATGTTTGTTCTGTGTCTGGGTGTTATAAAGTACCTACAATAAGTATGTTTTTACAAAAATATAAGTACCTTCTTATAAGTATTTCATTAGCTTTCTGCAGTGCGATTCAGGCTTCCGAAAATGCATCCGATTCGATGATTTTCTTTGGAAAGTTGTCACTTTTAAAATTCGGAATACATTCCGAAAAAGCTTGCATTACACAGCTGGTTCCCATAGTACAAGTTTTGCTTAGTTTGGGGCTAGATCGCGCTGTGTGATATGTCCACCAATATTTATTTGTTTATTTACCGAGTTGTATCCGGGTATTTATCACGTAAACGAGTATTCTTAGGTATTCTTTGTATGAAAGTCTATGAACCAACAGTCACTACATCAAAACCTCGACAGCTTGCGACCCGGCGACGTTAAGAAGTTGATGTAGTGAGGGTTGGTTCATAGAATTCCATACAAAGGACATCTAAAAGCACAAGGCGATGTAGTGCGGTGCTGGTGCCGAGTTGATCTAAACAGCTGTGACCTTTACACTTCGAAAAAAATACTCAAACATTAATAGACCCATACGCTTTTACCTAAGTCTTTCACAATAAAAAACAGCTTGCGTTACTACTCTATATTTTTCCCTCGAGGTCGCTGCATACATAACAGGATAAAACCTCGGACGGGACGGAGACGTGACGTGCATCGTTTATAACATCGTCCTTAACACAGAACACTAAGGTCCTTAACGATGTTTTTTCACCTTCCGTCCCGTCCCGTCCGATTTCTCGTTACGTTTATTTTGTTACTATATTTTTAAATGAAACGATGTCAAGAGGTGTGTCAGGATTATAGCAAGTGGAAGTCCATGGTCTCTACCTACACCTATGGGAAAGAGGCATGGTTTTTATGAATGCATGGATCTACGATGTCAAGAAATCGTCACGTTCCGTCTGGGGCGAGAAAAATCACGTTACGTATACCTTAGACAGCCGATATCGTTAGTAAGATCGATGTTCATGCATATTCACCGCACGGACACAATTAGTTACTAGTTTCAGCAAAACTTACTAATAGCTAATTATTAATGCCTTAATGCCTTTATCGGTGTAATGTGTGTAATAAATCTGATAAGTAATTCGTGTGAGGTTGTTCATCTCTTAGTTCTGTTTGTAGATTATGAAGTCACCATTTGGGACTTAAATAACATGTTTTCATTGAAGAATGTATTGAGAGTGAATGAGGCGAAAGAGGTACCTATACCTATCAGACTGCACTACTTACCTACAATCACTATTGCTATAGATAACATATAAAATGTATGGGAATTATACCTAATTTAACGACGATAGCTCAAGACGATTAGCGATGATAGAAAGAGATTCGATACGAAGCGCTTGTGATTTGGCTATAGGGCAATAAGATCATAGCAAGTAGAAATTTGTGGTCTCTGCATACTCCAAGAAAGAAGCGTGATTTTTTTATGTATGTATGTATAAACTACGTTGTAGTAAGTATCGTGTAATGTCCGAGGGGTATAGTACCTCGACTTTCGATCTGAAGGTCGTGGGTTCGAATCCTGGCCGTGCATCAGTGGATTTTTCGTTTCGAAAAATTTATATGCGCATTAACACGAGCTCTAAACGGTGAAGGAAAACATCGTGAGGAAATCGTGAGTCAGCCCCACACGTATTGACCATGTCTTTCCTGTGGATATGACTGGTTAAGCTGAGAGGATGGTGTAGGTGCTGGGCAAGCCTACTCCATCTCAACATTGTCCCAGGTACTACAGTGTCCGGTTAAGTGTAGGCAAAGATTGCCTCCTGACACTGTATAAAATTTATACAGTGTCAGGAGGCAATCTTTGCCTGCCTCTTTGCCTTTAAAAAGTTTTTTTGTAAAGGCCTAAGTAAGTATCGTGTAAAGTGTTAAACTGAATGGTCCATGTCTAGAGATTCCAATTTATACAGGATTTATGTATACTCTATATAATCAACACCGCGAGTAAACCCGTAGACAAAAGCTCATAGACATAAGCAGTACTTTTTCAGAGCCGTGTTGATATGACGGCTCCCGATACTCGTTAGTGGGATCGATTCTCATGCATATTCATCTCACGGACACAATTAGCTGGGCCGTAGTTTTGTCCGGACCGCCAATTATATTTCAGTCGTCGAGCTTTTTACGATTTTCATAGCCAAGTGCCGACCAATCTGCAACTGATTATAGTTGGCTGGTTGTTTCTTGGTCTGTGTGGTTTAAAACTTAGGCGCGGGACATACAGAAAAGACGTAAGACGAGGACGCGTCGCAGACATATGTCTCTTCCGCGTCCCTTTCATAGAAAATGTATAGAAGCGTCGCGCCGCAAAACATACAGAAGAGACGGGGCGCCGTCACATTTTGTATGAAAGGGACGCGGAAGAGGCAAATGTCTGCGCCCAGTCTCTTCTATCTGGCCTGCGCCTTAGGCATTTAGGCATTACATTATCAGTTCTTGATAATACAATGAGGCAACCTGTTTGACAAGATAAATGTTTACATTCAAATTGTTCGTTTGAAAAGATTTGCTTAGTATATTAATATTGTAAAAAACAAAATGAAACTTAAGCAGTAGCCTAGACTAGAACTTTAAGTAAAACCAACCAACACACCCATACCCGGAGCAAATAGTATATCTGCACATAATTGGAAATGGTTTTTTAGCTGCAGGAATCGAACTAGTACCTTTTAATTCTCAGCCGAGCACACGCTCACTAAGTTACCGGCGAAGTCATTACATAATTTTTGAGCCCTAACAACTTACTGCGACAAGATAAGCATAATTTATTATTTTCATAATTTTCTACAATCAAGCGCGTATCTCTAAATCCCCATAATGACCCTTAAATCCTACCCTTTTGCATAAACTTTGATTTCTATACGATTTGGAAATGAAAACACACCGCTACCGGTGTGTTCTTGTTCATTGTGTCCGATCCGAATCCGATTTGATCAATTTTGACTTTTGACTGACTGCTCTACTTATTAACTCTTCTCAACTTCTGTCAAAATTGAAACACCGTTTAAACTATTGCATATTTTTTATTAGATAGTGATGAATAGTGAACAGGGTGAATCTTCAGCATTGTTTAACGAGTGTTCAAGTTGAGAGGAGGATAAGTAAAGCCCTGAATGTTTACTTTTGACGACCTCTGTGGCGCAGTGGACGCGCTAAATTAATAGTTTTATGATCATCTTAATAATTAGAAATTTTGAAATATAAATGTTTATAAAACATGTGTTAAGTTTTACCATGTTATTCAATGCTAAAGGCTTCCTAGAGCTCAGCTGGCTGTTGCCTGTCGCTATCTATTTTCATTAACTTAAGTGACAACCAAAAAACATAAGATTGTTTATAAAGCCTTGATAGATTGATAGTTTAATATTCATAAATGTCCAGCAATATTTTTATAATTTATTATTATTTTATAAAAATATAAATAATAGGGTTAGCATTATATCGATGTTAATCTGTTTTCCCCGTGCAACACACAAACAGTCGCCAGCATATTTTGTCGGAATCGGATCAGACGCAGTGCGTAACACCCTAACCTTAACTCGTAGGTGTATGTAAATCGTGCCTGGATTCCTGGCTGTACAATAAAGGCCCAGATTTCTGTTGATCCGTCGTCCGGGTCGAGCCAAATGAAAACGGTACGGACGAGGGAAGTAATTTCGATTTGGAAAAACAGGTGTACAGTTTGGGACAGAAGTGATTTAGACGAAGTTTATTAAGATAATATTCTCTTAATAAGAATAATGCAATGGTAATATAAGAGTATTATACGTATGGAATACTAACTTGTGCAAAATGTGGGCACGTTCTAAACATATTTAGACATACCTCTTACTAGGTACCCCTTGACCATCTTCAAAGGATTTGAGGCTTCTATTAATAAACTCCGCTCAACTTCTATCAAAGTTGCACCACGGATTTAACTATTGTCATCCTTTTTTGTTAGACAATGACAAATTAGGATGGCAATAGTTAAATCCGTGGTGCAACTTAGACACAAGTTGAGCGGAGTTTATTAATAGAGGCCTTAATGTCTAACATTAGTTTCATATTTTTTTTATAAAAACTGATCAGTTACTAAATAAAAGATACGCACTGCGGATTCTTATAACAACGATAAAATTATACACAAACAGAGTTGTTCCTTCTCTATCAGGTTTTGTCGCCAACTGTACCAAAATCGTGTTTGTTTTGTAGATTCGATAAGGATTAAAAAGCGGCTTTCGAAGTGTTGTACAAGTGGTTTTATTTTGTTAGGTAGAGTATTTTTTTTTCGATTTGTTTCAACCGTACTTTTATATTGTTTTTATTGAACTGCGCGTTTGATATTGCGTTGCCTTTTCGACTGGAGTTTTTGAATAGATACCCACTATCTAAACAATTGTTGGATTTTTCAAGCCTTGTAACTAAACTGCTATTCAGTTTTGCCATGGATTCCCTCAACAACAATTCATTTTGTGGATAAAACATAGCCTTTGTAGTTTAGTTTTTAGTCGATGCCACGCGTGCGCTGCCGCTATGTTGCATCATCGCCAGGTCCAATAGTGGATACGTTCACGCTCCTGGAGCGTACTTTTACAATATGGGTATTTGTTTTAGATGCTATTTTGCCTGATGATTCAGATTCACAGATGCCCTTGCATTCCATTTAATTTTCATCACCATTATGACAACATCACTTTCTTATAACTTAATTGGTGGTCAGTATGCGGCTGCATGCACACGCAATGCAGTACATTGACAAAGATAATATTGTTTCAAGGCATTTACGGCAAGTTGTGCATATTTTCTTAGTGAATTTGCCAATGAGCATTTCTCGGCCACTAAGACACCATTAATATCTTGTTCATTAAATATTATACTAGGTACAAAAATAATGGTTACAAAAAGGGGTACATATGAAAAGACCGAAAACCGAAATGCCGATGCTTGAAATAGCGAAATTCAATATATCGAACAGTTGAAATGTAGAAAGCTCGATTGATAGAAGTTTGTAAGATCAAAAGCTAAAAGGCAGAATCTTCGACTAACAGAACAGAAGACTTCGACTAATCACAGTAAGCAAACAGATAAATAGAATAAACTGACCATAAGAGGTAAGGCATGTTCATAGATCACTATCAGACATAACCTTCCCCAAGACCCGTGACACAAACCTCTTTACTTATGAAAGATGTTTAAAGTTGAACACTGGTTAAACAACGTCCTGTCTCTATTCGTCACTATCCACAAATTAAGACAGGATGTCGTTTAACCAGTGTTTAACTTTAAACATCTTTCATAAGTCAGACCCAAAGTTCAAACAATTGAACAAACCAAACAAACCAGTTCACTTTAATCAGCAATTTGAGCGAACGAATGGGTTAATTCCACCCGCCGCGGCACTAACTTAAGCATCATAGTCCATACATCGACTAAATAGTGTAATTTTATATAATTGTACGGCGTCGTGACACGATAGACCACACTATATATCAGATAGTGTGCCTGGGACGTTTGCCGCTTATAAACATTATTACCCACTGAGTTGGTGGCCTAATTTGAAAGCTGAACAAAATGTGCTGAATTTTGTTCTCGTGGAAAACCAAATTTCATCCGTACTGTATCTCGGCACAAGGTACTGACACGGCTGGAGACGGCAAATGGAGCCAATTCATCATGGAGTGGAGACAACGGTTCGGAAAGAGGAGCGTTGGCGTCTGCCAACGATGATTGATGATTATAATTTTTAATTTTTTTATAGTGTTAAACCACACTTTGGTATTTCATTAGAAATGAAAAATCTTATCAAAATTTTCAATTCCGACGTGATTCGAACCCGCAATGATACAAGCGATCCTCCTTAAGCCGGAGTGCCTTACCAATTAGGCCACGGAATCCTTATTACGTCAGGTTGAAAATCTTGATAAGCTCATATTGATCGATTGAAAATTTTGCTAAGACTTTTCATTTGTAATGATTGATGATTGTTCAATCAGCCCGATGGTTCGACGACATAAAAGCATCCGGGACAGACTGGACCAGGAAGACCAGTGATAGAGTGTGGAAGAATCAAAATGCCCTGCAGTGGGTGAATTATTATCCTGAAGAAGATTATCACGATCTCACAGACTAACATTTAAGATTCTCTAGAGATATCAAAAAAAGTAGGCAAATAAATAATTAGGAATTGTCCAAGTTTTGATTTTCTGCTTTATTAGTGCAATAAAAGTTTATTTATTTTGTTCAAGCAACTTCTTTAATTTATTTTCATTTAATTAGATGAACAGAAGAGGCTAGAATGTTTATTATTTAAACTAGCTGACCCGGCAAACTTCGTATTGCTTCAAGCATAAATGGAGAGAAGCATGAAGGAGAGAAGCAGAGAAGCAATCATCGAAATTATTATAATTATTATTCGAAGATTATCCTGTCAAAAATTTAAATTCTTCTTGCTACTTGCTGTAGGAATATTTTTTTGAAATGAAGTCGAATACTTTGGATCGAAGACTAAATTTTGAGACATTTTTAAACACAATCACTTTTAACTTGTCCCAAACAACATTAGCTGCTCTTACCAATTTGTGTTAGGGCGTATTAAGGGTATGAGACAAGCGTAAAACGACGTAAGTTGTGCTTCTTATAAATATTTGCTCTATTTCATGGGAATTTACGTAGCAAATTTGTCTCTGGAGCCTTGGAAACTGTATGCCATTTAGATAGCTTAAATGAAAAAGATCCGAAGAATGAATGAAATCGAGCAGAGATTATGATGATGCTGAAGAAAATGATAACAAACATAATCACCTCTAATGTTATACAGGTAAAAATCGGCTCATGATGGGATGTTACAATCTTCCAAGCAAGGTTCCAAGTAAACTATCAGTCAGTTAAAGCAAAGAGTTTCGCGCACACGGCTTTCACCAACGTGTGTATCATTAATTTATTATTCAGCTGTCATTAGTAAGAGTTATTGATTAAATTTTCTTGTTTAGCATCTATAAGATAGGAAGCAATCCAACAAAAATTTTCTTGAGAAAAGGTGAAAGGGTTTAAGAACTTAGTATGCTTTATTCATTTATACTCGTACTTTGGAGTACCTGCTCAAATAAAAAATATATAAATAAAATAAAAATAATTTTCAATTGAGCTCGTTCTCATGGTCACAAAGCCAATTTAATCGGCGCGATATAAACAAAATTCAACTTGTCCCCATTCAGGCGACATTGATTTTCTTGTACAAAAACAAAATCAATGAATATTCATCGAGTTTTTGCCCAAATGCTTGATGAGAATTTCCAATCAAAATGGACGCTGGACAAAAGTACAATTCCAGGAATAAAACTATTGGGAATCAAGGTATTGTGGGTTTTTCTTTAAGAACCACGTGGTCCATATGTTCCAAAAAACTTCGGTAACTTCCAATCTGGAACAGGATGAGCATTTAATAGATAGTTTCTTAGAATATATTAAGTAAAAAATTGTTATATTGGAAAAGAGATCATACCTATAGAAACACTTCAAAATGTATAGGATTTGACGTTTCAAGTAGATGAGTCACGTGGTCAGAACGTCAATTCCTATACATTTTGAAGTGTTCTATTCTACAGCGACGATAGATCGTTCTACAGCGACGATAGATCGTGTAATATGGCTAGGGCCTCTGATTAGCTACTGATCTGAAAGGTATGAGCTGTCGTAAGAATGTTTTATGTAACGCAGATGGCGTTAAATATTTTGTTTTTTTGGTAGTTACTCCCTACATAGCGGTCTATTGAACACATTCTTTTTGTATTGTATTGTATTGTATTTAACCTATAGGTACTGTCCCACTGCTGGGCAAAGGTCTCTCCTCGAGCTTTCCACTCTTTTTGATCCAACGCCAATTCCCTCCACTGGTCATTGATGTTGTCCAGCTCGTCTCACCATCGCTTGCGTGGTCTGCCACTGCGCCGCCTCAATGTCTCAGGGCTCCACTCAGTGGCTAGTTTGGCCCACAGTTCATCAGGCATACGGCAAACGTGTCCCGCCCAGTTCCATTTTAGTTTGCCAAATTCTTTTTGACTTTGAACAATTATTCTTATTCGATAAAAATGTGAAAAACTTACCAAAAAAATGCTTCATCGACATTCGAGTAATGACTAAGCACTGCCATATTTGGCCGGCTTCCTGCCCAATTCTTTTATTCATGGGCACATTACATTCTTCAAAGGGATGAGATCAAAGTCCTGAAACGTGTGAATCGAGTTTGGCAGTGTGGGTCGAGCCTTCGTCATTATAGTCGAAGGCTTTCTACAATCGGAGGTTTCACATTGGGGCTATTTCTAATATATTTTTAGCATGGACCGGTCGAAAACTTTATTATTATTGGTATAACTTTATCGTGAAAAACCAACATTATAAATTCAATTGTCTCAAAAATTTTTTTTAATAAGTAGTTTTATTTTAAATGATTTTATTTAACTTCACTTATATGTATCTTTGTATGTCCTGGAATTTTGCAATCAATATTTCACCCACTTCCACTGAAGCTATCGGGCTGAAATGCACACCTATAGATTCTCGGTAACAATGCAGTATTTAATTTTGGCTTGCCAAACAATTTTTACTCGAAAAAATGCAAAATTAAAGTGACAATTACCTACTGTAAATACTCGTATTAGGACAGATTTAGTCAGACAAAATCATAGTTTTCGTAAATTTTACAACATGTCCTCTAAATCTATTCTCTAATTATTCTTTTTTCTATCTATTTTCATTTGGATTCTTATTGTTCTATCTCACGAAGTCCGTTTGGTCTTAATTGTGTGTGTAGATGCACATGCACGTTGTTTCTGTGTGCGTGGGCCGATTCTGAGCGCTTACGCACACAAAAACAACGTGCATGTGAACACACACACACAATTAAGACCAAACGGACTTCGTGAGATAGAACAACTGTACAATAACCAATCAGGTAGTGAAAAATGTAATGTTATATAACCTTTTTTTCCTGAAACTTATAAAAAATTAACGGACTAAAAACTAAATTCGAAAAAACCCTGCTCCAGTGTGAAACCCCAATATAAATGACTCGCGGACAATACTGAAGCGATTCTTTTTGACAAAAACTTGAATTTCCAGATTCCCGATGATTTCCTTTGTAAAATCTTTTATCTTTTGAATGTGACGTCATAATGAGGCGCTCTTTGTCGCGCGTCGCGAATTTGCAGCCATTGTATTGGAATTAGTAGGATTTTGTTTTGCGAAATTCCTTGGCGTTTTTTGGACTTTATTTCAATAACATTTAAAAAGGCAGCGTAAATGTTTGACGATATAGCACAATAGACAAAAGGACTACCTCTACCTGGAACCCTGTAAATGAATTACGACTTTATTATGAACAAAAATATTTAAAAAATTACTCCGACCGGCGACGTGAGCATTGTTGGACGAGTTAAAGATCGTGATATTGAATCTTAGTCGTGCGTAGTTTGCGTTTAAAAAAAAGAAGAACACAGTAGTAGTAGATATAATTATTTAGATAATGTCTCTTTAACTATCAATATACGTCTACAATGGGTCTGGGTATTTTCTATGTATATTATGTATGTATTTACAAAAAAAAATGTATTTAAGTAGTATATCAGTCATGTGGTTCCCATAACACAAGCTCTGCTGAGCTTGGGGCTACATGATGCTGTGTGAAATGTCCAGCATTATTTATTTATTTACAATTGCTCTTGAATATACTTGGTCTGAAAATGTCTACCGTACCTAGAACAATCCGGTGCGATTCTGTTTTTTCTTTTCTGTTTCATTTACAAAGTGATGAAAACCGTTAAAGTTAACTAAAACCGGTCCAATAAAAGCGAATGCGATTTCTGTCTGGAATTCCAATAGGATTCATCAGAACTCGTTGGAATTCTTTTTCGCTGACCAGCGGTAGAACAAACTTAATATTTTTGTTACCGAGTGTTATTTCAATAGCAGTTTTGAATTTTGCCAAAGCTAGAAGAAATGAGTTTCCATGCTTTAGAGGGCACATTAACACGTTCAGTGCGGTACAGGACATATATGGGTTGTACGCGACTTTCTTCTGGTGCGGAAGGTAAAATTGTAGTTTTACCGCTGGTGCGGGGGCTATTTCTATACGAAATCCTTTATGTAAAAAAGAGTCAAGTATACTTTTCTGTAGCTTATTAAAAATATAAGCAAAATTTGCCATAAAATTGTACAGGACACATATGGGTAGTACGCACTTAAAAGCAATTTTCGTAATTCTGTGCGTTACCGTACATATATGTCCTGTATCCGCAGACCCGGTGTCGCGCTGATTTTTACAGTAGTGCGGAGCAATCCCTATCTTATTAGCACGTCATTTGTCGATTATTACATTAACGCCAAAATTAAGCGATCTCATAAAATGTTATCGATGGTCGCAATTTAATTGAGGATTGAAAATCATCAACATCCTAACCCAGTTATTAAAAAAATCAATTGCCGCATGTATGTTCCCGCATTACTTGAGAACGGCTTGACTGATTTGACTGATTCCTTTTTTGTTTTGTTTGTAATTGTACGGACAAGGCTTTTATAAATTAAAAATTTGTAAGTGCATACTTACAAATAGAGGTAGAGGTAGAGGTCTGCGCCGAACAAAATTGACCAAGGATGTACCAAAAATGAGTCCTGCATATACTTCCACCAGGACCATAAATCCATGCCGGGGTGTTTAACTTAGCTTGTAATTTAAGTAAATGAAGTTTTGTTCATATTCAGAGAAATAAATGCTCTTTATCGATATTGATTGTTCAAAATACGGTTAGAACATCACTAAACTTGTGTAAAGGACAAACGTTTTGACCCTATTTTCAGTGCGGTACAGGACAATTGTGGTGAGTATTTAGTTTTAGGTATAGCTTCTAAAGTATTCACCAGATCCCCGTCCTGGCTTACCATATGTTAGATAAGGTTATGATTTACCCAAATAATTAAAAAAACAACATTAAATTACGAAATTCATGAAATTATAGGCATTTCAAAAAAAACATAATACAGGACATATATGTCATGTACCGCACCAGGAGTAACTCTCGTACCTACCATAAATGTCCTGTATCGCACTGTCTGAAAGTCTTGCAAATACGGTCCCGCACCGAACGTGTTAAATTTTTTTTTTGTTAACAAAAATCTCAGCTGATGGTAAGTGACGATGTGGCTGACGATGGAATACAAAGGTCTAGAAGACACTTATTCACGTTGACTTGAAGAGACCCAGGGTTATAGTTTTCGGGGAAAACAGAAGCCGGCAGCGAGTTTCAGACCTTAGCAGTGCGAGTGAATTGTCTGTCTCGGCTAAAAACTATCTAAGTTATAATAAGATGTCTTCAGGCAGTCATATTGCCATTATTAGTGTTTGCCATATCCGGCAATGGGCCCGATTAATTATTCTTAACCAAAATAAATATTTATAGGCACGTCCAAATATTTGGAAAGAGTTAACATTCTAGTAACAGATTGCAAGACCATCGCCACTATTAGATAGCTAACTCACTATTTTTCTTTCACCGAGTTAACCGTACAAATACATTTTTCGAAACTCAAAATTCAATAATGCAGGGCCTGGATTCGAACCGCGGGCAGCTGCTAGTAAGTCATAATCGAAACCGAGTACTTATTTCACGATTACAGGCCTTCACGTGGCTTCGGAGAACTATTTTATAGCTCTATTTAGAATCTACCGGATCAGTAAAAAGCAATTTTAGATATCAAACAAGTATTTTATTGATCCAGTATCGGCTTTAAGTGAAGATCTGTTTATCAATATTTGCGCTCGATCTTTGAAGTCTGAATGCTGGATTTGATAGCATTTGTTGCCGAAGCCTAGATTATTTCTGTTTACTCATAAACTAGCATTCCACTTTGTACGTGCTTAAGTCTCTGTTATTCATAATGGCCGGCTTCATTTAATATTTGGCTTTAAAGGTATCTCTTTTTATTGACATGAGAGAAACGAAGACCGGACGAACTCAAAGAATTTTTTCTTTGTTTTCAAAAAGACTGATTCTCAATGGCCTACATTTGAGAACTTTTTGGCCCCATCGGCCATCTGTTCTGTGTGCTATATGGCCTGCCCATTGCCACTTCAAGAATTAAGATAAGATAAAATTATTTCTTCTATTTACTTACACAAACTGTCGCAGCCCCATGCGCTGGACCGACCAAATCCGCACCATCCTCGACACTCAGCTCCACGACGCCATCCATGTCGCATCGGATAGGATGAGATGGAAAAATCTAGTGTCGGAGAAAATTTTAATGAGAGGTCACTCAGACATGAGGAAACGAGGAATAGAAAGAGACTTACACAAACTCTCGAAATTCGCAATCCTTCATTACAATATTAATATAGATAATCTTTTACAGATGTAATCCAGGTTTGGTCGGCGCCGGGCGGCGAGACCCGGTTGCCTTGCGACCTGGCCGCGCCGACGCGAGACGTCGCCATGATGCTTTGGTTCAAGGATGGAGACAGGATGCCTATTTACACGTAAGTCACTTCACATCCTAAGCTTGGCGCAAACGGGCCACCGACCCCAGTTATTTCTTAAACCTGAATTACACCAGGGCAACAACGTGCGACAGTGCCGCATGCTACATATTGTGACATGTGGCATCTTGTGGCATGCTACATATAGAAATCATTTGAGCATTAGTGGCATGCGGCAGCCTATTTTACGCCGAGGCAACATCGTGCTTGGGTCAGTCTGCCAAATGACGCAAGGTGTTGCCATATCGCTAGGTTCTTGCCACAATGTGCGACATTTTTAGGGTTCCGTACCTTAAAAGGTAAAAAAAGGAACCCTTATAAGATCACTTTCTTGTCCGTCTGTCCGTCTGTCCGTCTGTCCGTCCGTCTGTCCGTGTGTCACCATCGATTATCTCAGGAACGGGTAAAGCTAGCAAGTTGAAATTTATACCATATACTAAAGTCTATAGTCCCTATTGTGAGTATAAAAATCAAGGTCCTGAGTCAACACTATAAAAAGATATAGGCAAATTTAGGTTTTCGTGAAAGCTTGTGAGTACCAAAACTTACCTTAATTATCAACTTTTTTTATTTTTCGGAATTTTTCCTTTACTTGTGCTGGAAGACCTTGCTTGTAACCAAAATTGCAAACCAAAATTCCCGTTGACCTAGAATAACAAAATTTGGGAAAAAGCAAGGTCTTATAGCACAAATAAAGGAAAAATTCCAAAAAGTTAAAAAAGTTGAAAATTAAAGGGTGTTCCCATACATAGTTGACGCCAATTAAAATTGTCCTCCGAGTTGTATGGGCGCTCATACAATTAAGCGGACTAGCTTAATTGGCACCATGGCTAGGTACGGAACCCTCGGCGTACGAGTTCGACTCGCACTTGACCGGTTTTTTATTCTGTAGCATGCAGCCTTGTGGCATGCCGCAATGCCGCGCAGTGTTGCCCCGGTGTAATCCAGCCTTTAGGTTCGCATAGAGATGTTCCTCAATAGATTTTCGGATTAGCAAAAATAATAATTTGACTGGAACTATTTCATTCAAGCTCTTTTAAAAACGAGAGGCTAGTCAAAGGCACGACAAATAAATATATAGCATAATCTTATCATGCCCACGATGATAACATTCCAAACGTGACAAGTGGCAAGCCCATCGTCGCCTACTAAAATACTGATGTTTTTACCTCACGATGTTTTCTTTCACCGCTTAGAGATCGTGCCAGTTTTAAACCTGCATGAATTTATAAGAAAAAATAATTTTGCACGACCTGGATTCGAACCTACTGATCGCAAGTCCCACTCATTCAACATGGTTCTAAAATAATATTCCTTCAATAAACTCAGAAACAATTAAACATAATCAATTCCACTTCGGTAGTACTCAGTTGGAAGTGTTGGCATAAAGAGATTACGATAGCAATAAATTTATAATGAATGACCAATTATCGACTGGATTCCATCGGCACCATCAGTCAATTCATCATTACCACGGAATGGATATTACTTTTTCATAATTTTGTTTAATTTTCTTTGTGATATCCATTTTCAATATTGAATCAGCGGGATGGTAATTTGATAGCTGGTGAAACAATGAGTCATTAAGTTAATGCAATGCTTTTCAATAAAATTTGGCTGCGAAATTGGTGTCTCCGTTAATTAAAGTAGGTATAATCAGGAAAGTTATGTTCCTACAATAATTATCTACGTAGCACTTTGATCTAAGTATATTGACTTCTTCTTCAAGTGCCTCTCCAACTAGTGAAGGTCGGCTATCAGCTGCTGGAATCTTTCTCGGTCTTTTGCCAGGTGGAACAGTTCAGATGCACTGGTCATTCCCGGCCACTCTTGAATGTTGCGGAGCTACGACTTCTTTCTTCGACCAACTCGTCTTTTGCCAGGAACCTTGCCCATCATAATTAATTGCAGAAGCTGATATCTATTATGCCGAAGCACGTGACCGAGATATGCAGTTTTGCGTTTCTATATTGTTTCTATATTGACTCAAACCCCAAAATAAGCCTACATCACGTCTCACGGAAGACATTTCTATCAATGTAGAATTGAGTTTCAATGTACCCAGCTATTCTACTCTATAAATCAAAACATGTGTGTGTCGAGCGAATCCCCAAGTGTCAATAATTTAGTACTACTCAGTACAAAACGAGCAACTGTCACCCGGGAGAGCTCTGGGCAATCCATCAAACAAAAATTTCGATGTAAAGCATGTATTCGATTCACGTGGTCCAACAGTGTATTTTTCAGTCCATTTTTCAAATAGTGTTATAAAGGAATCCTAGAGTGTTAATATACCACAATATATATTTTTTTAAACCGGTTATAGGTACTTATAATCAATCATGTTAAGTTTTCACGTGAAAACGCTAACCGCTATGCTGCTCGTGACGTCACTGCGCTGCCGCTGGTAAAACACTTGAAAAATTTCGAAATTACACACAACACATTAAGACATTAGGCTAAGTAGGTACTAAGATGTAACTAATGCACGTTCAAGTAGCAATAAATGTATATAGGTATATATATTTTTTATTTCATTTCATTAGCTTGGTTAGGATTGGAATAACGTCACGACGGATGAAACCAAAGATAACATATTCTTGAAATTGAATAACTTACTTAAAAAAATTAAAATGTATTTTTATGAATATAAATCAACATTATTTTGTTAAACTTTTACAAAACCTATTATTTATACGTATTTTTTTTTCTGAAGTCTCACTTTCTGTTAGAATATTTAAGTGTAAGTATATGATTAAATGTGAACATAACAAAAAAACCAGTTGTTAAATGACTAGGATTCGAACCACAACCTTCGGATTGAAAGTCAAGGTCGTGTCGAGGCATTATCCTACTCGATCAACACGGCTTCTTCGAGGAAAAGTGATGGGAAATCTCTAAGGACTGAATACATAATACAAAAAAGCTCTCAAAGTATTTTTCTCTCTTGCCTTAAAATAGTGTGTCAAAATGAATCGCCCTGTAGGTCTGGGTAGTCAAACTATGTTGATCTTTGTCCTAGAGTTTGAAGACGATTAATAATGTTCCGGGTGTGCTTTAGAGACGACACGTACAGACTGAAAGACAGACGTGCATTGTAGTTGTGTTGAACAGTGTCGACATGAATAAACCTATTGTTCTATTTACATAATTTTGAACTCTGATTATTACTTTTTAAATTTCAGTAACAAGTAATTTTAATAGCCTAATGAAACACATTTTTGTTTTTTTAATTTTTTGAACAATAGGTACATAATAATAATATAACATAGATAAGTATATAGATGCCTACTTTCATTAATACTTAATTATAAGATAAGATAAGTAATTTATTTAGGCTGGATTCGACCAAACTGGATTAAGTTTTTACTCGAGAGTAAACTTCTGTTTGTTTGAATAATTTGACATTGTAAAGTTGACACCTATATCATATAACCAGGATAATTTGTATGCACATAATAACGTTCGGTTGCGCTTTCTAAACAATTGTATTTCGAATTGAGTCAGCTAATTATGTACTCTGCAGGGCAATTCTACTAGATGACAACGTCAATCATTCCGCTGCGTTTTGTTTCGATCTCTTAAATGTCAGCCATTTGGTGAATAGTAGAATGGCTTTTCAAAAATTTGCTCTGCCAAAGTCCAAACCTCACCACAACTGAGTCGTTTGTCATTAGTAGAATAGGAAACAGTCGAAAATCTAAGGTTTAGTTGACGTTTTGCTTGTGGTTGATAAAAGGTTTGGTAGTAGAAACGCCATCCGAGTAAGATGACTTTTGATCGAATCCAGCCTTAATCATCTACAAACGTCATTATAACATAGTTTAAACAACCCCTCTACTCATAAAATTCTGTTAAAATTGAAACACCGTTTAAGCTCATAAGAACATGCATGCAAACTATAACTTTATATGTAAGAAGTGACGACATAAATTCCTTCGCAATTTAACGGCAGCAAACTCCCAGCAACAGTCTAAGTAATTTACTAAGAACCCACTTAGTATTAGTTTAAAGATAAATGAGCACTGACTGTGCCACTTGGCAGCGATTCATCACCTCGTCAAACGTCCGGGGCATGCGTTCATTAATTACGTTTTGTTTGTGAATTAATAATGCGAGAGGAATAGGCAGAGCACTAGTTTTGAGGTTATCAAGATAAGCGTTATGTCAATGTGACACAAAAAATAAGCAACGGAAAATTAACTACCTGCTGACCGTGCCTTCGCTCACGTGGTACCTGGATAAAAAGTAGCTTAGAGCTGGAGAGTACTCCTGCCCTCCAACTATCTCCACACAAAAAATCACGTCAATCCGTCGCGTCGCTCTGTTTTGACGTGAAAGCAGGACAAATAAACAATCAAATAAACACACTTTTACATTTATAGATAGATAGATAGATTTATAATATGGGTACGGATAAGAATTTAATAAAGCGTTTAATGAACTAAATTCATTATTATCATAATTATCGCGTGCGTTTCTTTCCACTGCTGGGCATAGGCTTTTCTTCGCTTTTGCCAATCTTTCAAATCTTCCTATTTTGACTTTTTTTTATAAAAATAAATGTCTCTCTCTCTGTAGTCGGCCCCTCATGACTGAGGATCGTGGTCATCATCGGGTGGTCTGCATCTAGCTTGGATGATCTGTCTCCATCGGCTTCTGTTCATAGCATCTGTTCATAGTTGGGGATCGACCACGCGAGCGTTTTCCGTCTGTGTTCCCAACCACGATGAGTTTCTCCAAGCTGTCATCGCCTTTCCTCACTACATGACCAAAGTATGCGAGTATGCGTTGATGGCAAATCGTGGATAAGCGTGTTTTCACTTTGAGCTGCGAGAGGATCGACACGATCAAATCAAAAATAAATGTATGACATGTATTTTATCACTTACCTGGTTCTCATAGTACAGAGTTACATAATTTGGAACTAGATGGCGCTGTATAAAATATCGACCAATATTTAATGTTATTGTCTAGTTCTAGTTTGTTAACTTCTCTTAACTTCTATCTAAAATTTATCACCGTATAAAATAATGCCAGTTTTTTTAGATGGTGACAAATAGGGACAGGGCGAGTCTTGAGCAGTGTTTAAAACAGTGTTAAAATTGAGAGGCGATTATAAGTAACGCCGCATTGTTCCGAGACAGAAGAACTATTTCACTGATCAAATTAATTCAAGAAGATTGAAAACGTTTGCAATTTTGAAAGAAAATACTCCCAAAAGAGCAAATTCAGGGGCGTACACTAGACTAGTGTAAATAACTAGAATTTACAGTTCATACGTGACATTGTAAAACTTAGCTTGCTAACTTCACAAAATAAGCTCTTTACGACATGCATTTCATGAACGTGACTGTACATATTAAAATTAAACTATGGTATTGGGTAGGTTTATTACGGTTTCAGTATCTAAATAGTAAAAGCCTCTTGTATTGATTGATAGACAATGTAGGCTTTCGTGAATACAGAAGGCTAATTTAATCAATATTAATCTCATGGAAGAAAATGTGTGGTGTATGTACCGAATATTATATTTGGAAGTGCATCTGACTGCATACACATACTCAAATATTTTCGAATGATCTAGAACGCCTAGACAAAGTCTACGGCGCCCTGGGATACAGTAGTTATCCTGTTTTGAGAAAGACTACCATTTTTTATACTACTAAGGTAGCAGACAAGCATACGGCCCACCTGATGGTAAGCGGTTACCGTAGCCTATGGATTCCTGCGACACCAGAGGAGCCACACACGCGCTGCTGACCCTTTAAAAGGGGAATCACTGCGCCGACAACACAATAGACAAGACTGGTCCACCAGTTGTCACGGCAGCACTTCCTCGCAGAGCTCTGGCAACCTTACCCACTGATGCTCTCGAATTCCTGATAAGTATGTAGCGACATCTACCTGTCGCTAGAAGAACTACATAGACATGTTAAGCACTAAGAGCTTCAGAAAAGTTGGCAGCAGAACATTCTAGATCGCGCAAGCAAAGTTTTCGGGAGCGATCGTCATATATACGACCAACCAACAACAGTTGGTCGAAAGACCACGGGCAAGTGGTCCAGACGGGCCGGCCCGTAGCAGAGAACCACCTACTCTGCCTTTGGGGAACGATTCCACCATGCTCCCCAAAAGTTATTAGGTACTCTTAAATGTCTACCATGCTTAGTATAGTTGTGTTCTAGTTTCGTTTTCCAAGTCATCCATTCCGATATCAACGGGAAGCTAGGGAGTGGAGTATCTTGCCAAGTTCAACATGTTTTGTTTGAACTACTCTTGGATATGGCGTCTGCAACTCCAAGATAGTGTTTATTGATATTGGAGCGAGTTATTGAAGACGGAAACTGAAATGAGCAAAAGGCTACGAAATCAAAGTCAATATGGACCTTTCCAGAATGCCCGGTAACTAATTTGTGTGCAAGATTTGTGCATATAAGTATTCGAAAAAAAAAAATCAAATAAAATATTTCGAATATATTGTGGTCTTAAAATGGGAGTTTTGAAATCATTAAAAGAGTATGTAGATCTAAACAAAAGAAAGAGAACCATTTAAAAACATTGTAAGTAGGTACTAAACAAGATTTGAATTTGAACTAGGTACTAAAAATATCAAAAGCACAATTTTTACATTTTGAAATCCACTTTTTGGTAAAATGTTAATTTTCCCATGTTTTCACAAATTAATCGTTAATTTGAATTTTCTATTTGAAGGACCCTCACTTTTCCCATAAAACCTTTATCTCAAAAAGCTACTCGGGACTTCGTTCCTTCCACATCAAAATTAGGTCAAACTTATCGTACCCTGCTAGGAGATTATAATCAATGGATACTTTGACACTTTTATGATCCATCTGGATTTTAATTATGCATGGACGAGATGGACAAATGAGGTATTGCCTTGATTCTCGATCCAAAAGTCGTGGGTTTGAATCCCATCGTTTCCATGAATTTTTCGTTTCGAAAATTTACATGCGCAGTAACACGATCTTGAGAGGATGAAGGAAAACATTGAAACCCTGTTAGTTTTTTATTTGTTATAGTATTAATCCACACTTGGGTATTTACATTTGAAAATTCCGACGGGATTCGAACCCGCAATGATACAAGCAAAATTTTGATAAGATTTTTCATTTTCAAACCCTGTTAGTATTTAAAAAGGCGGCATTGTGCTTGAAATTCTAACTTCTCCAAAACATGCACAAGTGCCAAATATGTATTTGAATGTGACTCTGACAGCCTCTTTAGATATTTTCCATGGATCTTCAAAAAATGCTTGGTAATATAATGCAAAAGCTGATCAAAAAGAACAGTTTTTTTTTCTGCCATCATCTCGCCAGCCACAATCAGATGTGTTCTGAGGGTGGAAGTCCTAATTACAGCAGTTGAACTTCTTAGTTCCTCTGGTCAAGCGAAAGAATGTCCCATCTTTTAAGACGTTTACAGTGTTTTGGGAAAAGAACAGAAATTATTTATTTATTTATTTATAAGGAAAAATGCCAATTCACTCACACCCATGATAAACAAATTCAATTATCGAGACAAGATACTCGTAACTGATACACTCCGTAGCAATTATCAATAATCAATAGTTTTAGAAAAAAGGCGCTTGACTCGTCTTAGCCAGATTATTCTAAGATGTTGAAATGCATAAAATAATGGGCTCATTTCTGTAGTCCATGAATGTATGCTTTCAGGTCCCATCCCAAACCAGTGGGACGATAATTCGACACGATGAACTTACTAACTTCTGTCTGTCCGGGATTATAACGGCAAAGTTACTTCTGATTGGGTTCGTGATCAATTGCCCAATAGATTCTGCTGATAATTGCTGGAGAATTATTTGAGCATTTTCAAGGTTATGTGTGTCTAGAATAATGACAATTTCAAATAGTGAAAGAATTTTGAAAATAAATGCAGTAGATCTGGAAAAATAATCTAAAGAACAATGGCGAAAGTCGACCCAATATTTTATAGAACCGTGCATGGTGAAGAACATAAAATATAAATATTATTTTATTGTCAGACTTTCATCCTAAAAACTAGTGATTTTTTAAAGCTGGGTATAAAAAATTAAATGATTTTCAAAAATGTGTGTAAGATTGACAACAAAACGTTTTCAAGGATGCGAAAACTAAACGTAACTTATCTGTTATGAGAAAACGTTTCGTTATACGCACACACTTGTTGTTGCGTGTTGCGTTTTGGTGCAAAACTGTTTTTCACATTGTTTTAATTAGATTAATGGTGGATTTATTACAAAAAAATATCAGAATTATAGTCAGTTTTTAATCTATTTATAGGTTTTTTATAGTTATCTAGACAAACCGCAGAAGAAATAAAATAAATGCCAGCAATGGAACGTTCAACATCAAAATAAGTGTCAAATGTCAAAGTCAGACTGACATTATCTAAGCTAGTAGCATTGAGTTCAGTTTTTCACTTCGATTTTTATATCTCTGTAATCCCAACTTTTATTATTTTGTTTGCGGTGGTAGGTTGTACAAATCTTGGTTTATTTCGTTCATGAACGAGGCAGATTATAGTTAGGTCGTAGCTTCAAAGAACTTTGGCGAAGTTCTTCTCGTCTTCTTTCAATAGTGAAAGATTTAGACAGGTGCGATAAGACCGGAAATAACTATCGTATATTCATAAAATTCGCTCTCTTTCTAATATTAGTATGAGTTGGCCACTGGCTTCAACAAACATCTATTCGAATAACTTTTTCTAAACCATTTTAGAGATAATCAGCTTTGCAAATTGAAGACTAGGTACTGAAGAAACAATGTCTTAATGATTAGGAAATCGAGTCAAATACTCGAAAAAATACTTCAGTAGTGTCCATAATAAAGATTACGCATTCTTTTAGACGTAGAATTTTATTTTTTAGGTCAATTTAAAATTACTCGAGACGTTATAGTCAAAGGCCTTAACGGGTCTAAAGACTTGCTTGAAATATCTAAAATTGCGTCACGCACTCTGTCCATACCTTCCAATATTTGTCAAAGGGCGAGCTAACTAAAGAAGCCTTTGCAAAAACATCGAGATAAATAAATAGAGAAGCTGGTACAAACCATAGACGTGTCACTAGTGCGGTGGGCCATGGGCGGGGCCTAATGAGAGATTAGACACCGCACAGAAGTGACACAGCTTTTTTACCTACTACTACCTAATCGTTACTCTGCCTTATCTAAATAAATTGACTAAGTTGTGGGTTCGTTACCCACCCAGGACAAACATTTGTGTGACGAATTTATAGTTGTTTGTTCTGTCTCTTGGTGTTTTATAGTATTATTATGTATAAAAACCTATCATTTAAATATATTTTTTTATTATTTCTTACTTGGTATAAAATACCTACCTACCCTATTATAAGATAAAAAGTTGGACAAAAAAAGTTAAGTATACATACTGTAAAATAACTTTATTTTTCGAGATCTATTATTTACTAAAAGTCAATAAAAAATCTAAGATCCAACTGCTTCTAAATCGCTGCACACCGTCTTGTACTGATAGACAAACAGACAGTTAAACGGCTTATGCTGAGTATTTTATAAGCTAAATAAATAATCAGTTATAGGTACCTACCTAATTGAGTTCAAATAATTATGTGCCTATCTTGGACGAAGAAGGTTCCTATATTATGAGTTCACCAACACTTATTTTATTACCTACCGTGTCCAATCTGTACAGTTCAATTTTCATAATCTATGATTTTCTAGAAATGGCGGCAAATTATGACAAAAATTATTTTTGCTGTTTTGCTTGGTTTTAGTTGATGATTTATTTATTTACCGATGATATCGGTACTATCCTTTTTTTTTTGTAGTAGATTCGTTTTTGCACGATTTTAATATGCAAGAGGCATTTTTGACACTCATTTTTAGACTTTTTGACGACATTCGACATCATAACCCAGCGACCGATCGCGATGAACGTAAGCTAGTGAATGAATGAGCTGACGCCGATCGGCTTCAATTGTGGCGTCAAGTGTGAGTTCGCCGGTGTCCGTTCTAGTTTACATATTTCTTCAAAGTGCAAAAACGTACACACATGCTAGAGACGGGGTGGAAGTGAAGTTTTATCTAACTCGAATCATCATTACTATCATCATCCTGAGTCCATAGGTACCCTACCCACTGCTGGGGCCTCCCTTTGTAAACGCCACATAATCTGGTCCCACGCTGCGCCAAGCCAGGGCCCTTACTCCCAAAAACGAAAACGATATACCTATCGTGCTAATTATCGTAGTTCAGCTTATGTTGGTCGAATGTTCCGAATTAGGCTTGGCCACCATCTTAGGTTGAACTAAGATAATTGGCACGACATATCGTTTATAATACTAGGAGTAGGCCTACAGGAATGCCAGCGACTTGTCTTATGTCCATCGGGCGGAATATTGTCTCATAATACACCGAACATTAAAAGCCATGAATGCCGAGGGGGAATGTGCCTCTACTTTCGATCCTAAGATTTTGAATTCGAATCCTGGTTGTTCATCGATAGATTTTCCGTTTCGAAAATATAATAAACACTTGACACGATCTATAAACGATTAAGGAAAACATCGCGGCTCTATGTTTCGCAAAATAAATTTAATTTTGTGTTGACCGTATATAAAACCACAACGTTATAACTCTAGATCACACAAATATGTTTCAATCAAGCTGACGAGCACATTGCTTATAATTATAAGGTCTAAAAATATTTGTCAAAACTGCTTCCATATTCTTTGATTAACAAGTCTTTATACTAGGTCCTCTACTTATCACAAGACTAGCCTTTGAAAGCCGAAACCACGTCCCTAGTAAATACCACCGAAATTACAGCTTCGTTCATTCCCGTCACGTCCACGAAAACATTGCAATTTTTATAACAAAACTCCTCGCTAAACGACAGTGGGGAATAGTGTATTTGTGTTTTCATTTCATACATAAAGTAATTTTTATGTTTCGTACGTAAAATAACTGCGAATTCGGGTGGACTGTTTGTGCTGAATTTGTATGGGAAGTTGTAGAGGTGAACCGTTTAAGTAAGGCTTCAGACAATCTACTGTTATATCGAAAAGGTTTGAAACGTTTGAAAAGGTTTTTTTTAAGTTAGAAGATATGTTGACCGTATAGAATGGTACGGTTTGAGTAAGGCTTTAGACAATCTACTGTTATATCGAAAAGGTTTGAAACGTTTGAACAGGTTTTTAAAGATAGTTACATCAGATTGACCGAATGAGATTGTACTACGACTTTTGATTCGAAGGTTTTGTTAGAAGGCTTTGAATCCTTGCCGTTTATCAATAGTTTTTTGTTTCGAGAAAATATGCGCTTTTATAAAAAACTTTAGAACGGTAATACCGTCTTTAGTAAAACCCTTGGTTTATTCAGCTCCACACGTATTGATCTGGATAAAACTTAGTAATCTGAGATGAATATTTAAATGCTGGTTGCTACGTAATTCCTATGTCTATTCATAGTATGAATTGTCTTGATGACAATAGTAGGTTCTATTCCAAATTATGAATGATAATATCTGATTCATAAAGGAATCGAAATATTACCATTTGCAATGCAATTCTATGACGAATGAAGAGAACCTTCATTTATCAAAGAATTGCTACCATTTTGGTTTTCGAAGACTTCAGCAAGCTGATTGTCTAACTTGTTTCAAACCTCAAATTGGTCTCAAACTGTCAAAACAATCGCGTAGAGTATCTTTTGTCGCGTTCAGTCTCGTTGAGAATGACAGAGCTACTTGCGTGGTCACTGAACTATTTGAGTGTTTGAGATCGATTTTGACCACTATCAAAGAAAGACAATCGAGGGGCGATTCAACTTTATTGGACACAAAATCAAAATCAAATATTATTTATTCAGTAGGACCGTTATGACCACTTTGAAACGTCTTAAGAGCTAGGTGATTCTACTCCTGTTCTTTCGCGACCAACACCGTGAAGAATCAGGGCACGGTATGGGGCCTAGCTTTCTTTTCGGTGATCCATCCGCACATCAACAGATCCACAGATTTATATTGTGCTTTATTATTATAAAAAGCGAGTAAAGCCACTGGCTTAGCCTAATATTCTGTCTCATAATTGAATGCTAATGCCTAAAACAAACTCCAGAAATACGACATGGTTTGCATGTGTACAGAACGTATCTTGGTAGTAAAATATGATGGGCGATACGTTGCGGTAGGTATTTTATGGGTGAGCATAATATCAAGGTTGTGGGGCTTACCGCTTGAAGTCTTTGTTCAATCTAAAAATAAAAGTATGTAAAAGAATAGAATTCTAGCACAATTTCCACCATTTACACGTTGTATTAATACAGGGAATTACTCACGTAAAAATATCGTCGATCTAGATACCGACAATATTTTTGTAGTTGTGACGCCACCGCGACCTTGCCGCAACTCCCTTCTCTCTTTTTCTTTTCTTCTTTATTTTCTTCTTAAGATTCTCCGGATGAATCAAAACATTGCGACAAGACACTACTTACTTCAAAGCCTGCTTCAACCTCATCATCATCATCATCATCTCAGCCGTTGGACATCCACTGTTGGACATAGGCCTCCCTCAAAAATTTTCATGTGTTGCGGTTGAAAGCGGCCTGCATCCACCGCCGACCTGCAGTTTTTACAAGGTCGTCTGTCCATCTTGTCGGTGGACGTCCAACACTACGCTGCTTCAACCTCGCTGATATCTTAAGAGGGCTGCGACCGGCGAATTTCCATAAAAACGTAATACCGAAATCATTTAAAATGTAAGCATGTTTATATCAGTTTATGTTATTAGATTAGGAGAGTAGGTATTTATCTAGGTTCCTGTTAAACTTTTGTTCCGAAAAACTTACCTAAAAAGAAATGTAAGCCAATTGAATTGAAATCTTTGTAGGTACACCAAAAAATGGCATTTTTTCTTTTCATTTGTTCTATAGTAAGTTTTTTGAAACAAAAGTTTAACAGGAACCTAGATAAATACTACCTTTATCCAAATAATAACGTAAAGTGATAAAAATTTGCTCAAATTTTAAATTATTTTGGTATTACGTTCCTAGGTAAGTAGATACGTTCGCCGAGCCCTTAAACAAGAAAAAAGTTTAACAGGAAACACGTTAAGTAAACCTACTGAATATAGATTCAGAACTTTACCATTTCGAAGTATAATAATGCCAAAATGTCACTTTCGAAACGTCAGCCAATCAATTACAAAGGTCCAAGATAAACTGAACTCCAGAAAAGTTGGCAAAGGCTCGGCCCAGAAGGGATTATGAGGGGTTAACTTTCGTACGGCCCACATACACTTAGTAGGTATTAGGATGTCGTAGCTTGTAGAGGATTAGCTACATCACTTTTAAATTTAACCTTCACGAAAGTAAGCTTAGGTTTACTACAACCTAAAAAGTTTGAGAAAAACTACAGGAATCAAAGATTGTGCTGCTCTATAATGCCCGAATACTGGAAAAGTACTTAAATATTTGAGAACGACTTATCTATTTCAGACGTTCTTACGCTTCATAATCGTATACAAAAATTACAGTCAATGACAGTTAGTGTCAATGACAAGCACGACTTAAACTAAGTAGCGTTTAAGTTTAAGTATTCGAGCGAATATGTCATTTTAAAATTTTGTACTTTCAACGTCAGCTGTCGAGCTAGTTGTAACTCTTTACTTTTTAAATGGAATTCCTCGTTATATGCAGCATTCACTCATTTTTACAAAGTTCCCAGTAGTGATATTTCGAGTGTTCGTACTAAGCACTTTGAGTCTACATTTTTCATACGCACGGCGAAAATGTGGAACTCCTTGCCGGGGTCTGTATTTCCATAAAAGCATAATTTGAATGTCTTCAAATCGAGAGTCAATGGTATCCTTTTAGGCAAGCGTGCTCCATCTTAGACCACACTGTTGCTTTACATCAGGCAGGGTGTGTTCAAACGCGAACCTATTTTAGTTTAAAAAAAAGGTTTTCTTTGGTAAGACATAACTGTTCTTCTAGGAGCTGTGACAAAGAAGGTACAAGCGTGTAATCCAGGTGGTATTAAAGTCATTGACGTTACTTTGTAAGTGATTTCTATAGGATTTAGTCTGTTGTAAATGCAAGCATTGAAGCAGCTAAGCTTTTGATGTACCTAGTCTAGAAAAAAAAATCATGAAACGGTCTAATAAGCACTCATTTCACGTGTGATCTGTAAAATAAGTCACGCTAGAAAACTTAGGCCTTTACATCTTTACTAGATGTTAATACAGTGTCAGGAGGCAATCTTTGCATACACTTAGCAGGACACTGTAGTGCCTGGGAAAATGTTGAAATGGAGTAAGCTTGCCCAGCCCCTATTAAACCATCCTCTCAGCTCAACCGGCCATATCCACAGGAAAAACATGGTCAATACGTGTGGGGCTGACTAAGCCACGGGTTTCCTCACCATGTTTTCCGTCACTGTTTAGAGCTCGTGTTAATGCGGAATGTGCAGAAAATAGCTGTTTAATATTGAAGTCGGTTTTAAAAAAAATTTGCTACGTCTATGTTTCAATAAAGTAATATTTACTACCATATCAGTTTACTGACCATGGATCCATAGTAATCCTCTCTCGATAACCCTGTTTGTTAATCTGCAAAGTGCTATATTAGTATTTCTAAACTTGTTCCGTTTTGCCGGCGGCGCAGGTGCCCACGCGTAACCTTTCCATCTGGTATTACACAATTTTTGTACTTTATAAAGGATTTTACTTGTTTTAATTTGGTAACTAGAGCCATGTTGGCCAAGTAGGATTTTCCTTTCAATCTGAAGGTCATGTTACAACTCCAGTCGAACAAAAATGAATTTTTCATTTTGAAAAATATGGGCATGTAAAAGTTGTTTTGCAAGTTGTCGAGAATAGAAGAGGGAAGATGACTGGACATCTTATACGACATGACAGTTTAATTAAGAACATCATTGAAGAAAAAGTAGAAGGAAGGAGAGGAAGAGGAAGACCGAGGATAGGCTACATGAGCCAAGTGAAGGAGAAGGTTGCTGTCATGTCGTATAAGGTCAAGGAGGCTGCCCTGGCACCACCATCTTATGTGGTTGTACACCTAAGAAGCGAAGTACAATGGGCGGTATTATCGCTATGAGTGATTTCTTCAAGACAACCTTAGGATGAACAAAATACAATATACTTAGGGGTATTAACTTATTATAATTATGCTTTTCATAAGTTTTTCCTTCCAATTTCTTTGCAAGTGTCTAAAAATACATAATCAAATTCACATAAGAACATTACATTAAAGAACAATTATTTTAAATCTCGATATTCGATACCAAAACTCGAAGAAGATTGAAAAATAACTCTTAGAATGAGATATTTATTGGAAAGTATGTGCGCTCAAATTGAGTTATAATGTCGCAATGAATACTTTATTGCTTTAAAAATAAGATGGAATGGGACCAAGCGACCAGAGGGCCTAGCCAACCGGCCTTCGCTATGAAGCGATTCGATTTCTAACTTCGCTAACACTCGAACGTGAGGTTTTCATTGGTCGAACCAAGGTCGAACGTAAGGTCACGTGGTCTTCCACCAATGAAACATCGGCGATAGCGAAGCGAATTGTAGAATAGAAAAGATTGATGCCACTTGGCTAGAGGCCCAGGAATTGCGAGGACAGACGGATACTTTCTACCTCACAGATCATTTATCACTTTTCTGAAAGTAATTTTGACCTCTGGTTCAATAAAAATAAAACTTTACCATCTTGTAGGCATTGCGCAATGCGCATAGCAGAAAACATGATTGTTTTTAACGTATTTTTTTGGAAAATGGTTATGTTTTTTGATAGTGCAAAGGTTGTTTTTCTTCTTTTACAAACATACATATTTTACCCATCCCATACACTCAAAATAACAAAACTCTCATTGAAAATATTAATACAAGGCACAAATTATGTTAAAAATTGCTTCCAAATAAAAAAACTTACAAATAAGTACAATTTACAATCCTTTCCCATGACAAAGGCCGTCTTGCACCACGATTTTGAATTGTATAAAACTAGCCTAAATGCATATATGGGATACAAAAATTGCATTATGCTAGCTAAGTTAAAAATAGTAGTGTAAGACGCCATAAATAAAGAAAGAAAGAAAGAAAGAAAGAAAGAAAGAAAGAATATAGTTTATTGACAACACACAAAAGACAGAGGACAGAGCATAATAAAACAATACAATTAGTAGGTACCTACATAGAATTACATACAAAGCGTGGAATAAAACGATTTTGGTAAGTACCTACCTACCTAATTTACAAGGTACCTACCCACCTAGGTACACAAAGCGTCACCATTAAGTACCTCCCCTGCTAAGACGTCAACTCGCAACCCGTTGATCTCAACTTTTTGTAAAACATTTACCTTTTTTATTAGATTTGTCATTCTTACTTTCTTATTCTTACTTACGTATGGATAAGTAATTTCACGCACTTTGCTGTGCGGCCGATTGGTGTAGCGGTAGCGACCCCCAATTCAAATGCTCCTGCGTGGGTCCGGGCTTGGTTTCAAATCCTGTCACGACTATGTATTTTTTGTTTATTTTATTTTTATTTTTGCTTTCACAACGAACTACGTTGTGAGTATGTAGTAAGTTACCTAGTAAAGTTATAGTTAGAGGAAACAACTTTTAGTAGGGTCTTAGTAAATTTATTTAAACACAAACCTAATACTTAATCCAATAAAATTAACGAGTGAACAAACATGTCATGTTATCATTGGAACAGTTTATACTTATCGTATAAAATCCAGTGAAAAATAAACAATTTAGATCTCTCGCAAATCAGATCAGACTAAGTAATATTATCTACTTACTTACAATTTAAAACAATATCAGTTATCTTTCAATTTTATACAAGTTAGTAACAGCTCGCGAACGATGAAGCGCAGTTATCATGAACTAAATACACTAGGTATTCCTTCTCGATAAGCAACTCGCTGGGCCAATATTATGACATCTTTCCATCCCCAATAACCTGAAAATAAGAACATTATTACATAATGGCATAGGTTATAAGATAAAAAAACAACCTCTGTAATACTTATCAATTATCATACCACTTACCTAACGTTATTCTGCAACTTGCTGGTATTAATAATAATGTTTGTGGCGTTCACATAGATCTGTTTAGACTTCTTAGTTCTTTCGGCCTGATTTGTGTGGCTTTATATCGATGGCAGCAAAGTAGATGCGGACATCTACAAAAACGCTACTTTACAGGAGAGCACATTTAGTAAAAACATGTTGCCTTTTTGAGAGTAATGAACCGATTAACATGAAATTTTCTGAGGTGAATTAAAATAACCTTCTTTATTGATTGTATAACAGATTTTTTTGATATATCACTGTTTTACTGAAATAATGTAGATGTACTTTTATACTCTGAAAAAACTTCGACGTAGAAGAAGACATTTGCCTGATATCCGTTTATACGTTGTGATAAAAAAAGCGTTCATTCCACCTAAAATATCTAATAAACTAAGATAATGAGCATCCGGTAATATTTTTAATGATATTTAAAGAAAATCTAAGCACCATGCAAACAGTATTCTCCTTTTTTTTGACCAAATTTTGTAGATGTCTTCATTTACTTTGCATTTAACATTTCACTAAACTTCATCTACGTCTATCAGTTAAACTCATTTAGTTCCCAAAACTCACAAATTAGTATAGGTATTTATACCTTTTTTTAAGAAAACATCATGAAATTTATTATTAAGTAAGTATTACACTAGATACCAGTAACTATCAACTAAAACAAAAAAAAAATCAAATACCCATCAAATTCTAACGTCTCTCTTTCTTAAAAAATCAGTCTTAGAAAGTTAGTTAGTCAATTAATTATAGGCCTTATTGGCCAATAGGTACATGGGAATTTATTAGTAATTCCCATTGTTTATCATCATTACCCAAACCTTAAAAATAAATCAAATACCTACTTACCTACTTCGTGTTACTTCGTCACTAATTTTTACAGTTTTCGCATGAGAGCTGTACGGCACATCTTTTTATTTTTTTATCAATATTAAGAAAAAAAATCTTCTTGTATCGATCGAATTCTCTTTTCTGCATTTTCTGCTTTACTTCGTAACGTCAACTGTAAATTTACATCGTTTTCTCCGAAGGAGAAAAGCTTTCACTAGAAGCACCATTGCTGATGATGTTGCACTAGAATCAGTGACTAAAATGCATGGTAAAGTGATTTGTGGATTGAAAGAACGTAAATGATCATCCTCAGCAATAAGTTCCAGCAAATGCGATTTTGTTTCAAATGAAATAAACCCATGAGGCATAGGTGTTATTGCGCGTGATTGAGGGCAAACAGTTAAATTGGCTAGACTAGCATTTGGCTTATAATGTATTTTAGCAGAGGTCGTAAGTGATAACGCTCTTTATCATCAATCAAACGATGTTCAAGTGTGTCATTTCCTAAGATAAGTAAGCTGTAAATAATATTAACTTATGTACCTAGTCATATTGAACATTTTATGGACACGGGATTTTATCGCGTAAATAAGGTAAATTACGCGATAAAATCCCGTGTCCATAAAAATTTCAATACGAATAGTGATCGCGAAAGTTTAAGAAAGACTATTAAGTACCTAGTGGTTTGATGTAGAGGAAATATGTGAAAATATTAAGGGAGGACCTAATAAACGCCACAGACGATGGTGTAAAGATGGCAAGGTTCTACACGAATTTAATTTATTTGTTGTAAACCTGAAGATGTAGTTGAAGAACATTCTAAATATTTTTTAAAGTAGTTTTAATAAATGGTATTAACCTGCTTTTATGAAAAGACCCTCTAAACATATAGGTATCTTAATTTCCGTGTCTGCTTGTAGATCAATTAGCTGAATTAATTCATTTTCTGCATCTTAATTTGAAAATAAAACAAAGAATTTGATAAAACCAATGTGTAAAATAGTGTATCTACAGAAAAATTAATGAATTTCCTTATAAAACACAGAATAGTAAATTAATTAGATTGGGATATATGCAAAAAGTACGACGGATAAATGGATAAGTGGCAGATGTCCGTGATTACGTCGTACACATTTTTGGGCCACCTGTCGAAGCTCCGAAGTAAAGGCGGTCAAATGTAAATGTCCGTTTCTACTGCGACGTTTTTTAAAATTCGTGTGTAGATGTCTTTTTATACGTGCCAGATTTTCTTCATTATTTTGAAATTCGAAATTATTTTAATGCAGACTTGTAGACAAGGTTAAAATAAGCTCATTTTTGTAAAAAAAGCATTTTCGCAAAAATGCAGATGTCCGTTTCTACTTTGCTGCCATCGATATGATTCATATCACCAGTCGATAGAACTGCACCGATTTGACCTACGAAAAGTAAAATAAGTGTTATACATTTATACTCAGGCAATTATTTATTCACAAAGATTCTTCTAATATTTACGACTTACCATTATTCCATGATGCCAAGCAATCTCTTTTATGCTTATATTTTGTTCGTAAAGAACAACTATCTTTGTCCTTTCAAAATTTATAAAATGCACCATTGCTATGCTACACGCACCGAAAATAAAACAAGTAACAAAACCAGTCAGTTAATTTTATTGTTCAATAGAATTTAGTGCACAACTACCTTCAATACAATTTTATTAGTTGATGGTAGTCGTGTAAAGAGTTACCTACTATTATTTTGTAAACGAATAATATAACTTATAAATTCAGCGCTGTTGACAACTGGTGCGGTAGCTCAGTCGGAAAAGCGTGGACTCGCTCACGTTCAATTGGGGCATCGGTGGTTCGAATCCTAGCAAGCAAATAAGTTTTTGTAAGATTTTATTTATTTGAGTCGTTCAGGCAAACAATTTCGTTAGTGTAGCCTGCATACGGCAACTTTCCATTTACACTATAAAGGGTTACCAATTGGTGACGCAGTGTGTACAAAGATAGGGCAATAATTTAAACTTAAGTATATAAATACGTCAACAAACAGATATTCTAAACTCCAAACTTATAAATAAGCGCTTAACTAGCAGGGTAGCTCGAAAACCAGCAATCCTCGCTAAGAAGAGCTGGGCGAGGTTCCAACAAACTTACACCAATTAGTTTATGTATCGTCAGGAATAACTCGAATACCTCTGGCTTACTTGAGAACGAGTGTACAGTGATAAACCAGAGCTTGAGGGTTGTAAGAAGCGTTTTTGTTACCGCTGTGAATTGTAAGAGTGGTATTCCATCGGGCACGAAGTTCTTTGTCTAGATGTGGTCTAGATGATAGGTTCTTTGTGGGCGTTTGAGACTTTCAGAGGGGCAGTAAAAGACTCAGAGAAAATTAGGGGGCATTGAGATAGCGCAGGAGGGGGGCTCTTGAAAAAAATATATTCTCAAAGTGGGTGATAGGCAAAATAAGGTTGAAAACTGTTCTATAAAAATGATCTAGATCAAAATAGAATACCGCGCATTCAATATATTTTTAACCGACTTTTTTTGAAAAAAAAAAGGAGAATTCTCAATTCGTCAGAATCTTTTTTTATGCATGTTTCCTGATTACTCGAAGACGCTTGGACCGATTTGGATTTTTTTATTTGAAAGGCTCTACCTATCCCTCCATGTAGTGTTATAAAATTTGGAGATGTTCTGTCGAGGATCTTCGAAGCTTTGTCCCACCAGTCATCTGGGAATGCATCCAGATCATCATGCCAGCGTGTTCAAGGCCTGCCCGGCGTCTCCGTCCATCCTTAGGCACCCACTGCGTGAATAAATACATCCACTTGACTTTCTTAATTCTTGAAAACAGTATCAAGCAGCCTTTGCTTGCGGTAAATTGTGTTCAAAATGAAATTACATGCTTTTGCAGGTTTGATTTACACTGGTCATAATGCGTTTACTTTTCATATAAAATTTACCAATTTACATCTGTTTGAACTTACTAACTTTGGGATGAAGTTGAGGTACGCCGACCACGGCTCGCTGCGAAAAGTTTAACGTCCAGAGCTAATTATATTACAAAAGCTTAGGATCCATTTCTAAACCTTACTCAAACTCTAATCTAACCTCAATCGATTATGACAGGACAGGTCGTTGAGAATAATGAATGGTTCACAATTTGAGATAAATAAGCGGTTTTTAAGCAGTGTTGTACTCGTAAGGCTTATACAACAAAAATGGTTGTCTGTAAAGTCGGCTTAAGGACGTTATTTTTACTAAATAACGTCATAAGAAAACATTGATGAACGATCGTGCCTCTCTATCGCTTGTTCCGCGCTCTCGCTTGCACGCTCGGCTCAGGCGGAACGTGACACGTGAGATAGAACAACTATACCTAGTTTTCGTTTGTTACGATAATTAAGAAAAACTAGCAACTCCGCATAAAAGCTAGTTGGTATCAGTGGCGTAGGCTCTGGCAGCTTGCCAACAGTCCCGGCCATAAGTTCCCGGTGGATTTGCTCGGGGACGTGTGATGCATCAAACGTAGCTCTCCGCCAGTCACGGACGATGTGAAGATGGCTTTAGTTCTATCAAGAATCTAGTTACGTTGAAATGCAACTGGGGGAGTGTGTCAAAGTTTTCATTCGTGATTTTATTTTAGGGAATTTTAAGTTTAGATGTATGTTAAGGCCCCTTTCCTATTAATCTGTGATTTTGTTTACCATGGTTAGAGTTGATATTACTTATATCCTAATAATGACACCACAATCATTTCACCACTTTTTATTTTATCACGGACGGACTCTTTATTTTAGATGGGATTTTTTAATATGGTCAATTGGTCACGCTGCCAGGCAAACGACGTAATAGTTGAAATTCTGAGCAAATGAAGAAAAACCTTATTTTTATCTTTTTTTTAACCAACGACATTGTAGGTACCTACTTACATGAAAAATGAAATCAAAAATTTTAAACGATATGGATAGCTTAACTGATCCATATATTATGGTCAATTCAGAAAAGTACCTTAGATTAATGCTTTATGATCGTAAATTGTGATTGTGATGAGCTCTAGGATCTAAGTCTGTTTAAGTAGGTGATGATGATGATATAGCAAGTCACCCTTAACACCACTTCTTGTTCTAAGTTACCAGAAGGTGCGGCGTGTGTTTAATTTTACAAGGCTCTTCGTTGATTCCTTTACGCTTACAGAATTGTCGCGGACATTGTATTATCTGGACGAGAAGTTATCTGACGCCAAAGATGCTCGTCTTTTACACACTCGCACTTTCTTGATTTGCTTTCTAAATACACGGACACTCATCTCGGTATTCTTTGTATGGAATTCTATGGACCAACGCTCACTTCGTAATGTCACCGGATCGCCGCATCGCAAGCCAAAGGTGAAGGAACAAGTGAACGCCGAAAAGGGGCGACGACTGGTCAGGGTATAACATTTAAAATCCTCTCAGACGGCGTTTTAACCCGCAACCTCTGCCTCTTCGTGGCTTTGCTACCAAATGAGCTATCCAACATTCTATGAAGAGTAGGAGTCAAAAGAACAAAGACTTTGCGCCTTTTTACAAGTCCTGGTTTTGCGGCGTTTTTATGAAAATAACGCCGGTACGTGTGAAAGCTACCGTACATGCCCATAGGTACAATCCACCGACCGGCTACACGGCAGCTGGGACGTACGAAAAGGCACTTTAGATACAGACGTCCATAGCCTAAGTGTCAAAGCAACACATCAAACAGTAACTCAATTTGAAATTGTGAATTAATCGCATCCCGTTCCCGGACGCGAAAGGCACCAAATTAAATTCGCACGCAGAGTCGAGGACCACTTAATTGCAATTTGGCTGACTTATTAGATGTTCATGTTTTAGCTTGCGATTGAGAAGGGTGAGGTTTTGTGGGGAGCACTGGTTTCTGACACCAAATTCAGTACTGGATTTTTAATAATATGTTTTTAAATGTAATAAAAAAAAAACTTAGTCCTTTACATCTTTACTAGATGATTTATACAGTGTCAGAAGGCTTTGCCTACACTTAACAGAGCACTGTAGTGCCTGAGATATTGTTTGAGATGGAGTAGGCTTGTCCACCATCTAAAACATCCTCTCAGCTTAACCGGCCATATCCACAAGAAAGACTGATCAATACGTCTGGACTAAGCTGCGGATTTCCTTACGATGTTTTCCTACACCCCGTTTGGCGTCAATTCACACGTGCGACTACCACACCACGTCGCAGCGACAAAATGTGGTCCAGCTGTGGTTGCGTGTGAATTGTGTCGCAGCGACTTTTTGCAGTTGCGTTGTGGTACCGACAAAATGTCAATGTGTCAGGTGCCAGCTAGGCGCGCGCTGTTGATGACGTCATGTCGTTGCGATGTGGTTGCGATGTGGTTGCGATGTGGTCGTATTACACAGGTGGTCGATAACAACGACAAAATGTGGTACGTGTGAATTGAAAATTCATTTTCAATACAAATATACGCCCGACCACGTCGCGTCGTTGTGGTGTGGTTGTCGGTGTCGTGTGGTTGTGGTACGTCTGAATTGGCACTTAGAGATCGTGTTACTGCGCATATAAAATTTTCGAAATAGAAAATCCATTGATGCACGGCCAGGATTCGAACCCACAACCTTCGTATAGAAAGTCGAGGTAGAATCCCCCTCGGCTCATAAATAAAATAAAAATATGCGAAATTGATAATTTGTGTAATATAGATTACTAGCTTCCGCCCGCAGTTTCGCTCACGTGGTATGTGCATCTTTCTATATTTAAAATTTCAGCCAAATCGGTTCAGTAGTTCTCGAGTTATAGAGAAACAAACATCCAGCCATCCATACAAACTTTCGCATTTATAATGTGTTCAATTCACAGTGATTATTACCTCCACACATTAGCAAGTGGTAATCCGTGGTCTCTTCCTACCCCTGTGGGAAAGAGGCGTGATTTTATGTAGGTATGTATGTATGTATGACCTCCACATTTCCTTATGTGCAAAAAAAAACTCTTAAGCAAATGTTCGATGCCAAATTGCAAGAAGGAAATCATTCAGAACTCCAATCTCAAACAGTAAATACTTGTAGCTGGTATTTACCGTTTCATAACGAACAGCAAAACCAACAATAACAGGATCCCGTAATATCTTATTGATTCTTCAGTGCCGTGCCGTTCTAAACAAATATTTTCCCCTTGATTCAGTATTGCTGGAATTCTTCCAAGGAAGCCGGACCGGGGCATTTCCTAGTATTGCTTCCTTCCCGTTAAACTGAGGTTTCTGAACGCGAACACTTTATAGTTTACCTACGTTGTTGATTTGTGGGTGGAGTGCGAAAGTCAGTAAAAGAGGTATGCCAAACATTAACAAACACTACTTTTTGTGTGGCTTCGCTATCACTCGGGGCCTTACTATAAACTCTTAGAAAGTCAAAGTCAAAGTAAGATTACTCTGATTCCGTGCTAAGATAAGACTAAGGTAAGGTTAAAGTAAGCCTAGCGCAGGAATGTTTTGGTAACGTCTCTTCGTGGAGTGTCAAGTATCAAGTCATTGACGCGACGCAAGACTGTTTTAACCTTGTTTTTACATTGCTCTAAGAGTTGGTGGTACGCCGGCAATACTTTTTTCTGGATAAAAGATACCTTGCCTTGTGTTCTTTCATTATGAGCGGTTGAATAGTTAAGCAGTTGAATCAATCGTGACAAGCAAACAATTAAACAAACTAGCATTCGCTTTTATATTATTAGCGTGGATTATATTATCACAAAAATAACTTCCTTTTTAAAAGAAAATCCTGCAGGCTGATTGTCTAACTCGTCTCAAACTGTCAAAAGGATCGCGTCTTTTGTCGCGTTCGGTCTCATTGAGATAAGAGTGACAGAGCTGCTTGCTGCATAGTCATTCTGTAGACTCACTTCGAATTCACTCAAGTGACCGAGTTCACTAAATACACAAGAACGTATTAAGAGATTAAAATTTCGAATATGAAATATGAAATCTCACAGCGAATTCAGCTCTTCGACGTTTGAAGTGAGTTTACAGAATTACTGCTGGTCACTGAACTGCCATTTTGGCAGTTTGAGACTGATTTTGGTCTCTATCAAAGGTAGACAATCAGGAGGCTGATTTTTGGTGATTTTGATCTAGATTCTAGATCACAAGACTGTTCCTTACCCCGTGCGCTTGTTTAAACTCTTTTCCCTTTAAGATGTGACTCACACAACTGAATGTAGTTTCGGAATTTGGCATCGACGCCTCATGAATAAAGCACAGACTTATTTTGAGCACGCTTTTTGCAGACTTTGATATTGACATTCAGACAGTTTTAACAGTGCTCGAATCGATTAAAAAATAAGAATTGATTAAAAAATAATTTACTGCAGTAAAACTTCTTTTCTCACGCTTGACTTGGGAAGTAAGCTGGTGAATGCATGACGAGAAAGTGTGATCGGGCGAGGCGAACGGAAGTTTTACTTCAGTCGTGTGGTCTAAAGCACACTCGTTATTTTTCGGCTTTTATCGTCATACCAAATTATGCGGTCTAGAAACTCCGTCACCAAAGTGGCCACTTGCTCATACGAACTTACTTATTCGTACTTACCAAATTAATTTTGTACTTTGCCAGTTTGTAAATCAAAATCACCAGGAATTAATGAATGAAAATTATTTATTGTACAGGGTACGGTAAGGTGGCGGGAATGTGGCGGTTCGCACCCGAGACCGAGACAGAAGACCGAGACCTGTTTTTCATAATAAACTTAGGTACCTATAGGCTCTCTCGAACTCAACCAGTCTCTCATTTGACTTCTCCTTATCCGGCTTGTCCCGGCTTTTAAGTCGTTAAGGCTTGTTTCACTCTTCAGCGTGTCGCCGGTCGCAAGTTGACCATTCACAGCACAATAGTCAACTCGCGGACGCGACCAGCGACACGCTGAAGAGAGAAACAAGCCTAAGCCGTGATGGAGGCCTTTAGGTGACCTAAAACTCCGTCACCAGAGTTGGCCACTTGCTCATACGAACTTGCTGGCTTACTTGTTAACAGTTGAATATAAATAATGGTATTACTTAGCTCATGTAAACTTGCTACAGAATAAAGTATCTCTTAAAATCCACGCAAAGATGCAGTAACAGCTTTGCAGTGGTGTTTTATCAAATCCGAAAACGACTGTCCAAGTATATCAAAACAGCCCAGAGAGAAGTTAACCGCCCATATAAACTTGGCCTTAAGCCAGCGAAATGTACTCTATGTCGGAAGACAAACGAAAGATGTATGCATGGTGCCTCAAATTAAGTTATGTCTAGAGTCTAGACGGTATGAATGTCAGATAGCTTTTTTGTTATGGGTTTGTTTCCTCTGATGTAATGATATCATACCCTAGATATGTTACGTTCATAATTAGCGACGTTTAAAATATGGTCGCTCTGGTATGGTTTTTAAGCGACCATATTTTAAACGTCGATAACTATGAACGGAACATATCTAGGGTTCTAGGATCAAAATAAACTTTCACTGGCTGAGATTCGAAATCGAAGCCTTTGGCAGAAAGGCAGACACCCAATCCACTAGACCAATTTGGTCTTACCTAATACTGTGAAATTATGAACCACATTGCACTGGTAAATCTTTTTGCGTGAAAATGCTGAGAAAACGATTTTTCCCAGATATGAGACCTAGCTAGATCGATTTTTCACCCCCTTAAACACTGTATGGTAATTTTCAACGAAATCGTTAGAGCTGTTTTCGAGAACGTGAGTACAGACAAACAAACAAACAAAATATTGCTCGTTTAATAGAATAGGATAATAATGTTTTTGTATAAAAAGAGTTTCCCATAAATCTATTTTTGACCATGCTCGTATTGATAAATAGATGATTTAGGTAGGACCAAAAGTGAGTTTCCTCATTTAACTTTATGGGGTTTTTTTTTTGTAAAATGGTAACATAAATCGAACCGAATCTCGATGTATAACACCACATTTTTCACACACTTATGTCGTCCGAGAAAACTACTATTACAAATTAGGGACATTACGAATAAGGGACAAATAAGGGACATATAAAAGGAACAAAAGAAAAGATGAAGGTTTTGAGGTGAAGACCGTAATTTTATTTTACGGTTTGAAGTTTAAAGAAGTAATTTTCTCAGTGATTGTAGCACTGAACACATTACAGAGTTAGATAAGGTAGCTAACGCTTTATATAAAAAGTTTTCTGTATGTTTGTATGTTACTGTTTTTGCTTTTATTTTGTTTATTTTTGTAAGAAGTAAAACGTACATTTGAGTACGTTAATACTCGCTACCTATAATCCATAAGGCATTATGGATTTTGATATCTTCATATGAATTATTAGTGTACGCGTTTTCGTAATTCCGTTCCTCAAAAACATGGTCGACTTAAATGTTTGTTGGTGAAGCGAAAATGGCCGAAGTAGTTTAGATCCTGATTTTATTAATTCTGCTAACGATCTCAAAAATAATGAGCAATGAGATTGTTTTACTTAAAAACATCCATATAAAATTATGCTTTGTTATTTTACTTTCTGGGATAGATATTAAATTTCACATACTGACGACAATTTTTTTATCAAAATGCAGTGTTTATGATGGTTCATTTTTTCTTACAAATATTCTTCAGTACAAATACAGAAGTGCTCAGTTGTTTATGGCACAAGTGGTCACCAATTTTGCGACAGCGCAAAATGTACTTAATTTTACGATGGATAAAAAATGTATGCATACTACAATTTGAAGGCTTAAACATTCCTGTAACCGTACTATGAGCTCTTAGAGCAATGTCAAAATAAGGTGAAATCCATTCCTGCCCTAAGCTTGATTTGACATTGTTTTCGTCCGAAAACAATCTTATTTTATTCCTGCCTTGGTCTTGACGCAGGAATGCAGCAGGACATGCGCATTACACTCTCTCGACGCTCTCTCTGCGCATGTCTTGCTCGATGACACCGAGCAGGACATGCGCAGTCCTGCATCTAGTCGATGTCATGTCCAAGGAAGTTATATACATACAGGAATGCTACCTGACATTTAATGTACAAATGATTTTGAACCTTATCACGACTACACAACGATATATTAGGTATAATTTAATCTTGGTTATAAGGATTGTTGGTCTTGTTGAGAGGCTTTCTTGGTAGCTTTGTCTCTTTCACACTCGTTGTTGGATTAGTAGTGTGACCTTGTCATTTAAATTTCAGGATATTTTTACCTTATCGCGCTCGACAAAATCAGCGCTTGATTTCGATCCATGGTTTCGATCCTTTAATTCAATCCTTGATTATGATTTCGATCCTTGATTTCGATCCTTGGTTTCGATATTGGATTTCGATCCTGGATTTTGATCCTTGATTCTTGAATCTTGAATCTGAAATCTTGAATCTTGAATCTTTGAAGTGACAGCTGTCAAACTTCAAATGGACATATCTCGGGAACTACTCGTCCTAGACTCCCCGTTCTCAGTTCAAATGAAAGCAATGACCAAGATCTTCATTTGAAGTGACAGCTGTCAAACTTCAAACGGCCATATCTTGGAAACTACTCGTCCCAGACTCCCCGTTCTCAGTTCAAATGAAAGCTATGACCAAGATCTTCATTTGAAGTGACAGCTGTCAAACTTCAAACGGCCATATCTTGGAAACTACTCGTCCTAGACTCCCCGTTCAAAGTTCAAATGAAAGCTATAACCAAGATCTTCATTTCAGATGACAGATGTCATTTTGACAGCTGTTATTGAAAATGTAGATCTTGGTCATAGCTTTCATTTGAGCTAAAAAGGAAGAGTCTAGGATGAGTAGTTTCCGAGATATGGCCATTTGAAGTTTGACAGCTGTCACTTCAAATGAAGATCTTGGTCATAGCTTTCATTTGAACTGAGAACGGGGAGTCTAGGACGAGTAGTTCCCGAGATATGGCGGTTTTAAGTTTGACAGCTGTCACTTCAAATGAAGATCTTGGTCATAGCTTTCATTTGAACTGAGAACGGGGAGTCTAGGACGAGTAGTTCCCGAGATATGGCGGTTTTAAGTTTGACAGCTGTCACTTCAAAGATTCAAGATTCAAGATTTTAGTTTTCAGATTCAAGAATCAAGATTCAAGATTCAAGAATCTAGGATCGAAATAAAGGATCGAAATCAAGGATCGAAACCAAGGATTGAAATCAAGGATCGAAATCAAGGATCGAATTCAAGGATCGAAACCAAGGATCGAAATCGAAATCAAAATCAAGGATCAAAATTGTATCAGTATTTTAATTGAAAAATCATGCTCTGAAACATCACGTAAATCAGAAAATGATGTAAAAGGCCCCTTAGGGACTTTAGGGATGTTTAGTTTATAAATTATGGTCACCCTTTAGAAAGAGACACACCGCCCAAGTTTTATCTCTGAAGCGGACCGCGTTTTCTGTCTCAATTAACCTTCCAGTTACGTAGTACGTTATAACTTTTTTGGTCATGTCACCAAAACATCCCTGCGTTAAGATTGTTTCCGTCCTAAGGCAGGATTAAAACAAGGTTGATTTAGGCCTGATTTATGCCTGCGTCAGTCTTACTTCAGTCTTATCTAAGTACGGACGAAAGTAATCTTACTTTGACATTGCTCTAAGACTTGGTAATACGACCCCTGTTCACAATTTATACACCCTTTTAAAGTAAAGCAAGAATACTTTCCGAGCACAACCGCAGGATGTAGCCAGTAAAGATATAAATTCCCGAAACTGCCCCTATGCTGCGTTGGCAACGAGCCAGCCGCAGTCGCAGGTTCGATGCCCGGACCGTTCCAACTGCTAATGACCACGTTTTTCAAGTTAAAACGTTAATAGTGCGTTTATCCTAAAAGTTAATGAGTAGTGTTTTAAAGTGTTATTGTATTCAGTTCAGTTACAATTTAATATACAAGTAGAACTGCTAATGTTTATTTGAAATACAGTAGGGCCTCGTTAATCCGGAGAGGCAAAAACAAGACCCTTTGCGGATTATCGAGGCGTCCGGATTATCGTATGCAATCGCCTTTGTTGCAAAAACCACGTAAACAAAGCATATTCTAACACGGGATTTTCCAATTTCTTCAGTGTTTTTGGTACACCGGGACCACGTTTTGTTAGGCTAACAATCTTTAAGATTTTGTCTTCCTGATTGTTGTTAGCGAGCGCGCTAAATTAACATAGATGGAAGGCGATAAACAAAAGACTGTCGACGGGTTGGCTCATGGCAGCCCGTTGCCCGGCCGGATTACAGCGATCACCGAACAAGCGGGAGTCCGGATTAACGAGGCCCTATGTATACATTTTTTAATAACAGTAAATTTTGTTAAATTTGCAAAATGTGAATATGCACCTCTGACTACCTTAGAACTTCAAAGGATCTAAAATGCCTGAAAAAATATCTGATTTTTGTAATTACAACAAATTGGCAACGAAAATGGTTGATCCCTAATAGGACTCGGATTAAAGTCCTTTGAAATTAAATGAAATATTATATTTTTGATAGACACACGGTACACAACTAGCTTATGAGAAAAAAATAGGCCTTTTACATCTATACTAGATGATTTATATAGCGTCAGGGAGAAATCTACGCCTACACTTAATGGGAGACTATAGTGCCTGGGACATTGTTAAGATGAAACTAAATTGGAGTTATCCACAAGAAAGACATGGTCAATACTTGATAATAAATAAATAATTGACTGGCCTCTTAGCTCAGTTGGTAGTAGTTCTACCTTCTGCGCTGTAGGTCGTGGGTTCGATTCACACCCAGGACAAACATTTGTGTGATGAACATTGATGTTAGTTCTGTGTCTGGATGTTATAAAATATTATAAGTATGGATTTACAAAGTACATAAATAAGTATTCTATCAGTTATCTGGTTCCCATAGTACAAGCTTTGCTTAGTTTGGGGCTAGATGGCACTTTGTGAAATCCAGCAATATCTATAATTTATTTATTTATAATACGTGTGTCATTAAGATCTAAGTTTAATTTTTAATTTTGTCAATAGTGTCGACTTCAGAAACGGTCCGCCAGTCCACTGGGCCATGGCCGGCGAGTTCGGGACCCGAAGCCACTTCGTGTTGAACGAGTCGGATCCTTCATCAGCTCACCTCGCCGTGGAGAAGGCGTCGCATCAGGATGAGGGGCTGTACCGCTGTCGGATTGACTATATCGATTCACCGACAAGAAACTACCGGGTCAATTTGACTGTTATTGGTGAGTTGGTTTAGAAACTTTAGAATGATTCGTTTTCAGCTGTAGTGGCAAAAACAGCTGTATTTATACCTAATAATATAAATATATTAAAAAAAGCAAAAAAAAATTGAGCTTCTATGAAGGAAAACAATATCTGCCATTTATACATTTAAACACACAAGGTCTTTTGAAGACATTGTCGGATTGACTACATAAGCTCATCCTGATTAACTTAACTGATGTTTATAAATACCAAAAGTTACGGTTCAACAGTAATTTGGGGCTGCTGGTGGAATAAAATGCCAAAGTAGATTGAGTACCAACCTATCTTAATGTTACGTTGCAGTTTTTCCATTTGCTTATCCAAAAAAGCTCTTGTTTCAATAGTGATCCTTGATCCCAACTTTTCGTGTCCATCAAGGGTTTATGAGACATTTTTCAGCAACAACTTTTGATGCTAGAATGATTTGGATATAATTACATTTTGGAACTTTTAGCATCAGAAACTACTTTTTCCAAAAGTTTCAGGCATATGAATTCCTAAATTTTTCGTAATTATTCATAGACAGAGATAAAGAGAAAAATAAGCAGGATACCCATCCAGCCAATAACCTTCAAATACAATGTAAATGTCATTTAGCAATCTCTATATTAGGTCATGCGGTAAATTATAGCCCGCATCCTTTCACTGATTGATGGGCAGCTCAATATTGGGATTGTTCCTAAATTGTTGTCCCACGGTAACATATTTGAGCACTTAGTTATATTAGGGCTTACTTCACTATCACCGAATGTTGGCCGGACCGGGCTGGACTCAATTTTCGATACGAAGATCGGGGGTTCGAACCTGGCCGTGCATCAATGGATTTTCAGTTTCGAAACATTTCCATGTAGGTACATTTAACACGAACTTTACACGGAAGGAACGAAAAGATCGTCAGAATCAGATTTCTAATAGCATAGATGGGCTTGCAAACTGTCACTTATGGTATGCTACCTGAAAAATGTGGGGAGGTACCTAATATGTATTTTGAAATACCTATGACTCATTCTACTACTCTGACTACCCCTACTACCCCTTATTTAAAAAAGGATCATAAAAAGAACGTCTACCGCGCCTTGAGGCTACAGTCGTAATCATGGTCTCGTTTCTTTTTCGTATTCTGTAGGAAACCAATTTAAGACTCATATCACACTGTGCTATTTTATCCTCAGTTCCGCCAGAATCCCCAAGAATCTACGACTACGAGGGAAGAGAGATCATTGGCACTCTTGCTGGACCATTCAGAGAGGGACAGAACGTACTTCTGTCTTGTCAAGCAGCTGGAGGTAAGGTCTAAAAGAATATCATAATCTTAAATTGAAGCAATATGGATAATACAAAACAGGCTTATTACTGACTTGAAGATTTAAGTGAATGTATACCTCCATATACTTACATCTTCAGGCATTGAGGATGCTTTGAATATGATTAGGGGATTAGTCATACCAAATTAAAAATAACTTTCTACTTTAGTGGTCATACGAGAAGAATCTCAACTCTAGGAGTCTCGACTCTCGAGACTTCTAGAGTTTGGAATTTAGGGGAATACTACGGGGTTCTCGGGGTGAAATCAATTTTGAAGTGCTAATCACCAGCAAAATATGAGTGAGTTTTGAAGTACTAACTGCAAAAATGTAATGCTTTGACGAGTTTCCAAACAATTACACATGAATATAATGGAGGTTGTCTACAGTAATTAATTACTACTCTTTATAGATATAGATAGGAAAGTTTCCCTCAGACCGTATTATTTCTTCGTTTTTACAGGAAAACCACCTCCAGATGTGTCCTGGTACCGTGGAGAAGAGCTCCTAGCTATAACTAAGGAAGGATCCGTCTGTCAGCTCCACTTACCATCACTGACGAGGGAGATGGCCGGCATGAGACTACAATGCAGAGTCGAGCCTCCGCTCCTCAAAGCGATGTACAGGGATGTCAGCGTGAAGCTGTATTGTAAGTTGAAAACTGTGGCCATCATAGCTTTGCAATGACTTTTATGACTGTGCATTCACAATATCAAAAAATAGGAAAACATGATGAAGAAATCCATATCTTAATCACCCCACGTATATAATAAGACCAATTAGAGTAAGAGGATGATATTGCGTAAGCCTTACTTATACATATATAGGCACCACAATATCTAAGCTGACTTCAACAAAAACGAATTTCAACACGATAAGGACACAATTTTGTCTGTATTTTGTGGGTAACGTCATGTTCTGTACTATCAACTCTTTTAATTCCTCAGTGAAGCCTCAGTTTGTTCGTGTGACGGGCACCGGGGCAAGTCATGCTGGGAAGGACCGGTCATTTGTATGCACCACACGAGGGTCTAAACCAGCTCCTAACATAGACTGGTTCCTCAACTCTCAATTGGTGGACTCATCAAACACTCAGGTATGTTTCTCAACTTCTAGTTCCTGGTCTGATACGTAATACCCGGTTCACATTATTCCAGTAGTATTCCAGTCCAGCGATCGAATCCAGCGCTGGAATACCACTGGGACATTGTAAACAGCCCCTTGATTGATCTTTGATACCGACCAAAATCGGTCTCATACTATCAAATATGTCAGTTTAGAGACCACGCAAGTAGCTCTGTCACTCTCATCTCAACGAGACTGAACGCGACAAAGATACTTACGCGATCGTTTTGACAGTTTGAGACCAATTTGAGATTTGAGACAAGATAGACAATCAGTTTGCTGGCACTGGAATATAACCATGCCAGTGAACAATAGAACAGGAGTAGAATCACCTAGTTCTTAAGACGATTCAAAGTGGTCATAGCGGTCCTACTAAATAAATGATATTTGAATTTTGTATTTTTTGAATTTTTGAATCCAGTCCAGCTATGACTATGACAGAGGTCTTTTTAGAAGACCTAAAACTTCCGTCACCAGAATTGGCCATTAGCGAACTTACTTACTTTTACCAAAGAAACCCAAGGAATAAGTTTATAAAATAAAAAACCTAATTTACCATACCTTCAATTTAGATGTCAACAGCTGTTTATATTAATTCGTGTAATATAAGATATCAGCGAGCTGTCAGGGGAGCGTCTATGGAAGCATCAGGATAAATATTTGAGTGATATCATTATTCACCCTACATGGGGGTTGTGTAAGCAATTTTCTTCGTGTTTGCTGACATTGATATTTTTGAAAATATGTATTTTTTATGAGACTAGTAATGTTGGGAATGTATCGTCAATACAATAATGTGGACAAAATAGATGGACCACGGGTAGCACTGATATTATGGATTTAGTACTTTCATTAGCTGATTGAAACTTTTCTTGATCTACATTGTACAGTTACTGTTGGTCTGTGGAAAAATATGCTATTATGTTAGGATATTTATTCAACAAACATTATAAAATTAACAACTTGGAGATATTGTAAATCCGTTATTTGAATAATAAAGTCTGTAAGTATTAGTATTGTTATAAGAACTGTCGATTTTGTTTGATATATAAATAACTTTAACTCGAACGATGGTGGAACGAGATATACTAGCCAATGGAACAAATTGACGTTAGAAAGGACACAATGGAAATCTCGGTGGACCTTTCACCACCAGTTGGACAGTAATATAAGTTGACAACAATAACAACCGCGTGAAAGAATATAATAAACAACATACGGATATTACTAAACTCAAGAAAGTTTACCAGTAGACATTTTAAGGCTTACAAACTAGATAAAAGGGGAAGCTATATACAGGGTGTGGCAAATTCTTGGTCACTAAAAGGTCACCTTTTCTCATGTAGTTAGAAAGTTTTGTTCTTAGGAAACTTCAGTTTTATTTTAAGGAAAAAAATAATTGCATTTTTAGATTTAAAAAAAAGTACAGTTAGCCTAAAAAATTACATTTGTCAAAAAAAAAACAAGTTGGTTTTAATCGACTCTATTTCTCACCAGGAACACTTCTCTCAAAGTAACTTATCAAATCAAATCGTAAGTTTTTGCAATAATTAAAAAAAAACACGAATTTGATGAGGATTTCTTGAGGATCTTCAGAGCTATGAACATAAATGCATCTCATAAGTGCAGAAAATTGCCCAGCTTAGAACATTGAAGTCGGTTTTTTTTAATTTTTCTTTTATCCTGTGTTAAAAAATCTTCTATATTACGACAGTCACTATTAGTGTAAGTAGTATTTTTTTTTGTCCGAGCAGGTGGAGGTGGATGGAGAAGTGACGAAGAGCATCCTGACCTGGCACGTGAGGCGTGAGGATAGCGGGAGGCAGCTGGTCTGCCGCGTCTCCAACCCCTGGTTCCCAGCTTATACCCTGGAGGATTCTGTTATGCTAGATGTTTTGTGTAAGTAAACCAGTCTGTGAATAATGAGGTATGACTTTCAGCCCCCCAATTCTTCTAGATGACAACGTCAATCATTCCGCTGCGTTTTGGTTCGATCTCATAAATGTCAGCCATTTGGTGAATAGTAGAATAGCTTTTCAAAAATGTGTTCTGCCAATGTCCAAACCTTAGCTAAAACCTCACCACAACTGAGTCGTTTGTTATTAGTACCTCTAGAATAGGAAACAGTCGAAAATCTAAGGTTTAGTTGGACGTAGTTATGCATAAAGGATCCAATCCACACAATGATAGTTTTGAGAAAAAGCAGTTTTTGTTTAAATTGTGTATAGAAAAAAAGTTATGATTAATTTTAACAAAGTTTGTTTACAATATTGTACAAAATACTGTTTCCTATGTATATAAGTATAATTTCGGAGAAAAATATTTATATTTATAGTATTTTTTTTAAAAAAACCCACTGGTTCCTTTTAGCAAAACTGCTCATGTGTGGGTTGGTTCCTTATTAATTTATTCTGTTGTTGAATATTAAATGCATAAAATAATAAATAATCGTATTATATTTTGTGAATTTTATTTAAAAAGAAATATCTTAGGTTTAACATGAAAAAGAACTATAAAAATAATTTATTTCAGTAGGCTACATTCATTTTAGCCTAACTTTCCTCTACTTCAAAATCAAGTTGACCTGAAAACCCTTCTAAATCGTCTTCTATGGCTTCATCTCCTACCAGATTCACGTAAAAGTCTTTTGACCTCTAAAAATCGCTGAAACAGGAAGACCTGTCACTAATACGAAGTTAAAAGACCTAAAAGTGTGCTACACTTGATTCCGCAAGAACCACACCACTTTTACGTGAATCTGGTAAGAGATGAAGCCCTAAAAGACGATTTAGAAGGTTTTTCAGGTCAACTTGATTTTGAAGTAGAGGAAGATTGGGTTAAAATGAATGCAGCCTAGTGAAATATGTATTTTTATAGCTCTTTTTCATGCTAGACTTAAGATATTTCATTTAATATAAAATTCACAAAATATAATTAAAATTAGGTACTTATTGATTACCTTGTATTCTTGATCTTGTATCTTGATTGATTGTATGTAATTCATTTAATATTCAAAGAGCAACTAGTGCAACGAGAACTAACCCACAAGAATGATAAAAAAAATACTTTTACAAAGAAACATGTGGTTTGGTTCCTTACAGAAAAAAATAAATTTGTAGATTTTTCAGATTTCTGGGGTACCACAGAGCATGGATCTTTTTAGTTTATTGTGCAAATGTTGTTATGTGGGTTGGTTACTTTGTCGAGAAAATGTTTTGTTAAGTCAAAATTGTCAGATCACTTTGATATTTACAGGGTTAGTAGAAGGTGGATTTTAAAAGCTTTCTGTATACTTAACTCAATTTTGACATGAGTGTGGATTGGTTCCTTTATGCATAACTACGTCCAGTTGAGGTTTGTTTGAGGTTGATAAAAAGTTCGGTACTAGAATTGACCCAGGACAGATTGATTTTGGACAGTTGCGCTTAAACGTCTTCCCCTCTACCAATAAAATTCCGTTAAAATTGAAACACCGTTTAAACTATTGCCATCCTTTTTTGTTAGATAGTGTTAACTAAAGACAAGGCGAATCTTGAGCATTATTTAACCAGTGTTCTAGTTTATAAGTGAGGCCTTTTATGTGCATAAATCATTAATGATGAGCGAATATTTTGCTAAGTAATTCCTTACTGAAATTCACATCATGATTATTAGGTACATCATCATTTTAATTAATATTATTATGTAAGTATTATGTTTCTATTGTAATGAAGTTCGGCAGATACCATTTTTTCTTCTTTTAATTTTATTTTTACGTTTTTACTTTGAGTCTAAGTTCGTTTAGAAAATGTCTCATTTTATGACTGAATAACACATGGCAGCAGTAATTGAAATAATTAGCAAAGGTTTCCCCCTTTCAATTTAGATGCAAAACGCTCACCCAAACACTTTACACCAAAGTTGTACAAGCTTCTAAGTTTTGCGTATAGTTGTCACAATAAACATATATTCTAAGCAGAGATTATGTTGCTATGGAGGAGGCATTTCTTTTTTAAATAAGCAAAAAATATTTGTGTAGGTATAGTCATTTCCCCTGGTGGCTAGAACTAGCTCCTAATTTATGCCTACGCCTCTAAAAATGCCATTAAGTAAGTAGGTTCAAGTGGCCAAGTATGGTGATGGAGTTTTTAGGCCTCTGTCATGGCTAACGACTTAAAAGCCGGGACCGACAATTCAACGTGCCCTCCGAAGCACGGAAGCGCTCATAATACCACTTGCAACCATCCAAATTGTGACCGCGCATAACGCTGCTTAACTTAAACGCTCAATCAAGATCTAAGCAAGCTACGCCACGAGCGCACGAAGGCGGCCTAAACCACCTTCACCAGAGTTGACCACTTGCTCATACGAACTTACTTTTTGACTGGCCTCTTAGCTCAGTTGATAGTAGCTCTGCCTTCTGCACTTTAGATCGTGGGTTCGATTCCCACCCAGGACAAACATTTGTGTGATGAACATAGATGTTTGTTCTGTGTCTGGGTGTTATAAAGTATTCTATGTATGTATTTAAAAAAAAAATTAAAAGTATTATATCAGTTATCTGGTTCCCATAGTACAAGCATTGCTTAGTTTTGGGCTAGATGGCGCTGTGTGAAATGTTCAGCAATATTTATCATTGATAGCAGGGTGGATTTCAGCTTGGATTCCAAGTTCTAACAAAAAGTATTCGGCCACGGAACCTTAGTCGCCAGAGTTGAAAATCATGATAAGAACCATACTATCGATTATAGCATCGATTCATTATATCGATTCGAAGAAGTATTCTATACCATATCCTAGCATCACATCCTTGTCTCCAAGGGTCGCATCATGCTCGCAAAATTATTTTACATCCCAACACGCCCGTGCGATATAAGTTCGGTAACAACTTCAAAAAGTTTAATCAGTAAAGTGTTATTGCCAGAGAGGCAACGGTTGGGTATGCGGAGTGTAACTTTTGTGTTTGGATCATAGGGAAATGCTATTGAGATTTTTTGTGAAGATTATACTTAGAACTTTATCTCTAGTTTGAAATTCTCAAGGAAATGCACAAACAAACATTTTCAAAAAAAAAAAAAAACATTTCGTAATTTTACTTTACTAGCTAGTAGGTACTCGTAGCACGGCTGATAAACTAATAAAATCAAATAAAGATTAAATTATAATTTAAAATATAGTCCTCCTCATCGATTTCGACGACGGCGACCCTGACTATAATTAAATAGCCAGGGGTCATCTGCGCCTGAAGTTATTTAAAGTGGACCAACGGTTGCGCTGGTGCAAGTCCACTCTCTCGTCCCGCCCTCTGTAGTCCAATGGTCCGGGGAACCGGAACGATCGGCAGAGATTGGGATGCAGCGAAAAGGCCTTGAACCACTGCATGGATCCTGGTAAATTTAAAATAGTAATAGTATCAAATGCATCAAAATTGTCATAAATACTAGAGTTAAAATGTCTTTTATGATATTATCTTAGAAGTAGCAAGGCTTTTACCACCAGCCATAATTATTTAAGCTATGTTTTGACTCAAATCCATTTCAAGGCCATAATTTGAAATAGGAAACTCCAGCTCAAAAGCGGCAGTTCCTCCCAACCTCCCAAGCCAACACAACTTAAAAGTGGTTTGTCAATTTTCGAGATTAAAGTTACCCGGTTCGGAATATCACCAGCATTCGTACCACTGCGCCAACGTTGGCCGCACAAGCCACACTCACAACTTTAACGGCTGTCATGACCAAGGGTGTATCTTTTAAATAATATTTATTATTGTTTGTACGGTGACGTACAGTCATTTTCCTGCAATTAAGCAAAAAACAGGGCAACCGAAGTGACCGCGCGGGACACACGTCACGGGCGGGAACCGTTTATTACTCAACTCATTGTGTCAGTGAAAACTATCAATAAACTACTTTATAACAACAAATACTGTGCGGTTTTAACTTGGATCGTACATTGTTACTAGCAGACCCGGAAGACGTCCTTCCACACAATGGACCTTACTTATAAACGCCTCTCAACTTTAAACAATGCTCAAGATTCACACTGTCTCTAAAACTATCTTACAAAAAAGAATGGCAATTGTTTAAACGGTGTTTCAATTTTAACAGAATCTTATAAGTAGAGGGGATTATGTTTAATCTAAAATTTTATCAGGATTAAAAAAAAAACTGGATGTGCAGTGCGATTCAGACTTCCGAAAATGCATCCGATTCGATGATTTTCTTCGGAAAATTGACGTTTTTTCAGCAAAGAAATATCACTTTCCAAATTCGAAATACATTACGAGAAGGCCTGAATCGCACTGCTGCACAGTGTATCAAAAGCCCATATTTTTTAGATAAATTCCCAGAGTGACTTTTTTGGAATGTTTTTGCATACTGAGGTACAGTAGGATCAAAGAAACCCATTTTAGAAGTTTGGGCCAATTTGCCCACCGGGGGGGCAAGTTGGCCCCCCACTGGGGGCAAGATGAAATTTTATGTGCCAAAAATTATATTAGGCTGCAGAGGTCTTATGGAACAAGTTTGGGTCAAATCGGTTGAAAATGGCCTGAGATATGGCCGTTCAAACTTCCAAAATATCGGAAAAAGGGTGAAAAATGGCCATATTTGACCCCATATTGCTCAGAAGAGCACAACTATGCGCAAAATCTTTTTACACTCCTAGATTCAGCATAACGTGGGATTACTAGATCAATCAAAACCCCGATGGGTTTTGCCTAGAACCCGAGATATAATACTTTGAAAATTTTCAAAAAAAACCCTAAAATCGGGTTCGATTTTAGGGTTTTTTTTTTGAAAATTTTGTCTAACAATCACATTATTTATCTAACACTACCCCCCTTTTGAAGATGGAGTCCCCCAGCAAAGGCAAAACCCTCTAGGATGGGTTCGATTTTAGGGTTTTTTTTGGAAATTTTGAAAATAACGTGTTCCCGAAGCTTTTTGATTATTTTTGTCATATGTAAAACACTTTAGATGGGTTCGATTTTAGGGTTTTTTTTGAAAATTTTCAAAGTCCTATATCTCGGGTTCTAGGAAAAACCCATCGGGGTTTTGATTGATCTGGTAATCCCACGTTATGCTGAATCTAGGAGTGTAAAAAGATTTTGCGCATAGTTGTGCTCTTCTGAGCAATATGAGGTCAAATATGGGCATTTTTCACCCTTTTTCCGATATTTTGGAAGTTTGAACGGCCATATCTCAGGCCATTTTCAACCGATTTGACCCATACTTGGTCCATAAGACCTCTGCAGCCTAATATAATTTTTGGGATATAAAATCTCATCTTGCCCCCAGTGGGGGGCCAACTTGCCCCCCCGGTGGGCAAATTGGCCCAAACTTCTAAAATGGGTTTCTTTGACCCTACTGTACCTAAGTATGCAAAAACATTCCAAAAAAGTCACTCTGGGAATTTATCTAAAAAATATGGGCTTTTGATACACTGTGTGCTGGCTGTTAGTTACCGTATCCAATATAAAACTATTAAGTATCCAGATGACCAATGAATAATATTGAAATCGGTCAAGCAATTTAGGAGGAGAATAACGAACACATTAGACCGGAATTGTAAAAAAACTTAGAAGCTTTACTACAATTCCGGTCCAGCTTATTAAGAAATTACGTCTTTTTGTCGATTCAGATACTAACAATGTTCCGATTGATGCCGATAAACTTCGTTAAAGTTATTGCAAGATCAAAGATAAATGTACCTCGTAAAGATTAAAATACATATCATAAAAAGTATTTAAAAAGTTTCCGTGCACCCTCAGTGCTGACGGCCAACTTTACACCCGCTTGACAGGCACGATAATATTTTAACTTGACGAGATAAACTCCGAAGTTGGAGCTACAACGGGGTAATTATGTTCCGTGCTTCTGTTACGTATGTTATCGCGTTTGTTGAATGGTATACGGGTGATGGGAGATTTTACGAATGTTTTTGTTTTTGGCACGTGTTTATGTGAGTCGACTGGTCTTGCTTCCTTGCTTATGGAAAGGTGAGGGCCTTTGTGTTTATGTATGTATGTACTAGCTGCTGCCCGCGGGGAAAGCGAATAGAAGGGAAAGGAAGAACTTAATATTAAAGAGTAGCGGACGCCCGTGGACTACTATTTTTTTTATCCCACGGGAACCATGATTTTTTTCGGGATAAAAAGTAGTCTATGTCCTATTCCCGGTCATTATCTATGTACATTCCAAATTTTATCAAAATCGGTAAAGTAGTTATGGAGATACGTGGTAACAAACATTCACACACACACACGGACTTTCGCCTTTATAATATTAGTAGGATAGTAGGATATTAGTAGGATAGGATAGGATAGTTAGGGATTTTGTATTCCATAAAAATAGCTCCGTAGATACGAGTAAGCAATTCAAGTTGCATTCTTCTGTACCGGCAAATGCATACAATGTAATAAAATATCGACCTTTCGTCCCACTAGCACAAAAACTTCTTAAATCCTTCACATTTTGTTCTCAGTTGCCAAATTACTCCAAAATGTAAATTAACCAACCCTTAAAACATTACTATTACAAAGGCGACTTTAAACTTGCAATCGGACGAACTCATCAGCTAATGAAGTCTTCAAACAGAAACTGAACCAATCTAATAAATTCACAATTAAGTTCGAGAAAGTTTAGAATATTACAACCGCAGATTGTTGATTCGGTGCACGCTGGAGATTGACCGAGGTTGAAAGGTTGACATTTTCTCTTATTTATAACTAGTGTCTGGCCTCGAGTTTGCCCGGGTTAAAATATGAATAAATAAAAAAAAATTATAATAATTTATTTCGAGCAGAACTCATAGTAGGTAAGGTACACGCAACACACAAAAAATAGAGACATAGGTAAGTACTTAAAAATCTAATTGAATTGCTGGCCAGGTGTCGCTCACAACAGTGCCTTGCTTATAGGCAGTCCACCCTGGCCGCGATCATTGCCAAGACGGTGTTGGAGCTGGCCCGCAACCTGCGCACCAGGGATGCGGCTCGCTTGCGCATACTAGCATAGAAACAATCAACCCGCGCAGCCGCAAACATCCCCGATGCTACGATAAAATAGATCTGGATCTGAGAAAATGACAGTTTTCGAAATCAGACCTTATGCATCTCAGCTCCAGAAATAATGATATAGCGAATTAACTGGAAACTAATTTTTCTTTAACTTCTTTTGTCTCTCTCCTGGGCAAAGGTCCCAACCGTCTCTAGCTTTTGTTGAATCCCACCATCCTTTGTCGAAGAAATATGTTAGTCAATAAGTTATGTACAGCGCATTTCGCATTACCAACTACCCACTCGACCAATACGGCTCTGTTGAGCTTAACCACACCCCGGACACTCGACGAAATCTCTATGCAAAAGCGGCGTCTTACTACCTATTTACGCAGACACTACACAATGTCAATTTTGTACATGTGCGTTTGTGTTCGTGAAGTAAGGTCACCATATGAATAATTACTGTACACTGTGGTCTCGGTCTCGACGTCGCGTCTGCGTGGGGCGCGTCCCTAGCCCCTCGCCAGCCCAAATTCGGTCGCGCGGTGAGGAAGCCCCGATTGGCGGGAGGGGGACAGTAGCCATTATATACGTAGTATTATGTAGTATTATTATCTATTCTATGCTATACCTACCCATTCTAAACTTATTATTAAGAGCATGTAAGGTTTCATCACTGACAGGGATCGTGAACCTGCCCGTCAGCCGAGGTCCAATCTTAAATTACAGATTCCGAGCATGTGCCTTTTTGACAGTTCGGTAAACAATCTTATTATACCCTATTTTAAACTTTCGTGACTTGAAAACTTTTTTAAATTATAATCGGCACCCCATTATCACACTAATATTATAAATGAGAAAGTTTGGATGGATGGACGGGGACCCCATTACCACACTAATACCTATTATAAATGCGAAACTTTGGATGAATGAATGGATGTATGTTTGTACCTCTAGAACTCAACAACCACTGAACCAATTTGACTGAAATTTAAAATATTGATAGGTGATGACCGGGAATAGGACATAGGCTACTTTTTATCCGGGTACCACGCGAGCTAAGCCGCGGGCGACAGCTAGTTCATAATAAATTGTCAATTTAGCAAAGAATTCGGAATAGAGAATGTTTTTTATACTGTTATGTTACATTTTTAGGGTTCCGTACCTTAAAAGGTAAAAAAAGGAACCCTTATAAGATCACTTTCTTGTCCGTCTGTCTGTCTGTCTGTCTGTCTGTCTGTCTGTCTGTCCGTCTGTCCGTGTGTCACCATCGATTATCTCAGGAACGGGTAAAGCTAGCAAGTTGAAATTTATACCATATACTAAGGTCTATAGTCCCTATTGTGCGTATAAAAATCAAGGTCCTGAGTCAACACTATAAAAAGATATAGGCAAATTTAGGTTTTCGTGAAAACTTGTGAGTACCAAAACTTACCTTAATTATCATTTTTTTTTATTTTTCGGAATTTTTCCTTTACTTGCGCTGGAAGACCTTGCTTGTAACCAAAATTGACAATTCTAGGTCAACCGGAAGTACCCTAGAGGTTTTGGGTCGAAAACCTAAATGGTAGTTCCCGTTGACCTAGAATAACGAAATTTGGCAAAAAGCAAGGTCTTACAGCACAAATAAAGGAAAAATTCCAAAAAGTTAAAAAAGTTGAAAATTAAAGGGTGTTCCCATACATACATAGTTGACGCCAATTAAAATTGTCCTCTGAGTTGTATGGACGCTCATACAATTAAGCAAACTAGCTTAATTGGCACCATGGCTAGGTACGGAACCCTCGGCGTACGAGTTCGACTCGCACTTGACCGGTTTTTTTTGTGTGATACACAAGTATAGTCCGGATCCTGATTAAGAAAAAGCAAAACCTAATAAAGTCACAAGAGTGTGAAGAGCGTAAGGTAGCGGTGGAGGCTTTTGCCCAGTAGTGGGACACATTAGGCTAATAAAAAATTAAGAAATGTATATAAATTCACACATAAATCAATTTCAAGCATTAAAATCCATAATATTCTACCCATAGTCTGCCTAATGAGTAAAAATGTTGTTGATGGAATTAATAAGGCCCTAATTAATGCCATCAACAGAATTTTTACTCTATATTTATTAATATTCCGTCCACTTATCCATAACTGAATTTTTGTGCCCGTAACTGATCCGCTCCAACAGAGTCCACGGTAGTTTAGTAACTAACAGGCGTGGCCGAAACATAGTAAATTCGTTTACGATCGTGTGTCCACGCGAGCCAGTAACAGGATAATGAGATAAAGACGGACATAGTTGCTGGAATGTGAGAGATGACCCTTAATTTGATGGAGAATGTTGTAAGAGAAATTGCCGGACAATAACACACACCCCATGATTTGTTGGGAGAGCAAGAGAAATATGTGAGTTGCCGGATATCATGATAATACACACCCCATGTTTTGATGATAATAATAGGGACCCTGACAGGACACTGTCCCCTCAATAAACACCTGTACAACATCGGCATCACGGACAGCCCACTCTGCAGAGGATGTCTAACCGAAGAAGCATCAGCAGCCCACGTAGTCCCTGAATGCGTGGGCGTAGCAGCACAATGGCAGCAAATCCTCAACAATCCAAGGTCGCTCCTCGAGGCCTGCGAAGACCCCAGGAATCTTCTGCGCTTCTGGGAGGAGCTAGGCTGGCTCCACATCTAGTGAGCCAGGTCATCCCCAAGCAAAAAGGACCACCTTTGAATCTAATTGCGGAAAAGGGAGTCCCCCATACATACATACATACATACACCCCATGTTTTGTTGGGGGAGCAAGAGAAATATCTGAGTTGCCGGACTATAACACACACCCCATGATTTGATAACGAATGTAGCGAGAGAAATATCTGTATTGTCGGACATTAAGACACACCACCTGATTTGATGGGGGATGTAGCAAGAGGAATATCTGAGTTGCCAGACAATAACACACACCCCATTATTTGATGGGGAATTTATCAAGAGAAATATCTGAGTTGCCGGACTATAATACACACCCCATGATTTGATAACGAATGTAGCGAGAGAAATATCTGTATTGTCCGACACTAACACACACCACCTGATTTGATGGGGGATGTAGCAAGATAAATATCTGAGTTGCCGGACAATAACACACACACCTAGGATTAGATAAGGAATGTAGCAAGAGAAATATCTGAGTTGCCGGACAGTAACACACACCCCATGATTTGATGGGGGATGTAGCAAGTGAAATATCTAAGTTGCCGGACAATAGCACACACCCCATAATTTGATGAGGAATGTAGCAAGAGAAATATCTGAGTTGCCGGACAATAACACACACCCCATGATTTGATGGGAATGTGACAAGATAATTATTTGAGTTGCCGGACAACGGAAGGATATCAAACATCTCATCATTTCGTGAAAATATTACGAGAGCAACATGTTTTATATCTCGTCGGAATCGAAAATTTTGATAAGACTTTTAATTTTCAACAAACATCGACAAACAGTCTTTCGCATTTATAAATCACTGTTTAAATCTGAACTATTAAGTTAATTTCAAACCAAAACCGAAAAATCGAGAAGATTTTTGCGATGGTACAAAAATAAATCAAAAAAATACACAAGCAGAAATAGAGACGAATACTAATCATCAAATAAATCTTGCTTCGTTAAGCTAAAACTATTTTTGCGAATGTATTTTCAAACGAATATATCAAACAAAACCTCCTATTTTTCCCAGGGTATTCTACTAGATGACAACGTCAATCATTCCGCTGCGGTTTGTCTCTCTAAAATGTCAGCCATTTGGTGAATAGTAGAATAGCTTTTCAAAAATTTGTTCTGCCAAAGTCCAAACCTTAGCTAAAACCTCACCACAACTCTGTCATTAGTAGAATAGGAAACAGTCGAAAATCTAAGGTTTAGTTGAGGTTTTGGTTGTGGTTCATAAAAAGTTTTGTACTAGAATGTTTTTCCTCTCCGGCCAAACTATTCGTCTCTACAACTCTATAGACTGCGTCACAGTGGCTTCGTCACGTAATGGTGTCACAATCTCGTTTCTGCTCTTGAAGGGAAACAGAATGGAGACAATTCAATTTAACAAATGGAAATTCTACGTTTTCATAGCACATTGGTAGTAAAAGATCGAGTTTATTGTACGTACAGTATGGGTAGATGGTAGGTCACGCTTGTAAGGTGTACTAAGTTTGACTTAGCATTATTGCTACTTACCTTCATTATCATCGGTGATCTCAATAAGTGAAAGACCTTTGCCCAGCAGTGGGACACTTTATAGGTTACCGTTACCGTGTTTGTTGCCCTGATTCTTCATGGTTTTGGTCGCGAAAGAACAGGAGTAGAATCACCTAGCTCTTAAGACGTTTCAAAGTGGTCATAGCGGTCTTACTGAATAAATTATTTTTGAATTTTTTTTTAGAAAAAAAAAATTATATTGCCTTGTTGGCAAAATAGAATGTAATTGTCTTTCAATTTTAAGGATGTGAATTGGAATCCGGTGAATTTGACCAATGCTTAACTTAACACTTAACGGGACACAGTGTCTGAAACATTGTTGAAATAGAAGTTAAAAATGAAAATTTGAAGATTAACATGATTCTGAGTCCAAAAGCGGATTAATGTAAATTTTTCGTCTCTTTCAGATGCACCAGTCCCTCAAATATCGCTCATAGAGCCGAAGGACCCTCGTCTCCTCAGGGAAGATGAGAACGCGGAGATCCTCTGCTCTGCTGACGCGTCACCACCAGCGGTCAACTTCACCTTCTATAAAGGAGCTGAAGTGAGTACAGCGGGGCTAAAAAGGCCGCATTTCAGAATCACAATAGGAATTCCAATAATGCCGGTCACTCTTGTTTGTCACTTTTGGTTTGTCACTCTCAGTCTATGAAAAGAGACGGCATATAGTTCAATTCCTATTGAGCTATAACGGCTTTTTTGACCCCGCAGTTGAGTTGAAACTCCTTCTTTTTTCTTTTTTCAGGTACCTAACGCAATTTTACACAATTTTACGCTGTACTTTTTTTACTTGTTTTTCTTATTTTATTAAAACAAATAAATACAATTATTTACTTCTTTCTTTCCTGTTTGTAAAACGACTGTTCATTCAATTTTAAAATGGAATTCGTAATAATTTTTGTGTTTGCTTTTCTAGTCGAATTTGCGATAAAGTAGGTAAACATTTTTAATAAAAAATACTAAAATAATTATTAGTATTTATTGTTTAAAACGAACAATCGCGAAACTTAGAAGAAATATAAAATAGTTCGAAAGATTTTTAGAACATTTATTTCAAGAATGTTTAATAGCCATTATACATTTTGAATCCCTTCTCCCTTCATTAAAAATGTATTACGTTGGTTCGTTTACTGAAAACAAACAATTAAAACCTTATTTTCCAAATTAACTAAATCTAATTAATATACAATCATGTTAAAATATTAATGAGCGCTTACAAAATCGATCTCCACGTTTAACTAACTGCCATAACACTACAAGCTAATGGAACGCTTATTTATATAACTATTTTTCTATCATAAATTGAATTTTCATTGAGTAATAATTAAACTCACATTAGTAGTAGTAGTTAAGGGGCCTGCGATAGGCGAATTTCCATAAAAACATTATACCAAAATCATTTAAAAGCATATTTTTATTAGTTTATGTTATTAGATGTAGGTATTTATCTAGGTTCCTGTTACACTTTTCTTCCGAAAAACTTACCTAAAAAGAAATGTAAGCAAATTGAAACCTCTGTAGGTCCACCAAAAATGGCATGTTTTCTTTTCATTTGTACTATAGGTAGCAAGTTTTTTGGAACAAAAGTGTAGCAGGAACCTAAATAAATACTGCCTTTATCCAAATAATAACAGAATGTGATAAAAATATGCTCACATTTTAAATTATTAGATGGACAATTCGCCTGTTGCCGGTCCCTTAACATCACGCCAATTAATAATACTTACTAGTACATACGTCTTGCGTGGTAGCTTAATTGAAAAAAGTTTAACATTATTAACTTCTACGTGTAAAGTATAAAAGAAACTTTACAAAAATAAAAGAAGTAGGTATTAAAATTGTTCATGGAGAATGTAAAAAAAAAAAATTGACAACCTTCTTTAAATTTTTAGGAGTTTCATGACTAAATACATACTACCCGGCCGCGTTAACTTGAGACCTGTAGCCGTACCATGAACTCTTAGTTAGAGCAACGTTAAAACAAGCTGACAACGAATGTTATTTCTAAATCAGTAGGACTGTTTTAAGCTTGTTTTAACGTTGCTCTAAGAGTTCATGGTATGGCCCTTGGCTTTTTGACGTTTGTGCAAAAATATTATGCACAATGTACCGCGTCGTTGTTGGTGTTTAATGTTTGTGCCAAAATACAGTGCGCGATACATTGCGTACTGTATTTTTGCACAAACGTCAAAAAGCCAGCCCCCCTAGCCATATTACACTATCTATCGTCGCGATAGAATAGAAACACTTCAAAATGTATAGGATTTGACGTTTCAAGTAGATGAGTCACGTGGTCAGAACGTCAATTCCTATACATTTTGAAGTGTTCTATTCTATCGCGACGATAGATCGTTCTACAGCGACGATAGATCGTGTATGGCTAGGGCCCCAGGTCTCAAGTTAACGCGGGCGGTTAGTATTTGATACATGCCCTAAGTGTGTAAATAAGCTCCATTCAAAAAAGCACTCGTGGCGAAGCTTGCTTAGATTTTCTTGACAGATCGTTTAAGTTAGAGTAACATTAAAATTTTAAAAGGGTCAAATTATGAACGCTCAGAAAGTAGCATTAACAGCGGAGCGCTTCCGTACTTCAAAGAGCACGTCAAATTGCCGGTCCTGGCTTTTAAGTCGTTAAGCCATGACGGATCCTTCAGGTGGCCTAAAAATTCTGTCACTATAGTAGCCACTAGCTCATACGAACATTCATTCATAAAAAACATTATAAGGACTAGGTAATTATACTGATCATAAAACCGGCTAAAAATATTAGTGTAGTTTACGATGAAGTTAATAACTAGTTATTTTTATACCTTTATTGTATTTTCTTTTTTGTATACAATAAAGGGTTTTCTATTCTATTCTATTTATAACAGGTTCTAGTTTTCAATTCACAGAAACAATTTTACGTGTTATAAATCAGTAAAGTTCACTTTATAACGTCTGGATTGTTTGTGAAATGAATTACCAAAGTTAATTGGTTTTACTAGCTGCTTACTTTACAAATTAATTTATTGGTAACATTATTTGCAGTAAACATGCAAATAGAAACTAGTTAGTGGAAGCTAATTGAAAATCAAATCGTGGTTGGGGATTGTTTTTTAGGTAGCATGACAAATATTATGATATTGCACCTTTTATACCTGACTTTGCTTACTATGGTAAGATTATTGTAATTTTTGAATTGAAATAAAAAACTTAGGCCATTACATCTTTACTAGATTTATACAGTGTCAGGAAGTAATATTTGCCTACACTTAACGGGACGCTGTAGTGCCTGGGCCATTGTTTGAGAACTTTGAGATGGAGTAGGCTATCCGTCACTTTTTATGAGCTTGTGCCCAACTCTGGTCACGGAGCTTTTAGGCCACCTAGAAAGCCTCCGTTATGGCTTATCGAATTCATAGCCTACAGTATAATTTTGTCTCCAAAGCTCGGATGCGTTGGATGTTTTAAAATGACACAAAAAATATTGCAACTCTATCTTTTTCTAACAGGTCCACCTAATTAGAGACGACCCTATCGCCGGTATATCGGTTGATAGGAACCGGCTGATGCTTCGAGGATTGAGGAGGCACCATGCAGCAGTCTACCGATGCAGAGCAAGGAATACAGAAGGCAGTGCTCTGAGTGAACCCCTGACATTGAATGTGCTGAGTAAGCAAATCTGTTCTTATGCATAGGTTCTTTTGTTTATGTCCAAGGAGCTTACGTTCTACATTAAACTCGAGTACCTACACTCTAAGGCTGTGTCCCCAGTAGGCAAACTGTGAGCGGCCGACTGAGTTTGCGGCGTATCGGTTTAGTACGCTCTTCCATATTTGAAATGGAGTGTCCACAGTTTGCTAGTTTGTCGCGTAACGCTGCAAACTCAGTGAGCGCAAAACTAGCAAACTGTGGACACTTCATTTCAAACATATGGAAGAGCGTACTAAACCGATACGCCGCAAACTCAGTCCGCCGCTCACAGTTTGCCTACTGGGGACACAGCCTTAAGCTTTGATCTTTTGTTTGGAACGCGTAACGCTGCGGTATGCGGAATGCGGTGCCGGACACATAATCATTATGAAAAACGTCTAGAATGGTCTTTTGTGTCGTCGAAGGTTGTGTCAGCGGAGAGGGGCAAGCGCGGTGAAGAGGGGAGCGTACTTTGCACAGCGCAGCGTCGTGCTTGTTCCACGCTGCGTCCCGTCATGGGTCGAGAATGTATTTGTTTGATGATACGTCTACTTTTGGTAGCTGCGGCAAAACCAGACCACTTCTCCGTACAGACAGCGCTGCGTCGTAACGCTACGTTGTGCGTTCCGATCAAGAGACCAAAGTTTAAGCTTCAATGTGACTTCAAAGGTTCTACTAATACAGTGTTCCGCAAACTTTTTGTGTTCAAGGTACAACTAGGCAACCGGAAAATTTTGGAGGTAGACCTTAAATGAAAAATACATTTTTTTTATGCGAAATATGAGCTTGTTTAGTTGAGCATATGCGGTCCGAATTTTGAGTAGCTTAACTGAGTTAGGTAACCTTATTTTTCCGAGGCACACCAACTAATCACGGAACAACAGTGTGCCGCGGCACACCCTTTGCGGAACACTGTACTTATAGATAATTTTGCCTCTATATTATTTACAGCCCGTCCAGAATGTTCCGCTGGCTCGGTGATCCAGCAATTAGCTGGAGCTCCAGGAGGGGAAGTCAGGGCGCGCTGCTCCGTGACGGCACCATCCACGCACGATGCCGGCCCGCTGAGGTTTTACTGGACCTATAATGGAACTAAGGATGTGCTGCCTGTTAGTATTCCTTTGCGAGAAACTTGAAAACAATGAGTTATGAAAAAATATTAAACCGTCAAATCACAAATTTCAAGTGGACCTACTTAAAAATACCTAAGTTTTAAACTAGATTTCACAATAAAATGTTATGTTCAAACCTCCAGATCCCAGCATCAAACGTGACGGTGATGGAAGCCAGCAGCACAGTCATCCACGGTCTACCACCTGATGAGGAAGAGGATTTGGGCTGGCTTGCGTGTTGGGCCAGCAACGACGTCGGTAACCAACGGGAGCCATGTCTCTTCAGGATAATGCCTGCTGGTATGATGTCTTATGAAAACTTTAAGTAATATTACAAAGCGAGTGTAATTTTGTTTGTATATTACGCTTTCACAACTTCATACGCGTTGTTAGGAGTACAGAAAAGGCATAGGGTACTTTTCATTTATAAAAAAGTACTGGTCTCGAAGGGTCTACATTAACGCAAGCGAAGCTAGGGGCAAGAGCTAGTAAGTAAATAAACTAGACAACTAATAGACCCATACAGGTAAGTAAAAGGAAATACTATTAAGATTTAAGAATATCGATCACCGAAAAGAAAGCTAGACCCCAAACCTGGTTTAAACCCAAGGTTTGGGGCCTAACTCAATAGCGTCTCAAAGATGTTTTTGTATATTTCGGATCACGGAAGCAAGTTTGGCGAATAATTACATCAAAGCCATCAATATTCAGTAAACATTCCAAATACAGAAAAGAGACAGTCGCACCATCATCCTATAAGTGAAATTATACAAAAAACTGCTGAGTGGCTTTCACATACATCAATATATCTATGTTATTGACAACCGGAGAAATTTCGTTTATGGCCTATTTATTATGCACCCTACTTGCTGACGTAGTTATCACAGCCCCTTGTGCTCTAGGTCAATATTTCGCACTATCATCAAATCTGACTTACTACTGTTATTTCAATATTTACAACTTCATATAAATAAAGATACAGAATCGTAGTGACTGGTTAAAATGAGCTTTTGTGTAATTATTGGAAAATTTAGAATCACTAATGTAGTTTAGTTCATTTAGTAACATTTCATAATAATTATTACCAAACCTAGCAAAACTTGTAATTTAACCAGAAAAGTGACGTAAGTTGGTTCTGTGAAATAATTCAGTTTCGTCAAAGTAAATTCATTAAAACTATAGATTTTCTTTAACTTTCACGCTCACAACCCCCAGTTTTAATACTTTGTTGTAAAAAATGCGATGAAATTATAAACGTAATAATAAATAAATAAATAAAATAAATACATTTATTTCGAGCATCCTTAACTCATAGCAGGTAATAAAAAGACAAAGACAAAAGAAAGTAATAAAAGTATCATTGATTATATTGTAGCTCTACCTGAAGCACCCAGTAACTGCGAAATCGACAACGAGCTTCTAAGTTGCGAGCCAGGCCACGATGGTGGGCTAGCACAGAAGTTTCTACTGGAAGCGCTGGAGGTACGACCTCGGGAAAGCGCCATGAACAATGAAATCTCCACGTTGAACGATCAGGTGAGCGCGCATGCCAAAAAGGCTGCGCTAATTTAGCTCTGCATGATCCCACCGGCTGCGCCAAATAATGCATGTTCCAACTATATACCAATCAGTGCATGAAGGTTTGTAGACTTTGTACAAGACTTTCAGGATGTTCGGATGCATGGATCTAACAGTCATCTTTGTAAGTTTATTCTGTAAATAAATAACAGTATCTTTAGTTTGCATGTTCACATATATTTTTTAGTAATGTTTGAAGACTCAAACTAATGTTATAGGGTATCTCTGGACGTGGTCTCTCAGAAGCAATCTACAGGGTACGGAATGACAAGCCTCAGTTCTCACTCGACGCGTTGTCTCCTGGGAAATATACATTGCTGGTTTACGCTGAGACACCTATGGGAAGGTCGCCAAGGCCAGCAGCATTACATAGTGTATCAATACGAAGTGACGATGATCTGGACAGACCTGGTAAGATCCAAAGACCAAAGAATTTAGGTAATTGTAAGTTTGAGATTATCAAATTTGAAAAAGTGGGGAAGTCTTCTATAGAAATAAAAAATAATATTGGACCAAGTTTATTGCCCTGAGACAAACAGTGTTTCATTTTGAAAAGTTTAATTTAATAATCGTTTATTTACCACAGTTTTTTTTAAAGTCATACATACGAGTATCATAATTATCGTAATGTGAAATTGGAATCTAATACGTATTTTTATCTTTGTTATTTTTTCAAATTTAATTTATCAAAAGTTTTAGTCAGATCGAGACATCGTATGCATTATGTTACTTTTTACAAATGCTTTTATCTTTGTTATTTTTTCAAATTTAATTTATCAAAAGTTTTAGCCAGATCGAGACATCGTATGCATTATGTTACTTTTTACAAATGCTTTTATCTTTGTTATTTTTTCAAATTTAATTTATCAAAAGTTTTAGCCAGATCGAGACATCGTATGCATTATGTTACTTTTTACAAATGCAGGTTCTCTTCAAACGATGACACCAATGCCTCCTCCGGCCACGACCAGTGACAACAGCGTGGCTCTTCTTGTAGGAGCAGCGTTATCATTGATACTGCTCACTATACTGACGACATTGTGCGTGGCTCTTGTTGTCATGTGTAGGAAGAAGAGCAGCCCTCGAAGGGATCCTGAACAAAGGTTTGTAAATAAACTTGTGTATGTCTTCCAATGGATCTAGGCATTCGTGAAGCGCAGTGCAACTTTTTCATACAAAATTTTCTACTGCGCAGCGAAAAGCCTATCTTCAGGATTGCCTGGATCTATTGTGACAACTGTACTCGGAATTAAGTTTTATTTTCTATAAAATACATAGATAAACTATTTATTAATTAACAAAACCTAGTTCTTATAAAAGTAATAAGGCTACCACTTGCTTCTTTTTTCTACTAGGTTTAAATTTTTTTTGGGTAACATTTTTTTCCCTTCCAGCACGATTCTCCGTCGTAACGTAGGAGTCTCCATGTACGGAGGGTCAGTGACCCCAGCAGTGATGCCAACAGTCGTGGTGAGAGGACACAGAGGGTCTCGGGTCCTCGCCGCGAGGTGGTCGGGGGTTCTCGATGAATCACCTCTAGCTGTCCTAGCTTTGGATACCAGACCTCATGGTGAGTTTTTTTGTGTGACTGACCATAGTAATTTGAAAGATTTGTTTTTATGAGAAAAATAACTCCATGTTAAATTTTGAAAGCTGATTGTGTGACTTGCCTCAAGCCCTCAAACCTCAAATTGGTCTCAAAATGTCACTCACATGAGAAAAACCCATTCAATTAACTTAATTTAGAGTTTCACACTATTCATCATTCAACTGATTTTGATAATTTAATGGAAATTAATGTAACAGTAAATTATACTTTGACCCTCTTAGGTACTTATGAAAGATGTTTAAAGTTGAACACTGGTTAAATAACGTTCTGTCTCTATTCGTCACTATCCACAAATAAATCCTTACTTTCCTTACTTTTACCTTTACTTTTTAATTTGACAGGTGATAGTGAGTCGAGTCGAAGCGAAGATGAGCAGCAAGAGACTGAACTAACGAGTCACATGGAGACACAAACTGATACCTGAACAAATTATAATATAATCCCTTTCAATGTAAATACTAATGTGCCATTTATTTATATCAAAATATTGCTGTACTTTAATTTAGTGATCGTTTTATTGTTTATATTTATAGTGAATTGCTCGTGGTATAGCTTGCTTAGACGTTCTTGATTGATCGTGGAAGTTAAGCAACGTTGTGCACTAGGCTGTCCCGTCCATGTATGGAAAAAAAAAATATGGAGCTATACTATCGCAATAGGTATCAAAACTTGCGTAATTTTACACAGATTACGGAAAAGATAAAAAAATTAGAATTATGTATCATCTTGAGGGCTCTACCACCCTTTGAAGTTTTGTAAATTTTACGTTTTTACAGACCTAAGCCGTATGACTAAAATAATACAAAAACCAAGTTTAAAAGGTATTTCATTGTTGAAATTAATGAAACAAAGGACACTAAATCAAAATAAACAAAATAGAGTTTATAATAAAAGATAGAAACTTAGAATTTAAACTTATTTTTGGGTCCAAAACTTAGCATTTTAGCTCGAGATTGCAACCTGGTTCTAATCAAGCCATCTCTAGAAGTAGCGTCAGTTACACTTTGTGGGGCTTCTGTTGACAGTTTAACATATCTTTCTAGACATTGTGTTGTATGAAAAGTCAACATTTTCCAAGCTCTTATATTTTTTCATGATTTAAAGGACCTTAACTCTACCAATTTACAAAGCGGAAGAGTTGGTTTGTTTGAACGCGCTAATCTCAGGAACTAACAGTCGAATTTGAAAAATTCTTTCTGCATATGATAGCTTAATTCTTGAGAAAGGTTATATACTACTTTTCATCAACATTATCATCACGATATACCATCAGTACGGGGGCAACGCCTCGAGGGCGCTACTAGTTATAAATATGCCGAAGAACCGTCGGTGTTGTAACCTGACACCCAACCCTGGCAATCATTTTGGTGTAACCTCTATAAATTTTTGGTGGCTTAAATATTCTGCGTTTAATGCTACTTTCAGCTTCTCTAGCTTTTATTATTCTTCGCAATGTCAGGTCCCGAAAGTGGTCTCTATCATCAAACATTAAACTGACACTGTAGATGTTCTGGGTGCGCGAAAAAAGCATTTCTTTCGATGATAGAATCCACAACAGATTTCAGCTTTTTGTTTATAAATTGGGAGTACAAAATTAATTCAAAAAAAATGGTTGGATCCGTCCTTAAAAGAAGTATTATGCTTTATTAGGAACCAAATCGGCGCGTTTACTTTAACCACGTAGTTGCCATGAAATTGCAATTTTACTGAAGGATTTAGTAATGTTTGAGCTTAAAATTAGTAGAAGTAAGCAATCTCAAGTATTTTCCAGGGTGACTAAGTTATTCAGCTATGGATTACAGGAAACAATTAACACAGCTTGACAAATCTCATTGAGATATTTTTGATCCTAAGGTTCTTAGTTTATTGATTACATTTTTCGGTAAGTCAGCTGATATCTTCATAAACAATCGCATAAATATATGAATTGGATAGAGCCTTTCCATTATACTTCAATTTGAGTTCGGTTTTAAGAAAATAAAATTTATTTAATGAAGTCCTTTATAATTGGCGGCTGCCGATAGTAAAGTTCTTTGTATGGTCCCAATAAAGCACAAGTACGCCTAAAACTTATTATTTTAAAATCATAATATCCGCTTTTAACTCTATAACAATCGCAACTTTACTTATAAAGCATTAAAATTGCTTTGGCTACGAAGAAAACACTCGCGAGTAAGTTAACAAAGTCCTCAAAACAAGATGAAACTCTATGGTATTTGCAGGTTGAAACCTATAAAATCCAAAGTCGCTGGTAACGTGTTATTGCATGCAAATAAAAAAATCGTGTATGTATTCCACATATATAGAAGAAAAAATTAAAATCTTTGTACAGTTAGTTCACGAGCTGAAATTATAGCTAACGAAATATTTCCAAAAAAATGACAATTTTTCAAAACTTTGAAGATGGGTAGAGCCCTAAAGATATAGTTTTATCTGGTTTTAAAAATTATTTTGGGAATCTACGATCCATTACGCAAATTCTGAGAGGTATTGCGTTACGAAAATCCAAAAAAAAATTTTTCGGGACACGCTATTGTGCACGGCTACAATTTGGATAGGTCACAGCAAGTGGCATTACGAGCTGAGCGCTTACGTGCTTCGGAGGGCACGTTAAATTGTTGGTCCAATACAATAATCCGTACCCATATTATAAATGTGAAGTGTGTTTATTTGTTTGTTTATTTGTCCTGCTTTCACGTCAAAAGAGAGCGATGGATTGACGTGATTTTTTTTGTGTGGAGATAGTTGGAGGCCTGGAGAGTAACATAAGCTTTTTATCCGGGTATCACCCGAGCGAAGCCGCGGGCAGCAGCTAGTATAAGATAAAAAACATAACACAAGATAGCAAATAGATAAAATAAATAAGTGAATTGGTTTGTATAATGTAAGTGCATGAACACAGTATTATTTCTTAGTGATAATATAAACTTAATTAGATCTTGTATAAAGTATTGTCTTGTAAACTTTGATTCTAATTAATATTATAATAAATTGTTACCATAACGATTTATAGGTAAAACCCATATATAAAACGATTTCAAATTATTAATTTAGATTATTGTTAAGATTTTTGACATGAAAAATAAAATTTGACTTCTTCGATTTGACAAATTCACATTTTGTTGCTTACAATCATGAAAACGAAATCTTATTTTTAGTTTCTATTGGAATATATCCAAAATACTGAAAGTCATTTTCAGTTGACTTATCATACAAACTAAATATTGACTAATATAACTAATAATAAAATAAAGCGATTTTCATATCAATTTGAATAGAAGGAATACTGCATAATTTACTTTTTTGGTATCTATAATACTAAATACGACTTATTTCTGAATAGGCTTTAAAAATTATAGCGTATGGTATGAATTACAAAATTATGATGAATTTAATTATTAATATACCTATTAATTATAGTAATGTAATTTAATAATAATAAGCTTCAATACTATACGGGTATTATTCCACAATTAGTTGAAATAGATTATATTGTGATACAACTCACCGATGATATACTTAAGGTTTATTTATATGTAAAGTTAATTTAAGTTACAGTAAACCAAAATGATCCAAAAATTAGTAAAAATAATGTAATTTGAAAATATACAGTTGAATTCGATGAGAATTTTAAATGTATACGTTTTAGTATTACATTGTAGTTATATCGCAGAAATAAATGTAAATAAATACAGTTGTTGTTGTTTTTTTTTTTCTATAAATGATACGTAAAATTTTCCAGATTCTCTAAAAATCTTATTTTTTAAGATTTTCAATAATCTTGTTTACGTTATCTCAGAGCCCTTTTATTTGTGTTATGTACCTATAATTATTTAATAAAGTTTATTTCAGAATAAAATTCCATAGTATAAAAAATACCCCATTTCAAATCCTATGTATTTGTACCGATAGTACTTATAAATTAATAACATAACAGAGATAAATTATAGGTATCCCGACATAGAGTTATTTTATTTTTAATAAATGATTTATCGCTACTGACTGACTATTTTGGTACAAATACTCGTTCTTACAATTATAATAATACGTGTTTTTTTTTTAAGTTGATATACATAAGAAAACTATTTTAGCCTACTGAACTGTTGATTAACAGTTCAGTATTTTATTATTATATTGATGTCCAAATATTTTCATTCGAGTGAGAAATATATCTCTGTGCTCGATCTCCTACAAAAAATGATACAAAATAAATATAACTATCTATACTTACTTGTATTCGGAATAGCATTCATAAATAACGCTCTATCTCAAACGCTGAATTTTATTTTCATCTCCACTCAACCGGTTAAAGTTATTTAGGCGCGCCGCACGTTTTGCTCAGTATTGAAAATTGGAATCTATATCATAGGCGTAAAAAATAAAATCGATATCTGTTCGGATGAATAGGTTGAAGATTAAAAAAAGTAGTCTTGAAGTAAAATATCATAGCAGATGATGATTGAAAAACATCAGAGTCATTCCTTATTTAAAAAGATGGAACACGGAAAGCACGAAGACGGAAAACGAAAAGCACGGAGAGAATGGCTGTGAACTCGTTATACAATACCTACACTGAGGGACCTATCAGACAGAGAGCGGTCACGCGGTCAAGCGTTCAACCGGTCAGTTTTGCATTCTTTGTATTCTATTACGTTACATAGATATACTCACACAGAAGGCATGCTGACCGCGGCGGTCAAGTAGAACAGCAGGGCTCGTGAGCAATTGCACGCTCGAACGCAGAAAGCGAACGCAGAACGCTTGACCGCGTGACCGCTCTCTGTATTTTAGGACCCTGAAATAGTGTTCACAACAATCTATTTGTGTTTTTTCCACTAAAGCTTTGACATTTATAAATCAAGCTATTTATAACAAAGGATTATGATAAAAAGCACCGGTCATAAACGAAGGAATTTTCAATTATGACTCTTAAGGCTCTACTAAAACCACTTAACGAACAGCGACATTTCAGGTCATAAAGTTTACGCAACAAAATAACTGAGTTAGTGCATTCGCACTAGTAAACTGTAACTGCTAGGCTGTGGACTGGGTGGGGCGGAGCGATAAACGGAGCGATTCGTATACTTGATTTAAAAAAAAATGCTGGACATTTCACACAGCGCCATCTAGCCCCGAACTAAGCAATGCTTGTACTATGGGATTTACTTATTTTTATTTATTTGATTTTTTTCGTATATGACGCATTGTACTATATTGTACTTATAAATCTGAATGTAAACTATCGGTAACTGTGAATTTGAACTGTAAATTCGAGAGAAAAAGAGTCGAAAATGTGTTACTTAATTGGCATTCGCGCGATGCTGCCGAATCGTGCGAATGCCAATTACGACCCCACGCATAAAGGACCGCCTTTGTGTCTAAATGCGGAAAAGGGAGTCCCCATACATACACACATGCCAATAAGGACACCTATTCGACATCAGTATGTTTAATCGCGGATTCGTACGACTAAAATTCGCGCAAACCTTAAACGAGGTGATCGCTTAGTCGCGTTCTATTAGAACGAGGTCTAACTATATTTTTTTTTGGTTCAAGACTATTTACTTACAACAAAGTCTTAGGTAATAAAGCCTTAAAAAATAATTCGCTCCGCTTATCGCTCCGTTGTGCACACGTCGCAGCTATTCTCAATGTTGTTTTATGACGCGCAAGTTAGTAGTACATGCAAAGTTACATACTGGAGTAGGGGAGCTAGTACATTTTGTGTAACACAATGGCACTAAAGCGTCTGGATAACTGAAAAGCGGAAAATGCAGGTTAGTGTAGACTGTAGTTTGTGGTGAATTGTTCACAAAAATTATAGGTTGTTGAAATTCTTGTAGGTAGTTGGTTTTAGAAGTTTAGATCCTATTATATTAAATGAGCAATATTTCGCACCTCCAGTATTAAAGTGACACATTTCAAAAAACACGATTTTTGGGAAACGCGAAAAAACGATTTTACAATCGCACACTTTTTTCTGATTTTCGCGTACTAAACAGCTGTATTGGGATTTTGGTTATTTTGATTCTAAACACGTAACGTCCTACGGCAATCTCGGCTGATGCAATGCTGAATACGGCCGTTTTTTTGCGGGGTAGGCAGGCGTAACCGCCAAAATGAAAATGACGCAGCTACTGTTTTTCACACGTTCTAACCAGAAAATGGCAGTTTTTAAAACACTAGCGGGTAGAGTTTTTTTTTCTGAGTTTTTCTACATATTTAACTCATTTTCCCTATTTTTTGAAATGTGTCACTTTAATACTGGAGGTGCGATTTGTTTGTTTGTTCGTACTCACATTCTCGAAAACGGCTCTAACGATTTCGATGAAATTTGCGGTACGGGGGCGAGAAATCTATCTAGCTAGGTCTCGTATCTTTTCGTATTCTTTTCACATTTTTCATGAAAAAGATTTACCAATGCAATGTGGTTCGTAATTTCACATATATCATGAAGACAAAAGTGTCTCAGTGGTCAGGTGTCCGCCTCTCAATCGAAGGCTTCGAGTTCGAAACTCAGCCAAATAAACTTTTTGTCTTTATTATTTTTTCTTTTCTAATTTTTCTCTATTTGCACCCGAGCGGAGCCCGGTCGCCCAGATATTATTTTACTAACTTGGTAAGCTATGTATACCAAGTTGGATTGTGCTCGACTTTCAATCCGAAGGTCGTGAGTTAATAGTAGATTGTTGCACGAGGGTGGAAAGTAACCTATTGCGGCACGAGATGGTTTGGCGCCTGAGCGTAGCGAGGGCGCTAATAGTTCGAGTGCCGTAATAGGTATTTCACCTGAGGTAAACACTCTGCTTTTCATTTCGAATATTAGGAAAGTAAATAAAAACCTGATTAGCTCATTTTATAAAAATCTCTGCTCTCGATCGACAAAACAGGTAAAAATCGAATTGGTGCTTTAAAAAAAATACTGGCTGGTAGCTTGCCACTGAAAAAAAAAACAAAAAAGGTGCCCTCCTTGTTTTTCAGCCAGTATTTTTTGTCATTGAAGATGGTAAATATTTCAAGCTCAAAATCTTGTTTAAATAATAATAATTTAGTGAAAAGTAATTATTAATAACAATACTCATGTAATAAATTGTTGAAAATATTTTTTACAGCAATTCTCAATAAAAAGGTAAAATAGAAATGTCAAATATTACTTTTTCTGTGTAAAAAGTTTCAACATGACTCAATAGAAATGTCAAAATATAATGTTTTTTTTTTAATTTGACAGCAGGGAAAATTGCTTCCCAGGGCGGAAAAGTACTACTTTCATCCCTCTGTTCAGGTAACTTCAAGCGTACTTTCCGTGTATGAGAAATGAAAAGTATTTTTCGTTTTGAAAAATTTACATAGGTATGCACACACAAATCTAAACGTTGAAGTCTCAACCGCAACACATGGAAATTTTTGAGGGAGGACTATGTCCAACGGCTGAGATGATGATGATGATGAAACGGTGAAAGAAAAACATCGTAAAGAAACCAGTTAACCACTCATTACACAATGCTGAATTTAGTGCACTACTATCCTACTTTTATCGATGCTAACTGACTGAAGTTAGTAACTGATAGCACTGTAAAAGTAGGACGCACAATACGCAATTCTTAGGCCGAAGAACGAGACAGAGCGCTAATTTGTGAATGAAGTAACATTTAGTGCACTAAATTCAGCATGGTGTAATGAACGTAGTTTACTAGCGGTGCTAAAAAGGCCGCTATTTCAGAATCACAATAAAAATTGCAATATAATATGCCGTTCTTGACACTCTTAGTCAATGAAAAGAGACGGCATATAGTTCAATTCCTGATTCTGCTATAATGGTCTTTTTAACCCCGCTGCTCAACTTAAAACAAAAGATGGCATAGTAAGCTGGAGAATAGATTCAAGTGTTGGATAAGCTTAATCCATCTCAACCATGTCGCTACAGCTTTACATTAATAACTTTAAATATAGGCATAGGTTGCCTGTTAACGCTGTATTGATCTAATATCTAGATCTAGATTGTTGATTATTGAGTTTTAAAACAGCTTGAGACTTATTATTAAACCACATAACAGTGGTTAGTCTGCAACAGCGTTATCCGAGAGTGCACCAAAGCGTAGACGTAGGATACCGCTTTCCAAAACTCAAGTGGGCTTGGGCCGGACATTGTGTGCAGACGTGGAGACGGCAGATGAACCAAACTCATCATGGAGTGGAGACCATGGCTTGGAAAGAGGAGCGTTGGCAGACCATCCGCCCGATGGTCCGATGGCATGAAAGCATATGCTGGGACAGACTGGACCAGGAAGACCAGTGATAGAGCAGTGTGGAAGAATATTGGAGAGGCATATGCCCTGCAGTGGGCGAATAATGCTGAAGAAGAAGAAGGAACAGTGGTTATGAAACCACAGTCAGGTTTTTTGTATTCATAACTTTTGCTTGTTATTAATGTTATAACAAACAAAAACACACTATCAGATTTGCCAAACCTTTTGACTGCATATAAACAATCCTAATATCCAACCATACATGAATTTTCACATTCTTACGTCGTAAAAAGGGGATATTCTTACTAAACCATTTCATACACATACCAAGAAGAAAACGGCAAAGTTCGCTTCTATTTTCATCAATTTATGGTTGTTTTTACCCTGGCAAACTGTTCGTATTGGTTGGGTCTCGGCACGGAGTAATGTCCCCTAATTCTCCTATGAAAGTATGGCTCACTTTAGTTTATTGCAATCAAAAGTTAATAAATCTAGTCGTTGCAAGACAATGAGTATTTTATTTTACAAGGCTGAATTATTTACTATTATAAGAAACATTTTGTTCAAAAAATTAGTTTTAAAGCTTGTCTTAAACTTTGATGGTTTACGAAATACAATGAAATAGGGGATATACTACCGGAATAAGCCGATGCCCAATTTCTACCTTTATTTCTGGCTTAACTAAGGTGGTAAATTGAATGGCCACACCATCGGCAAACACTCTGATATATCCTGGTGATTTGGCCTCTACATGACACATCACAGTCACGAGACAAATATTTTCAGCTCATACAACATTTGTCCCGCGGTCGGGATCGAACCTGCAACCTCATGCGTCTCAGGCGTACCTTCACCTACTGCGCCAAAGAGATCGTCGAAATGTGTCGTGTGAAGTATCCATACTGACAAAATAAATAAATTAAGCCAACAATTTTACAAAAAGTAAATTAAGTTATAGAAAAGCATAAAATAGGAGCCGAATTTACTTAAATAACAATAAACCTGCCGGAAACCTACTTTACCGCGACTTAAATATTCACACAATATAAAATGAAACTTTAGACCTCAAGTTGCGGAAATTAAATTCAAGTTAGGAGTTTTTACACCGGCGATAAAATCGCTTTGAACAGGTAACGTGACATAATTGCGTCACGCACAACTTTGAACTTATTTATTCTGAAAAGTATAAAAGTAGACATTATTTCACACACGGGAATTACTCACGTAAAAATATAGTCGATTTAGATACCGATAATGTTTCGATTCATCCGGAGAGTCTTCATCTGTATAAAAATTATAAAAGTAGTACGTAATATCAGTCATGTGGTTCCCATAATATAAGCTCTGCTTAGCTTGGGGCTACTATGATGTTGTGTGAAATGTCCAGCATTATTATTACTATTAATATTTTGTAAAAAAAAAACGGTAAGTGAGTAAGTTCGTATGAGCAAGTGGTCAACTCTGATGACGGAGTTTTTAGGCTGCCTAAAGGCCTTCGTCATGGCTTAACGACTTAAAAGCCGGGACCGACTATTAAAAAAAAAATCAAACCGTTGATAATTCATTATTTTATAACATAATTAATTGAAAATTTCAGTGCTTCACTGAATTTGAAAAATAGTTGCTTAAAATTGCTCGTTTGATAATATCCCTAGCATTTTAAAACTTCGCTCGGTTGTTTTATATTATATACAGGTTCATTTACTAAATTTAATTTTAAGTCAGTTTATTTTAGTAATTTTTAATTTTCGTTTGCAAAACAGTTATGTAAATTTAATTTCTTGTAAAACAAATAATTGTATAAATTACTGAATGATTTTATCGTAAAACACGTAGATTTTTTACAATTCTTTGGTTTAAAATATTACGTATGAACTAAAAAAAACATGTTGTACAGTCAGCAGCAAAATGAGATTATCCAGTTTTGTATTTTAATAGAAAAAAAACAAGAATTTTATTTTTATAAATAGATGATTATACTAATTTTAACATCCAGATTAATAATAAGAGCTACTTTCAACTGAGCTAATAAAAAATAATAATTTAAGTACATTTTTTTATTACTTGCAACTAATATCAACGTTAAGTTTCAGAGAAACATTCGTTTTTTAAGCTTTGAATTGTTCTAAGGCTTTTGTCGCTGACCGTACTAGTTCGTTGTTTTTTACAAAGAATCCCTGCTGTTCACTTTGGTTTTATTAACAATATTATTTTGAAGTATGTAGACACATGCAAAAATGTAATTTAGTTTATAATAGGGACTAGCTGACCCGACAGACATCGTTCTGCCAAAGCTAATTTTACACAATCACACGGAAATAATGACAGTAGCTTTAATTCTATCATCAATCAGACAAAAGACGATTTCTATACAAAATTTTTATTTTTCTATTTTTTTTTCTTTTTATGGGTTTTTCCTATTTTTTTAGAAGTTATACCAAAATTAATAATGTGAACATCAAACTTTACATCATTCTGTCACCATTTTTGTCTACCAGCCAGTTCTTTCAGCCCCCCGATTGTCTATCTTTGATAGCGACCAAAATCGGTCTCAAACTGTCAAATATGTCAGTTCAGTGACCACGCAAGCAGCTCTGTCACTCTCATCTCAACGAGATGAGATCGAACGTGACAAAAGATATCTACGCAACAATTTTGACATTTTGAGACCAATTTAAGTTTTGAGACAAGTTAGACAATCAGCCTACTGGTCATGGTGTCTGTGTCTTGTCCACCGTCGATTTTTACGATTTTCATGTCTACTTACAAATACAAAAGTTAGCAAAAGTATAAATAAAATGGTTTGCAATTTTCTAAACGTTTTTTAGGTATTTAAAAAACGAAACTAAACCAAAATCTAGATACATTGTTCAAGAAAAAAATAAACACAGCTGACAATAAGGCACTCTTTAAACTAAGCAATTTCGATCTTCAAGTTGGGACAGCAAATTATAACAACTGTCTGCTACCGTAGAAATTGAGCAAGCATTGCAACTATTGTGGCGAGTAGGTAATCGAAAAAAACAGTGACTAATTCGATTAAATATTACGGAAATTATGAATGGTTTCAATTGCTACTAACTACTGTTTTGCTCAATATGTTGTTATGTCCGTACATACACTATTTATTTACTATGGATATTAAATTTAAACGTGGCAATCGTAAACTGTTTTTTTTTTATTGCCACTGGCTATTTACAAATATAATTATAAACTGTTGACGCAACGTGAAAGTTTCGTCAACTTAAGTCGTTCCGTCTACAGAGCACCTAAACTGTAAGCCAATAGTTTATGTATTTTTACAATTCGAATAAAATAAAAATAAAGAAAGCGATAGCCAATATATCTCTCCGAGAATTCACCACAAAATATTTCTTTAACAACATGTCTCAGCTAAAATTTACGGCATACAGAGGGAATACAATAACTATTGCTTAAAGCAGCTGTCTTGAAGAAATTGTGGCCGTTATATCGCCTAAAACAATGAATAAAACGGTGAAGGAAAACATCGAGAAGAAACCAGTTTGCTTTCTAATAGCGTCGATGGGCTTGCAACCTGTCATGTGTGGAATGCTTACTTCTGCGAAATGTGGGCATGTACCAAATATATATTTGGATATACCTCTGATTACCCCCTTAGACATAATCAAAGGATCTTAAAAAACCCTAAAAAGATCTGAGACGTCTATACAGTCATGATCATATTTCAGTTTTTCATTTACATTTAATCGGGCGAATCGTGTAAGCTTTTTGACTCGTGGAAAAATGGTGAAAAATGCGGGATTTTTTTGAATAAGTACCTATTTACTTTTTGTCAAAACATTGTTGTGAAACCAGTCTTATATTTCTCATACATTATCAGTAAAAACAAAAAAAAATAGTTAATCAAATGAAATTAATATCATTCATTGTAACTACACGTTTCTACAACTGTCTGCAGTTTCTCAAGAAACCAAAGCCTAAGTAAAAACATGGGTTTGCCAAGTTATTAAAGCCAACATTTGGCTCAGGTCCAAATTTTGGGCGTATACGCTCATTTTACTTGATTACTCCGTTGCTCGACCGAAAGAGATATGATTTTAATGACTTAATTGATGCTCGCGATGTGCAAAGTGAAATGCTTGGAGATTTGAAAGCTCTTTAGGTCGTTTGTTTGATGATAAGAAAATGCCAAGAGTTCGAGTTTATGGGTTCGTAAGAATTTTGGATTTCAAAGTATCTCGTAGCAGTTTGTAGCACCGTGTAGAGCGTCGTAGCATCTCGTAGCACCTCGTAGCATTTTGTTTTAAAAAGTAGTTGAATTATAAAAAAATCCGATCTGTAGAATCCTGTTTCGATTCTAATAATGTCATCCTTTTCCGAAAATAAGTGACAAAAATCGGTATAAAATCACAACAAAACGTCAACTATTTCGTTTTGGTTTTGTTTCATAATCCACAAATGACCAATGGGGTTAGATTACTCTGTTGTGATGACGTTTTCAAAAAAAATACCAATGTGGTTTTGCAAAGTATCATTTTGAAGAACGAAACAAAACGCAGTGGCAATGATACCTGTAGATTGATTAGCGGCCTTTACACGGTAGAGTTTTTACCACGCATCTGGACTGTACAGATAACCACGGATAAAACTGTCAAAGGTTGGAATGGCGCGTGCTATTTCTCGCGGGCCGATTATCTGTACAGATATCTGTACAGATAACCGCGGATAAAACTGTCAAAGGTTGGAATGGCACGTGCTATTTCCCGCGGGCCGATCTCTGCGTGTAAATGCTGCTATTGTCTAACTTGTCTCAAACCTCAAATTAGTCTCAAACTGTCAAAACGATCGCGTAGGTATCTTTTGTCGCGTTCGGTCTCGTTGAGATGAGAGTGACAGAGCTACTTGCGTGGTCACTGAACTGTCATATTTGAGAGTTTGAACTCGATTTTGGCCGCTATCAAAGACAGACAATCAAGGGGCTGATTGGTTGACGTTGTAAATAGAGGAATCGGTCCAGAGAAAACAGAATATTGATTGCAACGTTTAGCATAGAGCTAATCATCAAGTCATGTGCAAATTATACATGTAAATAGAATTATCGAAGCGCTCTGCCTGACTGTCCATGTGTTTTAATTAGTATTGGACATTTTGACATATCTATAGGCATTATAATACACGAGCCGTGTGGGCTGAGTGGGATAGTGCACTAAGATTCAAAAAGTGTATTAACCGAAAAGAAAGTTTGGCCCCAAACCGTGTTTGTTGTATAAAAAAAAATCAGTCTAATCGTTTAGTAGAACAACTAACACACACACACACCGGTTTTTTGTAATACAAAGAAGGTGCAAAAAAATGGTTGTCTGTTAAAGTAAAAAAAATGGTTGTCTGTTAAAGTCGGGTTTGCGGACGATAATTTTACGTGATAACGTCATAAGAAAACATTTATGAACGATCGTGCCGCTCTATCGCTTGTACCGCGCACTTGCACGCTCGGCTCAGGCGGAACGTGACACTTTTTCGCGCGTGCAGTCGGCGTTCATCGATTTATAAGATGTTATCACGTCAAAAAGTTACCCGTTCAAGATAAATCTAAAACAATTTATAAAAGAAAAAAGAGTGAAAGTAAACAGTTGATCGAGCCCGAGACAGAACGAGTGGCCAATAACGCAATCAATCAATTTGGACACAAAGCGACAAAGATCCAATCAGAATGAATCAGGGTCGCATTCAATAAAACCATTTTCTGTGTCTGGCTAGAATTCGCAAGTTCAGGCTACTAGGCGCAGAAGAACAGCTAAGTTAAGTATGGTAGACGGGAAAACATCTTTGATGTTTTAACTGTTAGTTAACATTTTTTTATTATTTATTTATTCCTAATTTGGTTGATTAACGTGTCATTAAGTATAGTAGTAGTAAGTATAATTAGATAAGTAAGTATACATTTAAATCGTAAATCATGATCGTTATTGTTTTAATTGGTATACTATCCCTTTTTAGCAAGCAGCTTGCTAGATCACTTATTTGTAAAAAAATTACATGCTTAATCAATTTTTTTTAAACTGAAATCGACTTCTAATTTGCCTATTACCTGGGAATCAGATCCTCACTTGGTGATGATGGGATCACCTCGATAGTAAATCCTTTTATATAAAAATAACTTTCAAAATCGGTTTACAATAATTTAATAGAAAAAGATAACGTAAAAAAAAAAATATACTTTGCATTTCGAACTAAAAACTTTCATATTTTTGTCTAATTGAACACTGATGTAAATTTTAATATAAACTATTTATCAATTAAGTGATTTTAATTTAGCAACGTCCACAGTTTCAAAACTTACAGAGCTTTTTCATTAACACTGTGACGGTCAGACGTACCCAAAATGTAGTGAATGCTCGCTGATTGAAGGTGGACGCTGACGAACGTTACCGAAACGTATTTTGCAAGCTGATAGCCAAAATTACAGGAAAAGTATATGTACGAGTTCTGAAGTCATCGATTCGGCATCGAGTGCGGGAGAAACTGTGAAAGTTTTAAAACCATGTACGTACAGTACAAGTTTGCGCTGACAAAAACCATTGACGAAAAGTCATTTGGAAATGAGAATCCGTACTCTATATTATAAATGTGAAAGTGTGTTTATTTGTTTGTCTATTTGTCCTGTTTTCACGTCAAAACAGAGCGACGGATTGACGTGATTTTTTGTGTGGAGATAGTTGGAGGGCTGGACCCCCCCCCCCCCTTTAGCCCATATTTTGGAACCCTTGGACCCCCCCATAAGAAAGCTATAGCTACGCTCATGAATGTGTGTGTATTCTTTAACTCTTATGAAACGTTAAAAATAATGAACCGATTTCATGGTAATAATTTACGAAGATAGTCCAATCAACAACATCTTGCAATATCAAAGGACTGCATCCACGAGAAAAACAGAAAAATATTTTCGATCCATCCCCTTTATTCAATAAGAAGCTGACTTTATCAATAGTGGACAGAGCGCAACAAAATTAATATTTCTGTTTAAATATTTCTCATAGCATGCTTGCTGAGGTGCGGACAAGAGCCCTGAGACAGAAAATCGGTGTCTGCGGACATTTATAAGACGTTAACACGTCGAAATTAGCGTATGTAGAAGAACTAATGAGAACTCTTGTAGTTCCTATAACTAAAAATAAAACCGGTGATATTTTGAGCGTGGCCAATTATAGACCCATCTCCCTGGCTACAATTGTGGCCAAGGTGCTTGATCGTGTTATCCATTCCCACATTAATTCATTGAACATTGATAATGGACAATTTGGTTTTCGTCCTCAAGTCTCAACAGATTCAGCCATTTTCTCTCTCAAACAGGTCGTCAGCTATTACACGCAATGCAGTACAACTGTATACGGTTGCTTTCTCGACCTAAGCCGCGCCTTTGACACATAAGTCACGACATCTTGTGGGGGAAATTGAGAGACAACGAAGGAGTCCCAACGGAGGTTGTTGATCTCCTCGCTTTCTGGTATCAGAATCAGACCAACAACGTCCGATGGGGTTCCAAGTTGTTAGAGAGATACCAGCTAGGTTGCGGTGTGCGGCAGGGGGGGCTTACCTCTCCCGATCTGTTTAACGCCTATGTGAACGGGTTGATCGTGGAGCTAAGCAGCACACCGGTAGGGCTCAGGTTGGATGATAGGTATGTTAACAACCTGAGCTATGCTGACGACATGGTGCTGCTTAGCCCCTCCATCAAAGGTTTAAGAAGTCTTATTAGTATATGTGAAAGAAAGAACATAACCTAAAATACAATGCGAAAAAGACAGAAATGGTGATATTCAGATCGGGAAAGGGCCCTGAGAAAGTACCGGAGATCAGCTTGAATGGACAGCCTGTTAAAGTCGTTGAGCAATTCAAGTACCTTGGTCACATTGTTACGTCAAGTCTAAAAGACGACGCTGACATTGAACGGCAACGGAGAGTTCTTTGCGTTGTAGGTAATATGATTGTCAAAAAATTTTGGCGGGCTTCACCCGACGTAAAAGCAGCATTTACACGCAGAGATCGGCCTGCGGATTTTCCTGCGGATCGATCTCTGCCATTCCAACCTTTGACAGTTTTATCCGCGGATATCCGTAAAGATATCTTTACAGATATCTTTACAGTCCAGATCCGTGCTAAAAACTCTACCGTTTAAAGGCCGCTAGTTTTATCCGCGGATATCTTTACAGATATCTGTACAGTCCACACAACAATCTATTATCATTTAATCTTGGTTATAAGGATTGTTGGTCTTGTTGAGAGGCTTTCTTGGTAGCTTTGTCTCTTTCACACTCGTTGTTGGATTAGTAGTGTGCCCATGTCATTTTCAGGATATTTTTACTTTATCGCGCTCGACAAAATCAGCGCTTGATTTCGATCCATGGTTTCGATCCTTGAATTCGATCCTTGATTTTGATCCTTGATTTTGATTTCGATCCTTGATTTCGATCCTTGGTTTCGATCTTGGATTTCGATCCTGGATTTCGATCCTTGATTCTTGAATTTTGAACCTTGAATCTGAAATTTTGAATCTTGAATCTTTGAAGTGACAGCTGTCAAACTTCAAATGACCATATCTCAGGAACTACTCGTCCTAGACTCCCCGTTCTCAGTTCAAATGAAAGCTATGACCAAGATCTTCATTTGAAGTGACAGCTGTCAAATTTCAAATGGCCATATCTCGGGAACTACTCGTCCTACACTCCCCGTTCTCAGTTCAAATGAAAGCTATGACCAAGATCTTCATTTGAAGTGACAGCTGTCAAACTTCAAATGGCCATATCTCGGAAACTACTCGTCCTAGACTCCCCGTTCCCAGTTCAAATGAAAGCTATGACCAAGATCTTCATTTGAAGTGACAGCTGTCAAACTTCAAATGGCCATATCTCGGGAACTACTCGTCCTAGACTCCCCGTTCTCAGTTCAAATGAAAGCTATGACCAAGATCTTCATTTGAAGTGACAGCTGTCAAACTTCAAATGGCCATATCTCGGGAACTACTCGTCCTAGACTCCCCGTTCTCAGTTCAAATGAAAGCTATGACCAAGATCTACATTTCAGATGACAGATGTCATTTTGACAGCTGTTATTGAAAATGTAGATCTAGGTCATAGCTTTCATTTGAACTGAGAACGGGGAGTCTAGGACGAGTAGTTCCCGAGATATGGCCATTTGAAGTTTGACAGCTGTCACTTCAAATGAAGATCTTGGTCATAGCTTTCATTTGAACTGGGAACGGGGAGTCTAGGACGAGCAGTTTCCGAGATAAGGCCATTTGAAGTTTGACAGCTGTCACTTCAAAGATTCAAGATTCAAAATTTCAGATTCAAGGTTCAAAATTCAAGAATCAAGAAAAAAACTTTGTAAATTTATACCGTTCCACGCGCCAGTCCAAAATCTGCGGTTATCTGTACAGATATCTTTAAAGATATCTTTACAGATATCTTTACAGTCCGGATCCGTGGGAAAATCTTTAGCGTTTAAAGGCCGCTAGTTTTATCCGCAGTTATCTTTAAAGATATCTTTACAGATATCTTTACAGATATCTTTACAGTCCGGATCCGTGGGATAATCTCTATCGTGTAAATGCCGCTTTAAACAACACTGTTCCGAACATATTGCCAATCCTTCTACACCTGTCAACTCTGAACTAATTACACCAAGAAGTCGTACGATGGTATAAGGGTGACCTATAATAACGTGTTTAGACACCTCATGGGTCTTAACCGTTATTGTAGTGCATCTGAAATGTACGCGGAGGCCCGTATATTCTTTTAACGCAATCCACAGGAAAAGAATCGCGTCCTTCATGTCCAGAGTTGACAGATGTAATAACTCCATTATTAGGAGTTTAGCGGATCGACTCATCTTATCACCAGTGTATAAACGGTGGGTGGAAATTGCCACCTAATTTCGTGAAAATTGTTTTTATTTTATTTTAAGTAGTTTATAAAGGAGTGTGGGCAAAAATGTATGGGCACTTCACCCACGGCCGCCACAGCTCAGACTACTTTTGTTTAGAAGGTATCACATCCATGTATCTCTGTGCCAATGCGCATCAAATTCTGTCCCAGGGTTCTCTATTTATTTTAAGTCGAATAGGTTTAACTTACAGACAGGCTAAAATGGCCGTTACAGCATTTTTGGTCATAAATGTATGGACCCACCACGGCCGCCACAGATTAGAATACTTTTGTTTAAAAGGTATCACTGCCATGTTTATCTGTGCCAATGTGCATCAAATTCTGTCCGAGGGTTCTCTATTTATTTTAAGTCGAATAGGTTCAACTTACAGAGGTGCTAAAATGGCCGTTACCGCAATTCCTTTTATGAATCATAATAATAATGATAATTATTATTACGGGATTTTACCGCGTACCTTTTATTTATTTTTTAACAAGTTGAATCATAATAATGACTCGTAATTATGTTTATGGGATCAGAATTACGCAGGATCACCGGATCAGAATCACATGATCAGGATCACGGGATCAGGATTATACAGGATCACTGGATCAGGATGACAGGATCAGGTTCACGGGATTAGGATAACGGGATCAAGATCACGCAGGATCACGGGATCTGGATCACGGGATAAGGATCACGGAATCAGGATCATGGAATTAGGATTACGGGATCAGGATCACGAGATCTGGATCACGGGATTGGGATCCGGAGCGTAGCCAAGTGAGTTATCTGCCATACATTTCAATACGAACTGTTTGGCCACTTGGCCAGCGAATTACTTTCCTCATATTCGAAATGAAAAGCAGTGTTTACTTCGGGTGAAAGACCTATTTATGCACTCGAACTATTGGTGCCCTCGCTACGCTCGTGCGCCAAACCATCTCATGCCTGAATAGGTTACTTTCAACCAACTTGTAACAATCTACTAATTACTCCCTTGTCATAAAATCTAGTACTAGTACTACTCAGGTTAGGTACAAACATGGATTTATCTAGTGACCCCTGGGATAGATTTTAATGCGTCGATAATAAAAAATGCTTAATTTTGTTAGGTCTTTCGAGTCATATTAGTTACATTGCTGGCGGAGCTGGGTGAAGTTTGCCCACTATCGTTTGACAGTAGGTACCTACTAATGTACATCAATGTTTGTAAGATATGGACCAACGAGTCTGAAATAAATGACATTTATTTATTTTATTTTTTTATTTATTTACTATCACACTAATATTATAACTGCGAAAGTTTGGATGTTTAGATGTTTGGATGTATGTTTGTTCCTCTATAACCCGACAACCACTGAACCGATTTGCCTGAAATTTAAAACATAGATAGATAATAACCGGGAATAAGCTACTTTTTATCCCGAAAAAATGCACGGTTCCCGTGGGATAAACAAAATAGTAGTCCACGCGGGCGAAGACGCAGGCGTCAGCTAGTTCAAAAATATTTTTACATTTTGAAACAATATCCATTCTTCTATTCTAGGATACTGCAACTTCTTACCGAATAAAGGAGCCGATCCTCGTAGCAATTTGTATGGAATCGGCAAACGTATTGGTAACACTCGCTCTTGATTCCAAACATTTGCGAACCCGTCTTGTCTTTACGATTCTATTCTCTGTATATTCTTAGGAATCGTTTTAAAGTTATTTCGCTTGATAAATAGACAAAAACTATACGAGTCTAACACTTACTAAAGTAGATTAAAAGTTTTTTAAAGCTCTCACTTTGGATTGAATGTTTTTGTTAGCACTTTCTGCAAAAACTGTTCTAAAAGTCTTCATCAGTATTGTTTTTGTTCTCTTCAAAGACTTTTCAGTGACTCAAAGCAATCTTCCGTATTGCCAAGGAAAAAACAGAATCCATAGGATTATTTAGTTGTTCAGTTCGTGTGTCGGCCTGTCTGTCTGTTACCTTCACATTTATTTACATTACATTTTACATTGTAAATTCACTTATTGCTGAGTGAGTGAATGTATCATGGTTTTATTTTAAACTGACTTAAAAAGAGGAGGAGGTTCTAAAGTCGTCGGAATCATTTCTAAGCATGTTTCCCGATTACTCAAAGATACCCGAATCGATTTGAAATAGTTATTTGTGCAACCAAGAGGGCAAAGTTGATTGATTCTACGTTAGAATCCCGAGTCTAGCGAGGAATTCAAAGGCACGAGATGCGAAAAACTTTGGTCTCGTGTAGCACACAAAATTTTTCACCTCAACAGCGAGAACATTAACCTACAAATAAAAGATACAACTTTGTACATAATGAAGCAACTAATCCATAATAGGTATTCATTTAAATCTATTTAAAAATAACGCATTTTTCTCAGAAATTAAACGAACATAATAACAGTTATTGTAGTTTTGTAAATTAAAAGTTTCTGTTTTGTTCAGAACTTACCTACGTGCTTCTCAGGAAGGGAACTTTGTTCATCACAATCACTTTTTGTCTCAACTCTTCTCTCTGGAGATAAATTAGTGTATTCGCCACTGGTTTCACTCATCTTTATTGTTTTATGAATTTTCAACAAGTAACTAGCGTAACAGAAACAAATTCCCGCTATTTTATTTTTAAAAGGTGCGTTATTTGTTTTTTCATAGACAGGCTAGCGATTGACCGCCATGCACTACCACGTGTCAATCGACGACATTCGAATTTCAAATCACTTTTCCTCACTGAAACCAGTATGCAAAATGCGATTTTGCACACTGGTTTCTCGCAGCAAAGGATGCCATTTCGAGCTGCTGAGGTGAAAAAATATTTTCTTGTTTGAATAAGTTCATAAAATAGAAAAAGTAGTATAAATGTATTGAGATAGAAAAAGTATAAGTGTATTGAGTATTGAGTCTCCGTGTGGTTCTATAAAAATTTGGTGAGGATTCGTAGAGGATCTTTGGAGTTATGAACAGAAATGCACCTCGAAAATGCAGAAAATTGCTTAGTTTATGGCATTAAAGTTGATTTTGAATTATTTTTTTAGCCACTTTCTTAAAGTTGGTAACCTATTTACCTACGTATTAAAAGTAACCTATTCTAGGTGTAACTCTTCTAGATTAGTGTTAGTGCCATCGAATAACTTTAAAGATGACACGATATCTGAAAAGCAATATCGTATAACATGAACTATAAACATACAGGGTGTTTAAAATTACCATCAAGTATTTTCAATTAAAAATTTATAATTCGTCTATACAAGACAAAAGTGGGATGTTTTGATTTTACGGATATTCTATGATAATTATAGTAATTTAGATGTGACTTTAATGTATTCGAAGAAGCAACAACATTTAAACCATTCCACGTATCCACCAACAGTACCTATCTAACCTAAACGTTGCTTAGTAATTTCGACTTCTTATTATAATCATATCAAATTTAAGGTTTCAAAAGTACGTAATAAAATATCATATGGACAGAAGCTTTTTTCAAAGGTGAATTCGAAGTTGACTTTTTGCACACAGCCTAACTTTTTGTATCTGGGTGTTATAAAGTATTATACCTATAGGCATGTATTTACAAATATTCAGTAGTCTATCAGTTATCCAGTTCCCATAGTGCAAGCTTTGCTTAGTTTGGGGCTAGATGGCGCTGTGTCAAATTATTATTATTATAAATCGCCTGTGGTGTCCTACTGCAGGGCAAAGGCTTCCCTTCCTTCTTTTCAGCCATATCTGTCCTTGGCCACCGTAGACCATCTCTAGCTGTGTCAAATGTCCCACAATATTTATTCATTTATTTAAATAGAAACGGCGGGATGGCAGAATGGCGCGACGAGCTAGAAGCCTATGAGAGGGACTGGCAGACGAAGGCACTGGATTGTAGTGACTGGCGAAAGTGGGGGGAGGCCCAACAATGGGATAGTATGGGCTAGTAGAATTAGAATTAAAAATAGAAACACCCTGTACACCGGTTCCATTAAAGGCACTCTTGTTGCCGTTCAATGTATCCGCTGCCATTACACCGACCGCATAGATCACCCCGCGATTAAGACGTAACCGTATCCTCACGGCTCTACGGCGCTTGTGTCACTGGATATTGCTATTTAGTGAAAACTAGAGAAAGGAGGTCATTGCTTGCAATATGGTTACAATAATGTATACAATATGGTTGGGCATACAATATGGTTGAACCAAAAGGAAAAGTGCCAGCCAACAAAAAAGAGGGTATGGCATGGCCACGTTTGGGAAGTCAATCCGAATGAATGAATGAATGAATGAACACTTTATTGCATGTAAACAGGATACAAAACTTAAAATTAAATAAATTAGGTAGATACAATAGGCAGCCTTATTGCTTAAAGCGACTTCTTCCAGGCAACCTCTGAGTTGAGTAAAAAGCCAGTGTAAGAAGAAAAAGAAGGTACTGCCCAACTAATAAAGAAAATAATGTAGGTAATTACTTAAAGATAATTTCACACACAAAAACTACGAGTATTTTTAGTAGTATTTTTCATTGCACCAAGTCTATTATTTCAGTTCATTTTTTTACGAAGAAAAATCAGATTTCAGTACATTTAAAAAAAAATCCCTGGTGACGGAAAAGTCATTAAAAATGGCAAACCTTACTAATGCTAAAGAATTTCACTTTTTAATTTTTTTCCGATCGACTGGCCTCTTAGCCCAGTTGGTAGTAGCTCTGCCTTCTGAGCTGTAGGTCGTGGGTTCGATTCCCACCCAGGACAAACATTTTGTGTGATGAACATAGATGTTTGTCCTGTGTCTGGGTATAATAAAATTCTATAAGTATGTATTTACAAAAAAAAGTATGTACCTAATTGTTCTATCAGTTATCTGGTTCCCATAGTACAAGCTTTGCTTAGTTTGGGGCTAGATGGTGCTGTGGGAAATTTCCAGCAATATTTATTATATTTATATTTATAGAGACAGATTTTTAACTTAACAGAACCCAATTATTCTGATGACACAGTGAGATTTCCTCACCGCTACTTCAATTTACTCCATGGCCCCGTACATACAAAGCCCCTAAATAATATCGAGACTCGCAACGTGATCGCGTTGAAATATAGGCGCAATAACGACCCTTACGTGTTTGCTAACTGTGTGCACCAGGTGTACCGGAATATGGACTTTTGACTGAAAGTCTAGTTTTTGACAGCTGCCAAATAGAGTGATAAGCTGCCCAACGATGGGCGTTTTCACATACGATAACTGTAACTACACGATAGCAGCTCGGACGACAACGATACTGTGCGACGATATCTGAACGATATCGGTACCTATGTGACACGATATAAGTAAATTTTAATAAGCCAGCCAGCATTTTTATGAAGTAGATAATAGTTTTCAGTCATTTTAAAAAATGACCATAATTACACTTTGCCAGCCACTTACCTCATAGATGGAACTGTTGTGTACGAAGATGTGAGTGTGAATTATAGGCTTATATCGACGCAGGAGCTCCGGTCCATTTCCCAGAGAAACAGCTCACCGGGCCCAGAGAATGCATTCAATTCTGGTCTGGCTCGTGATCAAGACACGAGTTGCGTTAATCACTCGGAATCTGACAACGAAAAATATACCTGGTTAAGGATTACCATTGTTTAAAAATAATTTGTTGTAACATGCTAATGTGGAAGAACTGACAACCGCTGGGGTAAACGAGTTCTCGAATACCACAGACGAGACCACAACTCGGCAAACGTAGTGTAAGACGCCCTCCTGCCAGGTAGAGTGACCATCTGCGAAAGGCTGCCGGCACAAGTTGGATGCGTCAAGCTGAAGACAGACAATTTTTTTTTATACACAGATAGAACAAAAAATTGAATTATAATTTTAATGAAAATCCCCAACACTTTTTCATCAGCTAGAAAAGAACTGATGATCTTCAAACACCTGAACAAATCTCTAGTTTTCAAACAAAAAACCCGCATTAAAATCGGTTCATCCGTTCAGGAGCTATGATACACCACAAACAGACATACAGATACACACTATGAACTTTTAACAACCCTCATTTTCCTCGGGGGTTGAAAAGAGAAATAAAATAAATGAAAACTTTCAATTTTATTTGGACAGATAATGCCAGTGTGCAACTCGTGGTTATATTTTCTTCGCACGTGGATTATAAAATGAAGCAGGAATACTTAATCTGAAGACGGACATTAATAATACATAGGACATGGTATTGTATGTATCGGATGGTGTAACTATTGGGAGATAAATGTACCGGATTTAATGTATGGCTATCGGCAATAAACGAGCATGAGAATTATGATGTGTTGATATTACGATTTTTCTTAGAAACTTTATTGCACAGTAACCACTACTAGTGCTACTAGTTCAGGCTTAGCAATTATTTGAAGCAATCCTACTAATATTATAAGTCCGTGTGTGTGTGAATGTTTGTTACCACGTATTCCCATAACTACTTAACCGATTTTGATGAAATTTGGAATGTAGATACTTAGTTTAGTTCTGGAATAATACATAGGCTAATCTCTGCGGGTAACACCGCGGGGCGCAACTAGTGATAAAACTTTTGAAACTATCATGGTTGCAAACATTGTAAACACTATTAACGGGATATTTACCATGATTTTTGGATTTTAGAGTTTCATGCTAACTATCATGGCGCATGCAACTGTGCCGAAATATCGGGAAACTCTAAAATCCAAAAATCATGGTAAATATCCCGTTAATAGTGTTTGCAACTAGTGATTACTAATTTCATACTATTGTTTAATAATATTTAATATTTATTAATAACTTATTTATAAGAACTCGTATTTAGTACGTATTTACTCGTATTTCCTTTTATTTTATTTTCTGTCAATAAATTGTATTGTATTTTAAATCCAAACTTTACACAAAAAATATTTTACTTTCAATTGACATTCTCCATTTACAATATTTTACAATATTTTTTGTAGTTTTTAGTTAAACAAGCTAACATCATTTTAATAATTATTTTATACTAGCGCACGCCCGCGGCTTCGCCCGCGTGGACTACTACTTTTTTATCCCATGGGAAACATGCATTTTTTCGAGATAAAAAGTAACATACTCTCCAGCCTTCCAACGATCTCCACACAAAAAATCACGTCATTCCGTCTCTCTGTTTTGACGTGAAAGCAGGACAAACAAACAATCAAACACACTTTCACATTTATAATATTGGTATGGTTTTTCATATTTACTAGATTATTTTCGGCGAAGGCAGTATAATCAAAATCTTCGCTTCAGGTAAGTTTCCTTGATCATCTGATCATCCGCAACAAAAAATTATTGCGCAGCTCACATACTAACCCAATCGAATCATAAATACAACACGTCGCTCATCACTTCAGATAATGAATAATTCGTGTTTTACTACAACCACTCCAACCTTTATATCCTCGATTAATTCGAAGGTAAGCCCTTTTGGATAATTCAAAAAGTTTCAAGGCAAACTCATAACGGAGTGGAGTAGTGATGGGATTAAGACTGGACAGAAGGGATTTTATACTTTACTATCGCCTCGCGGTGTAACCCGCAGTTAAAAAGTCAACATGGTTGATTTTCTAAAATAAGGTTAGCCTATGTGTTATTTTAGAACCTAAACTATTTGCATTCCCATCAAAATCGGTTTAGTAGTTATGGGGATACGTGGTAACAAACATTCACACACACACACACACACACACACACACACACACACACACACACATACAAACACACAAATAGACTAACACACACACACACTTACACACACACACATAAATACACACAAATACACAAACACACACACGCACACGGATTTTCTGCTTTATAATATAATTATTAGTAGAATAAATTCGGCTAGTTTAATTCTGGGACAGAGGAATTTGTGTTTCATGAACTCTGGATTTTGTATAATCGAACACATACGGCTTGAAGTTGGTCTCCCTTTTGGACTCGTTTTGTTTGTCGTACTACTGTCTACCCAAAGCGTGGTAAACATATTTTCAAATCTTTGGGCATTATAGATTCTTTAAAGATATCAAAGGAAAGCGGCTAGAGTCCAAAAGGGAGACACATTTAGTTTTTTTTTTTTTTAACATTTGAAAACGCCGAAAACATAATAAAACAACCGCATGCAAAAACTAATGCAAATCCTTGACAAAAGGCTAACATAAGCTAGGCAGAACCATATTATTAGATGACTTTGTCTCCTCACTACAGAGGTCCGCTGCAGACCGTATTAGCATAGCTTTGTACAGTTGGTCCAACTTTGCCCTTTACAAAACTGTGCAACTGCAAGCTAATGAAGTTGACTAGGCTGTATCATGGCGTTCCTTTTTGGCGACTAATTGCTTTTCGAAATGAGCTGATACATCATTTTACAAAATTTCAGTGTGCGTGAGATTCTTCTCCTCTCTAAGGCTGGTTTTAGTGTCACGCGTACCTACCGTCGGCGCTGATAGGCGAGTGATCTTTATTACATTGAAACAAGGATACTGATTGTTTAGCAAAAATGGCAACGCTGATTGAACTCGTCAGTGCTGAACAATCAGTATCCTTATTTCATTGTAATAAAGATCACTCGCCTATCAGCGCCGACGGTACGCGTGACACTAAAACCAGCCTAAAGGTGGTAGTTCGCGCCCCGAGACCGAGACAAGAGTCTGATATCAGCCCCCTGATTGTCTATCTTGGATAGCGAAAATCAGTCTCAAACTATCAAATATGACAGTTCAGTGACCACGCAAGTAGCTCTGTGACAAAAGATACCTACGCAATCGTTTTGACAGTTTGAGACCAATTTCAGGTTTGAGACAAGTTGGACAATCAGCCTGCAGAGACCGAGACAGGAGACAGTTGTCATATATTTTCCAAACATACTAAGGCTGTGTCCCCAGTAGGCAAACTGTGAGCGGCCGACTGAGCTTGCGGCGTATCGGTTTAGTACGCTCTTCCATATATTTGAAATGGAGTGTCCACAGTTTGCTAGTTTTGAGCGTAACGCTGCAAACTGCGTACAGTGAGCGCAAAACTAGCAAACTGTGGACACTCTATTTCAAATATATGGAATGTTATACTAAACCGATACGCCGCAAACTCAGTCGACCGCTCACAGTTTGCCTACTGGGGACACAGCCTTAATTTCATCGCCGTTTTAAGCTCGTGACAAAGTGTGTAAAAATTGACCGAAGCGCAAAATCTACTGCTTCAAACGCTGCAACGCTGGGATTCACAACCTTCCACTAGGCCAGCAAAACTCGCAAAAAAAAAAAACAATATAAGCTCATAAAAAATATGTCTTTTTTGTACACCAAATATAGTTGTAAATTGCATGTTGCAGTGCCAGTGGTGCCTTGAAAAAGTTAAATTAGTCTCGTAAGTTTCGCTCGACGCAAACTATATTCAACAAGCGCTTCAGAACTCATAACCAGGTGAAGCTTATACCACTGTAATAAATAAGCAACAGATCTTATGAATTTATTTGCCGTGTACACATAATGAACTTACAACTAAACTAAAAATTACTTCACACTTCGAGAGCCGTGTTGGCCGAGGGGTGTAGTGCCTCGACTTTTGATCGTGGGTCGAACCCTGGCCGTGCATCAATGGATTTTTCGTTTCGACTTTATATGCGCATTAACACGAGCTCTAAACGGTGAAGGAAAACATCGAACCCGCGGCATAGTCAGCCCCACACGTATTGACCATGTCTTTCCTGTGGAATGGCCAGTTAAGATGAGAGGATGGTGTAGGTGCTGGGCAAGCCTACTCCATCTCAACACTGTCCCAGGCACTATAGTGTCCCGTTAAGTGTAGGCAAAGATTGCCTCCTGACACTGTATAAATCATCTAGTAAAGATGTAAAGGCCTAAGTGTGATCACTTCTTATTCAAGTGCCTAAATTAAAATTTAAAAAAAAAATCGACTTCAATTTGATGAGCTGAGTAATTTTCTGCGCTCTGGAGGTGCATTTCTGTTCATAACTCCGAAGATCCTCGACAAATCTTCATCAAATACGTGGCACTAACCGGAAAGTATACCCTTTCAAACAAAAAAATTTTCAAATCGATCGAGGCGTCTCCGAGTAATCGGTAAATATACATAAAAAACAAAAAAAAAAGATTCCGATGAATTGAGAACCGCCTCCTTCTTTTGAAGTAGGTTAAAAATGGGATGGGATGGAATGGACACACTGAATTACGGCCTTAACAAAATTATATCAAAGATAGATTTCAAAGGTTTTGTATACTTGCATATTTCAAAGGTATTCGTACTGATGGTACGTCATCTACCTTTACCTCAGTGCACCCATATTATTACCTATTTTGTCGTCAATTCGCTGAATAAAATTATCAACTCCATTTTCTAATTTACTTCAAAAACATCCACTATCTGTATCCACTGTAAGGTTCATATTCCTATATTGCATTCCACTGCATTATTATCTCACAATAGTGCTATCGCGATTGGGAGGCTAGATTTATCGTACCCCATTTGTTAGGAGTTGTGAATTTTATTGCATAGAAATATCCTTCTATTGAAAATGTATTTTGTTTCTAGTAGTAACTGTTTCAGATGAACAAATACTCGTAATAATGAGAATTATTGAGTGGAAATCGTGTAGTAAGAACAATAGGTCCTCATAATGGTAACAGAGAAATTATGATTATGGAATACTGTCTGCATTCCAAATTTAATCAAAATCGGTTTAGTAGATATGGAGATACGTGCGATACGACACACACATACACACACACACACACACACACACACACACACACACACACGCACGCACGCACGCACGCACGCACAAACGGACTTTTTCCTTTATAATATTAGTAGGATGCTTCCTTTACTTATAAGGTAGGTAGCTAGGTAAGTTATCGTGTTATGTGGAATCTGTGAATTTAATGGATCACCGAAAAGAAAACAAGACCCGTGTTTAATGCCCAGATTCTTCACGGTGTTGGTTGCGAAAGAACAGGAGTAGATTCACCTAGCTCATAAGACGATTAGGCGTCTGACTCAGCCCTATGTTGTGCCTAAGCGCAACGCTGATCTACAGTCAGAACCAGTTGGATATCATACTCTCCTTCGAATAACACCGCGGTGCTTAGCAGTGAACGCGTTATAGCACGTTGATTGTCGCCGACACACATGTTCTGTTAACCTGGGTTTCTTCAAGTCAATAGTGAATAGGTGTCTTCTAAACCTTTGTGATCCATCTTCAGCCACATCGTCGCTTACCATCAGGTGAGAATGTGGCCAAAAAAGGTCTATCTACAATAAAAAAAAATGTTGTTAGATAGGGCTGTGCCGAAGCCCTCCTTCAGGAGACAAAACAGAGCTTGGCAGTAAACGCGTTAAGACAAACAGTGAAAATAATGAACCTCAAACACATCTCCACAAAACTTTTCAAGCATCTTAAAAAATTGTTATTTACAAAACAAGTCTCTATTTACAAGTAATCAAAATCTTCATTTTTCGCTCCATAGGGGCTACCCACATTCCCTTGTTTATATTCTACTTGATTGCTTTCCATCTGTTTGCTTTGGGCCAAGAGAAAATTGGGATCCCTTCAACTGTCTTGTTGTAAATATTTTTATTTTTGCTTCGACTTTGGAAAATGAGCTGGTAAATAAAACTACGTTTATAATACGTTTAAAAATACCATAGTAATATTGGACAAGGGTAATTTTGAAAATAAAAATGTGCATGTAACATTTTTTTTTTCAAAATTACCCCTATGCAATATTACAAAGGTCTTTTTTCATTTACACCCATGCAAAGCCGAGAAACTGTAGTTCTCGAATAAACAAGCAGTAACATTTTAATCTGTATTTCATTCGGTAACAGTATTTCATGTTTCACACGTCCCAAACGGCGTGAGTTCACCCCAACTACCCTTAAAACAAATATCAAAGAATCATTGAGGGCATCAAACAACACTCGGGTACAGCACGAGTGATATAAAAACCACAGGGGTAATGACTCTTTTGTGATGTTACTTTGTTACCGAGTTTACCACTCGAATTTATGGTGTACGTGCGAACGGTGGAGGAAAACATTGAAACATCGAGAGGTCTGGGTTGTTTTTTGTTTTCTAAAGTTTACAATCAAAAATAAATCAGCATTTATTCTTAACTAGCTGCTGCCCGCAGCTTTGATCGCGTGGTACCCGGATTAAAAGTAGCTTATGTTACTCGCCAGACCTCCAACTATCTCCACACAAAAAAATCACGTCAATCCGTCGCTCTGTTGTGACGTGAAAGCAGGACAAATAAACAAACAAATAAACACATTTTCACATTTATAATATGGGTACGGATATAAAATTTTGCTTAAACTTTCAAAGTAGAAGAATATTATAACCTAATTATTACTAAAATTAAAAACAATTGTATAAAAGTCCCAATAAAAACTTATTTGAATATATTTGCTCGCTCATACTGCAGCGAGATGAAGAAAACTAGTTATAGTTGTTCACTCCAGTCTCAAGCAATCGATGCACCTTGTGATATCGTTCTGGGTGGCAATTTTAGTACAAAACTTTTATGAACCACAAGTTTTGCTTGTGCCTCAACTAAACCTTAGATTTTCGACTGTTTCCTATTCTACTAATAACAAACGACTCAGTTGAGGTGACATTTTAGCTAAAGTTTGGACTTTAGCAGAACAAATTTTTGAAAAACCATTCCACTATTCAACAAATGACTGACATTTAAGAGATCGAAACAAAACGCAGCGGAATGATTGACGTTGTCATCTATAGAATTGCCACCCTGATTTGTATGGAAAACCACGCAGCGTCACCGCTCCGTCGTCGCAACGCCTACGTAACGCATCCGTGTGGCATAACTCAGTCTATTAAGAAGCAAGCAGCACAATCTCTTACCTGGGACCAATCCCTATAAAGATTTTAAAAGCTAAAATAAAATACGTGTTCACCAGGTTTTTCCAAATGATTACCCACAAAGAAACGTCAAATATATCAGCGGTGGATGTGTTTTTAATTCCAGTGAGCTGGAGCCGTTCTTAACCGGAGTGCAGACTTGAGTACGGAGATACGTGGTCTCTGGGCGCTCAACTATCCACACCTGGGAAGAAATGGAGGAGGCATTGCTATTTTTACAAGCTTTTATTTAATCTATTATATACTTATATATGCTTTTATTTATGTCCGCTCTCAAATCGGCTTATATAGCCACAAAAAGAAGTGCTTAGCACAAACAGGCACTGTTTAAACCGTCTGAAATAGACGCAAAGGCCGATGATGATGATTTAATCTATTAAAACTACTCCCTAAAATATCTTCAAAGGATTTTAAAATGCTTATAAAGATCTGAGAGATCTACGCGCCTTGGAGATACAGTCGTGATCATATTTTTTTTTAACCTGTCTTGTTTGCCACTTATCAAAAAAGTTTGCGGTCAGTTAGAAAACATAACATATTTTTTATTTTACCGGCTTCACGACGCAAATGAAGGGTAAAATGAAAAATAAGGGTATAAAGAAAAATAAGGGTACTTATCGTTATTTACATACCAACGTTTCTGCTATGTTACAATAGCCATTGTCGCGGACCTTTCTTAAAGCGGCGACGTGTTTGCAGCCTGTCACATCTTTTGCAAAATAATGAGCATATGGCCGAATAAAAATTCTGAGAAAATATCTATCACACCTTGGAGCAGTGATGGGCAAACTACGGCCCGCGGGCCATCTCAGGCCCGCGAACCGTTTTATTCCGGCCAGCCGCGCCAATATTCGTACGAAATCCGTACTCGTCTCAGTCTCGAAAATAAAATGTAGCCACTTGTAATTGTCACAATTTTTTTTTGTGTTCTGCTGTGAGTAAGTAATAATATTAATAATAATAAATAACGTTTATTTATCTCACACAAAAGTAATAAAACTAATAATTAAAAAAATCTGGCTCCCATTACATTTCATAGATTTTATTAGCACCTGATGAAAAAAGTTTGTCCAACTCTACCTTGGAGTGTTGTGTTAATGTTTATATTGATTTTGATTTTTTTTTTTTTGATAGGACACAGGTGTAATTTTATGTAATGTATGTTGTCCATATTTTCGTAGTTCCTGGCGGGTGCATTAGAAGCGTCCAGTTTACGATCCGTGTCGTGTAGGGTTGCGATGTTGCGATGCACAAACAACAACTGATACTGGGCCATTTGCTGTCTTGCTTCAAGCTTACCAAATGAAACGAAGGCGCTTTTTAATTGATCGATACAAAATCTCATGCTATTTTGTATGTAAGAACCTTTTGATTATACTTTTGGATGTACGTAATTTAGCCGCGTTATTTGCATGTACATTTTATACATTACACATTACATTTATTAACGTTTTATATTATTTTCCGACGTTTCGGCTGCGTTGCAACAATCGTGATCGCAAGCGAACCAGCAGTGCAAGTACCATTCTTATCAACCGCTAAATTTGACAGTTAGAATCGATAAAATATTTTGTCGATGTCAAGTTTACCTATCTATTGCCTATCTATTAGAACGGTATAGTACTGCAGTCGGTAAAATCGTTGTGTTGTTAAAGTTGCTGTTGTAAAAGTTTAAAGGTATGACTAGGTACTTTAATACACCGTTAATTCTGGGTCAGTTTAAAGCCAGCACCCACTGCTTGTATTGCTTGATCGTATTCGTGTCGTTGGTTTAGTTTTTGAATTTGATAAGTATTTCATACGAAACTAAATAGTTGAAAAGATTAACAAAAGTGAGTAAAACACTTGTTATGGTGTCGTAGGCGCGCAGACCTAATGACCTAGGTATGTATGTATGACTACGACGTAGCATAGACTCTATGCCGTAGCAAAAGCTGAGCGAAAGGGGTGAAGTTTCGGCGGTTCAAGGGCCGCCTGTCACGTGTTACGCCGCGCCGCGACACACAAGCGACATGTGTGACCTAGTTTTAGGTTTTATTAATATGTATTTTAGGTTTAAGGTATTTATTTCTATGGGCCTTAGAATTAGTTTTTACCATCTGTACTATTCTTAAGTTGCCTGAAATAAAGTTTATATTATTATTATTAAAGAGCACGTATCTCCGTGATTTATCCTGCCTATGTTTCGTGATAATATTAATTGCAAAAAAATAGATCTCATATTTATTATTATTTTTGAGTAAGGTTATCGATATAGATTACGTAGGCGCCGGCTTTAAACTGACCAAAAATAAACGGTGTATTATTAAGCTAAACAAAATAATCTCTCCACACGCAAAATATAAGACTGTCCCAGGAAGATTGAAAAATTAAGCATACCTTCTGAAGAATCGATAAAAATCTAAATCAAAACTGCCTGTATAAGAGTACCATAAAGATTGCCTCTTTTACACATTGTTATCTTTGCTTTAAATAAATAAATAAATAAATATTGCTCTGCTTAAAAAACGAGAATAAGTACTGCGTAAAGCTCCTCATATTAATAGGACTTAAATATACATAGGACCATTTCAAAGCTATTCTCAATAATATCAGCGCAAAACCCCAGATTTGAACCAGTAGGGACATACAGAAATATTATAATTTTACTTTTACTGTCCCACTGCTGGCCAAAGGTTTCCCCATCATCTTACTGTACCTACTGAACGTGTGTTTTCTTTTCTATTTTTTTAAGTTAACTTTTTATAGGTACCTACGAGAACATAGTGTTTAGAGACAAACTTTACTTATGTAAGCTTAAAACACTATTAACCAAGATTTGTTACAATTTTAAGAAAATAAATATATATCTATCTATCCTAGAATACAAAATAAATACTGAAAAAAATACAGTCGAATTAGGAATCTCCTTTATTGAAGTCGTTTAATAAAATTGAGCTCAACTTTAAAATAATCAGTCATAGGCAAACCAGGCAATTGAACAATAATCTCAATAGAATTAATGTAAATTCTTCAACAAAAACAATACAATATTGGACTTCGAAGATAGTTCGTATTTCAGCCCCTAGTTGGAGCACTGTTAGAACTAGGGATGGGCGAACTATTAAAATGTTCGCCGATATAAAGCCGCCGATCGGTAAAGTCGATGTGTTGTGAGTTTATTTGTAACGTTTTCGATTGTATTTTTTAAACTTTCGCGATAAGAACACATTATAAATACAAACCCCTAAAAATGGTAAGTATGCAATATTATGGTGATTGGTTGCGTATTATAAAACCGACATTTATGTATCCGGGTATTTATCAGGTAAATTACCTTTTCATTTAGCCCGACGTTTACAGCCATGGTCGCGGGAAGCAAACCAGTCAAAGCGTCTCGGGCTAAATAAAATGGTAATTTACGTGATAAATACCCGGGTACATAAATGTCGGTATTTATAATATCTACTCAACCGATCACTATAAAATTGCTTACCATTTTCAGGGGTAGGTATAGGAATAGGCGTAGGGTGGGTATTTTTAATTCAGAAAAATAAATGCTATTCCCGATAGAAGCTGCGGCAATAGTAAGTCTATCTATAAATATGCTTTTAATCAAATCTAAGGCATCATTACATGATCAATCTGCGTACGTATTTTATTAAGACTTATCTTTTTTGAATAAATGGGTAATAAAATTTAGTGGACATTTTCACACAGCGCCATCTAGTCCCAAACTAAGCTAAGCTATACTATGAGAACCATCAGTGCGATTCAGACTTGCGAATGCATCCGATTCGATGATTTTCTTAGGAAAGTTGTTTAAAAAAAATAAGAATATGAACATATCTATTTTAGTTATTTGGTATTACATTTATCTAAGCCCAGCCCTATTTTCCCTACTGCCATAGTTCAGAATACTTCGTCAAAATGACTTATTGCACTTGTTTTACTAAAGTTTGAAACTGTGCCTCTATTACGGCTGGAATTATAAATTCCTTAATAAAAATTACCCTGTTGGTAGAATTTTAAAATATTAGAATTTACCACACTAATTACACTATTCAACTAATATTATAAATGCGAAAGTATGGATGGATGGATGGATGTATGATTGTTCCCATATAACTCGACAGCCGCTGAACCGATTTTCCTGAAATTTAAAATTTTGATAGATAATGACTGGAAATAGGACGTAGGCTACTTTTTATTCGGGTACCATGCGAGCGAAGCCGCGGGAGGAAGCTAGTTTATTAAAACAAAACATAGCCTATTGATTACCTATTGGTTACTGATGGATTCAACCCCTTTTTCCCCCACCCCCCTTCTAAGAAGTAGTAGCTCTTAAAAAATCCGGTCAAGTGCGAGTAAAACTCGTACGCCGAGGGTTCCGTACCTACCCATTATACCCATTATGTTATTGTAGCCCGCTTATTTGTATGAGCGCCCATACAACTCAGAGGACAATCTTAATTGGCGTCAACTATGTATGTATGGGAACAACCTTTAATTTTCAACTTTTTTAATTTTTTGGAATTTTTCCTTTATTTGTGCTATAAGACCTTGCTTTTTGCCAAATTTCGTGATTCTAGGTCAACAGGAACTACCATTTAGGTTTTCAACCCAAAACCTCTAGGGTACTTCCGGTTGACCTAGAATTGTCAAATTTGGTTACAAGCAAGGTCTTACAGCACAAGTAAAGGGAAAATTCCGAAAAATAAAAAAAGTTGATAATTAAGGTAAGTTTTGGTACTTACAAGTTTTCACGAAAACCTAAATTTCCCTATAACTTTTTATAGTGTTGACTCAGGACCTTGATTTTTATACTCACAATAGGGACTATAGACCTCAGTAGATGGTATAAATTTCAACTTGCTAGCTCTACCCGTTCCTGAGATAATCGATGGTGACACACGGACAGACGGACAGACGGACAGACGGACAGACGGACAGACGGACAGACGGACAGACGGACAGACGGACAGACGGACAGACGGACAGACGGACAGACGGACAGACGGACAGACGGACAGACAGACGGACAAGAAAGTGATCTTATAAGGGTTCCTTTTTTTACCTTTTAAGGTACGGAACCCTAAAAACAGTGATTCTAAAATAATTAAAACATAACTCAGTCCAAAGTTGGTCCAAATGAACGTAGCAATATATTGTAGGAGCGAGAAACTTCCAGATATGAATTTCAGATTTTTTTCGTAAAATTTCAAATTGAAATCAGTTTTTGTTCGAGCTCTGTTCTACTTTCGTACGTAACACTAGTGTAATAAACGTTTCAGTGAAGTTGAGATATTGGATGATGAAACTCAGAGATAGGTATTTGGATTATGAAAGTTTCACTTAAATAAACATTTATTTACAGAAACTAAACTACTATATATTTACATAACATTATAAAATTCAAGAAAAACCAGTTGAGTCACCTAAGGATCATTGGAAACTATCTATAGGTAGGTCAACTGATCCAAGCCACTGCTGGTCGGACTAAGACAGCATTACCGCGCTGGATGACAATGCTGATACGTTGAGCCAAATAAGTGCCAGACTTAGGATCACTTGTATTATATTGGTGTTTGTACAAATTAAATTAAGATGTATGTATGTTTGTATGTTCGTATCAGCTAGTTGCTAACTCTGGTGACGGAGTGTTTTAAGCCGCAAGGCCTTTGTCATGGCTTAATGACTTAAACGGACCTACAATGAAACATGCCCTGTGAAGCCTTCAGAGGCCGAAAAACTCTGTCACCAAAGATAGACACTAGCGCATACGAACTTACTTACGAATCATTGTACACACGGGAATTACTCACGAAAAAATATCGTTGATTTAGTACCAACAATGTTTCGATTCATCCACATTGTCGGTATCTAAATCGACGATATTTTTATGTGAGTAATTTCCGTGGGTTAATAAAATGTGAAGTACTACTTACTAATCGTCAAATATAGCCAAAAACATTGAACAAGACGTTTTGCATTTACGCAAATATTCAAAGTCTTAACACTCACGTACATTATGGACTCGCACGATTGCTCCCGGTCGCCTTAAACGATCCTTTTGCACTTTGGAGAAGATCATTTGAATGTAATGAAGGGTGACAATTCTTTCATATCTTATTGAATTTATTTTAAAATAGAATAGAACAATAATGGAATAATATTTATTTTTAGCACACACAGAAAACAAACAGTACAAAAAAAGAAGAAGCAAGGGCGGGAATAGATTAAAAGAAAAATTAGGTACAAATAGGAAACACACAAACACTTGATCACCGAAAAGAAAGCTAGGCCCCATACCGTGTTGGTTGCCCTGATTCTTCACGGTGTTGGTCGCCAAAGAATAGGAGTAGAATCACCTAGCTCTTAAGACGATTGAAAATGGTCATAGCGGTCCTACTGAATAAATGATATTTGAATTTTGTATTTTTTATTTTGAACTAAATTAATAAGCTTTTTTCGAGATAAAAAGTAGCTTATGTCACTCTCCAGCCCTCCAACTATCTCCACACAAAAAATTACGTCAATCCGTTTCTCCGTTTTGACGTGAAAGCAGGACAAATAAACAAACAAACAAACACACTTTCACATTTATAATATGGGTACGGATACGGATTTAGTCTGTGTACTGTTTCTGTTCCCAAGAAATAAAAATAAATAAATAAAAAAGCATAAGGGATAAAATCGAAATCTTGTTTCGTATTTTACAAAGCTCCGAACCAACAAACATCAACTTAACTTATATTTATCCCAACTTACAACTTTTACCTCTTTATTCCCCGAGGCATCCCCATAAAACGGTCAAGCGAAATTGCACCAACTTAACAACTTACTAAGTAACCAAGTTATTTTTAATTTCAACCGCACGTTCACGTTGTTACGGCACTCACGTTCATCACGTGCACGTAGCTACGTAGATTACCGCTGGGGAAATAATTCGTGTCGCTGGTTATTTCTTAATCACTCTGTTTAAAAGAATGTAAGTTTGGTTAGGGGCCAACTTTGTTCTTTATCATTGAGCTTTGTGGATTCGATTCCTATCTAGGGCAATTTTTAAGTAAATCTAAATACATAATTATTATTGTTGTCTTTGGCAGTTGTTGATTTTCAAAAGTGTTTTTTTTATTTAGAATGTATTTATCCAAAAAATACCACTCACAAAATAAATTAAGAAGTTTCTCGTTATCGATCCCCGCCGTGGGACATGTTTGTATTATCTACAAATATTTGTCTCTGGTCTGGGTGTTTTCTATGTATAATATGTATATATTTACATAAAAAAAGGTATATAAGTAGTATATCAGTCATGTGGTTCCCATAACACAAGCTCTGCTTAGCTTGGGGCTACATGATGCTGTGTGAAACGTCCAGCATTATTTATTTATTATTTATTTATTTATTATCGTAAGCTAAGTCAGTCTCTTTTATTTACAGCTCACAATACTTTCATAATTTTTTTATATAAAATCAGTTCTGGTTCTGACCCATGATACAAAATCAAATACCTACTTACGCTTAGGTATATAAAAACAACAAAAAATAAAAAAACTTAAAATAAAATAAAAACCGCTCAAGTGCGAGTAGAACTCGTACGCCGAGGGTTCCGTACCTACCCATTATACCCATTATGTTATTGTAGCCCGCTTATTTGTATGAGCGCCCATACAACTCAGAGGACAATCTTAAGTGGCGTCAACTATGTATGTATGGGAACACCCTTTAATTTTCAACTTTTTTAATTTTTTGGAATTTTTCCTTTATTTGTGCTATAAGACCTTGCTTTTTGCCAAATTTCGTGATTCTAGGTCAACGGGAACTACCATTTAGGTTTTCAACCCAAAACCTCTAGGGTACTTCCGGTTGACCTAGAATTGACAAATTTGGTTACAAGCAAGGTCTTACAGCACAAGTAAAGGAAAAATTCCGAAAAATTAAAAAAGTTGATAATTAAGGTAAGTTTTGGTACTTACAAGTTTTCACGAAAACTTAAATTTGCCTATATCTTTTTATAGTATTAACTCAGGACCTTGATTTTTATACTCACAATAGGGACTATAGTGGGGGAGGAATAGGGGGAGGGGAGGGAATTGATTTTCTCATACATTTTGTATTGAACTGCTATTTTAATAATTTCTCGAACTAAGAGGCCTTCCCTGAGGCGCGGTACGAAGTTCGCGGGGTCAACTATTGAATATAAACACGACACGACTTGTATTGCATGCATGCCTATAATCTTTACCATACTGAGGTAGCGCATTAGATATCATTGTGAGGTAAACACTAGAAGGAGCACTTAACGTAGGTATAGGGGTAGTCAGAAACAAGTCCAAATCTAGGCTATCAACACAAGGGTGCGCGAGATCTCAGTTCGGGGCGAACTACTAGTTTAATTAGTTAGTGTACATTAACACGAGCTCTAAACGGTGAAAGAAAACATCGTGAGGAAACCCGCGGCTTAGTCAGCCCCACACGTTTTGAGCATGTCTTTCCTGTGGATATGGCCGGTAAGCTGAGAGGATGGTGTAGGTGCTGGGCAAGCCTACTCCATCTCAATATTGTCCCAGGCACTACAGTGTCCCGATAAGTGTAGGCAAAGATTGCCTCCTGACACTGTATAAATCATCTAGTAAAGATGTAAAGGCACAGAATTGAGAATAAACTTATGTTATGTTTATTCTTAATTCTATGTGTAAAGGCAAAGTTTTAGTGTACAACTAAATCAGCGCCTATAGTGGCCTAATTTACCGCGAGCTACTTTGAAGCTCAAATCATTTTGTTGTCTGCAGTAAAAATGGAATTGAGTCGTAAACCAAGAACGGGAAGGATGTAATTGGAATGATAAAACCGGCACATGTTTTATTTTAAAAACTCGTTATCCAACAATTGGAACAAAAGAGATTATAAATTCATATTTATCCGTGAATCAGCTTTTTATTTAGCCCGACGTTTCGACTGCACGGCTGGTGCAATCCAGTCGAAACGTCGGGCTAAATAGAACCTCTTCCTTTTTGGAAGTCGGTTAAAAAGAGATAATTTACGTCATAAATACCCGTATAAATGCGTAGAATTAGGGAAACGAAGTCTAAAAATTGTTCGATCTGTATTATTACAATAAAAGCGAAACCGGAATTTATCGATAATGACAAAAAAATAATGATGGACATTTTACACAGCATCATCTAGCCCCAAAGTAAGCAGAGCTTGTGTTATGGAAGCTACATAACTGAAAGGTATTCTTCTTCTATTTAAGGGGTAGCCCCTTGTCGGCATAACTGATGCTTCTCTCTCCACGAAGCTCTTTCCAGGGCAGCCTCCTTGACTTCCCTATACGACATGACAGCAAACTTCTCTTTCACTTGGCTCATGTAGCCTATCCTCGGTCTTCCTCTTCCTCTCCTTCCTTTCACTTTTCCTTCAATTATGGTCTTAATGAAGCTGTCATGTCGTATAAGATGGCCAATCATCTTCCCTCTTCTATTCTCGACAACTTGCAACAACGATCTTTCTTCCTCTACTCTTTGCAAAACCTCAATGTTGGTGACTCTTTCCGTCCAGATGGTCCTCTCCATTCTACGGCATTGAAAGGTATTACGGTATTACTATTTTATTCCCAAGGTAGGCACTGTCTCATCATCATCATCATCATCTCAGCCGTTGGACGTCCACTGTTGGACATAGGCCTCCCTCAAAAATGTTCATGTGTTGCGGTTGGAAGCGGCCTGCATCCACCGCTGACCTGCAGTTTTTACAAGGACCGGCAAGCATAGTGTTGGACGTCCACCGACAAGATGGACAGACGACCTTGTAAAAACTGCAGGCACTGTATTTCTAGAAATTCAAAATCTTTTGAAAATGTATAAGGACAAGTTGAAACAGACATACTTATAATTATAACAAACATTTTATTGGAAATATCTCAAGTGAGTAATATCAATCATAAACTACACCTATACGTCGCTGCCTGGTTGGAATTATCCAATTATTTTGCAATTATTATTTCCTTCGAGTTTTGCCTTTGTTTTTCTAAATAAATGTTATCTTCTAAAACCATCCTGTTCCAATTTTGGAGGAGCAAAAATTCGCAATAATCTGTGATAAAAAATATAAATATTTTACGTGTCTGTCGCCCCATATTATCCAAACAATAACCTAATTTCGAATGAAAATAACGCGGTGACAAAATCCCTCTTGCACGATTTAAACTTTTTTGAGAATAGATTTGTTGAAAATTATTAGGTTTGATCCTAGCTTTGAGTAACTTGCGTGGAAATGTTGTCATCTTGATAGAGTGAGTTCACGCATTAGAAAAGGAAAGTTGTTGTGTGTAGGACAAAAAGAGAACGACACTTTTTATTGATTGTCGCTTACGAAAAATGATCTTTTGATTTAATTATTATCAATGCATAAACGACAATTTTTTTTTAATAAGTAACATATAAAGTGTCCCACTGCTGGGCATAGGTCTCCTCCATCGCCTTCCACTTCTTGCGATCACCGGCCGCCTCCCACCACTCTTACTGCAAGGCATCTATATCGTCATGCCTGAGTCTTCTAGGCCTGCCTCGGCGTCGCCGTCCGTCTTCAGGCTCCCACTTGGTGACGATCGATGCCCACCTTTCAGAGTGATAAAAATATTTTTAGGGGAATTAAAAGGATCAAGTCGGATTTGAAAAAATAATTGCTTTACTAATAGGGGGAGGTGAAATTGATTCATTTTTAAAAATAAATTGGCTCATCGTTACGCTGTCAATTAATTTATACCTTATATTTAAGTAGGTACCAAAATAAGCTTTCAATTATATTTTTATATAAATTTTCTACACACACAGGAGATACGGAATGAGACCAGAATGAGATTTAAATACATAATCTTTAGAGCTCTATTCAAATAATGACAACTTTTATAAAACCAACAGAATCCTAAGAACCAGTGCATTTTATTTCTGCACTAGTGAACGCTCGCGGCTTCGTCCGCGTGGACTACTATTTTTGTACTTATCCCACGGAACCATACATTTTTACCGGGAAAAAAAATTAGCTTATGTGCTATTCCAGAACATAAACTACTTAAATTTCAAAATTTCATCAAAATCGGTTGAGTAGTTATAGAGATACGTGGTAAGAAACTCTCACACACACGGACTTTCGCCTTTGCAATATTAGTAGGATTACCTAGCTCTCGTAAATTAAACATTACAATCAAGAAATCTTTAAAAAACACTGTTGATTTGGAAATGTAAATACGTGCTCATACCTTGTACCTACATATTATTTGACTATGAGGCAGTTCAAAGAGAATAGGTACCAATTCTGGCAACAATAGCGGAACCAAACATTTTGACTCGGTATGCCTGACCCTGTGTAAATGCAACAATGCGCCTAATGGACTTGTCAGGTTCACTAGAGAGGCTTGCTGTCAGCGTTTTGTCAGGCGTTTTGTAAACCACGCCCGTACGTTAGTCGAATTTTGGTAGGAGTGTAGGTTTACATTCTATCCTATGTAAACTGTATTAGTCTAGGATGCTCTCGATTTTGGATGGAAACCGTATCATTGCTGTGTGTATGGCAGGTTTCGTGTTTCATAAACTCACAATACAAACGTTTTATAAGTTGTAACTTTTTACAATCATTTGACATGGTTACGTGCAAGTTTTTTTTAGTTTTTATAAAAAAAACCGAAAGATTAGGTATCCAAGGCTTTAGCCCCCAAGGAACTATAGACACTATCTCAGACCCGTAGACATTAACGTTTGACACCCAGGATGTGTGTTTTTGCCTAAATTATACATACTTAGGTACACCTGTGTTATCAAAAGTATATAAGTATTCTATCAGTTATCTGGTTCCCATAGTACAAGTTTTGCTTAGTTTGGGGCTAGATGGCGCTGTGTGAAATGTCCAGCAATATTTATTTGTTTTTATTATTTATCAATACATTTTTAACCGACTTCAAAAAAAAAGGAGGAGGTTCTCAATTTGTCGGAATATTTTTTGTGCTTTTTTATGCACGTTCACCGATTACTCGAAAATGGACCAATTTGAAAAAAAAATTTTTTTTGTTCCTTTCCGATTGGTGCCACAAAAAACTGGTGAGGATTTGTTGATTTACAATAAGTTACCGAAATAATAAAAAAAGCTTAAATGGATTTTTTTATATTTAAACTTAAAAAGTGGCTAGTGTCGAAATGTTTTTACTCAATTGATGAATTTTTGGACTATCTCGACTGATTTTCAGATTTTAAGAAATAAGAATATTTACAAGCCGAACTTTGGTAAGACATACAATGTACACCATAAAGTTAAGGCACTACTGCAACGAATTTGTCAAAATAGAGATAGATAAGACCTATTTTTAAGCACATGTTCCTGCGAATAAATGATTCTGATTCTGATTCTGAGGATCTTCGGAGTTATAAACAGAAATGCACCTCGGGAATGCAGAAAATTGCTCAGTTTAGGTATAGCAGTAAGGGTGGATTATACCAAACTATCATCTTACTCCCAGAGTAGTTATTCCATTAGCCGACAGAATTCGAAATACATTTGTTTAGAAAGCGCAACCGAACATTATTAGGTGCATTCAAATTATCCTGGTTATAAGGTGTCAAGTTTACAATGTCAAAATAATCAAACAAACTGCAGTTTATCTGTGGTTTAATCTCCAGATATAACTTATTCCAGTTTGGTAAAATCCAGCCTACGTCGGTCGGTTGTTTAAATTTTTTAATTTAATCACATGTAAGTATATTAAAAGTTTCAAGTAGCATATGAATGTGTGTTTCCATTATAACTTAACTTACCTCCTTGTGTAATGTGTATCGCGAAACAGGCCCCAGGTCACATCCCGGCCTAAGCAAACGCAGAGAATGACTCCATCTATTTACCGTCAAACAATTTCCTTCAATTTCTAGTTACCTCCACATAAATATATATTACTCACAGTAAGGTGAAGGATTCCTTTATAAATAATATATTACAGTAAGGTGAGCGAATCCTTAGATTTGTATATTTATTTTAGATGATTTACGTTGGATGTTTGGATATTTTAATGTTTCAACTATTGATCCAATTTGTATGAAAATTGGGATACGTTTAATAGATCGTCATTTTAAAATAGCACATCTAGTAGACTTTATTGACGCTTAGAAAAGTGAAATGGCGGACGGAAGATAGAATGTTTAAAAGAAAAATGTTCATATGAGCTAGTGCTTTCAGTTAAGTCAACGAATTTTTATTTGCAGCCAGCCTGATCCATTCACAAAGCGAAACATTTCTTTCTTCCATTATTTTCTTACTAAATACTTTAAAGAAACTACAGTAGTACTTTATAAATATTGAAACGAAATAACTTTTGAAACTATCATGGTTACGAACATAAATATTATTATCAACGGGATAATTATCATGATTATCGAGTTTTCTTGCTTCGGGAAGCAAGAAAACTCAATAATCATGGTAATTATCCCGTTGATAATAATATATAGATTGAAACGAAGCTTAAAGCTACCATGAACAATTCTTCGATACGTTAACTGTCTCCACACCTAACTAGAACGTTGTCACAGCATAATTCTATCATACTGTTTGAGAGACACTCACTGTGGCCTCAGCAACATTAAACAATTAATTAGTAGAGCACAAGTTTCGGCAATTAATCGAGAACGTCTTCTAGCTTAGAACTTGGAAGTTGATGATTTGAATTAGCTAGCGTTTCGAAGAGGATTTAGGATGTAGAGGATTTTACTTTAAAATGAAAGAAAATGAATGAAGACCAGCAGTGTAATTCAAACCTTCTCGGAATATATTACGAATTCCGAAAGTGACGTTTATTTGCTGAAAAAATGTCAACTTTCGAACTAACGAAGAAAATCATAGAATCGGATGCATTTTAGGAATTCTGAATCGCACTGCAGGTTTAGACTCTTTCGGGATGGGATAGTACCTTGCTTTTCAATTTTTATTGTGAGTTTGAATCCTGGTCGTTCATCAGTAGAGGGATTATTTGTTTTGAAAAAATATGTATGCACAAGCTCAAAATATCTATGACTATTCTTAATGAGACGTTGTTATACCCGGATTAATTTGAAATGTTGTTTTATTTGAATTATGATACATTGATACGTTAGGTACTTTACTAATATTGATTTAACCTTATTGCTTATTTTTTACCACATTTTTAATAAGTACAGAACACACCTAAAATTGTACAACGCACATTCTTAACTAAATCAGACTTAATGTTCTAAATGCTAGATTATTTGTTTTCAATTCGCATAATACAAAAACTAGGCGTTCTAAAAAATACTTTAAAAATAAAAAAAAATCAGTTTATTTCTTCATGGTCGTCATCATAAGATGTTTCATAGAGTTGAAATTCCACTTTCTCCTGAATCTCTTCATCTTCCTCACTGTTTTCTGTCATAATACCCAACATGGTTTCATACTCATGTCCCGAACACAATGGCGTATCAACTTGAACTGTTTCACTTAGTTTTGAAAAATCCACATCATAGTAATCCTTGTTCTCATCATTCAATACCATGGGAACAAACCTATGACCCCATAGAATATCTTTAACTGTGTAACTGGTCCTTGCTTGTACGGGTTGTCCAGTGGATTCTATATGTCCTTCAAAAACAGCAAGTATTTCTACCTTCCCACACAACAAATCCGCTGCTGATACATTAAATAGCGGACTGCCCTTTTCTATTATGTGTATAACTGAAACAGGCCATAGGAAAAATGTAGAATCACATCCATCTACTTCAGTTTTCAACTCTATCTGTTCGAATTCTTCTAAGTATTCATCGTGGACATCCAATCTTATTATAAAAACAGACGCCGTGATGTTTAGTATTTTTGATTTCCTGACATCACCAACTCGAAACACAAAACATAGTTTATCATTTCTCAAGCTTATCACCGCTTGTTGACTGAAGAGAATTGTCAATGTCCTTGATTTTGGTCTGGTGAGTTTTGCAAATAGAATTCCGACCATGAACGCAGAGAATATAGAGCTCAATATACATTGCAGACACATCGTCATAATAGTCTGAGGACACTCTAATGTTATTGCTCGTTTTCCATACGCAACTGTTGTGTGGACTTCAACACTGAAGAGGAAAGTAGACGTGAAACCGTGTATGTTTCTGACACATGGAGTCCATTTAGAGATGTTTTGGTTGTACGGCATGTGTTCTTCAATTAGATCACCGTGGGCGAGGGCAATGACCCAATGAATGAAGCCAAAAAGAAGCCAGTCAGCAGTGAATGCTACGCAAAAGTTGATCAGAGTCCATCGCCACCGAGCCTCGACCATTGTCATGAACCAAGATGAGAAGCAGCTGTATCTGTAGTTAGTGTTTGCTCTGTCGATGTTGAACTCTCCGTTTTTGTGTACTACTTTTTTGGTCATCGGTCGTGAAGATACTTGGCGGCGAAACCCTATAAAAGTAAAATCTCATAAAGTACACTACCAACTATTATTACTCTTTAGCTTGTTAGGAAACTAGTCTACTACGACTACGACTAGTAGCGGCTTAGTCAGCTTCAAACGTTGTGACATTGCTTCCTTTCTGTAGTGTGGTTGATTAAGCAGAGAGAATGGATTAGATGCTGGACAAACCTACTCCATCTAAGAAATGTTTCAAGCACTACAGCGATATAGATAACGCCCGCTGAAATTGTATAAAATCATTTAAAATAGATGGAAATAACAACTTTGTATTTTCATAATTATTAATAAAATATGGAGCTTTCGTGATCGGATAAAATTTTTTTTTTTTGTTTCAAAATAACTTACTGTTTTTTGGGTAATATACGCCAGGGGTCACGTTGGACGAACCATCAAGAGCATCCATATCTTCACTGTCGTTATCATTTATTTTATTGCGTAAAAGCAAACTTTTTAAATCCTGTAATAAAAATATAATTTTATAATTAGGACTTACGACGTCAGCGTCATGGGAAGAAGAGATGTGTGAGAGAGAGAGTTGATGAGAAATGAGAATGAGAAGAGAGAGAGAATGGGAGAGATGATGAGAATGATAAAGAACCCAACCAAATTGGCCGATAGAAAAGTAAGGGGTATTACTCACCATTTTAAGAGTATAATATTCAGTTTTCACCTTACTGCAGAGTAGTTCATTAAACAATACAATATGTGCACCATCTTTGCAATCCCCGGTACGACTGATATAACAATCCTTAGATTACGATACCACCTTGTATTTGTTCATGATACAATGTATTCTTAGATAATGTGTGTTTGGTTATATTTCCGTGACGTTTGTAATGTTTGTTTATGTTTCTGAATAAAACCGGTTCTTGACCGTTTTTTATTGAAATACAGATAAATTGTAAAGCTTCATCTTGCAATGGGGTAGCAACGTTTTCGCAGAGATAAGTACATTTAAATTGCAGAAAACACTTAGGACTAAGATACTTTCTGATTTTATGATAACACCAGATACCATTCATGGAAAGATCGTTGATTTAGATACTGATGTAACAATGCACCAACATGCTTTCAAATATAAAAAAAAAACCGTAATTAAATTGGTTCACCCGTTTAAGAGCTACGGCGCCACAGACAGACCGACACACATAAATAGGGGTCAAACTCACAATAAATATACCACACAATAACACCCCTTTTTTGCGTTAGGGGTTAAAAAAAATGTCCCTGCCTTTCAATAAAATATTATTTTTAATTTTCTATATTATTTTCAATAGAGGAAATTTTTGAACATCCTGTATTATAACGAAGCAATACAGGAGCCACGCTAAGCTCATTTAATTTTACGTAAATAATGATAGCAATACCATTTGCAAACACTTTCACTCTTATTTGAACTTACTAAAAATAGAAGATAACATTTTACAATTGTGTCGTGACGTAGCCGTAGGCTAAAATTTATTTTGTAATGCTGGAATCAAACGATTTTTTGAAGTAAGACTTCTTTACGCACGCTTGTCTTGGGGAGTAAGCTGGTGAATGCGTGACGAGAGCGTTCGAAAAGTGTGTCCGTAACACAGGTACGCAACACGAGGCGAATGGAAGTTTTACTTCAGTCGTGTCGTCTAAAGCACATTCGTTTTTTTTCTCTGTATTTTCAAGGCCATAAAAGTTTAAGTGACAGTAAAAAAAAAAGTTATGATAACTTTTATTCAGTAACTTATTTTTCAAATGACTTTGATAGCTTCAATATCTTTGAAGATTTTATCCTTACTTGAGATTATAATATCTGTGGGTCTCTTCTTTTATGTACTTTTAGGTGAAGCTACAGTTTACGCAAATGTTTTATCATTATAATTATTTAGTTAATGTGTTATCACAATCACCTTCTTTATTTGTTTTTATACTGAAATAACAAAAAAATATATATCAAGATAGGTAGGTACCTACTTATTATATTTATTCTCCGAACATTATCATGGCCCCAATGCAATATACATTACAAATTGTAAAATACAATTAATTGTAACGGCTACAATTGTACAAGTTTCTGTTTAATTAAAAATACAATTTACATATTTGTTTAGGTGGAAAATTTACAAAATTGTAAAATTGTACCTACAATTCTACATATTTCAGTTGAAAAAACTTTTTCTCCCTACAGGCGATATTTTACATATTTGTAGGAAAAATCGTTTTATTGAACACCAATTGTAATTACAAGTTTACATATCTACAAAATTGTAGTACAATTCTGACAGGCGGGCTCACCCTGTGTAGAAACTCTACAATTCTAATTCAATACAAAAAAATGATGCTAACGAGTATCTTAACTGATCGGCAATCTTTTTCCACTTATTTATATTCTTGTTGAGTCATATTTTGACTGAATCAACCAAATAAATTATAGATAGGTAGATAGATAGATTAACACTTTATTGTACCTACACCACATGAATATTAAAACAAATTACAGAGACACAGAATATAAGGAGCAAAGTACAATGGGCGGTCTTATCGCTATGAGCGATTTCTTACAAACAACCTTAGAATTAGTAGATTGTTACACAAAGGTTGAAAGTAACCTATTGAGGCACGAGATGTTTTGGCGCACGAGCGTAGCGAGGGCGCTAATAGTTCGAGTGCCTAAATAGGTCTTTCACCCGAGGTAAACATTCTGCTTTTCATTTCGAATATGAGGAAAGTAATTAACTTTGTAAGAGATGGTAAGTAATAAATAACACGCTGAGACGCCATTTCAACACGAACTGTTTGGCCACGTGGCCGGCGACGTGGCCAAACAGTTCGTAATAAAATGTATGACAGATAACTCACTTGGCTACGGTCTGGCGTCATGATCCTAATCCCGTGATCCTGACCCAGTGATCCTGCGTAATCCTGATTCCGTGATCCTGATCTGTGATCCTGTGATCCTGATCCTACGTGATCCTAATCCCATGATCCTTATCTTACGTGATCCTAATCTTGTAATCCTGATCCCGTGATCCTGATCCTGTAATCCTGATCCTGATCCTAATCCTATATGATCCTAATCCCGTGATCCTGATCCTGTGATCCTAATCCTACGTGATCCTAATTCCATGATCCTGATCCAGTGACACAGATCCAGGTGATCACGGGATCAGGATTACGCAGGATCACGGGATTAGGATCACCTAGGATCAGGATCACAGGATCAGGAAATTGAAGCCAGATTGTAGTCAAGTGAGTTATCTGTCATACATTTCAACACGAACTGTTTGGCCACGTCGCTGGCCACGTGTCCAAACAGTTCGGATTGAAATGGCGTCTCAGCGTGTTATATAGCTCTTACTTTGTTAATTACTTTCCTCATATTCGAAATTAAAAGCAGAGTGTTTACCTCGGGTGAAAGACCTATTAAGGCACTCGAACTATTGCCTCAATAACTCGTGCCTCAATAGCATTATCTATTCTATGTCAATAGGTTACTTTCAACCTTTGTGCAACAATCTACTATTAAAAACGAACTTACATTTTATGTAAATTGTAACTTACTGCTACATATTTGTAAGAACAATATTGTCAGCAACATCTACAGGCGTTTTTTATAATCATGTAATCTATATATAGTACAAGCTTTGCTTAGTTTGGGTTTAGATGGCGCTGTGTGAAAAATGTCCACCAATATTTATTTATTTGTTTATTTAAGTATTTATTTATATTTAATGAATTTTTGGGCGTTACAATTGTATGAAATATACTTGTAGATTTTTTACATAATTGTAGGTTTTATTATACAGCACTTGTAGAAAATTCGACAAAATTGTCACTTTTCTACAAATTTGTAGACTTGTAACGTTTATTATATACGGGCCTGGTCATCATGTATAAATATTTCCCATGGCTTATATAATAGCACATACATTTTAATCTATCCAGCTATTACCAGTTAACAAGTAAACATAATGATAAAACGTCTCGTTTCCTCCTACCGCGTCTAAACATGGTATCGATACATTCGTGTGCATAAGGTAAGAGTGCGGTCCCAGTGGCGTCCCCTGGGTGACTCCCCTAAGTTTGCTTAGAATATATCCCTGGCATTGATGGAGCTCCCCTCTCACCTCGTGTAATGAATTACGAGGTTCTGGCGAAGCAACGGAGCATTAGTGATATTTGCAGATCTAGATGGTATTGAAAGGTTTTGGGATTTTTCTTTTGTTTGTAAGACATTTATTAAGACTTTAGATTTTTGTGATCGGCTTGAGAGACAAGTTTCTAGAAATTAAAAATAAAGGATGTTTATTAAGGGTCTGGGTGTTCCCTATGTATATTATGTATGTATTTACAAAAAAAATATGTATTTAAGTAGTAGGTATATCAGTCATGTGGTTCCCATAACACAAGCTCTGCTTAGCTTGGGGCTACATGATGATGTGTGAAATTATGTCCAGCATTATTTATTTATTTATTATTTGCTTTGAGTTGCAAATGATAGGTTACCAAAGTGAAGTGGGACAAAGGCAAGGAAATGATGATAATGATACCATAACTGGACAAAAGGTCTCCTCAGATATTTTATATTATAATTGAATAGACAAAAGTCTCGTTTTAAATATCACGCTGGCATTTGCCGTTTTAAACCATAAAAATGTTCCAGTAAGTATTTCTGTAAAGACCCAAGAGAACATCCCACAGGAAAAACTACAATCCCGTCAAAAGGTTGAACCCCAACCGCTCCCACAGTGAATCGTTACAAATCCTCGGAGCCTACAAAAACTTTTCTCAACTTATTACCTACTCCCAAACTCTTTGAACGTCAATCCCTAATGTAAACACTCGACGGGTCAATGAAACAACATTTTTCTACATACCACATTCTATCACGCCCACGATAGGGTGGATGGGGATTCTGACAGATGACAGGCAATCCCTCGCCTTCTGCGGTGTTTGTCATTCTATTAGCAGGAAAACATCTTCGGTGCTAATAACGGTGTCAGCACTGAGAGTGTTTTTGTAATGGAAATACAACTATTATAGACGAAATGAATAGTGTTAGCTTAGACAGAGCAGTGTTGGTCAAGTGGGTTAGTGCCTCGACTTTCAATCCGAAGGCCGTGGGCTCGAACCCGGTCGTGCATCATTGGATTTTAAGTTTCGAAAAATTTACATGCGCTTTAACACGAGATAAAAAATACACTTCCATTGGCTGAGATTCGAACTCACGGCCTTCGGTAGAAAGGCGGACACCCGACCACTCAGCCATGTTAGTCTCAACAACTTACGTGAAATTGCGAACCACATTGCATTGGTTAATCTTTTTGAAAAAAGGTGCAGTTGTCGTTTCATTAAATCTTAATTAAAATTATGATCTAAAATTTATATAAATATATATTGTATTATGTGCTTGAGAAACTTAAAATATTCATCAAATATCTACTGTGTACTAATTCCATGAACATTTTGGTATAAAGCTACCTACGTTTCCGACGCAAAACATCTTGTACCTATGTCTATACGATATATCGCTCGATTAGACATGTAACGTTGATTGTGTGCGCTGTTTGGGCGGATATGCGGAATGGAACATTTTGTTCGACACCTTAATCCACTCTATCTGTTCAGTTTGTTACTATTCTGTTATTTTTTTACCGTAAGATCAGTAAATATTCTAACAAAAATAGTATGAATTTAGAAAAATAGACTAAATATAAAAATAGGCTAAGAGACCGCTTCATCCAAAGGTTGCCTGGAAGAAATCACTCTCAGCGATAAGGCCGCCCATTGTACTAATTAAGACTATATTATGTTGTTATATTTTACTTTTTTTGTTTACAATAAAATGTTCATTCATTCATTCATTCATTTTTCGTGTTTCGAATGAACGTTTTAAGTTTTAAAATGACAGAGGCCTTCAGGCAGTCTAAAAACTCCATCACAAAAGTTCGATACGATAACACATACATTTAAATCTCTCTCTCTCTGTGGTCGGCTCTTCATGTCTGAAGATAGTGATCACGGGTTGTCTTCGTGATAGTGTGGATAGCTTGCCTCCAGCGAGTTTTATTAGTGGCTAGGTGGACCACATCGTAGAACCTGGCTTTCTTCTCTTGGAGCTAATCCGTCCATCGAGTTGGGGATCTCCCGCGCGATCACTTTCCCTCGACTTTCCCAACGATGACCAGCTTTTCGAGACTCTCATCGCCACGCCTCGCTATATGACCAAAGTGAATATGCGAATTTAAATCTAAAAAACCACAAATAAAATATTTCATTTCATATGTTATTTTTTCTTGCCAAATAACTTGAACTAATAAATGCAACTTCTAGTTGAAACGAGCCGTAAGTGGAATTAAATATAGAGTATGCCAATGATATTATACCCTAGATATGTTACGTTCATAGTTATCGAAGTTTAAAATTGGTCGCACTGGTATACATGCCGATATAGCACACACTATGTTGACAAGTTCCGCAAATGAATAGTACATAACAACATACTTATTAGCATTTATTTTATTGTTTTTCTAATTCACTAAACGTGACAAACACACGTCTAGCCGGCCTAACATGAGCAGCATCGAGAGGGATATCTCGATTGGACGAACCATCCGTATACGTTAGAGCAGTTTAACCGATCGAGAAGTCTCGTTTCTCGACTCTCGATGTTGCACATGTTAGGCCTATAGGTCATCGTCCTGCTTGACGTGGACTAAAGACAAGACGTCCTGATTGGGACGTTTTCGAGTCTTCTTTTTTGCGCGCTACATAGGTAGGATCTATTATTTTTAAATATCATTCAGTTAAAATTTCAGTTTCAGTTATTATCTATTATTTTTAAATATCATTGGAGTATACCAATTGAAATATTACGTTTCCTATGCACAGCTTCGAGTATCTACAAATTGCCGTCCAATGCTTCAGTAAGAACCCTCAAAGGACTAACAAGTCGCTAATCAGCATACCCGCATTACCCGCTGCAGCCCGGACAACTTTCCACCGATCGATCAATTAACTTTATATGACTTTTAGTTGGCAGTTTATTTTATTTGGCTCTTGCAAACTGGAAAAACTATGAGAATGGATTTATGTAATTTTGCTACTATGTACTGGAACAGCTGGAAGGGGAAGACCTAGGTGAACATACCTGGATCAGATCAGAGAGGCCAGGTCAAAAGTACCCTAAACTGGCGAGCTTGTATGAAGAATGTGATGAGAGTAAATGAGGCGAAAGAGGTGTGTCAGGATCTTAGCAAGTGGAAATCCGTGGTCACTGCCTACACCTGTGGGAAAAAGGCGTGATTTTATGTACCTATGTATGGTGCTACTAACAATTACATTTTTTTTAAATGATCGGATATGATTTTCTTCACATAAAATTATTTTGGTGCCCACGACAAAGCAATTATCATTTAGCTTTTTAGTGTTTAAAGTTTTACCTTTTTAGCAATAACTTTAAAACTTGCCCACAGAATTGAATCGTAAAGCATCCGAAATTCCTTTAGCCGCCGATATTTTATTTAAGCCCGCTCCCGTGACTAGCTGAATTATAAAGGTTCTGTGGTTAATGGCTATAATTTCCAACTTTTTGAAAAATCTCGGTGAAACTTCCCCCGTTAAGTGCCCGGAAAATCTTCTGCTTCACGTGATTTTACTTAAAAATGAATATTTAATTCATTTTCTCTGTCTAAGACGGTTACAGGAAATTCGTGAGGAAAAGCGAAAACAGATGCTGTCATTTTTGTAACTAGTGGAACTGTGGAACATGTTGAAATTTACGATCTTCTTCTCTCGTGTCAATGTGTCTCTTTTCTTTGCTAAGACCAAAAAGTCGCTTACGCATAGGCTTCCGAGGTGGTGATTGAGGTCGGCTCTTGTGCAGGGGCAAGTGGAGCAGTCCAGTAGGTGAGATATAGTTTGGCAAGGAGCACCACAGTCGCACTGTGTACGTGACTCGTCTAGCATTCCCCACTTACACAAATTGCTTTTACACCCACTTGTACTCGCAATCTGTTGAGGGATTCCCAGATTGCTTAAAGTTGTTCTTATCCTGGTGGTAAGTGCTCGTCAGGATCTAAAAGGGGGAGGGAACCTTTTTTGCCACAGGTTTAAACAATTACCTTGTGGGCTGCCTTGTAAAGCAGACGTACAACGGAGGAAACTTTTGCGACTCTTGAGTCGTCCGTGAACCGTGTCGTTGCTGAACAAGGGATGTCGCGAGTCTGATTCCTGAAGATGATGAAGAAGAAAAAATACTATAGCAAATTCAAAACGGTTTTTTTGAAGTTGAAGTTTATCATACCATAAAATATCCAGACGTACCAACGAGATTTTCTTAATGCTTATCTTGGGAATCAAACCCATGGCCTGTATCAATAAAGACTGTCAACTGAGCTGTGATATCAGTATATGCTAAAATTCGCCTACTTTTGGTGGCGATTGTACAAAAATGTTTGAAAAATATCCAGGTGGGTTTATTGCAGTTTGAAACTTCAATATTTGTGAGTTTAAATTAAATTTTCATAGTTTGCGGGAAATATAGGTTCTCAATATCATAAAGCTGCATACTTAATAGCATTTAACACCGGCTTCAAAGTCGTTAAGCTATGACGGAGGCTGTAGGGCGGTCTAAATGCCGTCATCAATAGCCACTAGCTATTAGGAACTTTTACAGTAAATAATAAATAAATAATGCTGGACATTTCACCCAGCATTTAGCCCCAAACTAAACAGAACTTGTGTTATGGGAACTACATGACTGATAAACTACTTTTATACTTATAAATATATATGTATCCGGGTATTTATCACGTAATTTACCATTATATTTCGCCCGACGTTTATCAATACTTTCATACTTTTTTGTAAATACATAATTACTATAGGTAGGTACATAAAAAAACACCCAGACCCTAGACAAATATTAACAGACCATACAAACATGATTTTCCTTGTAGTGGGAATCGAAAACGCAACCTTCTGTGTTTCGTGCGTCGTAGAGGTCGTCGGAAATATTAAAAGTTCAAGAAGACTAAAGGCCTTACTTATAAATTTGAATGCTCAAGATTCGCCCTGTCTTTATTTGACACTATCTAACAAAACAGGATAGCAAAGGTTTAAGCAGTGTTTCAATTTTGACAGGAGTTTATAAGTAGAGCGGTTAGTGATCAATCTAGATTCAAACTAGGTACGACCTTCAGTAATAAAGTTAACAAGAAGAAGGGATGTAGGTATTTCATTACTATATCGTTATAAGTTACTGTATGTTATTATTTCCGTATATTAAATATTCCAGGAAACTCAAATGAAAACTTAATAGGCGGGTTATTCAGTGCAGATTCAATTAGCACTTGGTTCAGGTGCACTCGGCGTGAAACCTGCATCATTCCAAGCTAGTTTGTAATGGAAATTGAGCTGTAACGTTCGAGGTTTAGAGTCTATTTTTGAATAAAATGGGAATACCATTCTGAATGTTTAGGAAGGTAGTTGGAAGTTTATTTAAAAAGTCATAGCCGACTTAAAAAAAAAGGAGGTTGTCAAGTCGATGTACTGCTTTATGTATGTCAGCTAATTTTCCCCTAAATAGAATGAAAGAAACAGTGAAAATAAATCAACAAAATATGCAACAAAAGAAAATAACAAAATGAGAAAAAACATAAGACAAACAGAAAACTACTGTATTGAGCTTTATAGTTTTTACGCCGATAAATTATTATAGGGAATAACTCCAAACACGTGGTGCGAGTTTATTTGCCTCGAAGATACGAGAAACTAGCTCCATGACAATTCAGGTACAAGTTTTAAGCCACGACGGAGGCCTTTAGGCTTTAAGCGGCCTAAAAACTCCGTCACCAGAGTTGGTTACTAGCTCATACGAACTTATTTCCTTTATTGTAAGTAATCACTGCTCTACTAAAAAACGATATTTTACAACTAAAAGCCACTATACTGCTAAATGAATAGGGTGCCAAATCACTCACGGTGACTATCTTATCAGATACCAAAAAAACTTTAAAGAAATAGTCGATCGAGCGAGCGAAGCGAGCGAAGATCTTAGTGGCAAGTTAGGCGATTTTGCTTTGTATGTTTGTATGTTTGTATGTTTCATTTTTATGTTCTCGCATAACTGTCGAACCGCTTATCCAATCTGTATGAAACTTGATAGGTCAATAGGTTGTGCTATGGAAATTTGCTGTGGAGCATATGAGCGTAATCGATGAAGGGGTTGTAAAGATATGGGGTTCCCAAGGGGGTAAATTTTTTTCAAAGTTACCTAAATATATTGAGTGGGGTGTCATATGAAAGTACTCAATTTATACATTCCAAAATGGTTTTTAGTTTTCTTCTAGGTTCTATAGTTTTTGAAATACAGTGAAACAGAAAAATTATGGAAACCAATTAACGGAAGTATGGAGAGAGCTCCCGTTTCATAGAGTTTCGATGTATTCGTAGGTCTGGTTAACAGACAAAGAGTGTGGCATCGTTGTGGTTTGGTTTGCAATGATTTTAGTTGCTACTTGATATTTTTTCTTGAGATTGTAAATAAAAGCCGTGTTGGCCGAGTGGAAGAGTGCTCGACTTTCGATTCATAGGTCGTAAGTTCGAACCCTGGCCGTGCTCATCAATGGATTTTTCGATTAGAAAAATTTAAATGCGCATTAACACGAGCTCTAAACGGTGAAAGAAAACATCGTGGGGAAACCAGGGAGGGGGAGGGGGAGGGGGAGGGAAGGGGGAGGGGAGGGGTGGGGGGAAGGAGGGGGGGGGAGGGGCGGGGGGAGGGTGGGGAGGGGGAGGGGTGGGGGGAGGGGGAGGGGAGGGAGGGGGAGGGGGGAGAGGGAGGGAGAGGGAGGGGAGGGAGAGAGAGAGGAGGGAGAGGGAGGGGGGAGGGAGGGGGAGGGGAGGGAATTGATTTTCTCATAAATTTTGTATTGAACTGCTATATTAATAATTTTTCGAACTAAGAGGCCTTCCCTGAGACGCGGTACGAAGTTCGCGGGGTCAACTATTGAATATAAACACGACGCGACTTAATGTATTGCATGCATGCCTATAATCTTTACCATACTGAGGTAGCGCATTAGATATCATTGTGTGGTAAACACTAGAAGGAGCACTTAACGTAGGTATAGGGGTAGTCAGAAACAAGTCCAAATCTAGGCTATCAACACAACGGTGCGCGAGATCTCAGTTCGGGGCGAACTACTAGTTATTCAAGACCATTAGAGTTTATCTTTAGTATCGTTTTCACCCAAAACTTTCGCGTCTACTTTAGTACCAGTAGCGCCATCACAGTGAAACTTCTACACTATTCAGAACCGGGAAAAACCGGTCTCAGCTGAAAGTTCGGGACATTTGGATATTTCTAGCGAATGTGCAAAGGTTAATTTTGTTAGAGCGAAACTAGCATGTATTAGGTACCTAAATACTTACACATAAGTTTTACAAAACCGGTTGCCTGAAAAAATTATAAAGAACATAGATGGTAGTACTGATTCACTGACAGCGTGCCGCCGAAAGGGACAAAAATTAAGTGGATCCATTGTTTCGTAGTACACATAAGGTCTATATTAGTACAGAATTTTAGAACATAGATATTCTCTACCTACAAAGAACCGGCACCATGAGGGACAAAAGATATTATGCTCCGTCTCATTTTTTCACAAGGATTTTGTACACATCCTTCTTTGTTTTTGTGTGAGTGAGAAGGGACGATCCAGCAGTCTATAGTTTTATTTGTCTTCGATAAAGAAGCTATGAATCTTTCGATCCTAATCGCGTATTCGGTTACAGTTGCATGAAACAACATTTTTCACTTTACAGCTTGGCGTCCACAGGCCCGCATCGCACGCAGCGGACGGATCGCATCAAGCGGGTTATCTGTGTAATGCGATGCGTACGATGCGGACAGGTGGACGCACTTATATGAGTTTCTTAATAATACTACAATCCGTTGCGTGCGATGCGTCCGAAGCGTACGATACCGACAAGTGGACGCTTACCTTAAAAAGTGGTACCACTGGTTCTATTGTAATTATAATTAAATTCTTATTGACTTTGACATTATGCGTAATATTTCTACCATCATTGTTATTCTATTCGAAGAAAACAACAGGCAATCTGTTATGTAAAGCAAATATGTTTTACATAATCACGGTTTCATTATTTATAGTAAATACTATTTAATACGACAGCGACTCGTGTGACGGTTTGCTGCTGTAGAATTAGTTTAGTAGTTACAAACATGTGCGCAAATGGGAGTATGATTTTTGTTGAAAACTTTCAGAGATAGTAAACGAGACTACACTGGTTTCAATGCTAGCTTTGATTTAAAGAACCAAAAAATTTGTTTACTCCTCTTGAACGAACGCCTTCGCTTTGCTGCGGTGCCTCCGACACTTCAGTCTTCCCGCGACCACGGCTGGTGCAATTGGGAACATGCGTCTGATTCAAAAGCGGGTTAAACGTATTTTTCTATGAACATTATGGCTTTAGAATTATGTGTGTGTAATTATTTTTTAATATTATTTCATTTTCGCTTAGAAATTAATAATTAAAAAGTGCAAAAATATAGTGGGAATTTCATAAGACTTGAAACGCAACGCTATTTGTCACATATGCTGTGACGTCACACTCCTTCAAACTCGACAGAAAGTTTTTTTTTCTACCTACAAGCGCGTGTAATTTTGGTGACTTGTGACGTCACGTCCGTTTCAAGTGCATGAAAATGTTGATAAATTTTAAAAAATATTTTTGTTATAAAATTTTAGTTTTTCGGCGCTGGAATTTTTGTTACGGTTATTTAACGATATAACCTATCGTTTAAAACCATAAAAAAAATTGATGCATATTGCCAATTCAGTCGAAACGTCGGGTAAAATAATAAGGTAATTTACGTGATAAATACCCGGATATTTATAATGTGTTGAGGGGGTCTAAAGTGGCCACTTTTGATGAAACATCAGATGTTTCATATTATTATGTATGCTTCATAAATGAATGCATAATATTTAAAAGCACCTTTTTTGACAGTTCTCTTTAGAATCCATTTGAACTAATTCTGTCAAAAAAGCAGCATTCATAAAGCTTATAATGAAAACTCAAGTGTTTCATAATATGAAACATTGATGTGTCATCAAAAGTGGCTACTTTAGACCCGTTGATCGCGAAGGTTTAATAAAGTTTGGCTACCAAATGGTTTTCATTAGTTTGAATATTATGCGATGATTTCGATATTTGCTGTCATAATTGAAGTTAATGAGCCGCGAACTGTTGTATTATTTAGTGGGGTAACGTTGATTATTGACTTTGCAAAGCAGTTATTTCAAATTATTTGTTTAGTGATTTGCGTTTTTGACGTATTTGTTGATTTCATGGGAGTTTCTTGTCAGCTCCTAAACTATAATTATGATACTACATAAATAACTAAAGATAAATTATTTTTTCAAATCTGACTGGTATTTCCTGAGATAAGCGCGTTCAAACAAACAAAGAGTTAATTTGTTTGTTTGATCTGCGGAGCTAAAAAGGTCGCTATTGCAGAATCGCAATAAAGGATTTGAACTATTGCCATCTCTTTTCATTGACTGAGAGTGAAAAGAGATGGCAAAAGTTCAATTCCTTTATTGCGATTCTGCAATAGCGACCTTTTTAGGTCCGCTGGTTTATTTTGGTATAAAAAATTGAGACCTATAATAGTGGACGCATATTTAATCTGCGCCGAACACGCCGAATTCTGGAAGTAGGTACTGCCAGATTCGGTCGAATCGGACAATTCGGCACGGACAGGTGTGCTAAGTTTCATATGATTTCATTTAAATAATTCTAAAATTTGATTTGTTCAATCGTCGTTGGCCACTTTTTATCATTAAAAAAAGACCATTACAGGTCAGCGATTACCTATTCGAAAATTGAATCCAAATCAGGCAGTTTCAAACTTAGAACGTTCTTTTATTTTACTTCAATTCCACCTACCCGCATTTCATTTCGAGAACTTCCGGTTCCGCCTGTCGAGCTGTAACATCAACAATGGCGTACAGTATGCATCATGATAGTAGTTAAATACTAGTTATAGTCTAGTAATGTATGATCATGACTGTATTTCCAAGGCGCGGTAGACATATTCTTTTAGATCTTTAGACATTTATAAATCCTTAAAAGATGTCTAAGGTTAAAGGTAAATGTCAAGTCAGAGGTACATTCCCACATTTTGCAGAAGTTAACATTAAGGGTGCTGCCACATTATCACGTCTCTACCCCGTCGCATAGCATGACCGTAGCAACACCGTCCCGGCAAAAATGATATTCTTTGTATTGAAATGTATGCGACGCCCCACACCACACCGTTCCTACACCGTCGCGTGCCCTGCCCGTGCCATGGCCGTCTTGTCAATCTCCGGCCGCCATGATTATTTTGCTGACAATCAATGACAAGCCTCGCCCATCTGTCAATCCATGTAACCATCATATTAGTAGCGTAGCCAGGTCAGCCCCTAGGGGCAGCTTTTCAGCCTTTTTCTATAAATAAATAATGCTGGATATTTCACAGCATCATCTAGCTCCAAGGTAAATAGACCTTGTATGGAAACTATATGACTGATAAACTACTTGTAGGTACCTATCCTTTTTTTGTAAATACATAATATTACATAGAAAAACACCCAGACCCGATACATATATTTGCAGATCATACAAACACTTGCGTCGCAGTGGGAATCGAACCCGCAACTTTCTGTGTTTTAGCTGGACCTTCGCACACTGCGCCACCGAGTTGGTTCGTATTGTTGGTACTGGATGTTGATTTATGTACACGGGATTTTATCGCGTAATTTACCTTATTTATCACGACGCGACGATTTGGCTGTTACAATAGCCGTGGTTGCGGGCAGTCTGCCCGTGATTATGTCAAAATGACAGATCATGTCAAAATGAGAGATTATGTCAAAATGACAGATTACGTCAAAAAGACAGATTAGGTGTATATTAAAATGACAGATGGGCCATATCTCGTAAACCACTTATCCCAGACTCTCCGTTCTCTTCAAGTGAAAGCTATTGAAGAGATCTACATTTAAAGTGACAGCTGTCAAACATTAAACGGCCACATCTCGGAAACTACTCGTCCTAGACTCCTCATTCTCAGTTCAAATGAAAGCTATGACCAAGATCTACATTCAAAGTGACAGCTGTCAAACTTTAAAAGGCCATATCTCGGAAACTACTCGTCCTAGACTCTCCGTTCTTAGTTCAAATGAAAGCTATGACCAAGATCTTCATTTGAAGTGACAGCTGTCAAACTTCAAAGCACCATATCTCGGAAACTATTCGTCCTAGACTCCCCGTTCTCAGTTCAAACGAAAGCTATTGAAGAGATCTTCATTTAAAGTGACAGCTGTCAAACTTCAATCAGCCATATCTCGAAACCTACTCATCCTAGACTCTTCCTTTTTAGCTCAAATGAAAGCTATGACCAAGATCTACATTTTCAATAACAGCTGTCAAAATGACATCTGTCATCTGAAATGTAGATCTTGGTCATAGCTTTCATTTGAACTGAGAATGAGGAGTCTAGGATGAGTAGTTTCCAAGATATGGCAGTTTGAAGTTTGACAGCTGTCACTTCAAATGTAGATCTTGGTCATAGCTTTCATTTGAACTGAGAATGAGGAGTCTAGGACGAGTAGTTTCCAAGATATGGCCGTTTGAAGTTTGACAGCTGTCACTTCAAATAAAGATCTTGGTCATAGCTTTCATTTGAACTTTGAACGGGGAGTCTAGGACGAGTAGTTTCCAAGATATGGCTGTTTGAAGTTTGACAGCTGTCACTTCAAATGAAGATCTTGGTCATAGCTTTCATTTGAACTGGGAACGGGGAGTCTAGGACGAGTAGTTTCCGAGATATGGCGGTTTGAAGTTTGACAGCTGTCACTTCAAATGAAGATCTTGGTCATAGCTTTCATTTGAACTGAGAACGGGGAGTCTGGGACGAGTAGTTCCCGAGATATGGTCATTTGAAGTTTGACAGCTGTCACTTCAAAGATTCAAGGTTCAAGATTTCAGATTCAAGGTTCAAAATTCAAGAATCAAGGATCGAAATCCAGGATCGAAATCCAGGATCGAAATCCAAGATCAAAACCAAGGATCGAAATCAAGGATCGAAATCAAAATCGAAATCAAAATCAAGGATCAAAATCAAGGATCGAATTCAAGGATCGAAACCATGGATCGAAATCAAGCGCTGATTTTGTTGAGCGCGATAAGGTAAAAATATCCTGAAATTTAAATGACATGGGCACACTACTAATCCAACAAGGAGTGTGAAAGAGACAAAGCTACCAAGAAAGCATCTCAACAAGACCAACAATCCTTATAACCAAGATTAAATGATAATAGATCGTTGTGTAGTCGTGATAAGGTTCAAAATCCTTTGTACATTAAATGTCAGTCAGCATTCTACTTTATACATTATATTGGTACATTTGGTGACAGCTGTCACTTTAAATGTAGATCTTGATCATAGCATAAGTATTTATTTATAAGAATAACGATTTTATTTTTTGTTGATGATGAAGATGTTATCTTGTTTTGAAGTTTATCAAAATACGGCTTCGCGGCTGTGCCCCTATTTGATAGTTTTATTTTGGGGTATTGTACCTTGACTGTCCATTAGTAGGAGCACGAGGATATACTTATAAGGATATATTGGTCCTCGTGCAGGAGCAGTAGGAGAATCGAGTAGGAGCAAGAGGAAACGCTCCAATATTGGTTAGATAATAATTAAGTTATTTTTCTCACTTCACAAAGTCTTTCAAGTACCCCCATTTATACACATATACATGTACACATTCTAAACCTATCAAATATCACCCCTAAATATCAAGTAGGTATATAATTTATAATTTTTACCTACGAAAATTCTCCCAAAGGATTTCCTTCTGAGTCGGTAAATACCCCAAATTTGAATTGAAAACCCCCCATCTAGCATCACTGAATGCGTTCCGCACGTTATGTGACATTTATCAAACGTCAAAATCCCATACTGCCCTCCGAAATCAAAGTGTAGTAACAGCAAAAACACGATTTCGAGAAAAAAGATAAGCTTACAAATTAAAAAAATATCCAGTTATTCATAAAACCTTGAATGTAGAGTAAAAGTACACTTAATCTATACCAACCAACCAGTAATAAAGCGGAAAAGTTTATTTGTTAATTTGTTTGAACACGCTAATCTCAGGAGCTTTGAGGAAGGATATAAGCTACTTTTCATCATCATCATCATGATCGCAATAATTATTATGCCATCACTATGGATTATAATTGGGTTTTTAAAAAGGTTTCTTAAAAGTCTGTTTTTTTAAACCTTGTAGATAAAACTCCCATTTAAAGTTACACAAAATATGATGAAATATTGCACTTTGCTAGTAAACCCGACAAAATGTGTGTAATATGTATTTTAGTGTGGTTTAGCTTGTAAACGCTCTATATTTACGATAGTATTTTACAAAAAAATTGAGTGATAAGTTTTAAAATGGGCTTTCAGAATAATTGTGTGTTTAGCATAAAACCAACAAAATGTCTATTACTGTGGTATAGGCTCGGGATTACGCTTCGCAAAACGGTTATGCGACGGTCCTAGTATGATACGGTCTTACTGTGTAAGGTGCTATTTTCGTGACGGGCTCGGTCATGGCTCGGCCCGCTTATGATACTGCGCAGTGAGCGATGACCTTAAAGTGACAGGTTGCAATCCCATCATAGCTATTAGAAAGTTAACTGGCTTAACACAAGGTAACCTTACTTTGGGGCTAAATGATGCTGTGTCAAATCTCCAGCATTATTTATTTATTAATTTTATTATAAGCCATAGAGGAGGCCTTGTGGCCTAGCCTCCATCACCGGCATCGGCCAATAAATGTTAAGAAAACATCCGTACCTCCGTACCCATATTACAAATATGAAAGTGTGTTTTGTCCTTCTTTCATGTCAAAACAGAGCGACGGATTGACGTGATTTTTTGTGTGGAGATAGTTGGAGGGCTGGAGAGTAACATAGGCTACTTTATATCCGGGTGCCACGCGAGCGAAGCCGCGGGCAGCAGCTAGTATTCAACATTTTATTAATTAAGCCGGTGCGACTTTAAGGTTATGTTGTAGTGTAATATCAACAATGGCGTAGGTATTGGAAGTTTTAAGAGTTCTGCTTGCCGATAATTGCAGCAATCGAGATAGTGATAGAATGTTTTGTGCAGAATTGCTCCAAGAGTTTGATGGCTTCTCGTGGTTATTTGTAATAAATATATAATTATGATGAAATTTTCACACAGTATCATGCAGCCCATGGGCGTAGCTATAGCTTTTTTATAAGGGGGGGGGGGGGGGTTAATGGGGGGTCCAAGGGTTCCAAAATGTACAAAGATTGGCTAGTTTACTAGGCTAGGCTAGGCCAATAGATGGCCACTAGCTCAAAGCAAAAAGCAAAAATTAGGGCTTTACATCTTTAAGTATTACTTACTTTACTAGATGATTCATAGAGTGTCAGGAGGCAATCTTTGCCTACACTTCACGTGACACTATAGTGCTTGGAACATTGTTTGAGATGAAGTAGGCTTGCCTAGCACCTAAACCATCCTCTCAGCTTAACCGGTCATATCCACAGGAAAGACATGGTCAATAAGTGCGGGGCTGACTAAGCCGCGGGTATCCTCACTATGTTTTCCTTCACCGTTTAGAGCTCGTGTTAATGTGCATATAAATACGAAACGTAAAATCCATTGATGCACGGTCAGGATTCTAAACCACGACCGGATCGAAAGTAGAAGTAGTAGACTCGATCGAAAGTAGTAGTATTCGGATCGAAAGTCGAGGTACTACCCCTCGGCCAACAGGCCCCACGCAGACTATGCCGCACTTGCTTTCCTGCCCGCTGTGCCCTGCCACTTGCACCCGGGAACAGCTAAACGAAGTAACTGATGAAGCCGTGGAGGTTGCAAAGTACTGGTTAAAACTAATATGAGTGCCATTGACTCGAATGAATGAATGAATGAACAGGGCTCATACGAACTTAAATTATTGTTTGTTGTCCAACTAGATAGAATAATTGATCAAGTCCCGCAATCAAGCTCATTGTCAGCAATCACAAGTGGCTCCGAAAGCAAACATAGTTCACCATGTTTACTTGGGAGAGGACTTGGCAATGAAGAGTGAACAGAATGGACGACATTATTTAACACATGGGAATTACTCACGTAAAAAATATTGTCGACTTAGATACCGACAATGTTTCAATTCATCCGGAGAATCTTCATCTGGGTAAGGAGGGAGTTGCGGCAAGGTTACTCCTCGCGGTCGCGTCTCACACTGCGAGCAATGTAGGTAACGCACGGCGCGGGACGAGGGCCGCGAATTGAAATCGAATGAATCGAAACATTGTCGGTATCTAAATCGACAATATTTTTAACGTGAGTAATTCCCGTGTGTTAAATAATGTCTAGTACAACTCACGAAAGTTTTGAAAAGAATGGACGACTTCCATTGAAAGATCGAATGAGAAACAGTGTGATAAGAGAGCGTTGTGGAGTGAAAGAAGATGTAGAGATGAAAACTGAGAAGGGTATGTTAAGATGGTTCGGTCATGGAGAGAGGATGAATGAAAGGAGATTGACGAAACAGGTCCATAAGGCGAGTGCGAATGACTGTCGGAAGAGGAAGACCTACCTAGGCGCACATTCCTGGACCAAATTGACGAATTATTGAAAAAAGGCCAGGTCAAGAGTACCTTAAACCGACGAGCTTGCATGACGAATGTGATGAGAGTGAATGAAGCGAAAGAAGTGTGTCGGGTTCGAATCCCGTCGGAATACACTAAGTATAAAAATTAAAAATTATAGAATAGACGTAGTAATTACTTAAAACTTGAAGAACGACTGTGTTCCCAAGGTGCGATAGACATATTCTTTCAGATTTTTAGGCAAAGGATCTACCTTTGAAGATGTCAGAGGTAGTCAGAGGTGATGTCCAAATACACTTGGTACATTCCCACATTTTGCAGAAGTAAACATTCCATACATGACAGATTGCAAGCCCATCGACGCTATTAGAATGCTAAAAGCTTCCTCACGATGTTTTCCTTCACTGTTTTATCTGTACGCTCTAAATTATCTATGACCACAGAGCAGTGATCTCTAGACGTGATACGTCACACATTCGTTTATCTGTTCAAACATGTTCTAAGTGGCCAGTATTTGGAGGTCCACAGGAACTTTGGGGAACTAGAATCTTGGGGTTGATCTACAATGTAAGCATGCTTCGGGCCTTAAAAAATCCAGCATTGAAACGCTCTTCAGCTTATACCAAGTCATTGATGTTATAGTTCGCGTCATGTAAAAAGAACGCTGGAAGAAAGTGGAGGGGTGTGTTTTGTCTCATGTTTGCGAATAGGTAGCCCATGCGCAAACATGAGACAAAACACAGCCCCTCCACTTTCTTCCAGCGTTCTTTTTAAATGACGCGAACTATACCTATACGTACGAGTAAAAAAAAACTTACGCCCTTATATCTTTACTAAATGATTTATACAGTGTCAGGAAGCAAACTCTGCAGTGCAATTCAGACTACATGCATTCGATTCGATGATTTTCTTCGGAGAGTTGACTTTTTTTAGCGAAGAAACGTCGCTTTCGGAATTCGGAAAACATTCCGAGAAGGTCTGAATCGCACTCCTAGTCTCGGTTTCCGGCCCAAATTGCCTTTAGATAGAAGAATTGTATTTTTTTACGAATGAATCATTTTTAGATAATTTTTATTACAATTTGCAGGTCCAGCTTCATTGACGTGGGTGTGGTTTGATATGTAGTTTGATCCAAGAGTCCACATGTCATTTTATTTGTAGGAAATATTTTATTAGAGATGTCAGACAAGATTCTTCAAATAGTTTCCGATGGATAGCTTAGGTACTTATATTTTAATCTCTTATTATATCTTCTCTTCTTTACATATTAGTGTAATTGCGAATAATTTGTGTAGTACTACATGTACTATATGTAATATATGTACCTACCTAGTGCTCTAAGACGAGCTATCAACGGAAAACATAATGAGATAACTAATTACTATCAGTAATTAAACTGACTAAAGCTAGCAATAGTTAGCACTGTAAAAGTAGAATGCACAATACATAATTCTTATGCCGCCTATACCATGTTGGGCGAGCCTAAGCCAGCGCGAGCAAAGACGAATTGATGCAAGGCGAGTGCTGCCGCCCAGACGTTTGGCGAGTCTATGCAAACCAATGCGAATTGGGGCTTGTGTTCACTCGGCCAGCTAGGCGAGCGATGGCAAATGGTGCTGTCCACACGTTGGCATTGGCGTTCACTCGGCGAGCCTGCGCCAGCTTGAAGTAGCGGTTTTTGGCCAAATAGCGAGTCAGAGCGCTAATTGTGAATGAACTAGTAGTTAGCATACGGAAATTGGATAGGAGCTGTCATTCCACAGCAAAAGATACAATAAAAAATCAGTACCAGACGTTTCATCATGAAGAAATAACAAAAAAATATTTACCAAACTTTCGCATTTATGAATAACATTGCAACGTTGGGTACCTACGTCTGCTTGTTGATAAAGCTAGAAATACGTATTAAAATCCTTGATAAGCCCAAGAGAGACTCAGTTTGGTAATTAGCATTCAAATTAGACACAAACATAGACGATTCACAAACAACATTTCAAAGGTATCATTTTTATGTCTGAAATAAAATGTGTTGGATAAATTAAAAAGTTGTTTGAGTATCAAAATAATCAGAAACTTAATGGAAAAAAGTAAAATATAAAGGTATTGGGCTTTAGGTAAACACATCATACCAATGATATTCTATATAAACTGAGGTAGGTACCTAGATGCGTTGTACCCCGCTCTGCGTGGCGGACAAAAGTCAAGCCAATTAGCTTTAGTCAACTCACTCGCACTTTGTCTTGCTCCGATGTTACTTGCTTTTGTAGCACGCACATAATTATGTACATAATTAAGTGTACCTACTAGATGCATCTTTCTAACAACGGGGTTTTATAAATCTCTGGTATTTTTAGTTTTCTTGATTGAAATTAAACAAACCTGCCTATTTTCTACCTCATTAACATCCTATAATAGCAAAACACATAGGCTTAAGACAATTCTTACATATTTATTTTTAGTTTTAGTGATTTTGTATTGGGCGTTCCAAATAAATAAATTAAAAAATTTCGCCACATTTTAGAGCACACTTTCTATAGAGACAACATCTCTATTGGTAAAATCTCATTGCTTTAAACAATTTTTTTATTCAGATTTTTAAATAAAAGTAAGTTTGTACAAATTAAGGTACAAGTTCGTAGCCTGCAGACAGTAAGCAGAAAACTAACCGTAACTTTCATTTCATTACTTTTTGAACTCAAATTCCGCTGCGGACCCACCATACCCCTGGCCATACCCCTGGGGGTAGGGTAGGACGAAACCATACCACTATAGAGATGTGACCTAAGGACTTCCACGTATCTATGAAAGTGTTTATTCATATTCATTCAGAAGACTAGCCTCTCTCTGAGTGTCGAAAAGTTAGAATCTCGCTGTAATGTGAATTTGAATTCTTTTATGGTGAGAGTACCTACTGATCGGCTCTCCACATACATGGACGACAGTTAATGTCAAAATGACAGATACTGTTAAAAATAATAAAAATAATAGATAATGTCATAATCTGTCATTTTTGACACTATTTCTTAATTAAACATAATGTCATTTTTGGTATCTTGTGTCATTTTTAAACTATGTATCTGTAATTTTGACCTTCCTGTCATTTTGACGTTACCTGTCATTTTGACATAATATGTCATTTTTTTATAGGAGATGCCATTTTTGACATAATATATCGGAATGTTTAAGAAGTTTTTTGTTTAAGTTGAATAAAAATGAAAAATGAAATATTATCACGACTGTATCCCAAGGCACGGTAGACATTCTCTCAGATCTTTTTTAGGCATTTAAAGATCCTTTGAAGAAGTCTAAGGGGGTAGTCAGAGGTATGTCCAAATAATATTTGGTATAGGTAAATATTTGGTACATGCCCACATTTTGCAGAAGTTAGCATTCCATACGTGATAGGTTGCAAGCCCATCGACGCTATTAGAAAGCTAACTGGTTTCCTCACGATGTTTTCCTTCACCGTTTAGAGATCGCGTTAATGCGCATATAAATTTTTCGAAACGAAAAATCCATTGATGCACGGCCAGGATTCGAACCCACGACCTTCGGATTGATAGTCGAGATACTAATCCCCTCGGCCAATAAGTTGAATAATAAATATGAAAATAAATTTATTTTTTTCAATTTCCAACACTACTATAGTGGTATGGTTTCGTCCCACCCTACCCCCAGGGGTATGGCCAGGGGTATGGTGGGTCCGCAGCGCTCAAACTCAAACGCTCAAATTCAAAGTCTCAATGAATACAGAAAAATATGAAAGAACTGATAATATTCATTACAGTTAAAAATAAAGAAGCAACGTTGTAAAGTCTAGATTCCGTTGTTTGAGTAGCAATTAGCTACTCAGTTCATTTCCAAGTTCCTCCGACTAGTTTCCAACAAAGAGTTAGCACTGTTTTAAAAGGCAAATAAAAGTCTTACAAGTATTCTATCCAATACTTCCAAGATGCTCCATCTTTCTCTTATACTGTAAGTTGGAGAGGGATGCAAATACAGGAGTCGATTTTAATCATAGCGAGGAATAAATTTTAAAATGCAAGTTTGCACATCTCTGCTTTGGATGCGCTTGATTTGATGAAGTTTTAAGTTTTGTAAGTCAGCGCTCTGACTGCTTCTTGATTAATGTTGGGAAGATTGGGCACAGAAGAAATTATAGTTTTAGATTAAGTTGTTTCACTTTGTTATACAAACAAGTGGGTAATAAAAAAAAAACCGACTTCAATGTTATAAGCTGAGCAATTTTCTGCACCCTCGAGGTTGCATTCCTGTTCTTATCTCCTCGCCCAATTTTTGTGGCATCAATCGGAAAGTATGGGTATCTAAAGTAGGTAGGTATATAATATTACTCGAAGATCTGGACCGATTTTGAATTTTTTTTTTTGTTCAAAGGGTACACTTATACTTTCCAATTGGTGCCAAAAAATTTGGAGTTGTGAATAGAAATGCACCTCAAAAGTTAAGAAAATTGCTCAGTTTAATATTGAAGTCGGTTTTTACTTTAGCTGCTTGTTTTATTCATCAAGTTCCTTAGACGTGAATTTATGATTAATTTCTTTGAATTTGAATTAGTTTCTAAAATAAAAGTTTATTAAAGGATCCTAAATTATTCCTTATAATATCAGCTATTGTGATAGTCCAGTCAAAATTGGTCCAGCTGCCTCGGTCCCCAAGTATCACAAAAACCAGCTTTTCTATAAAAACTGTGACAACGTTGATAACCTAACTAATTAGCATTTTACACGTAAAAGTTAACAGTTATGGTATCATTTCCCTTATCTCGGTGAGGTGGTTTTCAAAGAGTTCTAATTGTATTATGGCTGTAAAAACACTTTGTCTTTCAAATAAAAGATAAAGCCAGGATTCTTTCAAATCTGTTGTGGAAAATCCTGTTTTACCTAATGCCTGTGATGATATTGAGAATATCAAGATACTTCAACTTGGTCTTGAGTTTAGGCTGGTTTTACTGTCACGCGTACCGTCGGCGCTGATAGGCGACTGATCTTTATTATGAAATAAAGATACTGATGATCCAGCACTGACGAGAGCAATCAGCGTAGCCATTTCTGCTCCACAATCAGTATATTTATTTCATTGTAATAAAGTTCACTCGCCTATCAGCGCCGACGGTACGCGTGACAAGTCAGTCGCAGTTTTCCTCCACCTTCATCATCCGCACTGCTATGGTCTGGAACTCGCTGCCGGCTTCTGTTTTCCCCGAAAACTATAACCTGGGTCTCTTCAATTCAACAGTGAAAGTGTCTTCTAGAACTTTGTGATCCATCGTCAGCCACATCGTCGCTTACCATCACGTGAGATTGTGGCTAAACAAAGGTCTATCTACAATAAAAAATAAACAATTTGTATGGGTGTCCGCAAGTGGCATTACGAGATGAGCGCTTCCGTTCTTCGGAGGGCACGTTGAATTGTCGGTCCCAGCTATTAAATCGTTAAACCATGACGGAGGCCTTTAGGCGGCCTAAAAACTCCGTCACCAGAGCTCTTTAAGAGGGCTGCGACCGGCGAATTTCCATAAAAATGTAATACCGAAATCATTTAAAATGTAAGCATGTTTATATCAGTTTATGTTGTTAGATTAGGAGAGTAGGTATTTATCTAGGTTCCTGTTAAACTTTTGTTCCGAAAAACTTACCTAAAAAGAAATGTAAGCCAATTGAATTGAAATCTTTGTAGGTACACCAAAAATGGCATTTTTTCTTTTCATTTGTTCTATAGTAAGTTTTTTGAAACAAAAGTTTAACAGGAACCTATAGTCGTATTGCTCATTATACGGACTAAAAGTGAAGGAAAAAATGTCATTTTTCCTTCAATTTTGATTAGTTTTGATACGATTTATGTCAAAATTGAAGGAAAAATGACATTTTTTCCTTCACTTTTAGTCCGTATAATGAGCAATCCGACTATAGATAAATACTACCTTTATCCAAATAATAACGTAAAGTGATAAAAATATGCTCAAATTTTAAATTATTTTGGTATTACGTTCCTAGGTAAGTAGATACGTTCGCCGAGCCCTTAAGGCCTGTTCCAGTCATAGCTTAACGATTTCTTGAAAATAGCTTTTTGAAAACTTTTGTCTAACAAAAAAGTATTATTTCAGTAACGGTTACCTTTTTTCTCTGATAAGAAAACTTTGCAATGGCTTATTAGGAGGTAGGCTGGGAACGGGTCATTGACTCTTATTTTCCGAATTCTCATTACGAATAATAGGTGTGGCTTAATGAAGTTTGAGCCCAGTCCCTTTGAAACTAAGAAAAGATTTTGCTTGACTATTTGAGAATGCTAAAGATTACACCGATTGGAAATCAGGAGAAAAATTAAAGATACATTATTATCTCACACGAGAAAAAGCCATGTTGGACGAATGGGACTTTCAATCCGAAGGTTTGCGAGTTCGAATCCCGGCCGTGCATCAATGTATTTTTCGTTTCGAAAAATGTATTATATTGTATTGTAAATAAAAAAATGTATTGCACTTTAATAAGAGCTTTAAAACGCACACGCACATGTTAAACGAACCTCTTTACACCGGGTCAAATGAGATAAAATGATCCTTTAACACGTGCAGAATCGAAAAAAAAGGGCATTTTTTTTACCCCGGAAAATCATTTATTACGAAAAACTCATGATTTTAGGAGACTAATCCCCCAAATAATAAACATTCATAGTTGGAATCGTACTGTAATAAGATTTTATGTTGGACAGATATTCAAGAATTCATGGCATTAAAAATTGGCTACTTTTCGTAAGCGCGCGTCTCAAAAAAACGCCAGCTGTGGAGAGAAGTCGATGTATCAAAATTGTCTAAGCTTCGCTTCGCACCCTTCGCTTCAGCATGTTTTCCGTGTAATTGATTCAAACCTGCACCTTGCCTGCACTTTTCACCTCTCTCACTACACTAGAAATACCAAAACAATATCCCGAGCCACTGTTTCTATCTGAATAACCCGAACTCCAAAATGCTTCGTATTTAAATTACAAATGAACAGCTGAAGTCACATTATGAATTCAGCACAGCACTCAATGCTTCAGAATAATCTGAGGGAGATGTTCTCTGTATCTATTGTTCTTGTATTTAGACGATGTTTTAGTAAAATATTTCTTATTAAAATATTCTTACAACTAATAAAAGACTAGCAATGATGATGGTGATAATGATGTCGTCCGTGTCGTATCCGACTATGGCAACCCTGGCTATCTTCTGGCATGTGCTCGTACGTGGCTGGCAAATCGGATCTTTGTCTGGAACACCCGGTCACACGTTGTACAGTAAAGCTGGCCCGAGCTGTTGTAGGTGTAGTGGTAGGAGGGTTTAGGTCGGTTCTTCCGAAATTGACGCTTCAAGTCTAAATTGGAAAGTTCTTCAAAGTTAGTAACGCCTTTTTTGACCTTCGAACGCCAAACTGATCTAGTACAGGCATCCTCCTCCCACTTATCAGTTGGTAGCCTAGCAATAACTTGTTATTAAACACGCGTCAAAGGTCTTCTTCTTCTTAGTCGGCATCTTCATTACTGAAGGTTGTGTCTATTCAGAATTTGGATTGATCACTCGTTGCACTATGCTTCTCCACGTTTTCCTGTCTTCGGCGGTCTTTAAAGCTTCAGGTATGGGTATGGTATGGGTAGGTTAGTGAACAATTTTATTAGTCTGACCAATGGGTAAGTGAGCGAGGTCTTTTCCCGTCGACCTTGCCCATTTCCATTAGCTTTTCCAAGTTGTCAGGATCTCTACAAGCAACGTAGTTGAGTATGCGTTGGAAGCATGTAGTGGACAGCCTTGAGGTTATTTAGAGTTCCTGAAGAATGGATATCTTGATTCGGCGCGAGGTCCATGGTATACGCAGCATACGCCTCCAGCACCACATTTTGAAGGCGTTGATTTTGGTTCTTTCCTTCATTATAGTCCAGGATTCAGAGCCGTAGAGGAATATTGAGAATACCAACGTTCGCACCAGTCTCACCTTAGTCTTTTGGGATCTGTTTCGGTCTTTCCAGATCCTGGTGAGCTTTGTTATAGCTGCTGTGAACAGATCCTGTAAGAACATAAAATTCAATATAAAACATTGGTTTTCTCACATTTTAGGCTGAGACTCCACCGAAGTGGAGATGTGTGAGATGTGTTTTAAACAACCAATAGAATTTCAAAAGACGAAATGACATGTTTGAATAACGAAATTCTATTGGTTGTTTAAAACACATCTCACACAGCTCCGCTTTGGTGGAGTCTCAGCCTTAGACAACCTCGCACCACAAGCACTTCATGATCCTTTCAGAAAAAACATGGAGGAATAAGTGAAAAACAAAATCTGTAACCTCCTAATGCATTACCATACCAATGGAACGGAAAATGTGAGGGCGTTTGTATTCCAAGCATCTTTGCGATGAATATTTTAATTTCCGGGCTGAGACTCAGATTAAGGTGATCCAGATGCTCTTTATTAATATTAACCTTGGTCTTTGATATTTTTGGCCTGCTTATAAATAATGTGGGAAAACAAACGTTTTTTCAAGATAGATAGATAGATAGATAGATACACATTTATTTGGTAAAAGCAATTTCAAGCTTCTATATAACTTGTTTCGTTTGTTTGTTTGGGTGGAATCTTGAAAATAAACTTTAAATCAGTTATCCTCAATCGTTTAGAACTGTTTCTATGCCGATTTTGTATGGGAGGTTGGTGCCTTTTTTTTCGCGCGGAATTCAGAGCTATCGTAAGACCAGGATCTTCTGGTTTTTCCCAATGTAGCAGAAAGCCATCCTTGATGGGAATACACGAGAAAGACTTGTGTGTAGAAAAACATTAAAATTTAACTATTCAGCTGAAGCTGAAGTTTGTTAATTATTAATTTATTACTTACTTGCTGCTGTGGCGCAACGACCCGAAGTGGATCTTGGCCTCCGACACTAAAGACCGCCAGGAATCTGTCCAACGCCGTTTGAGTCCAATCGACGGCCCCGAGTTCATAGAGATATTTTTGAACCTCGTTGATCCATATCGGTACCTAGGACGTCCAACAGTTCTTCGGCCATTAGGGCGACCAGAGTACGCTCTCCTGACTCATTACATGACACATGATTTTGAATTTGAATTTGAAATTGATCTCACTAGATTAACGTCTTAGAATAAGTTTTCTGTAATGTTAGTCTAAGTTTATAAATAAATAATTGTCTAATTGTCTAATTGTCAATGATCGTCAGTCATGTGGACTACGTGACCAAGCCACCGGAGTCTTGATTATTGTAGAAGAAACAAAATCATTAATTTATTAATTTTAATTAATTTAAAACTAAAAGAAGTAGAGCTTACGTTCATAAAAGATTTTTACTTCGCAATAATGATTCCTGTGCCTATAAAAATACGAACCTTATAAAACTTGATAATTAAACTGATTCATACAAAACAAAATTCATTACCAAAGAAAAGCTTTTCCAACTTAAACGAAAACCAAAAGAATAATACTGGATATTTTACTTACAATATTCTTTTCATTTCTCATAATTATAATAAACGTTGACGCCATCTTTTGGGCTGTAAAATTAAATATTCAAACTGTACTGAGAGATAAAATTTAACTGTACCTTATCTGAAACGTGGAGGAAAACAAATTATGTCCTGTTAGGCTTTGGCCTCACTTGTGACTTCGTGACACGTCGGTGACACGTTTTTAACTGACTTCAAACAGGGAGGAGGTTTTATGTATCGTTCGCGTCACATAAAAAGAACGCTGGCAGAAAGTGGAGGGGGTGTGTTTTGTCTCTTGTTTGCGTATGGGTTACCTATTCGCAAACATGAGACAAAACACACCCCTCCACTTTCTTCCAGCGTTCTTTTTACATGACGAGAACTATACAATTACCCCTACGAGTATATTACCTAATACGATTCCCCTCGCGAGGCAAAGTTTGTACGAACTGCAAATATTAGCCTCCGGTATGGGTATTTTACCTACGTATACCTACCTAATATGTATGTAAAGATGGATGGATTGTGTGAGAGGACAATGCGTGTGAAAGGAGTGACTACTGAGTTGAGTGATAGGAGGGAATGGAAGAGGAGAACATTGGTACCGACCCCACCTAGTAGGAAAAGGGCAAGAAAATGATGATGAATGTGTATGTAGTTACTTAAAAAAAAGTATATCTTTTAAGAAACTTTTTAGAACAGTATTGGCCTAGGGGGTTAGTGCCTCGACCTATCCGAAGGTCGTGGTCTCGATCCCGGCCGTGCATCAGTGGATTTTTCATTTCGAAAAATGTATATGCGAACACAAGCTCTGAACGGTGAAGGAAAACATCGTGAGGAAACCAGTTCACTTTCTTAATAGTGTCGATGGGCTTGCAACCTATTACGTATAAAATGCTAACTTCTGCAAAATGTGGGCATGTACAGTCAGCGTCATCAATCGGTATCCCTGTATTGATTTGAACAAAGACCCTTTTCATTTCAACCTTGTTTTTCAGTCAGATATTATAATTATAACCGCTATTGCATCGGCTCGTACTCGAGCGAAATTAGATATCCATAAGTAAGGTAAAAGTTTTTACAAAAGTTGAGATCAACGGCTTGCAAACCGACCTCTTACTAGAGGGATACCAACTAGCGACGCTTTCTGTACCAAATGTGTTTGGATTGATTTTGACATACCTCTGACTACCCCCTTGGACATCTTCAAAGGATCTAAAATTGCCTAAAGATTTGAAAGAATTGTCTACCGCACCTTGGTAGTACAGTCGTGATCATATTTTTAGAAAAAAAAAATCCATTATGTACGACCTAGGCTGAAAAATCAAGGCACGGCTTATCAACTGTCTAGCGAAGGCCTATTAATTCTTATCTAACAAAGCAAAACAAATTGTTGTTTTAACGCCGAGGAAATGGACCTAGGAGTGTTTTAATTGTAATTATCATTAAAAGTTTCACTGTTAAGATAAAGATTGCCCGACAAATTGCTATCTGTTGTTTATTGTTTTTAATGTTTGCTTCGAAATTAGGTTTTCGAGTTGATTTTCAGCTATGACTTTCAACGTAACTGAAATAATTTTGACGTGTTAACGTCTTATAAATCGATGAACGCTGGCTGCACGAAAAAGTGTCACGTTCCGTCTGAGTCGATCGTGTTTTTGTTTATGTAATTGATAAATAAAACTTTATCCAATAAATAAAGGTTGAACTAGTTTGGATTTTAAATTAATTCAAATCAGTATGTATTTTGTTTAAACCGTGACCGAGACGATGTCTGTCGTTGTCTGTCGATGTCTGGCACGCTACGTGCCCCCCTAGCCATATTACACTATCTATCGTCGCTGTAGAATAGAAACACTTCAAAATGTATAGGATTTGACGTTTCAAGTAGATGAGTCACGTGGTCAGAACGTCAATTCCTATACATTTTGAAGTGTTCTATTCTACAGCGACGATAGATCGTTCTACAGCGACGATAGATCGTGTAATATGGCTATAGTCGTATTGCTCATTATACGGACTAAAAGTGAAGGAAAAAATGTCATTTTTCCTTCAATTTTGACATAAAACGTATCAAAACTAATCAAAATTGAAGAAAAAATGACATTTTTTCCTTCACTTTTAGTCCGTATAATGAGCAATACGACTATAGGGCCCCTGTTTCGCTCAATATCTGTAGACATAAACGGTCGTTTAAAAAGATTTATTCTCTTAACAGTAACATGAAATTTTCCCTTAACAAGCTTGTAAGCATTGACAGTAAATATTTCTCATCAATTTTAGTATTAACACTTATCTGTAACATTAACAAGTACATGTTAAAAGTCCCACAAGTCAACAAGATTTCTCATTTTGTTATACTATAAAGACTAGGTGTGATCCGCGGTTTCTTTCCCACAAAAATGTATCATTTTCTGAGACAATACACAGCCCAGCACCAACCACCTTCAAAAAAAGAATTCATGGCTCACAACATTTTAACCGACTTTAAAAAAAGAAGGATCTCAATTCGACGAAATCTTTTTTTTTTATGTTTGTTCACCGATTACTCGAAGATGCCTAGACCGATTTGGATTTTTTTTGTTAAAGATTATACATTTCGATTGGTGCCATAAAAATTTGGTGAGGATCTGTGGAGGATCTTCGCTTAATTTAGCTACTTGCGTTTTGATTACATAATGGTGTGTTTTGATGACCTTGAATTTTACATAGAAGTTTGTGATTTCAAATCCATTATCATAATTTCTATTATCTTATCCTATTTTTCTGAATTCAACTGGTTTCTGTTCTTCGTTTTAAATATTTTTTCTTACTTTATATAACACAAAAATACTTGAACTTCTAAACAGTAAAGTACTAATGTACTTTGAATAATAGGACAATAATAAGTTACAAGTTTGACATCCGTGAAAGTATTAACAGAATCGTTTACGTAGTTTCGAAGATGAGCTTACAAACATACTTTCCCTTTTAAAATTAGTGTAGTGTTGACAGCAGTAAAAGTTAAAATTGACACTGACTTTGTAAAATAAACAATATGCTCTTTAAAACGTAAACATAGTCGTTTTTATTAGTTCATTGACTTAAGGTATGTAGTCTACTAGAATTAGAGATATAGGGTCTTACTTATGAAAGATGTTTAAAGTTGAACACTGGTTAAGTAACGTCCTGTTTTTAAATGTGAATAGTGACGAAAATAGACAGGGCGTTGTTTAACTTTAAACATCTTTCAAAAGTAAGGGGGATAGTTTTTATCTTCGAAATGTTGTCTTATTTTGGAGAACTGTTGTGATATTTATTATTTTTACACCTTGTAAAGCCCAAATAGTATACTAGTCTTATTTATAAAGTAATAAATCTTGTTGGATGGCGTAGAATGGACCAAAACGTTCACAAACATCGGTAATAGAAAAGTTCCCATTCTATATTTACTTAGTAAATGAAAGTAAGTATGTGATTGGTGCAAGTTTTAAGCTACTGGCTTGAAAGTCTACACTGTTTTAGGAAAGCAGTGAAGTTTTATTTTGTATTGGAGGGAGTATTCTCCAAAACTAATTAATCATGATATAAAAAAAAAACACTGGTGGAAAGCTGCAATGTCTCTGTCTTAGGAATCTTATTTTTTTTTTAATGCATCCTGACGGGATCTAAGCCCGCAACGTTAGCCTAACCGTGGCTGGTCTCTAGCTAGACCAATGAAGAACGTCATGATTAGCAAGCCAATTGAAAAAAACAATAAGCAGTAGGTACACTGGCCATTTTTTGTTTTGTTTGATTGGCTCACTGACTCTTACAAAAACGAGCTAATAAACGTATTTATGTCTCTGCCTATCCTCTTAAGGTTATAGAGGTAAGATCGCTAAAGGCTGGACCGCATTTGAGCGTCTTGCTGCTTAGCGCTTTAGGCGCAAGCCAGACAGAAGAGACGTAAGACGAGGACGCGTCGCAGACAAGGCGCCAGCGAACAGAGTTGCGCCCGCGCGCCGTCTCTTCTGTATATTTTGCGTCGCGACGCTTCTATACCTTTTCTATGAAAGGGACGCGGAAGAGACAAATGTCCGCGCCCCGTCTGCGTCTTACGTCTTTTCTGTGTGTCCCGCGCCTTAGGGCGCTGTGCGACAAAATATTCTCTCGGAGGCACCCTAATGCGACATACACCATACAAAATGACTAAAATAATGTTTTGACGTTTTATGTCATGCCGTGAAATGCCGCGCAGAGTCACTCAAATGCGGTCCAGCCTTAAGGCGCAGGCCAGAGAGAAGAGACGGGGCGCAGACATTTGTCTCATCCGCGTCCCTTTCATACAAAATGTGACGGCACCCCGTCTCTTCTGTATGTTTTGCGGTGCGACTCTTCTATACATTTTCTATGAAAGGGACGCGGAAGAGACATACATATGTCTGCGACGCGTCCCTCGTCTTACGTCTTTTCTGTATGTCCCGCGCCTTAGAGAGATGTCACACGGGCGATACGCTACGCTGCGTTGCATCGTCAGCCTGGCTGCCGACCACGGTCTAGCCACCAAGTGTGTTCGTAGCCTATAACGGGATCTAGAATACCTAAAGATCTGTTTATTTAAATTAAAATTGTTTTAACGAATGTGATCTTGTTTAACCGTGCAATTCGAAAAAACTTATTAAAACTTAACCCAAACGCAATATCACCGTTGAAAGCAAAATGCCTGCGTCGATCCATCAACGTCAGTAAAAACTCGCGCGATCGATAACCCGGCGACAATCGGAGACGCGACTTCAGGTGCCCATTAGTTGCTGATCATCTGGGTAATTGATTTCTGGATTTTTCCCAGATTTTGTGACGTCATTTGGCAAAAATATTTTGTGACTTCGCTACGTCAAAATGGAACTGAATTGAGTAAGTAATTATTTTTCTCGCAAATGAAAATTGTTATCAAAATTTTCAATTTGAACGGGATTTGAACCCGCATTGATTAAACCGATCCAACTCAATGAAAGTCAGCTCAATGAAATGATATCAAACTGTGGTTTTAACACTTTGAAAATTGAAAGTAAGTTTACAATATTTCTAAGGTTTTGAGTATATTGTCAGACCTCAACCCAAAATTCAAAAATCATTTATTCAGTAGGACCACTAGGATCACTTTGAAATGTCACGTTACCAAAACCTCAAAACCTGCCAGCAATAATTATTTGAAAGATCGCGAAGATCGCCTTACGCGCTATTACCTACAGCGTTGTGCTATAGCGCGTTCTGTTTGACGAAGCCTTAATAATATAAGTTTGATAATACCTTGGTACAGTCAATGTAATAAGGTACATCTGACGGCCATTATCATTGAGGTCAAGAGTGAGTAGGTACCTAATTTTTTGTAAAAGTTTAAGCAAACTCACAGGGATTTACCACAGTGTAGAAAAGCTGGTATGCCATCAATAAAAAATGAGTAAAATTTAGGTTATCAAAACACTACTCCTTTTTCACATTTTATTTGTTATATATAAAAATATCGTTATTATATTTATTTTTATCTTAATTCTGGCTATGTGAATACTGAATTTCATCTAAACTTGTTTAGCCGTTTCAGCGAGATTAAGTTACGAACATTCAAACATACAGACTCAAAATCTTTCGCATTTGTCATATTACTATGAAAACAGTGAAGCGCTCGTGGCGTACTTTGCTTAGACATTCTTGATAGATCTTTGAAGTTAAACCACGTTCTGAGCGGTCACAATTTGGATGGGTGACCCCAAGTGGCATTAACTGCTGAGCGCTTCTGTATTTTGGATGGCACGTTAAATTGTCGGTCCCGGCTTTTAAGTCGTCAAGCCATGACGAAGGCCTTTAAGCCTAAAAACTCCGTCATCAGAGATAGCCACTAACTTAAACAAACTTTTTTCTTGTCTCAATTATCAATACCACTAGCAGTTGTTATATCAGACGGTTAATTAGGATGAAAGTTCACTGGAGTGAATGATTCATTTATCTTTCATTCTATGTTCACAAGGCTTAGATGTAACGGTAAAGAAAGGAATATTCACTGTTCTATTCTTTTAATATCAAAGCTTTTTTGATATGTCATCAAATGAAGTCGTGCGTCTTAGATGACCGACTCCGAGTGAACGTTATCTTTCGTGTTCAGACGGTTCATTTTTCGTTCATTCGCAGTGCGAGTGAAATATGCGATTGAATCGATCCAATATTGTTGAATTGGTTCATTAATGAATTCACTTTTCATTATTCTTTCATTTTTTGTTTACACACTCCATTCTTAGTGAAAGATGCCGAATGAATAATAGAAATGAACGAAAAGTGAACCATCTGATTCACGTTTGTTTATCAGTTTGTGGTAGCAATACATACTCGTAATTAATCTATAACAAAATTAACAAGCAACACCACGACAGCTTCTCACAGATTTACAAATGTAGAAAGTCAATGAATTATCTCAAACGAGACTTACTGCATTTTTGTCACTGCGCATACTCATCTGCGAGCCATCGCATAACCTAAATAAATATTATGCTATTGAGAAAACAGGTCCATGTTAGAATAATAATGTTTGTCGCTTCTGTGTACATTACTCTGTGTAATGTCACAGGTCTGAGACAGTAGCTGGTTAAGATTTGTTGCCCTGATTATTCACGGTGTTCGTTGCGTATGAACAGAAGTAACTCTTAACCCATAATGCCCAGGAGTCCGAAAACTACCCGAATTTACTTAGTCTGCTCTGACGCCTCTTCGATAAAAAATTTAAAATATTTTTTTGATCTTATTCTTTCTGGGCTTACAGTATGGGTTAAGACGATTCCAAGAGATCATGGTAGTCCTACTAAATAAATGATATTTAAAAAATAAATATTGAGTTGTAATTGAAGAAAGGTCAAGCTGAACAGATCATAATTGGAATACAACCTATGGAAAGCAAATACTTCTGCCCACAACTTCACTCATGTTATTCTCATAAATTAAGATCAAAATTTAATATTTACTTAATCAAGATTTATGCTATCTTATGAACCTCTCGTATCCCACTGCTGGGCAAAAGTCTCCCCCATTGATTTCCAAGACTTGACAAAGCTTGGGTTATGGTGAGAATGATCCAGATCATCACGCCTTCTTTACATCGGAGGCCTTTAGGCGGCCTAAAAACTCCGTCACCAGAGTTGGTCACTTGCTCATACGAACTAACTAACTAACATCTTTTCCAGGGTAAACTTTAATTTAGGTAAGATTAAAATTAAAAAAACTTAAATTAAACTTTAAAATAAAACTTAAATAGGATTAAAATTTTTATTTAATGCTTGACTATAAGTGAGCGAGCTGTTCTATAATCCCTGTGTCGTTGCCTCAGGCGCTTAAGGCGATGTTACATTAATATGCTTTCATGGTGCTTAGTTTACATCAGTGGGGAATTAATTTCTCGTAGTGAACAAACCGTAATGCGTAAGCTAAAGTTCCGAGAATTTAATCTGAAATGAGCAGTTTCATCGAACATAATTAGACTGATGTTGGATTTGCCGTGATTGTTCCGTTCAGGATCGAGTTCAGCTATGATATCGGTTTAGTTTTGAGGTTTAGATAACTCAAAATATCAATGTTTCTCTTTCTAAATTCAAAGACATAATGATGGTTTCCTTGTGATGTTTCCGGTGAAAGAAAACATCGTTATGAAACCAGTTAGCTATCTAATAGGAATGTTAACTTTGGCAAAATGTGGGAATGTACCATATCTCTTTGGACATACCTCTGACTACCCCCATAGACATCTTGAAATTATCTAAAAATGACTTTTACTATAAATATTATATTTGTGCGGCCTTATTTTTTCAATTATTTTCAGTAATCTTGTTAACTTAGTAAAAATTTATAAAAATTAATTGCTGTGCGTTAGTCTAACTAAAACTCAAAAACAGCTTGCTTGACCGATTTGAAAAATATTGGTATTTAGAGTGAAAAAAATAAGAACTTTCAGATATATTGAAAACTCTAGTTCGTCAATGAACAACAACATCATTGCCAGTATTGTCTGTTATTTTCTAAGTCAATGTCAATTTAGATAATACTAGCTGCTGCCCGCGGCTTCGCTCGCGTGGTACCCAGATAAAAAGTAGCCTATGTTACTCTCTAGCCCTCCAACTATCTCCACACAAAAAATCACGTTAATCCGTGGCTCTGTTTTGACGTGAAAGCAGGACAAATAAACAAACAAACAAACACACATTCACATTTATAATATGGGTACCTACGGAGGTACGGATGTTAGTAGTTGTACTACATAAACGCTGCATAAGTAATCTTTTGTATACTAATAACCAATGATTATACGTGAGTAGTTAATTTATTCTGCAAATAAACGATAAAGACTCACAAAGTGGTGCTAAGCAGTTTTTGAAAGACATTTATTTTTAATGTTTTTGGATAAAAATATGATAAAACCAACAAATCATAAATTGGTGCTAATAAGACTTCGGATTCATTTAAGGTGTGATTCCATTCCGTGTCGAAATCAGGAGATCGGTGGACCGACTTCAAATAAATACCTAATTATATATTTTATTATATTATGTATATTTTTTTAATCTAACATGGCATTTTTGATGATGACATCTTTCAAAAATTTGAAAATCTATAAATGGAATTGCAAAACAAAACGTATCCTAAATTTTTCTATCTTGTTGTCACAACGTTTAGAAAGAACCCCATCGAAATTAGTTAAGCCATTTAGAAGATATCTCATTTAGAATAAAAAGCTGTTTCCAACTTTTTGGTTCAGCCGGTTTTTTTTTTATTTTTGGATTAATTGCTTGTTTAATTTTCAATTTAGCCACTTTTGATCTACCGTCAAATTCGGAATCACACCTTAACTTCCGCCACACCCCGGACACTCGACGAAATCTCTATGCAAAAGCGGCGTCTAACTACCTATTTACACAGGTGCTACACAATGTCATTTTTGTACACGCGCGTTTGAGTGCGTGAGATAAGGTTGTCACCGTACGAATTTACTGTACACTGTGGTCTCGTTCTCGACGTCGCGTCTGCGCGCGTGGCGCGTCCCTAGCTCAAGTCAGCCCCTTGCCAGCCCAAATTCGGTCGCGCGGTGAGGAAGCCCCGATTGGCGGGAGGGGGACAGTGGCCATTATATACGTAGTATTATTATCTATTCTATGCTTCCACCTAGAAGCCCAAATCCACCTGACGATGGACCACCGGCGTTATCTCTCCGTCCACTCAAGAAAACCCTCCATTAAACATACTTTGCCAAAACTGCTGGGGTTTTCCTGGAAAAAAATTATAAATACCTACTCCCAATACCTACTCTTAAGGAAAGAACAACGTTACGAGGAAATGGGTGTTTTTGATCCAAAAATTTTCTTTGTTTTATAAGATTTTTTTATGTTAATTGTTGGGATAGATTTTATATTGAACTAGCTTCTGCTCGTGAATACGCTCGCGAAAATTTAGTTCGAAATTATTTTTTTTTAAATTGTTGGTTCAGTAGTATTTATTATCACTCTGAATCTGAAGGCACTTAGTGGGCACACTGCGTTTTTTGCAGCACAAAACAAACGCACTGCGAACGCGCGTTTGTATCGATACAGAGTCGATGCCAACGCGCAGCTCAAAAACGCGCTTCAGATATTTTTTTTGTGCCCACTCCCTTAAAATCTCTAAGCATAATCGCATTACTGTAAAATTGTGGTTTTGAAGGAATTGCGTACAAAATAGTATCACCAGTACCATTAATGGTACTATCTAATAGTACCTACTAGTGAAAATAGATTTCAAGTAGTATCACTAGTACCATTAATGGAACTGTCCAATTGTACCTACTAACGATGTAACGACAAAATGTTGAGATAGGTTCCTCTTCATGTCCTTGAAATCATTGATCAATATTGAAATTGAACAAACCAGCGATTCAAACAAGCTCTAACTACTGTTTACCAAGTAATTTACCTTCTACCAAGCTGCCGTACAAAGTTGGCCAAATGACAGAACCCTGTACCCAACTTTTACCAAAAACCACAGCGTTGCTTCCGCGTCATATTTCACGGTTCTTCATTACCGTTCGAATGCGGCAGACGCCGTAAAAATGACACTCAGCCGCATAAATTACAGTAGCCCGACAGAACAGCCTACAATGTGTCGAATGCTAATGATAAGGGAGGGTAAAAACAATCCAAAAAAAGAAAAAAAGGAAAAAGCTCGGCACGTGGGCTCTGAGCTTAAAGCGCAAGTTCGAACGGTTGTGTATGCGTGCGATGCATCTGTGTGCGTGACTCTGCAGGTATCGGCTTCAGTTCTCATCGGGCGGCCGAGCGAGACGCACGTCGGTTGCGCTCCGAAATCATTATCACGATACGCGTAAACGAATTATTAATTTTTATGATTACGAAAACATTACGTCGTAAATAATTTCAAATTTTTTTAATTCAAAAATTAGAAAGTAAAGGTTGATTTGTAACATTTGTTGATAGTAAATATTTGACAGATGTGTTAATTTTGGTGAGTAGTGGAAAGTGTACTTAGTGAGTGGATGGTGTTAACCAATAAGGATTGAATAATTGATTTATCTGCAGTGATTTGGAGATTTTCAGGAATATAAATACTGTAAGTACGTTAATTTATTTGATAGATAGGTATTTACTTACACGGTCAACAATGTGATTAATATTTTCTAGTAGGTTACTTAGGTTTTTCTAAATGTCTATATTGTGATACATGGATTTTAATTAATCAAAGAAAAATATATAAAAACGTGTTTTATAATTAATAAAAAAATTAAACAAAAAATATTTTTTAAGTTTCAAGTTTCTCCAAAAAAAATATAAAATATCTTATTTGTAAGATGTGTTTAAAATACTCCGACTCAAATAAGACAAAAATAAATCATAAAAACTTGGTCAAGGCCATTACCACTATCATTCAAGTTAGGCATACAATTGTAACACTAATGTCCTACGTAAATTGAGTTCTAAAAATAGTGAAATAAGAGATAAATTGGATCTTTTAGGATAATACGCAGCAAATAGCTTGCGATCTGTCACGTTAAGAATGTTAGATACAGAAAATATAGGCATTTATTAAAACAGGGTTGGGTCTTATGAACGACTCAGACTACCCCTCAAATATAGGTGGGTTTGAGAACGCGGACTAATAACTAAGTACCTAAATAAGTTCGTATGAACAAGTAGCCAACTCTGGTGACGGAGTTTTTAGACCACCTAAAGGCCTCCGTCATAGCTTAACGACTTAAAAACCGGGAACGACAATTTAACGTGCCGAAGAAGTAAACTATGCTACGAGAGCTTCCTACTAATAATATATACAACACTACTACTACATACTACAACAAAGACGTACAAATTGTTTATATTGGACGAATCTCACTAGCCCCTTTGATATTTTAAGCTTGGCCTAAGACAGCGGAATGCTTAGCTACTAATATGAAACATGTAAGATACCAAAGGGTATTTTCAATGACTTTGATTACCCCCTTAGACATTTTGATATTGGTCTGGGGTAGTGAAATTCTCGTAACGGCAAAATGTAAGCATGATGTACAAACTAATTAATTTAGACTATCCCTTTAGAAATATTGAGATTAAACAGTGCCTAACGTAGTCTAGATTCTGTTTTATTTTGTATTAGGCCTCTACATTTTACTAGATGACTTATACAGTGTCAGGAGGCAATCTTTGCCTACACTTAACGGGAGATGGAGTAGGCTATCCCAGCACCTACACCATCCTCTAAGCTTAACCGGCCAAATCCACAGGAAAGACATGGACAATACGTGTAGGATTGACTAAGCCGCAGATTTCCTCACGATGTTTTCCTTCACCGTTTAGAGGTGTTAATGAGCATATACATTTTTTGAAACGAATAATCCATTGATGCACGGTCAGGATTCGAACCCATGACCTTGATCGAAAGTCGAGGTAGGTACTATACTATCGGCCAACATGGCTTTATTTTGTATACAGTAGCGATTATATAACACAAATAAATATTGAACATCGGATGAATGCATTGATTTATGAGTTTGTCGTATTCGAATCTTGGTTCACTTTCGCTTAAGCACGTTTCGGAATTCGAAACGGTCATTGATAAATGTGTGATTGTGCTTTTTTCGATTTGATAAATTAGTATGACTTTTTTACTGCAATTCAATGTTTGTGTAACCCGTTTTTGTTACTTTGATAATCAAGCAATGCTCAAAGTAGTAAAAGATGGTTGATAGGTGGCATAATTTATTAATAAAACAATTTCAAAGGTAGATGAGTTAGTCTGCACTTAGAAGATGTTAAATGGCCGAGGTCTTAAGGTAATCTTAAACTACAAAAATTGAACCACATTGAGTCTTATATGGGCGACAAAACTAGTAAACTTTTGTGATTTTAGAAGGTTCCCAGTTTTTACAAAAAAATATTTATAGAGAAAAACACAACATAGGGGCATACAGTGGTACTTATAGATTCTAGGGTATATAGAGAGCAAATATAAATAATATTTGCTCTAGTGTTATTATCTAGAGAGGAAACAGAGGAGTACGTTAGTATGGTCTAAACGCCGCTCGCGTATCCTCTTAAGGCCTAAGCTATCAAAAAACGAAGGTTTAATCTATCTCATCGCTTGTCCCATCCTCATAAAATCAAAATGCCGCCAAATTCTCACAAATCACTTGAAACACCTAATCATTATCTTTAAAAACACTCCGTTCGTAATGAAACTTGAAAATTGTTGAACATGAAAATATCTCGATTTCCTCTTTAGTGCGGTGAAAAAACCGACTTTTAGCGTTTATTTTTAGTCTTTTTTTGATGATTTGAGTCCTTATTCAAATACTAGCTTCTACCTTCGCCTTCTCTCGTGTGGTACCTACCCGTATAAAAAGTAGCCTATGTGTTAATCCAGGTCAGGAAGTATGTATATTCCAAGTTTCATTAAAATCCGTTCAGTAGTTTTTTGCGTAAAGTAAAATTAAAGAATAAGTGTTTATTTCTGTAAGTTATGAATTAAAACAAACATGGTTTGGCATCTCCTTTTAAGCAAATATTTGCTTGTTTTATAAGATACCGCTTTTATAATAGCCGTGAAAGAGTAAAAAACATCCATACATCCTCAGAAACTTTCGCATTAGGATTCACATAAAAACAAACTACAATTGAAACCGAAATAACGATCACGAGTATATTTTTAACGTGTGGAAGACTTCTTTTAAATCTTTAGCCCTTTGAAGATGTCTAAAGGGGTAGTCAGAAGTACGTCCAAAAAGATATTTGGACATAACACTATAACACTATAACACTAATAACACTAATATAATAAATGCGAAAGTTTTGATGTTTGGATGGATGTTGGGATGGATGTTTGGATGTATGTTTGTTCCTCTGTAACTCGACAACCACTGAACCGATTTGGATGAAATTTAAAATATAGATAGATAATGACCGAGAATAGGACATAGGTTATTTTTATCCGGGTACCACGCGAGCGAAACCGCGGGCGGAAGCTAGTGTTCACATATTGCAGAATAGAACATTCCATATACATGTGAGGTTGCAATCCTATCGACGCTATTAGAAAGCCGGTTAGTTGTAAAAGACTGGCCGGAAAGTAGAAAACTATTAGGTTTCCTTTCCTCACGATGTTTTCCTTCACCCCGTTTAGGGCTCGTGTTATCAACGACTTGAACGAAAGCTCAGTTCAATATGCATATCAGAGTAAGACGGACAAATAAACGGTTAAGGTCTTGTCAAACAACGCGATAAGAAGCGAAAGCAAAAACGTATGTAATGTATCGATTCACTTTCGCATTTATATGTGACTAGACTCAAAGGAAACCATAGATTACTTACAATACTGTGACGCCGGAGGTTGTGGGTTCGATCCCCGCCGCGGGACAAATGTTTGATGATCTGCAAATATTTGTCTCGTGTCTGGCGGTTTTCTTGTAAATATTTGGTAAATGTAATAAACTAGAGGACGCCCGCGGCTTCGCCCGCGTGGACTACTACTTTTTTATCCCACGGGAAACAGGCATTTTTTCGGGATAAAAAGTAGCCTATGTCACTTTTCAACCCTCCAACTATCTCCACATAAAAAATCACGTCAATCCGACTCTCCGTTTTGGCGTGAAAGCAGGACAAACAAACAAACACACTTTCACATTGGGTATGGAGGTATCTTATGGGTGTTTTTACAAAAAAATAATAAGAATAACGATCGTAGTATTATTAGTCATGTGGTTCATAGATTTCATAGCACAAGCTCTGCTTAGCTTGGGGCTACATATTATGTTGTGTAAAATGTCCAAAATTTCGCCACGCTATCGTTTCGCGTTATGTTTGACAAGGCCTTTAAAATCGAGTGTACCTACTACGTTGGACAATGAATGATTTTTCTTTTGTACTTACAATGTATCCTCTTTACGTAAAAGGTCGATAATTGTTTTAAATTCCAAAACATTCCGTCTGTTTTGTTGAAACTTAAGGAATTTACCGGTTTTTCGGAAATTTTCCTCAACCCTACTCCCCCTGTCCATTACTGGACGTTAAATTTAAGCGATAAATCTCAAGGGATACCGTTAAAGAGTTTTCTTTAATTACTTTTTCATTCTGATAAAGAATTTTTCGGGAACGCTTGAACCGAATAAACTTGCCGACTGTACAATAATACGATTCAAAGGCCTAAACGAGAAAATTTAGGTGAAATTTCTTATTTATTTTAGAGTTAATTTGACTTATGCACAGACATTTCTTTTAATTTATTAAAGTTTCTCAATTACAAATAAATGCAAGGATTTATTTATAAGGAAGATAACTTAGGTACTAAAAAGAGCTATTACTTAAATAAATAAATAACTTAAAAAGTTTATTAACATTAATAATTCCTTAATTATGTCCCTTTTGGATTGAACAGAGTTTTAACTTCATTCTGTATACATTAATGAATGTATTTTACTACCTCTGTGGCGAAGGGTGAATGCCCGCCTGAGACGCAGGAGGTAGCGGGTTCGATTACCGCTGCGGGACAAATGTTTGTATGTTCTGCAAATATTTGTTTCGGGTCTGGGTGTTTTCTATGTAAAGTACAATAAAAGTATTTTTACAAAAAAAAAATTACTTAGTAGTATTTTAGTCATTATGGTTCCCATAACACGAGCTCTGCTTACTTTGGGGCTACAGGATATTTAGGTAACATTGAAAATGAAAAGTCTGATCAAAATTTTCAATTCCGACGGGATTCGAACCCGCATGTATAATATGTTTCATATGTCCATGTCTAGCATGTCCAGCGTTTCACTTTCAAAACTTTCCTGAGTTTTATGTAATTTTTCTGCTCTTTAAAATTAATCTCGGGATTTGAGGCATATCCACTTTATTCTTTCGCTGTATGAAATCAGTGTGAGTACATAAATATACCTAATTCCGACCTCTGGTTATAACAAATGTCTAGGTCTAGCATTATTTATTTTATATCGTCAGCCACATCGTCGCTTACCATCAGGTGAGATTGTGGCTAAACAAAGGTCTATCTTGAATAAAATAAATTAAATAAATTCATTTATTTAACACTTTATTCGGGGATTAAGACCTAGGGGATTTCCCGAATATATTGCCGTTTTTTATTTAACTGGCCATTGCTAGCAATACGTGCCCTGAATTTTTGGCTCAACCCAGAACTCCAACTTGGCACTGCACGGACTTTAGGAATACAAAAGAGTATGTGAAATAATTTTACTCCACATGAGAGTAATCGAGTAGTGTGTAAGTGTAAACATATCTATTTTTCTAGCTGTGCTAAAATATTTAAATAAAAATAGCCTTTACCTTTCCTTATGAAACGAGATTTCAAATTAAAAAAAAAAAATCGAAAAATTAGTTTTTCAATTTGCAAATTAGGACCAACTCTAAAAACATGGCAAGGAAACCAGTTAGTTTAGCGGTGATGGGCTTGCAACCTGTCACGTATAGAACGCTTTCTTCTGCAAAACCAATTTTGTTTCATTTAGGTATAACTCTAAGGTAGCAGACAAACATATGACCCACCTGTTGGTAAGCGGTTACCGTAGCCTATGGACGCCTGCGACACCAAAGGCCCTTCAAAAGAGGAACCACTGCGCCGACAACAGAATGGACAAGAGTTGTAACCACAGCGCTTCCTCACAGAGCTCTGGCTCTATATGGAATTTCTGACTACCCCCATAGATTCTTCTAATGCTCCTAAAATGCCTAAAGATCCGAAAAAATGTCTAACAGCCGTAATCATGTTACGTTTTTCGTTTTATGTTTTTTTGTATATTTCCTACGAGCGCAAACTTATAGCGTCCTTGTAAAGTGTTCCACTTTCATTATATTCGCATTTTACACCTAGCTCAGGGCCGTGGTAAGGAGTATGCATTTTTAGGTCAACTCTTTGTATAAAACTACAAAGGAAGGTTCGATATTATTCAAATTCAAGCGCTTCTGTATTTTCACTTTAGTATTTATCTTAAAAACTAGCTCCTTATTTATTTCACTTACGGGACGTGTTGTAGTGTCTGGGACATTTTTGAGAGGTTTTTCTAGCACCTAACCCAGCATCTCAGCTTAGTAGACAATCTAAGCTCTTAAAAGCCCTTGGAAATGCCCAACTAACTGAAAAGCTACTTAGTTAAAGTGGTGCACCTGAATACTGAAACTCTACTTAGTTTAAGTGCTGCTTATAATTCACATTAACTGTAATTTTTGTATACGATTTTGAGGAGTAAGAACGTCTCAAATAGGTAAGCACGCCTTAAATATTAAAGTAGCGTTTCAGTATTCGGGCATTAGAATGTCTTAAGATACATAATCATCATCATGTACCTATAGGTCTCCAGTCTCCTGCTGGAAAAAGGCTGCCTCAATATAATTTCGAGGCCGTTCTTTTTGTGAACTGGGGGACTGGGGGTCTAAAGTGGCCACTTTTGATGAAACATCAGATATTTCATAAATATATGAAGCATTTATGAAACATCTGATGCTTCATCATGCTTCATTTATGAAGCATATTTTAAAACACCTTTTTTGACAGAATTGGGTAAGATGGATTCTATAGAGAACTATCAAAAAAGGTGTTTTTAAATATGGTATGAAGCATTTATCTGATGTTTCATCAAAAGTGGCCACTTTAGGTACCCGGATTACTCAGACATTAATAACAGACACGTATTCTATATTTTTTTTTTCTAGGTAACTATGCCAAAATGTACTATCAAATAAGGACAAAACATGTTAGGTAGGTATGCCAATTCCACCTAGTAATATAGGAAAAAGCCGATGATATGAATAATTGTAGGTTTCGTATCGATTTTAGTTGATTAATCTGTTATTGTTGTGCTGTTTACCTGTCATTCCGTCAAATTGTCATACCAATTAATTATTGCTTAATGACATAACCTGAAGTGGTAAGGTACGCCCCTGCCTACCCTTTTAGAACTATAACAATATTCTAAACAAGGGTACACAGGCCAAAATAACAGGGCTATAACACTGTTATTGTTATTGGCCCATTAAATCCACATCAAGGTGTGCTTTCGTCATGGAGGCCGTTACTGTTAGTCTGGGAGCTGACGTAGTAAACAACTACGTTGTTATGTACCAGAAACAAACTCATTGATTCTTATTGAAAATGAAAGTCCTATCAATTTTTTTTTTTGCGATTCTGACGGGATTCGAACCCGCACTGATTATTGACTCTCATTCTGATGAAACTTTGTTAATAACTTTTACACAAATAGTAGTTTTTTTTAACTACGATTGAAAATTTCTGGTAAAAATAATGCTATACTTTCTGGTTTTTTGTAAGCCTTGTCCAATGTTTATGACTGCACTGTTAATAGTAAGTATACGATATAACACACATACAAAAAAAAACATAGAGTCGACTTGAGAACCTCCTCCTTTTTTGAAGTCGGCTAAAAAGGGCTGGGAATCTGCTAATATAATAAATTCATTAGAAAGGTTAAAATGTTTTGTACACTGTATTCACAACCCTGACTACTACAGCGTACAGCTACTGCTGTTAACATTTAATCCTTTTCGTGAATTTTCTCTCTAAAAATTTTTTTTTAAAGTTATAAACAATAAACATTTAAAAGACGACTTTAAATAGGATAAAAAAAACCTTGTATGAATTTTGCTGTTGCTTTATGCCGGAGAAAAGAATACGACCATCACTCGGTCTATAGGTACAGTACTAAACTTATCTAGTGGCGAATTTAGTTCAGTTTGATGCTTAGTTTGGCGTAATAACTAAGGGCTGGCTTTCTGAGATCATTATCATTCGGTAACTAGTTACCTGGAGGTTAACTCGGGTAATAACTTCGGTATCACTTTAGTAGGTCCTAACTATGAATATAGCCACGGTTCCCTCGACTAATAGAGCTATACGAAATCCATTGATTGAAGTTGATTGGAAATTATAAAAGAATTAGCTTAATTATTCTTCTATTTTCTTTTTGGGTTGTCTCTACCTGGATCGATTTTAAATGTCAAATTCAGCGCGCTGATTCGCAGCGCGCTGAATTTGACATTTAAAATCGATAAAATTGGATTTATCGATGAAAAATCCGAATTTTGTCTTAACTTTTGAGGAAGGTTGTAGGCTTTTCATCATTATCATTATCATATGCTATTAGTTAGTAGTAAATAAAACGATAAATCCTCATGTACGTCCTTCTAAATATCATTACAATTTATTACTAAAATCAGGCAAAGGAATTTCTAAAGGACCATTTTAGCCTCTGATGCGTAATTAAAGCGCCAGACCTAGACAAAATCTAGTATCTAGGTAAGATAATAGCTTTGTAGAAACTAAGTAGACCGGTTTTAATAAAATAGGTTTAAGCAATTTACCTTCATTTATTAAATTAGGAATCAAATTGAATTTATACAATGTAAAATATTGACCTAAGGCAAGATTGGAATGGAAATGTTGGGTCAGAAAATGTATACCGTACTATAACCTTATTACTTATATAAAAGACAAAGTCTGGTTAGTAACACCATATATTATTTAAGAAGCTGTTCTTCCAATACGTGTGGGGCCGACTATGTCATTAAGCCACGACGGAAGCCTTTAGGCGGCCTAAAAACTCCGTCACCAGAGTTGGCCACTTGCTCATACGAACTTACTTATGTCGCGGGGTTCCTCACAATGTTTTCCTTAGCCATTTAGAGCTCGTGTTAATGCGCATATCGGTATAATCCAATTCCCCTAGCCATATTAATCTATCGTCGCGATCGCTGTTCACTGATCGCACTTCAAAATGTATAGGACTTGACGTTTAAAGGTGATGACTGATGTGATGAGTCACGTGGTCAGAACGTCAATTCCTATATATTTTGAAGTGTTCTACAGCGATCGCGACGGTAGATAGTGTAGGTAATATGGCTAGGGCCCCTGCAGAGGCATTATGTACTAGACTCACTTCGAATTCACTCAAGTGACCGAGCTCACTAAATACGCAAGAATGTATTGTAAGTGTTTGTAGTAAGATTCAAATTTCGAATACGAAATTTGATATCTCACAGCGGATTCAACTCTTCGACGTTCGAAGTGAGTTTACAGAATGAGCCTACTGTGCATTTGTTACTTATGAGTTTTGATTGCGTAAGTACAAAAACGACAGTAAATACCTACTCAGATAGACTATTTATCTTCCAAACACATTATTACTCGCGTCTACGCAATTATGTTCCACAAAAGGGTTTCTACGTAAGTTTCAAGTTGCCCAGTCATCCTTGTAAGCGTTTTTACTAGGTACCTGTTGATAGGGTTCATTATATTTTTGGATCATGATTTGTAAAGTACAGGCCCATTCAAAGCTTGGAAGTTAACATGCATTTATAACTTTGAATTCTCTAAAAAGTAAAGATGGATTTTTTGTTTCGAAAAATGTTGATGCGAGTGAGTGAGCGAGGGAATATATCGTGAAGAAACCAATTTAGTCTTCTAATAGCCAGCGATAGGTTTGCAACCTGTCACGTAGGAGCTTTGGTCACTTGATCGCACTGCACAACGCTGCTGTATGCGGTATGCGGTGCAGGACACATAATCGTATGAAAAACGTTTAGGATGGTCTTTTGTTCCGTCGCAGTTTGTGTCAGCGGTGAGGGGCAAGCGCGGTGAAGTGACGAGCAGGTACGCCGCACGATGCGGCGTCGTATTTGTTTCACGCTTCGTTCTACAATGGATTTATTAGATGACACGTCTACTTTGGTAACTGCGGCAACAGACCGCTTCTCCGCACAGACATGACGCTGCGTCGTGGCGCAAAGTTGGAGCCGCATACCGCAGCGTTGCGCGGGTGCCGCATACATCAAAGTTGTGCGTTCCGATCAAGAGACCAAAGCTTTCTTAAAAAAGATTATAAGTACCTATTCCTCAAAAATAATGTGTACCGTTCTATTAACTTATTAATTTATTATTTCAAAATGTTAATCCTTCGATTAACTTAGCTTCGATTTATTACTTCTACAAAATGAAAGCTCTGAAAGCTCTACTATAAATTTGCATTCCAGAAACTGAGATATCAAACGCTTAGTAAATATTATCAAGAAAACAAGTAGAAAAGGGTTGAAGATATTTTTATTAGAACATTCCGGGACCGGAGCGAGACACGTCCGATTCGTAAGAGGAATAGATTAAAATTATAAAACCCTGTGGACCTGTATATAAATAAAATATGCAATGTCATATTTTATTTACTAGTGTTTATCTAGTGGCCAATTTTCAACAAATTTTTCTTATACCTAGGTAGGCATCTACCTGAATAATTGTCTGACGAGTCTTAGTTTGTGCACTTAATATATTATGTGTGTTATGTGTTATGTGTGTTATGTGTATTATGTGTGTTAATATATTGTGCACATAACTTAGTGAATTTATTTTGTTAATGTGTTACACCTATGATAATAAAGGTTTCTATTATATTCTATAGCTACACGATTGCATTTCCTACTTTACCTACTTTACCTAACATAAAGTTATTACACTTTACATAAATATATTAAGCCATGACGGAGGCCTTTAGGCGCCTTAAAAACTCCGTCACCAGAGTTGGCCACTTACTCATACGAACTTACTTTAAATATATTTTATTTTAAGTCGTTCCGTTCCCATCTCGCTCCATTATAAGTTATCCTTAAGTCAAAGAGGATTTCTGAGGTCGGGTCATCCTCCAATATTTACATAGAGCGGGGTAATTCTCAAGGTTTACTTTTTATTCTCGGCGAAAAGGAATTTTCTAGTATACGATTTCTTGGATTTAGCTGTGTGGCTATTATATAGGATAGATAAGTGTTGTTTGCTAAAGGATTTGGTAAAGCTTTTATTCTTTGAATTAGGAAGTTAAAGATGTTTTTGTTCTCGTTTTGCTTTGTTTATAGTAGTTTGAAAGTAAAAGACAATCCGGTCTCAAAATGTCAAATTTTGACCTTTGAGTTCGAATGTCAACAATGCCATTCTAATTTTAAATGCTTTTTTAAATAAAATAAAGCAATTACTGCCTCCGCGACTCTCGTCCCGCGCCGAGCGTTACATTGCTCGCAGTGTGAGACGCTCGTGTGAGGAGTAACCTTGCCGCAACTCCCTCCTTACCCAGATGAAGATTCTCCGGATGAATCGAAACATTGTCGGTATCTAAATCGGCGATATTATCACGTGAGAAATTCCTGTGTGTTAAAATAATTTCGTAAGAATGCACGAAAATGAACAAGAATGTACGAAAGTACTCAATTGTTACTATCACAAGCGGTCATCCATCGATTTTGTGACCACGAAGAACGTTGATTAATTTTAACGATTAACCAATTTGGTGAAACAAGCTTTAACATGATAGTTTTAAATATTTGTTTCCTAAATTGGCCCTGTTTTTAATTTGAAGCGCTAACGCTTCACATAAACCATCAATATTTATTTTCAATTTATTATTTACAGTACACACCAATCATTTGTATGTAACTAACAAGTCTATTACTAGATACAGTAATAATATTGATTGATATAAATTAATTAGTTAAGTAATAGTGTTGATATTGTATATAATTGATCAAAGCTCAAATTTAGTTAGTAACTAGATTAAACTCTTCATCATCATCATCATCATCATCATCATCATCATCATCATCATCCACAGCCCGATTTCACCCACTGCTGGATATAGTCCGCCCTTTGTTTGTGCCATCCGTCACAATCCTGCCCCAATCCGATCCATCCAACCGCCTGTGACTAAGGAGGTTGCGGGTTCGATCCTTGCTACGGGACAAATGTTTGAATGATCTCATGAAATATTTGTCTTGGGTCTGGGTGTTTTTTATGCATAATAATGTATGTATTTACAAAAAAAATATAAATGTAGTTTATCAGTCATGTGGTTCCCATAACACAAGCTCTGCTTAGCTTGGAGATACATGATGCTGAGTGAAATGACCAAAATTATTTATTTATCTTTTGTGCGCGACTTTAACGATGTCATCCATTGTCGTTCATCTAAATATTTTACCATTTATATCGAATTTTCATGTTCGTTTATCATATTTTATTTCCGCCATATTTCCATTGAAAAGTGTAGACTATATTGAAAATAGGACGTAAATATTTAATTAAACGTTGATCAAAGAGGAACTTTATTCGTTGACTGTTGACACACTAATAAAGTTTTAAATACGGACGGAACGAGTTCAACTATTTTTGGATGTTGAAAGATTGATTAATTTTTGATGAGCTAGCTTCCGCCCGTGGTTTCGCTGGTATGGTGCGCCGCAAACTTTATGGCGGCTGAAGTGCGCGGCAGAATCGACTTAGCACCGAATTTGAAAAAAAAATCAAAATTCGATTTTTTTAATCTTTACGCATTTCAGCCGCCATAAAGTTTGCACTCTACCTTGTGACAGGAATGAAGTTTTTCTGATCCCATTCTAGTCTCCCGTCTTTATTATTATATTTATTCACGATTTTTTATTTAAAAATAAAAATGACGATTGCACAAAAAGTGCGATGCCAAGAAAAAATAAAAACTGGTCAAGTGCGAGTAGAACTCGTACGCCGAGGGTTCCGTACCTACCCATTATGTTATTGTAGCCCGCTTATTTGTATGAGCGCCCAAACAACTCAGAGGACAATCTTAATTGGCGTCAACTATGTATGTATGGGAACACCCTTTAATTTTCAACTTTTTTAATTTTTTGGAATTTTTCCTTTATTTGTGCTATAAGACCTTGCTTTTTGCCAAATTTCGTGATTCTAGGTCAACGAGAACTACCATTTAGGTTTTCAACCCAAAACCTCTAGGGTACTTCCGGTTGACCTAGAATTGTCAAATTTGGTTACAAGCAAGGTCTTACAGCACAAATAAAGGAAAAGTTCCGAAAAATAAAAAAAGTTGACAATTAAGGTAAGTTTTGGTACTTACAAGTTTTCACGAAAACCTAAATTTGCCTATATCTTTTTATAGTGTTGACTCAGGACCTTGATTTTTATACTCACAATAGGGACTATAGACTTCAGTATATGGTATAAATTTCAACTTGCTAGCTCCACTCGTTCCTGAGATAATCGATGGTGACACACGGACAGACGGACAGACGGACAGACGGACAGACGGACAGACGGACAGATGGACAGACGGACAGACGGACAGACAGACGGACAAGAAAGTGATCTTATAAGGGTTTCTTTTTTTACCTTTTAAGGTACGGAACCCTAAAAAGGAATGCAGTTTTTTGTTTCGGCTCGTAAAATATTTTTTATAAATTGGTCATATTAGTTAGTCTTACACCCGAATATGAAACCCTACTAAGGCCAAAAGTGGATTAAGTTTTTACTCGAGACTCTAGCCGACTTAATTCGAAATACAATTGTTTTGAAAGCGCAACTGAACATTATTATGTCCATACAAATGATCCTGGTTATAAGGTGTCAAGTTTACGATGTCAAAATTTTCAAACAAACAGTAGTTTAGGCACTCTCGAGACTAAACTTAATCCAGTTTGGTCGAATTCAGCCTTAGTGTAAGTACTGCTTATCATTATTAACTGTCATTAACAGTCATTTTTGTAGGGAATCATACGATTCTGAAGAGTAAGAACGTCTTAAATATTTATTTATTTATTTATTTGTGCCACCAACATAATATACATCCAATCATGCAAATATACGAAAGCTAGTTCTAGAAGACGAGGTAAATGCTATTATAATTATAGGTGACAGACAGCAAGCTTTTAAATGATGCATCGAGCGAGTACAGACATATTTAGGTAAAAATTAAAATATAAAATCATCAATTAAAATAAAATTTAAATTCAAACAACAAAAAATTAATTAGGTACTTAGGTATCGATTAAAATTAAAATACAGCATGCAACGTTAAAATTGTATAAAAATAAAGTAAAGTAGCATTTCAGTATTCAGGATTAGGCTTTTACATTGTTATAGCGTAATAAAACTACAAACAAACAAACACCTAACACATAATTTACAATAGGTATTAAGCAGTATTGCTTTTTCGTTTTAATAATTTTAAAGCGTATCACACACACAGCAGATAATATAAGTTATAGGTCGTAATGTAAATATTTTATATTTTTGCTATCACACACACAGCAGATAATATAAGTTATATCCCAACTACGTCATCAATCATCGAAGCCGTCTTGCGGGGTTCCTGTAAACTGTCCCCGATAATCCAGTACCGAATTTATCTGTAATCTGTACCCGCATTCCAAAATCCAGTAAACGATGACGAAAATGGCTACCTTTTCTCATTATTAAGGTGAAGTACAGTCAGGCAAATAAACGAATAAAATAGGTCAAATCTATATTTCACATGAAAATAACATAAGAAATCAACAACGATTTCCAATAAAATAGGCATGATCACACACAGAGGATACAGAACAGAAAAAGATACACAGAGCAAGTTATAAACATAAAAACACACAATAAAAAGGTTCACATACACGTGGTGCTAAAAAGGCACAGTCTCAGCTAATGCTGGATACTCCCATGAGGTCCCGTGACTACACGGACACCAACGGAAAAAAATAAAAGTATAAAGGTTACTGATGAATTATAGCAGAATATGTCAAAATGAGAGATAATGTCGAGTTGATAGATTATATCAAATTGACAGATTAAGTCAAGATGAGAGATTATGTCATTTTGAGAGATATACATTATTTTATTGTCGGCCATATCTCTAATACTACTCATCCTAGACTCTTCTTTCTAAGCTCAAATGAAAGCTACGACCAAGATCTACATTTTCAATGACAGCACTCAAACTTCAAATGGCCATTTCTCGGAAACTACTCGTCCTAATAAATCACACTGTTTGCTCTTGTTAAAGCTGTCAAAATTTCATACGATATTTTCTAGTTGACTGTACCAATTTAAAATAACTTGAAGGTCATAGAAAACGGGTACCTATTATTTACATTAACTAATAAATTTGGTAGCCGTTTACAGCGGGTATAGATCTTCGGGTATGGATTACAGGAACCCGTCTTGCGAGTAGTTTTGACGTAGAGTTTTGTTCATATACAGAGTGTTCAGTTTTTGCAATTAAGCGCGTAGAAAACTTGCTATTGCTAGACATAATTGACAGCTACGAAATAATATAAAAAAAATAATTACACACACATAATTCTTGACTGGCCTATTAGCTCAGTTGGTAGTAGCTCTGCCTTCTGCGCTGTAGGTTTTGAATATAGACAAACAGTTTTGAATATAGACGTTTGTCTGTGTCTGAGTGTTATAAAGTATTATAAGAATGTATTTACAAATATATAAGTAATCTATCTGGTTCCCATACTACAAGCTTGCCTTAGTTCGGGCTAGATGGCGCTGTGTCAAATTTCCAGCAATATTTATTTATTTAATTCTGAAGCAATAATGTTAATAAAAAAAAAATCCCCGCTTGTGAATCAGACGCATATGGGTAAAGGCATACAGGAATGCTTACTGACATTTAATGTACAAAGGATTTTGAACCATAACACGACTACACAACGATCTATTATAATTTAATCTTGGTTATAAGGATTTTTGGTCTTGTTGAAAGGCTTTATTGGTAGCTTTGTCTCTTTCACACTCGTTGTTAGATTGATAGTGTGCCCTTGTCATTTAAATTTCAGGATATTTTTACCTTATCGCGCTCGACAAAATCAGCGCTTGATTTCGATCCATGGTTTCGATCCTTGAATTCGATCCTTGATTTCGATCCTTGATTTCAATCCTTGGTTTCGATCCTTAATTTTGATCCTTGATTTTGATTTCGATCCTTGATTTCGATCCTTGGTTTCGATCTTGGATTTCGATCCTGGAATTCGATCCTTGATTCTGGAACCTTGAATCTGAAATCTTGAATCTTGAATCTTTGAAGTGAAAGCGGTCAAACTTCAAACCGCCACATCTCGGGAACTACTCGTCCTAGACTCCTCGTTCTCAGTTCAAATGAAACCTATGACCAAGATCTTTATTTGAAGTGACAGCTGTCAAACTTCAAACGGCCATATCTTGAAAACTACTCGTCCTAGACTCCCCGTTCTCAGTTCAAATGAAAGCTATGACCAAGATCTTCATTTGAAGTGACAGCTGTCAAACTTCAAATGGCCATATCTTGGGAACTACTCGTCCTAGACTCCCCGTTCTCAGTTCAAATGAAAGCTATGACCAAGATCTACATTTCAGATGACAGATGTCATTTTGACAGCTGTTATTGAAAATGTAGATCTTGGTCATAGCTTTCATTTGAGCTAAAAAGGAAGAGTCTAGGATTAGTAGATTTCGAGATATAGCTGATTGAAGTTTGACAGCTGTCACTTTAAATGAAGATCTTGGTCATAGCTTTCATTTGAACTGAGAACGGGGAGTCTAGGACGAGCAGTTCCCGAGATATGGCCATTTGAAGCTTGACAGCTGTCACTTCAAATGAAGATCTTGGTCATAGCTTTCATTTGAATTGAGAACGGGGAGTCTAGGACGAATAGTTACCGAGATATGGCAGTTTTAAATTTGACAGCTGTCACATCAAAGATTCAAGATTCAAGATTTCAGTTATCAGATTCAAGAATCAAGATTCAAGATTCAAGAATCGAAGATCGAAATCAAGGATCGAATTCAAGGATCGAAACCAAGGATCGAAATCAAAATCAAGGATCAAAATTGTATTAGTATTTTAATTGAAAAATCATGCCCTGAAACATCATGTAAATCAGAAAATGATGTAAAAGGCCCCTTAGGGACTAGGAATGTTTAGTTTATAAATTATGGTCACCCTTTAGAAAGAGACACACCGCCCAAGTTTTATCTCTCAAGCGGACCGCGTTTTCTGTCTCAGTTAACCTTCCAGTTACGTAGGTATATAACTTCCTTGGTAAAGGCATACGGCAAAAGCGTGCCGATACGAATCACTATATGAATTGTCAATTTTGTGATTTCTAATAGAAAAATCACGCTAAGAATCATTATTATGATTCTGCTATAACGATCTTATTAGCCTCGCAGCTCTGGTTTAAGGAAGTAAAATATAAACTGATGAACTGCAGTTAAATTTTTTCTTGTGAGTTACGAGAACATCCTGTAGTTTATATTTTGATAGGTTGACAGATATATTTCTCAATCGGAATTTTATCTGTTGTAATATATATTATAGGCGCTGTGTGTGACGCTCCATAGAATTTGTATGGGAGCGATCGGAAAATATATCTGTCATAAGATATATTATCTGCTGTGTGTGTGATGGGCTTAAGCATTGATAAATGACCATCATGGTTTGTAAAACAAATTGTTTGACATTTGCTGTCATTTTTACCCGGCTGACTGTCAAGTCACCCGGGTTATGTAGATCGCGCGTTTCTATGTATGTGGGTGGGTTCGTTCGTTCGTTCGTATGTAAGTAATATTCTTTATTACCACGTTTCTCCTAAACGGCTGGATGGATTTTGATGAATGAGGTATCGTTAGAATCGTCTCCATCTCGATTGTGCTCTAGGATACTTTTTATTTCGATAAATCAAATAGTGCGGCTAAAAAATGCAACAATGTGTGAATTTTCAAAATGAAAATCACGCTATCATATCAAAATCCATGTCAAAATCAAGAAATTGGTGGACTGATATCAAATATAATTTTTTTTTAAATCTAACATGACATCTTCGAAGACTAAATCGAGTCTCAAAATTTTTGAAAATCTATTTTTCGCCCTAAATAGAATTGCTAACCAAAACGCATACTAACACTTTCTATTTAGGCACACGCAACGTTTAGAGCAAACTGCATCGAAATTGGTTCAGCCATTTAGGAGATATCTCACATTTAAGAAATAACTTACGCATTTAATTTAGGTACTCACAGAGCCATCTGTGTGTCAACTGTGACAACAACGTTTAGGAAAATGCGCACGGCATCGAACCCTAGATACCTACATAATAATAAAATTGTAATTTAATTTTGTTTTGTGATTGATAAGATAATGCTGTTTCCAACTTTTCAGTTCAGCCGGGTTTTTTTATTTTTGAATAAATTGCTTGTTTAATTAAGTAGTTCTGTTTATGAAAAGTAAAAGTCTGGGACCCACTATGAGGAGTAGTCTTTTTTAAACTTTCGCGATCATTACGTATTATTCATATTGAAAATTATATGGACACGGGATTTTATTGCGTAATTTACCTTATTTATATATCCCGACGTTTCGGCTAGGTTACAACAGCCTACGCGATCGTTTTGACAGTTTGAGACCAATTTTAGGTTTGAGACAAGTTAGACAATCAGCCTGCTGGTAGGAACTAGTTTTGTCATCTCAAATATTAACTTGACAAATTGCACAATAGTGTGGGTCAAAAATTCTTTTTTTCGATTTTTAACTTCTAATAGCGATAAAAAGTGGCTAAATATGGTTGAAATGAGACGTGCAAAATATGGTTGCTTTATAATAATGTTAACTGCCTCCGAATTTAATTTGAAAATTCAAAAAATCTTGAAATTGGTGTTGAATTCATGAACTGATAAAAGTACTATGCAGGTAGTTTTTGGTTACAGTTTTGCCTTGAAACATAAGATAGTATTATATTTTTACTTATTAATTAACATTATTTACCATTTTCTTAGGAAAAGTGAGATTTTGAGAGTTTGCAATCTCGAGCTTTTGTCGCAAAAGTGACGTGGTACGTTTGAAGTTCGAAGATTACTTTTTAACAATGGAAATGTCTAAAAAGTGTTTTTTTTAATTGATTTTTAATTGTTTTTAATTATATTTTATAAGTATATAATTATAAGTTTTTAATTGATGATAATAGCGATAATAAAGATAATTTAATACCAAGTAACAACGGTATTCTTAAACATTATGAAGAATTGAGGTGCCAATGGGAATTCGAAAAAGACTTACAAAAAGAACCAACTTGCATTGAGATATTGCATAATTTTTATTGATTGAATAAAAAATAATAGACAAAAGGACTTATTATGATAAATTCAGATAAAAGGGTGTTACGAATGCTTAAAGTACATCATTTGAAGTCTAAAAACCTACTAAAGTCCTTGCCTAAAACTTCACCAAAACATTACAGATTTCAAGAATAGCAGGAAAGCTCTTTTCGACATTTCTAGCTGAAAAAGCATAGATTAGAATGAGGGCAGGAGGCCTGACGATCTCAATGTACCTAAAAATTAACACAATTGATGAAATATCAATTCAAAAAATGATAAAAGGAACATCCATGATGCTACCACCAAAATACAATAGAAATACTTCTTGCCTGTATTTCAATGGAGTTTTTCGTGATTTTCACCAGGTAAAATGCCTCATGCTCGTTGGTTCACACAAACAAGTTGCATTTTTTTTTATTTATTCATCCACAGAAGCTCCTTCAATAAATCTGGTGATTCTAGCAACGAAAGATTTAAAAGTTTTGGTTCACTATTAAGATCCACGCTACCTGCAATGAAAGACCGCAATACATGCAAAAGATAATTGCCACATCAAGATAATAATCAATAGAATTCAAAGGAATAAAAGATTTTGTCATATTTAGCCTGTATTTTGCTCATCCTGATAAGTTTTTGCTACCTAGCAATGTTGTCTAATCTACAAAAAAACATTAGAAAGTTTACCGCTCGTTGAATTCTGAAAGAATGTTTCATTTCTCGCACAAAACTAAGATTTCTCAAGTTCCTGAACAATTTTAAATGCATATTCTTATGTTACCACTAACATTACTGTGAACGGTGAAACGATGCAATATGTCCATGAGTACATCTACCTAGGCCAAGTAGTTTCCCTCCAGGCAGGCAGGCAAGACAAAGAAATTTTGAGACGCACTGAGAGCGCCTGGAGGAGCTACTGGTCGATGAAAGAGCTCATGAAAGGAGACCTTTCCATGAAATTAAAGCGCAAACTCATGGATATGTGCATCCTTCCCGTTCTTACTTACGGCTCCCAAACTTGGTCTTTGACTGGCATCCAAAAATCCAAACTCAAGGTTTGCCAAAGGGCGATGGAGCGTAGTATCCTAGGAGTTAAGAGGACCGACCGCGTCCGAAACACAATACTGCGCTCTAAGACCAAAATCGCCGACGTAGGGGAGAAAGCCGCGAAACTGAAATGGGACTGGGCTGGGCACGTTTGCCGTATGCCGGGAGACCTGTGGGCCAAGATTGCCACTACGTGGAGCCCTGACACAGTGACCCGGCAGCGCGGCAGACCACGAATGCGATGGCGGGACGAACTAGACGCCTATGAGAGGGACTGGCAGACGAAGGCACTGGAGCGTAGAGACTGGCGAAAGTGGGGGGAGGCCTTTGCCCAACAGTGGGACAGTATGGGCTAGCAGAATCAGAATTCTTATGTTGATCTGATTTATTAGTGACTAAATGCTACCGAACCATCGATTCAAAGGTGCAAAATGACGAAAACTTACAAACTTTTGCTGTACAAGTGGGCGAAGGCGAACTGCCTCTGCTTCGCATGCCATGTCATTGTAAGGTGTGGAAAGAGCTATTACGACTTTGGTGGAAGCATCCAACACTTTAAACACCAAATTTGAGAGAAAAGGACTTATAATCGGTTCAGCTAAAGTCACGCAAACATATGCGCACATTTTACAGTAAAGAAGGATTTTGCTATTCTTTGAAGACCTAACCTGCATTTTTTAGATAAGTAACTAAGTAATTTATAATTAAGTATACAAATATGACTTCTTGTATCGTGGTTTGTTCCAAAATAAACCATACACAAGTATATTTTCATAGTTTTCAGCAGGATTTTCCAAAGACCTTTTTTGTAATTTTTTAAAAGTTTAACTTCGATTCGGAGGCAGAAGATGATTTTCAATCCGTTTCATATTTTTCAGGTGGATTATTGACGTAATATGGCACCTTTTTATCACTATTAGAAACTGAAAAAAAAAATTTTTTTTTCTCCATACAAGAGTGACCCACCCTATTGCACAACTAGCTCAGATAACTAGTCTTCGTAGATCTAGTTAAAGTCTGAAGGAAAACATGGAATAAACAGTATAGTTGAACAGTTGATCAAATTATCTCCTATTATTACATACATACATACATAAACTCACGCCTGTTTCCCATCATAAGCTCGTGGATGGCTAACTCTAGTGACGGATTTTAGGCCGCCTGAAGGCCTCCGTCATGGCTTAACTACCTAAAAGCCGTGACCAACATCAATGTGCCCTCCGAAGGTAAGCGCTGTTGCGAAAACCACTTTTTCATTTCTCATACACGGAAAGTACGCTTGAAGTTACCTGAACAGAGGGATGAAAGTAGTACTTTTCCGCCCTGGGAAGCAATTTTCCCTGCTGTCAAATTAAAAAAAAATCATTCTATTTTGACATTTCTATTGAGTCATGTTGAAACTTTTTACACAGCAAAAGTAATAGGTATTTGCCATTTCTATTTTACCTTTTTATTGAGAATTGCTGTAAAAAATATTTTCAACAATTTATTACATGAGTATTGTTATTAATAATTACTTTTCACTAAATTATTATTATTTAAACAAGATTTTGAGCTTGAAATATTTACCATCTTCAATGACAAAAAATACTGGCTGAAAAAAAAGGTGGGCGCCTTTTTTGTTTTTTTTTTCAGTGGCAAGCTACCAGCCAGTATTTTTTTAAAGCACCAATTCGATTTTTATCTGTTTTGTCGATCGAGAGCAGAGATTTTTATAAAATGAGCTAATCAGGTTTTTATTTCCTTTCCTAATATTCGAAATGAAAAGCAGAGTGTTTACCTCGGGTGAAATACCTATTACGGCACTCGAACTATTAGCGCCCTCGCTACGCTCAGGCGCCAAACCATCTCGTGCCGCAATAGGTGACTTTCAACCCTCGTGCAACAATCTACTATTTCTATCTCTCTAGCAATTTATAGATTCCATTTTCAAACCAATTCTCATCTCTAGAGGCCAGAAACTAATCAAGTAGGTAATTTTTTTAAACGTATTTCCAACTAGGCAATGATGTTATACCCTAGATAATAATGTTACGTTCATTCGTTTATACGTTCGTGATATACCTACTAATCGATATACAGTGCTCACTATTTTGACAAGATCCTGAATAGTACATAGTAAGTACCTACATAATATTACTAGCGGACGCCCGCGGCTTCGCCCGCGTGAACTACTACTTTCTTATCCCACGGAAAACATTCATTTTTTCGGGATAAAAGCATAAGTCACTCTCCAGCCCTCCAACTATCTCCACACAAAAAACCACTTCAATCCGTCTCTCTGTTTTGACGTGAATGCAGGACAAACAAACAAACAAACAAACACACTTTCACATTTATAATATGGGTATTGGGATGGATATGAGTATTAAGGCTGATTTTCGTCTCACGCTCACCGTCAGCGCTGATAGGCGAGTGATCAGTATTACAATGAAATAAGGATACTGATTATTTAGCAGAAATGGCTACGCTGATTGCTCTCGTCAGTGCTGGACAATCAGTATCCTTATTTCATTGTAATAAAGATCACTCGCCTATAAGCGCTCACGGTGAGCGTAAGACTATTACATAGATTAGCGTAGAAAGAAAAGGGACAAATCCAGCTGTATAAGTTCCACTGTAACTAGCATGCTAACAAACCTTGTTAGGCAGATTTAAAGTTGTTTCATTATAGCAAAACGGAAATTATTTTAAATGAGCGCGAAATATTTGTGGCCCTATTAACATAATCCGGTAACGGGTAGGGGTAGGCAGGGGGTGGTTTTGTAACTTTGAGTGTAAGCTTTGGTTACTGAAAGACTATGGACGCTGTAAAGCGGCCGTAATGAAGTACCTACTTATTTATCTGGTTCAAGATTTTTATCTTTACTTACCATTTTTCTATTATAAAGAGGTAAACGTTTATTTGTGTAGGAGGTAATCTCCGAAACTACTCATCCGACTCCAAAACTTATTTCACTGTATTTAGATTGATTTTTCAGGATGAACATAGGCTATTTGTTATGTAGGTATCTTGCGGGAAACGTAGCGGGCGGGAGCTAGTTCTTTAAAAGAATAACTGCAATTACATGAGAAAAACATGTAGAGTAATCGTACAGTTATATAAAATATTGAAAACTAATTTAAAATCTAGCACTGTTAAAAACTAAATGACGGTGGTAGGTACTAATGATACAGTCGTACTAATTCTGTTTTGATTTTTCTTTCTGTACTTAGTTGCATTTTGTAATAGGTGGTAGGTACTTAGTGTTTTATTTTATGAAATGTATGCCACCGCTTAACTTAAAACAGGATTAAAGTGAGTATCCACGTACGTTATTAATTTTAAGTACCAACTGAAGTTTAGAAAGGATAATGTTACAAAAAAGTATATCTGTAGTCTGTACACTGTAGTCCCCATATACCTAATACAAACTCTGCTTACTTTGGGACTAGAATATATAATAATACTTCGTATATAATGACCACTGTCCCCCCACCCCCCCACCAATCGAGGCTTCCTCACCGCGCGAGCGAATTTGAGCTGGCGAGGGGCTGACTTTGAGCTAGGGACACGCCACGCGCGCAGACGCGATGACGAGACCGAGACCGCAGTGTACAGTAATTATTCATACGGTGACAACCTTACTTCACGCACACAAATGCGCGTGTACAAAAATGACATTGTCTGTGTAAATAGGTAGTTAGACGCCGCTTTTGCATAGAGATTTCGACGAGTGTCCGGGGTGTGCTTTGGGGCTAAATGATGCTGTGTGAAATGACCATCATTATTTAAGTACCTACCTATTTATTTTACGTCGTTAAAGTATTTTAAGGTTTTCATTTTTACCTCACATGGGCATGCTAGTTTTAGAAACTAACGCAAATAATGACCACACATGTTATGACAGCAAACGTCAGTATAATGTCTACGTCAACACTACAACATTTGATTATTTTCGCAACTTCTTCAGACAAAACTACTCTTTAAACTCCAAAAGATAGAACACATTTTATTTGCATATTTTTGAAGTATGATTTATGACAACATTAAAACTAACTATGCAACATGAACTTTATTGCATTGATTATAAAGTTGAATGTAACTTGATGAAGGTTAATAAGATTTTCGACATTTTAACGTGAATGACATGCATTGACAGGCGATTCAGTTTAATTGAAGTTTTTGTGTTGAGTGTAAGTACTGTGTTACGTATTGAAATGATAAGAGGTTTTTAAGTCAAACTACCTACATACAAAGCGTGTGGAATCTATCAAGTTAATTTTGTAACATTATTTTAATTTCAATCCTGATTTTAATTTTAAATATCTGGGCGACCGAGCTCTGCTCAAGTGCAAATAGAAAAAAAATTAAAAAAATAGAACACAAAATAAACTTACATTGGCTAAGATTCGAACTCGCGGCCTTCGGTTGAAAGGCGGACACCCGACCACTCAGCCACTTTAGTCTCAACAAGTGACGTGAAATTATGAACCAAATTGCATGGGTAAATCTTTTTGACCAAAATCGGTCTCAAACTATCAAATTATGATAGTTCTGTGACCACGCAAGTAGCTCTGTCACTCTCATCTCAATGAGACCAAACGCGACAAAAGATACCTACGCGATAGTTTGAAACTAATTTGAGGTTTGAAATATGTTAGACAATAAGCCTGCTGTGAGAATATCTACAGCTTTATCGCTTTACGTCAATATTTATGTGACATTTGGACGCGGGTCATCAAGACATCACGGTTTTTGTAAAGTAAAACGCGCGACGTCTAAAGGGTCCGACCCAGGGCAAAAATTGAAGTTTTCCACCAATTCCAACCCCACTTAAAAGCACGGTTCAGCGTCATAATTACATCAACTACAAAACGCAGTACTTAGACGTTCTTAACCTACATTTGAGCTTAAGCCGCTTTTAAGCTCTACAGCGAAAGGGTCGTCATAATAGTTGATTCGTTCTAAAAATAGACGATGCATAATGGAGAGGAAGGGAAAAAGGAGGATTTGTAGTTGATTTTGAAATTGGTAGGTTTTTGAGGTACAAAAACTATATAGGTAAGTATACTTTTTGTATTCAGAATTAGATATAAACCATCTACTGAAAGGAACCCTAACACAATGGTTAGAATCACATGATTATTTTGGAACGGAGGAACTTCTTAAATAAGCCATACATCCTCATACACACACACTTACTAAAACACACACAAAATACACACATTGTAATGTGTACACTTATTAGAAGCAAAAATTAGATTTTAGTTTTTCTTTTCACTTTAACTACCTACTTACCCATTGTTTATTTGTAAAACTACTAGTAGCTTCATCTGGGAGAGAACTGTTTCCTGGGACATAGCTCACACTTTTCAGGAGACAGGGCTTCATTTTATATTTGTAAGTACTATTTTGGGTCAAATAAATATTTACTAAAACTATTTTCTATTTCTATTATAAATTATGTACCTATTTTATTAATGTGTGATCTCCTTGACAAATAGGATTCCGTGCTATTCTATTCTATTCTTATGTGCTACTACGTAGTATGTATATTCTAGACATAGTAGACAAAATAATATCAAAAAAAACTTCTCACTAATATTCTCCTACCCTATTTTATTAGTTAACATTAATATCTCTTAAACTAACGTATAAAATTAGCGTCGCCGATTTTATGACGTCATTATCTTCTTCACCCTTGGCCAATTAATTAGGGTTAGCTCCGGCTATAACTTAAGTGGATGAAGATTAATACTTTCAATATATTATCGGTATTAAAGGATTTCATAGCTTGTAAGAAAATCTCTAGCACAATAATTTTAGATTTATAGTCGACCAGCAAAAAATAATAGGGCGTTCTTTCATATTCTTTCTTAGCTTCTTTATTTTCAAAATTTTCTCTTATGTGCACCACCTAAATAGGGTAGTTTAGGGTTCCGAAGTTCTGATGTTTTGGATTGAATAAAAAATAATCAATTTATTTTTCAAATGGAGGCAACTGCTTTGAACAATTATTATCAAAATCTACAAAGTATTTAAACAGCTTCCGTATACTCTTCCATTCATGCCGATCTGAAGCTTTTGTTCTCCAGGTTACAATGCCGTCATTTCACACGATCATCATCTCTTTCATGGAAACAGTCTTCTAATACCCCGAAAATCAAAAAGTATGAATAAAAAATGAATAAATTGCTGAACGTTTCACACAGTATCATCCAGCCCCAAATTAAGAAGAGCTTGTGTTATGGGAACTCTATGACTGATATACCTACTTTTTTGTTAATACATACCTAATTTAGTCATAGACAACACCCACAACCGTGATATTTGTAGATCATACGAACATCGCAGCGGCAATCGAACCCGCAGCCTTCTGTGTTTCAGGCGAGCCTTTGCCCACCACGCCACAGAGGTCGTCAAGTATAACTGATATGAAGCAATTTTTTTTTAACTTTGACGACTTTAGCGCGATGTGAATGACGCAAGCTAAAACATTCGTAAAGGTGAACCACACCGACCACTCAGCGGCACTCATCAAAAGAAACAAAATTAAATTAAACATTCAGGTAGTAATCAAACCCTTGTAAAAGAATCAAAGGAATCTTTAATTAGAACACGATCTAAATTCAAATGAAGTCTCAGATTAATTAAATTCGATATTGTTATTCGCGATACGGCGTTGATATTTGCATGAGGTTGATAGGAAAATCGTAATTTTTTATTAAGCTCTAGCTAGCAGATAAATAAAAATTTACGTGGATTTTAGTTCCGATAAAAAAACTGAAAGATTTTCTAAACCCATTCCAAGTTGAATTTAAAAACTTGTTTCAATCGTTAATGATGTTTGAAGAACTTTTGCGATTTGACGACATTGTAAAGTGGATAATATTAATAATTAAACCTTCAGTGTTTATCATAGATATTCTGTTAATCATTAATAGGTACCGTATTTTCAATACAAGTTTTTAAAATGGATTTTGGAAACCGAAAGAAGTATGTAACTTTCTGTACTGACTATGACAGTCTGATAGTGCAATTGAAGAATAAATAACAGATGTATAGGATAGCCTAAATCATATACTATAAACAAACTGCTATCACCATTTACTACTGCATACAATGTATGAATCAAAAACAAAGATGGTGCAAGTTCAATCGGTTAGCCTTGACATTATAGTTATACAGAAGAATTTCACACGTAAAAATATCGTCGATGTAGATGCCGATGCCATTGTTTCATTTCAACACCTTGAGGTCACGTCTCAAACTATGCACGAGGAATGACCGTACCGGGAGACCCTTCCACTTACCCAGATGAAGATTCTCCGAATGAATCTAAACTCTTTAAGCATCTAAATTGACGATATTTTTGCATGAGTTATTGTCTATCTCGTTCAAGCAATTTTTCGTTGCGTGTATGACGTTCATTACAAATCCGTATTTTGCTCACACAAAAAACAGTCTCTATAATGATCTATTCTGAGAACCATAGAACCGTCATTATCACATCCGGATGACACATCGATTGTTGACCTTGTTTTTCAATGTATGACCGGCATAGTGCTTAAAATAATTTGTGATGTTGTCAATTATGTTTAGAACAATAGAGAGCTGTCGAAACTTAATTGCATACGTCCCTTACTTTAACAACACTCTAAGTGCTCCGAAGTTCATGTGTAGGCTTGTAAAGATACGGTACCTGTAATCAATAGAAAACAATTTCTCATATAACTTTATGTTGTAGATATTTAGTGAGACTAGTAAAAAGTTTTCCGAAGATTTTGTACTCCTATACGGATAGTGTCAATTCTTTTGAATGCCTCTTGGTCTCAAACGTGTCCGCAATTAATGGCATACTGTGAGCATTTAAATAATTAAAAACAAAAATGCTCTAAGTTTAGTGAACTGTTTTAGAGGAAATCAACGCTATTCACAATACCCAATTAAAAGCCATGACACAAAAAAGCTCGTCTACAAACAAGAGAAAACTTCGCCACATTCTAAGCCACCCAGAGTGCACTTAAAATAAGCTATTTAATATAACTTTTGCAACCCTTCGGAAACTGCATTTACGTAGAAAACAATACTTTTTATAATCAGTCTGTTATGAATGATATAAAGTAAAATACTGTCTTTAATGATCATGACTGTATTTCCAAGGTGCGGTAGACATTATTTTAGATTTTTAGGTATTTTAGATCCTTTGAAGATGACTCTGTTAAGGTGTAAATGGTTAAATCCTTTTTGAAAAAAAAAATGATTGTTGTGATGTTTTTTAGTTATTATTATTTGTCATTTTCAATCTACACAAAATATAGAAAAGAATTTATAAACAATTTTTTTTTTTCATTTATGTTAAATACTAAGTATAAGAAAATTAAAGTTTTTAAGGAGATATTTTTGAACATGACAAATTGCTTACCCATTTTTTGATAATGTTTTAAAGATATTTTGTTTAAAAAGGTAAAGTAGTTTTTCAGCGCCGAAAACCTGTTTTCTGCATGATTTAATCCCACTTTTCCCACCCCTTGTAATGGTGCAGCTTCAATATTAAATTTAATGTCCATTATTTGAAGCCTTTGTTAGTGAAAATTGCATTTTCTGGAAAATATTATATTGTAAGATGAACTTGAGAGATCTTGAGGGAAAAATCTTTTTAAGAGGTATTTGTTAGCGTCTTATTTTTTCTTGATTATTATCATTATAAGCTGTTATACGTTTACTAGAGAAATCTTTTCTATTGAATAGAATAACAAAGAGTTTTATTTAATTATAGTAGTATTTATCACGTCTGTAAGAGCTAGTCGAGTCTGGACTTGAGTCTGGTAATGAAGTTTTTAAACAAAATGATAATGATAATGATAATGATAGCCTTTATTAACAATCTGAAAGTACAATGCATCTTAATTCTACTTAATGTTACTAAATCTAATTTCTTAATAAACTGTATTTCCTATTCGACACCGGTTTCGTGATTGTCTTGCTTTCCAGCATAGGCCTCCCCAAGTGTTCTCCACAAAGATCTGTCTCTTGCTTTTCTCGTCCAAGTCGTTCCCGCCACCTTTCTTATATCATCTTCCCATCTTCGATGTTGTATGTCTTGTATGTCTTGTGTTGTTTTAAACAAAATGCTTTAACTAAATGGGAGACTGCTTAAAACTGAAACTGCGCAGATTGTGGCTAGTAAAATAATTTAGATATGACGAAAGCCTCTATCAGTTAATACATTCTGTCACGTCAGCCTTTATATCAACTTCATTATTATAAAAATCGGACTAATTTTGTATCCACATCATCATTAGTCATTGCTATCGTCATTTTAGCTCCTACGTATATCGTGTCTTATTTTTTTTTTTCGTTACCTTGCTAGTCTCATTTAGTAATTGCCAGCTACGCTAACATTATGTTTATTAATTAGTATATTAATAAGTTTATCATCTGTGCCATTTACCACAGCTTTCCATAAATCACAGACCTATGACCACGAGAGAACAATCTTCATTATCTCACTAAGTTTAGGCACTGTCTCGCCATCTGTTAGCCGAAGTTTGAGACACGGATGAACAACTTCTTGAATCAAATCACCTAGGGCTGAGATAAGAGTAATTTATTAGCCCCTCTTTGATAAAACTTTAGCTCATTGAGAGTTGGAGTAGTAAACTTGAGATGTCAGTTCAAGTAAGTTGGATATTTTTTTAGTCTTTTAAGGACTGTGAAGAAAGTTGAGAGTTGTACTGTCAAGTTGATGTTTTCCTAATGGTACCACTTCACGTTGACTTGGCTTAGTATCTTAGTTCATAAAGAATTGTTTTTCGGAATAAAGATATTTAGAATTTTTAATTTTTTTCGAACCTCTGTCGATATCATTAGTAAGTATTATGTATTTTCACTAATAAGCTCATAACCTATGCAAACCTACTTCTTATCGTATCGAAGAAGAGTCGACACGGTTCTATCTTAAGTTTGCACACTTTCAACTTTTTAATTTTGTGATCTACTAAAATTTATCTATTAGCTTTCTACAATGTTATAAGGCAAGAGTTTAGTTTGCATCCTGTGACTTACAAAATATAGACATGTGCCTTTATATTTGTCACATTTTGAAGAAGATGGCGTTGTGAAAGTTTTCCTTCAACTTGCGAGGTTCATGTTAATTTACATAATTTGTTATACTTATTCAGAAGCGAAAAGCCCTTTGATATACGGCTAGGATTTAAACTTACGACCTTTGAAAAATTTAAAACAACTCACAGCTTGTACATAAAGTTCAATTTGAGTAATCAAAGCAATAACACAGTTTATAAACACACATTGTTCGCAGATACAATTAGGAATAGAACTAATTTCTGAGAATGGAAGACTTAATATCTTCAGAACAACGTTTGAACTTAATATTTATTGATACAGTCTATTTACACTCGGAATTTAGTTCCCTACACCTTACTCGGTTACATAACGTGTGGCGGGTTTCCAAGATTCTAATTCAAACACTTATCTTCAAAATTAATGGCTCAAATATTCATACACAATTTTATGCAAAATTTTATCTCCATATCTCCGCATTCGTTTATTACATGGTCGTTAGGTTATCGTCTACCATTTCTAGTTGTTTAAAATGTTTCATGAATTTTTATTGTAATTTAATTCACCAAATTGTCTCTCGGTGTTTGTTTGTGTTTGACGATTATGATCAGTGTTTGGTTTATATTTTATGGTTTTAGATGTTTTTATTGGGTGCTTCTTTTTTAAACTTTCTGATATTCGTTTTGTATTGTTTTTTATTATTTTTATAATAACGAATGCTCATTTGAAGTGTGATTCTACTTGATAAGAATTAATCAATAAATATAATAGAATAAAATATCGCTTATTTGACACAAACAAAACAAATTACAGTATTGTACACATGAGGAAAATTACAAAACAGAATAATAACGAAAAAAGATCTAAAAAAAATTACTAAAAATTACCAATATAACAATGTCAAAATGCATACGCGTTTTAAACAATTATTTTATTGTTATCATTATCACTATGATAATATTTTCAAATTTTCTTGGAAATAATATACTTTCTGCCTGTGTTTTGGGCGTGAACATTGCAAATGTTTTGTCGGTAAGTATAATAATTTATAAAAGTATAAAATAAAACTTTTGCAACCTTGCTGGAATTTTGAACAAAGACAAATACGATTTTTTCCTGTAAACTTCCAACTCCCATATAACTCAAACCATTTCAAGACGTACCTAAATATTTACTCGGAGTTTTAATATTTACCTTGCAATCTAGACGAGTTTGAGGGATCCTTAGTCCCAAAATCGAACCCTTCGGGCTTCAGGGGTCCCTTCGCAAACAAACTCACGGAAGATCCCGATTTGACAGTTGGATTTCCGCTTGCCGATTTTGGCCGTCAGCAAATTTCTGGTAATCCTATCTTTAGACTGACCAATAAGTGCCAATTCAGACGTACCACAACCACACAACACCGACAACCACACCACAACGACGCGACGTGGTCGGGCGTATATTTGTATTGAAAATGAATTTCCAATTCACACGTACCACATTTTGTCGTTGTTATCGACCACCTGTGTAATACGACCACATCGCAACCACATCGCAACCACATCGCGACGACATGACGTCATCAACAGCGCGCGCCTAGCTGGCGCCTGCCACATTGACATTTTGTCGGTACCACAACGCAATTGCAAAAAGTCGCTGCGACACAATTCACACGCAACCACAGCTGGGCCACATTTTGTCGCTGCGACGTGGTGTGGTAATCGTACGTGTGAATTGACGCTAATTCGATTCACGATGTGACAGCTAGCTAATGTCAAAGTAGTATTAATAGCTGTTCTGTAGTCACAGTTCAAAATGATGTTGCTAGACCCAAATTAGTGTTGACAATATTCAAAATAATTTATTTAGAACAAAAACATGCGTTACTTATTATAATCAGTAACGTGTAGTGGGATTATTATTATGAATCTTGTGTATGCAGTGGGACTGCTGGGCAAAAACCTCCCCTCATTCCCTCCATACATCACGGTCTTGAGCTGTAGTAGTCCACTCGGGCAAGAATTGATCCAGCTCATCCCGCCATCTCCGCCATCTCGCGTTAGTGATTATCTGCATAAAAGCCAAGATTTAGCTACAATGTCAAGAGGTCACCCGACATATCGTGACGAGAGCATTCAGTCAACGTCTTAACTCAAAAATCGATTTTATGATGACCGTCTTATGAATCACTTTTCCATGTATAAAATATAAAACCAGTGCTTAGTCGTGAGTCTTACTACAATTTTCCGTGTAGTTATTGTTACTTTCTGTGAACGATTTTCCAATTAATGACTTCCTGGTAGTAATAACTCAGTAAAAGGTAAGTACTTACTTCATGACTCTTTATAATAATATTATCTGGGTTACCGAGCTCTGCTTGGGTGCAAATAGAGGATAAAATAATAAAGAAAAAAGAAAAAGAACCAAAAAAAACTTTCATTGGCTGTGATTCGAACTCGCAGCCTTCGGCTGGAGGGTGGACGACACCCTACCACTTAGCTAATCTAGTATCAACAAATTTTGTGAAATTACGAACCACATTGCACTGGTTGGCCTGTAGTACCGCAAATTTCATCGAAATCGTTAGAGCCGTTTTCAAGAACGTGAGTACAAACAAACATACAAACAAATATTGCTCCTTTAATAGAATAGGGTATGATTTTCTCTTTTGTTACCCGCTTGTAGTTGTTACTATTCGAAGCTTATGAAATTTTGGAATAGCTTTCAGAGTTCATTCAAAACGAGAATTATGTATTTAATCATTTGTTATTTAGCTTTTAATACAAACGTAGGTACCTATTTAACTCAAATCTACGTCCCGTTAGACTTCCCACAAGAAGTAATTAGTGCGCCAAATGCCACGCTGACAAAGCTAAAGACAATTACCAATTGACGATTCATAGTAATCCTAGTCAGCAATAAGAACATTAGGGTCACTTTGAGTAGTCTTAAAAATGAGTCATCATCATCATTGGCCTTTGGTCATCTGTTACAGATGATTTGGGTGGCGTCATGTTACAGAACAGTTATTTGAACATTTTCGTTCGTGGCTAAAGAGGCCTATGCGGGAGTGGCAGCCTCGACCACATTTTCTACAGGAAAAGGACCCTGAAGACGTTACAGGGTCAACATCTACGTTAATTAAAATTAATTAAAGTTTTCAATGTATGTGTATTGCAGGAATAATATATATACATTTTATATTTTAATTTTAATTTACTATTAATGATAGTGTTTTTTTTTTGTTTAATGATAGTAATATGGATTGATACTCTCTCTCTCTGTAGTCGGCCCCTAATGACTGAGGATCGTGGTCATCATCGGGTGGTCTGCATCTAGATTGGATGATCCGTCTCCATTGGCTGATTCCTTGAATCCTCCTCGGCTGATTCCTTGGAATGATCCATGGATTGATACAATCTAAAATCATCATCATCATCTCCTTGCCCTTATCCCACTAGGTGGGGTCGGCACAACATGTTCTCCTCTTCCATTCCCTCCTATCACTCGTCATCTCAGTAGTCACTCCTTTCACACGCATGTCCTCTCTCACACAATCCATCCATCTTTTCTTTGGCCGTCCAAATACAATCTGAAATAAAGACAATAATAATTCATGATCGTTGGCGACCAGGTAGTTTCATAAAGATTGGATAAGCGGTTCTTTAGTTAGAACATAAAAGTGAAACATACAAACATACAAATCAAAATCGCCTAACATGCCACTAAGATCTTGGCTCGCTCGATCGATAAATAAAGCACTTAACTTCCTAGAGATTATAGTTCCTTTTAGCATGAACTTGTTTCCACTAACAAATGGAATATTCTCTTCGGAGAGCAGCGTGGTGGTTAGGTACGGAATGGGTTATTTACCGAAGAAATAAGATCCATTTTCGCACAAACTAGTTTTTACTACAAATGGAATATTCCCTAATAACCTAACAACCAGAAAGCCCGTCACAGACGTAGCTTTAATAATATTAATAATGCTGAGCTATATATTTTATCACAGCAAGCCACCACACACGCAATTTGGTTACGTAGTATAAATATATAAGTGTTATAGCTCCTTCTGAGGTCGCTCAAAGATTACTAAGGAAAATATATCGTAATTATGTCTTGATAATATAATATTAAGTTTAGCTAAATTTGTGACGGGTTTTAACGAATTCCTTATTGAATAACCTCCATCTATTGTATTAATTGACACCGGCAAAAGTGTTCATAAATAAAACAATGCAAAAAATGTTACTTTTACCTAACATCGACAATGAATAAACAAAGCACTTAATTTCTGTACACATAAGGTCCATTTTCACGTAAACTCGTACCTATGGAAAAATCCCAAATTATCTAAAAACCATGATAAACGGATTTTCTAAACATTAGTTTATTTAGTTCATTGACAATCGCTGACTTTGGCAAAAACATTCAACAAAAAATAATCTCACAAATTGTTTACTAACCATGACAAGATAGTCACTGGACCTATCCCGACGATGAATACACAAAGCACTTAATTTCCATAGATTTAAGGTTCCTTTTCACATGAACTTGTTTCCGCTGCAAATGGAAAAGTCCCAAATCCAGTGTAACTGTTCCCTAGGCTTGTCCCATTTGGTGCCCATTTGGGATCCACATCCGGCCCTCTAATTGCAAGCCCTACCGATTGAAAAGGGGTCCAATTTATAGAGGATAGGGATTTAGTATTTTCCGAATGTTTGTTGGTGTTTCCAATTATTTGCATGTTGGCTGAGCCTTTAGAGAATATATCTAGATAATTATAGCCTTCAAAACTTTCATGAGATGTATTATATAATAACAGACGGAAGTAATTCCCGTTAAGGCTGATTTTAGTCTCACGCTCACCGTCAGCGCTGATAGGCGAGTGATCTTTATTACAATGAAATAAGAATACTGATTGTTTAGCAGAAATGGCTATGCTGATTGCTCTCGTCAGTGCTGGACAATCAGTATGCTTATTTCATTGTCATAAAGATCACTCGCCTATCAGCGCTGACGGTGAGCGTGAGACTAAAATCAGCCTAAGAGAAGAAACTTTTCTGAGACGCGCATATTATGTGTTTCTCTACACAGATAAAACATTCAGTCGAGATAAATAAATAAATAATACTTAGGTAAATAAATATTGGTGGCTTTACAGAGCGCCATTAAAAGCCCCAGTTCTTCTAAACAACGTCAATCGTTCCTATTATCACTATCGCTGCGTTTTGTTTCGTTCTCCAAAATGAAAGCTTTTTGTCACCACAACAGAGTCGTTGGTCATTATTAGATTAAGGAAACAAAACTATAAAGTTGACGTTTTGCTTTGCTTAATTAAAAGGTTGTTAGAAGAATTGGGACCCGAGCAAAGCTTGTACTAATGGGAACCAGATAACTGATGGACACACACATACAGAACAAAAATGTTCTTCACTCGAATGTTTGTCCTGGGTGGGAACCGAACTCACGACCTACAGCACAGAAGGCAGAGCTACTACCAAAAGATTTTAGAGGCAAACGATTTTAAACATTGTCATTGTCAGTGACACAAAAATGGTGGAAGCAGTATCATTAAGTCTACTATAAGCTTAAAAAAATAGATTTTCTGATATCCAAAACCCTTTAAGGTCAAAGGGGTAGTCAAAGGCATGTCAAAATGTCAGCAACAAAAATCGACGAACGTTTTGAGTTTTAAATTTTTATATGTATATATCTCTACTGAACCCATTGAGTTATACTCAAAATTTTAGCTAATAGTAGATGCTTTGCCCTGCTCTATTACTAATTAAACAAAAGTTACCAATTTCTCACATTGCGTAAAAAAAAAGTGACTTGAAAAACTCGCTACGTCGCTAACCATACCGCTACCCCAACTAGTAATCAGCGAAAGCAAAACCAATTCTAACTCAAAGCCTCAAAAAGAGCATGTCTCGCCATAACACAAAGCAATAGTTAATTAGTGAAGTTCCACTATACAAACAGATGTCTAAACATCCTCTCTAATAACGTAACTCATATCCTCATATATCTACATATAAATTATTCCGTCTGGCCTGGCAATTTGGTTTTGTTACAGCTTAGAGAAGGTAACTGGTTCAGTCTTTGATAAATGTATTGAATACAGGGCGCATCACATCGCGAGGCGTGCGTCGCGAATGGTTCGTCACGTCACGTTTGATTCGGGATGTGTGGACATGTGTGCTCACTGTGAGCATTCGCTGCATACGATCGTTGCGAACGCCGCCTCAGTGCGAGCAGTGCGCTACGTGTAGACGGATGGATATTTTTTGCGTTGCACGTTCATGCTCTCCGTGAGTGGTTGTTTGCGTGCTCAGCTTAGCATTGTATCGTTCGGGACGCTTGCATAAATGTACAGGCGCGTACAGACATCGCGAGGCGTGCGTCGCGAATGGTTCGTCATCCTGAGGCATACGATGGTACATTTATGCATGCGTCTCGAACGACACATGCTCAAGCTGACCATGCAAACAACCACGCATGGATTGGATGAGCGCGCAACGCAACAAACATCGCCCGTCCACACGGAGTGCATGACTCGCAGTGAGGCTTCGCAACGATCGTACGCGGCGAATGCTCACAGTGAGCTCACAGATCCATACAGTCCGAGGCATGCGTGGCGAACCATTCGGTACGAACGCCTCGCGATATCTGTATCCAGCTTAAGAAAAACAACAAGTCACTGAATGTCACCTGGAATTTTTAAGGTAACTGCTTGTTACCGTTTTAAAAGCTTTAAGTACTTTCTATAAAAAAATGAAAGTCATGGAATGAGTGGTATATTCAAAATATGCGGGCAATATTCAACAAGACTGCTTAAAATCTCTTTGAAAAGTTTTAAAAGAAAGGTAATTCCACTCATGCTCTTTCACGACCAAGTGCCTTAGCAAAAGCTTTTACTTACGATGTGTCATCAATTTTTTTGTTTCGGTTTACATGCTCATTAACACAAGCTCTAAGTGTTAGCAGTTGTAATTATAGTAAGAGAGAGCTGAGTTTCACCGTGTCATGTGGAAATATGTGAAAACGAAATGAAATTATGAACACGACTGGATTCTCAAGGTGCGGTAGAGATATTCTTTCAGATCTTTAGGCATTTTTAGATCCTTTGAAGATATTATCTAAGGGTGTTGTCAATAAGGTAAATAATAAGGTATAATGATAATAAAGTAAAGTATGTTCAATGTCCATTGTCCATGTAATACATATTTGGTACATGTTGGATAACTCTTTTTAAGAGAAGGGCGCTAATGGTAGCCACGTTAATTACTATTAATATGATCGCTGTCAGTATCGTATAAACTCTAAAGTTCAATTTGTTATTGGTTCCAAATAAATATAAGTTTATTGATTGAAGGAGCTTTTCAATTTAAGCTACACTCAGACGTAGGGGTGGCGTGAATGGGGTAGGGGCCGCAATTGTCGATAAATACACGTTATTTTGCAATAATATGCGCTATGAATACCACGGAATAGGCAATAAAATATTTTCCAGTAAGATTTATTGTAGACAATGCAGATAGTTTTGGTGAAAATAAAAATCCTACACAAGTGCTGAATCTTTTGAATCAAAGGTATAAATTATACTGTAAAAGTATAGTCACAAAAACCGCCATAAAAGTTCTGCACTCTCACTACGGTTTCCTGTATTGTAGGTATTAAAAACTACGAAATAATGGCATCATAACAACTATATGGCAATATAAAATAAAAGTCTATTAGTTTGGGTTGTATGGAGCTAGAAAATCTAAAATATGTAAAGACCAGAGGCCATACCATGAACTCTTAGAGCAATAAAACAAGTTAAAAACAGTCCTACTACTTTAAAAATGACATTCGTTGTCATGTTTCAAGCTTGTTTTAATATTGCTCTAAGAGTTCATGGTACGGCTACAGCTATAAGTGCAAGGAATACTGAATTCATAAACTAAATCACACAATGGATACAGAATGCTTAAATAAAAGAACCAGAAAAACCGCTCCTTCTGGTCAAAAAATTCACCAACAAACTCAACAAAAAGCTAATTAATTACATAGACGAACGAGTTTCACTGAAAATAAATAAAAGATTCTAGTGGTTTCATTCTAACGGTGTATTGTAAGGACATCCGGTACTAAATCATCCGGGAAGAATACTTCTTGCGGACAAAATGTCCGTTTCAATTAGATACTCGTATTTATTTTATTTTTGGGGATGTTTTTTCAGCGTATTTCTTTCTGTCCTTGCTTCTTAGTAATTACCTTTCCTGTCCACTTGTGTTTACCTAATTAAATTGAAATGCGTGCCCATTAGACTGTTCTATGACAGGTATAATATTATTGACTTCTCTCTTTAATTCGGGAGTTTTTGTAAATAAAAAAACAGGCCTTTCCATTTTTACCAGACTGCGACGAAACCTAAAAATAGGGTTGTGTTTGTGATTTTTCAGTACCTAGTCGGTTTTTCAACTTATATAGTAGGCAACTTTGATTAGACAGTCAAAATAGCCAAAAAAGACAAAAGTAACTTCCCAGAGAAAATACTATTTCACAATACGTAAATTAACATAGACTATTGAAAGGTCCATTCTATTAGGTTCCCCAAATTTCCATAGCATGTATTGACCCAAACAATTCCCGACTACCCACATTTCAATAAAAAATCCCTTATGTCAGTAGATCCTAGCCTTTACAAGCGCGTCTGAGCATGTGTATGGTCTTGGCAAAAACTGAAATATTCCTGATAACATCATCTTTTATCACGTAAAGTGTCATGCTACCCATTCTTAGAGTATGGGGTTTTGTGGGCGCGGGACAAGCGAAGTGAACTAAGCGATTTAGCAATCCCATTAAATTTTTACTATTGGTACGAGCTGGGTATCTTGATAAATTAATTACCACCTATTTTACACGGAATGTTATTGGGCACTAAAAAAAAAAAGTACCTATTTAACTAATCAAACTTAATTCACTTAGTATCGCAGTCCAACCCCAGCCTTCGTGTCCGCTCAGTTGTTAAAACTAGACTGACTCTATGCGTGAAGCCACCGGTTTTTATATAAGCCGACCCAACGTAATCAAACATTCGAGAAGTCACTAACTTTACTCAATGTTCTCTCGCTTATGGATTGTTCTCGGAACCTCGCAATTATTCTAGAGATCCAACGAATGTTCAAGAGAGGTGTCTAACCATGTCGAAGCTTCTCAAAGTTTCAACAAACTTCGAGATTCTTGTAGTTCTCTAGAAGCTCTCTATAATAAAATAAATGAAATAAAAATCGTTTAATTCAGACAATTTTACAGTCCATAGAAACACACAAACCATATAGAAACAAACTTACCACAACCACATACAAGATAAATTATGTACTACCTAAATAATAACTGCCAGGCAGGTATGCACTCAGTATAATGCTCTTGGGTGTAGAATATTCTAGATACTTGGCGTAACATTATATACATCGGAGAATGTGACCATTTGTCATTCCAAACGTCAACATCTCCCAACACGCACCAATACGAGTCGTTGAGTGAAAATTTTGCGGAAAATGATAAATAAGGGTACTGACGAGCCCCGAATTTTGATGGCGACCCTTTTGTATGGATCTTGTTTCAATGTGGGCTTATCCATTGAATAGTGAGGACATTCGCGTTGTTATCTTGAATGGCAGAGCAAGGTATTATGGATAATGGAGATACAATAGACAGTATGGCACAGCTTGAAGGCCGCTTTGTTATGCCAAGACGACCGTTGTAATGGGGTCCGTTGGATAGAGTATTTATCGAGAAACATATGTTTATTACTTCAAATATGGGGGTTATAGTATGGAGAATGAAGACGGTTTTCACCAGGGACATTTATGTTTATTACTTCATATATAGCAGGTCAGAGATTAAATTTAACATCTTAGGGGATTTAGTCGTGAACTTAGTTTTTATTCATGTCTGAGTTACTTCTGAATACGTTAGATATAATATATCAGATCTAGGAAAACCAAATAATTTTGAGCAAATTATGCATGAGGAAAGTTTAGAAAGTATTCTCATTGAGTTGAAACATAGCATCCCATGAACCTTCTGAATTCCCATGGAATCCATGAGCAGATTGTCCTATGACAGCGGCGCTTTCCTGGGAGAGCACCGCAGAGGTGAGTGGGTGGTGAGTCTGCATTACTCTGCAAGTACTTAGGTAATCATGTATTTCAAACCCCAAAATAATATGTACGTAACATAATTATGTATCCGACACAATTACGTATAATGGTGTTCTGATCGCATTAATTAATTGTAGTTGAAACTCTTGTATTGTGATATACTACGAATGCATTGACTGATATTTGATGGGCAACAGAAGGGTACAGTACCCTATTAGTATCCTTATTCTAAAGGTCGTATCACTTCTAAGGGTTGAAACAAGAGCTAGTAATTAGTTTTCATTTTCAGTAGAGAAACTAGCTGCAAAATACAAAATTCTATTCAACGATGCCTATTTTAAGAGCTTTATGTGAATCAGTGTGGGTTATTTTAAGTTGCACTATTGATATTATTTACTAGTCACATAACAACATCTTATTGTAAACAACATAAGTGCAATAAATAATTTGACTTTGACTTTGACTTTGACTTTGTCACTTCGGCGCCCTGATTACGTGAGTTGCTATTGCAATATTAGCAATGCAACAGCAATCACTACGCAACCGGTCAAAAAATATCACTAAAAATCTTATTAAAGAAGGCAAGGACGCAATGATAAGACTTTTCATTTCCAATGAAATAATACCTAAGTGTGGTTTAACACTATAAAATAAAAAAAATCTCTTCAATATTTAAAAATAAACATATTTGGAACCTCGAGAGTGCCCAAAACTACTTGCTAAATACTGTTACCTTATCCTTCACGAAAATAATTTAAATTCTTTTAAGGTGCAAAAACTTTTAAGCCTTGATGTGTCTCCAAAAAACTGTCACCATCATTTGTTACTGTTTCTCAAAGCCTTCGAAGTAAAGCCATACTTTATATCTACAGACGTCGACAGGCCTCCGTCAAGGCTTAACGACTTTTAGCCGGGACCGACAATTTTACGAAGCACGGAAGTGCTCAGCTCGTACTGCCATTTGCGATCACCCATCCAAATTGTGATCGTGCACAACGCTGCTTAACTTCAACGATCAATCAAGAACGTCTCAGCAAGCTGCGCCACGAGCGCATCAGTAAAACAATAATGGCCGTCGTGATACGGACGACCATTGTTCAAAACCTTCCAAAGGTCTAAGAGCCTGAGGGCCGTAGGGCTCAGAGGTAGGTACATTGATAATGCCTCCTCCATTCAGAAGGGCTGTCGGGACCCGAAGATAACGAAGATTACCAGGCAGTAAGTCATGTCCTGTTGATAGAACAAGACTATAGATTTTGATAGGGTTAATAATTGGGTACAACTCGCTTTACTAAAACATGAATTCCCCATCACTTGCTGTTTATAGATATTTGATGTGTCATCATGTCAAAAGTCGTGGTTGAGGAACATCCGAGAGTGGACAAATATCGCTAGCGTCGAAGACTCTTTCGCTTGGCACAAGACCGAGAAAGGTTCAATGAGCTGACGGCTAACCTCCAGTAGTGGAGAGCCACCGCAAGAAGAAGAAGATGTGTCATCATCATCTCAGCCGTTGGACGTTCACAGTTAAACACCTTTCTTAAAATTTTCCATGTGTTACGGTTGGAAGCGGCCTGCATCCACCGCCGACTTGCAGTTTTTACAAGGTCGTTCCGTCCATCTTTTTTCGGTGGACGTCTAAAGCCTTGACCAAACCAAAGCGTTTAGCTAATGTCCGCGGTGGCGTGCAAGGTGGCGATCGGTTGTTGTTCAATCAGAGGACGCATCGTGACACCGATTGTCATCATCAGTTGTCATCATGCCACCTTGGACGCAACCGCGGACGTTAACTGAACGCTTTGGTTTGGTCAAAGCTTAACTTCAAATTTGATGTGAATTTCTGTATTTTTGCTCCTCATAATGGGATAAGGGCAGGGAGATGATGCCACACTGCACTATTTGTATTTGTAGCTGCCATTGGTTACCTACTAAATTTGTCAAGTAACGTTAGTAGTAAAACAAGTTTTTTTATTAATAACTAGCGGACGCCCGCGGCTTCGCCCGCGTGGATTACTATTTTTTATCCCACGGGAACCGTGCAATTTTTCGGAATAAAAAGTAGCTTATGTCCTATTCCCGGTTATTATCTATCATCATTCCCATCAAAATCGGTTTAGTAGTTATGGAGATACGTGGCAACAAACATTCACACACACACGGACTTTCGCCTTTATAATATTAGTAGGATTCAAATGTAAAACGAAGTAGGTAGTAATTTTTTTTTGAAAAATGTTGTATCAGGTAGATAAAAAATTATACGTCATTTACTAATGTATTTTTGTCAGGTTGTCAATAAAATATTTAACACCATTTTTTTTTTGTTTCAGATAAGCCGAATCAAATGTGAGTACCTATTTTATCAAAATCCATAAATATAAAAAAAAACTGATCGGAGATCCAAAGAAAGAACTATTTCGTTTCGACAGGCTAGTTTCTCAAAATCAATATTGATGAGTCGTAAAGGTTCAATAAAGCAAAATGTTGTTGTGGAAGTAAATTAATTTGCAATGCAACGTGTCAAAACATTTTTAAGTTTTAAATAACTATGAATTTACTAAGTACAGATTTATTTATAGATTCTAGAAACTTTGACAGATTGTTTTTATGGATTCCGTTCCTTCTCTTAGTTTCAAAATGTTTCTGTGGTCGTGATTGTTTTGTGTGGAGATAGTTGGAGGGCTGGAGAGTGACATAGGCTACTTTGTTTCCCGAAAAAATGCATGTTTCCCATGGGATAAAAAAGTAGTATCGCGGGCGAAGCCGCGGGCGTCAGCTAGTAAAGAATAAATGCATAACCCTTTGTAAGTCCCGAAATCCGTCATACAATAAATTGAATATTTCTCCACAAAACAGGTGTTTTTCAAGGGTGAAATCCTACAATAGTACGGATTACCATAGAAATTGCTGACATGGAGAATCAATGGACTTTTATTGAATTTTCGCACAAAATGTGCGGATCCGCTCAGCTATTTTACCTCTGTGTGGAATTGTTTTAAAGGCCCGAAAATTGGTTAGACACACTTTGTTGAAAGGACATGAGTAGCGGGAATTTTACAGTGATCTGAATTGCTTTCATTTTTGAGTCGTTTACATTTACATCATCTTTCTGCCCTTTTCCCACTTACGTAGGGTCGACACAACATGCATTCTTCTTCCATTTTCCTCTATCAGCCGTCATCTCATTCACCCCTTTCTTACTCATGTCAACTTTCACAGAATCCATCCGTCGTTTCTTTGGTCTACCTCTACATAACATCCATCCTCTTTCATTATCAAGCACTCTTCTCGTAACATCAGGCCGTTTACAAATTTACATTCAGAAAAAAAAAACACATCTGCAACCCTGAAGCGATGATCATTTACCACGCTCTTTACTACCAAATCCTTTTGCAAGATCTTGTAGAGATGTGTATGGGGGTAGTCAGAGGTACCTAATACATATTGACGACCTTGACGACCTTTGTGGCGCAATAGTCTTTAGGCGGCCTAAAAACTCCGTCACCAGAGTTGGTCACTAGCTCATACGAACTTACTTATCCTAATATAAAACAACTAAGTACCTCACGTTGTTCTTTTTACAGTTTAAGCTCGTGCACTAACATTCGTTATTATAGTGGTATTACGAGCTGAGCGCTTCCGTGCTTCGGAGTGCACGTTAAATGTCGGTCCCAGCTTTTAAGTCGTTAAGCCATGACGGAGGCCTTAGGCGGCCTAAAAACTCCGTCCCCAGAGTTGGCCACTTGCTCATACGAACTTACTTACTAACATTCGTTGCATTTAGCACCCATAGCAATTATTTGAGTTAATTAGAAACACCAATCAAATCAGGTTTATCATCGCAATATACGGTGACGTAAATTCAAATTATCGTCGCATAAACTGCAAGTCCGAATCACAACTCCCCTCGGGCAATCTAATTCCTAAATTTCAGCATAGCTGAGTCACACGGGAGGCTGGCCTATATTTTTGGTGATGGTTGCATTTACAGTAAAAACAGTTTACAACAGACAGTTTGGAACTGTGCATCATTTTAGTGTTAAATTATATTAAGATTATCAAATACAAATACTTAGTATAAAAAGATGATTCTAAAAACAAAGCGTTGAAATATTCAGAAAAAACGAATTTCCGATTTTTATTGTTAAAAAACATCTTATTCTGAAAAATTATACAGTTAAAAAACAAATTCATATTCTGCTCCTAAAAACCGGTTTATTATTTAAGTTCAGTAAAACAAAAACCCGCATTGTCGGTTAAATACACAAATTCTGTAAAGCCACTCTTATATTTCCCCAAGCCCCGTGTTATACCACTATATTATAAGCTGAAGCGTAATACTCGTAGGTATTTAGGTAAAACTGCATTTTATAATAACGTTATTTATCTCACACAAAACAAAATGGTTAAATATAGCTAAAGTTCATGAAACAAGGCTCCTAGTCAATAAACATTACAAGTCTACAATTTACAAAATTGTAGTAAAATTCTGACAGGTTTACATACAGCACTTGTCATAAAATTCGACAAAATTGTCGCTTTTTTACACATTTGTAGACTTGTAATGTTTATTGAATAGGGGGCAACAAGGTGGTGTATGACTGTTTTGTGCGAGGCTGGTGCCTGAAATAGGTTTGTGAAAACCTGTGTTACAATATGACGGCCGTCTGCTAACGGACGTCTATTAACGGCCGTCTGTTCTCAATCAACTGTCAGCTTGGAACTTGTAACACTTGTTAAACTTGTTACAGTATCTTGCAACGTGTTACAGATACATTACATGTTACACACTCTAGAACGCCAAGGCTTAAGCGCGTGTCGGTAACACATTTAGCGAGGGTTCCGTAATTGAATTTACAAATTCTGGATGTTTTGTCTCGCTAAGAAAGAAACACATAACGAAGTGTAATCATCATTAGTCTATTAGATTCTGTTTTGTACAAAAACCTTTGTTTTGTATCTGACCTACTCACAAATGGAATAGCTTGGGAGTTTTTTTTCTTCTGGAATTTAAGTAACAATCACCAACTTACGTACGTCATCACACAGTTTATTTATTTATTTATTTAACACTTTCACACACAACAAATTATGCAAGGAGGACTTAATGCTGAAGCATTATCTACCAGTCATCCTGGGCATGCTTTTCAGAGAGTTCGTCTCATTATTATTATTATTTAGAACCTATAGTATCCCATTGTAGGGCATAAGCCTCCCTTTCATACCAGTTTTGGAATATTCCTTTAATAATGAATTTTATTACTCCACTTAATACAGTCAAGTAAAGAACATAATGTAAAAAGAACGCTGGAAGAAACTGGACGGGTGTGTTTTGTCTCATGTTTGCAAATAGGTAACCCATGCTCAAACATGAGACAAAACACATCCCTTCACTTTCTGCCAGCGTTCTTTTTACATGACACGACTTATACCTATATTTTCTTTGGACAACCAACGTTTTCCGTTTGTTTGTCCCACAATTCATTTGGAACAAATAAATATTGAACTATTATTAATGAATAGTTTAGTCTTGTGATTTGCGCCAAACGCCAATAATTACACCATGATTCCACTTTCATTACTTAAATTAGTCAACGCTAATAGCGTTTTATTTTATGAGCGGTGACGCTCACAAGGGCTGAATTAAATTTAACTAAATTTGTCTCGGCAAGATTTATTTAACAGGACTTTTATTTGTCTGGTTATCACAGCGAGCCGTGTTGGCGAGGTGAGATAGTGCCACGCATTCGATTCAAAGATCGTGAGCTCGAGTCTTGGATGTGTTAATGTTTTTTAGCAAAATATTAAAATTGCGCTATCAAAACCACATAACCACAGATTTATGAAATAAAACTACCTGCAATGCAAGTACCATTTTTATCGATAGCTAAATTAGACAATTAGAATCGACAAAAATTTGATAAAAATTGGATTTATCAATAAAAAATCCCCTTGTATCGAATTTTGTCGATTGTAAATGTCAAATTTAGCGATCGATAAGAACGGTACTTACACCACTGGTACTGGAACTTACTATAGTAAAAGTTCAAATAGAACTGTCGCCTTAAACATGCTGAAATGAATAAATGATGGTTTATTGCTGAAATGTTGAACCCTAAACGCAAAAACAGCCAATAACATGGTATTATTTTTATATACCTATTGGAATGAATAGGTCTTTAGCTATAACATCAAAATTGTGTTAACGGGTATTATCAGTTTATCCTTTTGCCACAAAAATAAAATATCACCGATTTACGACGCAAACCTAGCAATAATCTGTCATAAATCAAAGATACGCGCGAGCGTAGCTTGTGTTTTGAGAGTTCTAGATTTTTTTATTAAACCATAATATGGTTTTGTGCTTAGTGTTTAGCATCTATGTTTAAATGTTGGCCTTATTTTATGCTAATGAAAGGTCGAAAATCGTTTATCACTCAATGAAGCGCTCGTGGCGTAGCTTGATTGATCATTGAAGTTAAGCAGCGTTGTGCGCGGTCACAATTTGGATGGGTGACCGCTAGTGGTGTTACGAGCTGAGCGTTTCCGTGCTTCGGAAGGCACGTTTGTCGGTCCCGGCTTTTAAGTCATCATGACAAAGGCCTTCTGGTGGCTTAAAACTCCGTCACCAGTGATGGCCTCTAGCTTATATGAAACTTACTGAACCCTAAAAACAAACTCCACATGTAACATTTCTATGAATATGTAAAAAGATTAAATATCTTGTTCTTGGAAACTAGTCAAGGTTGTTGAAGGCCGTTGAAGTCCGGTTGACGACCCGAATTATAATTAAAATTAAATTAAAGGTTCAGGGGTCAATTATTTTATATAAAATAGTTTTGATCTTGACTTCTGTAAGTAAATATTTACTTAAAGTATAAAAACCGAGTTATTTAGTTATTTTGGCGGTGTGGAATAATACCTTTACTTTCGATCTAGCATAGAATAGATAATAATACCTACTACGTATAGAATGGCCACTGTGGCAAAAAACTTAAATTAGAAAGTGTGATTAGTATAATTTATTTAGTAAAATGTGTTAATTTGCATAAACTAATTTACTACGCTTCTATATTTTACAAAGTACCTACAAAAAAATAGATGAACTATCTACGCTCCAAATTATCTCCAATTAACTTAAATTGAATTAAATAGGTATTAAAATAATAATAGATAAAATAACAATTTTCTGTTTCTACGAAATAATAGGAATACAAAAACCAGGTAAAGCAGTGCTTAATAACTAGTTCATAACCGGTTTAAGTAAAAATTCAAACATTTTATCAAAGACTCAATATCAGGTGTTTTTCAAGAAACTAATACTATTTTAATGACTACCTACGATTCTGGTTTGAATCAAATTTCAAAAAATAATTTTATTAATTATAGAGTATTCAGGTTTATGTTCGTTTTATTTTTCGCATATCGTAAAATACTTTGAAATGATTTATAGCTTTTGCTATGTTACGTTATTAACACCTACTGGATTTTGTATTATCAATGAATTAAGTTGTAATAAAAATATAAAATATTAATATAAAAGTATAAAATATTTAAAAAAAATTGTAAGTAGAAAATTGATAACTTTTGTAAGTAGAAAAATGCTACCCAGCAGTAGGATACTAACGGCTAAACTAAATCAAAATACTAAAATTTTATTTAACCGACTTCAAAAAAGGAGGAGGTTCTCAATTCATCGAAATCTTTTTTGTGCTCTTTTTTTAATTTAAGTAGGTATTCTTTTTTCTTTAAAAGGATAATAATTTCGGCTATGCCTTAAAAATTTGGTGAGAATCTGTTGAGGATCTCCGGAGTTATAAACAGAAATGCACCTTGAGAGTGCAGAAAATTGCTCAGGTCAGTTTTTTTTTTTAATTTTTAATTTGGCTACTTTTCTCGTTTGTTTTTGTGGTAATGTGAACAAATCCCCTTCGGCCGCATACAAAACCGGAGATTCGTAACCAGTTACGGTAGAAGCAAAATTCATCTAAACGATACTAGTTACCAAGGAGTGTTTTCTTTTTGTTACTTGATAAGTATTTTTAACGATTTATACTAGTTACTAAGGAGTGTTCTTTTTTTCGTTGCACGACAAGTACTTATTTTTAACCGTTTTATAATAATTATGTCTAAGCGAGCTTCAATCTTCAATGCAATGTCTATGTATAACAAGGATAATTCCAACAGTTATCCTATTTATATGTTTTTTTTTCATAACTTAAAACTTTGAGACATTTTGTTCTTAGAGATGTGCTATATTTATTACAATCTTCGACCCGCATACCATTCTGCTTTTCTGAGTTCGAGAGCCGGAGGCGTGCGCAACCTTTGTTCGACATCTGATTGCTTTGTTCCTTCGGGAATCCAGATTTGAATTTATCATTAGAAGGCTTTCGAAGTTCGATGCGGCTGGGATACTGAAATATTCAATAGTTAACGTTGTTTGCGAAGATTTGTTCTTGATGCCTGCTCATTTCGATTGAATGGAAGCGGTGGTTACGGAATGAATGCTGAACAAATTGAGGGATTTGTTTCATGGATGTTTATTTGTTAATGATGTAATGTTTTAGTTCTGAAGAGCGAACTCTGGATTATGTATTCGATTCTTGAAATGCTTTCAGTGAAAGAAAGCTATTTACTTTCTTTTTTTGGAACAAAAGTGTAACAGGAACCTAGCTATATAGATAAATACTGCCTTTATACAAATAATAACATAAAGTGATAAAAATATGCTCAAATTTTAAATTAGTTTGGTGTTACGTTCGACTGTCGCCGGTCCCTTAAAGATCTGAAAAAATTTCTACCGCACATTGGGAATACGGTCGTGATCAAATTTCATTTAAAATTTTATCCTGAGAAATGTTTGATTCTAGTTGGAATCTTCATAATGTGTAAATCCGCCGACCGCAGCTAGTTAATTTAAACCGATTATAATTATTTCCAAGATTTATTTAAATATGAACAACCTTGACACGAGCACCTTATTTTAAGAAAGAATAAACAATTTTATTTATCGAAGGTGGAATTATTCTGATTGAACTACGAGTATAAGTGTTCTGTAGAAAAGGCTGTTTTGGTGTGTTTACCTGGAAAAAAATGATTGCTTTTCTTCGAAATGAAATTGTGTCTGTTTTATTGTCGCCTGAGCGATCGAAAATAGAAAAACCGTTATTATTCATAACTGAATGTCTAAATACTAAAAGAGCTCTTGTCATTGAGAAAAATCGGTGACAAATGTCCTTTTAGTAATAAGACATTCAACTAGCTTCCGCCCGCGGCTTCGCTCGCGTGGAAGTAACTGACGCTTCCTAATTAGAAATATTTAGTAAATGTACTACTTCTTAATCAAACTGTCACAGAGAATTATCAAAAATGTTCTAACAGTGGGTGGTAAAGGAAACACGGGACCATGGGTCGTAATTTTTAGTAAATATTAAGAACAAGATTTTTAGACCACCCGCTACTAATTTTAATACATTAAAATTATAATAATGTTTATTGTAATTTTAATTATTGTAATGCCTGTTTTATGATCTCAGTGGGTGCCATGTTAAATTTTTGGAGAAATATTTTTCTCAACATAAAGTTTAAATAAAATGTTAAGTAATTGAGAGGAATGTAAGGTAAAAGTAATATAAACGACGAAGAAATAATGAGTGGCTTAGATTATTTTGTTTGTATTCATTTTCATGTCAAAGCAAGGGTTAATTTCATTGTTGATTTTCAAAAGTTACTTCCTACCACAAATAATTTTAAATTTCTGACGAAGTTTCAAATCTACTAAATTAACTTCAGTAAAAAATAAAGACACATAACGTAAAAAACTTTCCTCATTATATTTTTTTGTAAGTTGGTTTAAACAATTTTATATACAAAAAAAATTATAAAGAAGTAGGTACCTACTTACCTAATAATTTATTTATTTGTATTAGCATATTTTTATTATTTTTCATTAAAACTATAAATTAAAAGAAAGTAAATTTTATAATTTTTATTATTACCTTTATGATTCATTTATAATCAAAACACACAACATAGGTAAAATAAATGAGATAAATAGCCAATATTAATGTGTTTTAAAGTGGCTTTATTGAAAGGTTTTCACACCACATAAGATAAAATGTAACAGTTACAAAAACAGGTAATTTTTATAGACCTACAAGATTAACCAATAATTTGTACTACGAATGTTACATTTCAAAACTAATTAATATTGATATCGAATATCGATCGATGCTAACAAATTAGCAAGTCAAGTAGACAACGCTACAACATTAAACCTCTTCACCTCAAGATATTGCTCTTAGAAGTCAGAAAATATAAATGCGCACTTTAAAAAAAGTATTTAGATTAATTTTATTAATTATTAAATTAATAAAATTAGGCACGCTTCCATCTGGCAGTGGCTTGGATCAGTTGAGCTACCTATAGATCGTTTCCAACGATCCTTAGGTAGCTCAACTGGTTCTTTTCGTATTTTATACTTTTATGTAAATATGTAGTAGTTTAGTTTCTGTAAATAAACTTAAACATAAATTTATAAAATAAAATATAAAAAAAGATATTTTTAGATTAATTAATAAATAATGCTGGACATTTCACACAGCATCATCTAACCCCAAATTATGCAGAGCTTGTATTTTGGTAACTACATAACTATTTACACGTTAATAACGTCCTGCCTCATAAAAAATAACATTATAATATATATTATAAGTACTTATATTTTATTTCAGAATTTCGTCCGATTAAAAAAATCATTAAATTCATCTTGGAATGATATACATACATACAAACAATTTTTAGGCATTGAAAAACACCCAGACCCGAGACAAATATTTACATTATCTTACAAACATTTGTCCCGCGGCGGATATCGAACACAGAACCTCCTGTGTTTCAGCCTGGCCTTCGCCCACTGCGTTACAAAGGTCGTCAATATACAGGTTTATAATTTTAATATAATATTGTATTACATTTTAGAAGCTTAAATTTAAAAATTTCATTGTTTAATGTGTTTTTATGGCTCTCCGAATTTAAAAATGTCGTAAACTTAATATTCATACAAATTTTAATGTGCGTAAATTCCAAAGTATTTAAAACAATTATATTCTCGAAAAGCTAATAAACTTTCTAGAAACACGTTTTGTTACAAAAAATATGCACATTTTACAAATTTTTTGTACACAGCGCTCGTGGCGTAGCTTGCCTATTTTGATTAAACGTTAAAGTTAAGCAGCGTTGTGTGCGATCACAATTTGGATGGGTGACTGCAAGTGGAATTAGGAGCTGAGTGCTTCCTTGCTTCGGATGTCACGTTAAATTGTCACTCCCGGCTTTTAAGTTGTTAAGCCATGACGGAGGCTGTTAGGTGGCCTAAAAACTACGTCACCAGACTTGGGCACTTGCTCATACTTACTTACTGTTTTACCCACAGCATCAGGAGCCAACTTATATAACAGGAGTCTCTGGTTTGTTGGATAGTATAGAGATAGGATAAGCTTGGTTAGTACTTAAACCATCCTCTCAGCTTAACCGGCCTTATTCACGAGAAATACAATGATCAATACATCACAACTTTTTAGCTGACTAAGCAGCGATTACACATTATTTTCCTTATTTATTTATTTCCTTTATTTATTTATTTAAAACAAGCCATGTATGAACACGCCTGACGGTAGCTTAATCCTCATGGTAAAATAAAATTTAAGATTTCATATATTTTTATCTGTTATTATTTACGTAATCTTCATCATCACCTAATCAACAGTCAAATTAAATTTACATATAAATACAGTAATTTCCTGGCAATTAACAACGACACAGGACCATAAAAATAATAAAAGAGACATAAAAAACAAAACAGTGTCTTATTTACTGCTCAAATTTTACGCAAAGCAGACGCAGTTACCACATTTGAAATTTAAATTATAGTGACTATAAAACGCGTCCTAAATGACATTGAATTTAAGCAGACTTGGAGGAGCCAAGAATACATTAAAACTGTAATATACGAGTATTACGATAACTCTAAGTGTCTTCGCAAACTGAGCGTCTAGTCGCTGCGACTTTTTTTTTTAGCAGATAGCCACAATACCGTCGCGTGTCATCAGGTGAGCCTGATGACACGCGACGGTATGGCTGACGATGGATCACAAAGGTCTAGAAGAAACCTATTATCTACCTAGTATATAACCTATCTATACTCTAGATGAAGTACAGTTTGCATTGGTTTGAGAGTCGTGATGTCGCCGCGTCATCACGTCTGACTATGTGACTGACCTACTCGTACCAGTCGCATGCAAGTGTCTTCATCTGTGCGCGTACACTGTGCGACAGTGTGACTCCCCTAGCCTGTCGTCGTGACTCTGCGACAAAAAAGTCAAGTGTGTGGAGCTTTGAACAAAATATATGAAAATTGTCAGTCACAGCCTGTCGTCGCGTCTAAGCCTCCTGCCATAAAACGCCGCTACCGACTTATTTCTGTAGTTTTCATATATTTTGTATGGACGTGCCGCACACCTGTAGCCAGTGGCGGCCACTCGCTACAGCTACAAAATATATGAAAAGCTTTATTCGTCGAGCGGTCGTTGTCGCTTGTCGCTCAGTGTGCGATAGAACTTCCATAACTTGAAATATTCAAACAGTTTCTTTTACGTTTCGAGTACCGTACTTTGCGAAGACTATAATCGTTCATACCCTGTTATTGGAAGAATTTCTTTGTTCAAGTTAATTTAATCCACATCAAAAGACATTCGTTTTGTCATTTGTTAGTACTATTTGCTATCTTTTGGATACTAAAACATTTGAATTACCTACTAACTTGTGGTGATGTTAGAAATTACTTAGTGAATATGGCGGGGTTTTTGTTGCGGAATAAATATTTGTTGTAATGTAACTAACTTAAAGCAATAGATATATTAAATTGAAATAATTCTCGACAAATATTTACTGAACAATAAAAAAAAAAAGTTCAAATAAGCTACCTAGTGGCTTTGATATAAAAAGGCTAAAATGGCCGCCATGCAATCATTTTACGAATCAGATTTATATTATATATTTTTAATTAAATTATAATTTTCATGGTGACTATTTATGTGAATCTGACAAAGGATTGCATAAATATGTACATAATATGCCCCATACATTTTACTTCTGCGCAGAATATTAACTTAGTCAATCTGTCAAGTACGACAACACGTTTTTCTTACGTAATATAAATGAATCTGGGTCTTTATAGGTAATTAGATTGTCGATATTATCGGAAATTCGTTGTGGTTCCATTTAAGCAGAGTAAACTTGAGCTCAAATCAATTACTCTCCAAAATCTGAACAATGTAAATTGACACAATATTGTGTTCCTAGTTCCAAGAGTAGGGCGGAACGAGATTAAAAAAAAATAAAGAACAAAGTTACAAATTAAAAAAAGTAACGAGAGAGTACAGAATTTGGTCGCTGACGCACTTCCGTTCAAAACAAAAAGTTCCCATTTCAACAATTTAATGAGAAGAGAATTCTTAATTCTAAGGGTGTTACGTCCCTTCCCTAAAATCCATTTAAAATTGTATTGTTATATCACTTTAGAAGAACCAAATAAATCTTTGAAGTTTTCTAAAAGATTTTCAAATCAAAAATTAATGGATTGAACCCAACACTCATGTTTTACCATCTTGAAAATTTAACTCTAAAATACTTGCGCAATCAATTTTGAAGGGCTTGGATGAATTCTAAATATGCTGAAATCTAAAATCCTTTTTACTTTTTTCGTTTTAATTTTTCTGTATTATAATCAAACACATTTTGAATAGATTAAAAATTGTTTTACTATTCTAAATACTTCGCGCGGCTATCGCTTCTCTTTCTCTCATGAGAGAAACGTAATTCTTCATCTCATACTTCGACAGTGGCGCTTGGTGCCTAATATTTTTGTTATTGTTTCTAATAGTCTAAATTAAAAAAAAAGTTATAATACCTATTTAGAAAAAGCTTTCTACGCTCGAGATTTCCTTTGGTATACTTCGACAGTGGCGCTTGGTGCCTAATATTTTTGTTATTGTTTCTAATAGTCTAAATTAAAAAGTTGTAATCCTGTTTTTAGAAAGCTATCTACGCTCGAGATTTCCTTTGGTATACTTCGACAGTGGCGCTTGGTGCCTAATATTTTTGTTATTGTTTCTAATAGTCTAAATTAAAAAGTTGTAATACCTGTTTTTAGAAAGCTATCTACGCTCGAGATTTCCTTCGATATACTTCGACAGTGGCGCTTGGTGCCTAATATTTTTGTTATTGTTTCTAATAGTTAGACTATTAAAAAAAAGTTATAAAACCTGTTTACAGAAAACTCTACGCTCGAGGTTTCCTTCGGTTTACTTCGACAGTGGCGCTTGGTGCCTAATATTTTTGTTATTGTTTCTATTATTCTAATTTAAAAAGGAGTATAATACCTGTTTTTAGAAAGCTATCTACACTCGAGTTTTCCTTCAGTTCGTAAAAAGCGTTGCCATTCCCGCCTGTTTCACTGTTCATTAATTATTTATGGGACGCGGTGCTTTTGTTCTGAGTAAGAAATCATGGACATGAATAATAAACGCTAGTTCGTTGTTTTGTGCTGAATAGAATTATTACTGCTATTTCTGAAACGTGATTGTGTCGATCCTAATGGACTGAACATGAGTTACATTAATATTTATTTGGGATACAATAAAACATTGATGAATGTCAATCAATTAACAGAAGTATCTTTTACAGTTTGATCTATTTGAAATCTATGTATTGGCCTTGAGACTTATTAACAAAAGTGTCATTTACAGTTTGATATTTGGAATCTATGAATTGGCCTCGAGACTTGTCAAGAGTTCAAAGTCTCAAAGTATTGACGTCAAAACATGTGGAAAAATATCATTTTGATTACACTTGCGATCTAACCAATCTATCATATTCATATTACACTAATATTACACTCCACTCACCGACAAGATGGACAGACGGACAGACGACCTTGTAAAAACTACAGGTCGGCGGTCGATGCAGGCCGCTTCCAACCGCAAACATGGAAATTTATGAGGGAGGCTTATGTCCAACAGTGAACGCCCAATGGCTGAGATGAAGATGGATATACACTAGTATGGATAAATTGAAATCTTGAGTTCTTTAAATTGCTGTAGTCGTGACGTTACGACGCACAGAGGCACGCTAGCCCAAGAGCAAACCCAAGCCTGGAATCGTTTAACTGCACCAATTGTGGGCTTACTGTCCGCTCCAAATCGGCATATAAATTATAACCACAAAAAGAAGTGCTTAGCACAAACTGACACTGTTTAAATCGTCTGAAATAGATGCAAAGGCATATGATGAAAAGTCATGAAGGCAAATAAACTGTTTGTTGTTAGGATTTAATTTTTAGGGTTCCGTACCTTAAAAGGTAAAAAAAGGAACCCTTATAAGATCACTTTCTTGTCCGTCTGTCCGTCTGTCCGTCTGTCCGTCTGTCCGTCTGTCCGTCTGTCCGTCTGTCCGTCTGTCCGTCTGTCTGTCCGTGTGTCACCATCGATTATCTCAGGAACGAGTAGAGCTAGCAAGTTGAAATTTATACCATATACTAAGGTCTATAGTCCCTATTGTGAGTATAAAAATCAAGGTCCTGAGTCAACACTATAAAAAGATATAGGCAAATTTAGGTTTTCGTGAAAACTTGTGAGTACCAAAACTTACCTTAATTATCAACTTTTTTTATTTTTCGGAATTTTTCCTTTACTTGTGCTGTAAGACCTTGCTTGTAACCAAAATTGACAATTCTAGGTCAACCGGAAGTACCCTAGAGGTTTTGGGTCGAAAACCTAAATGGTAGTTCCCGTTGACCTAGAATAACGAAATTTGGCAAAAAGCAAGGTCTTATAGCACAAATAAAGGAAAAATTCCAAAAAGTTAAAAAAGTTGAAAATTAAAGGGTGTTCCCATACATACATAGTTGACGCCAGTTAAAATTGTCCTCCGAGTTGTATGGGCGCTCATACAATTAAGCAGACTAGCTTAATTGGCACCATGGCTAGGTACAGAACCCTCGGCGTACGAGTTCGACTCGCACTTGACCGGTTTTTATTTTCTAAGTAAACAGACACTGACAAAACAGTGACCTTCACAGACGCCATCAAGAAGAATACGAATGAATTGAACAGTGACCATAGACCATCGATTTATGTTTCTTTTATTTCATTATCACCATCATCATCACTATCATCATCATCATCATCATCATCATCATCATCATCATCAACAGCCCAACTTCTCTCACTGCTGGGTATATGCTTTTAGTTTGTGCTATCTGCCACGGTCCTGCGCAAGTCCGCAACTCCCAACCAAAATATGCAGTCTACATTCAAAAGGCCAAAGCCCATCATCTTACACATTGATGTGCAATATGATGGGCAGTTTACGATTATGTCATAATCTTAAAAGCAGACCGGACTCATCACAAATATTTATGAGATTGCGTTAATTATCCGCTTAAAAGGTAATGCTTTAGGTGCGATTATAATTTATTACTATATTTGCATAAAATTGAATTACTACTACACGCTTGCGGCTTTGCGCGAAGTTGAAAAGATCGAAATCCAGCTTTCGTGTTTCATCATAATTTGGGAACTTAAAAAAGAAACAGCTTTTGCTATTTTCACTCATAATTTTAGATTCTAGGATAAGGAAAATGATTTTAAATTGTTCTTTCGTATGAAGAATCAGGTCACAATTATGTCTGGTAGGTATATATAAATAAATAAATATTGCTGGACATTTCACACAGCACCATCTAGCCCCAAACTAAGCAAAGCTTGTACTATGGGAACCAAATAACTGATAGAATACTTATACCTTTTGTAAATACATACATAGAATAATTTATAACACCCAGACACAGAACAAACATCTATGTTCATCACACAAAAGTTTGTCATGGGTGTGAATCGAACCCACGACCTACAGCGCAGAAGGCAGAGCTACTACCAACTGAGCTAAGAGGCCAGTCAAAATATAGATAGACAAACGTCTATTTATACCTACCAGCCAGTGATCATCAGTTCAGTGTCTATGTATGTTTGTATGTCATAATAGGATTGATTTGCATAAATATAGCTAATCTTTGCATTACGTCATAAAGGTGATGTATCGACCGGAACCGAATTAATTTCATTGATTCACAGGTGTGAATAGTTTTTAGGCGAAATTGTTTAAAATTACGTGGGAATTCAAATGATTAATCTTCTAAAAAATATTATTTAACATTCATAATATTTTTATTATCAATAATATTTAATAACTCCCACACTATGAGTCACTACGGCTTTTATGTCGTTAAGCCATGACGGAGGCCTTTAGGCTGCCTAAAAACTCCGTCACCAGAGTTGGCCACGTGCTTATGCAAACTTATTTACCTACTTACTATGTAAATTATCGTCATATACACAATACAATTTTAATGTTTGGATAGGTTTAAAGAATAAATTTTTTTATAACGTATTATGATACTTTGCCTCCATAATAGCATCTAAATAGATATAAGTTACTTTGAACACAGAAATGGCACTTAAGCATGGAAAGGTCGAAGAAAATGATAAGATGAATGAATGAACCCAGTTATGGACGTGTGTGGGATGATCAAAATAATAAACCAAATTATGATCACATAAGATAGCTGATAAAATATGGTGATGTGAAAATATTTTTTGAATTGGACTTATAAAATCATTTGCCCTTTGATAGTCTTTCTTCAGTAAAACCAGAAAAATATTGCATTTCGTAAAACATCGGAAACAATCGCATAAAATTACAAAAACGATTGACGAAAAGTCAATTGGAAATGAAAATTACTCATAATTTCAACTTTATCGCAAACAAATAAATATCACTGTCATTTTTAAGAAAAGCAAATTAGTTGCAAGCCGTGCGAGCTGCGCTGCTAACGACGTGCACTTCTGTCGCATTCTGTTTTGTGGAATCACACACTGCTGTCGGACATATTCGGAAAACACGAAATTAACCGATGTCCATTCTAAAGCTTGAAGTACTGTAACTGCCTATTGTATGACTGTAATAATATATTTCGATTTACAATTTTTATCAATTTTATATAAATTCATGAGAATAGGTATACTATTTGTAATCTTATGATGAAAATGATATAAGTACCTAAGATTACTTTGATAAGATAATACAAAGATTTTCGAGCAGAATGTTTTTTCTTATTATTCGATCCATAATATAACGGCAATAACAGACTGATATAGATTGACGGGTTTTAGTACAGTTAGAGTCAAGTTTATCATCAAATTCCAAAAACTATCGACGAGCTTGCATGAAGAATGTGATGAGAGTGAATGAAGCGAAAGAAGTGTGTCAGGATCGTAGCAAGTGGAGATTTGTGGTCTCTGCCTACCCATATGATGGGAAACAGGCGTAATTTTATGTAAGAATGTATGTAAAATGTAAAAAAAATACATTTTTCAAAGTCTGTGAAGAAAAACATTACTAATTAAATTAAAGTTAAAGTATAATTAAGTTAAAGTTAAATTAAAATTAAAGTAGCGGTGGGCTTCGCCCGTGAAATGGTAATAGAAAAATATAGACAGGTTCCAATCTTTAGATAGCTCAACTGGTCCAAGTCACTGCCAGTTAGAAGCATGTCTAATATGCCTATGATACTTATAGTAAAGTATGATATAGTTCAATGATATTAAGCTGACTGTACTACACAGGTAAAACCAGGGAACGATATTATAGAAACAAAATCACACTCCCACGATGAAAATGTCTATAGAATCAATATCACTGTGTCGTAAACTATAGAGACGTTTTGATTAGATTATGCTTAAAAACTTTTAATATTTCAATAATAAACTGGCCAAGTGTCTGACCACGCAAATGGTACGGGTTCCGCTATTATTTGAATAAACAGGTAATGTCGAATCTGTTTGTTTTATGCTTTTAAGTATTAAATTTATTATTTTAAAATAAAAATCACGACTGTATTCCCAAGGCGCGGTAGACATTATTTCAGATCGTTTCTAGGAACTTAAGATCCTTTGAAGACGTTTAAGAGGGTAGTCAGACGTAGTCCCAATACATATTTGGTACACACCATATTAGAAAAGCCAGAGGTATACACACCATATTGGAAAGCGAACTGGTTCACGATTATTTTTTATTTACTGTTAAATTGTGCTTAAATAAAATTTTCTAACCGAAAAATCCATTGATCACGTCCGGGTTCGAAATCTTTCGATACGAAGGTTAAGACGCTAACCCACTCGTCCAACACGTCTCTTAAACATGGCTCACCTTCAAAATGTCGCACAATGGCCCGAGTTAAGGTTGATTCACGCTACACCGGGCCGGGTCCCAGCCGGGGGCCCGGCCGGGCCCGTCCGGAACATTATGGTATACATTTTGTATGAATTTGACATGAATATGACATTTTGATTCATGTCTGACCGGGCGGGTGCCCCGGCGCCCGGTGTAGCGTGAATCAAAATGTCATATTCATGTCAAATTCATACAAAATGTATACATACCATAATGTTTCGGACGGGCCCGGCCAGGGCCCGGCCCGGTGTAACGTGAATCAACCTTTAGATGTAAGTGTCAAAAAGCTTAGTGTTATTTCAGTTGATCACGCGTTTTCATCTCGTTTTACTTTTTTTTCAAGTGAACTCTAAAAAACTGAATAATTCCATAAATTGTTATTTTCAACGACATAATTGTTTTTATTGCTCTGATTATTCCGAAACTCGATTAGACGCGCCGCCTAATGGATCGAAAGATGGAATACGAATGAGATAAAAATGTTTTTCTATATTATTTTTCTAATAATATTATTCTGGTAACTGAACGACCTACGGTACCATAAAATTCAGTCATTGAATTTTATTCAATAATTTCGCCAAAATTAAAACAAATGTATTATGTTTTTGTTCGAAGAAAATTGTGAATATCAGTTGTTGAATTTTATCACAAGGCGAAAAAAAGTTGATATAGATACGAGTATAGATGTGATAGAGCGTAACTTTAACATAGTTTTTGAAAATAAAACTCTAAGTATTCATTTTTAGGTTTTGAAAGCACCTTTATTATCGAAGCTTGGTTATCATTAAGTTAGGTACCTATCAAAAACTATAATATCAATTGATACAATATCAATACAAAATCAGTATGTAGTAAGTACTTTATCAGTATGTATTTTTCGTTTTTACTATTTTGTTAAAATCTCTTTGTCAAATAAAAACAAGAATCTTTATGGATATTCATGTTGTTATCTGTGGTTTACGCTGGGCCACAGATAGTAATACTTTCTATCATAGTTTATATGTCTTTTTAAGTGGACCTTTAGATACGTCTGTCGAAATTTATCTTTTAAATTAAACTATCAAAAGTAAGTGGGTCCTAAAAAAAACTAAAGTCTGGATGCAAGGATGGAAAGTGTTTACCTACTTACTAAGTAGTTTAATTTTTCGAATATTCTACTAATATGATAAAAGCGAATGTTTGTGAGGATGTATGGATGTCTGGAAATCTGGATTCTACAATTTACTTAATAATTTTATGGAACATTTAAAACACGTTTTATTTTCAATCGCTTGATTTGAACCCACCATCGGTTACGCGGTTCAACGATTTTATGTCTTGCATACTCGATTTTTTCTTTAGTTTGCTAAAACTAAGTGCTCAAATATACAACTGCGATAACAGCTCAAAGAAAAAAAAAAAGAGTCGTGTTGGCTGAGGGAGAGACCTTCGATCCGAAGGTCGTGGGTTCGAATCCTGGCCGTGCATCAATGGATTTTTCATTTCGAAAAAATATGGGATATTTACACGACCTCTAAACGGTAAAGAAAAATATAGTGAGCAAACCCGCGGCTAAGTCAGCCTCACACGTATTGACCATGTCTTTCCTTTGGATATGGCCGGTTAAGCTGGGAGATGGTGTAGGTGCTGGTCAAACCTACTCCATCTCAACATTGTCCCAGGCACTACAGTGTCCTGATAAGTGTAGGCAAAGACCTGACACTGTATAAAAAATCTAGTAAAGATGTAAAAGCCTAAGCTTTTTCATAGCTCAGCCATCATCCTAGGGTTCGACTCATCCCAGCAAAGGCAGAAAAAGATTATTTTCGTCGCTCCAGATGTTTTTTCAATTTACTAATCTGTCTCGTAAACGAGATTAGCTCAACCAATTACTTTGCCTCTTACTAGTGGACTTTCTTTAGCCTGTTTATTTGTGAGATGGACGAGATTTAGGCCTTTACATCTGTTCAAGATAATATACATTAGGGTACTTAAGAGGAAATGCGGGCTAGAAGTTAGATGTCTCTATCGCCCTCTATTCTGGCGATAGAGACATCTAACTTCTAGCCCGCAGACTGATTTTACCTATATAAATATTAGAAATCGCTATTTCAAAACTGGATTTTTTAAATATTTTATTCAAGAATAATATTAGAAAGGGCCTGGCTGTGCATAGTGTGCGTGCATTTATGTTTTCCTATTTTTAAAGTATTTTACATCTATTTTACTTGCTATTTTTGCCTGAAATAAATGATTTATGATTAAAATGATGATTTATTTTTTAAATTCGTCTTGTTTACTGGACGTCTGATAAGGTCGGTAAAAGTGGTAAATTTTTGTGATTTAAAAAGGTTCCTAGTTCTTATATTAATTAATTTGTGAAGAAAAACACAACATAGGTGTTCCTATGTTGTGTTTTTATTTTCAGATGGCACGGCACACCACACTAACAGTAACCGTGTAATATAGCCACAGTGTACGGATCCTACTGTTAGTGTAGTGTGTGCCGTACTAGTGGGAACCGGCCCTTATAGTCATTTCTGAGGATCAAGTTAGGATATTTCAACAAACGCCTTCGCTTTGCTGCGGTGCCTCCAAGGCGCGGGACATACATAAAAGACGTAAGACGAGGACGCGTCGCAGACATAGTCTCTTCCGCGTCCCTTTCATAGAAAATGTATAGAAGCGTCGCGCCGTAAAGCATACAGAAGAGACGGGGCGCCGTCACATTTTGTATGAAAGGGACGCGGAAGAGACAAATGTCTGCGCCCCGTCTCTTCTATCAGGCCTGCGCCCAACACTTCAATCTTCCCGCGACCACGGCTGGTGCAATCTAGTCGGGCCAGATCAGACCATTAGAAATGATCAACCCCTTGCGTCTCTTCCAAGCAATTGCAATTTGCTATATAACTCATCATATAGTGAATAGATATACGTATAGATATACGCAGGCACTCATGCTTTGATCGCGCTTCCGAAAATTTCCCATTCAAGGATCGAAGGTTAAACGAAGCGTTAAGGTGCCGTCTTTGAGGGCTATAAAATACGCGAATGGATTGTAAAAAACATTTTTAAGTTGGGACATCCCATCCCTACTAACATTATATATGAGAAAGTTCAAAAACTACAGAACGGATTTTGATGAAACTTGGAATATAAATATTTTATGACCTGGAATAACGCAAATACTACTTTTTATCTGGGTAAGTACTGCGTGAGCGAAACCGCTGGCGGAAGCTAGTTTGTAATAATTTTTTTCTTCGTTAAATATCTATATCGCTTTAGAATCACAACTGCAAACTTAACCATTCTAAACACTGTTAGTTTAGTTTGTTTTTTTTTGTCATAATAGAACCACTTAGCTTAAAAGCTACTGCATAATTATTTAATTGTCATGGCAGGACAAGCGTTACCTACAAAGCGTTTTCCTGTGAATCCAATCCATAACTGCATGAGAAAATAAAAACCAATAAATGAGTACCTATAAGCTCGCTTTGTTTCATGTCTCATTAATCGGTTTTATTATAAGGTGTGGTTCGCTTCTCTCTCTGCTCACTAGCTAACTTGTTTCCGCGAATTCACTCCTTAATTCTAAGGAAACGAATGTAATCTCATCGAAGAGGGTCTAACTGTAATAGAGTGAAAACACTTTACCTAGTTATAGCCCAATATCTAGTACTAGGTGAAATGTGGCTCGCTTCTCTCTCCGCTTTCTACCACACATGCTCCCGTGAATCCACCCCGTAAATCCATGTAGACGAGTGTTATCTTATCGAGCTGTGATATAGTGAAAACACTTTACCTAGTTTTAGCCCGATATCTATAGTACTAGGTAAAATGTGGCTCGCTTCTCTCTCCGCTCACTACCACACATGCTCCCGTGAATCCACCCCATAACTCCATGGAGACGAGTGTAATCTCATCGAGGTGGGTCTAAGCCCGCTGTGATTGGATCGACGCCGGTTTTATCGTGATATTTTGGGAAATTCTATAGAGCGCTTTTTTAAATTCCATGTTGATGGCACGCGTGTAGATGGAGAGTAAAAGCTTTCGATGTATTCATTTGAATCATTACTTTAGTCTGCATCTTTTTTTGTCAGTATTCTGAGATACTGTTTAAATAATTTGCAATAATTTTTAAAGTCGCCAAAATTATTACTAGCGATAATTTGTGTGTCAAATAAATCTCATGGTTTCGATAATTATGATCATTTGATATTTCAACTGTTTTTTTTTTTAATTTTATGAATTAATTCTTTATTTTTATATTGTTTTATTTCCATCCTTGTTCCATCTTTTATTTTGTCTTTTTAGTTTCGTAAATAATGCTGCTTAGATCTCAGAAAAGAGCGAGAACATGAATTTTACAAAAACTACTAAGAAACTAAATTCAACATCAAAGATCACAAAAATTACAGATCACACAAATTAATTACAGATGGTGAAACTAATTCTTACATTTCCAACGACATCCTTTTATCACCAAACGAATTTATTATTCTCTTGACATTCAAATAAATAAGATACTAGCATAAATTTATTGCTTTACATAACTATAAATCTTATTACACCTCCTAAGTTTGGATTTTGGAACAACTACGTCCATATATTTTTATACTAAATTTAGCTTTGAGCTTTCAGGTTTTAGATACCTTTACTTTTAAATTTTTTACATTAAAAACTATCAGTTATTTATGATGTCGTATCATATTGTTAAAGAAATGGTGAGTATATTTTATCAATCGAAACCTATTTTAAGTATATTAAAATACGTACTCAAAAGCAATTCTCAAGTCTCAAAACTGAATCAGCAATTTTCTGCACTCTCGAGGTGCATTTCTCTTCATAACTCCGAAGATCCTCAACAGATTATCACCAAATTTGTGGCACAAATCGGAAAGCATACCCTTTCAGATTTTTCAGAATTTTCTAAATCAGTCCAGGCGTCTTCGAGTAATCGGTGAACATAAAAAACAGCACAAAATAAGATCCCGACGAATTGAGAACCTCCTTCTTTAATTGAAGTCGGTTAAAAACCACAAATAGTATAACTAATGTAAAGTAACGAGTACCGTACTTCAGAAATTTGGACTTAAAAGCTTAGTAAATAATCTCTGGATTTTATTAGAAGGTGTTAATTGATCTATATGACTTAAGCTCTTTCGCTTTCAAAAACAAGGTAATAAAATTGTTTATGGAACAAAATGTAGCGATAATATTCTATGTTATTACAAAACAACGTGATTTATGTATACTAGTAGTTCGCCCCGAACTGAGATCTCGCGCACCGTAGATGGCCAACATTTGGACTTTCTTCTGACTACCCCTATAATTTCAAGTGCTACTACTGCCGGGTATGCCTATTGCGCTAGCTCTTCATGGTAAAAAATACTAGCATGAATGCAATACATAATGTCGTGTCTAATTTTTCATTTTCTTCATATTTATGAATTCTCGTCGTATTTTTAAAAGTATACGTCCTAGAATAAAAATAATAACTATTTTGGAATGTACAAATAAAGACCTTTCATTTGACACCGCACTCAATATATTTGTTTACTTAACTTTTTTTACCCCAATTATTTTCATTCTTTATCAAAATTTTTTTTATCATGAAAATAAATCAAGTAGCATCTAAAATCATTGCAAACCAAACCGCAACGATGCCACTCTCTTTTTAAGACCGACCAGTCAATGAGCTACGAAGACATCGAAACTCTATGAAACGGGAGCTCTTGCAGCTCTGGTTTCGTAGTTTTTGGTCTTTGGTCGTATTTCAAAAACTATACATCCTAGATTAAAAATAAAAACCATTTTGGAATGTACAAAATAAGCCCTTTCGTATGACACCCCACTCAATATATTTGTGTAACTTTCATAATTTTTTACCCCCTTGGGAACCCAATATCTTCACAACCCCTTCATCGATTAAGCTCATATGCTCCACCGTAAATTTCCTTACCACAACCTATTGACCTACCAAGTTTCATGCAGATTGGATGAACGGTTCGACAGTTATGCGCGAACAACAATTCGTAAAACATACAAACATACAAAGCAAAATCGCCCAACTTACCACTAAGATCTTCGCTCGCTTCGCTCGCTCGATCGATAAACGTAGAATATTGTTTCAAATAATATTTGGGCTGCCAAAGGATATATGAAATTGAAGGTTCCGATATGAAAAATAAAAGGAAACGAGATCACAGTTTTATCAAAGTCAAAATCAAAAATAATTTACTCACTAGTACCTCTGGGGGTACATTGAAACGACTTCCTTTGCGGTATAGCCTAAATACATTAAAACTTACGACCTTGAATAAAACTCGAAAACTTCTGCAAAATGTACTCTAGTGCCAAAATTCTGGAAAGAAATATACTTCCCCGTTATACATAATCTAAAGGATCTCATAAAACTGAAGACCTCAGAAAGATCCTTATTGGACAACATGACTCTTAAAAATAAAGAAAATGAGCAAAAATTTGTAAAGAAAATCTATTTTACCTGTTTTTATGTTTTGGCCTCTTAATTAAATCTAATAACATAAAAATCTGTTCAAATCTTATTCTAAAGCTTGAAGTGGATCCGTTGACGAATTCATTCATCCCTCTCAGTCACCCTCGTAAAAATGGTTTATCAGGACCGCGGGTGTCTAAAATTAAAAACAAAATTAAAAAATTCTTCACGGTCTTGGTCGCGAAGGAACAGGAGTAGAATCACCTAGCTCTTAAGACGTTTCAAAGTGGTACACTTGTGATCTTATTGAATAAACGAATTTGACTTTTGACTTTTGACTTTTGAAAATTGTTTTTACCCGAGTCTCGGGAAAGACTCGGGTTTAAGTTTGAAGTCTTTTTTTATAGGACACAGAATATAATCATCTGTCTGAAACTCTACTCTATAAGACGTTTCTTTACTTCGACGTGCTATTATATTTACAAGATTTTCCAGAAAAAAAAAATGAAAAATTAATGTACCTACATGCCTAAATCTAATTTATTATTGAGAAATTCGCTTGTCATCATTATTATCTCATACTTAGTTAAACATTTTAGGAGTATCTATAGTGTGGGTTTCAAAACAGTAAACAAGTGTTTTAGTTAATTTTGTGGTTTAATACACTCAAAAAACACAACCTTCTTCCTGAGATGCCTAGTAGGGTTACAAGAGCTCATCAGATTCCAATGAAACTTATAAAAACCTTAAAAAGCATAGTAGGTATTTATTCTCAGATGCCACACGAAGCCAACGACTGTAGCTACTCAACAAAAAGGTTTTAGAAGGTGCCCGTAGTTCTGACACGCGTAAAAAATGGGGCCGCACTTCAACATAATCAAGGTTGATATTTGTACCTGACCTTTTCCGACATTTCCTCGTTCAGATTAATATTTAAAGTTCATTTTGGGCTTTTTGTATAGTTTCAGGAGTTTCAGTTGATTGAAAACACTATTCTGCGTTATAGTAAAATGAAAACTAAGGTTAGACTTGCCTAAAGTTAGGTTTAAACGGTTTTATGATTTAGCTTACCCTACCCGTATAAATCGACTTCGTTTCATGAAAATACTAGCGGACGCCCGCGGCTTCGCCCGCGTGTTCTACTATTTTTTTTATCCCACGGAAACCGTGCAAATTTTCGGGATAAAAAGTAGCCTATGTCCTATTCCCGGTTATAATCTATCTACATTCCAAATTTCATCAAAATCGGTTTAGTAGTTATGGAGATACGTGGCAACAAACATTCGCACACACACACACGGACTTTCGCCTTTATAATATTAGTAGGAAGTAGGATAGGATTATTTTTGGTTGTTGGTGGTCGATAATGGAGGTGACCCCAAAGCTTTCGTAGGTAGGAATATATTAAAAAGGCCTTTATTTAGCCAGTAAGGTTATTATAATGATGTTGAATTAGTCAATTATTTTAGAACCTCATGAAGAGAAAATACAAATTGATTGGATGACATAAAAAATACAATACAACTAACACTATAAATGGGATATTTACCATGATTTTTCAAAAATCCAAAAATCATGGTAAATATCCCGTTTATAGTATTTACAATGTTTACCACCATGATAGTTTTAAAAGTTTTACCATTTTAATTTTTTAACAAAATCGACTTTTTTGTAAAATTCTGATCAAAATTAATAAAACTACATTTTTTTATTAAAAATCTTCCAATAAAATTGAAACATAGTATCAAAATGCGCAAACATCTCATAACACAATAAACCGTGTGCCGAACAGAATGTATTCGAATTTCCCGATGCACGCTCACTAATGAAGGCCTGTCAATCAGCCCGTTTGTCTGTATGTCCGTCACTCTGCGCAAATTAGTGACAACGCTCACTCGCAATCCCTATTAATGATCTTGTCTACTGTGACAGGTAATGGAGATGACGGCTTGCTCACTTTGTAAACTCAAATGCTTGTGTCTTTTTTGGACCATTAAGTAGTGGCCTGCTTGTGGCGAGTACTGAGTTTTTACACTAGCCAGGGAAAACGGACATCACCTCGAACGGCTTGCTCACTTTGTAAACTCAAATGCTTGTGTCTTTCATTAAGTAGTGGCCTTCTTGCGGCGAGTACTGAGTTTTTCGGTCACATTACTCACTCAGCTTACAGCAAGTAAGACATGTGCATCTTTGGCATTCACCGTGATAGTGTGATTTTATTAACCTTTTCAGTCTATTTACTTTAAACAAATCAAAAAAGTAAGAGAGTAAGAGTAACGTTTATTTGGCACACACAAGTTACAGTAAGTACATCAAGAAAGCACAGCATACATAGGCATAAAAAATAAACATTAGATGATAAAACAAAATACACAACAAAATACATTCCTACAACTAGACAAAAAAATGTTACCTACCACTATTGCGCGTGCGTTACGCTTTGCGGTGCCAAAATAGATTAATAAGACTAATTTTCAGCATGTACGACATGTGCATTTTTGGCAATCACCGTGATGACAAATATAAAATGAATAAATTGACAATGCCATTTAAAATACCCTGTGACAACGTACCGTCAAACATCGAATGCTACAAACGACGTATAATTAATGATAGGCTCAGTTCAAATTCCGTTATTGTTTTTTTTAAAGCATGACTTTGCGTATGTTACATCACTCTAACCACAAAGTTGTAACAAAGTCAAAGTCAAAAGTATTTATTGCTTAATGTAATGTTATAAGTAGATTATAACGATAACTGTATAGCAGAGTCTTCTTCTTTCGTATGAGCAAGTGGCCAACTCTGGTGACGGAGTTTTTAGGCCTAAAGGCCTTCGTCATGGCTTAATGACTTAAAAGCCGGGACCCACAATTAACGTGCCCTCCGTAGCACGGAAGCGCTCAGCTCGTAATACCACTTGCGGTCACCAATCCTAAAAGTGACTGCGCACAACGCTGCTTAAATAGGAAGTCAAATGCTTCTTCTCTTTCGCTACACTCTTGACAGAGTGGTCGTGGTCGTCATGTCGGAGGGGGTTGTGGCGGCTTTGACGATCCTACGCCATTCGTCTCGTATCGCAGCCCTTCTGGTGCATTCGTGTAGTGGACCGTCCAATGCAGTCTTGATTTGGTCGGTCCATCTCATGGGTGATCTGCCACGTGCTCGTGTGCCCTCAACTCGACCCTGCACCACAAGGCGTTCTATGGACACCTCTCCGCGTCGCGATACGTGCCCGAAGAAAGAGAGGATGCGAGATTGTACAGTAGATGAAAGCCGCTGTCTGATGCCGAGTTCTTGAAGTATGGACTGATTGGTGCGGAACTCAGTCCACGATACCCCAAGCATTCTTCTCCAGCACCACATTTCGAGAGCATCCACTTTCTTTTTCTCGCATTCTCGAAGAGTGCATGTCTCTGCTTAAATATAATAATATTCGTATAGATATCGAACAAAGGTCAAAGGAACGCGCTAATCGCAGTAAATACCAGTCGGATTTGAAAAATAGTTCTGCATTTGATAGCTCAACTCTTGAGGAAGGTTATAGGCTACTTTTCATCATCATCATCATCATAAATCATCACGACGGGGGCAACGCCGCGAGGGCGCTGCTAGTTAGTTATAAGTCCAAACAAAATCAAATAAATTGTATGAATTCATATCAGTCGATTTCATGAAGATTGGATTAACGTTTTAAAAGTTATGCTCAACGGAACATATAAAACGAAACCGCTCAAGCTGCTAATAAAATTTTAGCTTGCTTCGCTCGCTCTATCAATAATGACTTGTACAATCTACGAACACTTTTAAAGTTATACTGTGATTGAATCTTTTTTAGCTAGGTTGGTTAATACAAAAGCTTTCAACCTAAAAATTATAAAAAATTCTACCAAAATAGTTCTAAGGTTTAAACTGTGGTTTAATATTATGTTACTGTGTACTTAACAAGGGGGTGTGGCAAATGGCACACAGCTACCCCAAATGAGGATTTCTCGTGACTCCTACAAAAGTATGTGTATACGAGCAATTGAAATTGCTTAATTGAAGCAACTTTTTGATGTTACAACTTTTATTGCTCCGTGATTAACTAAAATTGTTGTCCAACATGAGTTTTTTGTGGTCTATTTTACTACATTGATTGTTCAGATTTAGTTTGTACTAACATTGTTATTTATTTGCAATATTATCTCAAAAATTGCGTTAGCTGTTGTAGCTGTTTCAACATCTATTTTAGAAATACGTAGTTGCCTAAAGTTTCTGTTCTTCGTGCGTTAATTCTATTATAAATATGAGGTTATGTATTTGCAAATAAATAACAACAAATAAAAACATTTACTTATTTGAACCAAATTCTCATTACTTCATTGACTAGTCGAATAGATAACAAAGGTTTGAATGTGAAACTCATATACTTATAATTGCAGACTTACTTATTTGGTACTCAGACTTTATGTTGTAACAAACATTTTAGACCCTATCACATATCGCACCTCCTCTGAAAAACTTTTTCAACATAGAAAAAGCAAGTTTTGAAAAACGCATTTTAATGTTACATGCTCGTACATAAAAAAACATAACTCAAATGTCACATTTTTTGTGTTACGACAGTTTTTCAGAGGAGGTGCGAAATGTTGCTAAAAAATTGCTAAATAATTGCCCGTCTATGACAACCCTTAGCATAAAAAGCTTCACAACCCAGAAAGCATTCATTTTGGGCCAAAGTTTGTATCGGCTGAAAGATCTGGTGGGACGTGGATTGATGACGAATCATTTTCACAGAAATGAAGGTGACGTAAGAGACGATGAAAGTTAGTTTAAGTGCTTTGAGACTGCAATCAATTAGAATTGGAAACGGTGAAATACGAGGAAATACGGAGTTCAAGAAAAAATTTTGAAACCATCATCGTTATTGCTTTGTTTTAATTAAAATATAAATATTGCTGGTCATTTGACACAGAATCATCTAGTTCTAGCCCCAAAGGTCCAGCCTCAAAGTTCTGCTTGTCTTACGGGAACTACATTACTGATCCCTCTGGACCATCTGACCACCATGAACTTGCCACCGGTTGTCAATTGAGACGGAAACCACCACATTATACCACTGGTGGTCAACTAGGAAAAACTTATTCCCAATTCACCACTAGTGATAAAATGGCACGATTTTAGTTCTAATTGACCACCGGTGTTGAGATGGTGTAATATTTCACCACCAGGGGTGACATGGGACTAATTATATCCAATTTTTTTGTAAATGCATAATAATTTTACATAGAAAAACACCCAGACCCTAGACAAATATTTCGCACCTCACAAGTAATATAGTTTCTACTCAAAATTTTGCAATATTGCGATAAGATAATAATAAGAATATATAGAATAAGAAGATAATAACTATTAAAAACATATTTTTTTTCTCTATCGACTGGTGAGACCCTTACATTTCTATCTCATTTTATCGCTAAATGGTAGCACTAAAACTCTTTATTGACAATCCATCTCGTTTATTAATTTTGCAGATTATATCAATCTGTACGGCATAATGCTGAGTCGAGGCCTTTTTGCTGCTGTGACGCGCGATAAAACTATTTCTCTCTCTCATTTTCTTCTGTTTTTTCTTTGTGTTACATTTTTTGGGATTTTTATTGTGTGCCAAGTGGTGAATAATCGTCTGTCTATGTCTATGTCTATGTCTATGTCTGTTGAACCAGTCTTGTCCATTGTGTTGTTGGTGCAGTGATTCCTCTTTTAAAGGGTCAGCAGCGCAAGTGTGACTCCTCTGTCGTCACAGGCATCCATAGGCTGCGGTAACCGCTTACCATCAGGTAGACCGTATGCTTGTCAGCTACCTTAGTAGTTCTACCTTAGTAGTTAAGTACGAACTCATGATCTTTGGTTTTATAGTCTTATTTCATTTGGCGAACACGTTAATAATGTAAGTAAAATTAATGAAATCGTAGAACAATCTCATCAGAGATTCTTAATTAAGTATAATTTTTCGTTTGTTCAACTGCCACTTGTAACTTTTATCTGTAATGCGTAATCAATGAATCAATTAAAAAGTTTTAAAGTTCTGGAGGTTTCCGAAAACGGACCCAAAACTCGACTTAATTATTCAATCTTTCCTGGAAATTGTAAATATCAATAAGCTGCGAAAATTGTAAATTCCTTGAAATTATAAATTTTAGCGTCGATGGGCTTGCAACCTGTCGCGTATGGAATGTTAACTTCTGCAAAATGTGGGAAAGTACCAAATGTGGACATACCTCTGACTACCCCTTTAGACATCTTTAAGGGATTTTAAATGCAGGAATGTCTACCGCACCTTGGGAATACACTCGTGATTATATTTATTTTGTCTTGCAAAACCCAAATCTTATAGAGCTTCTCTGCAAATGTTTCAAATATTTACCGATTTCGAGCTGAAAATGAATCTCTAATATTTTATTTATCCATTTTCTATATTTGTATAATCACCACCCAATTGATTTCAATAAATACATGGTAAGTAATTGATTATTTTAATAATTTCTCTATTTTCATCAATTAAAAAGACAAAAGGTAGGACACAGTAATTTTGTCGTTTTGAAGAGTACACGCCCAGTTATTAGACTAGTATTAATAAATCAATTATTTTACTACGTAAAAAAGGTCACAATGACAATCTATTGTACTTCGCTCCTTATGTTCTGTGTCTATAATTTGTTTTAATGTTCATTGTATAGAATAAAGTATTAATCTATCTATCTATCTATTTTCTATACTATTTAGATCATTGTCTGTAGTTATATATCATTCAAGTTAAAGATTATGCTAGAACCTCATAGACTTAGTATAGCACTAAACTACCAGTTAGCGTGCCGCCGAAAGAGACAAAAAATGAAGTGAATCCATTGTTTCGTAGTACATAATTGGGAACTTTTAAGTTCCGACCGAAGAAAAAGGCGGCACGCGGTAAGGGACAAAAAATATTGCGCTTCGTCTCTTTTTTTCTAGAGTATTAACAGTAAAATTAAACTTATTACAAATAACAAACTCGCTCGTTTCAAAATTTAATCATAATCTGATTCGATTTGTCATCTCTAGTACAACTAAAACTTGTAGATTCCCACGGCGTCATCAATAGATCAATTAAAACTTGGCGTTAGAGACGTAAGACCACGGATTCTGTGTAAACGGTAACGAAATAACGACCGCTAAATTACGGTAGGTAAAGTTAATTACGGTAGGTAAGGTAATTACGGTAGTAAGGTAGGTATCCAAATAAAAAGAAGCAATACAGATAGACTTGCTTCCGCCCGCGGCTTCGCTCGCATGGTACCCGGATAAAAAGTAGCACATGTCCTATTCCCGGTCATTATCTATATACATTTTAAATTTCAGCCAAATCAGTGCAGTGGTTGTCGAGTTATAGAGGAACAAACAAACATCCATCCATCCAAACATCCAAGCTTTCGCGTTTATACTATTAGTGTCATTTTTCTTCATAAAAAAGTTTAGAAAGTTAAAAAGTATAGATTGTTGACTTAAATTAAGTAATAAGTAAAATGTATATTACTTAATAATAATAGTTGATTTCATTATTAATTAATTTAATACTTAAATTGACTAAGGTTATTGGAAATATGACCTGTGGAGTGGTTTATATTTACAAACAAAACGGACAACAAAGGCGATATTAAACACGGAAATCCTTTATGTAAAAAAGTATTCTCGATGTACCGATACCGTTTTAATTAAACGGGAGAAATTTCATCAATTTTTAAATGAGACAATGAAGCCTCGAACGGTATTTTTTGGAATTCATAAAGTCCTAGTAATTTCAACACATGGAAATAATCCATATTATTTTACAATGAACTTATTGGAATTACTGAATTAGTGGAATGTTTATTGTTATAATACCTATTTAAAATGGAAATAGGATTTACTAGAAATCGAACAATACATTTTTAGGTACCTACTACAAAGGAACGGATTCAAAGCATTTTCAAACACCTGATAAACAGTGAGGATACCTAGATGGTCGCTTATTAAACTTTCAGGCTCATTCTGATTGGTTACTTCCATTATTAGAAAATCATTAAATCTGATTCATAAAATGAAATATTGGCTATTTTAGTCCCCAGAACAGATCCATATTTGGAAATACTAAACCAGCTGAGGGGCTATCTTTTTTCTGTCACTCGTGTGTGTCTATTTATAAATGTTATATACCCTAATAATGTAAGTAGAGTAGGATTCAGCACTCAAGTCCTACGGAAAAAGCGGGAACTAATTGTTTTATTTACTTTATTATGCTCTTTTAGTCAAGGTCGTTCAGTTGTTATGGTGTGTAGAACTAACGAACGTACAAACTAGCATAATTATTATTGTTCAAGCCTTATTTGGACAATTAGTGATTTTTTACTTATTAGTTCTGCGATAGCAGCGCTGCGTCTATCGGACTTCAGTGCTGAATCCGGCTCTACCTATTGTATGTGAAGAAAATAAATATTTTCTGTTCTATTCCATACAATGTTAAACATCCCACTTTTTACAGCGAACGTTTATAATTCACTCGAAATTTTTCCATTATTGTTTTTCTAAAGAATTTCATATGACTTTCTCGCTAACAGCTGTAGTCAGAAACCAAGGCTTAAGCCGGACTAATCCTGCTCGGTGATCATTAAAAACTTCGTTGGATACTTAGGAAATTGTCTTGACAAAGGAGTGTGATTTTGCGATTTTAACAAAGTTATACAGAAGTTTTGGATACTCCGATTAAATTTTATTGAGCTTCCCTTGATTTTAAGTCTTGGAACTGTTTTACAATAGTCTAACTATGATTTCAGCTTGCACAGTGTAAATCTATGGGTTTTGGATTTGTCCCTTTTTTAAAATCTTTTCTGGAGAAGAATGGGCTAACTCACTTCATTACTTAAAACAACAATGATGTACCAATGTTTAAGAAACGCATTCTTTTTCTAGTTTTACTGTACAATTTGTACAGTAAAACTAGAAAAAGAATGCGTTACATAAAATTACAAAAACAATTGACTAAAAGTCATTTAGAAATGAAAATTACTCATAATTTCAACTTTATCACAAACAAATTAATATCAATGTAATTTTTAAGAAAAGCAAATTAGTTGCAAGCCGTGCGAGCTGCGCTGCTAACGACGTGCACTTCTGTCGCATTCTGTTTTGTGGAATCATACACTGCTGTCGGACATATTCGGAAAACACGAAAATAACCGATGTTCATTATAACGCTTGAAGTAACCTACTGTAATAACTTGTATGTTTTGTCAACAAATAAAGCTATTTGATTGATTGATATTATATCGATTGATTGAATAACATTAAATCCTAACTATCTGTTTAATAGCGCTTCGTATAGCAACTTTGAACTATCTGAGCATTAGCGGGCTGATTGTCTAACTTGTCTCAAACCTCAAATTGGTCTCAAACTGTCAAAACGATAGCATCTTTTGTCGCGTTCGGTCTCGTTAAGATGAGAGTGACATAGCAGTACATAGCTACTTGCGTGGTCACTAAACTATCATATTTGACAGTTTGAGATCGATTTTAGTCGCTATCAAAGATAGACAATCAGGGGACAGGTGATGACATAGCACCAGTTATCGCCATCAAGTGATGATAGACCTGATGTTTGCTGGAAACCAATTATTGAGTGCAAACACGGTGTTACGATTAGCAGCAATTATTGATGGATAGAGATAGCGTTGGGAATTCCAAGTAATGCCACAATTTAATCCATTCTACATGAATAAACTATGGATCCGACATCAATTTCCACGTTGACAATTAAATTTACGATTACAGTGTTGGCTGTCTAGTTTTTAACTTTATAGTATCGGTTACAAGATCTATAGGTAATTATTAAAAGTCCTTTGTGTTCCACTGCTGGGCAAAGATCCCATACCCTCCACACATCACGATCTTGGGCTGTAGTAGTCCACTCGGGCAAGAATTGGTCGAGATCATCCCGCCATCTCTGTTTCGGTCTGCCGCGTCGCTCTCTCGCTGGGTCAGGTATATAAATCCAAAAAATCGTAAAATTTGTAACGGAAATTCAATTTTTTGTTAATTTTAACAAACATTAGAATTTTATTTTTTGTAAATTTTAACAATAATTTTAATTTCTGTTAAAAATTTTGCAAAAAAATTGTTCGCCTGTGGTTTATCTGGCAGATTTTTTTTCCATATGGGTACTGCTTTTCTAAAAAGCATCATAAACTATTCCGTTTGAATGTGACTGTAAAAATACTAGACCATTTTCCTTTTTCACGCAGTTGATATTTATAAATCGGCCACATTTTCTCCATAAGCCTCCATTACCAAAATTACCGTTCACATATCGAAAAATATTTCATCCCAAAACCCATTATCAGGAGTCAACTCTGAATAATACTCGTAACGTATGGATTTGCCCAATATCCTCCAGAACCCGGATGGTCCGAAGCCACAATCCAGACAAAACTACTAGCCTTTATATCTTGGCCTACAAGGTACAATTTGTTTTGGCATTTTGGTAAAATGAAATGCTAGGTATGTGCGGTTAACCGACTTATCAGATTGTGAATTGGTTTGTTGCAGAATTAGTATGTCATCAATACAATGTCAATTTCAGTGGAGTGGTACAAATACAGCGGTTTTTGTAATTGCTACATTTAGCTGCAGTTTATTCACATCGACCATTATATTGCGGGATTCATTGTAAATTATACGACCTCTATTTTAAAATTTTCAGTGTAGAAATTCTTAAAAATGCTTTTTGAAATATTAAAATTATAAATTAAAATTCGTTTATCTGCCAGAATATTAACAATCAGATCTTAGTATACTATGGTTAGTCCAGTTATATTCTACCTAATACGCAGGCAAATATTAATAGTAAAAGAATGATTACGTTAAAAATAAAGTTAGACTTAAAAATAATCATTAGAATTCAATTAAATAATAGGATCATGGATATCTTAGGAAAATCAAATAACAAAAATCAGTTAACATATATTAGAATCGTCGTAAATGATCTATAGACAGCTCAACTGATCCAGATAGATACCTGCAACCTAAAGTGTTTCCAAGACCCAAGCTTCAAAGGCTCCATTTCGCTAAATATTTCTCATAATAATATAACAGTTCTCCGAAAAATTATTGTTTATTTTAACTATGAATTTCCGTTATACAGCTTGAAACCCTCACTGAGTTATGTTGAGTATAGCTTTCACGAACAGATTAAAGTTTAATGAAAGCAGTAATCTATGCAATGGATCCGGAATCAAACAGAGCAATTACTTACGTATGACGTCACTAATCCCCGAAAGCCTCACAGCAATGGCACCAAAATACACAAACATACAAAACATCGAGCGGAACTATTCATGGATAGCAATTTGGCAATATCTCGATTTAATTTGCACGATTTGTGAAATGTAAGCTTGTAGGGAATCTGATGTTTTTCAATAAACTTAACAAAGTTTTTAATTTGATACATTATCATGAGTTCTGGAGGAGGTTGGAAAGGTTAGCTAGATAGAGAGGAATACCAACGAGGAAGTGCTTAAAAGAGTTGAAAAGAAAAAGCTCTTGATTAACACCATAATAAAAATGTAAGTAATTACTTTTATGTTATGCTGAAGTCAGAAAAAGATGACATTATAATCCACAGCCATATTCACTTTCAGAATATTGAGATTATATTTAAAACTAGTCCAATGTCTTCACTTAACTTCAAGACTAGCAGACGCACGGCGCAGTACCATCCTTATCTTGTGAATTCCATCCACTCGTACCACGTGGTTCTCCTTCACTTTCACCATCCGCACTGCTAAGGTCTGGAACTCGCTGCCGGCTTCTTTTTTCCCCGAAAACTATGACCTGGGTTCTTCAAGTCTCTTGACTTGAAGAGACAATATAGTGAATAGTTGTCTTCTAGACCTCTGTGATCCATCGTCAGCCACATCGTCGCTTCTCATCAGATGAGATTGTGGCTAAACAAAGGTCTATCTACAATTTAAAAAAAAAAGATCTGACTCTAGTGAACAGATTTTTTTTTAAATTTCAAAATATCTAGTAAGTACTCCTCCGCTAATCTATACCAAAAAAGATTCGTCAAAATTTTTACGCTAAAGCCACCCAACCACCCACTTTCCACAGCCTAACCTTACTATGCCAGGCTAGTCAGGGCAAATCCTATATTAAATTAAATATTATATTAATTATATTATATTAAATATTTTGAAATTTTCAAAAAAATCTGAATATGGACTTCCGAAAGGTCACGCCTGAATTTAACTATCTAATGAACAGGACAAAGTGTTAGGTAGTAAAATTTAAAATGAACTTTTTGAATGAATCCGTTTAAACAAATCGAGACCCAGAGAGTTACAAATTCAGCAATCAAATAGTCGCTGGATGGAAGCTACTTCCATGAACACTATCAGTGATCGAGTGATTATTATCGACAGTAAACAACTTCAATGGGACTATTTATACAGTCAGCAGCAAGGTTATCCTATCTTTACTATTTTGTATTTTTTGTATTTTAGGTTTAAGGTATTTATTTCTATGTGCCTTAGAATTAGTTTTTACCATCTGTACTATTCTTAAGTTGCCTGAAATAAAGTTTATATTAAATTATTATAATTTACTAATCATACTAATATTATAAATGCGAAAGTTTGGATGTGTGGATGGATGGATATATATGTTTGTTCCTCTGTAACTCAACAACCAATGAACCGATTTGCCTGAAATTCAAAATATATATATATTAATAGTCGCGACCCGCAAGTAGTATTATAAATATGAATGTGAGGTTGTTGGTTTCATGAAATTATACATTTACGTTGTCAGAAGTACAGAATAAGACACTGACTCCTTTAATCCAGAAAAAAGTACTGTTCCTGAATCATTAAACTCCTGAAGCAGACTGTACTTGTACATAAATGAGTCTATCGCGGACACTGTCATTAACCAACCGTTAATTTTGTGAAGCAAACAGGGTTTTGTTTGGTTTTTGTTTATTGAAGTTGTAATTTGGTTTTATCGCTTCGGCGAAAATTAATTAGTTTGTCTGAAGTCGCCCTTTTTACATCATTATCGTACTAGCCTTATGCTGGATAAGAATAAAAAAATGTGTGTTTATTTAAAGGCCAGGTCACACCGGATGCGTGGCGTGTGCGTGGCGTGTGCAGCATAAAGCGCACCACACACACAGCAGATAATTATATCTTATGAAATATAAACCTTGACAGATCGCACCAAATATATTTTGTAATTTATATTCGCTTCGTGTGGTCCTTCATAGAATTTGTATGGGTGCGATCTTAAGATTTGTATTTCATAAGATATTCTATCTGTTGTGTGTGTGATGCCCTTAATGTATGAAACACGCGGATCACGCGCATGCACACGTCACGCATCTGGTCAGGTATCATTCTTACAGGAATTTCATACTTCAGAACTTACATGCCACGCGTACGCCACGCATCACGCATCTGATGTGACCAGGGAGGCTAAAATGGCCGTTAGCTCAATTCATTTAAGGAATCATAATTACGTTTTTTTTTATCAGTCGCATGTCTACGAAAAGAGACGGTATATATGCCACGCGCACGCCACGCATCACGCATCTGGTGTGACCAGGTGAATCTGAAGAACACGTCTACTTCAATTCGCGTAGTAAATGTTCATTATCTCTAAATATTTCCGTTCATTGATCTTTAGGTTCTATTTTCAGAGTTCATTGTGTTGTTGCGGTTTTACTTATCCAAAAATATATTTTAATCACCATTTCACTTCTCGAATGCATTCACTCTGTTATCGAGGTTCGCTGGTTCTCTCAATATACTGAAATCTCTATCATACACAATTCCGATTTAGAATCGCATTCAAGAAAGAGGTGCTGAAAATAGCAACTTTGTTAAGAGGAATGTTGCTTCTGAGAAGGATCGAAATAAAAACGCTTTAAATCACCTTGGAACCTCCATTGTAAGTTAGAAATGGTCAATGTAGTTTCCTTTTGTGTCGCAACAAAGCAAATGTTAATGTTTATTCAAGATACTAAACCACGCCTGGTTCAAACTGTCTGGCATGCGCAAACTGTTTGTGCAAAAAATGTTATGCACTGAGCAGCGTAGATAAAATAGTTACAAGCGCAAAGACTGTACAAATGTTTGTACATTCAATATTGGAGTTTACCGCTTTGCAAAAAGGTACAAGCTTGATTGTGCAAATATATATGTGCACTGATTAGTACACAGTACAAATTGCACAGAGTATAGCCGGCCTTTTTGGAAACCTTGAAATTAAGTTTTAATCAACATTTCAGCCAAATGGGCATGATTTTTTTTTATTTACGAGAAAAAAGAGTTTTGTTCCTGAACGACCACAACGCCCTATAGGCCAACAAATAAATCTTGATAACTAATTACACTAAGTATGGTCTTACACATTATACCTAATCATTGTGAAAACAGAGACAAAAAAGTAAAAAAGAAAAAATTAGATATACTTACACTTCTGAAAATCTTAAGAAATATCTAAAAGAAAATTTGGGCATGGGCATGATGAAGGGGCTTATTTTTTTTTTTATTGTTTTTGTAGCGAAAATAAAACTTTCTTCTATTCTAATATCAACTTTAGCTCTTAAAACTTTAGTTTGCAATTAGCTATAACCGCAGACCACGAGATCACAAAGGCGAGGCAAATAGATAATTCGGTCAGCCACACGTTGTGGTTAGAGATAGATGGCGCGCAGGTGCTTGACCTAATAGGTTGGTATTATATTATATTGGTTTTAGTTATATTGTAAAAGAAGATATGCAAATTATTGTGTTACTTTTACACGATAAAGTTCTCGTCTCATTGAGGTTATAGGTTGTAGCTGACCAGTTGCCTCCGGACCCGAACTTCACCGCATCGCATCGGTATTCTTCGTATGGAATTCTATGGAACAACGCTCACTACATCAACTTCGTAACGTCATCGGATCGCCGCTTTGCAATCCAAAAGTGAAGGAACAAGTGAACGCCGAGAAGGCGATGCGGTGCGTAGGCGCTATAACCTAGTCTTAAAATTTCGAGAAAATCAACGCAAAAAAAGTTATAATATACTTAGATTTTTGATATTTCAAAACTAGAAACACAACCAACAGAATGAGTGGAACAACTTCACAAGTACAAGTTCATATTAGATGGACTTGTATGCTTGTTCCTAAGTCTCGAAAGCTGAAAATCCTGAGGGAAGTGAGGTAATAATTCTAATTTCATACAAAATGAAGACTAGGTTACCGTAAGTTCAGACATCCTCTGGGAGTTAAGATTCGCAGGAATTGTACGAGGATGTGGATTTATTCAGATTGAGATATTTCCCTATCGTATTGTACAGTCAACATGAATACAGACGTTTTTTATACAAATTGTACAATATTAATATTATACAATAGTTAATAGTATATACTGTACCTACTCCAAAACGCAAATCGTGGATCGGGCAGCAAGCGGGTAGATTCAAATAGAATTGGGCAGGTCACGTCAGCCGCATGTCGGATGCGTTGTGGACTAAAGCACAGAGTGGATGCTACTGAATAGAAAATGATCTCGTGGCAGACCACACCGTAGTTGGAGAGGCAAGCTGGATGCATTTGAAGGATTGGTCCACAGTAGCTCAAAATCGGGATGACTGAAGAGAAGGAAGGGAGGCCTTAGCCCTGCAGTGGGACGTAACAGGCTCATAATAATAATAAAGTTTGACCTAACCATTCCATCTAATCAGCCTAGTCGACCACTTTTTACTTTGACTTTATTCGATTGGCAACCCACTATAGAGCTCGACTTAAGATGATCGCTTGATTTAAGATGATCACCGAAAAGATAGCTAGGCCCCAAACTGCGTTTGTTTTCTGGTTCTTCACGGTATTGGGTTCAAAGTAAAGTAGTAGAATCACCTAGCTCTTCAATGAGATCCTATATGTCCTGAACAAATGATTTTTACAAGCTGTATGTTCGGGTGGAATCTTGCAACTGAATTGTAAATCAGTAGCCTAACCGGTTGAACTGAAATTTGGCACACTTATAACGGTGACAGTGTAATATTATGTTGAGAGCGAGCTGATCTGATGATGGAGTAAGGAGCTGTTCAACGAATCTCCTCTGTGAATAACTGTAAACCCGTGTTGAGGTTCATTAGATTCAGCTCGTGATTACCTATTGCATAAAGAGTTGTTTTGAAAAATATTTATTCAAAAGAAAACTTATTGACTTTTACAACTCAGAAGTCAAGGTCAGTATGGAGCTGAATAAGCTACGGGTTTCCTTACAAAGTAAGAAAGCGTCTAAAGGCAACATTATTCAAATTGCGATATTTCCCTGACGAATAGTTTCACGGTATAATTTTGAATTCAATTCGCGGATCCTTTCTGGGTCTGCTGAATTGTAGATTTTGGATAAGTTGACTTTTGAAGGAAAATTCGTTTTATTTGCTTGTTCTTTGCAAAAATATTATGACGTTAATATAATGATTAGAACTCTGTTTCTTACTAGCTAAAGGAAACCGCGTTAATGGATTCAATTCGATCTCGAGACAGGACAGATATTTGTAAAATGAATAAGATATTTGTTCTATAACTGGGTGTTATGATAATTAAAAGTACCTAAGAGTTTTGAATCATGCCAAGTAGCCAATTTTTATGGATTTGTTTCAGAAACTAAACTAATTGCCATAACTTTACAAATACAACTAGAACCAGTTAAGCCATCTACGAATCGTTGTGAACTATCTAATGTAGTTAGATAGCTCAACCGATTTGTTTTTTTATTTTGTAGTCGGCCAAGAATACATTGGAAGAACGATCTAGCTAGATACTTTTGAAAGGGATTGCTAAAGACAGAGATGATTGGAGATGTAAGTATGAGGGAGACCCAGCAGTGAGACGATACAGATAAAACGGTAGGTTTATTGAAACTAAAATGTCCAGAGTGTTTAATTACACAAAGTATATTTCAAAATGTCAGCTTTCAATCATAAAAAATAATCTGAACAAAACAAAAACAATAGAACTCAAAATTCAGAGCAAAAATGTTTCCACAATTCTGTCTATCAAGAAGAGACCTGACAATTACGTTTCAATTGAATCAACGAAATCGCATGATTCAAATCAAATCGTATCAATTTACAAATTGGACAAATTGGAAACTCATGTTTCGCTAGTTTCAGCTGTCAAAATTCTGTTATTTGAATTTATACCATGTTGTATTTTGAGTGGGGTTGTAGTTCGATTGAACTAATTGACTTTTTCGATGACAAGTGATAAAAAATGTACGCGCCTAATTTAATATTGTAGTTTTAAGCTATGGCTGAGTGAACATAAGTTATACATTGTATTTTATTGAACTCTATCGAATAAAGAAACGTTTAGCTATGCGAGTTTGCAGTAAAATTTGGAATTATCATTATACATTTTGACATTACAGTATTTGCATGTACCTACAGTATAACTACTTGTGTATGAGAGGACGTCCTTATACACTTTCTTTCAACGGATCTTGGTATTGTGAAATATAGTGAAGTTAGCCGTTTCGATGCGCAGTGCAACTTTTTCATACAAAATTTCTACTGCGCATTGTGACATCATTGTGACAACTGTACCTACCAGCAATTAAAATAATAAAGTGCACATTACACCATGCTGAATTCAGTGCACCAAATGCTAGTTCATTCATAAATTAGTGCTCTGTTTCGCTCTTTGGCGAATTGCTTATTGTGCACCTTAATTTTACTGATGCTAACTGACAGTCACCTCAATAAAAGTAGGATGCACAATATGCAATTCTTAGGCCAAAGAGCGAGACAGAGCGCTAGTTTATGAATGAACAAGCATTCAGCATGGTCTAATGCGTTTAACTTAACCAACTGTTAGTGCACTGAATTCAGCATGGTCTAATGAGTGCAACTGCTTGGCTGGAATTTGGATCCACGATCATTGGAAAGCACACCATTAGTACCATTATACAATCTAATTTAAAAATGCAATCACAACTATGTCCCCAAGCCACGAAAGATATTTTCTAAGATCTTCGCAGATGTCCACATATTGCCGAAGTTAGCGTCCAATAAATGACGGGTTGCAAGCCCGTCGCTTCTTGTTGGACTTTTGGTTTCTTCACCAACTTTAGGTAGGTATCTAAAAGTTCATAATGATATTTATGAACTGCTTTCTTATAAAACAATAAATTAAAAATTTAAATAAAAACCCCCGACAAACCCCTCCATCAAGTAGAAAATAGCTAATGACCTTCAAACAGCTGAACAGATTTTTTGAAACATAGCTAAGAAGAACCCCTCAACAAAGACACCTTTCAAACAAAAAAAAAACGGGTCCATCCTTTCAGGAGCTATGATGCCACACACAGACACAGATACACACCTACACAGATACACAGATCAACATTACAAACTTATAACACCCCTTTTTGACGACCTCTTTGGCGCAGTGGGTGAAGGCCCGCCTGAGACGCATGAGGTTGCGGGTTCGATCCCCGCCGCGGGACAAATGTTTGGATGATCTGCAAATATTTGTATCGGGTCTGGGTGTTTTCCATGTACTACAATATATGTATTTACAAAAATATATAGCTATATAAGTAGTATTATCAGTCATGTAGTTCCCATAACACAAGCTCTGCTTACTTTTGGGCTAGATGTTGTGTGGAATGTCCAGCATTATTTATTTATTTTTATTTTTGGGGCTAAAAACAGATATAGCATTCACGACATCCATCTCTTCCTGGTCGACGGTGTTCTCGTAAAAGTACCACGAACGTGATCCTTTGTGACCCAAAATAAAACAATGATTTCCGACCTTTAAACCGAAATATTAAAGGATACATCGTAAACTCTCTTTCAGGCAGTAAAATATAGTTTTATGTCGTATACGGAGGACAGGTGAGCGTTCGCTTCGTCTCGATGCTTTATCGCTTGGAACCGAATTGTAACGCTTGCAACAAAGTTTGGATAATTTTGAATATTTTGTATTCTTCACAACAAACACATTGCTTGTAATGAAGCTGCAGCGTTGTGCGCGGTCACAATTTGGATAGGCGACTGTCAGTGGCATTCTGAACGCTTTCGTGCTTCCGGCACGCTAAATTGTCAGTCCCGGCTTTTAAGTCCTTAAGCCATGACAAAGGCCTTTAGGCGGCCTTAAAACTCCGTCATCAGAGTTGGCCACCTGCTCATACGAACTTACTTATTGCTTTCAATTTTTAAATTTCTTCACTCACCTAAAGTCAAAAGCATTTACTTATTCAATATCATCACATGTGTATCACTTCGAATCGTCTTCTGTTGGGCATATGCCTACCCTTTTTCGTTATGCAGGAAAATTGAAAGGAAAATTCCTGTGCTAGTTTTATCCATCTTCGACCTACGTCTTTACATCATCTGCTAGTCTCAGTTCCAGGCGACCAAAGTTTTAGAATCAGCTAGGAAGATACCACTCAGATAACATATTACTATCATCAGTATGCCTTACAACGTCTCTTGCTTTAGTTCCATTTGGATCCCAACATCTTGAACATCATAGATTTTAAATAATGTTTAAATACTTGAGTAATAGGTACCTACAAATACATACTAATTTTGGAAGTGTGAAAATGTGTCAATCTAAAGCCAAATGTATTCGTACTTGCTTCTGACTACCTTCTACAAATCTTCAATGCTCTCGAGTGCATAAAGATCATAAGAAATCTGTACCTAGATATACAGTTGTGAGCGTGTTTACTTTAATAACTTTGTGCTTATTTGTTGAATTTTTGCATTTTTTTATGATATTCCAGTCTGGTGCAATTATTTTTATGTCAATAGTTGAAAAAATATCTATGTTTAAAATGATATTAAATAAAAATAATTTAAAATCGGTGGATTGAATTTTTATTCCACGTCTCGAATTGGTCTTTAAAATTTGATGGCTATCAAAAGAACTTGTGTTTGGTACAGCTTGCAAGCGCCGTAAAGTGAATATTTGCCGAGCTCCGGGTTTTAAAATGGAGCTAAAACAAGTGGTCATATAAAACAGAAGCAAAAGTACATTTTTAAAGCGTATATAAAATTCGTATAAAAGCATTTTTGTTGAGTATATTTTATTTTTAAACATTGTACATACATCTATTTTATAGACAAAAGCAGAGAGAAGGCGTAAAAAAGAGGAAATATATACTTACCCATTAGTGAGTAAATGAGTGAGCAAATGGGCTACAAATGGTAATTGATAATGATGAATGATTAAGAACCGCTGCCGTTAAACTAAAATCGAAGATAACAAGAACGGAAGATACACAAGATCTATTTAATATGGCATTCGCTATGCAATTTTATTTTTCTAGTTCTTGGCTCGAATATACTCGTAGTATGACGTTACTTTTAGGTCTTTTAGCCATGACGGCCTTTAGGCGGCCTAAAAACTCTGTCACCTGAGTTGACCACTTACTCATACGAACTTACTAGTATTCACTACTATAGAGGAGTAAATAATAACAGTGCATAAAAATACAATACAAAGAGCTTTGCAGTGTAGTGTAATTACATATTTTTTAGTATTTATTTCATTTTAAATTATTTTAAAGATTGTATTTGTTGACGGTACGTCGATTTTTACGTCCTCTGTGGGTTTCGCTGTAAAGTTGCGACTACTTGCGACATTATCTCTATTCATGCACTAGTATTCAGTCTAATGGCTTTTATAACATTACCTACTTCAGTAAGTATCTTCTCTCTTACTAGCTTTGACATTGTATTTACTTTTACACAATTGCATTTATTGCTTTGTTTAAGTAAGTACCTATCTTATTTCTAATCATAATCAGTCATATTTCTTTTAAGGCTGGATTCGACCAAACTGGATTAAGTTTTATCTGGAGAGTAAACTGCTGTTTGTTTGAATATTTTGACATTGTAAAGTTGACACCTTATAACCAGGATAATTTGTATGCACTTAGTAATGTTCGGTTGCGCTTTCTAAACAATTGTATTTCGAATTATGTTGGCTAACTAGAATGATGAAGATGACTTTTGGTCAAATCCAGCCTAAATTGGTTAAAAAATTTAAAATTTTATCTCATGCAAATAACAATCGATCATGCAGCTCTGTCTCTCTCAAACATTATCCACAAAGCCATCTTACAATGACACAAATAAAATACAAAACAAGTCGCGATCCCATCAAGCCATCTTCTGTTAAAATCAGCAATCGTAAAGCACCATATTTCTTTTTGGATCCGCAATAAATAAGAATTTACTGGCAGTTTCAGCAACATATAAATTGGATAAATATTTGAAATCGGACGAAACGGTCCGAATGCTCGTATTTATTTGACCCCGCGCTCATAGCTTGTCTGGGACAGCTCATTTCTTCAGTCACTGGTACAAAGTCAAAGTCAAATTCATTTCAAAACTTTCGTGAGTTCAGTGTGAGACGCGACCTCGAGGAGTAACCCTGCCGCAACTCCCTCCTTACCCAGATGAAGATTCTCCGGATAAATCGAAACATTGTCGGTATCTAAATCACCGATATTTTCACGTGAGGAATTCCCATGTTTTAAAATAATGTCAAATTTATTTATTCAATAGGATCATAGTGTACCACTTTGAAACGTCTTAAGAGCTAGGTGATTCTACTCCTGTACGTTTTTGGACACTCAAGACCTGGGCTTCATTTCTACTAATATACAACGTCAACCGGTATCATTACCGCTGCGTTTTGTTTCGTTCTCCAAAATGACAGTAGTTTGTTTAAAAACGTCACAACAACATAATAACCTCATTGGTAATTAGTAGATTATGAAACAGTTGCTTTAGTTGAGAAAAAGTTTGTTAGTAGAGGCTGCATCCTGCACAGTCAGCAACAAAAGTAGATTGCTGCTGTTGCCATCTCTTTTATTGGCATGAGAGTAACAAAAACGTACATTTTTACAAGCATTGTAGTTTTTTAATTGCCAATCTTTTAAACCTCTGTCACGCTTATATTTTTGTTTTCTATTTAAAAATAAAAATTTACATATAGAATCTTTAAAAAATATAAAATTGATTTTAGTTTGGTCAATAGTAGACCACTATTGGATATTTTGGATAAAGGCCTAATCAAAATTGTTTTAAGAAAAACTGACCACAAATGATATTGGTCCATCGAATGGCTTGGCATCTAACATTAAAATTATCATCATATAATATTAAAATTGTTGATATTTCAAACTATAATTCCCAGACTACTTACTATTAAAATAAGAAAAATACCACCGAGTTGAGCTCATACTTCAAACTTAGTAAGAGTAAACCAGCTCATTTTTCTAAGCTGTGAAGTGGTAGATTGTACGGACGTGGTAGAAAACTAAATTTGTTCGGGGGCTCGAAGTATTTTGAACAAACTTAATAATATTTTCTTCGCAGAATGTGAGAGTCTTTTTGTTTTAGTGTTTGAGAACAAATATCGGGGACTGAACTCAAGTGTTGAGTAAACTTACTGTGAAGTTAGGTCTTGCGATGTGGTAAATTATCAGATTTCGTGCTATTTTCAACTTTAGGCCCTAAGGCTTAATGACTTTTACTGATAGGTTATGGTTTGAGCGCTCTCGTTTTAGTTACCTACTTAGAATATTAGGGAATTCGCAAATGACAACCCTAGTTTTAAAATGTGGATTCGGGGCGTTACCAAATATGTATTTGGACATACCTTTGACTACCCTCTTGGACATCCTCAAACTGACGATTTAAAATAGTTTTGCAACAGTTTATTCATGTAATACGGTTTTATTAATTTAAGAACTTTACTTTTGTATTCGTTCATGTCAGTAATTTATAACTTTTGTTAACCTTTTTGAAATATCTGGTAATTCAAACATTTTACGAGTTTGAATATTTTATAATTCGTTTCTGGAAACTTACTGTAGCTTGAATATGATGTGTCGAGAAAATACACGTTGTTTTTAACTTTCATTATTGTATGCTATTTTTGGCCAGATGCTATAATTATTAGTTTAAATATTTCAGTGGATAATTATGGCGATAAAATAAATAAAGGTTCACTATAAATGTGTTTTCGAGGCGCACACGAAAAGTTATTTGTAAGTAAGTTCGTATGAGCTGTCATGGCTTAACGACTTAAAAGCCGGGACCGACAATTTAACGTGCCCTCCGAAGCACGGAAGCGCTCAGCTCGTAATACCACTTGCGGTTACCCATCCAAATTGTGACCGCGCACAACGCTGCTTAAAGGCTTCACCAAACCAGAGCGTCCGCGGTGGCGTGCCGATGATGGCAATTGGTGTCACGATGCGTTCTCTGATTGGACAAAAACTGATTGCCACCGCGGACGCTCTGGTTTGGTCAAGGCTTAACTCCAACGATCAATCAAGAACATCTAAGCAAGCTACAGCACGAGCGCTTGTAAATTAAAAATTAATATACAACTGTAGTAAAAGACGGAAGGACAACCAAGAGATCCCATAAGCCTTATAATAAAGGTGGTTCACGCCCGAGACGGAGACAGGTGACCGAGACCAGAGACCTAGACAGGAGACCGTTGTCATATAAACTGAGGGTTCTCTGTCTCGTGTCACTTTCGCGCGCCCCTACAAAGCCTGTCTCTGGTCTCGGTCTCCTGTCTCGGTCTCGGGCGCGAACCGCCACCTTTTTCCCATTGGAGTACAGAATCCCTAAAGTAAACTAAAACTCAAAACTAAGCCAGGAATAAATCCCTCTAGGCCATTTGCAGCTCCTAGAATAGAATATAATACTAAACATTTATTTGGTACAACACACACACAGGAAAATAGTAGGTACCTACTTAAAATAAACAAAAGACGCAAGTACTTAGATGAACAAACAAGTAAGTAGGTATTAATAGGTAGGTACCTAGGTGCTGAAAACACATAAACAGACTGACAGGTAAGAAGATACTATAGCTAAGGACGGAATAAATATCTAGCCCCTCCCTTGTGCGTGGTATTGACCAAACAGGTCAGTCTCAGCATTAATCCAACTACTCCTTTTCTCACTTGAAAAATGTACACACCCACAAAATAACAGTAGACACAGCACAACTTCAACAAAAATAGCCCCAACCCGTTATCTACAGAAATATTTAATTTGCTCCCACAAAAAAAGGGTTCATTCGTAATCCCCGAAAAAAGGAGACGCTCTATTAAGGGCTCATAAATTCGATCGGCTCGCACTTAGGCCGCCGGCCGATTCTAATCGAATCGAAACGAACGAGGCGTAATGGTGACCACACGCATTTTGAACGAACATACGAGGTAAGACTATGGACAGTAACGTCGCGTCGGTTAAGAAAATTAAATACCTAAAAGTTTTATTTGAATTGTAAAATGATGTTCATCAGATACATAAAAAAATTTGGCCATTCTATTTAGATAAAATATGTTTGGGTAGTTGGTAGTCAAATGTACTAAATCACTGACTGGCCTAAGAGTCCAGAGCTAAGAGCTAAGAGCTCAGTTGGTAGTAGCTCTGCCTTCTGCACTGTAGGTCGTGGGTTCGATTCCCACTCAGGACAAACATTTGTGTGATGAACATAGATGTTGGTTCTGTGTCTGGGTGCTATAAAGTAGTATGTATTTACAAATATATAAGTATTCTATCAGTTATCTGGTGCCCGTAGTACAAGTTTTGCTTAGTTTGGGGCTAGATGACGCTGTGTAAAATGTCCAGCGATATTTATTTATTTATTGGTGCAAAATCCTCCCGTATGTTTTCAATTGACCAACGGCCGTGTAACAGCGTTTTTATTTAATCAAGTGTGTAGTCAATATTTTACTTGTGGTTTAATTAAATACGATTTATTAGCACACTTTATCAGATTTGTTTTATTGGTTTTGTGTTTGCAATATTGTATTATATTGTTTAAACATTAATGAAAATTAGTTTTATGTTATTATTGGTAACGGCTTGTGGGTTTATTTTTTTACTAGTGAACGCCCGCGGCTTCGCTCGCGTGGACTACTTTTTTTATCCCACGGGAATTATACATTTTTCTGGGATAAAAATTTCCCTATGTGTTATTCCAGAACCTAAACTATCTATATTCCAAATTTCATCAAAATCGGTTAAGAAGTTATGGAGACATTTAATAGCCTAATAAAAGGCATATAGCCTGGTATTACGAACTTTTTTTCTTTTAGACAGTTTTTTTAACAAACTCCTCCAAAGTAAGGATATCATTTCAAGCCTTCTGTATTCCGAGAATATCGCGAAAGACGTTTTTTCTTCGTTAAAATTCTTTATTACCACCCTAACGCTCCCCGCGGGAGCTGAGTGGTTGTTTTTACAAAGTAACATAGTTCACGAAAGAAAGAAAGGCAATAATATTTTTATAGTTATAACTTCAAAACTTTTATTTTATACTTGAAAAATTGGTAGGTATCTTAAAAAACTTAATAGAATGTATCCCCAGGTAATTTGGGTCTTTTACATCTTAATAAATTATTTATACAGTGTCAGGAGGCAATCTTTGCCAACATTTAACGGGACCCTGTGATGCCTAGTACACTGTTGAGATGGAGTCAGCTTGACCAGCACCTAAACCATCCTCTCAGCTTAACTGTCCATATCCACAGGAAAGACATGACCGTAAGTTTCGGGCTGACTAAGCCGCGGGTTTCCTCACAAGATGGTTTCCTTTACCGTTAAGAGCGCATATAAATTTTTGAAACGAAAAATCCAATGACGCATATCTGGGTTCGAGCCCACGACCGTCGGATCGATAGTAGAGCCACTAACCCACTCAGCCAACATGGCTTGGCTATGTGGCTGTTTTTCCATATTTTTTGCACAATGTAGGTACTTTTAAATTTTGGGATTAACCGATTACTTACAAAAGACAGAGCTGGCTCCATCGATATAATATCCAAAATCTATGGAAATCCAGTAAATCCACGTACAAATCCAACAAAACTCCATCATTTAATTTATTTTAGAAAATCTCAACTGAATTGAAAAACACTTCCAGAAATTGTGAAACAAAAGTTTTTCAATACAAAACTCGCGAACGAACCGAAGCGCTTGTTGTGTAGATTGTCTGGTTGTTTTTGATAGATTGACTAAAATAAAAAGATGTAAAAATCGTTTTATTTTAGTCAATCTATCAATGTATCTACTTATTTATCGTTAAAACGAACAGATGGGTGACTGCCAGGAAGTAGGTTCGTAAGAAAGTAATAATAGGTATATGTTATAGCAAAAATTCGATTGTGTAGAATTTTGTTTACCCAGAATATTTTTTTTCTTATGTTACTCCCCCAAACAAGACAAGTGTAACGATACAACAAAAAATTAAATTAATTGAACATTGGTTGCAGAACATGCCAAGGTAGTAGGTAGACAATAATATCTACATGGATAAGTAGGTAGACAATAATATCTACATGGATAGGTAGGTACCTACTTAAAAAAACTCGAAAAAGTTAAACCCTCCTTTTAATGCAGTCGGGCACAACGATTATTTTTGATTTTGATTTGCAAGAAGTTTAAACACTTTCAAACCTTTTCCGCTATTTTGGTATCAGTAAGAATATAAAAGAATATACTTAATAAAAAAAAATAAAAAATAAAGAGAAAGCGGTTCAAATAATTGGCATTTCGAATTCATAAAGCAGAATTCAAGATTAATCGATGAAAAAACATTTAGGTCAAAATCATAACCCTTTTGGCTTCGCCGTACTCGGGTAAAAAAGAAGCATCCTAACTTGTTTAGCTTAGCGCGATTACATTAAACAAACATAAAAACATTAACGAATAATCTGTTTTATGTAAATTTTAAAAGATTTCTAGAAATAACGACATTTTCTTGTAATGCTACCGAATTCACAGGCGCATCTCCTGTTCAACAACCACTTAGTACCATTAAACAAATACAGGTTTTTTTCAAACTTTTCTCACCGTCTTTATCCAACTGTGTCTCGCCCATTGTTTATTTGGACGGCCTCGCTTGTTTAAAGAATAAATGGAGAGAGCCCATTTCACAGGCGATACGATGAGATCTTCAATGGTAATGTAGAGGAAGCTGAAAGACTGGTATAAAGGTACAAGTGGCTAAATTAAAAATTTAAAAAAACCGACTTCAATTCAAGCTTAGCAATTTTCGGCAGTCCCGATGTACATTTGCGTTCATAACTACGAAAAACCTCGACAGATCATCATCAATTTTTTATGGCATCAATCGGAAAGTCTTTTAATCAAAAAAAGAATTTTCCGAATCGGACCAGGCATCTTTGTGTAAGCGGTGAACATACTGAAAAAGAAGCTAAAAAGAAAAGATTCCGACGACTTGAGAACTTCCTCCTTTTATTAACATTGGTCTAAAAACCTAAACAGGCTTTGTTTCCTAATCTAATTATGACCAACGACTCTGTTTGAGGTGACGTTTTCAAACAAATTACTTACTGACATTTTGGAGATCGAAACAAAACACAGCGGTATTGATATCGGAATGGTTGACGTTGTAAATTAGTAGAATTGGGGCCATGAAATACAAAGGTCCTTTGTGGATGTATAGAAATAGTCTGAGTCAAACCAACAATCTTAGGAATCTCAGTTCCACTTGGCCGTCACAGCTTTTCATGGTTCTCACGGATTGAATAAACCACTACGGTCACGTACTTTTTATTGACCTCACACTAAGATGCCCTGTGGGTGTTCTGAATGACCGGGTGTGGTGTAAAATCATGGGTACCCAAACTAACAATTAATTATTAAATGATTAACAATTAACGAAGATGGCGCCACTCAACATCAGAATGTCCAAAACTCGCAAGCAAAGTTTCTATCGAAGTTAGATATATCTAGGACTATCCGACATCAACTGTCGGTTGAAAGACCACGGGCAAGTGGGCCAGATGGACCAGCCCGTTGCAGAGGAATCACCAACTCTGCCTTTGGGGAGCGATTCCACCCTGTTCCCCAAACAGATATTAACCTGCATAACCAATTCATCATTATCATCAGCTCAGCCGTAGCCAGGCCTCCCTCAAAGATTTCCATGTGTTGCGGTTGGAAGCGGCCTGCATCCACCGCCAAACTGCAGTTTTTACAAGGAAGGCTGTCAATCTTGTCAGTGGATATCCAACACTGCGCTTGTGGGTCTGTGGCCTCCGATTTCACGGATTTTTATAAATTTTGTTTGAACCTTGAGGAAGGACATAGGCTACTTTTTATTCCGGAAAATTAAATTTGGAATGTAGATTGTTTAGGTACTGGAATAATACTTGGGCTACTTTCTATCCCGGAAAAATGCATAGTTTCTGTGGAATAAAAAAACAGTAGTCCACGCGGGCGAAGACGCAGGCGTTCACTAGTTTATACTCAGTTTATTACAACATTTAGGGAGTGGGCACACTGCGTTTTTTGTAGCGCGTTTCTGTAGCGCGTTCGCATCGCGTTTGGTATCGATACAAACGCGCTTCAAAAACGCAGTGTGCCCTCTCCCTAAATGCACCATATTAGCATACTGTTCAGCCATTTTGTTAAAAATCTCTTTATTATTCTGTTAAGCTGTGGGAAAACTCCGCAGCTCATTTACTTCACATTTTAAGCTTGAAACAGAACCTGAAGCACAATTTTCTGACTTCTACGACTAGCTATCGGATACGATTTGTGTTTTGTAATAAATTATGTTTATTCCGAAAAAAATACCAAAAATATCGTTACTGAAGTAGATTCTTTCAAATATTTAGGTATTCTTCTAGGAGAGAATGAAAAGCATTAGGTTTCATTTAAAAAAAAATAACATCCCTAATCCAAAGTGCCTCAACTTTCGATCCAAAGGTTATGGGTTTGAATTCCGGCCGTGCATCATTGGATTTGTTAGTTTTTTCGCCCAGCAACCTGCCCCTCGATTCTAATAAAAAGCTTTTTATCAATTAAAGCAAAACGTCTACTGTTTCGTTATGTTTTATAAACTACTAATGACCAATGAGGTTTAGCAAATTACTATCATTTTGGAGAACGAAACAAAACGCAGCAGCGGCAATGATACTTGAATGGTTGACGTTGTAAAAATAGAGGAATTGAGGCCCTGACGCGTTATGCAGCGAGACGCTCAAATGCGGTCCAAACTTTTTTTTTTGTCTAAATATACCTTTGTCTAGCCACAATCTCACCTGATGGTAAGTGACGATGTGGCTGACGATGGATCACAAAGGTCTAGAAGACACTTATTCACTCTTGACTTGAAGAGACCCAGGTTATAATTTTCTGGGAAAACAGAAGCCGGCAGCGAGTTCCAGACCTTAGCAGAGCGGATGATGAATGTGTTAATATTATGTTTTAGTAAACTTACTAACTGGTGCTCACACCAGGAGTCATTATATTGTAAAACCATCTTGTGATCAGTCAGATCTTATTCCAAATCACCTATTTACGACATAACTACATCGTTAGTAGCACTAATGATCTGTGACTGCGAGCTTGTAGTCTGATGATTATACGTGTTATCTGAGTGGACGGCCGTGTTAATCGATGATGATTTTACTATCTTATTTATGTTTGTATTGAAGCCCTGATTCACAGCCTCAGTGACATTTCTAAAGTTACAAGTTTTTTATAGTAAAGTGAAGTGTTTCTTTGCAGAATTCGAGCCCTATTTCACTTCTGACTAAAACTAGGTACCTGAAAACAACTTTACAAAAACGAAAAACAAAATAGTGGATTATTCGAGTATGCACGGGCCAAAAAAATGTTTAAGACCCTCCCCAGTGGGGTATCAAAATAAAGGGCTTTAAAAGGCGAGTACGAAAATATAATGGCGGCTCCTCACTTGGCTTAGCGTATTCGTGAGTCGATATTGTTGTGTGTGCCTCAAATAATCAAATATTTCAAATCAAATACGTCATCCACACATAGACTTGTACGAGCCTGTTTGCGTTGTTTGCCATATTCGTGCAAATAAAGCAAATACAATCAAATAGACCGTCTACACATTGCTGTATTTGGACAAATAATGCAAATACACGAACACGATACGCCAAGTGAGGAGCCGCCATAAGAAATCTATATTATTATGTTTGAAAACAGTTTGGAGTGACAAATCATAAACTTCGTATTTTTAACCACCTCAGTGGCGCAGTGGGTGAATATCCGCCGCGGGACAAATGTTTGTATGATCTGCAAATATTTGTATCGGGTCTGGGTGTTTTCTATGTAACTAAAAATGTAGGAATGAAAAATCTTACCAAAATTTTCAATTCCGACGGGATGTGGTTTAACACTATAAAAATTAAAAACTTATAAAAATGTAGGTATTAACAAAAAAAAAATTATAAAAGTATCAGTCATGTCGTTCCCATAACACAAGCTCTGCTTACTTTGGGGCTACATTATGCTGTGTGAAATGTCCTTAGAAGTGTGAAGCTTTATTTTTTTTTTATTTATTTTACACCGTAGTTGGGTTTTCTTGTTTTTTTATAAACTAGTTATTTTTCTTCTTCTCGGTTTTTCTTTTGTTATAACTTATTATAATATTAGAATAGATAGAATAATATTGGAGATGATGAGAAAGATTTAGAAAGAACATTGCACAGTTTCAACTCAATCTAAAGTGGTTGGAAAAAAACAGGGTAAAAAATAATAAAAAGTGTCCCTTGCCATTTAAATTCCATTTGAAATCATAATGCAAAGGAACTCCGAAAATGGCCGAAGCATTATCCTTTCAGGAGCAATATCCTTTTGTACAAATCTCTTGGACTAATAAAATCTGGACGTTGCCAGAGCCTTTATTGCAGAGGATGTTTAAATTATAAGTTGTGAAATCTTGTAATGTGGCTTGTATCGATGTCCAGTAGTGACTGCAATAGGTTGATGATGTTTATGGGTGATAGTCCAGAGCAAAATTGTCAATTTCTAATTAGTATACAACTGGGTCAATCTTCAGAATCAGCGTGTTTGGTTGATCGCTATGGTGCTTTTTAAATTTATTTATTAAATTTATTTATTTATTAAAACTAGCACGGTCTAGCCACTTACACTAGTATCTTAAGATTAGGTACATTAAATAATTACAATTGCACAGTCAAAAAAATTAAATAAAAACATGTCATAATTTCAATTTGAACCTAATAATAATTTAAATAATAACAGTCTATTCACAATCTATAATAATTAAAAACTAAAACAACAAAAAAAAAAAAAAAATTACGGATTTGTTTCGCTGAATGACAGACAAGTCTTAAGGACCTTTATCCATCTGTCAGCTAACAAATCCAAGTCAGGGTTAAATATCGATATTATTGCTTTTCTGTATTTTTATTTTGAGAAGGAGGTGTCTAAATATTTTCATATTGGCCCCTAAAGGGGCAGAGCAGCAATAATATCGATAATTAAGAGGCGCCATAGCGATCAACCAGGTGCGCTGATTCTGAAGATTGACCCAACTACTAGCAACGTTTGCTACCGCGTCAATATCTGCCTACAACGTCAAAACAACGTCGAATAGAACATCAAAATGCATCGATAACAATAAGTGCCAATTCAGACGTACCACAACCACACGACACCGACAACCACACCACAACGACGCGACGTGGTCGGGCGTATATTTGTATTGAAAATGAATTTACAATTCACACGTACCACATTTTGTCGTTGTTATCGACCACCTGTGTAATACGACCACATCGCAACCACATCGCAACCACATCGCGACGGCAAAAAGTCGCTGCGACACTATTCACACTTAACCACAGCTGGACCACATTTTGTCGCTGCGACGTGGTGTGGTAGTGGTACGTGTGAATTGACGCTTAGGACTGTTTATATCTACAGACATTGAGCGTAATAGACACGTGGCGGTGTAGACAAAATAATATTTTTGATTATGAACGTATTCATAATCTAACGTAACGTAACGCACAGACACGGGCCGCGCAGACACGGATAGACAGTATTCGCGCAAATAATTTTGTCTGCGCGGTGCGTGTCTCTCCGTATTTGTGTTACCATACCATATTTTGTCTCCGTTACTCTAGCTGCTGGTCAATATAAATAGAGAATCTTTGCCGGACTGTGCCAGTGCTTAAGACTCATTTACATGGTGAGAGTTTCTTACCTCTAAGCTGCGAGAAACTAGCTCCATGGCAATTCAGGCACAAGCTATTATCGTCCTTCCATGTATGATTTCAATATTTAGTTTACATTGTCATTATTTTGATATTGATGACGATAATCAGGCGATTGCGTCGTGGTGCGAGTTTCTCGCCCCGAACAGGCGTTCGGAGCGAGAAACTCGCACGACGTAAATGAGCCTCTCTCGCTTCTGTTTGAGAGCGACCGAAGACCGAAGATTGTCTGTCGATGTCTGACACCTACGTGTCTGCTACACTCAATGTCTATAGATATAAACAGTCCAATGAGATGAATGAAAAACACAATGCATATTCTAAACAAGACTTTATTTTTAACAAAAATAAAATAACAAGTTTTCGTCTCTACCAAACAGGTCCACGTAAAAAAGGCTTGTCGCGACCAATTTAGCCTAATTCTTTTATCTGGGGGATGCTAATTTTCGGCGCAAATGACGTAGAAAGGTTCTGGGGCGTGACTGTTAGTGTTGAACTGGTTCACGGAACGGGGATTCTGAGAGCTGGAATATTCGGGAACGACATTTTCGGGAATTCCCGGAATTTGCATTAAATCGTGTCGACGGACTGAAGTTAGTCATCTTGACATCTTAAAACAAGTAATGTACAGCCGATAACAAAATTACTAGAGACAGAAGCCTTATCATCATCATCTCCTTGCCAATTTCCACTAGGTGGAGTCGGCACAACATGTTCTCCTCTTCCATTCCCTCCTATCACTCGTCATCTCAGTAGTTACTCCTTTCACACGCATATCCTCTCTCATATAATCCATCCATCTTTTCTTTGCCATCCTCTATTTATGTATCCTTCGACATTCATATCCAATATAAATAAATAAATAAAATAAATAAATAATGCTGGACATTTCATACAACATCATGTAGCCCCAAGCTAAGCAGAGCTTGTGTTATGGGAACCACATGACTGATATACTACTTAAATACATTTTTTTTTTTTTTGTAAATACATACATAATATACATAGAAAACACCCAGACCCGAGACAAATATTTGCAGATCATACAAACATTTGTCCCGCGGCGGGGATCGAACCCGCAACCTCCTGCGTCACAGGCGGGCCTTCACCCACTGCGCCACAGAGGTCGTCAATACTTTCCATGTAAAACAGAAGCCTTATACTGGGGTGAATGGAAAAAGGGAACGGAGGCCCTTGCCCAGCAGTGGGATCCAGTGGGTTAATTAGATTAGATTAGATAAGCTTTAATTTTAATAAACGATATCCGCTTAAAAAGTGAACCGTGATGGCGAAGAATAGGTCCAATTAAAGATCGTGGTTTGGATTACTACGCTATTTAAACGTTTAAACCGAAGAAAATTAAATTATTTAAAAACCTAAGACTTTTGTCAAAGAGTATACTACAGGCTCGTTTTACTGAATTGCTTGGGAGCCGCGCTTTGTTTCGTTCGACGTAATTTTTGGAGGGTATCTTTTGAATTGGTAATGAAATGAAGTTTTGACGAGGCCTTGCATATTCTAGTGCTGTTGTTCCTTGGTTATGGATTTCATGTAGTTGTTCTCACTGTGATTTACTTAATTTAAGTTCTTATGTCCCCGCGATTGGGCAGAGGACGTCCACAGTGACTCTCCATCTCATTCGGTCTTAATAAGTTTCGCACTTGATTTCACTTCAAGACTTCCCGATCTTCTTTGCCTCGTCTAGCACTGTGCGCCGTCATGTTTATTTTTTCATTCATTCATTCCATTTATTCATAAACAATACAATTTTGTTTGAACTGAACTTAGCTTAGAATATAAATAAATTGGTAGGTCACACAGTATTACGTGTTTTCTAAGTTTCAGTGAAATCCGTTCACTAGTTTTTGCGTGAAAGAGTGTAGGTATACTGTATGTAGAGATGTATACTTGTTTGTTACAAGTATACATACATATATCCATACATCCGGACTTCTATACATCCTCACAAACTTTCGAATTTATAATACTTGTAGGACATAGAATTGCTCTCTCAACCATACGTCGTTTGATCGCAACACTAGTTTAAGTCAACACTATTTAATTTGAAAGAGCGAGTTTTATTTTTCTTTTAAATTTTTTTAAGCGTTGTGGTTCGCTCTTTGCTCTCAAAGCTAGGAGATCGCGATAGCTCATTTTAATTGCAAATTTTCTGCAATACTTAATTTCATTCATTTCTTTAAGTATAAATTCAATGGCCTAGCTCCCTGAAAATCTAGTTCTCTTATGCAAAAACAATGTCTCGGTTTAAGGTCATTCAAACTTAACCCGTTGGTTCTGATTTTTCTTTTATTTTTAAGATGGGTAATTTCATTTTTCTCATCTACAGGAAAATAGGCCCGCAACTTTTTATATGGCTTTGACTTTAGACCTCGTTCGTACGAGAGTTAAAAAAGCGTTAAGTTACGAGAGGCCTTAGTGACTAAGGCCTCTAGTAACTTAACTAAGGCTTAGTCCGAAGAACGTGAGTTCGAATCCCCGCCACGTATCATCTTTTAATATGAGCTCAGTGAGTATCGTGAGAAAGATTAAGAAATTATCAGGGCTTTAAGTTAGTGAGTCTGTATATAAGTAAAATAATGTTTGTTTGTTAGTTTGACGGATTTGAATATTTTTTTACGGTCAGATCTTTTTAGGCATTTTAGGATCCTTTGAATATGCCTAAGGGTGTTGTCAAAGGCACGTCCAAGTACATACATATTTGATACATTACATGCCCACATTTTGCAGAAGTTAGCATTCCATACGTGATAATCGCCGCTATTAGAAAGCTAACTGATTAATTTCTAATACATTTCTAAACACCAAATAGATTCATATTTTGAAATGTAAAGTTCACTCCAAAAATCTAGATAAACTAAAAAATCTAGAAAAACACAATGTTCCATCTGTAAACGAAGCTAGCAACACAAAGGCATGACTCTAGAAAAATGAACGGAAAAACACTGATATTGCTGAAAAATGATGACCCGGGGCTGATATTTTGCTGCGAAAGCAAGCAATAAGTTGAACCGGTTTGTGAGTGAAGTCGAATGGAAGCGATGCTCTATGCTTTAAACTTTCCCGGGATAGAGTTTTGCTGGATGATTAATGTTTGTTTATTTGGAAAATGTTATACAGAAGCTAAAAGTCTGAATGAACGAGTAGACAACTCTGGTAAAGGAGTTTTTAGGCCGCCTCCGTCATGCCTTATAAAACGACTTAAAGCCGAGACCGACAATTTAAAGTGAAAAGTCAAAAGTCAAATTCATTATTCAATAAGATCACTAGTGTACCACTTTGAAACGTCGTAAGAGCTAGGTGATTCTACTCCTGTTCCTTCGCGACTAAGACTGTGAAGAACCAGGGCAACAAACACGGTTTGGGCCCTAACTTTCTTTTCGGTGACACACTTTTTGTATCTAATATATATGTCGGGGATGACCGAGTTTTCAGGATACTGTGGGCTCCTATCGTCGTCGAGCTAAGACGTGGTGGATGGCCTCGACCAAATAAATCACAATCGGTAACCTAACGAAACTTTTAACAACCAACAAAGTAACTTTTCAAATCAAATCAAAGTCTTAATAAAAACCAAACAGGCACGTCCACTCGGCTCGAGCGCTGGTGCTAAAGTGACCGCTCGCTCCAACGGCCGCACCCAAGAATGACGAGCTCGTTCGTCACCTTGCGTTCGGGTTTTATCGACAGAGAAACAGAGTTGCCACCAAATAATAACAGATGGCGCTGCAGTATTTCCGCAGAGAAACAGAGTTGCCACCAAATAATAACAGATGGCGCTGCAGTATTTCCGCAGCAGTGTTGCCGCTGCTTAATTCTAGATTTTGCCACACTAAATCTCCGACACGGCCATCTCTGACAAGTCACGCGTCCTCGCGTGGATTTTTGAGAAAACACAGCACAGTAACGTTAGGGCGACATCCCCTTACCCAGGGACAGCTGCCCCTGGAATCGAAACCAGAGCAGTGAGCCTAACTCGAGGCTTCTACCTACCCTGCGCCTACCCTGAAACAGGGTGGGCAGATGACCCAGTTCGTTTCTACACAGTAACACGTCTCGGCCACACCTGACCACCAAGGTCATAAAAAAAGACACTTAGACGAAGTTTTTCACGTTAAACAGTAACGATATCAAAAGTGAACTCTAATTGTAACGTTATTCCACGACAAACAAGGCAATACTGTACCTACAAAGCATCTAAACTCAACTCAGCAACTCGCAACTTCGAGTCAAACCTTTACATTCAAAGTGTACATTGAGTACCTAGCAACTCTTCGCGCCGCTTCTATCCAACAACTCTAGTACACAGCCATCCAGCATCCATCTACCAACATCAAGAACACCTCTATATATGGCGTCCGTATACCACAACCACACAGACATTCCGTTCGGCCATTCTGATAACACAACTTAAATTAGGGACAAACAACCCAAAACCATTTTTTCTTTCTTTCATCAACCATTAACTTCAAGAGAATTAATCACAATCATTAAGTACAGGATTAGGTAAACAATGACTTTATACACCGCCTCAATAGCTTCTCTCTATTGCCACAACGTAAGTAAGGGTAACTCAGAAAAACATATCGCAACACCGAATCATCTCGCTTTCGCAACAACGTAAGAACGCAACATAAAAAGGACACAAAGTTTCACCTACGACTTATCTCGCTTTCACACCAATAAAAGAAAGGATCACTAAAGTAACATTGTGTCGCACCAACAACTTAACTTGCTTTCGCGCCAACAAAAGAAAGGGTAACTAAAACACGCACCAACGACTGAACTCGACTTCACACCATCGAAAGTATGGGTAACTAAAATAACATGGTATCACACCAACGACTTCTCACTTTCGCTCCGACGAGATAGGGTAACTTAAAGAACATGCCGTCGCTCCAACGACTCATCTCACTTTCGCGCCGACGAAAGAGAGGGTAACTAAATAAACATGCCGTCGCACCAACGACTCATCTCACTTTCGCACCGACGAAAGAGAGGCTAACTAAAACAACATGCCGTCGCACCAACGACTCATCTCATTTTCGCACCGACGAAAGAGAGGGTAACCAAAATAACACACCGTGGCACCAACGACTTATCACTCTTTCGCAACAACGAAAGAAAACACCTAATTTCAAAATTAGAACCAATCATTACGTCACAGGGCACAGCCTTAACCGGAAAAATGAGAAACGACAATTGTACACAATTACCATAAAGCAATTTCACCACCAGCTAACAACGAGTAGGTACTCTGATGATCAAACTCCCAAACTTTTAATTCCAAATTTTACACAACAGAACATTAATTCAGTCTCTCGGCGTTCAGTCCATCGAACACCCAGTATCCAGTCCATCGGATACTCATGGCTCAGTCCATCGGCCATTTCGTCTCTCTACAGGCGTTCAGTCCATCGAACACCCACCCAGTATCCAGTCCATCGGATACTCATGGCTCAGTCCATCGGCCATTTCAGCCAGTCCATCGGCTTTGGTTACAACTCAGTCCATCGGTTGCACCACAAGACATCATTAACATCATCAGACTCAACACCTTACAAAACTTATTCTTTGGGAATCTGATGATCAGGCACTTTCCTCACTCAATCATGAGGGTACTTTAAACAAACGACCACCTTCAACACAAATTGACATACTATCGGCAGTAGCCAGTCCATCGGCTCTGCGATCCATCCACAGAAGTTAACCATATCAGCCGTAGCCGCGTACGTGCTACCCCTTCCAAGGGATATCCTGCGCATAAAAAGCAGGCCACGTGCACCTATTACACTCTCCGGCGTTACTGGGTAGGGCTACAAAAAGTGAAGACTGAACAAAGTTAACCCAGCAACATACCAACATTTAACATGAGACTTTATTCATCGAGGGTGTAAACTCAACAAGTTACTATTGATTTTCAATTTAGTAGGTAAACTAAACACCAAATAACACTTCGCTCAATTTATCGCTTCGACGTCCAGTAACCACACACACAACACACAACACAGCTCCAAATCGGTGCTCCACATCAACGCCTAACCAGCGAAATCAATGCGTCATCGCCTAACAATCAAAACCGAAACATCATCGCCTTACCAGCGATATCAAAGCATGATTGCTCATTCATCCAACAATATCACAGCACACTAAACTTACAAGCGTCAGACTTGCTTTGATCACAAAAAGAGAAGGTTGAATAAAGTAAACTCAGTAGGAAACTCAGTCTGTAGCAAACAATACCGTTCGGACTCTATAATGAGGGTAGTTGTAAATTCTTTTTTTGAGATAAACGATCTCAGCAAGTACTAGCCAAACCATCTTATCTAACACATCAAAATGTCTCAAACGTTAGACCTTACGTTCAACTCGACTTCATTTCATCACTTTCAACAAAAAAACAGCTGTACAGTCACTCAGAAATCAACCCTATTTGCATCAAACCACTCCTAGTCGCAAATAGAAAATCTAGGTCATCAATACCTAACCTACCGTCATTTGTAATCTACCGTCAATACATCAACCAGCCTCACGAAATTATTTGAACACTCGTTGATGACTACATCTCAAGAAAAACTCGCACACAGTTTATGACGAAACCAATGGACAAACAATGCCACCAACCCAACAAATAGAACAATTTTTTAACGATTACAAATTCTAAACTCAGCTCATCAAACTCAACCTCTCATAAAATTTGTTGAGTAATGGCTAAAGGTAGGATAATGATGATGAATCTACACACATTATTGATCAACAAGTCACAGCATTATCTTGTCACGTTTTTAAGAAATTCTAAACTTAGTGGAATCTACTGATTTTAGAACGTACTTCATAAGAAAACATTTAGCACCAGAGTCAAAATAAAATGGAACGCGCTCACCAGATAGTCGGGGGTCACTTGTGGGTCTCCGGGTATCATCCCACACTTCTGATGTCGGGGATGACCGAGTTTTTCAGGATACTGTGGGCTCCTATCGTCGTCGAGCTAAGACGTGGTGGATGGCCTCGACCAAATAAATCACAATCGGTAACCTAACGAAACTTTTAACAACCAACAAAGTAACTTTTCAAATCAAATCAAAGTCTTAATAAAAACCAAACAGGCACGTCCACTCGGCTCGAGCGCTGGTGCTAAAGTGACCGCTCGCTCCAACGGCCGCACCCAAGAATGACGAGCTCGTTCGTCACCTTGCGTTCGGGTTTTATCGACAGAGAAACAGAGTTGCCACCAAATAATAACAGATGGCGCTGCAGTATTTCCGCAGAGAAACAGAGTTGCCACCAAATAATAACAGATGGCGCTGCAGTATTTCCGCAGCAGTGTTGCCGCTGCTTAATTCTAGATTTTGCCACACTAAATCTCCGACATATATATTTCTTCCTTTTTTTGTATATACGAGTATTTCTTACTTTCCATGCCCTCCGTAGCACGAAAACGCTCAGCTCGTACTGCCGCTTGCAGTCACCCATCCAAATTGCGACCGCGCACAACGCTGGTTAACTTCAACAATAATTCAAGAACGTCTAAGCAAGCTACGCCACGAGCGCTTCTCAAATTAAAAACAAACTTTCAATCGTCTCGTAACATGTAGAATTTCAATTCGAAACAATAACAGAATTTTCGTATCTTATTATGTTATAATCAAAGACTTTTCAGTCAAGGCACTATTGAACTTTGTTAACCTTTTGACAAAGGTCAATTTAACTTAGGTGAAATTTCGATCCAAAGCGATTGAATTAGCTTCTTCAAATATTTATTCATCAATAATAGCTACTATAGAGTTGTTGCAAACACTTGACTACTAGTTAAAAGGGCGTATTTGCACATGTAGTCGTAGTTAGTCTACAAGTGCAAATGAGTGACTACTCACCCGGCCTACTTCAATTCCGTACTACGTGGTAAACCCACTGCGTAGTACGCAATTGAAGTAGGCGTACACTTATAGATTTTATCCTCCTCCTCCTTAATCGTTCCCCCATAGTCTTCTTCTTCTTTCGTATGAGCAAGTGGCCAACTCTGCAACTCAGCAACTCTGGTAACGGAGTTTTTAGGCCTCCTAAAGGCCTCCGTCATGGCTTTTTACCCCATAGTTGAGGATCGTGTCTCCGTGCAAGTACTTTTTGTTCTATGATTTTTCTCCATCAGCCACGGTCTTCGGCTTGATTGAACAACACTGATGGACATGTTTACATGTTCTGACATCTGGTCCGACCATCGCTTTGGGCTCCTCCCTCTGGATCTTTTGCCCTCTATTTTGCCTGTTATTATGAGCTTCTCCATGTTGCCAACGTTTCTTTGCGCGATTTGTCCGAAGTACTGTAGTACTCGCTTTAGTCAAAGTACAGTAGTAGTACTCGCTGTAGGCAAAGTGCTGTAGTACTCGCTGTAGGCAATATAGATGCTGTCTAACGTAGACGTTTCTCAGAGACAACAAACTGTAGAAGAAAATAAGGGATGCACCTAACACTTGAAAATCAGAGTGTCAATCCATTCTGTACTACGTTACAATTAATAATTCTGAATACTAAAGCATCAGAGATATTGAATTATTTCAACACTAAAATTTAATACTACTCTTTTCAACAGTTAAAAGCTTACCGAGCCAATATTTTATTAATCCTACTTATGTAAGTCATAATATTCGAAAATAACACATTAAACCGATTTAAATTAATGGTTATTGAGTGTGAATTGAAAGCGTATAAAATACAGGTTAAAGTCTTTAATTTTAAAAGTTGTTTTCAATAAAAGAGCATTTTCTAGAAGAAAATGAAACTGAAAACTCAAAACATGTCCCTTGTACAAATTTATTCCGCTCCACTGGGAACAAATTGAATTTTCCAGTGAAAATATGAGTTTGAATTCTATATAACTTAATGTACGTCTTTGCACATGCCTCGGTCTGAAATTAAAAGTTTATCTTTAAGTTGCTACAAATGAAGTTTGCTTCGATTGTTTATGTTAGCTGTTTATTTAGTACATTTCGAAACGTCATATTTAGCTTTATTTATTTTAACATCTAGCTATTTTTCCAAACGTTGCTAATTTAAGAACTTGTATCATCGTCTGTCAGTTTGGTTTGGTTATTACAAATTGTTTTATTTTTTAGCCTTTTAATAGTTCCATTGAGTTGGCCAATAGCTCATACGAAGATACTTATTCACTAAAGTACTTTTTATTTCCTTTATTGATTTGAACATGATATTTTTCAATTTTTTTTGTTAAATAATCTAGTCATTTACGAGTAATAACTGTTTCAGTTACATTTCCCAAGATTTCCCTATTGTACTAAGACTATTTTCCTAAGTATTGTAAAATTCGTCGTTGTAAATATTATAATGATTTTAAGACTATTAATATTTATTTTATTTTTGTATCTGCCTTTTTCCTTTAAATATTTTCTCCAAATCTTCACAGCGTGTTTCTTCGTGGTCATTAGCCTCATAACCCCTAACCATTACCTCAAATTCATTTTCAACGCATAAGCCCTTGTCGTTTCCATTCAATTTAACCCCCAGCTATCGGAGTAAATGATTTTTATTTCGCTTCGAAAATGCGATATAGCATAAATCACCCGTTTGCCGAGTTTTAGCGTCAGAACGGTGGATCTGCCATTATTGGAAGTGCGAGATGGCAAGATATGGATTTATGTCAAAGTTCAAGGGAAGGATGGCTGGTTTAATCTCGACCTAGTTATTATTATTTAGCTGTGTTGGTTTATTGAAATATAAAATTTTAATCCAAAGATTGTAGATTTCAATTTTGTCATCAATTTTTACATGAGAGATTTTCTATCGGAAATTGTACTACACTATTGTACTTAAATTAATATGAAGGAGGTTTTGGCACCAGTCTACATGTTCGTACCATGTCCTGTACTCTTTTTATTATGAAACTCTTTCTAATAGAAGTAAATAAGGTCGCAATGAACGTAGTGGCTATTTCTAGTCGCGAAATTTGAAGGCCACTCGAAGACCTGCTTCATGGTTTAAGACTTAATAGCCAGGACCTTCCATTTATGCACTGTTCGAAGCATGAAAGAGCTCTGTATTAAATAGCACTAGCAATCACCAATACACTTGATGACCACACAGAACATTGTCACATACGTTCAGTGACGCAGATGGAGAAGCAACTGAAAGCGACGACGAATCTCTGTCTTTCGAAGGGAAGTGTGGCATTATACTCGTACTACTTACTTTTGAGGACTTTTTATGTTCGTTATAGAAAGTTCATGAAACGTATTGAAACTATATTAAACTAGCTGATTTCGTAGACCTGTGTAAATGTGCGAACGATTTCTGCTTCGTGCTTTACAAAATTGTTGTCTACAGATTTGAATTGTAAATACGCAGTTTCGGGTTGTAAGCTGATTTTGGTGTTCATTACTTTTGGGGTAAACAACTAAGCTGCTTTGGATTTGTGATTAAAGTGATTAAGAAATAACAGCTGTACAATCTGCGTTACCTAGTCTATAATCTTTGTTAGTAGTATTTCATATACGAGTACATCTAAATAAATTCAATTCAATTCAATTCAATCAAGTTTATTTGACTCCAAAACTATACCTAGTACAAAAGGTGCTTAATTTCTAAAAGATAATCGTAATAAAAATGAATGTTTGTATGTTTGTATGCGTTCCTAAACCATTGATCAGATAGTGATGAATCTTTGGTAGGGTTTTTTCAGGATGCCTGCGAAGGTTTCTGGCCCAAAAAATCTTTGTGAATAAAAACTAAAGCGGTACGAAGTTCGCCGGGTCAGTTAGTAGCTTATAAATATTTACTGCTACTAAAAGGCTTTACCTATGTATTGAAAGTAAAGATTATGTTTTTTGTTTCTGAAATTCTTAAAAATTTGACTTTTAGGAATTCCAGACATTCTTCCACCCGTTTTTTTAAATTGTTTTGTAGCTAGGTACTTATTAATGTCATTATTACTATTTATTCTTCCATTGTTTGATCTTAATGACTGACCAATTATTTCATTTGTTTCAGGTTCCATTAATCCAGATAATGTAGTGTAAGTATTTTTATTACCGATTATTTGAGAATCTAATGAGTATCTACAATGTAATCAGTAAGATATATAGGTACAAATTTTATGGTTTCCGTTTGTCCGACGACTAACACACATGAAAAATGTTTGTGGTCAGTTTGAAAAAAATAATTCCTTAAATGTTGTTTACTAAAATTTTAATACTTACTTGTATATTAAAAATTATGAAATGTTTTCAAACTAATCGCAAACCTTTTCTTATATGAATTTACTTCTAATTTAGTGTAATTTTTTTGTGAATGACATTTGTTACTAAGTTAGAAGTATGAGGTCTTATTTCATTGTGTTCTTTACATCAAATTTTGAGTAACAGATCTTTATCATCTGAAAATTCCCATTTCGTGAACGCTGACCTCTGACTCATATATCTATAATTTTAAGATCCAACATCGACGCTTCCCCACATCTGAAATCTGAGGACCAATTTAAAAAACCGCTGATGTTTATATCAAACGGCTTTGACGATAAAAATCTCGTCAAGAGCTGAACCGCCACGTTAAACTTTTATTGGTCCATTACTGTTTTATAACAAAGAATATCGAGCAAGCAGTGCCTATAAAGCGGTGTGTTCTTATGCTGTTTGCTTCATGTTTGCGGCGAGAAGCGGGTTTGGATGTTGATTGAACATTGAAATATGACACCAAGACGCTTACTAAAACAGTGATGTCAGCTGAGTAACAAAGAGAAACAGTTTTCAATTTGATTTTTATAATTTAGTCATTAAAAGATGTTTATTTAAAGCTCGCGCACATGGCGGGCCGTACAGCACTGTATTGCATAGAAAAAGTCACTTTCGTACATTTTTTAAGAACTATCTCACACTAGGTACAGGCAGGCCGCACCGGGCCGAAAAACATAGCGTTGCTTCGCGGCTGTAGTATGCGCAAGCCTTAAAGGTTATAGTTAAAAGTCTTATAGGCTAGAGTGAATAGATTTCTTATAGATCGATGTGATCCATCCTCGGCCAAACCGTCGCTTAGCATCATGCGAGTTGGTAGCCATCGTAGTAATATAGATCTATTTTCTTAAAAAAAAAAACACAGCCTCGCCTCCGCACAGCTTTTCGGCTTTTACTTGTTCTTTCACTTTTGGATTGCACTTTTGACGTTACGTACTTCATGTAGTGAGCGCTGGTCTATAGAATCCCATATAAAGAATACCTAGGCGATGCGGTGGGTTCGGGTGCGAAGGCGGTCAGCTATAACCTTTAAAATGTAAACTGGATGTTTGTTGATCAATGAAAACTATAGTCCTAAAAGTCAATGGCCTTTTCAAGGTTTTTTAGAACAACCCAAAAGTAGAAACTAACAAATAAATATCCTTTAAACCACACGTAAACAAAAGGCGAGTTAAATAACTGCGTTTCCTTTGAACGCCGAAGCAATTGAATTAAATAAATAGTTACTCTAAGAACTGGTTAATGAAACTGCCAGCCCAGATGATATAATATAAATTGAGTTTGATAGTGGAGTTTCCTATTGGTATTGTGTTTCCTTGCGGAGAAATGTGCTGGGTGACCGAATTTTAATTACAGCAGCACCATTTGAACATTTCTTTGTTAATATTATCGGTTGAGCCCGTAGTGCAAGCATAGTTTATATCAATAACAATGAAATTAAAATTTTAATGAAACACCCCGACATATCCCTTCATCTATCTATAACAATATAATAAAGCGGAAGAGTTTGTTTGTCTGTTTGTTTGAACGCGCTCTGGAAGCAACACTCCGATTTGAGAAATTATTTCTGATTTGATATCTTATTTCTTGATATAGGCTATTGAATATCACGAAAAGACCCTTATGAGCCAAGCGAAAATAATGAAAACCAGAAAAAACGCTTAGTTTTCCAAGCTCAGAACTAGATGGCGCGACTAAAAATTACACAACACCACCTAGCCCCAAACCACCGAGTAACCAGAGAGACAAACTCAAACAACGCGCGATAATAGGTACTTCACTACATGCGCAGCGTTGTGTGCGTGCGCGTTCACCGACAGGCTCACTTACGAGCGGCGGGCGGCCGCTTCGTGAGCTCTCGGCCAGTCTCGGCAAACTCCGGCGGCCGACCGGCGGCTATGCGGTAAGGGACGCTCGGAGGCCGCGAATGCTACGAGTATGCGGCGGCCGCGCGGGTTACGTAGTAACTATTAATGAATCTGTGGCGCGGTCTTTTTCGAGTTCATTTTCATTCAGCCAGTAGGTAAGGTGAGTAGGTACTTACATCTAGCTAGGCAAAGTCATGCAGAGAAAAATAAAAAGTTATCATTTTTCACATACCTACCTACTTACCTACTCAAAAAAACGTGACCGGTAAGTTTAGGTACCTACCTACTACCATTTTATTGAAATATTATTGAAGTAGGTAATTTTCTGTAAGTACCTACCTAATAAGTAGGTAATGGTACCTATTTACTAATATTTAAAGTCGATTTTAATCTAGGTAAGTAGGTACTTTTCATTGTCGTATCGATTTGAAAATTTGCATTTGTATGTAATTCGGATACCTAAACTTATAATAATTTGGTATTTTCGAGCTGATCATGAACTCCTCAGTAAATAAACCGATGGAGTTAAAACTCGACATGTCTGTCAAGTCCCGACTACACTGTAATTAGGTACCTACATGGTGACAACGAGCTGGTTTGATGATGGAGTCAGGAGCTGTTCAAAAGAACTCCTTCGTAAATTAGCCGATTAAATTGAAACTCGACATGTCTGTCAGAGTACCTACAGATCAAATACCATCCGTCCGTCAGCAGTACCAGCTGTCCGTTTATTATTTTAACACTACGCGAGTGACACCGCGCGGCGCAGTTAGTTTATTTCCATAAGTGACAGCCCTACAAGAATAGGCTATTATAAAAGTCAATGTTAGACCGCTGTTTCTCTGTTCATTTCTCTGTGCCCAAACTAAGCAAAACTACATGGGGACCAGATAACTGAAAGAATACATAATATGTAATATTGTTGTTATTACATAGGTACTGTTAATACTTTGTATCATCCAGACAGAAATATCTATTGTCCTGGGTGGGAATCGAACCCATGACCTACAGCGCAGAAGATAGAGCTACTACCTGAGTTTATAGGCCAGTCTAGTAACACTACAAATTAGAAGTTCTGGGACTTATTTAATATCTATTTATAAGTCAATGTTACATTTTCTCAATATCTATTTGTAAGTCATGTTTTTTCTCAGCTAATACATTCCAAAATACTTTCATCCAATTTCATCCGATCTTAGATACAAACCGTATGTACCCAATCACATTTGTTTGTAATTTGCTTCAAACGTTTGTAATTTAATTGAGAGTGATGTGTTCAGCCACTTATGAAATGGAAGGATCAAATGGTTTCTTTGTGATCAAAAAACGGTACACATCGGCTTACGACGGTGTACTTCTTTAGTGATTTCGAAATACCCATATAATGGAGAGGTCGGTAAACTTGTTTATTGTCAAACAATCTTTCGTTTATTTGAGAGAATTGTTAGCCTAGTGACTGATTGGGTCTAGAGTCTCAAATAATTCTATATTGGAATGATAAAGGTAAGTCTAAATACATATTAGTATAATATGTCCACATTTTGCAGAATTAAGTATTCCATTCGTGCAAACCTATCGCCTCTATTAGAAAACAAGCTAGTTTCTTTGAAATTTTAGCCTAATGCGTTTCGAAAAAATTTTATGCGCATTAACACGAGCTCTAAACGGTAAAGGAAAAACATCGTGAGGAAACCCGTGGCTTAGTCAGCTCCACACGTATTGACCATGTTTTTCCTGTGGGTATGGCCGGTTAAGCTGAGAAGAAGGTAGGTAGGCAAGCCTACTCCATATCAACTTTGTCCCAGGCACTACAGTGTTCAGTTAAGAGTAGGTAAAGAATAGATTGCCTCCTGACCTTACAAAGATGTAAAAGGCATAAGTTTTTTTAGCCTAATGATACCACATCATTTAGTTTTACAGCATAAATTTATATTTGACCATAAATAAAATTATTTCAGGGCGTTGTCTGATCAAAGCGACGCGTGATCCTAAGTCTGGCACTTTTTTTGCTCAACGGATCAGCATTGCCATCCAGCGAGGTAATGCTGCCAGTGTCTTGGGCACGCTTCCGACTGGCAGTGGCTTGGATCAGTTGACCTACCTATAGATCGTTGCCAACGATCCTTAGGTGGCTCAACTGATTCTTATTGTATTTTACAATGTTATATTTGACCTACATTATAATCTTCATAGTACATACATCAAACATGAAACCACCACTCTCAAACTAATCTTCCTAGACCTCATTGGCTAAAACGCTCACTAATACGTATAATTAAGTTGCTTTGGTCGGACAGTAATTCTGTCAGTTTTTGCGAATGCAGACCGAAGGGTTGGCCCTATGTCACGGGTGGCAAGCCCTTGCCAGCCAATGGGACATAGCTGGGTGAATCACATACAGGTAATTTTTACCTCACATTGTTCGACTGGAGCTTGACTATTTAACTGAAAAGAAAGCTAGGCCCCACACCGTGTATGTTGCCCTGTTTCTTCACGGTGTTGATCGCGAAAGAATAGACGTAGAATCACATAGCTCTTAAGACGTTTTAAAATGATCATAGTGGTCCTACTAAATAAAAAACATCTTGAGCATGCTTCTGAATTGCTCAGCCTAGATCAGTTGAGCTATCCAATACATAGACAGATCCTTTTTGAGGTTATACGTTCGACTGTATGTTTGTATATTATGTATGTTTACCGATTTCTCCGTCACTTGTGGATCGATTTTGATTTTTTTTTTTTGTTTCATTTAGTAATATGTCTATGTACACATTAACTGTGAATACAATTATTGTGGGCATACTTACGTTTGTTTAACAATATCTATTTTCACAATATTGAGTAGACCAGCTGTACCTTCTTCACGAAACCCTTAGGGATCCAAATAGATGTAGGGGTCATGTGAATATTTATTAGGTTAAATTATTGTGCCTCTGTAGGGATTGAACTAGCGACCCAATCCATTAGATTATTTTTTTCATTGTAGGTATAGATCTGTGCTTTTAGTTCTGAATGTTTGAACGTATCATCATCATCATCAATTTAAGTTTTGTTGATATATTTATCATTTGTGTTTTTTTTTGACGACTTTGACGAACCTTACTTTTTTCGACTGGCTGCCCACTATGGACTGACTTGACTGGACTTGACTATACTGGAGCTTTACTATCAAGTCCAGGGGCAACAAACATGGTATGGGGCCTAGCTTTTTTGTCGGTGATCCATCCACTAAATCTAAATAGATTTAGTGGATATCCCCATACCATGTTTGTTGCCCTGATTCTTCACGGTGTTAGTCGTGAAAGAACAGGAGTAGAATCACCTAGCTCTTAAGACGTTTCAAAGCGATCATAGTGGTCCTACTATGTGTATCGTAATGCCACTTGCGGTCACCCATCTAAACTGTCAAGGACAACGTTAACTTCAACGATCAATCAAGAACGTTTCAGCAAGCCATGATTCATCATCGCTTCAATCATCCTAACCGTTATTCTTATTCTCACTTTGAAAAGTCAAAGTAACTCTATTAGGCCTTTTAACTTATTTCATATTTATTTGCAGTCTCTTTCTAACTTAGTCTATTTTTACCTTGAACTCAATTTGGAACTCCGTCAAAGAGCTAAGTCCGAACTAGGTATAACCACTTGCGCCATTGATCAAAGCCCCAAGTACTCGTTATACTCGGAACTCTCAAGATGTTTTGATTAAATTTCCGTGTTCAAACTAGCTTTGAATGGCCTCGACTTTTGGCTTTGATCACGATTTTGTTAGGTAACGTGCCAAACGCTAGCAGAAGCTTCAAAAGTGTGGAAAAACATCGTGCAGACTTATACAGCAGATATACTTACTTACATGTTTTTACATTATGTAAATAAATAGTGGGATGATATCTTTCAAGTTTTCTTTTAATTAGATCGAGTATTTATTTTATTTATTTATAAGCCTAATGTATACCACTGCAGGGAAAAGTTCTCCCTTCCCTCTTTCCACTGATCTATGAGTGCTTATGCCAGTCTTTGTTAAAGGAGTTAAGCTCATCCCGCCTGGGTTTACCACGTGGCCGTCGTTATTGGGGAACCTAATCGGTAGTTTTTTTTTGCCCATTGTTGGGGCATTCGGCTCACGTGTCCTGGCCAGTCCCAATTAAGCTGGCCTGCTTTGTGAGCTATTTGTATTTTAGAGCGCAGTATAGCAAATACCTACCGTTTTCTGTAATAATGTAAAATTTTTATATTATGTTAGTTCGTTCGCGTATTAGTGTTTTCTTTCAGACAAGGTATTAATTCAATATAATATTAAAATAAGTGAATAATATTTAGAAAAGCTCTTAGCAGTCACTTTAAAGTGAAGAGGTACTAGAACGCAAGGAATTTGCAAAATCAGTATAAAATCTTCACCTGCTTTGAATAAGTTCATTATAAGATAAGCTTGTTAGAAGGGACTTATCGTAACCTTGTTGCTTTATAAATTTAAATATATAATAAATATTTAAATAATTAATAAATCGACAGATATGGAAAGAGATGAAGTCGTTGCTTTGCATTGACTGATAAAATATTTTGAGAATGCAAACATTTGTATTAAGTTTCTAACATGAAGAAAAATATCGTAAAGAAACTAAGGCTGTGTCCCCAGTAGGCAAACTGTTAGCGGCCGACTGAGTTTGCGGTGTATCGGTTTAGTACGCCCTTCCATATATTTGAAATGGAGTGTCCACAGTTTGCTAGTTTTGCGCTCACTTTACGCAGTTTGCAGTAAGGCTGTGTCCCCAGTAGGCAAACTGTGAGCGGCCGACTGTTTGCGGCGTATTGGTTTAGTACGCCCTTCCATATATTTGATATAATATAATATAATGGAAGAGCGTACTAAACCGATACGCCGCGAACTCAGTTGGCCGCTCACAGTTTGCCTACTGGGGACACAGCCTAAGTGCACTTTACTCAGTCGGCCGCTAACAGTTTGTCTACTGTGGACACAGCCTAAGTTACCCCGCAAACTAGGCGTCTTGTCGCTGTGTCTAGTTGCTGCGACCATGACGCACAGTTTGCGCTGTTTGCGTTTAGTTGCGACGTCCGTCGTCGCGTCAGCGATCACGAATGCTCAATGTTTTATATGTTATTATTATTATTATTATTATAAGTCTATTGTATAGGAAAGTTGTCTGAAATAAATGAAATTATTATTATTGTGTCCCACTGCTGGGCAAAGACCTCCCCCCATTCCCTCCACACATCACGGTCCTGAGCTGTTGTAGTCCACTCGGGCAATAATTATTATTATTTTATTTATTATTATACAGGGTGGAAAAAATGAATGGGCCCCGGAGGGAAACTACTTTAAATCCTTAAGATACAGTATTTTTCTTAAAGGAAACATTCCTTTATTTTTAAAAAGAAACAAAACTGCATTCATAGATTTTCTAAAATTCACTTGCCTCACCCAGAATCGAACCAGCTAATTAAAAAACAAACCTCCCTCTATTTAATACCACTAATTGATAGGATTAATGTCAGGGATAAATCTTTATAACACACATTTGGTTTTAGATATAAAAAAGATCATGAAATCTAACATTAATTTTCACAATTTTTTTTTTCATTAATTTTTATTTTTTCACCATTCGCGTTAAAACTTTACTAGACGGTATTTGTCTATTTGAGGTGAGATTCAGACTTTCGAAAATGCATCCGATTCGATGATTTTCTTCGAAAAGTTGACGGTTTTTCTACGAAAAAAGGTTATTTTCGGAATTCAGAATACATTCCGAGAAGGTCTGAATCACACTATTGGATACCTCTCACCATTCCACTGGAGAGCTAAATTGCAATTAAAGCCCTTATGTACAAAATTTTAGATTTCATGGATTTTTCGTACGACACACGAGTGTAAGACCTCATGTTTCTTTGAGAAGTTTTATCTTTAGTATTGAATGTATCGACTAGTGGAATAAAATAGGGAATGTTTAATTTTTGAATTTTTAGATGGTTCGATTCCTGGGTGAAGCAAGCGAATTTTAGAAAATCTTTGAATGCAGTTATGTTTCTTTTTAAAAATAAAGGAATGTTTCCTTTAAGTAAAATACTGTATCTTAAGGATTTAAAGTAGTTTCCCTCCAGGGCCCATTCATTTTTTCCGCCCTGTATTGTTATTGTTTATACGTGACACTAGTATTTTATTAACTGATAATTTAATTATTATAAAAATATTATTTAAATAAAGCGTGTTGTATTTAATTGCAATAAAATTCGCGGAAAATGTGCAAGAAATATTTATGGTCTATTTAATTAAAGTACCAAAGTAATCTACAATTCCCGCTAACACCATAAAACATGCATTAATTTCCATTTCAAATCACAAATATTTATTTTCTATTTATTGGATAAAATTACCGACAAGAAAGCGAAAGTCAACCTTATAAATATTGAAGAATCTGAGATGGCGTATTCTGTGTGATCGATTTTATTCAATTTGAAAAAATAAAAGCAATATTAATTGGTTAAAACCATGTCGGAGGGCTACAGGCGGCCTAAAATCTTCGTCACCAGAATTGATAAATCATAAATCTTAAACAATTTTTATTGTTATAAAAAGTTAGCCTAAAAACAAGAGGCCTTACCTACTTGTCTCTTAACTTGAACACCGGTTAAACAATGCTCAAGATTCGCCCTGTCACTATTTGACATCTAACAAAAAAACATGAATGACCCGAATTTCCTTTGTTCTACGGATGTGTGAGTGTATGTAAACAAGTTTTGCGCGGCAATATTTGAATTTGTATTGAATCTTGCGCGCTAAATTTTAAATTTGTAACTTCAACGTTACACAATATACAGTGTTTTAATTTTGACAGAAGTTTGTTAAATCATTTTTGATTTCTTATTTTGTCTTATTTTTGTAGGCTTTAACCAGTATTTGTTTTGTTTACTTTTTTTTTGTTAAACTTTCGATCAAAAACTACATAGGCAAACCGCAATAAAACATTTAAAAAGCACTCCATTTTAAACGGAAAAACGCGTCAACACCAGAATACAAGCCCATCGCAAACTGATCAATTGAATAAATTAACAAACACCTGTTTTACTCAGAATCTTCTTGTTGAAAATTAAATTGCCGAAATTGGCAATTTACATTTGAAATTACTTGGTAATTTACAAGCTTCAGAGTTGGGAAGGAGACCACATGTCGTGTGTGTTTTGGTTTTGTACCGCTACAATTATAATATACTAGCTGCTGCCCGCGGCTTCGCTCGCATGGTACCCGGATAAAAAGTAGTCTATGTTAAGGTCCCTGCATACGCAACGGGATAAAACCTCGGATGGGACGGAGACGTCGTCCTTATCACAGAACACTAAGGTCCTTATTGATGTTTTTTCACCTGCCTAGTTATAACCTGGATAGTGTTCTGTGATAAGGACGACGTCTCCGTCCCATCCAAGGTTTTATCCCGTTACGTATGCAGCGACCTTTACTCTCCAGCCCTCCAACTATCTCCTCACAAAAAAATCATGAAGTGCTATAATATAAAAAACGGGGAAATAAAAGGTTTTGCTTCAATCGTGTAGGTAGAGAAAAGATAGAGAGAGCATAGATTTTCCGATTTGCATCCGTAAAAAAAAACTTAGGCCTTTACATCTTTTACTAGATTTATATAGTGTGAGGAGGCAATCTTTGCCTTATAATAATAATAATAATAAAATAATAATAATAATACTGTGTGTTGGCTTCGGCCCCATGCATGCCTGTCAAAGGTCCGGGACTCCATAGTCCCGAGATGCTCAAATTGACAAACAAAATAATAATAATAATAATAGGTGAGGTCAGGTGAGTAGCGTCCCCGCGGACCCGAGTGCTCCCGGGGGAGGTCACCAAAATCAAAATCAAAATCAAAATCAAATATCATTTATTCAGTAGGACCGTTATGACCACTTTGAATCGTCTTAAGAGCTAGGTGATTCTACTCCTGTTCTTTCGCGACCAACACCGTGAAGAATCAGGGCAACAAACACGGTATGGGGCCTAGCTTTCTTTTCGGTGATCCATCCGCTTAAAATCTAAATAGTCAAGTTCCAGTGTGGAGCCAGTCAAACAATGTGAGTCTCGTCAAAGTCGTCAAAAGAAAAAAAAGGAGGATTAAAACATCAACAAAAATTCGCCCGGCATCACACGCTACACTTGGCTAACTTAGGTGGTACCTAGCAGTTACCTACTTGAAAATAATTATAAAACTAAGCAAGATAGTAAAGACATTGCACAGTACACATCAGCTGTCGAGGGGCAGAGCGACATCAGGCCACGCGACTTTATCATTAATATAATTATCAAGAGAATAGTACGCTTTCTTAACAAGATTATTCTTTATGTATGTTTTAAATCTGCGAATGGGAAGTTTTGTTGCGTTTTCTGGAAGTTTATTATAAAAGAGTACAGTATTTCCCATAAAAGAACCATTTACTTTTTCTAGTCTAAATTTAGGCACACATAGTTTATTCTTATTTCTAGTGTTAATATTATGCACTTCTCTTTTTTTCTTAAAGTTGGTTATATATTTGTGAGTGTGCAATAAGTTTTCATAAATATATTGCGAAAAGACTGTGAGAATATTAATTTCTTTAAAACGTTCTCTCAGCGAGTCCCGTGGTTTTAATTTGTAAATAGCACGGATCGCTCTCTTTTGCAAAACAAAAACAGTTTGAATATCTGCTGCTTGTCCCCAAAGAAAGATACCATATGACATCACACTATGGAAGTAACTAAAATATACTAACTTAGCCGTTGCTTCATCAGTCAGTCGCCTGATCGTTCGAACAGCGTAAGCAGCGGAGCTAAGTCTATCTGCAAGTGTATCAATATGAGGACCCCATTGCACTTTGGAATCAATTGTTAGACCTAAGAAAATAGTTGAATCTACAAGATTAAGTGCAACTCCATTTAATTCAATTTTTGTAGGTCTCTGAACTACATTAGGCAATGTGAATTTAATACATTTAGTTTTTTTCGCGTTAAGCAAAAGATTATTAGAAGTGAACCAGTTTAAGACTAAGGATAGAGACGCATTAACATCATCATAGTTATCTTTGGACCTATTAACTTTAAAAACCAAAGAGGTATCATCAGCAAAAAGAACAATGTCGCACATTTCATTTACGAAATAAGGGAGATCATTAATATATACTAGAAATAAGAAAGGGCCTAATATCGAGCCCTGAGGCACACCCATATCAATGATAGACCCTGACGACCTTTCACCTCCTACTTCAACTTTAAGGACTCTATTGGAACCGTTCCTCACCTCCGTGTTGCCTTCATTGGCCGGACGGAGTGAACACTGACGAGGAACAGGTCCCCCACCTCCGTGTTGCCTTCACCGGCCGGACGGAGTGGAGTCGCTAGAGCATTGCTCGGGGGCTGGAGGGTGTTACGTAAGTGGTGAGTGGGCACGTGAAGCTGGACCCTCAGGGAGCTAATGATCGTCGTTTAAAACCCGGTAACATCTTACCACCCTCTAGCCACTCACGTCTTGTTGCCCCTTGTTGCGATACCAGCGACTGTTTTAGGGGGGCCCATTTGTGAGTAGGCGAGTCTCCACCCGCCATTTGGGTGCCATAGTATCCATAGTTTTCCCAGTAACCAGTCCACTACCATCCCACCCCCATAGCCCATTAGTAGTTTTCCATATCTGCAATAGTCCTGCACAGACCGGGGGCTGCCCTTAAAAGCATTTTTATAGTGTCATACAGGGTAGTCACCGGAATGTGTGTCCATCACAAAAGATCAAAATTGTCAAAAGGGCCTCTGTGTGTTGGCTTCGGCCCCATGCATGCCTGTCAAAGGTCCGGGACTCCATAGTCCCGAGATGCTCAAACTGACAAACATAATAATAATAATAATAATATAAACTTTATTTTAGGCAACTTAAGAATAGTACAGATGGTATAAGCCTTAGCGGGACACTGTTGAGATGAAGTAGGCTTGGCCAGCAAACCATCCTCTCAGCTTAACCGGCTATATCCACAGGAAAGATACGGACAATACGTGTGGGGCTGACTAAGCCGCGGGTTTCCTCACGATGTTTTCCTTCACCGTTTACAGCTCGTGTTAATTACATATAAATTTTTCGAAACGAAAAATCCATTGATGCATGGCCAGGATTCAAAGCAATACCTTAAGATCGAAAGTCGAGGTATCTCCCTCAGCCAACACTGATGCGCAATGCGCATACAAATCAAAAGCTATAAGTTTACTCCAAGGTGTGTACAACTTTGAACCAAGGTTTGAACTTGGACCCTTCAGAACGAAAGTCGTAGGTACTCACGAATCAGCAAAATCGGCTTACAATGTTGTAATGTAAGTAATTTACCATACACAAAGCCCAGCGAGGCAGACTGGCAAAATACTCTTATAAAATTTCATACAAAACAATAAACCAATTTTCCGCCGTGCGAATCGCGTCCTGTAGAATTAGCACTAGTTTTTCGCTTATAATGATTTTTGTGGGTACAAAAAAACCGGCACTTTTTTTTCAGTTCTTCATGTGTCAAAGGATTATTTCATAATCATTTGACCCAGTGTCAAGAGGTTGTTGGACGAATGATTTCGTTCAATAAATGTTAAATCTATTTCTAAAAAATTTGAAAAATCATTATTTGAGAACGGCTCGTCTGATTTGGCTGATTTTTTTTTGCTGTGTTCGTAATTGTCAGGATAAAAGCAATAAAAACCATTAATATTTTTTATCTAACTTGCTTAAAAAAGTTGTCTATTTCGACAATATAATGTTATAGTGACAGCAACCTACCTCGTCTGATGATAGAGTCAGGAGCTGTGTAACGGAACGCCTCAGTGAATAGCCGGGATCGACCATTTAACGTGCCCTCTGAAGCACGGAAGCTCATCTGTTAATGCCACTTGTGGTCACCCATCCAAATTGTGACCGCTCAGAACGTGGCTTAACTTCAAAGATCTGTTAAGAACGTCTAAGCAAGCAACTCCACGAGCGCTTTAAGCTTTAGAAATGAAACGCTTTAAGCTTGTATTTAAACATTATTTTTTAAACAAAAAACCGATTGTATGAAACTGTGAAAAAGTCACAATTGCGATGTGCTCTCTTTTGCCAAAAGTTACTGAAACTGGTGCTAAGTTTTTAAGCTGCCATGCTTCCCCAACAAATTCCTTTGTAAGTAATAAAGCTCATATTTGAAGAGGCCGTATTGATTTCAATTGACGTGGAGCATATCGTCCCGGCAACCTTTTGTGATGTCGATCATGGAACACGGGGTATTTTCTTCACTTTTGTTTTGCATAAGGTTGAAAGAAGCAAATGTGAATTCTAGATACACTACTTTTTTTTAGATTTCTGACAGATTGTTTCGACTTTCCATCCGAGTCGTAGGTTTGAAACCCGGCCGAGTAAAATGGATTTTTTTGTTTCGAAAAATTAATAAGCGCTATTGTGCATTATAAACCATGCGTACGGTGAATGCTTTGATCAAAGATCAGAGAGAATTCGTAGGGAGTCGTGATCATGGTTTACCCGACTGCGGCGAAGCGCAAAAGGAGGGTTATTTATTATAGGTATTCGATTTTTTCGTTTGGCCTCCTAAGCGATTTTGTCATCTGATCTTGTTTCCAATTTTTTCGTTATTTGGCGACATAATTTTTCTAGAGAGTTTTAGTGGTTTTTGACAAAGATATTCCCTTTTTAATATCTGATGATTCAAAATCGCTTAGACGCCAACCCTGAATTCTAAATGTATGCAAAGAAGCATGGGTTTTGGCAAAATAACTAAAACCAATGTGAGAAAGAGGCGTGATTTAATGTTTGTATGTTTGTATCTATGTGAGTTTTATTTGCTGTCCCTGTGACTTGAAAGACATTGGCTAAGTTAAAATAACGGTGCGGTTCCAGAGAAATTGCCTCCCGCCAACAATTGGTTAGTTGAATGTTCTACCTGCCTCGGTTTTCCCCAGTGACTACAGTATGGGGTTCTACAAAAGAAATTTTGAAATTTTTAAAGGCTCGAGTGTGACTCCTCTGGTGTCGCAGACGTCCATAGGCTGCGGTAACCGCTTACCATCAGGTGGGCCGTATGCTTGTCTGCTACCTTAGTAGTATAAAAAAGACGAAAGATGAACATTTGGTGAAGTGAAACAGATCAAAAAGACCACAGATTACTTTAGCCTCAAGGCCAACTGATCTCAAGATCAGTTAAGTACTAGTTTTTTGAAAAAAATATTTTATTTTTATAGTGTTAAACCACACCTACGTATTATTTCATTGAAAAATAACAAATCTCATCAAAATTTGTGATTCCGACGGGATACGAACCCGCACTGATACAAGCGATCCTCCTTAAGCCGGAGTGCCTTTGCTAACTCGGCCACGGAATCCACATTCATCGAGTTGAAAATCTTGATAAGCTCAGATATTGGTTAACGTTCGCTCGGTTAAGGATCCCTTGTTAGTGCGGGTTCGAATCCCGTCGAAATCGCAAATTTTGATAAGACTTTTAATTTTTTAATTAAAATAGAAATAGTAATATTATTTACTCAGTAGAGTACCTAAACCAAGTTTGCTCTGCAGCAGACAACTTGAGTCCAGAGTCAATACACTATACGTATCTGTAATTTATTTCAAGTAATAAACCTCAACCAATTTCCAATTAAGCGTATATTAGATATTTCAATTAGATGCCTCAAAGAGAATTGGCACGTACAGATAAATTAGATGCTTAAGGTAAATATGGGCCACTTGATTTGAGACTTGTGGAGCATCGTGAAGTTTACTGTAAATAGATATTATAGGTACAAATTATTGTGAGCAATGCGATTCATTTTTGAACAAGCAGCTAACAAAGGAACAAAAAAATATCATGACTGACTTCAGAGTTTAAATAAGTCATCTTAGATTCTTTGTATTGTTCTGTTTTTGTTTACCGAGAGCTTGTGTAAATGCCTTTATTCACTGACCAAAATAAGTTACATGACGGAGGCCTTTAGGCGACCTAAAAACTCTGTCACCAGAGTTGGCCACTTGCTCATACGAACTTACTTACTGACAAAAATATAGTACTTACTTCCAGTTATAACTCTATTTTAATCTAATCCGGTAAAGAAAATGACAGAAATAGCTCAGTTGGTAGTAGCTCTGCCTTCTGCGCACATTAGTGTGGTGAATACTCGTATATTGTTTGTTCTGTGTCTGGGTTATAAAGTATTCTAAGTATGTATTTACAAAATATAAGAAGGTATGGGCGGACGATATAGCAAGTGTCGTGGGACGAAATTGGATGAGGCTAGCACAGGACCGTGAGGAGTGGCACAGAAAATATACTAAAATATACCCAGCAGTGGGTGAAGTCAGGTTGCGGATGATGATGATGATGAAGAAGGTATTCTATCAGTTATTTAGTTTCCATAGTACAAGCTTAGCTTGGTATAGGGTTAGATGACGCTGTGTGAACTGTCCACCAATATTTATTTATTTTATTAAATCAAATGTAAATACACTTTCAAATGATAGCCTAAAATATACTTGTTTGTTAGACTAGGCATTAAGTTTGCGATGTAAATGAAACCATTAAACTAAATATTGAGACTCCAAGCCGCTGGGAAATCTAGACGTCTGTTAATCGGTATTTTAAATCTTAGGCTTAATTTAAATCGTAAAAGAAGTATTGCATTTTGAGACAGACTCGCAAATAAATGAACCTCATAATACGTAAGAAATGGGATGGATTATGTTAATAATTAAATACAAGTGGCTGAATTATTAACAATTTAAAAAAACCGACTTCGAGCAATTTTCAACACTCTTGAGCTGCATTTTTGTTCATAACTCCAAAGATACACAACACATCCTCAACAAATTTGTGGTACCAATCAAAAAGTAAAAACTTTCCAAATCGGTCTAGGCGTATTTGAGTAATCGGTGATCATACATAAAATAAACCACAAAAAAAAGATTCCGACGAATTGAGAGCATCCTCCTTTTTTGAAGTTGGTTAAAAGTATCCTAGTAAGAGAGAGCCCTTAGTAAGAGTTTAAGTCTCATAATTTCCACGATCTAAAAAAACCAAGCTACCCCACGAGCACTCAAAATAAGAATAGAAACGGTTTTAAAACAATAAAAGTTTAATCAACCTAAACTGAACGTTGGTAAAAATCAATTTCCTGATGACAAAGCCAGCCCCTCAGAAACAGGATTAATCAACCGACGTGAAGAAACCTGGACAAAGCTTTGAAAAAGACATAGAAATCCTTTGGTTTCCTAAAAACGATCGGTCATTTCTTCTGAGTTCAAAATTCTATAGTCAGCGTTAAACTGTAAATAAGTTTTTTTTATTAGAGAAGCTCTTAGAATTTTTGAGCAAAGTTCGCATAGTGGAATCATGTTTTGACTGCAAAAAGCTTTCGACATTCATCAATGGATTTTCCGTTTTGGAAAATTGATTTACACGAGCTCTAAGTAAACGGTGAAAGCAAACTTTAGGAAACCAGCTGGTGGACTAGTCATGTCCATTGTGTTGCCAGCGCAGTGATTCCTCTTTTAAATGGTCAGCATTGCGAGTGTGACTCCTCTGGTGTCGCAACCGTCCTTAGTCTACGGTAACCGCTTACCATCAGGTGGGCTGTATCTTGTGTGCTACCATCTATATCTATACTATTATAATAAAGCGGAAGAGTTTGTTTGTTTGTTTGAACGCGCTAATCTCTGAAAGTACCAGTCGGATTTGAAAAATTATTTCTGTATTGGATAGCTAATTTATTGAGGAAGGCTATAGGGTACTTTTCATCATCATCATCATCATCACCATAAACCATCACTACGGGGGCAACGCCGCGAGGGCGCTGCTAGTAATAGTATAAAAGAAAAACCAGTTAGTATATCAAAAGGCGGCGGTGGGCTTACAAGTTAAAAAACAAAAAAAAAATGGTCATTTTTATGATAATTATGTTTAGTGATGTGCCTCATATTACTCCCTTCATCTTAAGACAAGCAGACATGCTACTTTTAGCATCGGTGATCGGCGATTTTAGTCGCTTTTCAGAAGCAAAATGCAGCGACCAACATTCCACACCGCACACTTCAAAACGTCAAACGCGGCGATCGGCGATCACAGCAGTTGCCAAAACGCGCGATTCTGATACCGCGTCCGAACGCAGGAAGTCGATGCAGCATCGAAAACGCGCGATTTTGATACTGCGATTGAACGTGGAGAGTCGCTACAACGCGATTCAGCATAGATGCAGTCTCAAAATCGCCGATGCTAAAAGCAGCATGTCTGCTATAGCCCTTAATGGTTTTTCCTCCGACTCTAAAATAGACCAAGAGCCTGTTGTTAATTGAATTTCCTAATTGACCATCCGCAACAGAGAAAATACTTTTACAACTTCCTTCCTTTACGGTCAGTGGTCGGTTTTCGCGAAATTTATTAATTAGAGATCTGTTTAAATAAAACGAAAGCACAAAACAATGAAAATTTTGAATAAGGATTTTTTTTAATAAACAAAAAACGCTTTCGTGGCTATTTTACACAGATTTCTATAGGAGGACTAAGCAGTAGGGAAACAACATTTTGAACTTTTATCATTTCTTATATGAATCCATCATCACGTCGCATAACATAAGCTATCAGCATTGCGATCAGCGTAATTGTTGTATCTTGGACTCTTGGGTTATCTTCCAACATCTTGAGATTATAAACATAATGGATCCGGGTATTCCATATTTATCACTAAAATTAGGTACCTTTTTACTAAGCCCAACGTTTCGACTAGATTGCACTAGCCGTGGTCGCGAGATTATTATTTTAATCTTTAGATTGCTCAACTAGTTTTGGTATGTTTTATAAAGTTATGTAATTATGCAGTTGATTCGGTTTCTGTTAAATATGAATCTATTTTCAGTGATGCGCTATGCAAATCTGAGATGTACAGAACCCACCAAAAAATAAACCCTACTTTTTCTCCGACCGCGGTTGAAAAGTTTTTTAATCTCAATCTACTCTATGCCGTACCTTTCGCAAGCATGTTTGCAACTTTTGGCAACTTTCGGCAACTTTTACATAATATATCTGTATTGAAAACATGAAGGTACAGGTTAATGAAATCATTTTAATTTGGCGCTGTGGGTTTTCTGTAATTTATTGGGCTTTTCAGTCACGATTTTAACTTTAATTATCTCCCCATTTTGTTTCATTTAAAATGTATAAAGTCATCTATAATGTATACCTACTATTATATACTTTATAATGTAGTCAGTGATATAGTTTATAGCTTTACTAGCTTCCACCCGCGGCTTCGCTTTCGTGGTATTCAGATAAAAAGTAGCCTATGGTTATTTTCTATATGTATTTTAAATTTCAGCCAAATCGGTTCAGTGGCTGTCGAGTTATAGAGGAACTGACATATAACCATCCATCCAAACTTTCGCATTTATAATTTTAGTAATAAAATGTAATAATATCGCGACTTCCCAAGTATTCCCAAGCTATGGTAGATATATTCTTTCAAATCTTTTAGGCATTTTTAAATTCTTTGAAGAATATTAGTGTGATACATTTCTCAGAGTCCTCCGAAGTACAGAAGCACAATAATTGTTGATGTCACTACCCTCTTACTTACACTTTTAACGTGCTATCCGAAGCACGGAAGTGTCACTGGGGTCTTCTATTTTATGACCGCGCTGAACGTCACTTCTTCGATGACCAGCAGAAACGAAAAAAAAAACACGATAAAATACTTTTTTCCCTTGGTAAAAACTGAATTTTTCTTTTGGTAAAAACGTTCATAAAAGTTTCATCTGAAAAGTTAGCTGTTCAAAACACAAAAATACAGAGTTTTTCTTTAAAAAATGTTTCCGTTAATAATCACTTCGCAACAAAGGGCCAGATTAAGGGTCCAAGGCGGACTCCGAACAAAAATCGCCATCATTTTGTAGCCGTCAACATAAAATTCACTCGCCCCGGGAACTGAAAAATCGCCCCCATTCAGATTCTTTCAAATTACGTCTCAAGGTACGTGGTTTGCCGCTCTGTCATTGTCTAGTATTTTTAAATTATACGTCTGGCTGTATTGTTTCAAAAATGGAGAGTTTAATTTAAATAAATATAGATGATAGCGCCGTGTTGGCCCAGTGGGTTTGTGCCTCGACTTTTGATCGAAGGTTTAAATTTGGGCATGCATCAATATATTTTTTGTTTCGAAAAAATATATGCGCATTAACACAAGCTCTAAACGGTGAAGGGAAACTTCGTGAGGAAACCAGTTAGCTTTCTAATAGCGTCGATGGGATTGCAACCTGTCACGTATGGAATGCTAATTTCTGTAAAATGTGGGTATGTACAATACAATACAAGCAGCCCATCTCATCCCACTGCTGCATAGTACTCTCATCGCTTGTGTAAACCTGCACCAATCTGACTCAATTACGACCTGCTGTTTTGACTTTGTCGTCAACCCATCGAGCAGGCAGACGACCTCCTCTTCTGCAGCCCTTCCCGTGGCACGTTCGGTTTAAGTACTACATTAAATGCATGCTTTTTTGTATTTCTTTGAGCTCACCGCAGTCGTATGCCAGAGCCTAGAGTACCCGGAAACAATAGGCGCTGGGAAACAAAAGCTGGAATGCATAGGATCTTTACCTCCTTTACTTTTATTGTGCATAACCTTCGTAACCACTCAGGTTTAATAACTAACAGCCCAAAACGTTCTACGGATTTTAAAAGCTTAAACTCTTGAAGTCAGCCATTAAAAATTAAAAAAACATTTTTAAACTCAAATGTCTTTAGAATCCCCACAATACCCAGACACTCACGAAACTAGCTTGGAGCAAAGATACCCCCAGAAAACACACATACCTATACTCACTCGCACACATACACACACCCATACACACACACACATACACACACACACACGCACATACACACACACCCTACACACAACTTGTAAAATTCACAGTTTAAACTTAACTACCTACTTATTACTTAGTACCTCATTTGTTATTATACCTAGTACTTGTACTTTCTTCTCATTTGATTCTATGTTAAGTACTTTATTTACTATTTAAGTTTTTTCTTTAAAACTGAACTGTACACTCCGCTATTGTGGAACACAGTCCTTGTTCTGTTTTGGAGGCGGGCGTTGACACTGCTACACAGTTTCTACTTTTGCAGCTGTCAACGTTACATTTCATTGTATACCTATGTTTATGTTCCAAATAAATAAATATGAAAATAAAAAAAGAAATAAAAAATAAATCAATTTTTGACACACAAAAACAAATTATAAGAAAAATTAAAGTATACAATCACAATTAAGGTGGAGTGCCGTAATTGCAACTATCCGGTAATTGCAACTGGAGTCAATAACTCCCTTTATGATCACTTTTTTGAACATCGATAGATGTGGTATTGAACTTCTTCTAAAAGTCTCAGTCTAAAAATATAGATGGCGTTGATAGGACCAAAACTAAGCGAATGACAGGCCTTTTTGTAAAATTGCCAATTTTTCGGAAGTGACGCCGCTCGGACGCTCTTCGTAATTTATTGAAAAAAATTGTTTTTCGTGGTTTTTCGCCGGTGTGTTCACAGTGAGATAGATTATAAGACACAGTAAGTTGTTTCTTCTGTGTTTGTTGTATTCTACGATAAATTTACTCAGAGTTATGGATGCAGTTACATTTGCCAGACAAAAAGTGCATAGTCTTGTAATTGTAACCATTTTGTTTCTTTTTTGACAGTTGCAATTTAACGACCGGTTTTGTATGAAGTTTGAAAAACCTAGTGATGTAACAATGACGATGACTATGTCGATACGTAACATTTTATTGAAAGGGATACTATCTACTTCCATACTATGCTATGAGTTCTTAGCAAGTAGTTTGAGTGATTGAGTACCTTCATTATGTTGGCGCTAGCGGAGCCCTTTCAAAAATCGTTCAATATGTGAAACGAATATAAAAGGCTGTTTAACTTCTAAAATATTACTTTTTGCGATTGAAATAAAGTTAGAAAAAATAATTAGTAAAAGATAATAGAAGACTTTAAAGATAAGAGCAAAAGAGGCTGTTTCATAACTAAAAGATTACTGTGATTAAAATAAACATCGAGTCGATAAAAATCACGATAAGGTTCCCATCACTATTTGTAGTAAAATAGTTGCAATTACCGGATTCTTTGCTGAAAAGTGTTTTCGCGCAAAATTTGACATTAGTAGCAAGGGCATAGCTATATAAATCGAAAGAACGATATTCAAGGCATGTGTTCTGTATGTTCCAGTAGTAAGCGCCATAGAAAAATAAGAAGTAAAAACAAGTAGTTGCAATTACCCGCCAAAACGGGTAATTGCAACTATCGCTCCCTCTGTCATGAATTTGTGCAATAGAATTTTATTCTTTATCGCTTTACTTTATTCATAACAATGATATAAATCTACATTAAATTTACTATAGAACAGATCTTTTAAACAAATACATTTCTGCTATAAAATTTAGAATTATCAAGCGATGAAGTTAGGACTCCACTTTTTTTAGTTGCAATTACGGCACTCCACCTTACGCAAAACATAATATTATTCTTATACATAAATATTTATATTACGATAAACTTGACAAGAACTATTCGTACACAAACAGCTATTAAAGGAATTTACGTGTTGGAACTAAGATGTTTTGAGAGTCACTTCTATTGATAGTTTAGTCAATGACCATCAGAAGAAATAAAATTATGTTGATAAAATTGTGTAAAAAAAACTGCTATATTATTATGTAAAGATGATTTATTTATGGAACAAAGAAACACATTCAAAAACATATTAATACACTCCTTAACTAACTTACAACTAAATAAAAGGAACTCTGTTTTCTATCTTTAAGTGACTAAAGATAGAAGACAGAGTTCAGATCACCGACCGCAAGTAAAGTGCCCAAAAGGCTGGCAGAGCGTTACCTCGTTGGATTGCTAGACTTATTATGTAAACTTTTTAAATAATAAGTTTCTTTAAGTTTCTTTAGTAGTTAATTTCTGTGTGCTATATAGTGAATTTCGTTAAAGTAAGTTCGTAACTATTTTTTGGGCCAAAAATAATCTAATAAATATCATAATTTTTATGTCAAAACCATTTAAAATAACGAAACAGTCACTCGTCGCTGACAGAACATCATCATATGAAAGCACCTCAATAAGAAAGTGGGACAAAATGTCGAGAAATTTCTCATTCCGAATGGTCATTTCAACTCCATCGCGACAGTTAGGAACGAACACATAAAACCAATTAAGTCTATTTTCAGAACCTTCTCGTAAAAAGTATTTAAAACTGAAGCTAAACTGAATGATTGAGCTGGTTCCAATATTGAGCGAAGGATTTTTCTGTTAGATAAAACGAAACGCTCAGAATTAGTACTGTATCCTCTTTTTTACCCGACTGCACAAAGCAAAGGAAGGGTAATGTGTTTATCAGTCTATGTTTGTATGTATGTTTGGATGTTTCTATTTGGCGTTCTAGAGGCCAAACGCGTGGACCGATTTTGATGATTCTTACGTCAATCGATTCGTCTCTACCTTGGAAGTGTCACTAAAGACATGACAGTAATCAAAATTTTTCTTTCGACAACTTTGACGAGACTCACATTGTTCGGCTCCCCACTGGAGCTTGACTATTTAGATTTAAGCGGATGAATCACCGAAACGAAAGCTAGGCCTACCGTGTTTAACTTGTTAAACTTTCGCGATTTGTTAACATCATGATAATTATTAGAACGGGATTAAACGTCGGGAAAGAAAATAAATAAAAGGTACGCGATAAAATCCCGTAATAATAATTATCATTACATAGTACCGTGTTTGTTGCCCTGATTCTTCACGGTGTTGATCGCGAAAGAACAGGAGTAGAATCACCTAGCTCTTAAGCATCTTAACGTTTCAAAGTGGTCATAGCGGTTCTACTGAATAAATGATATTTGAATTTTGAATTTTGTATGTTATAAATAGAAATAGAAATAGAAATATTTATTGCAATTATGTTGTTACATTGGGTCTTAATGTAAGTATTGTTAGTATCAAACATAAACCCTGTTAGGGCACAGCAATATATCACTAAGGGCGCTATATTATACTTAACTAAGTACTTAACTAATTTATTCTATTTTCTTATAATCTAGAATACAATCTATAATCTAAACTAAATTTAGTAACCACATTAATATCCAGCTCTAGCGGTGGAACAGAATGCACGGAGTAAATTAAGTTAGGTATACGAACTATTATCTATACATACCAATATAATTTAAGCAAAATAGTTTTTTATTGTTTGTTAGAACCCGCTAATCTCTGGAACTACCAGTCGGATTTGAAAAACAATTTCTGCATTATGATAGCTCATTCGGAAGGTAAGAAGCTATGTCTTTAAATTAAATGACATGTAAAACCGCCGGACATGCTAGTATTGTTAAACCTTATTAGTTTTTTCACAACAGAATTTGTAAAAGCCTACAAAAGGAACGCGAGTCTCAGAGTGTGGTGTTTAAAAATCCTTCCGGCCTGATTCAATAACCTATTGAGTCCCGTAAACTACTGAACACCGCCGTCGAAGGTTTCGAAGCCGTGAAAATCCGCTATAAAACCAACTCGATCTGCCCATTCAAAGAGACTCCGCATTAGTAGAGGAATTTACGCGATCTTTATTGCCCCTTGAATTACAATGACTGAACGCGTTATCCACAGATGGCATGATAATAGACCCTTGGAATAAAAAAGGGGGATGTAAAGTTGGAACCATTTTACCCCACAAAGAGGGTAATGGTCCTGATGGAGTGATATGGGCTAATTGAGGCGGCTTTTTTGTGCGATCTCATGATAGCATTTCATTACATTAACTAGTTTTTGGACTTAATTTCACTTGACATCAAAAACAGGCACACCAGCGTGCGTACATTGACAGATAAGTTGTCAATCAAAGATAAAGTTATTGTCAATACACGCGTTCTGACGTAAGTAATTCCCTTGTTTCTAACCAAAATAGTGTCAAGCAAAAGTTCTTACATGGAAATAGTATTTAGAGGAAGATTTTTATGTTTTAAATACAAACGAACAAACGTTTAAATATTTTTCAGCTTATTAAATTAGTAGGTCACAGAAAACTTTTCTTTCTTCTTTCTCATTTATTTCATAATCAACTGAATATTGTGTTAAAATTTGTCAGAAATTACTGTTTTTTCGTCCATAAACAATGAATTCAAAATTAAAATCACAGAACGGACATAGCAATTAAACTTATTCATAAGGTGGAGTGCCGTAATTGCAACTATCCGGTAATTGCAACTGGAGTCAATAACTCCCTTTATGATCACTTTTTTGAACATCGATAGATGTGGTATTGAACTTCTTCTAAAAGTCTCAGTCTAAAAATATAGATGGCGTTGATAGGACCAAAACTAAGCGAATGACAGGCCTTTTTGTAAAATTGCCAATTTTTCGGAAGTGACGCCGCTCGGACGCTCTTCGTAATTTATTGAAAAAAATTGTTTTTCGTGGTTTTTCGCCGGTGTGTTCACAGTGAGATAGATTATAAGACACAGTAAGTTGTTTCTTCTGTGTTTGTTGTATTCTACGATAAATTTACTCAGAGTTATGGATGCAGTTACATTTGCCAGACAAAAAGTGCATAGTCTTGTAATTGTAACCATTTTGTTTCTTTTTTGACAGTTGCAATTTAACGACCGGTTTTGTATGAAGTTTGAAAAACCTAGTGATGTAACAATGACGATGACTATGTCGATACGTAACATTTTATTGAAAGGGATACTATCTACTTCCATACTATGCTATGAGTTCTTAGCAAGTAGTTTGAGTGATTGAGTACCTTCATTATGTTGGCGCTAGCGGAGCCCTTTCAAAAATCGTTCAATATGTGAAACGAATATAAAAGGCTGTTTAACTTCTAAAATATTACTTTTTGCGATTGAAATAAAGTTAGAAAAAATAATTAGTAAAAGATAATAGAAGACTTTAAAGATAAGAGCAAAAGAGGCTGTTTCATAACTAAAAGATTACTGTGATTAAAATAAACATCGAGTCGATAAAAATCACGATAAGGTTCCCATCACTATTTGTAGTAAAATAGTTGCAATTACCGGATTCTTTGCTGAAAAGTGTTTTCGCGCAAAATTTGACATTAGTAGCAAGGGCATAGCTATATAAATCGAAAGAACGATATTCAAGGCATGTGTTCTGTATGTTCCAGTAGTAAGCGCCATAGAAAAATAAGAAGTAAAAACAAGTAGTTGCAATTACCCGCCAAAACGGGTAATTGCAACTATCGCTCCCTCTGTCATGAATTTGTGCAATAGAATTTTATTCTCTATCGCTTTACTTTATTCATAACAATGATATAAATCTACATTAAATTTACTATAGAACAGATCTTTTAAACAAATACATTTCTGATATAAAATTTAGAATTATCAAGCGATGAAGTTAGGACTCCACTTTTTTTAGTTGCAATTACGGCACTCCACCTTACTGAAATCGAATTTCTCAAAACACGCAAATTAAATAAAAAAGTCAGAGAGAAATAAAAGAATTGGAAAGGAAAGGAAATTCGAAGAAAGAATCCTAATAAAACATTAATAAGGCCATGTTGGCGCGAAACATAATTTCTCGGCACGGCAAACAGCGCCCGATCTGTCTTGTCGCTCATCTATTTTATATTTAGGGTTCCGTACCTCGAAAAGCACTCTGTAAACAAGAATATGCTCACACAAATTGAATTTAAACTCAAACATATATTTTAATCAGCTTTAAGCATAAAACTCATATGTATCTTCGTAAATCGGAGACAGTAGAGGGGTTGAATTTATCGCTTTTGATCTTTTTTTGTTTTTATGGTGTCATCTGGTTTTTAGCTAGTTGTAAGACTGAAAAGCTAGACCTGAAACTAATCTACAATCTACAATCTGTGTTCGTTGTAGGACCCTCTGTAAAGCAACAGCTATCATTTGCTCCGCGGTTTTTAAATTGTAAAAATGGTTTAATTTGAACTGACTCCATTGTGACTTCTACTGCTGTGTAGCCAGTGAGATAACTGATCCAATGACCCTTATTAAATTGAAATCATTTGATGTAATTCCAGCTGTCATACTGAATAAATGATTTTTTAATTCTTTGACTTAGCCTAATGAAGATTCTCCGGATTAATCGTAACATTGTCGGTGTCTAAATCCACGATATTTTTTAAGTGAGCGATTCCGGTGTGTCGTTATTAGGCCCCCGTATTCATTGTAAACATTTGTTTATAAACATGGTTAAGTAAGTAAGTTCGTATGAGTAAGTGGCCAACTCTGGTGACGGAGTTTTTAGGCCGCCTAAAGGCCTCCGTCATGGCTTAACGACTTAAAAGCCGGGACCGACAATTTAACGTGCCCTCCGAAGCACGGAAGCGCTCATGGTTGCATAAACATGTTTCTGAGTTGCTGTCAACATGTTGCGGGCAACACTTGTGTTGAGGAGTTGATCACGCCATGTTGCAGAGTTGCCGCGCGGCGAGTAAAAACATCACTTTAGCAACAAATGTTGATGTGTGTGGACGTGTTTTTAAACAGTTTTAAACATGGTGGTTGTGTGAAGCAATGATAAAATAATGAAGTTGATAGAATTATTTCAGCTGATGTGGACGGAAGTATGGATGTAAACATTGTTGCCAGAAACATTGATGTTGAGCAACAGTTGCGCAACAAATGTTTAACAATGAATTGGCTTTATTGTCTGTACCGCGTGTCTCATTATTTTAATCTGATAAAGATTCTCCAAACAAATCGAAACATTGTCGTCTAAATCAATGGTATTTTTACGAAATGAGTGATTGCCATGTGTTACTATGAAAATGTTTTGAAAGTAAACTAGTTTTTTGTCTTTATTGAAACAGCTGTTTTTCTTAAGCTATCCTTCAATAGCAAGGGCCCGGACATTGGAACTTGGAATCTTGAGAGACGATCGTTTATTACGGAGCGGAAACAAAGGAATGGTATTACATCAAGATGGACATTTCGGGGGAATCTGGTGTTTTCTTTGATTTTCGTGTCTCTAATGTAATGTTACATCCGTATTATACTTAGGCCTTTATATGTATACTATTCTGACCTGTGTAAGTGTGTATACTTCAAGCGCTCGTAGCGAAGCTTGCTTAGACGTTCATGATAGATCGTTGAAGTTAAGCAATGGTCTGAGTGGTCACAATTTGGATGGGTGACCGCAATTTACAACTGAGTTCTTCGGTGCTTCCTAGGGTAGGTTACTGTGGGTCCCGGCTTTTAAGTCGTTAAGCCATGACGAGGGCCTCCAAGCGGCTTAAAAACTCCGTCACTAGAATTAGCCACTAGCTTATAATAATATAACAATACAAGTGAACGCCCGCGGCTTCGCCCGCGTGGACTACTGTTTTTTATCCCACGGGAAGTATACATTTTCCGGGATATAAAGTAGCCTATGTGTTATTCCAAAACCTTAACTATCTAAATTCCAAATTTAATCAAAATCAGTTAGTAGGACTTCATATTTTCTAACAAAATTATCTGAACTTTTGCAATACGATCTACGACACGCCGCCATGACTGATGCCACAACTTCGTCAGACTGTAAAAGAGTTGTATCATACACTTGTTTATAATGTACCGTATACCCTCCAAAATAATACTCGCACAAGGCCCAAGGCCCAAGTCCAAGATAAATGGTGTAATTCCCTTTATCGCCGGGAAGTCAACGATAACAAAGGAAAAAAAGATTTTTAAAAGACCATAATTCACAGACTTCGGGTACCCCTTCGTTGAATAAATTGTGCAGATGAGACAACCGCTTTGATGACAGATGGGGTAATTTTGATGCAATGCCCTTGTACTGAGAGTTGATGTGGAGAAAGTGTCTTTTCATAAATTTTTTCTCTAGAAATATAAACGAATGAAAACAACAATGACCGGCGGCGCCCTGATAACGTAAAGGTGCGTACTGCGCTACTGCGCTACTGCGCTAGCTACGCGTACACTGTACGCGTACAGTACACCGCGTACTTTGTACGCGTAGCTACAGGTATGGACTTGGCGTTCTGGATACGCGTACACTGACTTCGCTTACCAAGGGTATTCGCTATCCACGCAGACTTTGCAGTAGCAAACCATTGTTTTATGGCACCAATCGGAAAGAATGATCTTTCAAACAAAAAATGATTTTCCAAATCGGTCTAGGCGTCTTCGAGCAGGTACGTATTACTCTGCCTTTGGGGAGCGATTCCACCATGTTCAAACTGTATTCAAACTCCTGGTAAATGGTAACAGAGTTATAATGTCGATAGATCGTCTGAAGCCAGCCTATGTGCTGCACAACTCACACTCCAATCTCACCACCAACTCACGCTCCAATCTTACAACACAAACACATTCCAACTTACCTGATGCTGAAGATGCTGCCAAGAAGACGCGATCTGGTCGTGTCATAAAGTTTCCTAGTAAATTTCGCTAATTTTTTCTAATAACATACTTACATAAAAAAAGGTTACGATGAATTGAGAACCTTCTCCTTTTTTTGAAGTCAGTTAAAAATAGAAACCTATTATATAAACACGAATACCAAACTCGCTCAGTTGATAAACGGAAAAAAATACGTGCGAGTGAGAGCGTAAATCATGTTGTTTCAATTACTGCCTTAGTAAGGTTAGCGCGAAGATTTTCTTTCCGACTAGAATAAATCATAACATATCTGAGAGTTCTAACACAGGCTATAGGACAATGTAAATAATGACAAAAAAAAATTACATTTATTTAAGTACACAAACTAAACTACTTTATTTACTTATTTACACATTATAAAATACAATAAGAACCAGTTGAGCCAGCTAAGGATCGTTTGAAACGATCTATATAAATTCAACTGGTCCAAGCCACCGGTCGGAAGCGTGCCCAAGACATTGGCAGCATTACCGCGCTGGATGGCAATGCTGATACGTTGAGCCAAAAAAGTGCCAGACAGGATAACGCGTCGCTTCGATTAGAGGCCCTGTTACAAAAATGTTCTCACAATGTGAATGTAAATAGGCCAAAACTATATCTCCATGAACCACTCAAGTTGACAGACGACCTCTGTAGCCCAGGGCGTCGATTCTCGTACCGAACTTTTTATCAACCTCAACCAAAACCTCAACTAAAGCGACTGTTTCCATGACTACTAATAACAAACGACTCAGTTGTGGTGAGGTTTTGAACTTTGGCAGAACAAATTTTTGAAAAGCTATTCTACTATTTCACCAAATGGCTAACATTTAAGAGATCGAACCAAACCAAAGCGGTTGTCATCTAGTAGAATACAGGCCCAGGGGTGAAGGCCCACCTGAGACGCATGAGGGTTCGATCCCCGGCGCGAGACAAATTTTTGCATGATATTTGTCTCGGGTCTGGGTATTTACTATTATAATTATGTCTGTATTTACAAAAAAAAGTAGTCATGCCCAATTGCCCAACAATATTTCTCAAGGCTCAAACACACGCTGGGCCAGCTTAAGCCAGGGCGAGCGAAAGCGTGTGCAACCGTGTGTTTGAGCCTTCACAGACAACACATGTTGTACTACTTTCAGGCGGTTTTGTGGCCTTCAAATGGTTCCGCAGTGACGCGATAATAGATAAGAAAAATCGTTCATAGTCGTTTTCAAACCTAGTTAAAATTACTCTTAGATTCGCAGCGTATGATAAAAGTTATTGCCTGAAATGAGAATTGTTTATTTGTTTTGTTAACGTTAACGAAATAGGGGAGTGCTGTTGTTTCTCTCAACAGATGTTATGTGTAGTCTATTCTATTAAGGCTGAATTTTACCAAACTGGATTAAGTTTTAGCTGGAGATTAAACCACAGATTAAACTGCTGTTTGTATATTTTGACATTGTAAAGTTGACACCTTATAACCAAGGAACGCACCTAATAATATTCGGTTTCATTTTCTAAACAATTGTATTTCGAATGCTGTCGACTAACAGAATAACTACTCTGGGAGTAAGATGACAGTTTGGTCGAATTCAGCCTATAGTCGTATTGCTCATTATACGGACTAAAAACATATCAAAATTGAAGGAAAAATGTCATTTTTTCCTTCAATTTTAGTCCGTATAATTGATGGTTAAACAAACTTACCTAGTGAAGTTTGACCATAATTATACGTGCCTTGCATCCGAAGAGATTTATAAGAGAGATTATTATATTTCACTAAGTAGTCCACGCCTATGTACTGGACACCAAGCACAACTTCAGAGAATAAAAAGGAAATCAATTCTCCGAAGTACCGCCTCGGCGAGCTCCGCCGCGACCCTCATTATCTTTAGAGAAATAATTTTGCAATGATTAATATATTGGGCATGAAGCTACTGCAAGTAGCAATCGGGTAAGGGTGGGCTTATAAATCTCTTCGGATGCAAGGCACGTATAATTATGGTCAAACTTCACTAGGTAAGTTTGTTTAACCATCAATTCATACGTGCCTTGCATCCTCCGGATTTATAAGAGAGATTATTATATTTCACTAAGTAGGATGTTTAGAGCATATTGCAAAATTATAAGAACTTGTAAATAAGCAACTAATAAAAATTACAAAATTCTTGATTTGTTACTTATTTTACAATAAGCATAGGAATCTGAGCTTCAACTAGTTACCACCATCGTATACTTCCTCAGCAAAGGAGCTGCTCCCTTTGCAGTTGGTGGTTAATGACCCATTATAAAATACACAGTAGTGTCTATCTGTGTTCACACCACTAGGTATCGCCCATGACATCTAATTATCCATGTAAGTTTCTACTAAAAGTGGAAAAAATTGTATTAGTATTGGTTTCATAATTGTCAGAAAAGGCTATTCGGTGTTTGTCCTTCCGCGAAAGGAATCTGAAGCTTCTAGGTAAATACGGTGAGAGCCTCTGCGCCCGCGCAGGGCAAACTACAATTCTGCTTGGGAAAGAAGGGATTATTGTTGAGACATAGGGCGATTAGAGTCAGACATTACAATTTCCATGTTAGAATAATTAACAGCTTATCTATTTGATAATCCTCCTTAAGATGACAGTGCGAGTAGAATTGCAGTCTTTTCGCACTTTAAGATAGTGATAACCCCTCATTAATAACCTTGTACTCACCAAAAAATTAAAGGCAGAGCTGAGCGGTCTGTATTTAAGCTAGAATAACTAGCCCCAGTATCAATAATAAGATGATAGTTAAACCAAAAAAACAAAACAAATTTAAAAATTACAAAATAGCATTCTGTATAAACGGATCTCTGTTTTTACTATTGCATAAAAAACCGCCACCTCTCAAAAGTCACGTTGTACTGTCTGATGGAGTCTTCTGACAATAATGAAATTGAGACAATATCGTTTCTAGACGAAGGTCAACCTGGTAGGTAACAGACACGATATCAGGGTAAGGGATCTCGGACCCCTCAAAATTAACGAGAAAGGTTGAAAAGCGTAAAAGAATTATAAGCTCCAGTCTAAAGCAAAGGCGTCTTTACTGAAAACAGATCGATCCCTCTTCCACGAGAAAAATACTTATCACACTTGGCATTCAATCAGAAAGCAAGAACGGTCAGCTTCTTTCATTAAAAATTTAATGAATTTCTTTTAAAATTAGATCTTAATCTGTATCAATGTTTGAACGTCAATGTCTAGCCTTCATCAGCTTCCACTTTTCTCTCCGATGCAACATAATTATAATATACGAAATGAATATTTATAACTGACTTTCTATATTGAGATATGGAAATATGCACGCGCTTAGACTGGGTCTCAGCTACCAGTCCTGCAAACGCGTGTACAACAATAAGTTTAGCATAAGGAATACGTAAACTATGGAAGCTTAATAGCGACCCACTCACGTGGGCTCTTCTAGCATATAAGACGATACTGATACAGAATTCGGCTAGAATTATACAAGATATAGCTGTGCAGTTTCATTCTCGGGACCCCTCGCGGGTCACAGAATAATAATAAACAGAATAAACAATTTATTGGTAAATGCCAACTATTCACACCATTTCCAAATTTCTCGTATTATGCCATTCAAATGGTTGAACTGAATGCCGCGCATTCTATAGATGCAGGAAATGACAACCATACCTACTGTCTATACATAGTAGGATTTCAGTATCCTGCAAATTTACAGGTAAAAGTCATAGATTAACTGCAATGCCGCCCCTTCAGCTACATAAGATCTCTTCACCTGAACCTTCAATCGTTCTGCCGATTTAAGCCTCCATTTTATCAGCGGGATCTTCTCCGAATGGCAGCGAATCTCCATTAACGTCCTGCACTATTTCTTGAAACTCCTTATCGAGTGTGCACGCTATAAGTATCCATCGGTCGATTGTATTTTCAAAGCATAAATCCAAAAGAATTTGATTGGTTCTCCGATAATCGATTGACGTTATCCGTCTCATTCTTGACATCTTCGACTGAAAAAGACGTGTGAGCTGCCAAAGTCGATATTTCCAGGTCGGGATAGCTTTGGGCCACTTCTAGATGTTTATCCCTGAAATACTTCTTTGACCAAGCGCTGTTTGCCGGTCTATAACCAAACCCTCGCACTGATAACGCCCCCAACGTTTAGAGATCTCTTCTCGAATTTAAGGGTTAAAACATGTTTCTCCTCGGATTCTCCCAAACATCAAGGATATCGATAGGTTGCTAGCTGCTGGTGCAGTATTCACCTGAACTGGCCGACCAGATGAAGGAGCAGTATCGTGCGTTGTCCGAGGAGTAGGCAGTGGGGCAGACGTGGGTGGTGCATCAAGGTACGGTCGATGTACCTTGCATAGTTGAAAAAAGGATGCGCCGAGCTAGGGGTATCTGCATCCGTTACGCTAACTAGCTCTCTTCCTCCCATTGGGAGGAGCAGAGACTCTTATCCCTGTACCCACGGATGTCACACATACAACCGACTACAATCGCATCGTAGTACTTAGTGCACGACTATGATCGCATCATAGTACCAAGGCACACGGTGTGTTTAAAAAGTAGTAAGTATCTCATAAATTACACGTAACATGAAAGTATGCGCATTTAGGAATAAAATACTTCGGTAATATTCATAACCAATATCTATGATGAATTGTCAACCTCCTCTGTTGCAAATGACAAGCATTTCACGCATACGCTATATCAAGTCGACTGCCAATAAGTCCCGGTACTAGGAAAAAAACAAACACAACTACAATCGCATTGTAGTAATCAGTGCACGACTATGATCGCATCATAGTACCAAGGCACACGTGTGATAAAAAGTAATAAAATTGCCACGCGATTATTATAACGTATTCAAGACATACGGAAATTTTCTCCACCAACATTGCAGGATAAAAATAAATAGTTAAAAAGTTGAGGGTAGTCATACAATCATGATTCTGTATAAAATCTCCAATACCCTTTATCAATGACAAGTATTTAACGCATACGCAACATGACACAAACCTATATTTCTTGTTAATAGGTTAATAATGACGTAATCACGGTACTAGAAAAACGTAAGCATGAATAAAATCGTCTTGCAGTTTGTCATTGTCAGCGCACGACTATGATCGCATCATAGTACCAAGGCGCAATAATAATTCTGTATAAAATCTCCAATATACTCTGTTGCAAAAAACAAGTATTTAATGCATGTACGCAACATGACACAAACCTATGTTTCTTGTTAAAAGGTTAATATTGACCGTAATCAAGCCACGGTACTAGAAAAACAAAAAACATGACTAAAATCGTTTTGCAGTTATTGTCAGCGTACGACTATGATCGCATCATAGTACCAAGACACAATAATAATCCTGTATAAAATCTCAAATAAGTACCTCTTGATGCAAATGACAAGTATTTATTTAACACATGTAGGTACGTAATTGACACAACCTACATTTATTGTTAAAAGGTTAATATTGACCGTAATCAAGTCATGGTACTAGAAAAACAAAAACATGAATAAAATTGCATTGCCGTTGTCAGCGCACGACTATGATCGCATCATAGTACCAAGGCAACGTATGTTTCTAAAAAAGTATGTGATAAATTACACAATCTTAACCGTAATCTTTATCACCAACCTCGTACGATTAAATAAATCATTCCATTGTTTCATTCAAAATGAAAAGTCTTATCATCATTCTACTGTTATTCAAAAATTTAAGGTAGTTGCCAAAATAATTCTTCTGTATGGAATTCTCATATTATCTTTATCTTGTTCCAAATGACACGAACAAGCTTTATAACACAAATCTATATTTTATGATAAACGTTCAAAAATGAATAATCGTTTCACGGTCATAGAAAAAAACCAAACACAACCAGGTAGGTACAATCGCATTGTAAGGGAGTAAGATTAGTCCTCAGGCTATGATCGCATCATGGTATTGAGGCTTACGTGTGATAAAAAAGCATAAGTATATAATTGACACGTCAAACACGTAAAATAAACAAATCGGATCAGTGTTATTTTAAAAGTCGAGGGTAGTTGTAAAAACAACCCGACCGTACGAATTCTCAACATCTATCGTTGTAAATGACCAGCATCTTAAGCATACCCACAATGATAAAAAAAAAAAATATCCCCTTATTCATAATAAAAGACAAACAACTTAGCAAGGCTTTAGAAAATGTTTTCTCTTGTTTTTTGTCGCTGTCAATGAAAAGAGACTGCCACAGATTCGGCAGCCATCCAAGCTCTAGAAAGCCTCTAAGTTCAAAATTAATCACGGGGTTAAAATTCTATGACGAAACATTAAATCTTGACCGTAATCACGTCACGGTACCAGAAAAGACAAACACTCCTACTTATAATCGTACTGTAGCTCTGATCTAACGACTATGATTGCATCATAGCAAGATCCAACGCACGCGTATGATTCAAGAAGCAGTAAGTATCGTAATAAAATATGATAAATCTATTCATACAGGGTAGGTATTTATTACGTATGATAAATAAGGTCCATTTTAAGGAATAATGTGCAGAGTAGGTAAGCACTTACCATTGTCACCGCTATCTGCGCCTTTATAATTTCTGTAAGCACTTACCGAGTTAACGAGTTACCTACTCGTATCTACGGCTTTCAGAAGTATGTCGTTTCCTTTAACCCATAATTAGCACTTAGCACTATAACACTGCGTAACAAAATGAATTTAAACACTTATTTTAAAAATTATTTAAATAATTAGGTGCTGTGATGTCCGCACAAAAAGAGTGAATGAGGGTCGCGGCGGAGCTCGCCGAGGCGGTACTTCGGAGAATTGATTTCCTTTTTATTCTCTGAAGTTGTGCTTGGTGTCCAGTACATAGGCGTGGACTACTTAGTGAAATATAATAATCTCTCTTATAAATCCGGAGGATGCAAGGCACGTATGAATGAGCAATCCGACTATAAATCTAAACATCTTATTCTTTGAGCCATGGTAAATTGACGGTCCCGGCTTTTAAGTCGTTAAGCCATGACGGAGGCCTTTAGGCGGCCTAAAAACTCCATCACCAGAGTTGGCCACTTACTCATACGAACTTACTTAGCCATGTAAAGATGGCTTTCGCGTCCAAGACCGAGATCTGAGACCGAGACCAGCGGGCTGATCTAACTTGTCTCAAACTGTCATAACGATCGCGTAGGTATCTTTTGTCGCGTTCGGTCTCGTTGAGATGAGAGTGACAGAGCTCCTTGCGTGGTCACTGAACTGTCATATTTGACAGTTTGAGACCAATTTGGTCGCTATCAAAATTAGACAATCAGGAGGCTGGTCTCGGTCGCAAGCCGCCACTTTTAGCCGCGTATATTGCTACGAGTTTTAATCTGAAGATCGTGAGTTAGAATCCCGACCGAGCATCAATCAATTGAATCTTTTGAAAATTTATGTGCCCAATATTACATACATAGGTAATTTTATTTGTGAGAGAAATTATGTTTTAGTACAAACAGTCAAAAACCTGACTCATGTTAATCCTATTCTATTAAACGAGCAGTATTTGTTTGTTTGTCTGTTCTCACGTTCTCGAAAACGGTTAGAACGATTTCGATGAAATTTGCGGTATGGAGGTTTTAGAGGGCGAAAAATCGATCTAGCAAGGTCTCATATATGGGAAAATTCGTTTTCTCGGCATTTTCACGCAAAAAGATTTACCAGTGCAATGTGGTTCGTAATTTCACACATTTTGTTGAGACCAAAGTGGCCGAGTGGATTGGGTGTCCGCCTTTCAGCCGAAGGTTTCGAATTCAAATCTCAGCCAGTGAAAGTTTAGTTTTTTTTTTTCTTTTTCTTTTTTAATTTTTCTCTATTTGCATCCGAGCATAGCTCGGTCGCCCAGATATTACAAATTCTATTAGATGAGGATTATAAGGGCTTATGCATAAACATAAACAATGAAAGCAAAGAGAAATAGTGCCAGGAAAAAATCCAAGGCACTCTGACTTGACTTAATGACGTCATTATAAAACTGCAGCGACAAACAAATGTCCCTTTCTTCATACTAATGTGTCTCTACGGATATTTTTTACAAAGACTATTTGTTTTTTTGTTAAATCTACGTTTTTTAAACAATTCGTTCATAAACCATGTTAATCGAATAGGATAGTACTTTTTCAAAAGTAGTGCCTAATTATTATTTTTAATGCGGGTTTCAATTAATTTCAATTATTCAATTCAATTTATATTCAATTATTTATTTACTTTATGTACTATATTTATTTACTATCCTTCGATCACATAATACCAACTTATAGTTGTCTGCCATATAATAGATAATAATACTACGTACATATGACATACGCCAGACGCCTATACCAAGTTTCAACGAAATCCAATCAGCCATTTTGCGTGATTTAGCAACATACATCCAAACTGACAATATTCTTAGAATTTCATGACCTAGAAAGGCGCTTTAAGTATAAGTTAGATGAGCAAAGCCTCAGGCAGAAAGTAATACATAAATTATGTATGAAAATCCATAACAACCACTCTATGTATAAATTACCTACAAACAAGTGTTGTTGATGTAAAACTTCGCAAAGGTTGCTAAGCAGTACAATGTTGTCAGCCTGTTTTTACTCGACTGCGAAGAAGGTAGTGTTATTGTTAAATTCTTTATATCCTATTCTATTAAACGAGCAATATTTGTTTCTTTGTTTGTACTCACTTTCTCGAAAACGGCTCTAACGATTTCGATGAAATTTACGGTACGTGGGCTAAAATCGATCTAGCTAAGTCTAATATCTAGGAAAATTCGTTGAATCGGTATTTTTACGCAAAAAGATCTACCAGTGTAATGTGGTTCGTAATTTCACGGAAGTTGTTGAGACCAGAGTGGCTAAGTGGTTAGCCGAAGGCTGCGAGTTCGAATCTCGGCCATTGAAAGTTTTTTTTTTCTTTTTTTTTCTCTTTCTTTTCTTATTTTCTTCTCTTTTCTTTTCTTGCACCCGAGCAGAGCCCGGTCGCCCAGATATTTTATACAAAAACACATACTTAGTTATGTGTTTTTGTTACATTTTTAGAAACATTGAAACATTTAGAAAAAAATTGTCTCGTTATTTATCTCATCACATCACACTAATATTATAAACTAGCGGACGTCCGCAGCTTCGCCCGCGTGGACTACCATTTTTTTATCCCATGGAAATTGTGCATTTTTCACCATCCATACCACCAACCTAGACAACCACTGAACCGATTTGCCTGAAATTTAAAACATATATAATGAACGGAAATAGGACATAGGCTACTTTTAATCCCGAAAAAATGCACGGTTCCCGTGGGTAAAAAATAGTCCACGCGGACGAAGCCGCGGGCGTCCGCTAGTAACTTACCTACCTAAAAACTTATATCAATTTCCATTCACTATCAAAGTTCTTACGTCATTCCTAAAAAGGTTGTTTTAGATCACCCATAAAAGGCAAATTAGTGAAACCTTCTCACAAGTAATTAGATTCAGTCAATTAAAGTGATTCAAAACATTATTACCGATGTTGCTATTCCAATTAAGTTATGGTATAACTGCTTTGGCACAGTCTAAGAAAGAACAGATAGAACAGTCGAGATTGAATTTACCAACAAATAAATCATTTCGTGAGGCAGTTTTTAGAAAAGAGCCTACTTTTGATTAGAGCCATGTTGGCTGAGAGGGATAGTCATCATCATCATCATCAATCCGAAGGTCATGGGTTTTATTAAGTGGCGGCGTCACGTTGTTACGAATAAAATGCAAAAGTCGGCAGTCGGCATATAGTCCATTTTCAGTAAGTATCTAGTTCAAAATTTAATACCGGTATAGTGCATTTTGAAATATGCACCCTCTAGTAGTGTAAATGTCGATTCACACACATCAGTGAAACCAAAGTTCCGGTACAGTACCGGCACAGTACGAGATATTCTTTCATACATTCTCTTTGAACCTCACTTGTCAGTGTCAGTGACGACACAGTGATATCCATACCCATATTATAAATGTGAAAGTGTGTTTGTTTGTTTATTTGTTTGTCCTGCTTTTACGTCAAAACAGAGAGACGCATGGACGTGATTTTTTGTGTAGAGATAGTTGGGGGCGGAGAGTTACATAGGCTACTTTTTATCCCGAAAAAAAATGCATGTTTCCCGTGGGATAGATAGAAAAGTAATTGTCGGAACTGAACTGAGCGAACACGTTGCCGGAACTGTGACTTTACTGAATTTGTGAATCGACCTTAAATCCTGCATTGTACCAGCTACGGTATTACTTATCTACAAAACATGCTACTATTTCAAATATTGGTTCAACTTTCAATGACATACAAACAAACTCGTAGTTTGTATAACGTGTACAAATATAGTTAACATCGCTCTTCAATTTATAAGAGCTAATAATTTATTTATTTTTGGAATAAGTATTCTACGCAGATATTTAAGAGAAAGTTTTGTGTGGGCTTGCTTATCATGCTACTTGTTACTTCTTGGCCACTTGAAAACTGATACTGTAAGTTTGTGAAATACAAAAAAAATATAAAAATAGAAATGAAATTAAATATGATCACGACTGTCTCCCCAAGGCGCGGTAGACATTCTCTCAGATTTTTTTTAGACATTTTTAAGATCCTTTGAAGATAACTAAGGAGGTAGTCAGCCATTTTTAGTCTCCAGAACAGAAAACAGAGTTCTGGGAGACTAAAAATGGCTGACTACCTCCTAGGGTCAAGAAGTGACTATAAATTTATCAATTTTTATATTTTTTCATTCAATAATCTTGAAAGATGATAAAGGGTTCGTCAGCACCACGTCCATGCATGTTTGTCACATGCCCACATTTTGCAGAAGTTAGCATTCTAAACATGACGGGTTAGCGAGCCCATCGCTGCCTATTAGAATACTAACTGGTTTCTTCGCTTTTTTTTTTAAATATTACTGGTTCATTTGTGGCTTATCGGATATACGGAATGTAGCTTATTCCGTGTTCGACTGCATTTTTGTATATTTTTCTAATTAATTACAACTAGATAGCATGGGGTTATCATTAATTTAATTAAGTTAACTGCGCATTCATTAACTTTGTCATAAAAATTATAGCCATGGCTTTTTAATGTTTTTTGTGATAAATTTAAATTTTAATAATATCTGACCATCTGTTATCCGAATTATCTGAGCTAACTATAAATTATTGAAACAATCCTTAGCTGCCCCTTTTCTCTTCTTTTCTCTTCTTGTGTGTTTTACCATTATTGAATCCTGAAATCCGAGGAATTGTCTCAGTTAGTTGTCAGTGTAGTAAGACATTTATTTTGGAAAATTATTTTTTTTAGGAGAACCACATTACCCATACTAAACGAAACTAGCCTTAAAATAGTTTTCAAGAAGCAGATTATTTTAAATACTTAACTTATTTGTACTTACTTAGTTATTTTTTTTAAGAAAATTCAGTTCACAGTTAAGGTGGCGGTTCGCGCCCGAGACCCAGACTGGAGACCGAGACCAGAGACCGAGACAGGAGACCGTTGTCATATAAACTGACGGTTCTGTCTCGTGTCACTTTCGCACGCCCCTACAAAGCCTGTCCCTTCAGGCTGATTGTCTAACTTGTCTCAAATCTCAAATTGGTCTCAAACTGTCAAAACGATCGCATAGGTATCTTTGTCGCGTTTGGTCTCGTTGAGATGAGAGTGACAGAGCTACTTGCGTGGTCACTGAACTATCATATTTGACAGTTTGAGACCGATTTTGGTCGCTTTCAAAGATAGACAATCAGGGGGCTGGTCTCGGTCTCCAGTCTTGGTCTCGGGGGCAAACCGATACCTTATGACATCAAAAAACATAGCTTCGGCGTCTTTAATGAAAACTTTCTATAAATTAAACGTATTTTGTTGTCTCTAAAATTAAAATAATCCTAACATTAAAATATTATGCGCTACTATTTTTACCAAACCAAAGATTATCCGTTTGTAATCATCATAAACGAAGCATTATATTATTATCGCCATCTTAAATCTCAAATCGTGTTAGCTCACTTGATTCTCAGGCCCACCTGATGGTAGGCAATCACATAAACACAAATTTTCATTATTAGCAATTTCTTATAAATTCCGCTGCAATATTTAGCTACTTAATGCTAATGAAGTTGAATAAGTTTTTCTTAAATTTTATAGATGTTGATACTCAACTGACGACCGCTGTGGGGCAGTGGGTGAAGGCCCGCCTGTGACTCAGGATGTAGCGGGTTCGATCCCCGCCGTGGAACAAAAATATGTTTGCACGATCTGCAAATATTTGTCTCTGGTCTGGGTGTTTTCAATGTATATAATTTATGTACTTACTTACCTAAGTATTTTCAAAACGTATATAAATAGTATAATTGTCTTGTATATCAGCTTGACTATTTAGATTTTAAGCGGATGGATCACCGAAAAGAAAGCTAGGCCCCATACCGTACTTGTGGCCCTGATTCTTCACGGTGTTGGTCGCGAAAGAACAGGAGTTCACCTAGCTCTTAAGTCGTTTCAAAGTGGTCATAGCGGTCCTACTGAATAATGGTATTTGAATTTTGAATTTTAGTCATGTGGTTACTATAACACAAGCTCTGCTTAGCTTAAGGTTACATGATGCTGTGTGAACAGCATTATTATAATTATAACTTATCTTAAGATAATCTACAAAAGACTCAAAGTCCCTAAATAAATATAGAATAAAAAAAAAGATATTCTACAAGACTATTCTCAAAAACAGAAAAACACGAAAGGAGTATCACGACCGCATCGTATAAAGTTAAAATTGTAGGTCGTCCGAAGAATTTTATTGCAGTCGACGAAACCCCGTAATACCACATTTGCTCAAAGTAATTCTAGCCCAGAATGCAGCACGATATGATCTTACAGTAGATACGTTCTTCTGGCGACTGCCGCCATATCTAAAGCTCCTGGGTATAATACATTAGGTTGGATAATGTATATACCAACTATTCACAAATAGTCACTCTGAAGCAGGTAAAATAAATGAGAAAATAAGAACATTCTGTTTTTACAGCATGGACATTATAAAAATGTTGTACTAATGGATATTAAAAAGACAAATTCAGTCCTTGTGTTATTGCAAGCTTAAGTTTCAGCACAAAGAGCTCGTGGCGTAGCTTACTTAGACGTTCTCGATTGGTCGTTGAAGTCAAGCAACGTTGTGGCGGAAATTTGGATGGATGACCGCAAGTGGCATTACAAGCTGAACGCTTCCGTGCTTCGGAGGGCACGTTAAGTTGTCGGTCCCGGCTTTTAAGTCGTTAAACCATGACGGAGGCCTTTAGGCGGCTAAATAATCCATCACCAGAGTTGGCCACTTGCTCATACGAACTTATTTACGTTAGTCTGCAGTGATATAAGTTTGATAGAAAATGGAATCGAATTTATATTACAATACGTTAACATTAACACAGATAACATAGCTATAATAAATGTCAAAAGATCATCAATCAGTAGTATACAAAGTTAATTTGAATATTTCGTTGCCAAGCACCTAAAGAATTTGATTTCAAACATTCTTCAACAAACTCAAAGCCAGCGGTTCGCGCCGAAGACCGAGACTTTGATAACGACCAAAATCGGTCACAAACTCTCAAATAACGGTACGTTCACACGGAGACACGATTTGCCGAATCTTATTTTCATCGGATCTGGAAAAACCGAATGTAGTATTCACACAGCACATCTTGCTTGGCCGTATCCGACGGCCTCGTATCGGGATCTCGTGTGAACTCACCAGCGGCTTTTATTAGCAAGAACGCGCACAGTTCCTCAAGATCCGACAAAAAACCGAATCTACCCTTGCGTGTATCGTATGAACGCATGTATTGAATGCCCTATACCACTGCATCGGATCTGCATTTTGCAGTATCGCCGGATCGGTTTGCAGTCGCAAAATCGGATGTCAACTTCAGCAAGATTCGGTTTTTTTGTCGTGTCTTGAAACCGAATGCATGTGTGAACTCCTTCATTGAAATACTTATGCCACTAAACCGAATCCTGCAAAAAACCGATTCGGTAGAGAAACACTCGACGCCGTGTGAACGTACCGTAAGACAGTTTAGTCTGTTCAGTGACCACGCCAGTAGCTCTGTCACTCTCATCTTACCGAGACCGAAAGCGACAAAAGATACCTACGATTGTATTGACATTTGAAACGTTTGAGACCAATTTAAGGTGTGAGACAAGTTAGACAATCAGCCTGCTGAGACAGACACAGGAGATTGTTGTCATTTCAACTGACGTTCTCTATCTCTTGTCTCTTTCGCGTGCCCCTACAAAGCCTATCTCTGGTCTCGGTCTCCGCCGCAAACCGCTAGACTTAAAACCACATTTGCACAGAATGCAGCTCGATAGGATCTTGCAGTAGATACGCTAGTTTGGCAACTGCCGCCTTATCTAAAGCTTCTGAATAGAATGCATTTATCTAGCTCAAATTGGAGTAAGCTAGTTTACCAAAGACCCATTATAAATGAGAGTACCTAATTCACATATTTTCTGCTAAAGGCTTTGCTTACATAACATTTTTATTAATTGAGAAATCAACAGTTTTACAAATTAATCACAATAGAAGTGAAGACTCAAAAAAAATCTAATTCATTATCGATGCTTGAACCCAGGACCTTCGGATCGAAAGTCGAGGCACCAACCCACTCGGCCAACATAGTTCTACTTGTGCTGAAAGCAAGTTGCAATAAAAATATAATCATGTGCAAACGGTTGTCTGACCCCCGGCGCGGGTGAGAAAACCACTAACTATCGGCTATTTTATCGCTTAAGAAACATACAATAGATATACATTCCGTATAAACAAAAGAGATGCATTATATTAATAGTTGATCGCTGACTGTTCACACTGCTGGCGAGGAGAGAGGCTCTCTTCACTAGTTTGTCACTGGGTGACAAGAGCTATCAAAAATAATAGGTACTCGCTCAGCGATGCTAGCTGAACTCGCCGAGAGGCCAAGTAGCGGTCATTTCTGCCGCCGCACCGCGAGCGAATAGTGCGAGTACTCGCCCGAAGCACTCGCACACTCGCTTATAGCCCAGCGACAGAACTATCGAAACTACACACTCGCTTCTTGCCAACTCGTTTATAGTTTCTAGTTTTACTCGTTTCTCGTTCATCGTCGGTTTCAACTGCCTAGGCTTGTCGGCAAACCATGATAACTTTTAAACGCAATAAATAACATCCAACCAACTCCTAACTTGTCAGCAAAAACACTTAGGGCCTTCACCCGTTACACTAACCTAATAGCACTAGAATTTCACCCCCTTTACCCCAGTTTACCCAATTCAACCCCCAGAAATAGAATACGTTAACATTAAATCCACGTGAAAAAGCTTCGTTCTTATTCAAGGGTTGTGGTTGTTCCGTTGAAGGAAATAGGGGTGTGAATTTTTAAAGAGCGTTGAGTTTGGAACATTAACTACTAGTCTTTGAATAATTGTCGCTACAATTATGACGATTGAATGAGTCGTTAGTTTATGGGTCACTGTAATATAATTATATGGTTTAAATGGGTCGTAGCTTTCGCCCTCGGTTTCACTCACGGTACTATCTACACTTATTAACATTTTAAATTGTTCTGCTTGGGAGAAAAGTGTCAATAGGGTGACATATTGTGTGACTCTTTCGTTTTATAAAATTTAAGCCAAAAGCAATAAGCAAACATCATCTGACATTTAATTTTTTAAACTTCTTTTAAAATTGCATTGAAATGTAAACATGACAGGGTACCAAATTTATTTTAGATGTTGCGTTTTATGCAGCTGCACTCACAATCAAACAGTTTAAAATAGATGATACTTATGAATATTACGACTTTATGAATTAGGAGGCTGTTGTCAGATTCTAATTACATAATCATGGAATGGTAGTGAGAGGGTCTTTTTCACCTAGGTTGCACTAAAACAAAAACTAGACAAAAACGCGTGCCATTCCGCGGAAAGAATATAGTTTTCTACAATCTTTGATCACACTTAGCTTGACGTTTTCAATAGCAAAAACCAATATTTTCTAAACACAATACGTTCCTGTACAGCTTATTTGATTGGTTTTCCCTGTAAGCGAGTAGTGCTATAGATCTCAACTCGAACAATGGGGAGCGATTATTTTTATTTTCTGTCGAGAGGCGAAGTGAGATAGATTATTTCAATGAAAAAGGCTCGATATTTCTTTATTTCCTTTAAATTTTTCTTTTAAAGCTGGAAGGTTTTCAATTTTAAGTCAACTGGGAATAAACTCGGCCCAGAATATGGAGCAGTTTTTACTGAATAGCCGCTTTTCGCTCATCCGATATTTTTTGTAGATTGTAGGAGACTGGTTGTTCAATTAGTTGGAGCTAACCTAGTAATCATCGCTCTGTCTCGCTCTTTGGCCTACGCATTTCGTATTATGCATCTTACATTAATCGTCCTAACTGTTGCCAACTTCAGTCAAATGTAGGAATAAAAAAGTAGGATGCACAATACGAAATGCGTATGCCAAAAAAGTGAGACCGAATGGTAGACGAAACTGTCGCTGGGCGACACGTCGTCTGCTACTGCTGCTGTCTGCAGTCAGCTACGAAATTGTACCTTAATGCGCTCAGTCCCCATGACGCACGTGCAAATTCTGCGTGCAGTCGGCCACGGTAGTGCGCCGTGGGGGCTAGGCAGGGAATGTATATTGAACTATTGCGTTCAGTGATACATTATACGGTAATGATAATCATTATTACGGGATTTTATCGCGTACCTTTTATTTATTTAATCCCGTAATAATAATTATCATTATGTTAACAAATCGCGAAAGTTTAACAAGTTACTTTATACGGTGTTTGGGTCCTGTCTTTTTTTTATAAACTGGGAAAATGGCAAAGATTTTCGCCCCAAATTGGTAAAAAAAAGATAAAAAAATGTATTCAAGCATTCTTTAACAAAAAACCACAATCACCCCTCGTGCACCCTAATTGATTCCAAGCCAAATTACTACCGGACACTTTTCGACAAAAACAATGGAGTAGGCTATTTATCTGATAAGAAGATAGCGTGAATGCCGGTTCCATGTAATTACCTACATTTTACTACAAAAAGATCCTATGCTACACACAATCAAAACTTAACGTTGTTTCTATAACCACAAGTTTCATTTTTGAATGAAGTAAAGCTCAGTTTTTCGACAAGTCTCTAATTATTGACGAATTTTGTAGCCTTTTATAAAAACGTAGGTAATTGTTATCGAGTGATCAGAAAATTTATGTCAACAAATAATATTTCTTGTATTATTATATTTTGACATGAAAGTTAACATTTTCGTTTCAATTAAGAAAATTTAAGTAGTTTCCTGAGTGTAATAACATTTGGAGGAAAACTTGAAAAAAGGTTTAAAATTATAACACATAATTATTTTTTACTAGAGCCGTGTAGTAGTGGGGTAGTTAATGTCCCAACTTTTCCTTTGAAGGTACTTATTTGAATTTGAACTTGTAATAATGAATTTTAATACTCCACAGAGAATTCAACGTTTCAAATACTTTATTTTACTTACATACTTACTTTATTTACTTCGCAACGCAAGCATTTCTACTACATTCTCTCTACTTTGGTGTTTTTTTTTGCCAAACCCAACTTTCGCTACCATACATTAGTGTCGGCACTAACATACCTCTGTGCACACTATGCACAGCTGGAATTTTTTTATATTTTGTTTGGCTAAAATGTATCTTTCTCGAGTGTTTTTAGCTATGTTTCATGAAAATCTGTTTAGCCGTTTGAAGATTATCAGCTCTATACTAGTTTATAAAGGGATACATCGGGGGTTTTTCTTTAAATTAATTTTTACACACTGTTTTTCATTATATAATAAAACTCCAACTAACGTTAAACACCAACTTTTATTTCACTTCTCACTTTACTTATTATAACTTTTACAAAGCTTATAAATTAAACTGGCGAATATTATGAGAAGGCGTGCTTACTGCACCAAGCCCTGGCGCAGACTGATTTGTTATTTGCCAACCAAGTACACTCAAAACCTCGCCCATCGACCGGCCATGTTTCTTTTCCAAAGTACCACGCTTCTTGTCAAATCAACTTCTTGTAACGGAAACTCAAATACCAACGAACTAAATCAAATACTACCGGAAACAAAATAAATAAATTTTTAATAATATCAATTTATGTTCTACATGAAATCAATTAATTATTACTCAATTAAAATTAAACCTAACACTCGTCCGTCCTGACCCTGTGCATGTCCTCATACACACTGACAGGATAACCTAACACATGGCCGGTTGTAGGGTGTAATACAAAATGAGACAAATGAAATAGGAAAGAGAAAAAAAATGCGTACCTACTTATAATAATTACATTTGAAATTAAATTATAATTTTAATTATAGCTCTTACTATTAAACTAATATGCTCCAACTTAACTTACATTAAATTATAATCATTAAGCTTTAATCTTTTTACAATTTTATAATTTATCTATTATGATACAATCACTTCATACGAAAAAGACTGAAAATATCAAATCAACATTATAAATTCAAATTCACTCTAGTGCATTAATGGGACTCGAATTAGTAAATCAGCATTACCAATTCAAGTCCACTTAAGTATATTAATGAGACTTGCATTAATAAATCAGCATTATTAATTCAAGTCTACTCAAGTTCATTAACAGGACTTGAATCAATAAATCAGCATTATCAATTCAAGTCCGGCAGATCAACATTACCTATACAAAGTATTGCAAACCAATCACTTCTTGCAATACCTACTCTAAATTAATTATACAAAGTATTGCAAACCAATCACTTCTTGCAATACCCTAATAATAAATTTTGTTTGTTGCTAGCCGCAAACCAATCAATTCTTGCGGAAGCTCTAAATTTAAATAAAGTATTGCAAACCAATCACTTCTTGCAACACTTTATAATCACAAGCTCAATTCATTATTATTGCAGTAACTATGTATAAATCAGTCACTAGTGCTATCAGTATCATCGTTATCAGATTCGTGAACTTCTAAGGCGGCTATGTTAATCCAAGGCAACATCCTATCAGCAGCTACGGTCGTCTTGCGCTTACTTTTAGTTCCAATCAAACCGGGTACAGCAGCCAACCTGTACCGGTCGTTACCTAAAATTTCAGTTACTCTATAGGGCCCAATATATGGCGGCAGAAGCTTCTTGCTCTTGCCATCATTTTTGAAAGATGTCTTTGTGATTTTGACCAGCTCCCCTTCACTGTAGGTGCGGGCAGGTCGTCTATTTTTGTCGTACATTTCCTTTTGTTTTTCCTGTTCTATATTAATTCTGTCCTTGACAGATTCCCGTATATTGGTCAGATCACAATTTTCCCGCGTTTCTTGCCTAATTTCATTTAGTCTGGGGTTCACTTCAGCGTTCATGCACGTACCAAACATTACCTCAGCAGGGGTTCGGCCAGTGGTTTTCTGGCATGTGTTATTTAATCCCCATTGCACTTTACCTACGCTTTCATCCCAGACTCGTTCATCGCAGTTAAGATTTTGAGCAGTTAGAGAGGCAAGGATGGTGCGGTTATACCGCTCAACTTGGCCATTTGCCCGCGGACTTGCCACAGCATTTAAGACATGCTTTATACCTTTAGCCAGACAAAATCTCTTGAACGCGTATGATGTAAAACTTGTTCCTCGGTCGCTTATTATTCTGTCTGGGTTTCGAAAGGTATAAAATATGTCTTCTAAGACTTTGATAGTATTCTCAGTCTTCGTGTTACGGACGGGTCTGATGAGGATGAATTTAGTAAACCCATCTACGACTACTAGGAGATGGGTGTTTCCCCTTTTTGACTTCACAAAGGGTCCAAGGTGGTCAACGTGAAGCGTGTGAAATGGCAACTCGACTTTATCAATAGTATGTAAATGCCCTTCTTTAGTGGTTCCAGACTTTTTCGCGAACGCACATTCTATGCAGGCATTTACATACTTTTTAATGAATCGCGACATTTTAGGGAACCAATAAGATTTTTTTATACGTTCCATTGTTTTCTCTACACCAAAATGACCTATGTCATCATGGTTCATGCGACAAAGTTGCCACCTTGCACCCTTTGGAACAACCCAACGAAGATCAGTCTTTTCCCCGCCTATACAACGATATAATTTGTTGTCCTTCAAAATATAATTGTCCTTTAAATACTGAAGGCCATCGGCATCCATTTTTGTGGAAAGTATGTCTCGAATGCGGCGTAACTCAGAATCACCTAGTTGTAATGTATGCAACCAGTCTTCATTAGAAATCATCATCACGGATGGATATTGATCAGTTGCGTTGGATGAATCCTCATCAGAGATTGGATTGCGGGACAGAGCATCAACGTGGGACATCTTGACGCCTGGTCTGTACTCTATTGTACATTGAAATTCTTGCATTAGCAACCACCACCTTGCTATTCTTGGTATCAGATCACGCTTTGAAAATGTTGATCGTAAGGCCCCACAATCTGTCACCACCTTGAAGCTCTGTCCAAGAAGATAAACCCTGAACTTATTTAGCGAGCAAATAACAGCCAGAGTCTCCAGCTCATAAGAATGGAAGTTTCTCTCTTCGGGGGACGTCTGTCTGCTGTAAAATGCCACCGCACGAAAAGGTACATCCTTTCCTAGTCGCTGTAACAGAATTCCCCCGATGCCTACTTTGCTGGCATCGGTGTGGAGTTCTGTCTCTGCTGCTGGGTCGTATATTGCGAGAATAGGTCGCGCAACGAGTTTGTCTTTTAAGATATTGAAAGCTTGTTCCTGCTCTTCTTCCCATATCCAAGTTGCTTCTTTTTTAAGCAATTTGTTCAAAGGATGGGCTAAAATAGCAAAATTCCTAATGAATTTGCGAAAATATCCTACCAGTCCAAGAAACTGCCGTACAGTATGATGGTTTGTCGGTCGAGGGAAATCAGTAACACATTGTATCTTTTTAGATCCTGGCCGCACACCGGCTGCACTTATCTCATAACCAAGGTAATCGATTTTATCTCGCAAAAATTCACACTTAACGAGGTTAAGAGTTAAGTTAGCCTTTTCTAGTAGCTTAAGAACATGTTCAAGCCTGTCTAAGCATTCATCAACACTCTTACCATAGATCAAGATATCATAGATATAAGCAGTTGCTTCGGAATAACGAGACGAGCCCAACAACCTATTCATCATACGTTGGAATAACGCGGGAGCATTCGCTAGACCGAACGGCATTCGATTGAATTCATATTGGCCGTCCGGTGTAACGAAGGAAGTAAGCGGTCGAGACTGCTCCGAAATAGGCACCTGATAATACCCAGAAGCGAGGTCTAAAGTGACAAAATATGCCTGTCCTGACAAACGCGCAATTTCGTCTTCAATATTAGGCATAGGATAGTGTTCTTTTACGGTAACAGAATTAAGCATACGAAAATCTATGCATAATCTCAATTTTCCATCCTTTTTGCGCACTAAAACTATAGGACTGGCATATTCTGACACAGACTCTCGTATGATTCCGGCGTCCAGCAGTTCATCGACCATTCCACGTACCTGCTCCCGCTCCTTATGCGACAACCTATAAGGACGATATACTACAGGACGTTTGCTGTTTAGCTCAATCGTCATTTCAGCAATATTGGTACAACCAAGTTCCTTCAAGGAAGAAGCAAAACAATGATCATACCTGGAAAGCAGGTCCATTAATCTACGCCGTTCAGATTCTTCTATTGCGTCACCGACTTTAACTTGGCCTTCATCAATGCCAACATGTTCGGCAAGTGATTGCGTCGGTGGTGAAAGAATGCGATTAACCACCTGAACTCTTGTGGCACGACCAACAACTAACCCCGCAGAAATCACACATAAACCTTCGAGAGGGGACACACATATGTTAACTACTCCGTCTCTGACCTGGTAAATGCCACCGTGAGTAACGAATTGTTGTGTTGGTTTTCCAACGACTTTACCATCTAACAATATGCTACCATCCTGTACAGGCTCGACAACTGCTTTGATAGAGGCCGGACCATAGAGGCGAATGAAATCATTGACTTTGACTTTAACCAAACGATTATCCACGAGCTCGTCATTAGCAAAGGGCATCTCATGGTCAATGTTGAAGAAATGCAGATTTTCAGCATTTTTGAATACCACAACATGTGGTTGTTCTGTGAAAGATTGTCCAATAAGCAGAGGAACATCGAGATATGAATCATCTACTACTTGACAAGGGACTGTGGCTACAACACCATCAACAGAAATTTGAGCAGACACCTGACCAAGAGTAAACACCGTGTCGTTACCAAATCCCTTTAAAGCTGTAGGAACGTTATCACAAGCAAGCCCTAAAGAAGAGACTGTTGATTTGTTTAATAATGAAACCTCACTACCGAAATCTATAAATGCTTTCATGGAAGCATCAGCAACTTGAACCTCCTTAAAGAACTTCGAATTCGGATTTGAATGAGAAATGCGCATTGTTTTCTTAGTAACAGCAGAGTCTTTATTGCTCTGACTGTCCGCTTTGACTCTGCAATTTTCTGCTTTGTGACCGACACGATGACATTGAGAACATCGAATTAAAGGTTTTGGACATCTTAAGAACGGGTGTCCAACTTCCTTGCAGTTAAAGCAAAATACGACATCACCTTGAGGGTTAGTGTTTCTGGCGCCTGGTTTGTTGGTTTGAGAGTTTGTGCTCGTATTAAAATTTGACCCAGTCCTATTTCTGTAATTGAAGCGATCTGAAAACTGCGATGTTTCCTTATTGCTGATAAGAAACTGTAGCAATTGGTCTGGGTGTGAACATCTTAAAGCCAAGGCACTAGATTTGAGAACTTTGTCGCTGAGACCGTGAATAATACAATCGACCGCACGCTTGCCATCGATGTCGCATTGGTTCAACAAAGCCAGTTTATCATAATAATACACCTCAATTTGCTCGTTATATCTACTCTTCCGTTTAAGCATCTCCTCCAGGGATTGGCCATAGTTTTGTTCGTAAGGGAACGCATTAAGTAATTTTTCTTGCCATTCCACCCAGGTGAAGAGTATTGAATTCAACCCCTCATACCAAACTTTAGCCAATCCCTGAAGTTTCTGCATTGCAAAATGGATGATGGTTTTGTCATCCCAGCCATATACTGTGGCACACTCATTCACTTTCTTAATCCAAATGTCTACTCTTTGATTCTTTGAGGAAGGATCAAAGTCTGGCAATATGTTTTTGTGATTGATGTTTTTAGAGTGAATGAGTGCTCCAGTAGTAGATGGCTGAGGTTCCGATTCCTTAAGCGCGTTTATGATTTTAACAATATCAGTAGTAGAAAAAGAAGACTTATTTCTATCTAACCTATTCGAGTCCCGTGTGTCTGGTTCAGCGTTCAGTTCCACTAAACGTTGCTGCTCGTCCGCAGGTTTTTCACTGCTCCTGACTCGTTGTTGAGAAGCACGACGTGAAGAGGAACGGTACTCCCTTTCTCGTTCGTGACGTTCCGTAGACCGCAGTCTCCTCCTTTTCCTGCACACCTCATCTTCCAGATCTCGAAGCCGCATCCTCTCTTTCTCAAGAAGGCGCTCGCGTTCTCGCAAGCTGTCGCGGTCTCGCGTAGAGCTGCGCTCGCGGAGTCGGCTTCGGCTTCGGTACTGTCGCGAGCTGTCATCGCATCGTGTTCGGCTGCGACTGCGTGGCCGTGTCTCTGCTAATCGCCTTGATGACATTCGCTCAGGCGTCTCTAAGCGCCGAGCCGAATTGTCCGCCATAGTCAGCAACTCTTTGGTTTCTTGATCCCACTTTCTGAAATATAATAAAACTCCAACTAACGTTAAACACCAACTTTTATTTCACTTCTCACTTTACTTATTATAACTTTTACAAAGCTTATAAATTAAACTGGCGAATATTATGAGAAGGCGTGCTTACTGCACCAAGCCCTGGCGCAGACTGATTTGTTATTTGCCAACCAAGTACACTCAAAACCTCGCCCATCGACCGGCCATGTTTCTTTTCCAAAGTACCACGCTTCTTGTCAAATCAACTTCTTGTAACGGAAACTCAAATACCAACGAACTAAATCAAATACTACCGGAAACAAAATAAATAAATTTTTAATAATATCAATTTATGTTCTACATGAAATCAATTAATTATTACTCAATTAAAATTAAACCTAACAATTAATCGATCGAGCGAGCGAAGCGAGCGAAGATCTTAGTGGCAAGTTAGGCGATTTTGCTTTGTATGTTTGTATGTTTGTATGTTTGTATATTTGTATGTTTCATTTTTATGTTCTCGCATAACTATCGAACCGCTTATCCAATCTGTATGAAACTTGATAGGTCAATAGGTTGTGCTATGGAAATTTGCTGTGGAGCGTATGAGCGTAATCGATGAAGGGGTTGTAAAGATATGGGGTTCCCAAGGGGGTAAATTATTTTCAAAGGTACCCAAATATATTGAGTGGGGTGTCATATGAAAGTACTCAATTTATACATTCTAAAATGGTTTTTAGTTTTCTTCTAGGTTCTATAGTTTTTGAAATACAGAGAAAAATAAAAATGATGAAAACCAATTAACGGATGTATGGAAAGAGCTCCCGTTTCATAGAGTTTCGATGTATTCGTAGGTCTGGTTATCAGACAAAGAGTGTGGCATCGTTGTGGTTTGGTTTGCAATGATTTTAGTTGCTTCTTGATATTTTTTCTTGAGATTGAAAATAAAAGCCGTGTTCGCCGAGTGGAAGAGTGCTCGATTTTCGATTCATAGGTCGTAAGTTCGAACCCTGGCCGTGCTCATCAATGGATTTTTCGATTAGAAAAATTTAAATGCGCATTAACACGAGCTCTAAACGGTGAAAGAAAACATCGTGAGGAAACCAGTTAACGTTCTAATAGCGGCGATGGGCTTGCAACCTGTCACGTATGCAAATGCTAACTCCTGCAAATAGTGGGCTGGGCATGTACCAAAATTATAGAGGGAGACGGAGGGGGACGGGGAGGGGTAGGGGGAGGGGGAGGGGGTGGGGAAGGGGAGGGGCAGGGAGAGGGGGGAGGGGGGGGGGGGGAGAGAGACGGGGAGGGGGAGGGGAGGGGGAGGTGAGGGGGAGGGGAGGGGAGGGGAGGGGGAGGGAGGAGGAGGAAATTGATTTTCTCATACATTTTGTATTGAACTGCTATTTTAATAATTTCTCGAACTAAGAGGCCTTCCCTGAGGCGCGGTACGAAGTTCGCGGGGTCAACTATTGAATATAAACACGACACGACTTAATGTATTGCATGTGTGCACGATCGACAGGCGCCGGCGAACTCCGCTAACTTTGAATTGTATAACATGTTAGGTAGTTTAAGTTAGATATAAGTTTGTAGGCTGAAAGCAGCATCTTTTAATAAAACAGTAGTATAGGGCGAACGCCTCTGCCTACCCTTTCGCGCGCATAGTATAAAACTAACTTAGAGTCACTTGCTTGTATAAAATTAACTTAACGTAGAGTCAGCCGCGAAAGGGTGGTCAGGGCGCAAGTCCTCGTTAGGAAACTTTAGTAATAATTTAAAATAAGATTAAACTTAAGATGTATTAGGTAATTAGTACATAAGGGGGGGAATAAATCTTAGTATGTTTGGTTGTCATTATTTATCCTGAGGTGGACGTGGCAATAGGTAGGGGTTAGACAGAGAGGCAGGCTTCGAGCGCAGTGTCGGGTCTAGGCTTAGCTTTGGAACTAGACCCGACCTAGGCAGATAAGGATAGGAAGCGCTGCTAGACCCAGATCACCACGAGTACATAGGTTGTAGGTACTTAGAGGAATTTGGGGGGCGAGCGGGAGGAGAGAGAGGGAAGAAGGTACCCCGCCGCCCGACCCTCTGGTAACCTAAGTACCTGCAACGTGGGCTGACACGTGGTGAATCTGGGTCAAGGTCAAAAGGACACCCTGAAACCACGCCCACTCTCTTACACGTGTCGTCTATGATAGGCTAAAACCTATAGACAGAGTTAAAACATTGTAAGAAAGGTAAAGGAAATTTAATGTAATTGAGTAACGAAATAAACGCGCTTGGCGAAACGTAGGGTCTGGCCAGGTCGAACTTAGTATAAAGGTAGGAGCATTTCTATGCTCAACAGTTCTCTCCGTGGTACAAAATTGACTCGCAAGGCGAAGCTCTGCCCGACCAGGCCCCCGTCTCCCTCGACAGCCTAAGTCAATATCGGTGTGTTTGATTCCCTGCTCCACCACCTTCTGCATCCTAATACAGTCCACTAAGCCGTGGCTCGCGTACGGTACGGACGGTCTCCCGAGTGCCGGGGAACCCTGAACCGTGGGTTCTCCGCTGCGCCGGAGTCGAGATCTTCCGAAGCCCCAGCCGGTATCGTCCCCAACAGCATGCATGCCTATAATCTTTACCATACTGAGGTAGCGCATTAGATATCATTGTGTGGTAAACACTAGAAGGAGCACTTAACGTAGGTATAGGGGTAGTCAGAAACAAGTCCGAATCTAGGCTATCAACACAACGGTGCGCGAGATCTCAGTTCGGGGCGAACTACTAGTTTATTTTTTATACAGGATTTAAAATAGGTTATTTAAAAACCTTTTCTCATGAATTCTATTTTTGTTGCAGGTAAACCAATAAGTGAAAGTGTGTGTGAGTGCGGTATGTGCTAGTGTTGTGCGATGCGCTCTTGGGCCGCGTGGGCCTTGATGGCGGCCCTCGCGGCTTTGGGCCCCGCCTCGCGCGCGGCCTACACCGACACTGAGGAGTTTCTTAGCGATTTGGATAAACCAGGTATTTTTCGATGAATTATTTTACAATTTGTCTATAAGATGTTCTTGTTATTCAGTGTGATCCGTTGAATCCTGATGATGGTTTGGTAAAAGCGCAATTAAAAAGTAAAAAAAAGAATAACACATTTCAGTAAATTGTACCAACGATGACTATTATAGTTTACAATTTTCTCGTAGATTCAAAGTTTTTTTTACTAACTACGTCAATACAAATCACTGTTTCTACAATTTTATAAATGAGTCGACAAGCACAATTCTGATCGTATTTGCACATCTTGCAAAAACTTGTCCCGTCGCGAGAATCGAACTCGAAGCTTTTGTGTCACAGCCGGACATTCGTTCACCATGCCACCGAGAACATTTACTAACTAACTATCAACTAATCATATTAGAAAAAGTTTTCAGTACAAAAACTCAAAACTTTTAAAAAGTTTTGATAATTTTTTTTTTGTCATAAATAACCTTTTTAGTTTAATGAAGTTCGTGATAGCCATTTTAAAAAGAATTCCATTAACACAATTTTACCATCATTAGTATTCATAGATATAAAATCATAAGCTCCAATTTTAATTACCTCGGAAATTGTTTTAAACTCCAGATTATAAATAAAAAGTTACAGAACTGTCAAAATTCCAAATCCATATTTTACGTTCTACTATTAAATATTAAAATAAAATCGATTCTTATTTCAAAAGTTCCAAACCAAAGATAAAAAATAAAAAAACATAGAACTGGCATTAAATCATGAAAAACACGCGCGTGGACAGTGTTATAACATTATAATGAGTTATAATAGACAAAAACATGGCGACCCAGAGCGTTAGTTATTGTCTGATGGGGAATAAGTAACACAAGTTCTTTCACATTAAACCTGATTTATGGTGTTGATAACTTGAATGATGGTGCAGGGCACTTTTTAAATTAACATTCTGATTGTTTGAACTACTTTTCATTTGGAACAAAACTGCATTGTTATAAAGATAACTCGTAGATGCATTTTTCAGCTGTTTTTTTTTAATGTATTTTTATTTTATTTTTGATTTTATAAGAAGCATACTTAGAGCATTAACTGTAGCACTATAAAAACCAAATATTAGGTCTTATTTAAAATAGAAGAGTTGACTTTGACAGCTATTATCAAAATAAAGTTAACAAATCCACGGACAGCAAAAGGTCAAAAGTCCCACATGGTTCGGTTCATACATTCGACTGTCATTGTTAAAGTCTTTATGAGAGTTTGTCACGCGGTTGAAATATGGCAAGTCGGAGCTTGGATAATAGTAAAAGGTTCCGTTCATAGTTTTTGCTGTAAACCGCCGTTGTAAATTTGAATTTTAGTTGTGAAAGATTTATTATTCTACAACTTAAACCGAGTTGTCATTTGAAATATTGTTTGAGTTATTCTTAGTATATTACTTTTGATATAGAAACGTATTATAAGGACCTATCGAAATACGATAAATGGAATGTTTTTGTTTGATACTGAACTTTTTATACTTAACTAGGGTGAGTGGGGGCAAGATCGAAAACGGGGTAAGACAAAAAGTAGTCAATAACTCCCGATTGAGTAATCTTTTTACAGTGCTGGTAACATTGTCAAGACCACCATTTTGTCACGTCTCATTCCTCAGTCAACATTTGCTGCTTAGATCCACGGGTTGTGTAAAAAGTGCAATTTTCTGACACAGTGATTTTTACGCAAAGTGCTCAAGTCCTTTCATCTTACCCCGTGTCCAGTAACTTGAGCTACAAGGTACGTACGAGTGTTTTATTGATATATCTACTTATTATTTTTAATTCTTACTTGTGTTATTACGTCTAAATATGGCTACTTCTCGTAGTTTAGGATTTATTTCAACTTTTAGTCTTTCCCCATCTCAATTTTGCGGGGTAAGACGAACATATACAAGTACCAATCTTACCTCATTTTCAAAACTCATAGTAAGAGTCAGATGTTCTCAAACTTTTCCTGAACAGATATTGGATGTATTAAATAGGTATGTAGGTACCTTCTTATGTTTCAAAGAGGTGCGAACATTTATGTATGGAGCCAGGCATACCTGCCAGCCATACTGTCTGCCATTTAAAAAAAAATAGTTTTGGCAGCCAGAGATAAAACATAATGTGTCAATCGATAGAGGAAGTGATTACAATACAAACAAAAAGTATTGAATCTCGTAAGTGATAATTTTAACTTCTGAGATATTTGGGTCAAGGTGTAGAAAACGCACCACTATGAATATTCATAGAAATTTTTTCACAAAAAACAACGCCATATCATACTTCGGGAGAGGGGGCATGCGGGAGTATTAGGGTGGGGGAACGACAACGGGTCAACTTGAGGTCATTGACCGTTGACCCCGGGGTAATTGACCTTTGACCTCGAGTGGAAAAGTTTGAGAACCTTTACTTCAATCTTCCCCCAGTGGGGTAAGATTGATATATTCTAAATATGAAAATCTGTTATAACTTTGTTAAAAACAGGAATTTTGGGAAAAGAGTCAGTTTAGAGTTTTCAGGACAAAAAATGCTATAGACTAGGGTCCATCAACAACGTCCTAATATTCATTTATTGTCTGATTTCACGATTTTAGAAAAACGTTCGATCTTTCCCCGCCACCTTTCCATCTTCCCCCAACTTTTTTTTCGTGAAAAAATATTTTAACTTATTTTTTTCTACTTTTGGAACAGATATAACAGGCAATTATTGATGTAATATAAAAGTAGACTCTTTTCTCTTTAAGGACAACTAATTAATTTTTAGCATAAGTTAATATATTTTCTTCTACAAGGAATCAAACACAACACTGCTCATCTCATCAAAAAACCGTTCGATCTTGCCCCCACTCACCCTACATTTTTTTTTATATTTCGTTATCTTGTTTAAATTTTTATTTTGTTCATGATTATCAAATCGACGTCAAACATGCTTAAATATATATTATGATGAATATAACCCTAAGCAGTGTAAGCTGATTTTTATATACACAGATAATAATACATCAAAGGTTTAACGTATGACCCCACTCGATAATAATCCCGAAGATTGTCGAAGTAATGCCAGTAACGTACCGAAGTCGGCTTTTATTTGTAATAAACATGATATTTTCGGGTCCCAGGATTTAATCTGTACGGTCTTATTGAAGACTTGGGGATCCGCAGGAGAATAGTAATATTAAATCCTCATAACTCATAGTTGATTTACACAATACTTATGTTTCTATTGTCCCTGAAGGAAATAAAACGAGTTTCACTTCTATTCCGAGAAAATAAATAATGGTAAAATGATTAAAAATATATTCATTGCTACTGTTAAGTTTTTTCGTGAGTTCTAACCAAAAATTGATGTAAAAAACAAAAATTTTTTGTAAAGAACTTTAAATTGGAACACTGATACAAAGTTCTCATTCGTTCTTCACTTAAAATTCAAGTTTATGTTTGTTTGTTTTGAAAATTGATTTCACAGTTCCGGCAATTATTAAGGCTTTTACGTTGGAACTAAATATATTTATATGGAGTATTAATGATTTAGTATTGTGAGTTCGTATTCCTTATTTATACTATCGGTTTTATTTCGGTTTCGTTATGGCGCTTTGAATATTCCGCTGAGAAAGTTTATTACGCTGTCATATCTATGTTCACATCTATGACACACTTGATTAGATTTATTTTGAACTCTATTTTAGTTTCTTAAATTATTTCAGTTTATTTAAATGGCGTTTAGGTTCTGGAATAACACATTAGGCTTTTTATGTCGGAAAAATGTATACTTATTCCTGTGGGATACAAAAATAAGGGCGAAGCCGCGGGCGTTCGCTAGTCGACGATATTTTTACGTGAGTAATTCCTTTATTTATTACTATTTCAAAAATAACTTCTTAACTTTATGAAAGGTTTTCACAAATCTAAAGATAGCTTAGACATCAGTGACAAGAGAATCTTCAAAGCTTGAGAATTTCAGAGATGTTTAATTTAATATCACTTTGAACATCTTAAACTAATTACCCAGAAAGAGCTTAGCGTAAGACCTAGGTCTTGTAGCGTGTCAACTTGTGCAACTTAATGGGGTGACAACACTATTTAATACAGTAATTAAATAGATACCATTAATTTTTACTATTTTAACCAATTCAAATGTGATTTGCAAAATCGTTTGATTATAGCATTGAAAAAATGAAGTACCTAAAGGTTTGACCCAGATCTGGCACACTATAAAATTAGAAAATCTTATTTAAGTAAGTTTTAGTTAAGTGTGGTATAACACCAAAAAAAATCTTAAGTATATTAGATAAACAAGTTTGAGGGAGGAGGCTTATACCCAGGGCTATTATTTGAGCTGCCAATGATTATGATGAAGAAGTTATTCCTGTAGCTTGACAGGTTTCATAATTTACTACATGTGATTTTGTTTTAACGCTTTGCTAATATCACACAGATTAAAAAAAAATTGTTAGTTTTGAATAAAACAAACAAATACACTCTACAGAAATATATTATTTTTATTTACGACGCCATATTCAAAGGCAAAATGTGTTTAAACTTGTACCCTATTGGCACTACATGAGCTTTGGACGCATAAAATGTGGTTTAATAATTAACCGTGTATACGACGGGGAACCTATTAAACATTTTCATTACATACCCTGATCAAATTAGCCAAAAGCTTACTCGCTTTTTTAATTAACTCGAAAAAAAAATCTAACATAAAACAGAATTAGGTTTCACACAAAGCTGGCAAAGCGGAACAATGGTTTGGATTTCATAAACACATCGTACTTTCTTCTTTTGTTCGACCAAATCCCCGAAATCCTGAAAGCATGGTCACAATACCGAGTTATGACGCAGTGCGGCTGCTTCTACTGAGTTTGTTTAGCCTTTTAACCTACTACAACGTTTTACAAAAGGGTGTAGTAAAACCAGTAGGGTATTTTAAACCAAGTAACAAAAAATCAAAGAGATACGTGTTTAGGATAGGTTTTGTGAAAAGTAAACGAGAAATGTTGATTTTTGTTCCTAAAAATGCATTATAAATTCTAAAATTTAATTTCATGAATATAAATCTGTGCCTCAAATGTCCAAACCGGTATTCGCCAAATTAACACAGAATAAAGTGCTACGATATAAGAAGAGGAAGGCCGAAGAAGAAGTGGTTGGATTATGTGAAAGAGTATGTGTGTGTCAAATAAACATTTTTATTATTATTATTATTATTATTTATGAATGTAAGAGGAGTGGATTCTGAGTTGGCGAATGATAGAGGTGAGTGGAAGAAGAAAACATGTTGTGCCGACCCCACTTAGCGTGGGATAAGGGCAGAAGAATGATGATGAAAGTGCTACGATATTAATTCTATCTTGACGTCACTGCGTTTCTGACCGAGCTAACTTGTTATGTAATTTCGATTTTTTTCAAGTTTTTTACCAGCGCCAGCGCAGTGATGTCATGAGCTGAACAGCATGGCAGCTAGCGATTTCGTGCGAAAATTTAATACGATATTAAAAGTAATTTTTATGGCACTAAACGATCTAAAAAAAAAGTGATTTAATACACTCTCTAAAAATAGTGGATTATTAATACCAAGATCGTTTAAGCAAGCTACGCCAGAAGCTAGACCAACTCAGAATCACAACCACAATCCTGTTAATTTTTTCAATTTCCAGTGTTACTTCACGTTTTTGTATGCGAACAATAAAAGTGGTATTATCATTCTCACGCCCGTTTTTCCGTTTATTTAGGCGATGAATAGGCTTTAAGGCATTACCGGATTAACTTTATGTGAGTTCGGACATGCTGGGTAATTGATGTTTTTGTTGTGATTTTAATATTTTGTCTTCATTATGTGAATAAACAAGCTTTATCTGTATCTACGGGATTGGCAGATAAAGGCAAGAATAGCGTGTGGGAAGAATAAAGGGAGGTTTTCGATCATTAGTCACTAATACTATAAAAAGGAAATATTTTTTTGTAAATTTGTAAATTGAAATATTTTTTTTTTTTTTTTTTTTTTTTTTTTTAAATTGAAATATTTTTTGTTCCGAAACTACTGGACCGATTTCAAAAATTCTTTCACCAATAGAAAGCTACACTAACAGGGAATAACATTAGGTTATAATCAGATTAGCAGTACCCTCGCGGTTTTGCCCCCGCAGTGATGGTATGTGATGATGATGATGATGAAAAGTGGCCTATAACCTTCCTCAAGAGTTTAGCTATCAATTGCAGAAATAATTTTTCAAATCCGACTTGTAGTTCCTGAGATCAGCGCGTTCAAACAAACAAACTCTTCCACTCTATTATATTGGTAAAGATTAGTTAAAGTGATCTTGCTTATTTCATTACATTTTGTGGTCAAATTACAATCATAATTCATGATTAAGTTTCCACCTGCAGGAATGTCAATAAGTTAAGGGTGCGTTCGTAAATGTTTGAAATAAAAGATATCAATCTTATCTTAACTTTATCTCATCGTGACGGAGTATTATTAGGTATGTTTGTTACTGTAAGCTATAAATATAGTTAAATGAGCTTTTTAGCTCTATACAAAACAGAATACCTTTCAAAAATGTAATAATGCCAAATTAAAAGTAAAAAAATCTAAATCTTACTAATAAAAATACCTGCTACATTAACAAAAGTCAAAAGTCAAATCCATTTATTCAATAGGATCACACAGTGTACCACTTTGAAACGTCTTAAAAGCTAGGTGATTCTTCTCCTGTTCCAAAACACAGCTAACAAATGTTGTGTAATTCAAAATATTTTGTTCTTAAGCTAATTTTGTTAAGTAAGTACTTGTATCATTAAATTTTTCATAGTAGCTTGACATTATCAGTGTAACCTAGTAAATTTTTGCTTATTCTTGGAATAACACTTTATAGTTCACACTTAGTAGGTACACGTTTATTAACCACAGTTAATATAGCATGGTATATCATAGCTTTGTATACCACACAAGCTGAACCCCACGTCGTGTGTGATCCACTATCAGTACATTAGTTTCTATTGTGCACACGCCTTTACCTGAGATAAGATTCAGAACGCTTTAGTGCCCTGGCCTTGTTAAGATAAGTGTGTATGCACCTTAACGTGGGCGTTGAAACGGTAGCTCTATGGTTTTATAGGTTTTTTATAGCCATGTTTGTCTATAATGGGATGTCAATCAGAAGGTTGTGGGATCGAATCCTGACCCAGTGTATTGAAGCACGGGAAAAAATAATTGGGATTTTATTGCAGAAAAAATGTATTGTGTGCATTATTATCTGGTCTAAATTTTATTTAAAACTTAAAACTTTTTTCGTGGCCACTTAGGGGAAATCTAAAACAGTGAGAGTAATAAGTATAATATTAGTAATAAGTAATAAAAAAAGTATATTCATACATACATAAACTCACGCCTGTATCCCATCATGTAAAAAAAGTAAAGTAAAGCAAAGTAGGTAAGTATAAAGAAAGTTTAATAAAAGTACATAAATACCTTTATCAAATTTTAGGAAAAAGAATCTAGTCCATGAACTTTGTCTAGACAAATATCATTGTTTAAGTCCTAAGCCCAAAAATATGCAATAAATCAAAACACTCCGAAACACTAGCCCTATAATTTTTCAACAATGATTTATCACTTCGTTTTATGAATCCGTTCAACTGAATTTGCAATGCGTATGAACCGACCACAGACTGTATGAAATAGCTGGTTAACACTGTCTAGAGAGATATTTGAAACACCTTGTTAAACGCCAGTCTAAGGTTGATTGGACGTTGGAAGCTATAAGATCTCGACATGTAATGTATTCTGCCAATAAATTATTGATTATGATTATGATTTTGGTTTTTATAGTCTGATTAAAGCTAGATTTATATTAGACCGGGCCGTGTCCGTATCCCGTCCGGGCCCGTCTACTAACATTCCTATGGACTCCGCTCCGGCACTGCACGGGCACGGCCCGGTCTAATATAAATCTAGCTTTTAAGTTTAAGTAGCAATCTACCATTTTTGAAAACATCAAAATTAAAGCTAATTTACCGCAATATTAAACACCAACTCTGCTCTTATCCTGGTCGCATACGAGCCACAAAACGCCGCTACCGACTCATTTCCTGTAATTTTCATATATTTTGTATAGACGCGCCGCACACGTGTAGCCGGTGGCGACCACTCGCTACAGCTACAAAATTATGAAAAGTCGCTGTCGCTGGCGTTTTAAGGCTGTATTTGGTGGTCTGTTTCCGCCGAGCTTTATAGCACTTGCATCTTTTAAAATGCAGGCACAAGTCTTACCACTCAAGCACGAAGTGTGCAAATTGAGAATTATAATGGACTCGGGATTTTATCGCGTAATTTATCTTATTTATATTTGATGGTTAAACAAACTTACCAAGTGAAGTTTGGCCATAATTATACGAGACGGTTACATCCGAAGAGATCATAATATTTTTGACCATGTAGTTTCACTTCTCAATGTACTAGGGCATCACATAATTTTAGAGTACTGTAAAATCTGTAAAATTAAAGCATTAGTAACAAAATAATGACACTCTGGCATCCCTATCTGGCAACCCACTCGCTCGGCTCGCGCCAACTTCATTTCTTCAGAGACACTTATGTCGTTAAAGTAGCAAGGGCCTTTATGGGTTCGGGTGGGACCTTCTTGATCTCTTCGGATGTAACCGTCTCGTATAATTATGGCCAAACTTCACTTGGTAAGTTTGTTTAACCATCAATTATACTACGACGGTTACATCCTCAAGATCATAATATTTTTGACCATGTAGATGTTTAGCGACCTTTAACGACATAAGCGGTTAACGCAAAAGCAGGTAGGTACATTAATACCTAATGATGTCTTACAATCAACTTCAGATTGCATGTTTTGACAAAAAATTGAATCTGCAAATAAATAAATATTCAATTCAAAATATTCAATTATTTAAATATTGGTGAAACCGATAGAATACTTAAAATATTTTACAACCCAAATACATCACGCTCATCATTTTGGGTCAAATGTAGAACTTCTGACCAAACGAGTCGGTTCGTTATAAAATATCTAGTGGGACTCCGTTACGCATAGACGCCACTATTTGACTGACAAAATCTGTATTATCTATCGGCTTATTGTCGGTCGAGACACTCGCATTATGTATCGTTTTGTAGGAAAAAATTATCTGTTTAGGAAATAATTTCGAAAGATGATCAAGCACCTACAAGATTCAGATTTCAGATTATTTTCATTATTGGAAAAAAAACAAAGTTTAGTTCTATTCTATCATCTTGACTCATCCGTTTACCAAATATCAGAGCAAGCGCTGAATGACAAGTATTCAAAGTCGAATAATTTGACCCAGATTTATATTCGCTAACTAGAAAATCGATTACAAATAGAATATAACTTCTAAAAATTCAATTTAAAGTTTGGTGCAAAAAATTGCCACCATTTTGTGGAATCACAGTTATTATTGTTTTAAAGAACTTTTAGAAAAAGTTAATAGGTAAGTAATTATATCAATTTTATAGCACTTGCTTACAGTGCTTGTCTTGAGTAGGCTTGCTCAATAACAGCGATGACACTAGGGTGTCGCTGCCAGAGTCTGAAAGTTGAAAAGAGTACCTAATGTGGTATTATGTAAACTAGTTTGCCTTGAGATATAAATATATATATTTTTATGAACAATGGGTACCATGGTACCAAGGCCGCTAGGCCAATAAGGGACGACCAATTCTAGTAGCACGATTATTGCTTAGTTTACTTAAGTATATTAAAATGAATGAAAAGAGGAGGGAATGTGTAGAAAGAAATAAACACTCCAGTCTAGAGTAAACGCATCGATATCGAATGCGGACGGATCTCGTTTCAAGAGACGAACTTATGACATTTACATATTTATTCTAGTGGCAAATAAATAATTTTCATAAATCATTCAAACTTGTTTGAGATAGACTCCATATTGTATCGATAATAATTAAAAAACATCTGGATCCCTGGTCCAGCTTCCTTTTTGATTTTGGATTTTTCAAAGATGCTTCACTATAACGCCGCTACTAGATCTTACTATTTAAATTGTTTAAATGCTTAAACTGGACACCTCCTCATCATAATTACATATCGCGTTCGTTTTATCGTTACGGATCAAAATTTATTTTGTATCGATTTGCCAGCGAAACACTGTAATTCTATAGAAGCGGCTTTAAGTTCTAAAAGGTTGATAGTGTATCTGGCTCGGCAGTCCTAGAAACCGTTTACATGTTCTCCGTTAAAATTAAGACGCCCCAATCCTTTAAAGGCGCATCCATAAAAATCTAATACCATAAATAGGATTATTTGAAATTAAAATATAATTTCGCCACAAAGACAAATCTGGATATAAACTACTCGTAGGTATATGTGTGTTGTGTACCATGTAGGAGTCATAGTCGTTAAATCAAAGAAAATATAAATTTTTCAATTTCAAGCCGATTCGAAGCGGACCTATAGCCGTTCACGGGCAACTGCAGGACAAGCTGAGCAAAGTAACACGAAAAAATTTCGTGAAATCCCTTAGGGTTAGTGAACGAGTTTTAACAAGATAAGTGTTCTATTTGTGTTAAAATTCTGCCAAATTCAGGCACCTGTTAGGTACGAGAGTCTAATTCGAACTCAAAAAGTTGTTTTCTTTTTTATTTTTTTAAATGAGATAAGGTTACTTTTTTTATGGTTAATAATAATAAAACCCAATCTTGAAGGTTTCCTTGACTCTGTCGTGGCAATTATAAGTATTTATGCACTGAATTCCATTTTAATAAATGACTAGAATCAGTCCGTATTTCTTAGATACATAAGAAATGATAGGCCCTTATGGACCGGGTACTAAAAAACATATGTATCTTGCAAGTCTATCATAGCCATGAAGCAGTCTTTAATAAGTAATTTAGCAGCGGTGCAAGTATCTACTATTTTAAAATATTGTCTGAAAGATAAATCGACTTAACACTAAATCTAGAAGTGCCTTCACGAATAATTTGTCAAAAAAGTTTTAGATAAAAATTGTCCGGAATATGTTTTATGTAAGAATCACATATTCTGATGACTATAACTTATGAGTAGCTGAACATAACTGTTCTACGAGTAACTCCGTATTGCTAAACTTTTGGTTAGCTTGTTCCAACATTTGTACAGGAGGCCTACTATTAAACGGGATTTTAAATCCATTCACATAGCTAGGTACAGCTAATGATATTTTTCCAACAGAGACGTTATATTAATTAAACTCATTATAAAAGCTTTCAAACGCGGCGAAAATGTTTTACAGCTAAGTAGGTAGAATATTCGCTGCTTCGTTTACATTACATCACTCAAGAAACCAAAAGATAGCAGAGAAATACAAAACCTCGTTGTTAGAACGAGATAAATATAATTTTCACAATTACGTGAGCAGCAAGTCGCAAATGACAGCCTGTGACGAGCGACCGAGTTGACTCAAGCTATCCAGCCCGAAGTTAGTTCGCCACGCGGAGCGGGGCACAACACAACACATCTACCTCAGTTTATAAGGTATAGTAGAAGATCATTGGGTACAGCAGAGTGCGCAGTAATTATGCATAAAATAGCGCAAATTGTTAGCATGAAGTAGTATTACTTACCTCTTATGCATTTTGCGGGTCCTGAACTCAGTCTTCGTGCAGGAAGAGCTCGCGGCAGGCGGTGGTCTCCGCCCTTGGAACGGGTACCCATCTTATAACGATTACCTCAGATTTGGCATCTGTTCTTCGGTCTACCCCACCTGAATGGTCTGGGTGGTTTAGTTCTGGAATGGCCTTCCAGTTTGCCTGCTACTGCTTCGATCTAGAGAGTAAGCTCAGGTCATACCTTTTAATCTGAAGGCCTTTATATTTATAGAATATTTAAATATTAAAGTCTTTTTTACGAGGTCTCTTTGGTTTTCTTAGTCTCGGTCACCTTCCACCAGAATCCGACCCCAACGTTTAGAGAGTTCCTATAAAGATAGATAATTATAATAATAATATATTTCTTTATTCAGACATAATGCATGAACCGATTGTCATGGTCTGACTATGACAAATAAAGTAGAGCTCCCGGTGATGGAGTCTGGTATTATAATAGCCGCGCTCTGAGAGTGGTAGAAGACATACTACGCTTTCATCAAAGTTACAAAAGTCAGGTAATATAACCTGTACAGTACAATGTGCAGTCTGTAGTTGTTATTGGATTTAATGTCATTGGTCGTCGTCACGTGACGACATGAGACTGAGCGATAGAAACTTGTTCGCGTCACGCAGTATGACACAATACTTACAGGTAAACATACTTACAATCTGCAGTTTGCAGTTTTTATTATTTTAAAACCATTGATCGTCATCACGTAATAAAACAAGACTGAACGATATCAAACGTGATCGCGTCACACAATATCACATAGGTAGGTATTGGGCAGGTAGGTATACATAATAATACTTACCATCTGCAGTTTGCAGTTTTTATTATTTTAAAATCAGTGGTCGTCATCACGTGACGACACGAAACTAAGCGAAATCAAACGTGATCGCATCGCGCTATAACGCTGGGTAGATATATATCACCCTTGACCTTTATGCACAGATAGACATATACTTACGTTCATATACTTACGATCTGCAGTTTGCAGTTTTATTGTTTTAAAGTCATTGGTCGTCATTACACGACGACACGAGACTGAGCGATATTGAACGTGATCGCGTCACCCAGTATAGGTAGATTTTCCACCTCCTTGACTTTTATGCACAGGTACTTACAATCTGTAGTTTGCAGTTGTTGTTATTTTAAAGTCATTATGGACTAAGCGATATCAAACATGATCGCGTCACACAGGTAGGTTTTTTACCTTCTTGAATTATATGCACAGGTAGACATACTTACAATCTGCAGTTTGCAGTTGTCGTTATTTTAAAGTCATTACGGACTAAGCGATATCAAACGTGATCGCGTCACGCAGTATAACGCAGGGGACCTAGGTTTTTTACACCCTTAACCTGTGTGGGCAGGTAAACATATACATACATCCAATCCGCAGTCTGCCGTTTTAATTGTTTTTTAAAGTCATTTGGGCGATATCAAACGTGATCGCGTCACGCAGTATAACGCAGGTAGGTTTTCCACCTCCTTGACTTGTATGCACAGGTAGACATACTTACAATCTGCAGTTTGCAGTTTGTTGTTATTTTAAAGTCATTCCGGACTAAGCGATATCAAACGTGATCACGTCACGCAGTATAACGCAGGGGACCTAGGCTTTTTACACCCTTGACCTGTGTTGGCAGGTAGACATATCCATCCAATCTGCAGTCTGCCCTTTTTATTGTTTTAAAGTCATTGGTCGTCATAATGTGACGAAACGAGACTGAGCGATAATTATCAAACGCGAGCTCGTCGCGTAATGTATTGCAGGTAGGTATTTCAACATCGTTGGTGACCTGTGTGCAAAGAAAAAAAAACACCGGCAGTTTTTGTCACTTTGACAAAATTGTTATTACTAAGACGTAATCTAAATCGTTTATCATGCATGATGGATAAATATCACAATGCAACGATAAACAATACAACAATAAACACGAGACAAAAATAAAATGAAGGTAGTCACATATTTTTTAATGTGAATTGTCGACATGTAAAAATTATTTGTCGTAAATGATTTACGGTATTATTTGTCGTATGCATCTATAGGTAATATTTTTTGATTATTGGGTGAAATTGAGTAAACAAAAAACTGTTACCTCCCTTCATCTCTCGTAGACGATGATGATTTCCATAAACTCCTTTCCAAAAGTTTAATCTTCTTTCTTATTCTATAATCACCACTTCGTTTACGTTGTTTTACCAATTATAAACTTTTAATTATAACTTTCTTGCGAAAAAAATAATTTCGTAATTATTGCGATGTTGCGATGCCCGCACATAAGAAACGAATGAAGTTGGCGCGAGCCGAGCGGGTAGGGTAAATATAGGGATGCCAGATCCGAGTGGCATTATACTACGACGGTTACATCCTCAAGATCATAATATTTTTGACCATGTAGTTTCACTTCTCAATGTACTAGGGCATCACATAATTTTAGAGTACTGTAAAATCTGTAAAATTAAAGCATTAGTAACAAAATAATGACACTCTGGCATCCCTATCTGGCAACCCACTCGCTCGGCTCGCGCCAACTTCATTCGTTTCTTATGTGCGGGCATCGCAACATCGCAATAATTACGAATTTATTTTTTTCGCAAGAAAGTTATAATTAAAAGTTTATAATTGGTAAAACAACGTAGGTAAACGAAGTGGTGATTATAGAATAAGAAAGAAGATTAAACTTTTGGAAAGGAGTTTATGAAAATCATCATCGTCTACGAGAGATGAAGGGAGGTAACAGTTTTTTTGTTTACTTAATTTCACCCAATTATCAAAAAATATTACCTATAGATGCATACAACAAATAATACCGTAAAATATTTACGACAAATAATTTTTACATGTCGACAATTCACATTAAAAAATATGTGACTACCTTCATTTTATTTTTGTCTCGGGTTTATTGTTGTATTGTTTATCGTTGCATTGTGATATTTATTCATTATGATAAACGATCTAGATTACGTCTTAGTAATAACAATTTTGTCGTATTGCAATTTCAAAGTGCCAAAAACTGCCGGTTTTTTTTGTTTTCTTTGCACACAGGTCACCAACGATGTTGAAATACCTACCTGCGATATATTACGCGACGAGCTCGCGTTTGATAATTATCGCTCAGTCTCGTGTCGTCACATTATGACGACCAATGACTTTAAAACAATAAAAAGGGCAGACTGCAGATTGGATGGATATGTCTAACTGCCAACACAGGTCAAGGGTGTAAAAAACCTAGGTCCCCAGCGTTATACTGCGTGACGCGATCACGTTTGATATCGCTTAGTCCGGAATGACTTTAAAATAACAACAACTGCAAACTGCAGATTGTTAGTATGTCTACCTGTGCATACAAGTCAAGGAGGTGGAAAACCTACCTGCGTTATACTGCGTGACGCGATCACGTTTGATATCGCCCAAATGACTTTAAAACAATAAAAACGGCAGACTGCGGATTGGATGTATATGTTTACCTGCCCACACAGGTTAAGGGTGTAAAAAACCTAGGTCCCCTGCGTTATACTGCGTGACGCGATCACGTTTGATATCGCTTAGTCCGTAATGACTTTAAAATAACGACAACTACAAACTGCAGATTGTAAGTATGTCTACCTGTGCATACAAGTCAAGGAGGTGAAAAACCTACCTGCATGACGCGATATCGCTTAGTCCGTAATGACTTTAAAATAACAACAACTGTAAACTACAGATTGTAAGTACCTGTGCATACAAGTCAAGATGGTGGAAAATCTACCTATACTGGGTGACGCGATCCCATTCAATATCGCTCAGTTTCGTGTCGTCGTGTGATGACGACCAATGACTTTAAAACAATAAAACTGCAAACTGCAGATCGTAAGTATATGATCGTAAGTATGTCTATCTGTGCATAAAGGTCAAGGGTGATATATATCTACCCAGAATTATAGCGCGATGCGATCACGTTTGATTTCGCTTAGTCTCATGTCGTCACGTGATGACGACAAATGGTTTTAAAATAATAAAAACTGTGCAGATAGTAAGTATTATTATGTATACCGGCCCATACAGGTTAAGGGTGTTAAATACCTACCTACGTGATATTGTGAGACGCAAATACGTTTGATATCGTTCAGTCTTGTTTCATTACGTGATGACGATCAATGGTTTTAAAATAATAAAAACTGCAAACTGCAGATTGTAAGTATGTTTACCTGTAAGTATTGTGTCTATTGTAAGTATAAGTCACCAGGGTTAAATAACTACCTGCGTTATACTGCGTGACGTGAACACGCTCCTGTCGCTCAGTCTCATGTCTCATGATGACGTCCAATGACTTTAAAACCAATAACAACTACAGACTGCACATTGTACAGGTTATAATACCTGACTTTTGTAATTTTGATGAAAGCGTAGTATGTCTTCTACCACTCTCAGAGCGCGGCTATTACAATACCCGACTCCATCACCGTGAGCTCTACCTGATTTGTCATAGTCAGACCATGACAATCGGTTCATGCATTGTGTCTGAATAAAAAATACAAAATTATTATGATTATTATTATTATCTATCTTTATAGGAGCTCTCTAAACGTTGGGGTCGGATTCTGGTGGAAGGTGACCGAGACCAAGAAAACCAATAAGACCTTGTAAAAAATACTTTAATATTTAAATATTCTATAAATATAAAGGCCTTCAGATTAAAAGGTATGACCTTAGCTTACTCTCTAGATCGAAGCAGTAGCAGGCAAACTGGAAGGCCATTCCAGAACTAAACCACCCAGACCATTCAGGTGGGGTGGACCGAAGAACAGATGCCAAATCTGAGGTAATCGTCTTAAGATGGGTACCCGTTCCAAGGGCGGAGACCACCGCCTGCCGCGAGCTCTTCCTGCACCAAGACTGAGTTCAGGACCCGCAAAATGCATAAGAGGTAAGTAATACTACTTCATGCTAACAATTTGCGCTATTTTATGCATAATTACTGCGCACTCTGCTGTACCCAATGATCTTCTACTATACCTTATAAACTGAGGTAGATGTGTTGTGTTGTGCCCCGCTCCGCGTGGCGAACTAACTACGGGCTGGATAGCTTGAGTCAACTCGGTCGCTCGTCACAGGCTGTCATTTGCGACTTGCTGCTCACGTAATTGTGAAAATTATATTTATCTCGTTCTGACAACGAGGTTTTGTATTTCTCTGCTATCTTTTGGTTTCTTGAGTGATGTAATGTAAACGAAGCTGCGAATATTCTACCTACTTAGCTGTAAAACAATTTCGCCGCGTTTGAAAGCTTTTATAATGAGTTTAATTAATATAACGTCTCTGTTGGAAAAATATCATTAGCTGTACCTAGCTATGTGAATGGATTTAAAATCCCGTTTAATAGTAGGCCTCCTGTACAAATGTTGGAACAAGCTAACCAAAAGTTTAGCAATACGGAGTTACTCGTAGAGCAGTTATGTTCAGCTACTCATAAGTTATAGTCATCAGAATCTGTGATTCTTACATAAAACATATTCCGGACATTTTTTATCTCAAACTTTTTTGACAAATTATTCGTGAAGGCACTTCTAGATTTAGTGTTAAGTCGATTTATCTTTCAGTCAATATTTTAAAGTAGTAGATACTTGCACCGCTGCTAAATTACTTATTAAAGACTGATTCATGGCTATGATAGACTTGCAAGATACATATGTTTTTTAGTACCCGGTCCATAAGGGCCTGTCATTTCTTATCTAAGAAATACGGACTGATTCTAGTCATTTATTAAAATGAAATTCAGTGCATAAATGCCACGTTATAATTGCCACGACAGAGTCAAGGAAACCTTCAAGATTGGGTTTTATTATTATTAATCAAAAACCTTTTTGAGTTCGAATTAGACTCTCGTACCTAACAGGTGCCTGAATTTGGCAGAATTTTAACACAAATAGAACACTTATCTTGTTAAAACTCGTTCACTAACCCTAAGGGATTTCACGAAATTTTTTTCGTGTTACTTTGCTCAGCTTGTCCTGCAGCTGCCCGTGGACGGCTATAGGTACGCTTCGAATCGGCTTGAAATTGAGAAATTTCTAGCTTCTTTGATTTAATGATTATGACTCCTACATGGTACACAACACACATATACCTACGAGTAGCTTATATCCAGATTTGTCTTTGTGGCGAAATTATATTTTAATTTCAAATAATCCTATTTATGGTAATAGATTTTTATGGATGCACCTTTAAAGGATTGGGGCGTCTTAATTTTAACGGAGAACATGTCGTCAGGTTTATGGTAAACTCCCCTATCTGCAAAAAGCAAAATGTTCAGGAGAGCGAAAAGACTGGAAAAAAAACATACTTTTGCAGTTTTGAAATAGTTCCTATAGACCTATTTAAAAAAATTAAATACATTTGTGTATTAAATGGAAAGCATGTTTAAATGTATTATTTAATAATACATAATATTGTTTAAATAGCGTAATAATGCAGATTCGCGACTTTACAGCTACATACAAAAAATTTGTCAAAACAGTTTTAGCCCATGGTAAACTCTCCTATGTGTCATATTCGCTACTTTGCACCGTCAAAATTGGTTTTCGTTTAATTTTTCGACTGCAAAAAATTGAATCTAGTATGGAAAATGAGTTTAAAAACTTTTTAATAGATTGGAAGTCTTATATTTGAGACAATTTAGGGGTACAAATAACAACATTACACACAGACACACTAAATTTAGTAATTACTATAAAAAACAGCCAAGTACAAGTTCTGTGGTTTGAGGTTCCGTAGTTATTTATCTTATTAATATCTGTTACTTGTGACGTCGTAGGGGAGAGCAGGTAGGATTCGTACACTTTTTACTCTGAGGCCTGTAAAAAAAAAACTAACAGCTATTGTAAAATTATTTCAATGCTGCTTTACTACCTACTTAACTGGCTTTAATAAAATTGTAGTTCAGTGTTGATACAATGACACATAGTCGAGCTTTGATGGTTTTTCTAAAAAATGGGAAACGTACGAAAGCACCCCACACGCGTGGTGGCTTCGTACACAGTGATTATACATAGTAAAAATATTTATTGAGATCAAAATTAACACAGAATCAGCTTTAAGTGCAGTAATAATTAACCATAATGGTTTTTACACGCTCTAGTTACAAAAATTAACAATTATCATAAAATTTTCTTCTATGTCCTTAAAGGAACCAATCAACATTATAACTTTTAATATTAGACCTACTATTGCACATAATGAACATAGACAGGTCTTTTCCAAAGCTAAAGACGTTAGCTGTTCTTGCTGTAAGAGCAGATTTGTGTTGCGGCAGTATTAACACCACATCTGCTAAGTAAACTGTTCCATTCATACTGTACGAATCTACCCCACACATAACTGTACGTAGGTACCCCAACCCAAATAATCCACAAATAAATTGAAAATAAAAATAACTGTCACGGTTATCTTAAAATAAATGTTAACATAACAAGCTAGGGCATCAATCCATAAACAACAATATATAACCTTAACATTTAGAGCAAAGCATATTAGAGATAAACGCGTTCAAATGTGCATTCAAAAATTACTTAAGTGGCGCAAAAACACATATTGACTTGATCCAACCAAGCCGGCGGCCGCACTGCCACCCCGTCCCGTGGTTAGACTTAGGGTATGATGGTATGTCACGCACACAAACATGAACGCGTCAACGTATTGGATTGTGTAGATATGATCACTGTACGAATGCTCCCTCTGTACGAATCCTACCTGCTCTCCCCTACGCGTTAGATTACTTTGATTATTACCTACGTAGTGCAGTAACGTTTTTAACGAAGCAAGCTTCCTTTTTTTAGGCCAATGCAATATTGGAACACTTGATTTGGCTAGCCATAATCAAAGGAACGGCTAGGTGCTTGTCGTTTCCTATTCTGTGGTCAGACATAACTCACTTTGCTCGCAAACACTCATGAAGCTTAAACGCGAGCAAAGCAAGCTTCCTCGCGAGTATCCTCGTGAAGTGAGCCGAAGTATTTTTAGACAAATGCAACAGGTGATAGGTACCTACTTGATATTTTTTACGGTGTAGAAAGAAAAGGCTGACTACTTGTCGGTTCCTTTTTTTTGCTTAGACATAGTTCACTTTGCGTGAAAAATACTCATGAAGCTAGAACTCGAGCGAAGTGAGCTTCAGATTAGGCTGATTGTTTTTAGACAAATGCACCGTCTTACACTTGATTTTGCTAACTGTGCTCAAAAAAAGAGCTAGCTGCTTGTTTGTTTCCTATTCTGGGGTCTGACAACTCAGTGCATGCAAAATACTCAAGAAGCTAAAACGCGAGTGAAGTGAGCTTCCGTTTCTCGTCAACAGAGGCGATTTTTTTAGACAAATGCAACATTGTAATACTTTGTTTTGCTAACGGTGCCCAATGAAAAGGCTGGCTGCTTGTCGGTTCCTATCTGTGGTCAGACATTACTCACTTTGTTCGCAAAATGTAATGAAGCTAATGCTAAGCTAAAGAATGCGAGCGAAGCGAGCCGAATTAATTTTAAGACAAATGCGTGATGATATGATTTTACATTCAAACATTTTTACCCCTTTTCATCCTCTTTGGGGTATAATTTCCAAAACTACTTTATTAGGGAATCATTATAGGTACTTCCTTTCTTAATCCATTTAAGAACACTTATAAGATTGAAGCAAATCGAACCACCTGTTAAGAAGTTCCACCAATACAAAACTTGAATACCCTCTTCTGGCACTCCCTTTGAAGGGTAGTTTTGAGTTTTGAGAAAACTTTTATACTGGTTTTTCTTAGGTATTTGTATTGCAAAAAAATTATAGGTACCTACCGAGTTTCAAGCGAATTCAACCACCCGTTATAAAGTTCCCATACAAACTTAGACACCCGTTTAACCACTTTTTAGGGGTTTGTTTGAAAAATCCCGAAACAGTGTCTATTTATTTTGCACTAACAAGACCTATTAGAATCAAGTTTCAAGCAAATCGCTCTACTACGCGTTAAAAAGTTACATACAAACGTTTTCAGCCCTTTTCAACCCTTTAGGGGTTGAATTTCGAAAAATCCAACCTTAGTGGGTGGTTTCAAGTATGTGCTCTCTTAGCTAAATAATGTTGGCAGAACGCGAATCTGCCATATTCGCTAGTTTACCGTGATCATTTTTCTGTTTCAAACACAGGAACTCGGTAGTGAAATGTCTTATCTACACTTACGAGAATTTACCTTGTTGCAATATCAAAAATTGCTCTGATTCGCTTATTTACTGCTATGGTATCTCAAAAACTATGGGAGCTACAGCCATGAGAATTTTACACAGTGTGTATCATCGCATTTTAAACTATTTGGCATTTAAAAGTCATTTTCGTCAAAAACGCAGATAGGGGAGTTTACCATAAACCTGACGATGTAAACGGTTTCTAGGACTGCCGAGCCAGATACACTATCAACCTTTTAGAACTTAAAGCCGCTTCTATAGAATTAGTGTTTCGCTGGCAAATCGATACAAAATAAATTTTGATCCGTAACGATAAAACGAACGCGATATGTAATTATGATGAGGAGGTGTCCAGTTTAAGCATTTAAACAATTTAAGTAGTAAGATCTAGTAGCGGCGTTATAGTGTAGCATATTCGAAAAATCCAAAATCAAAAAAGAAGCTGGACCAGGGATCCAGATGTTTTAAAATTATTATTGATACAATATGGAGTCTATCTCAAACAAGTTTGAATGATTTATGAAAATGATTTATTTGCCACTAGAATAAATATGTAAATGTCATAAGTTCGTCTCTTGAAACGAGATCCGTCCGCATTCGATATCGATGCGTTTACTCTAGACTGGAGTGTTTATTTGTTTCTACACATTACCTCCTTTTTTCATTCATTTTAATATACTTAAGTAAACTAAGCAATAATCGTGCTACTAGAATTGGTCGTCCCTTATTGGCCTAGCGGCCTTGGTACCATGGTACCCATTGTTCATAAAAATATATATATATATATCTCAAGGCAAACTAGTTTACATAATACTACATTAGGTACTCTTTTCAACTTTCAGACTCTGGCAGCGACACCCTAGTGTCATCGCTGTTATTGAGCAAGCCTACTCAAGACAAGCACTTTAAGCAAGTGCTATAAAATTGATATACCTATCATCTTTTTCTAAAAGTTCTTTAAAACAATAATAACTGTGATTTCACAAAATGGTGGCAATTTTTGCACCAAACTTTAAATTGACTTTTTAGAAGTTATATTCTATTTGTAATCGATTTTCTAGTTAGCGAATATAAATCTGGGTCAAATTATTCGACTCTGAATACTTGTCATTCAGCGCTTGCAATATTTGGTAAACGGATGAGCCAAGATGATAGAATAGAACTAAAGTTTGTTTTTTCCAATAATGAAAATAATCTGAAATCTGAATCTTGTAAGTGCTTGATCATCTTTCGAAATTATTTCCTAAACAGATAAATATTTCTTACAAAACGATACATAATGCGAGTGTCTCGACAATAAGCCGATAGATAATGCAGATTTTGCCAGTCAAATAGTGGCGTCTATGCGTAACGGAGTCCCAATAGATATCTTATAACGAACCGACTCGTTTGGTCAGAAGTTCTACATTTGACCCAAAATGATGAGCGTGATGTATTTGGGTTTTTTGTAAAATATTTTAAGTATTCTATCGGTTTCACCAATATTTAAATAATTGAATATTTTGAATTGAATATTTATTTATTTGCAGATTCCATTTTTTGTCAAAACATGCAATCGTAAGTTGATTGTAAGACATCATTAGGTATTAATGTACCTACCTGCTTTTGCATTAACCGCTTATGTCGTTAAAGGTCGCTAAACATCTACATGGTCAAAAATATTATGATCTTGAGGATGTAACCGTCGTAGTATAATTGATGGTTAAACAAACTTACCAAGTGAAGTTTGGCCATAATTATACGAGACGGTTACATCCGAAGAGATCAAGAAGGTCCCACCCGAACCCATAAAGGCCCTTGCTACTTTAACGGCATAAGTGTCTCTGAAGAAATGAAGTTGGCGCGAGCCGAGCGAGTGGGTTGCCAGATAGGGATGCCAGAGTGTCATTATTTTGTTACTAATGCTTTAATTTTACAGATTTTACAGTACTCTAAAATTATGTGATGCCCTAGTACATTGAGAAGTGAAACTACATGGTCAAAAATATTATGATCTCTTCGGATGTAACCGTCTCGTATAATTATGGCCAAACTTCACTTGGTAAGTTTGTTTAACCATCAATTATTTTGTTACTAATGCTTTAATTTTACAGATTTTACAGTACTCTAAAATTATGTGATGCCCTAGTACATTGAGAAGTGAAACTACATGGTCAAAAATATTATGATCTTGAGGATGTAACCGTCTTAGTATAATTCCCGACGTTTCGGCTGTCATAAAATCCCGAGTCCATATAATTCTCAATATGAATAGTCATCGCGAAAGTTTAAAAAAGACCGACGTTTCAACTATGTCATAAAATCCCGAGTCCATATAATTCTCAATATGAATAGTCATCGCGAAAGTTTAAAAAAGACGAAGTGTGCTAGCTGTCTCAATTCTAACCTGTGTCTACCTACTTCAGAGTGGCTGTATTTCAGCCCAGAATTTAATATATTATTATGGAATCTCTGAATATTTATGAACTAGCTCCAATGTAATGTAATACTTACAGTGGAATGTTCAAGGGAGATTGACGATAGTTTAATGACTGTATTCAGACGTTACGTAAGCATTTAAGTAGAAGCGTTTGGAAGGGACTTTGTTTAATGTAAGACAAGGTTTATTTAGTGTACCCTCATTACAGAATTTTGAACTATTGCGACAGGAATATTGTCACGAGTAGGTAAAGCGCTCGTGGCGTGGCTTGCTTGGACGTTCTTGATTGATCGTTGAAGTTAAGCAGCGTTGTGTGCGGTCACTTTTAGGATGGGTGACCGCAAGTGGCATTACGAGCTGAGCACTTCCGTGATTCGGAGGGCACGTTAAATTGTCGGTCCTGGCTTGTAAGTCGTTAAGCCATGACGGAGGCCTTTAGGTGGCCTAAAAACTCCGACACCAGAGTTGGCCACTTGCTCATAAGAACTTACTTACTGGATTCTATTAAGTATGTGTAGTGTATGTAAGTTTGTCTCTGATGACGTAGTTTTCCAGTCGCTACCGTCATGACGTAACGATTTCATAGCCAACATTTTCCAAAGCATAGAAGCTCCTATTTGTTTAATGATAAGGTACTTTATTAGTTCCTCTGGGAATCTCCACGAGTTTAACTGCGTGGGTTGCAGCTGTAATATCCTAAATATCAGTTTCTGGAAATTTGGGATCAAAATCTATTCATAGTACATTTATACAGCATCCGAAACCACAAACATGCACATTATGCTGAAATTAGCAATGTTCCAATCACAGGTTACAAGCTCATTGCCGCATAATAGACATCAGCCTGCTGATTGTCTGCTGGCTGTCTTTGATAGCGACCAAAACTGGTCTGAAACTGTCAAATATGACAGTTCAGTGACCGTACCGAACTCTGATCTCAACGAGACCCGAACGCGACAAAAGATAACTACGCGATCGTTTTGACAGTTTGATACCAATTTGAGGTTTGAGACAAGTTAGACAATCAGCCCGCTGGATTCTTTCATCGTTTTAGTTAGTGTGTGTTGCACAAAAACATTCGAAGTGAAAATTCTATTGATATACGGCTGGATTTCAAACAATGACGATGAATAAGGTAAATGATGGGTCTCGGTAGTGAAAAAACAATGTTTTTTCACCACAAAAGCGCCTTTCCCAAAAGGTTACTAGAACGAGTGAACCCGTTGTAATTAAGCCGCGGAATTTCGACGAAAATCGCTGCGAGATTAAAACGGGACGAGTCGGGCGATTTGACTTTGGGATAGTTTCGGACACTCGAGCCTTATTGTTTGTTACACTGGTTCTTTCATGGTTACTTAGCCTTGACTGGGCTCTAGATGGCGTATACATAAGTGTTTGGTTATAAACTCCTAAGAATATAGTATTTTCATGGGTTTCTTCTTCTCTTTCACTATACTCTTGACAGAGAAGTCGTGGTCATCATGTGAGAGGGGGTTGTAGCGGCTTTGACAATCTTCTTACTTTGATAATCTCGTATCTCAGTCTTTCTTGGTTCAGGGTTTACACAGTATTATTACCAACAAGAGCTTATGAAAAAAAAAATATAGGTGGACATTTCACACATCATCATGTAGCCTCAAAGTAAGCAAAGCTATTATACTATTATGGACACCACATGACTGTTAAACTACTTAGTACATACTTTTTTTAATTTTGTTAATATACCTACTTAGAGATAGAGGTGCCTATTACTGGGAGAAAATAACTTAATTTAAACTTGAAACATTCATACGATACAAGAAGACTGGATGTTAGTTAGATTTCTTAAGCAACGTGGCCAAAACGAACCAGAATCGAATAATATCTTCACTGCTCAACAGAAAAGGTGGCATTAAATTCAGGCACGCATACTATGGCCTTTGCCGAGGCGAGTTGCTGGAAAAAATACTTTTAATATTTCAGTAGGTAATAGGTACTGGAGTTTTATATAAAACCGATGCCGTTATAAAGCGGTATTGATAATTGTGGTAAAAAAAGGATTATAAGTAACTGATTTTATTGTGTGCTGCGTGAAGATAATACATAGAGGTATGAAAAAGTAAACGTGTATGATTAATTGAAAGACTGACGTCTTGGATAAATCGATTTGATTTCCAAGTAATTTTATAATGCTCTTAAATGCTATAACAGCGCACAATTGGGATCACATGGTGACTAAATTATTGCTTATCATCCAAACTTTATTTCTTTATTTAATTAAAAGCGTAAGTCTATTTCATGTTTTCTATATACTACTAAGGTAGCAGACAAAAACACGGCCCACATGATGGTAAGCGGTTACCGTAGCCTTTGGACGCTTGTGACACTAGAGAAGTCACACTCGCGCTGCCTGCGCCGACAACACAATGGACAAGACTAGTCCACCAGTTGTCACTGCAGCGCTTCCTCGCAGAGCTCTGGCAACCTTACTCACCGCAGGAACACAACACCATGGATGTGGTCACCTACGGTGCGGTTCCTGAGGAATTTCCTCCCGCCAACAATTGGGTTGTGGAATGATTTACCTGCCGCGGTTTTCCCCAGCGACTACAGTATGGGGTTCTTCAAAAAGAGCATTTTGGAATTTTTAAAGGGTCAACAGCACGAGTGTGACTCCTCTGGTAGCGTAGGCGTCCATAGGCTACGGTAACTGCTTACCATCAGGTGGTCCATAATGCTTGTCTGCTACCTTAGTAGTATAAAAAATATGTAAAATGTCGGTCTACGTTTTTCGAAAGTTCTTGATGGAACGGAATCTTGCGTGTTGCTTCAACAAGATTTTCCCGCCGAAAGTATGAAATTGCTTTTGAATCATTTATGTTCGTTTTAGCAATTTTGATGTGATATCTCGTGTTTGTTTTGGTCAGATTTTTGCGATAACAAAGAATATGTAATTGATATTGTAATGTTTAATAATGTAATGAAAAAATGACCTTGCTCAAGGTATGATAGTTAACACTAATCTTTAGTTATTCGAGACGAGGCTAAAATGGGCGCTATAGCAATTCACAATAGGAATTGCAATATATGCCGTTCTTGTCACTCTCTCTGAAAAGAGACGGCATTAGTTCAATTCTTATTGTGATTCTGCTATGCTTAACGCCCTTTTTAACCCCGCAGATCTCTTAAAGATGTGTCAGGAATGTAGGTAGTTATAGTCAGCGGCCTTTTAACATACAAAACCGTAATTATGATCAGTTTCAATAGAAATCTTTGTACGAGCGAAACCGCGGTATCTACTACATAGTCATTATAAGTTTCGGGTAGGTACTCACCTCTTGTAACTACCGGAGAACCTTTTGGTTAATATTTCATTGATATTCGGTTGTAGAATTACCAAGTTACTTAAACTTATCGATCACTCTGGTTTCAAACTTTAGGGCCATTTAAATTTGCGTGGTATCTACTTACATAGTTAAAAGTTCAGTCGTTAGAATAGAATAAAGAAGAATATGAAGTAGTTTATTGACAACGTATATAAATGATACAGAACAAAAATATAAGGGACAGAGCATGACCGGTCATCTCTTGCAGACCATCATGATGGGCAAGATACCGGGAAAGCGTAAGGTTGGAAGACGTAAGATGTGGCTCCGTAACATCAGGGAGTGGACAAGGATAAAGACGGTGGAACAACTCTTCAGACTTACGCTAACAAGGAAAATTTTAAGAAGCTGACTGCTAACCTTCATGAATGGAGAGGCACTGAGAAAAGAAAAAGAAAAATCAATAAGTGCAATTCGAACCCACGACCTTATCAAAATTCGAGGCATTATTGTACTCGGCCAAAACATCAAATTAAAAACCGTATCAGAAATTGTAAAGATTACAAATTCTGACCATCAAAGCACCAATTAATATTCAACTAACCTCTGCCCTAAATATGAATATGCATTTCGTAAAGGTAAATCATGTTTATACATAAAACCCATTTTCGGAGTAATAAACCAGGCCATGCTGTATAACGATAAATAAACAATTCGGAAGGAGTTTAGTTTATCCAGATCAAAATGTTCGTTGGGTTAAGCAATCAGGTTGCAAACCTGTGACGTGTTGGCTAAACGTAGGTACTTGAAAAATGTGAAAATGTTTGTTTTGACGTATCCTTGCCTACTTTTATGCTGGGTATCCACTATGTTGACCGCTGGTTGTATGTTTAGACCCCTTTAAACGCTAAATCAATGGGTGTCTTTTTCGAATATAAAAATTTAAACAATTTAGATGCGATTTTTGCAATAAAACGACTTTGTTTTATTGTTCGAAATGTGGCCTTTTTGAATTTAATGAGCACGCTGTGCTCCGCGCATCTGTAACCGCTGCAGTTATCACACTCACTCTCACACAAATCACACTAATATAAATGATCTTTTCAAAAGGGTTTATTTTATCATTAGGTAACAATTTTTCAGAAAATGTAAAGAACTAAAAGTATGGCTTGATTAAAAGGGAGAAAATTCTTTAGATATGTCTGTTTGGATCGGAAGGCTCTTTTTGAAGTCTATTTTCTACAGGAATTAAACTGTTTAAAACAATATCATTGAAAATCATAGGCATCAGAGTTTTTGGACCAAACTGCATTAAAAAAACAACACATTTTTAAAAAAATGAAATAAGCTCTTTTGAAAAGACACTCCTCATCCAAAATTTTGGATGTTTAGATGGATGGAAGGATAGATGGATGGATGTATTTTTACTCAAATGTTATGATATAACCATATTAAAAAACTTAATCTGTGGTCAACTCAAACTGGTTTGATCAAGACACATCAAGATCAGTAAAGCAATTACGTCAAAATGATTTGGTGGTTTCGAAGATCTCGTCTGGTAATTAAATGGTATTCAATTAACGATGTCAATGGTAAAGGTTGCGAGTTAATGGGGTAATTAATGTTACGTAAACCTAAACATCTTCAAATCTTACTAATATTATAAATGCGTAAGTTTGGATGGATGTTTGTTACTAAAGAACGCCAGGACGCCTGAATGAATCTGGATGAAACTTGGAATATACATAGTTTATTTTATAGTCTGGGATAACATATAGATTACTTTTTATTCTATTTTATTTTATTTTTTATTACACATTGTTTTGAGCAAATAAATTATCTTTATCTTTATCTTTATTCACGTAAGTCCCATGAGTGAAGCCACGGGCGGAAACTAGTTATTATCTTATCGTATCGTATCTTTATCTTATCGTATCTTACTAATATTATTAAAAGTAAGTTCGTATGAGCTAGTGGCCAACTCTGGTGACGGAGTTTTCAGGCCGCCTAAAGGCCTCCATCAAGGCTCAACGACTTAACAGCCGGGACTGACAATTTAACGTGCCCTCCGAAGCACGGAAGCGCTCAGCTCGTAATACCACTTGCGGTCACTCATCAAAATTGTGATCGCGCACAACGCTGCTTAACTTCAACGATCGATCAAGCATCAAAATGAGTCAAGCCGTTTAGTAGCAAAATACAAATACACTCACATGAAAATTTTATAAGTATAGAAAGTTACAACTTTATCTCATAAAATGTCAATAAAACAAGATTCAACGCTAAGAATTAACCATTTCAATTTTTCGATGACTTCAAAAGAGTTAGTAAAATTTTCACATGAAACTCATAAATAAATTAATATTCCCATAACGGTTTTTATTGCAATGCACACTGCAGTATTTGCTACTTTAATGCATGAAGCGAAGTTAATTTGAAATTGTAAGGTAATAAAAAAATATAGGTAGTAAAAAGTCAGAAATGTGACATTTGGTGATGGTCCAATCCAAATGTCAATTTGAAGAACGGTGAGGTCAAAATCAGCTCGTGGCGTAGCTTGCTTAAGCTCGGTACAAACGGGCCACCGACCACAGCCACAAAACGCCAGCGACAGCGACTTTTCATATATTTTGTAGCTGTAGCGAGTGGCCGCCACCGGCTACACGTGTGCGGCGCGTCTATACAAAATAATATGAAACTACAGGAAATAGGTCGGTAGCGGCGTTTGATAGAGACGTTTTATGGCTCGTATGCGGCCAGGCTTAAATGGCATGATAGATCAAATCAAATCAAATAATCGATCGAGCGAGCGAAGCGAGCGAAGATCTTAGTGGCAAGTTAGGCGATTTTGCTTTGTATGTTTGTATGTTTGTATGTTTGTATGTTTGTATGTTTCATTTTTATGTTCTCGCATAACTATCGAACCGCTAATCCAATCTGTATGAAACTTGATAGGTCAATAGGTAGTGCTATGGAATTTTGCTGTGGAGCGTATGAGCGTAATCGATGAAGGGGTTGTAAAGATATGGGGTTCCCAAGGGGGTAAATTTTTTTCAAAGTTACCCAAATATATTGAGTGGGGTGTCATACGAAAGGGCTTATTTTGTACATTCCAAAATGGTTTTTATTTTTAATCTAGGATGTATAGTTTTTGAAATACGACCAAAGAACAAAAACTACGAAACCAGAGCTGCAAGAGCTCCCGTTTCATAGAGTTTCGATGTCTTCGTAGCTCATTGACTGGTCGGTCTTAAAAAGAGAGTGGCATCGTTGCGGTTTGGTTTGCAATGATTTTAGATGCTACTTGATTTATTTTCATGATAAAAAAATTTTTGATAAAGAATGAAAATAATTGGGGTAAAAAAAGTTAAATAAACAAATATATTGAGTGGGGTGTCAAATGAAAGGTCTTAATTTGTACATTCCAAAATAGTTATTATTTTCATTCTAGGACGTATACTTTAGAAATACGACGAGAATTCATAAATATGAAATAAGTAAATGAAAAATTAGACACGACATTATTGTATTGCATGCATGCTAGTATTTTTTACCATAAAGAGCTAGCGCAATATGCATACTCGGCAGTAGTAGCACTTGAAATTATAGGGGTAGTCAGAAGAAAGTCCAAATGTAAGCCATCTACGGTGCGCGAGATCTCAGTTCGGGGCGAACTACTAGTTTAGTTATTTAGGGATTATTACCTACAGACAGGTTACAAAATTAACTTTATTTATTTCGGGATTTTTACAGACAGGTTACAAAATTAACTTTATTTGTTTCGGGATTTTTACAGACAGGTTACAAAATTAGCTTTAGTAAAAAAGTTTTATCAAAGTACATTATAGTAATATACATACTAAATATCGCCGTCCCCGGGGAACAAAATGATAACTGCCATTATCTTAGTTTTAGTGTTATGCCTGTAATCTTTAGGTGCTAATACATCTGCTCAATTTTTTTCGTAACTTTCATACAGTTATTCGCGAAGTTACAAAATATTACAATACTATTCCACGATTCGACCCATGCCTGAAGTTACAAGAATAAAGTTGTACTATACTCTTATCAAATTGTATTTACACCTGTTAATATGACAAACAATCATTATCATTATGTTCTCGTGAAAAATATTCGTCTAGATAATGATAACCGCATGTTATCATTTTATTCTCGTCAAAACTCGTCCTTGCATTTCGTATAATACACTATTATCATAATCGCTTCCACCCTGGTAAAGCGTCGAATAACATGATAGAATAGAGGTACAATATTAGGTTTTGCCTAGAAAATACGAAGAATAAAATGATAATCGACATTATAGAACTTAGACGGTGATTGATTTTGACTAACTTCTTAATTTTTAAATATCTCTATTTTGGCATTTCTTACGTGTGTGTCATTAAAACATTCCGAATGCATAAAAAATCAAAATTGCTTAAAGCTAACAATCATCTGTCTACGTCCAGTATTTGTGAAGTTATTAACGAAAACATGTTTTTTGCTCCTCCTGAAAAGTTACGTTTTTGTAGTTATCATTTTGTTCTCCGGGGACGGCGATATGTATCATAATTTATATTTAATTATAAATAATGTACACAATGTAGATTCGTACCTAAATAATCAACAATTAATAATATTCATAGATCTTTGAAGCGCGACGTTCTGAACGGTCACAATTTGGATGGGTGACCGCAAGTGGCATTAACAGTGTGCATTGGTAAAATAAAAGTAAAAACAGCAAAAGCATTCTAAATAATTTACTTACCTACTTTAAAACTAATTTTAGTTAGAATATAAAAAAATGTTTCTCGTAAATGTTCATGAAAATAGCTCCTCTGACTTATTTATCTCACTTTTCTAAATTACAAGGATGCCTTATTTCACACTTTCATTTAAAACGGTCGCAGAAAAATGCAAAAACAACGACGATCTCGTAAACTCTAGCCGACATCAAAGTAAAAAATCTCGTTAGAGGCTAAAATTGTTGGACAAAAGAGCAATGACTATGAAGCTATGAAGCTAAGGGTATGAACCGTAAGCAATTTGAAGTATGAACTCAACATAATTACACATTTCATCAATCATTCTCTCTTTTTAGGCTGGTTTCAACCAAACTGGATTAAGTTTTTACTCGAGAGTAAACTACTGTTTGTTTGAATATTTTGAAATTGTTAATTTGTATGCACATATTAATGTTCGGTTGCGCTTTCTAAAGCCAAATTAAGTCGGCTAGATACTCTGGAGTAAGATGACTTTTGATCGAATCCAGCCTTAGTCGAGCACCTCTTGTCAGAGTGGTCGTGGCTGTCGATGGACAGGGTTGCGGCTCGGCTTCTCCGGTCACTTTCAGCCTTGAGAGTGCTGAACGTCGAGCGATGTCTCTCCATTCCTGACGGTTTTCAGCATTATAAGCACAATGTACGGTTGACTGCGTAGCTTTAGTTATTAGGTCGATCCAGTGAGGAGACCGACCACGAGATCTCTTGCCCTTGCGGCCTTGTACCACAAGTCTCTCCATCGGGTACTCGTTTCTGAAGATGTGCCTACATCTAGCGCCTGCGATTTCGATACTGCAATCGAATGAATGAGTCGCCAAAACGCGATAGAGCACACAAAATCGCCGATCGCCGATGCTAAAAGCAACATGTCTGATGCAGCTCTCAGCGATTCTTGCATAGTAGACAAGATTACTCTAAAGCAGCAATTTCGTCACCATTGTCGCCTCGATGAAGTAATTTTCCCGGCGTTTAATAAAAATAACACTTTTTTTGAGAGACGTCCCAGTAAAGGGTACCCGGTAAAGTAATCGAGTGTCATTACCCGACTATGAATAAATTACACAAGTTCCCGGACTCGCTTTGGTGAACGGTACAAGCTAAATCCAATAGCGATTCCAAGACTTTCGATCCACAAGTCGTAAGTTCGAATTGCTGCCGTAATTAAAAAAAAAATCATTTCCAAAAGTCGGTCCCAAAAGCACTAAGAGTAATTTGAATTAGTGTTTGTCTAGTTCGTATTATATTATGTCTACATTGATGCACGCCCGGGTTTGAACCTGCAACTTTAGATAGAAAGTCGAGGCACTAACCTACTCGGTCAACACGGCTCACCGGCGTTCAAGTTCATCAATGGATAGCTCTAAACGGTGATAGAAAACTTCGTGATAAAACCTTTCCAATAGCGTCGATAGGCTTACAACCTGTCACGTATGAAATGCTGACTTCTGCAAAATGTGGGCATCCTCTGACTACCCCGTTAGACATCTTCAATGCCTAAAGATCTGAGAGAATGTCTACTTTTTTTTATATAGTAAATAGATCTATGTTTGGCCACCATCTCGCCTGATGTTAAGCGACGGTGTGGCCGAGGATGGATCACTAGGCACCTAGATTATAGTTTTCAGGAAACAAGTAGGCCGGCAGGGAGTTCCATTCATGGGTATTTTGACATTACCTTTTTGTATGAAATAAATTATTCTGATTTTGATTCTGATACAGTCGTAATCATGTTTAATCTATATAATCTATTTATTTATAATCTATTTCAAATAAATAAATAAATATATCCGCTTAAATCTCGACACTTGCACTCTACACTGCGGGTTCACTGCTAGAGTGGAGGTAAAATTCGTTATTATATCGCATTTGAGCTCGACTCACGTTAAAAATGTGCGATATTGCATTCGCCATTATAAATTATTACTCCATTGTTCAATGCAAAGTGAACAAAGTAAATTGGGTTATGAACAAATGGAATTATAATGATTTCTGGTAAATTGTATTAAATTAAATAAAGTGTTGCAATGTATGATTGATATTGTTTGCTTACAGAAAGCATTGTTTTAGAATTTTTTGATCAACCTCTCGTGTCTCACTGCGCCCTCCCCCCTCACTCCCTCTCTCCCTCCGATTACCACATCTAATCGAAAAAACAAGTAGTTTATTTATTTTTGACTGGCCTCTTAGCTCAGTTGGTAGTAGCTCTGCCTTCTGCGCCGGTCGTGAGTTTGATTCTCACCCAGGACAAACATTTGACAACAGGATGAACATAGATGTTTGTTCTGTTTCTGGATGTTACAAAATATTCTAAGTAAGTAGGTACTTATGCATTTAAAAAAAAAGGTATAAAAGTATTCTATCAGTTATCTGGTTCCCATAGTACAAGTTTTGCTTAGTTTGGGGCTAGATGGCGCTGTGTGAAATGTTCAGCAATATTTATTTATTTATTTACCTACGTAAGTCGTGTCAACGACATTTTTTTCTATAGAACCCACTATACTAATGAAAGTCGAGGTACTAACCCACTCGGCCAACACGACTCTCAAAACCGTTACTTCATAAGTAACAATATGTAAAAGTTTTAAAATCCAATCTTTTCAACCTTAGTATAATAGTAACACCCAAAAAAGTACCCCAACAAAGTAACAAAAAATGTTACCTCACTAAGGTAACAAAAGAAATTTCAGAAAGGTAACGCGATGTTTAGCTTTTCCACTTCATAAAATTAGTGTAACGTTATTTGAAAGAAACCAGGTTATAGAAAGGTCAAGCCAGAGTGTTTTGAATTTTCATACTACATCGTTTCGTATTTTTTAGACGAAAATTTGAACCACGAAAAGAGTAAAGTGAATTTAACTTTGAATTGTAACAAAGGAGAATAAAAAACCGGTCAAGTGCGTGTCGGGCCTCGCGCAGTGTAGGGTTCCGTAGTAGCTAGTTACAACAAGCAACTATAGTCGTATTGCTCATTATACGGACTAAAAATATATTAAAAATGATATTTGTTCCTTCAATTTTATTCCGATTTTAGTCCGTATAATGAGCAATACGACTATACTTCATCATATTCACATTAAGAGGATTTATTCTAAGGATTTTGTATTTGGTACAAAATTATCCAACACCCAAGTTCAACGACTATTACTGCTAAACTAATAAAGTTATCTTTACCGCTATAGTTTTCCTTTAAAGTTCATGAAATGCACTATCATCATGAATTTTTCCAGATTTTTCAAGCCAGCAGTTTAGCTTTTAGGGGGGGGGGGGGGGGCATACTGGAACAAACATTTGCACTTTAAAGTTTAATATTTCGTAAATGGAGCATTAAATTGAAAAATAGTATTAGCAACCCCTAAGTAATTTTAAAATACTTAGGTAGGGGAGAGCAGGTAGGATTCGTACACTTTTTACTCTGAGGCCTGTAAAAAAAAAACTAACAGCTATTGTAAAATTATTTCAATGCTGCTTTAATACCTACTTAACTGGCTTTAATAAAATTGAAGTTTAGTGTTGATACAATGACACATAGTTGAGCTTTGATGGTTTTTCTAAAAAATGGGAAACGTACGAAAGCACCCCACACGCGTGGTGGCTTCGTACACAGTGATTATACATAGTAGAAATATTTATTGAGATCAAAATTAATACAATATCAGCCTTAAATGCAGTAATAATTAACCATATTGGTTTTTACACAGTCTAGTTAAAAAAATTAACAACTATCATAAAATTTTCTTCTTATGTCCTTAAAGGAACCAATCAACATTATAACTTTTAATATTGGACCTACTATTGCACATAATGAACATAGACAGGTCTTTTCCAAAGCTAAAGATGTTAGCTGTTCTTGCTGTAAGAGCAGATTTGTGTTGCGGCAGTATTTACACCACATCTGCTAAGTTAACTGTTCCATTCATACTGTACGAATCTACCCCACACATAACTGTACGTAGGTACCCCAACCCAAATAATCCACAAATAAATTCAAAATAAAAATAACTGTCACGGTTATCTTAAAATAAATGTTAACATAACAAGCTAGGGCATCAATTCATAAACAACAATAAATAACCTTAACATTTAGAGCAAAGCATATTAGAAATAAACGCGTTCAAAAGTGCATTCAAAAATTACTTAAGTGGCGCAAAAACACATATTGACTTGATCCAACCAAGCCGGCGGCCGCACTGCCACCCCGTCCCGTGGTTAGACTTAGGGTATGATGGTATGTCACGCACACAAACATGAACGCGTCAACGTATTGGATTGTGTAGATATGACCACTGTACGAATGCTCCCTCTGTACCAATCCTACCTGCTCTCCCCTACCTATTCAAACCCCACATGATGGGGTAGATGACAAAAAAAAACATACGAGCGAGAACCGCCTAAGACTTTGATGTGCGTTATACGAGTACTCATATCACACAACTTAGTTTCTTTGGGGAACAGGGTGGATTCGTTCCCCAAAAGCAGAGTAGGTGGTTCCTCTGCAACGGGCCGGCGTGGTCTCTTGACCAACAGTTGTTGTCGGTTGGTTGTACATAACCTGATCGCGGCGTTGAGTAGTTCACTTGCGCGATCTAGGCATTCTGATGTTGCGTGGCGCCATCTGTAGTGCGTAACATGTCTGTCTATGTAGTTCATCTAGCGACAGGTAGAGGTCGCTACAGTTTCCTATAACGCTATGAGTGAAATCAATTACTAAATTAAATATTCGTCGAGTGGACGCGTCGCTTTGACTATGGATCAGTGTGAATCGAGCCTTACCAATTGTACAGAGCCTACGGTTAATAACCCATTAGGCTTAATGAAATGGTCATTTTAATGGCAATGTCAATGAGTGTAATGGACGTTTTGAATTTGTAGCATGTTTTATTATTTTAAACATGCATAAATGTGTTAATGAACGAATAGTGAAATACTACTTAATTATTTGAGACCGACTTACCTATTTGAGACGTTGTTGTTCTTCAGAATCGTATACAAAAATGACTGTTAATGACAGCTGATGTTGTTAAAGTTGATATTTCCCGAAGTTACATTCAGGATCAAATGACGAGAGATGTCGCTTTTTCTAATTCTACAATTTTTTAATTTTTATAGTGTTAAACCACACTTAGGTATTATCATAGAATAGATAATAATTGACATTTGAAAATAAAAATCTTATCAAAATGGTAAGGATGATGCTCATCAATGCTATTAGAAAGCTAACTGGTTTCCTCACGGTGTTTTCCTTCACCGTTTAGAGCTCGTGTTATTGCGCATATAAATATTTCAAAACGGAAAATCCATTGATGCACGTCCGGGTTCGAACCTGCGACCTTCGGATCGAGAGTTGAGTCAAAAACCCGCTCGATCAATACGGCTCTTTTGTTTAATAATATTACACGCAAAAATATATACGCCTAAATATATTTTATGATCCGTTTGTACAAAATTTATTTCAATAAAGCAGTTGCAACGGATCAATGATCCGTTGGCATATTTTTGTTTGATCAGATGCAACCACAAACGGATCATTGATCAGATGGGAACTACCCGTTTATAGACGCCAATAAAATATTAAGGAAGACATTTTTGTTTATCTTCTTTCTATATTTAGCGCAACCCTTTGTATCTTTAAGGTAGTTTCAAACGAGATAAGTAAAATTAAATATTTTAGCAAATGAACTAAAGCAGCGAGCTTTTACACTTAGTAATTAACATTTCATAGAAGAAAACCAACGTAAAGAGTTTTAAATAAAATATAAGAAAAGTGTACTATACAGTAAGTTTGAAAAGAATCTACTGTATTGAATAAGAACAGACAAACTTAGGGCTTTACATCTTTTAATGATTTATACAGTGTCAGAAGGCAATCTTCGCCTATACTTAACGGGACACTGTAGTGCCTGGGATATTGTTGAGATGGAGTAGGCTTGCCCAGCACCTAAACCATCCTTTCAGCTTAACCGGCCACATCCACAGGAAAGACATGGTCGATATGTGTGGGGCTGATTAAGCCGCGGGTTTCTTCACAATGTTTTCCTTCACCGTTTAGAGTTCATGTTAATGCACATATAAATTTTTCGAAACAAAAAATCCGTTGATGCACGCTCGGGTTCGAACCTGCGTTCTTCGGATCGAAAGTCAAGGTCAGCCACTCTGCCAACATGGCTTTTTGCTTTACTGGCTGTCGCTTTGTCGCTTACAGTGTTCACATATCGGGTTCGCGAGGAGTTCCCATTTCGTACCGAAAATTATTGTACCAGGTGGTACGAGTTGGTACCTTTTAAAGGGAAGTGCTAGACTCGTGTGTACTAAGCCTAATCCAGGCCTTAGCTGGATTTATTATACGCCGTGCCTTATCTACGGTTCGAGGGAAATTTATTTTTACACTATTCGGTCCCATCCTTGAAGGCGTTTGTTTAAGATTGAAATGTTGGAGAGAGATAGCAAGATTTTTGCAGGAATTGAAAAGAAACACAAACATAGTAAGGAAAGAAAGTACCTACTCTAATAAGCGAAAGTCGTGAGCATTTTAACGTTTAGCTAAGATCTTAAGATATAGAAATAAATTGAATTGCTGTGAGGAATATGTATATTTGTATACGTAATTATATACTTCGTTCATCCTAAGGTTGCCTGGAAGAAATCGCTCATAGCGATAAAACCTTGTACTTCGCTCCTTATGTTCTGTGTGTCTGTAATTTGTTTTAATGTTCAATGTTCATGTATTGTACAATAAAGTGTTTATCTATCTATCTATTTGCATATTGGTTCAATTTACATACATTCTGGCTATCGTAATAAAACTCACTTTATAACACAGTATACTATTGTTAGTAACATGAAACAATATACAATAACTGTTATTATGAAATTATTAGCTCTCTGGAAAACAAATAACTGCATGTTGTTGGTTCCCAAAAAACAGTAAACGTTAAATAGCGGTTTAATTTGATAACTTTTAATTTTCATCACAATTATAGTGCCATCATATTTTTTCAAAAAAAAAAAGGAGGAAGTTTTCAGTTCGTCGGAATACATTTTTGTGCTTTTTTACGTATGTTCACCGATTACTGGCAGACTCTTAAACCGATTTAAAAAAATCTCTGTTTGGTTGAAAAGGTTATACTTTCTGATTGGGTGTCATAAAAATTTTGTAGAGGATCTTCGGAGTTTTGAACAGAAATGCACCTCGAGAGCGCAGCAAATTGCTCATGTAACATTAAAGTCGGTGTTTTTTTTTTTTATAATTTAGTCATTTGTTTCTTTTTTAAATATAAATATGAAATCACCATTTCGTTTTCAGGAGTAGTTAAGGCATTAATAAGGTAAAAAATTGACGATATAATAAAATATACATAAAGAATCCTTCTTTTTATTCATGCCACCACAACGGTCAACATTTCAAAAAAGCCTGGGCTTTACGGAAAATTAAATTCTCCACCACGGACCATAATTAGCTGGCGAGTAATTTTATCAAAACAACCACGTAATAAGCTTATAAGCTTTGCAGCGTAAAGGTTTATATATAGAGTGCAAAAATTTAATCGGTTTTTAACCGACATCACTTTTGCTGACGTGAAAATCTGGTTTAGTACTGGGTGGTCATAAAATGGACGGGTGACAGCAAGTGGCATTCATAATTCAGTAACATTAGTGCTTTGGCAAGAGCCGTGTTGGCCGAGGGGTATAGTACCTCGACTTTCGATCCGAAGTTCGTGGGTTCGAATAAATGGATTTTTCGTTTCGGTAAATTTATATTAGGCCAGTCAAATTAGGAATTAACCTCGGAATGAGAGATAATAAGCTGAATTTTCGTATATACCTTCATTGAGGCGCCCTAAAAGTTGTCTCAAAAGTCTCATAAAATCTCGTGTCTGCGTCTTAAGTTATTCAAGGTCAAAGGTAAAAAAAATAGTTTTTCGCGAATATCTCGGTTGCTATTGGTCCAGTGATGTTAACATCTATTATGAAGTTGTAGAGCTTAAAATTTGCGACCACTTCATTAAAAAAAAAATTCCATGCGCTCAACCGTTTTTGCGATACAGGGCCGTGAGCGCAAAGCGTTCAGTATGTGTATTTCAAAAACTATACTTCCTAGAACAAAAATAAAAACTATTTCGGAATCTACAAATTAAGTCCTTTCATATGACACCCCACTCAATTTATCTGTGTAACTTTTATCTTTTTTACCCCCTTTAGATCCCAATATCTTTACAACCCCTCCATCGATTACGCTCATATGTCATATATCAAATTTCCATAGCACAACCTAGTTATCTACCAAGTTTCATGCAGATTGGATTAACGGTTCGATAGTTATGCGAGAACATAAAAATTACACATACAAACATACAAAGCAAAATCGTAAGATCTTAGCTCGCTTTGCTCGCTTGGTCGATAATTAACTGATAAATAAAACAAATTATTCAAAATTCAAGGTATTCACAGATATTCACATTTTACTTTGCGTTACAGTACCTACGCGTATGGCTGAGCGCTGCGCACTCACCCTCCTCTATCGCGAAAACGGTTGAGCGCATGAAAGAATGTTTTAAACAAAATTTGTTGCAAATTGTATGTTCTACAACTTCATAATAGATGTTAACATCATTGGACCAATAGCAACCGAGATATTCGCGAAAAACTATTTTTTTTACCTTTGACCTTAAATAACTTAAGACGCAGACACGAGATTTTATGAGACTTTTGAGACAACTTTTAGGACGCCTAAATGAAGCTACATACGAAAATTCAGCTTATTATCTGTCATTCCGAGGTTGAGCCCATTTTTATGCTAAGGTGACTGGACTATATGTGCATTAGAGCTCTAAACGGTGAAGGAAAAATTCGTGAGGAAACCCACGGCTTATCTCAACATGGTCCCAGGCATTACAGTGTCCCGTTAAGTGTAGGCAAAGATTGCCTCCTGACACTGTATAAATCATCTAGTAAAAGATGTAAAGGCCTAAGTTTAGTGCTTTGGAGGGCATAATATTTGTCAGTCTCAGCTACAACAGAGGTCAAAATTCAATAGGTAGGTTAAAAATATAAAAATAATGCTGGAGGTTTTAGGTACACAGCATCATCTAGCCCCAAAGTAACCAAAGCTTTTGTTATGGGAACTACGCTGACATCGTGATTGATATACTACTTGGATACTTTTTTTTGCAAGTATTTATTTATTTATTTCTCATTGTATCTATTATAACAGGGTGCCCCTAATGCAATAGCGTAAGTAAGATCGTATGAGCAAGTAGCCAACTCTGGTGACGGAGTTTTTAGGCCACCTAAAGGCCTCCGTCATGGCTTAGCGACTTAAAAGCCGGGACCGACAATTTATCATGCCTTTCAAAGCACGGAAGCGCTCAGCTCGTAATGCCATTACTTGATTGGTTTTCATCAAAAAACTTACTCAAGAATGACTAAGCAAGCGGTTTTTTATGCAGATGATTTTCTTATTTATCTGATCAAAGACTTCAAGTATCAATGTCAGAAACTCAGACCGGGCACTGCTTATTAAACTTAGTGAATAAAGGTTTATCGCTGAAAGAAGTTTATTTTTAATGTTTCGCGCTGGAAGGGTTGTCTCCGCGGAAATTGGAAGCGCCTGGGTTGGACAGTGGCCATGGGTTCAGCTTACTATGGATAGATACAATAGAAACAAGTGGCTTAATTAAAAATCGACATCAATTCAAGCTGTTATTGGGTAAGGCTAAGGGTTCCACTGTTATTTACTGAGAAGTTCCATTGAACAGGTCCTGACTCCATCATCTGATCAGCTGTCGCCATATTATTACATTTTAGTCGGAACTGGACCGACAAGCTTCTTCTTCTCTCGTGTCAATGAACTCTCTTTTCAAATTTGGTTTGACCAAAAAGTCGCTACCGCTATAGCGGCGTCCGAAGCGGTGTTGAGGTCGGCCTTGTGCAGGAAGAGGGGCAAGTGGGGCAGTCCAGTAGATGGGACATAGTTTGGGAAGGAGCACCACAGTCACACTGCGTACGTGACTCGTCTAACATTCCCCACTTACACAAATTTCTTCTACATCTACCCACTTGTGCTCGCAATCTGTTGAGGGATTTCCAGATTGCGTACGGTTGGTCTTTTCCTGGTGGTAAGTGTTCGTCAGGATCTAAAAGGTCGGAAGGAGGTGGGAACCTTTTTTGCCACAGGTCTAAACGGGATTCTTGTGGGCTGCTCTGTAAAGCAGACGTACAACGAAGAAAACTTTTCCGGCTTTTGAGTCGTCCGTGTACCGTGTTGTTACTGAATAGGGGATGCCGCGAGTCCGATTCCTGTTTACCGACAAGCTGAGTTCCAAGTTTCAACTCAATCCGACTATTTACTGCGGAGTTTTGCTGAACAGCTCTTGACTCTAACCTCAGATCAGCTCGTTGTGACCATAATATTACATTGTAGTCGGAACTTTACAGATATGCCGAGTTTCAACTCAATCGGCTTTTTAACTGAGGAGTTATGTTGAACAGCTCCTGACTCCATTATCAGATTAGCTCAATGTTACCATAGTATTGCATTGTCACCGATAACCTATAAAGCTTTTAAAAAAACCCTAATCTTAAATTAAATAAAAAATCCGAATTAGAATCGGTTCACCTGTTTAAGAGCTACTGTGCCACAGACAGACAGACAGACACATAGCGGTCAAACATTAACACCCTCCTCTTGCGCCGGGGGTTAAAAAAAAGTATTTTCATAACAAAAGAGTCGTAGTCAAGTATCTACTTTTCCTTGTTGATAATTAAACCAAAACCCATCGTGAGACGTGTTCTGACAAAAAATACACGACAAACCGCTTCACGGAGCGTTCGTGGCATAACAATCGCGAAGGTAAGGTTACAAATATCCATCTCTTTTACATAACATGGCGACCCTAGCGCGCCCTGCCGGGGTTTAATGTCACCTCGTCTTTCACTTCCTGCGTACATTTTCTACATTTATAACAATATTTTGTTCATCTTTAAGGTAACCCGCCTTTACTCAGAGGAAATTACCTTGCTCTCTTCTGAATACAAAAATGCCGGTCGTTTAGTTGAGGTAAATTTAACCGAATGACAACGTAACGAAGGTTTTCTTGAAGGCTTTGTGGGGCTTGGGTGTCGCAGAAAATTTACACAGGTACCAGAAGGTTTCAGTTCAGCGAATTTAATCGTTTCACTCTTTTTGTACCCTTGTCAGGACTTAACTTATACTTTACTTTTGTCATGGAACTAACCCAAGTTAGAATAAAGGACTGTTTATGTCTACAGACATTGAGCGTAACAGACACGTAGCGTGGCAAACAAAATAATCATCTGTACAGATTGTATGAACGATCATAATCTGACACACTGACACGCACAGACACGGGCCGCACAGATACGGACAGACACAATATTCGCGAGGAATTTTGTCTGCGCGGTGCGTGTCTGTGCGGCTACGTTACGCTAGCTGCCGGTCAATAGAAATAGAGAATCGTGTGTGAGAATTGAAAAAGAGAACAGAGACCGTGCAGTGCTTCTTCTCTCTCAGTATTTTGTTTGAGAGCTTCCTCGACCGACGATGTCTGTCGTGTCTATCGATGTCTGGTACGCTACGTGTCTGTTAAGCTCAATGTCTGTAGATATACGTGGGGATACGTCTCTGTGGATACATGGTATAGTTTGACCAAAACCGCTGTACCGCGCCTTAGGTATGCGCGCGGCGAGACGGGGGGGAAATATCGGCCATCCGTAGTACTATATTATCTATTCTATGCCATCAGTCTGCTGTCAACGCTTACTTTTCCTCACTTTTCCTCGGCCCCCACCTCGCCGCACTTCACAAGGAGCGGTACAGCGGTTTCGGCCAAACTATAATAAACATTCACACACACACATACACACAGACTTTTGCCTTTACAATATTAGTGGGATAGTAGGATCATATCGTAAGCCAAAAGGCATTCGAATCATACTGACAATTCATTTATACTTATCAAGATAGGCTCTCGTTTCAGAGACATTGTTTCACTGATTACAACGACGTGTCTTAAGCACCCTCAAGGTAAGGGACGCTTTGAAAAGCATAACTCAAATTTTACAAAGGATACTCTCGCTTCAACGTATTTTAATATCACATTCAAAGAATTGTATTTACCAAGAATTCGCCAAAAATGTTGGGCGTACTTTGAAATCTGTGCTACATCTCGTTTCGTACATTTTATTCAACTTGGTAGCATTCATCCGTTGTTGGCAAAAACTCAGCAACTTTACAAGTGAGAGTACCGTGTTATGAATAAATTAGAAAAGTTTGCCATTCTGTTCGGCTACGACTGCAGCGGATTTATCCGTTCTAGATTTTTTTACCCTAGTAATCGGTTTATACCGTAGTCAACCTACGTTTCGATAGAGTCTCTGAATTATCAAATTAATTTACCGCGTGTAATTATGAACCGTTGCTTCTCGAATATAGAGTGGGATCAGAAGTGATCCCACTCTATATTCGAGAAGCCCGTCTGGGGAAGTACCTCAGCCTTACAGAATATCGCAGCCAAACAACACCATTCTTCTCGAATGGTGCTGTGTTCCTGCGGTGTGTAAGGTAAGTGTGTAAGTGCTCTGTAGGAAGCGCTGCGCTGACAACTGGTGGGCCAGTCTTATCCATTGTGTTGTCAGTGCAGTGATTCCTCTTTTAAAGGGTCAGCAGCGCAAGTGTGGCTCCTCTGGTGTCACAAGCGTCTATTAGCTACGGTACCCGCTTACCATCAGGTGCACCATATGCTTTTCTGCTACCTTAGTAGTAAGTATTAAAAAAATCTTTACCCACGACTTGCACTATTTCCGTCACAAAGCAAAGCTTTTAACTTTTTACTGTTCTATCTGAATGTTAAAAGTTTTTATGAATGGTTGTTGCTAAAATGTGCAAATTATTTGTTTTCTTCGCCTTTTCCATAGCCACAACTAAATCCGCGATCCGCGCTTCTTCGCTATCGTAATGGTTATATCGTCGACTGTACATGACTTCGCTCCGTACTTTTTACTCCAACTGTACTTTTACAGCGAAGACGTTTTCGGTAAAATTTGAAATAAACTTTTGACAATGTTGAACCCAGCTGAAGTTATGTTGTTTTGTTCGCTGTCATTTGTCAGCGAGATAAGGGGGTGCAGGGGAGAGGGGTAAGGTAGATTAAGATAGGATTACCCTACTTTTTTAATTTCATTGGATCAATTTTTGTCACTCTGGAGTTTTATTGAATTGCTGGCGAAACAAAAAAATACTTGTTTAACGAAAATTTTTGTTGAACAAAATATAAATAGGGTGGTTTATTCTGCACCTGAAATTACTTTAAAACTTCAAAATAAATAAAGAAACGAATGTAAAAGATTTTCTGGTTCATCTCAGTTTTTGGTCAATGTCAAAGTCAAAAAGCCGGCCAAGTGCGTGTCGGGCCACGTGCAGTGTAGGGCTTTTCGGAGATCCATTTGCTCCAATCCAAATATATTGAATTATAAACGGAGTCATAAAAAACTTTATCCCCAAAGCAAAACTTAAGAGGGTAATCGGGATCAACACCAAGTTCAAAATGCCAAAAACTTATACAAGATGGCCTGATATAAATAATTGGTCTGCCCGATATAGATCTTGCGGCAATTACTTTGGTTCACTTAAACGTGCTAGGCGTATATTATACTAGCGGCATTCTCAGATTGTTTTAACACGTTGAGTGCCACACAAGTGGTGAAGTTGCTCTAGGTGGGCCCCATGCTTCGGAGGGCACTGCAGAGAATAACAATGAATGATTTATGTGAATGAAGTGTTTAGTTAGTGTTCAGGTTAAAACTGAACACCTTGCACTTTTGTGTAAATTGCCTTGCGTGCAATAACACACATTCGCTCGATTTACCAAAAGTCGAGTTCAGTTCACGTTCGTCCGTCTTTTGACACACCGCGCGCTCATACCACAAACCATTTCAACCATTAAATACCATTTTTACCATTTAGTTAAATGGTAAAAATGAATAGATGTAAATTAAGAATAATGAGAAAAAGGAGGTCATATTTTTTTACTAATAAGCTTGTCATAACTTTGGTATGGGTTTTATGGGTTACGTTATGTTACGGGTGCAATGGGGTACAGTCTCATACCCTAAATTAAAAAAAAAAAGATTAAGTACGACTAATTGAGAACCTCCTCCTTTTTTTGAAGTCGGTTAAAATGGTCTATAACAAAAGTGTCAAGTTAGAATAATACATGCATTAGGTCAACTAGACTCGAGGGGCCAGTTCGAGCGGGGCCAGTTGACTAAAGAGCCGAGCGGGGCCAGTCGACTAAAGAGCTCTTGTTGGCCTACACCACAGTGGGAGCTGAATGAAAATGGTATCTCATAAGGAAACTCATAAAGAAATTGTCTTATTCATTTCACAAAAACTGACAGAAACCGCGACGTAACCAGTGTAAGCTTCTTACAGTCTAATCAGCCTCCTGACCGATGCAAGAAACGTGGCTGGCTCACATTGCTTATAAGCTACGAACGCTACATAAAACAATGTTGTCATGTCGATATGAAACTAGAACTCACTTTTGCAAAATATGGGTGTAAAGCAGTGATTTCCAAAGTGGTCCAGGTGGACCCCCAGGGGTCCACGGGTGACTCGAAAGGGGTCCACGTTGGCGAGAAATTTTGGAAATATGGTAGAAATGTAGCAGCAGGGGGTCCACCGAAACCAGTAAAATTTTGAAAGGGGTTCATGAGAAAAAAAAGTTTGGGAACTACTGGTGTAAAGTGTATATTTTGTGCTTTATTTATGCTGTAATGATAATTATTATAAACTAGCTTCCGCCCGTGGCTTCGCTCGCGTGGTACCCGGATAAAAAGCAGCCTATGTCCTATTCCCGGTCATTATCTATCTATATTTTAAATTCATCGAAATCGGTTCAGTTGTTGTCGAGTTATAGAGGACCAAACATATGAATGTAAAACATCAGAGAATGTCTACAGCGCCATAAGGATACATACGGTGATCACAATCCATTTTACTAAAGCAAAAGTCTGTTTTTGAAACTTTATTAATTCTACTTATCGCTATAACATTGTATTGTACAGAATTCAATAAGTTTGTTTAATTAATTTACTTCACACGAATATCTACTCGACTTAACTGACTTCAAACATTAACAAATCAAGTTAGCCGACTCTAATTGTTTTAGAACTACTTTGGAATCGATCATCACCATTATCATCATTATCTCCCTATTTATTTTATGCTAGCCTCTTCTCTTTAAGCATCTCGCGTCCAAACATTCTTTTTCGACCATAATAAATTAATTGGCCCATAGTTTACCTTTGTTTTTACTATCATCTGGGAAATTCGCTTCTATGCTATCACTACTTATTTTTTGAAGCAACTTCAGCCAAATTTCCTTTGTACGCCTCCTGAATAAGATCTAAGCTATTCTTAGGCATTCAGTTGAAAAGGCAATTTAGTTTTTGTAAGGATTTTTGAAGAATTCTGTAGCTCGTTACAATGTAAAGACGAGTAGTTTTGATGATTATGATTTTTAAAGTCACATTTAAGTCATATTTTTCAAGTTTTCCGAGAAGAAAAGCTACGCTGTAGTGCCTGGGACATTATTGAAATGGGGTAGGCTTACCCAGCACCTAAACCATCATCTCAGCTAAATCGACCTTCTCCACAGGAAATATATGTATTTGGACTATGTATTTGGATTAGATTTGGTGGCCAAAATGTGTGAAAAAAGTCAAAAAGTCAAATTTATTTATTCAATAAGAACACTAAGGCCTCTATTAATAAACTCCGCTCAATTTGTGTCTAAGTTGCACCACGGATTTAACTATTGCCATCCTTATTTGTCACTGTCTAACAAAAAATGGTGGCAATGTTAAATCCGTGGTGTAACTTTGACAGAAGTTGAGTGGAGTTTATTAATAGAGGCCTAAGTGTACCACTTTGAAACGTCTTAAGAGATAGGTGATTCTACTCCTGTTCCTTCGCGACCAAGACCGTGAAGGTGAGAATGTGAGGCTGATTAAGTCATGGGCTTTCTCACGATGTTTTCCTTCACCGTTTTGAAACTCCTGTTATTTGATAAAACTGTCTTGTTCAAATACATAGCTATCTTGGACAAACTCTAATCGTGCAGCTTTAGATATCTCCACAACACCCCAAAGAAAATAAAGCTCATCACTTTCTATGTTACCATCTAACTAGAAATTGTTAGTACAGGAGCTTGTGGTGAGTTTTTTACATCATGCGAGTGTTAGAATTAACGCATCGCAAAATTTAAGCATTGAGATTCGACATTTATAAAAATACTAGTCTAGCATGCGACTGTTGCTTAGCTATTGACCAATCTAATATCCACAAGTGACTAGGATTTTATTGGAAAACATAATACAACCGTCCCGTTGTCTCTTCTTTTTGGGTGAGTTCTAATAGAGTCGTGGTTGAGGAGGAGAAAGTATTAAAAAATCGGTACTTACATAAAATGCAAATCACAGAGTAAGTTCCCATATTTCAATTCTATAAATTAAATATAATATAGGTGCTTACTTAAGAAGTTAGGGGTTTAAATAAAAAAAATAAAAAACACGTACGGCGATAGTGAAGAAGTTTCTAGTCCATACAATATTAATAAACAGTACAATTAGATAGGTACATGTTTCTTACTATATTGTAATAACTATAAATGTGAAAGTACAGATTTTGGATTTTTGAGTTTGGATTTCGGATGTTTGGATAGATGTTTGTTACTCAATCACGCCAGAATGACTGAACGGATATGGATAACATTTAAAACAGAGATAGAAATAGTCTAGAATATCATATTGGCTACTTTTTATCCCAGGAAAATGCATGGTTCTCGTGGGATAAAAAATAGTAGTCGTCGCGGGCGTTCGCTAGTCTTTTATAAAATTTTACAAAACCCATGAATACTTTTATCTTGTATTTACCTAAACGGTTTGCTCCCGGGCTATATTGCAGATTATCTCCTACGACATTGTATTATAATAACCTGATCGTGTCGCGGGCTGAACGTTTGCAGAGACAGTCTTGTAAATTGCTTCGAGAAAACTCTGAAGCGTTTACGAAGTTGCTTTGAGGTTCTACAATCGATTGGTTGAAGCATTTTCTAGAACATTTTTGAAACAATCTTGAAAAAATATTTAGAAATCTGCCCCCAATTCTTTCTCAACGTCAACCATTCCGGTATCATTACCGCTGCGTTTTATTTCGTTCTCCAAAATGACCTATTAGTAGTTTGTTTGAAAACGTCATCACAACAGAGTAACCTAATCTCATTGGTCATTAGTAGACTATGAAATAAAACGAAAGAGTTGATGTTTGGCTTTGGTTGAGAAAAAGTTTGTAGTAGAATCGAGAGGTTGGTGTAGGTACTTAGAACGGACCTACAGATAGATAGATGGGAACCAGATAACTAATAGAATACTTATATATTTGTAAATACATACTTATAATACTTTATAACACCCAGACACAGAACAAACATCTATGTTCATCACACAATGTTTGTCCTGGATGGGGATCGAACCGACAACCTACAGCGCAGAAGGCAGAGCTACTACCAACTGAGCTAAGAGGCCAGTCACGTCGTATCATATCGTAACATTTTAAATACTTACCTATTTACCTACAATAATGTACCTACATTATTGATATAATCATTAAATTCAGGTACAAAAGGTTGTAAATCGCTATCGATATACGACATTGTGCTTGTACGTATATTTGCGGTATTGCTTTGTCTATTATCTAATGTCAGAGGTTATTGGCTATAAATGGAGATTACAGGAAACACTTTGATCTCTGATCCTTATCTTCCTTTGAACTAAGAATTATCTTAGATCGCTTTGTGCTATCTTAGATTTCTATGAAGTAATATAAATTCAAATTCGCACGCTTGCAGCATTGCACGACTTGTATTTAGCATGATTAATTAAAGATTCGTTTAATGTTGTCGACCCGTTTTAGTTGTTAATATCTGGGTGACCAAGCTATGCTCGGGTGCAAATAGAGAAAAATTAAAAAAGAATAAGAAAAAAAAACTTACAAAAAATAAACTTTCACTGGCTGAGATTCGAACTCGAAGCCTTCGGCTGAACGGCGGACACTCAACAAACTTTGTGAAATTATGAACCACATTGCACTGGTGAATCTTTTTGCGTGAAAAAGCCGAGAAAACGAGTTTTCCCAGATATAAGTAAGATCTAGCTAGATCGATTTTTTGCCTACGTTACCGCCCATACTGCAAATATCATCGAAATCGTTAGAGCCGTTTTCGAGAACGTGAGTACAAATAAACAAACAAATATAGGATATGAATGCCAGAAAATTTAAACATTCTTTCTAATCACGACTTTGTAATAAAGCTTGCCTATGCTTGAGTGACCGTAACATAAACTACCTATTTTAAAGTGCTTTTAGTTAAACTGTGGTTAAACCAAGTAAGTACTACTATTCTGTGGTTAAACTTTCAACTATTTTTTTCGTGCAAATAATTGAAGGAAACATACAACCTTTCTAGGTAGGAGTAAGTATGGTAGTATCAGTAATGTATTACCATGTACTTCGCACTACTTCTCAAAACTGCTTCATTTCAAACTATTGGCATTTGAAGGCATAATAACCGATTTAACTTGAAAATTGCTAATTTTCCTGAAACATTTCCTAAGTTCAACACGCCACCTAGCGGCGATTTGTGAAGACTAAATTGCTTCGTGCAAGAGTTTTATTTGCAAAAAGCTAATTATCGTCATTGCATGCTTTTCATAAATACAATGTTGCCGGAATTCTTTAGAATAAAATATAATTTTACATTGAAAAGATTTGAGGAGAATAAGTTACATTTGCTCTAAAAAAAAAACAAGCTTGAAACATGACAACAAATGCCATTCCTAAAGCAGTAAGCCTGTTTTAAGCTTGTTTCAACATTGCTCTAGAGCATAGGTTCTCAACGTGGTGAGCGTATGAGACTTTCTGGGGGGCAGTAGAAGACCCAGAGAAAATTAGGGGGCATTGAGATGGCCCATTAAGACATGGGGAAGGAGACTCTGGAAAAAAAAATCTCAAAGTGGGCGGTGGGCAAAATAACGTTGAGAAACTATGCTCTAGCTAGCTAGTCTAGGAGTTCATGGTACGGCTACTGGAACTGACTTTTTGCTTTTTAAAAAGTTGTCGTTTTGGCGGCAAACTCTAGTGATGGATTGCTTAGGTCGCCTAAAAGCCTCCATCATCTCTTTGATTGTTAGAATTTTTGACATCATAATAAATTATACTTACACTCCGTAGAATAAAAGTTTTAAAAAGTTTACTAAAATGTAGGAAACTACTTGATATCTTTTAGATACTAATTTTATTTAGTAAGTATAATAATAATTTTCATATTTCACTGAGAAATTAATTTCTCGTCTTAAAACATTTTAATCAATTGAAGTCTTGCTAAGTTGTTTTGGGAAATTTAATTAAGAAAAGCAAAGTTCTATGCAAATCATTAAAAATACATTCAACAAAATTTTAAAAATGCACAGTGTATATTTTCACACACACACACACACACACACACACACACACACACACACACACACACACACACACACACACACACACACACACACACAAATACGCGACAAATACGACACTCACACCTTGATCATTGTCGGTTGGTTTTGCGAAATAAAAATGTAAATCCGTTATGGGCTGTCAGTAACATTACATTATCTGTTTATGGGTCAATCTCCAGAATCAGCGCACCTGGTTGATTGCTTTGGCGCCCCTTAAATATCGATATTATTGCTTTTCTGCCCCTTTAGGGGCCAATATGAAAATATGCTTATTTAGACACCAGATCAACCAGGTGCGCTGATTCTGGAGATTGAACCATAACGAAAAAGTATAAGCTCAGTGGTATTGCCATATAGAAGTGGTGTAGGTGCAGTATGAAGGAAGTTTGATATTTCAAATTCAGAACTCCAGTCTGAGAAATTCAGTATCAAAATTAACTATTAGCAAGCTATTAGCTCCTCTGATACTTGCAATACCAGGTACCAGGGTAGCATAATATAGGAGGAATTTCAACTTTTGATATCGACCCGCACGAATATAGAACAAAGTTGCGCACAGCAAACGCCTGTATTGGATAGTATTTTTGGAACTTCACTTGTACCTAGTATTCTGTGCTTGTACCCAATAATGATATAGACTGAGGTGGATGCGTTGTACACCACTCTTCGTGGCGATCAAAAGTCAAGCTAATTAGCTTGAGTTTATTACTAACCGAGCAACCACGTTCTCCACCTAGTTGGACGGTTAGTTATTATTATTTCTTAACCGACAACCTATCAAGTTTGTTCGCTGGTAATCTCCACTTTGTCTTGCTCCGATGTTACACGCATTTTTTTATACACAGCACGCACATAATTTATCTCTTTCTGACAATGGGGTTTTTTATACATCTCTGTTATTTTTTTGATATTAAACAAAGCTGCTTACACCTAAGTAGCTATAACAAAATTTCGCCGCGTTTTAGAGCTTTTTCTAATGAGTATAACATCTCTATTGGTAAAATCTCATTGCTTGTATCTTTGTAACCTGCTTTTTATGTCCTGGAATTTTGCAATCAGTAAATATTTTACCCACTTCCACTGAAGCTATAGGGCTGACATTTAGCACACTTATAGATTCTCGGAGACTATGTAATACTGTGTTATCAGCGAGCTGATCTGATGATGGAATCAGGAGCTATTCAATAGAACTCAGCAAATAGGCCGATTGAGTTGAAACTCGGCATATCTGTCAAGTTCCGACTACAATGTAATTATATGGTGACAGCAAGTTTGATGATGGAGTCGGGAGCTGTTCAATAGAACTCCTCAATAAATAGGCCGATTGAGTTGAAACTCGGAATTCAGCAAGCGAGAGGAAAAATGTTACACATTACAAAAACAGGTAAACGGTAAGAAATTTACACACAAGCAAGATAACACAAGTCAAAGACTATTATGTTTTTAACCATCTCTAGACGAAAATACCAGGATAGCATAATGTAAAGACAGTGTGTATTTAGCTATCTAGATATTTAGCTATAACCAACCGAATAACCCAACTGAACAGCGAATGTAGTGAATTAATATTGAGCATATGCAGATTGTGCAGTGTTTGCCCTACTATTAATGAAATATAGGTACTTGTTTGTGTTCGATTCGATAGCTTAATCAAAATGTGTAAGAATTAGTGAATCGATACCTACCATTTGGGTTTATCAACATTGGCCGTCAAGTTTCTGACATTATTATTCTGTACGTCTCGGGAATATTGGGTCCCTTCGATAGGCATGCATGGGGCCGAGGACCGAAGCCAATATACAGAGGCTCTTTTTGACCGAGTGAGCAAAGCGTCTCTGTTTCGAAATTGGCAAAAAAATTATTTTGTCCGCCTGTCTGTCTGTCTGTTATCCTCTTCAGGTCGCATTTCTTAACCGATCTTCGTTAAATTTTGTAAGCAGGTTCGATAATTTTATAGAATTTTTTGTCGTCGAGAATTTTTACTAGTGCTAGTGTTTACTAGGGCTAGTGCCTCACTTTTCGATCTGAACTTTGGTGGTGGGTTCAAATCTTGGCAGTGCATCTATAGACACTTCCAGAACCCAGTTAGTATGCTAGTTAGTATACCACGTGACTGTTCGCAAACCCATCTCTGGTTAGACTACTAAATTATTTCACGATAGCATTATAAGCATGGTTAATATAATTAGGAATACATAACTACGTAGTCAAGTAATATTGTAACTACGAAATCAGATTCCAAATTAATTCACTTCATAATCAGTACGCTGAATGTAAATATTTGACGTTATCATCACTTCTATCCAAAATTTCATGCAAACCGCTGCTATCTTCAAAAGAGCCATTGAAAACCAAATATTTGCCTTAGAGTACACCGCAGGGAACATAAAAGCGAACAGGCTTACTCCGAACTAAAGTGCTGCCAACATTATAATTATAAAGACTCAAGTCATTTTTTTAAAACTATTCTTTTTTTTATATAGAAAATAAAGCGGCAGGGAGTTCCATTCATGGGCAGTACGTATGATGAATGTGGAGCCAAACCTTTGTGTACGGATTTTTGGTATGTCCACGAGGAATGCGTGGTAGTGTGCCGTTCTTCTACTTGTCCTGTAGTAGAAGGATTCTTGTTTTTATCTAAGTGAATCATCATCATTTCCTTACCCTATTTCCCACTAGGTGGGGTCGGCACAACATTCTCCTCTTCCACTCCCTCCTTTCACTTGTCATCTCAGTAGTCACTCTTTTCACACGCGTGTTTTCTCTCACACAATCCTAGATGGATTGTGTGAGGAGTTTTTTGGCCGTCCTCTACATATCCAACACTTTCCTTGTAATATGACTATCTTCTCTCCGTATAACATGCCCATACCACACTAACCTATTACTCCTCATTTTTTCTGTCACTTGTGCTACTTTCAAACTTCCTCTGATGTACGCATTCCTAATCTTATCTTATCCAAGTGAAGTATTCTAATATTAAAGCGGAAGACTTTTTAGTCAGGAATTACTTCTTCGGTTTTGCAAAATAGAGTCTGGCATTTGATAACTTAATTTATATGGAGGATATAGGCTATTAAAGCCTGTGGTCCTGAACCTTTAATCGGTAACTTCAGTTTGTAAGCATACTTCAAAAATGGAAATTTATCTGTCTCTTTCGTGTACAAATACTCACAATAATTACCTACTTTACTTTGATATATTATGCGCTAATTTATAAAAATAATATTTACTGTATAAATACTTCTGTCAGTAAATGTACAAAATCTATCAATAGAGCAATTTACCACACACCAAATCGTGTTCAATAGAAGCTCCGTTCCAGAGGTAATCGTCAGAAAATGCCATAATTCTCAGTAAATCTCCAGCCAGTAAACATCGCAGTGAGCCCGTCTGTTATCGACCGATCTAATCCGTGTGAAGATTGCATCGTGTAAGGTGAAGTGAGTTGAGCCTTTCTGAATGGATTCGGAAAACGGTTTTAAAATTAAGATATCACTCTCTGTTACTAGGAGAGTGATAGTATAATGTGGATACAGAAGTAGGCCGAAAAATGGGCTTACTCCGTACCTCCGTACCCATATTATAAACTAGCTGCTGCCCTCGGCTTCGCTCGCGTGGTACCTGGATAAAAAGTAGCCTATGTTACTCTTCAGCCATCCAACTATCTTCACTCAAAAAATCACGTCAATCCGTCGCTCTGTTTTGACGTGAAAGCAGGACAAATAAACAAACAAATAAACACACTTTCACATTTATAATATGGGTACGGAGGTACGGATGTCAAAGGGTGTTTATTTGTTTGTCTATTTGTCCTGCTTTCACGTCAAAACAGAGCGACAGATTGACGTGATTTTTTGTGTGGAGATAGTTGGAGGGCTGGAGTGTAACATAGGCTACTTTTTATCCACGTAGCACGCGAGCAAAGCCGCAGGCAGCAGCTAGTACGATATAAATCCACTCAGATCTTCATCCTTTGATGGATTAAGATATCAAAGGACTTGCGTGGTAGTTTTGAAGGGAAATGAAAGAAAAAACTTAGACCTTTACATTTTTACTAGATGATTTATACAGTCTCAAGAGGAAATCTTTGCCTACACTTAACGGAACACTGTAATGCCTGAGACAATGTTGAGATGGAGTAAGCTTGCCCGCACCTAATCCACCAGCCATATCCACAGGAAAGACATGGTCAATACGTGTGGGGCTGACTAAGTCGCGGGTTTCCTCACGAAGTTTCGAAACGAAACGAAGATTTTTCGAAACGAAAAATCCATTGAGGCACGGCCAGGATTCGAACTCACGACCGAGTTGAAAGAAAACATGTTATCATTTTTAGGGGTACCAAATGTAAACCTCCACAGCACATCGAAATCGTTAGAGCCGTTTCCGAGAACTTGAATACAAATATACAAAACATAATATATAGGTACTAGCTGCTGCCCGCGGCTTCGATCGCGTGGTACCCGGATAAAAAGTAGCCTATGTTACTCTCCAGCCATCCAACTATCTCCACACAAAAAATCTCGTCAATCCGTCGCTCTGTTTTGACGTGAAAGCAGGACAAATAAACAAACAAATAAACACACTTTCACATTTATAATATGGGTACGTATATATAAATATTGCTCGATTAATTCTATAGGATAGGATTAATAACTTTGTCTTGCCTCTGTGCTTGTTTCACAAAATCAATTCATTAAACAGTAATTGTTTACGATTGTATAGCAAGGCTATAAATCTGTGGATGTTTAGAATTGAACAATGGTATTAGATTTATGACCGGGGCTCTTGCAAGATACTCTGTTGTCTATTACTAGGCCTAAATAATATATTACGGATATTGTATCACTTTCTAGTTGCTAAATTTATAGCAAAATTATTATTTGTACAATTATTTTTAATTTATACAGCGCGATAGCTTATCAGTGGTTGTGGGTGAAATATTGATTGCAAAATTCCAGGAGATAAAAGTGAAGTTAAATAGAAACTTTTTAAAAATATGTACAAAATCTAGTAGTCTAGTAAACATATTTTTTTTTAAATTCAATTTAGCAAAAAATACACACACATACAAAAACACTACCTACTTAATAGTTATATGTACAGTCAGCGTCATCAATCGGTATCCCCCTATTGATTTGAACAAAGACTCTTTTCACTTAAACCTTGGATTTCAGTCGGGTATTATATCAGCTATTTTTGTTTAGGAACTCGAGCGAAATTAGATATCCATAAGTAAGCAAGGATGTAAAAGTTTTTACAAAAGTTGATATCAACGGCTTGCAAACCGACCTCTTACTAAGGGGATACCAATTAATGACGCTTTCTGTACTATCTTTGAGTAAATTCAAATTTAAATAAGCGTTCTTAAAATAAAAAAATATTTTAAAAAAACAAAAACCCGACTGCGTCAAAACTAAAAAGAAAAAAACAAGCCTGCAAAGAATTACTCACAGTCGGGACCCATAACATTGGGAAGATTTGATTGGTAATAAAATGAATGGGTACCGACTGTGAGTAATTCTTTGCAGGCTTGTTTTTTTCTTTTTAGTTTTGACGCAGTCGGGTTTTTGTTTTTTTAAAATATTTTTTTATTTAACACTTTTTAGTTATGATAAAGTTGATTTTAAAATACCTATTCAACGATACCCCACTTGATATAGAGTGACGATTTTGATTCTTTTAATTTTGACAATATGGCGTCTGGTTGTAGCCCAGGTGAATTTTGATTACTGTCATATCTTTAGTGACACTCCCAAGGTTGAGACAAATCGATTGACGTAAGAATCATCAAAATCGGTCCACGCGTTTGGCCTCTAGAGTGCCACATAGAAATATCCATAGCGAGAATAATTATTAATCAACTTTAAACCGTTATTTTTCCTAAACTATTACTTAAAATGAAAAATGGTAAAAGAAACATAAAGTTGATTTTGAAATACCTATTCAACGATACCCCACTTGACATGGTGTGACGATTTTGATTTTTTTAATTTTGACATTAAGGCGTCTGGTGGTGGCACTGGTGAATTTTGATTACTGTCATGCCTTATTAACACTCCCAAGGTTCAGACGAATCGATTGACGTAAGAATCATCAAAATCGGTCCACGCGTTTGGCCTCTAGAGTGCCACATAGAAACATCCAAACATACATACATAGACTGATAAACACATTACCCTTCCTTTGCTTTGCACAGTCGGGTAAAAACAACCTAAAAAGGATCCAATAGGATTTGAACTCACAATCCTGGCCTCACCATGACCGTGGTCTTGCCAATTGAGTTACCTACCAGACAATCGACAACGCGGACTAAATTATTCATGGAGAACATTGTCTCAGGTTTCGTATTATTAAAATAGTCACTAACATTGGGCTAATAAGATCGAAAATGTTCTACATAGCTAAATAGTTTAAAAGTTATTAGACTTTAGAAATTATTCATTTGTTTATCAATGTAGTATGTTCTTATAGTTGAAAATGAATCTCACATTTTAGATCGAATACGAAGCGCAAATAAGATTTCACATGAGATAAGAGGATTGCCTAGAATAATCAAATGCTCCGACGATTCTGAATATCCAGCGAGCATAGGGAGAGAAATTAATTTCTCCAAAATATGGTACAGTGCTGCACAACCGTTGTTTGTGCCTCGAGCACCAGTATGCACGAGTTTACTATTCTATCCATGACTATAGTAAAGTATCTCAATTGTATGGAATTCAGTGCAGCGCCTCTAGCGGTAACTTGACTAAACTAAGCTCAGTCCATACAATTGTCCATACTTTACTATAGTCAAGGATAGAATAGTAAACTCGTGCTCGAGGTACTGAAAACCGAATTGTTACTGTCAAAATTCAATTTAATCTGAAATCTGCATTGTGGTTGTAACTGAAGCACAACAAATAGAAAATGCGGTTTTGAGAAACTCGCACCGGAACATAGGAATTTAATTGTGAAAACCGGTTTTTATTATTTTACAATTTTAAAAGGAGAAAATTAAAAAAATATATATTTTGGTGCTGGTGAATTCAGAGATTATTTCTTTTTGTTTTAATAGAACTGGTAGTTTAACATGCTTCCAAAGATTTATCTGGCTTTGAAAGTAAAACTAAAACTTTCAGTCACCATAATTAAAGTTTTGAAAGCTTTAGGTTGTTCAACACTGTATAATTTTCGTGAATTATATTTCCTCAGTACACTTCGTGGGTCGCGTGTAAATTGGTTTTCTGATATTTCATACGTCTCTAAATGCTCACGGGCTCTTAACAAAAGTAATAAGATATTAATCAAGTCCAAATAAGAATTAAATAAGGCAGAGCATAACCGAAAACGAATGTAACCGATTTATGGGTTTAAAATTAAGAACTGAAAAAATACAATACCGGTGATTTTAGTCTTCAAATAATAAAACCGGTTTTAATGCTACGTGAAGAAAAAGCTAATTATTATTGAGATGAACGATACGTACCTTAAAGTAATGATCCTAAATGCTCTGAATTATCATAAAAACAATCAAATATTAATTGGCTAAGAAAATACAATAAAACGCCTGAATAAGCTAAGCTTCCGTGTCCAAAATGCTTGACTAATTTCAATGAGGTTTCAGCTCCGTCGGTTTTCCTGTCCCGTGCGCTTAGATGGATTAGGACCATGATGGGTTGTTTATTATAATGGTATTGTAGGATATCCCAAATGTAGTTCATTTTGGTTTCTGATAATCAAATAGAAAATACTATTAATTAATAAATAATAATAATAAATATTGCTGGACCTTATAGAAATTTTTTATATGAATCATACTAGCATTTTCAATTTGAAATGGATTGTATGGTAGTGTTTTTAACTACAATTATTATTATTTAATAATGTGAATTAGTCGAAAGAAATGCTAAGCGACCATTTTAGTCCTTCTAAACTTAATCTGTTTAAAGTCGACTTTTTATTGATATAGAATTTCTGTTTAAGTTTTAAGATATCCATATGTTTTCTGTATCTTATTTTATATACTTTCTTTGTTTCTGTTAAAACCATGTCTCTAAACGTTATATTAATATTTTCATTTTACTTGTTTCAGGTATGCAATCCCGAAAAATTCGATACCTTGTTCTGCGATAGTGGGTTCGCATAATTATCTAACTTAAATTATAACTTATCATTTTCTAAACGATTTTTGTGACATCAACTTAGTTCGTTCTTATTAATTTAATTAATGGTCCGCGGCTATCTCTTGTTTCTGACATAACTAATTAAGTATCGAAGGGAAAATATTCGAATTGCTAAGTATATTTTAATTTTAATTGGGAAAGAAATTACAAGCTTATCCGAGAGATAATTAAAACATGCCCAGTAGCCTTTAATTGTTTAATCAGATTAATATTTTGATTACTTGCTCAGTTCACTTTTTGTAGTTTGTTGCACACTCACAGATTTCGTCGAAGTTGATATTTGGCCATCTTGAAATAAATATATTGCTATATTGCTGGACATTTCACACAGCATCATGTAGCCCCAAGCTAAGCAGAGCTTGTGTTATGGGAACCACATGACTGATATACTACTTATATACATTTTTTTTTTGTAAATACATACATAATATACATAGAAAACACCCAGACCCGAGACAAATATTTGCAGATCATACAAACATTTGTCCCGCGGCGGGGATCGAACCCGCAACCTCCTGCGTCACAGGCGGGCCTTCGCCCACTGCGCCACAGAGGTCGTCAAATAATACTTCATTGATGACAATGGTTAATATAGATTACGATTTGTCATTTAAAATCTAGTAATTACTTCTTTTAGTACTTATGAAAGCGGTTAGATCCCATTTTATGGTATTGAAAAATTTATGGATACCTAATAAAAATAAAAACTACAAACTGTTTCATATTTTTTGGTCATACCATTTTAGACCAATAACTAGATGTATTATATTTGTATCTATTTGTTTATTAACCTCTCGTGTCCCACTGCTGGGTAAAGGTCTTCCCCCTTGATTTCCAAGACTTGCGCTCCAATGCTTGGATCCAATGTATCTAATTGTATCTGATGTAAATAAATTAATATTCTATTATTATAAACTACTAGTTCGCTCCGAACTGAGATCTCGCACGCCGTTGCTTTGATAGCCTAGATTTGGACATAATATAGTTCTTATAATTTAAATGAACATGTTCATTAAAGCCCACACATTTATATTTAAACTTTGATTCAAAGCTATGGTCTTCTAATTGCAAGTTGCGATACCACCTTATTCAATTTAAGCAGCTTCTAGTTATTAATGACAAAAAACTTTAGTAAGTCTAATTAATTAACATTAACGAGTTTGAATTATGTTTTTACATATTTGGATTAAAAATAAACGATGAATCAAGATACTTGAAAGTTGCTCAAGGAACGTGAAACTGTCGGAGTCAGAGTCGCTGTACTTTTATACTTTCAGGTGAAAAACCGGTAATATTTTCAGATGAGAACCGGTTATTTTTTTGCTGAACCTAAAGTTGCCCCCGTAACTACGCTGTAAGTAATTTTCGGCACACGAGGTGCGGATGATCGATGGCGTAGCACTACGCGCGGGGAATTCGTTATGAGAGAATGCGTAGTTCGTAGTTCGTGTAAACTGTCACTGCTGGCTTATTAGAATTTCGGGGTTAGATTGATTCAGATAAGACGAATTGTTAAGCATATAAACATATTTTACTTTAACATAATCAATTTTCTTTTCATCATAAATATTACATTTTAATTTTATATAAGAACTTTTTTACCTAAGAAGAATTATGGATACTTAGTATATTTTTTACTTTTGCTGTCATAATTAAATTGAAGTAACCTAAATAAATCATTACTGGAAGAGAAACAATGCAGCAAAATTATAATGAGGCGGGTAGAGCAGGTATTATAAAAGTTCTGCAAACTTAGTTACCAACTCCGATTTATGACGCTAGTTGCATAGAAAGTAACTCTTTTGCATAATATTCTTGTTAAAAGTCTATGCCTTGGTCCCAACCTATAAAACACATCACGCAAGCAACGCTTACACCTCAAATGTCATGTTAAATATTGAATTTGGAGTGATACTATCGAAAAATGTTTACGAAGAAAAGGTTTTTCATGTTAAATTTTTGTACACCCACCAGTTCTTTACACAAATTTCAACCTGTGCTTTTGGAAAAGGAAAATTGTACTGAATGCAGCAAACGTTTTTCTTGACCTGCAAGCTCAGGTACAGCCCTGTTTCAGTTCCAACAAAGTTTACGACTGAATATAAACCACGAGAGAGCGTAATAATTTCAATTCACCGCAAAAAAGCTTCTAAAACTCTGTAAACATACACGCCTACTCTGCAGTGCTAGATAAATTAAAAAGAAAAAACCGGTAAAAATTCGGTAGCGTTTTATAAACGGAACTCGGTTTATTCACGTCCACTGCGACCCGCGAGATCGTAAATTACAGACCGCTGCTCAGTTTTGGCCACCATTTTTTGTTTATATTTTGCCCTGGACAGGGGTCTGTTTAGATAAGTTCGATTTTATGAAATTGAGATAACTTTATTGGCGGATCTAAGGGTCGTATTTTATAAAGCTACTTGGGGCGAATGTTTTCCTATTGGTTTTGTCATCCGCAACTCAGTCAGTAAGTAACTCAGTTGCGGAAATTGTTCATAGTCTGATTCCGATTTTGTTGGGTACTTTGTTTTGGTTTAGTTTTGATCTGACTTACTACATAACACTATTTAAATTATTTTAAAAACTATACTGGGCTTTGATATTTAGAAATTATATAAAAAAAAAACAGGTTGTCTGGAAAGTCGGTTTACGGACGGTAATTTTACGTGTTAACGTCATAAGAAAACATTGATTAAAAATTGCATACTTTTATGAATTGAAATATTGTTATCAACGGGATAATTACCATGATTATTGAGTTTTGTTGATAACAATATTTATGTTCGTAACCATGATAGTTTCAAAACTTTTATGAATTGCCGAACGTTTCGGCCAATCGTGCCTCTCTATCGCTTGTCCCGCGCTCTCGCTTGCACGCTTAGCTCAGGCGGAACGTGACATTTTTTCATGCGTGCAGCCGTCGTTCATCGATTTATAAGACGTTAACACTTCAAAAATGTATTTTTCTTACCTAATGCTGCTTACACACGAATCTTCACAAAAATCTTCCTTTTTATTTATGTTGGTATGGAGGCCGTAGGTAACGTCAATTTTCTTTGACTTAAGGTCGAAATTTCCATCGCATTCTAAGAATACAAAACCTTGAGCTTTGTAGTATACCCGTTCTCATTATTTTCACCATTTCGCAATTACATGAAAGGCCAGTTCCAAAAAGCAAAACAAACAATGACTCATTTGTACGAGCATTCGTCGAATTAATCGAACTAATTTTGAGCTCGCGTGATTTTGACCGTAAGTATTCAAACCCATGAGAGTGGAATTGTATTGAATTGGTTACATACATACCGCATTCTTACAAAACCTCGAATCTACCTGTCTTTGCCCCGCATTACGTGGAAAATGAAATGAAATATCAGTCACTTGTATCCTCAATGCAAGGCAGACATTCTCGCAAATCTTTTTAGGCATATAGGATCCTTTAAAGATGTTTAAGGGGTAAGCCAGAAGTATGTCCAAATACATATTTGGTACAGTAAAACCAGAAAAATAATACGTTTCGGAAAAAATCGCATAAAATTACAAAAACGATTGGCGAAAAGTCATTTGGAAATGAAAATTACTCAAAATTTCAACTTTATCGCAAACAAATAAATATCAATGTCATTTTTAAGAAAATCAAATTAGTTGCAAGCCGTGCGAGCACGACGTGCATTTCTGTCGCATTCTGTTTTGTGGAATCATACACTGGTGTCGGACATTTTCAGAAAACACAAATTTAGTCGATGTCCATTATTATACTGAAATCTATATGGACACGGGATTTTATCGCTATTTTATTGTCCATTATATAGCTGGAAGTACTGTACACATACAATATACCCTTATAAGTTGATATGTTTTGAAAATGTCTAAATCATGTTGAAAATAAAGAGCATAAAATACTTACAAAATGTTTTACAAAATAAATACCTGTATGTCTCACGCCATTCACCCCACACGCCCTTTTATAGGCCATGGTAGTGGAATTTCTTACAAAGGTCATCGTTACACGAACTTCAGTTGTTTATCGACGTTATTTTCAACGACATCTGTGGCCCAGTGGCCCCCCTGTGACGCAGGAGGTTGCGGGTTTGATTCCCGCCTCGGGACAAATGTTTGTATGATCTGAAAATATTTGGTTCGGGCATGGGTGTTATCTATGTAGGTATTTACACAAAAAAGTAGGTATATGTATAAGTAAGTAGTTTGACAGTCTTGTGGTTCCCATAACACAAGTTCTGCTTTCTCTGGGGCTACGTGATGCTGTGTGAAATGTCCAGCAATATTTATTTATTTATTTATGTTCTTTGAGGAAGTTCATTTAAACATGAACTTTAGAGGCACGTGGTAAAGTTTATAATCAAAAAACAAAGAACTTTATTTGTTGACTAGTATAAATACAAGTTATAAGGTTATTTAGGTATATGAGTTAACAATAAGGCCTCTACTCAGCATTAAGCTACAATCATGTGGTTAAAAGAATAAAAAAGCAATAAATTTCAAATAAATAGAACAAAAACATTTTCGTGTGTCACTAAAATTGCAAAACAGCTAAGGATAGCTGTTTTGCAGCTACCCTATCTATAATTATTTGTTTACTAAAACGAATTTTCTCTTATAAGAAAATATTTATCTATTATCCAGTTGTACTATCTATGAATTGTTTAATGAAACAGATGGCTATAAACAATTATAAAATTATTCATTAATTTTTAAATGTATATTTCCATTTTGTGTAAAATGTTTCAAATGCGCGTTTCACGATTCGCTCAAATATGTCAAAGCGGTCTGTTTTGTCGCAAATCGATTAAGCTCATCAGATAATATTCTATGGTCCAAGTTTAAACAGCAACTTGATAAATAATTTAGTATTTTTTGTATAAATAATCGAAATAATGGCAATCTGAACGTTTGACACAACAAATTAATTTTCTGAAAATTTCCTGCTTTATAATTTATTTTTTTCAATACTTATAAGAAAAAATCGAAAAATAAGAAAAAGTGTGAATGATGAACCTACTACCTGTGTTGTAAATCTGAAGATATTTAAATAATAATATTTTTATTTACTTAATCCACATGTTTGTTAGTAAAGACTTACTAACTGTGTACCAAACCTTAGCTATGTACAGAAAGTGTCATTAATTGGTATCCCCCTAGTAAGAGGTCGGTTTGCAAGCCGTTGATCTCAACTTTTGTAAAAACTTTTACATCCTTGCTTACTTATGGATATCTTATTTCGCTCGAGTTCCTAAACAAAAATAGCTGATATCCGACTGAAATCCAAGGTTGAAATGAAAAGAGTCTTTGTTCAAATCAATAGGGGGATACCGATTGATGACGCTGACTGTACCAAATCCAAATCATCAGAGGACAGAGCCGATTTGGATATCCGTACCCCTATTATAAATGTGAAAGTGTGTTTTTGTTTGGTTTGTGGCTTTGTTGAGGAATGACGGCAAAACGGAGCGACCGATTGACGCGATTTTTTGTGTGAAGATAGTTGCAGGGCTGGAGAGTAACATAGGCTACTTTTTATCCGGGTACCACGCGAGCGAAGCCGCGGGCAGCAGCTAGTTTATTATAACTTTGGATAGACGTAGATAGTAACCTGGACTGCAAATAGGCTATTTAAAATGTTATTACTACGCTTTTTAAACGTTATTACGAACATTTACGAACAGCTTCTATTTTACACCAAACACAAATCAACAGCTAATCAAACGAAATGTTTATAATCCACTTTAACACGACGCGCAATGCGCATATTACTGGCGTTTTGACTGAGTGTTGATTTCTATGTAAATTAGTTTAGGTAATTTTTTACTCAGCTCGATCCAATTCAAAATTCAAAACCTCAATTCTACTACGATACGACTGTTTCACTCGCCAGTTGATCAGCAATGACCAATTGAATGAATGCTGGTGTTTTCTATGACACTTTTCTTTCATTTTATGTTTAGATGTGTTTTGAGTGAAATATGCAAAATGAACGACGGAAATAAACGAAAAATGAATCGTCTGATTCCACCTTAACAAAAAAAGGATATCATTATTTTAAATGGTGTTTCAATTTTGACAGAAATTGATAGTTTATAAGTAGGTAGAGCGGTAAGTCTTGATTATGTTTCGTTTCGTGCATTCACTTTACTAGGAACTATGTACGCAAAACCCTGACTTTACACACATTCCTATCATGATAAACGCGTTTTTGAACTAACCGCATACCAAGTTTTCGAGCGACAAACATTGGAAGTTCGCGAAGTACTATAAACTTCGCGTTGCGAAGTGGCACTTGTTCTGTAAGAATTGAAAAACTGTATTTATCAGACGTATATTTTGATAGGTTTTGATTGACATTGCTGATGATTATGTTCATCATCATCATCATCTCAGTCGTTGGCCGTCCACAATTGGACATAGGCTTCTCCCAAAAATTGCCATGTGTTACAGCTGGAAGCGGCCTGCAGCCACCGCTGACCTGCAGTTTTTACAAGGTCTTTTGTCCATCTTGTCCTCTTGCCGGTCCGTGGCCTCCACGCGAGAACTTTTCGGCCCCATCGGCCATCTGTTCTGCGTGCTTTATGGCCTGTCCAGTGTCCATTGCCATTTCAACGTGTTAATCCGTTTGTCACAAGTTTGAACATGGAATGAAAGAAAAATGAATCAATCACTCTAGTGCACATTCATCCGAGTGAACAGTCTGATATCACCTTTAACTTCAACGATCTATCAAGAACATCTTCGCAAGCTACGCCACGAGCGCTTCGTCTAATAATGAATAACCAGTTTTCCATTTAGTTATGACGGTTTCCGCACTTTAGGTAAAGGCTACATTAACCGTAATTTAGGCTCAGTCAGAACAATACAGAATAAGTAGCATCTCCGGATCATGTGGATAATCCGAACCATTACACCGGATTCCTTACTAACAGCGTAAGGAATTAATTTTCTAGGTGAAGGGTTTGTAATGAACCTATGTACTTTAATCATAAAGCAAGAGAATGTGTTGGTTGATGTTATTCTGACATTTGATGTCTCTTTATCTGTGGTAGCGAAACATAGGCTGTAAACCCATAGGAACGTGCGTATCAACCTAGTCGCCGAAATTACTAGTAAGTATAATTTTTTTTTTAACTGACTTATAAAAATAAATAATAGGTACTTATTGACTTAAGCATTACCATACCATAGTTAGGTATACAAAGCAGTAACATACATGGTTTGAACATAAAACTATTTTGATTAACTTCGAGACCCAAACTAGGTGTATTATGCCTGTGTCTTGGGGCTCTGGAGTTCGGGATTTCAAAAGCACAATGCGTTTATTTTTATTGTTATAAGCTGAGCAATTTTCTGCAATCTCGAGGTGCATTTCTGTTCATAACTCCGAAGATCCTTGACAGATCCTCACCAAAATTTTATGGCACCAATCGAATACCCTTTCAATCAAAAAAGAATTTTCCAAATTGGTCCAGGCGTCTTTGAGTAATCGAAATGAAATGAAATGAAATGAAAAAAGCTTTATTGCAACACAAATACATTTAGGTACTTATATATCTAAGGTTGCAAATGGCGGTCTTATCGCAAAAGGCGATTTCTTCTAGACATCGGTGAACATACAGAAAAATAAGCACTAAAAGAAATCCGACGAATTGAGAACCTCCTCCTTTGAAGTCGGTTAAAAAGGAATCGCCATTTCCTCTCTTTAACATTAAAATCTAGGTCAATGTCCTATTCAAATTCGAAGGATGTCCACCAAAATCTGTTCCCATTTATGCCGTCTATGCCTCTATAACAATTATCCAACCACAAAACTATAATGGGTAATAGTAAGTCCATGATCTTTGGCTTTCGTGCAAGATTCCACCTTTGACTGTAAAATGTGCTTTATGGTTTAAGACATTTGATTCAATATAGCTTGATACAAAATCACGTGTCTTAAAGGACCAACTCCTAAGTTTTACTACCAGGATTACAGTCACCTATTATTTTTGGAACTGTACAGAACGATCTATTTTTAAAAGCGATTATAAATACTTACTAGAACTACAGGTATCCATGATCATTTTGTGACTAAAAAAGAGAGCCGTGTTGGCTGAGGAGAGGCTGAGGACCTCGACTTTCCATCCGAAGGTAGTGGGCTCAAATCCTGGCCGTGCCGTGCATCAATGGATTTTTCGTTTCGAAAAATGTATAAGCGTATTAACAAGAGCTTCTAAACTGTGAAGGAAAACATCGTGAGGAAATCTGCGGCTTAGTCAGCCCCATACGTAATGAACAGTCTTCCCTGTGGATATGGCCGGTTAAGCTGAGAGGATGGTTTAGGTGCTTGGCAAGCCTACTCCATGGGATCTCAACTTTGTCCCAGGCACTACAGTGTCCCGATAAGTGCAGGCAAAGATTGCCTCCTAACACTGTAGAAATCTTGTAAAGGCCCAAGTAGGTATTTTTTTATAAATTTTAAAATATGTTGGTAATAGCTTCAGTCACCTACCAAGCAATCTTCTCAAAGTGACACAACTATAGAAATGTTATTATTTATTCCGTGGCTGACCCGTTTAGCGGTCCCATACAGAATCCTCGAATATTGTAAGGTCTGGTATTTCCTGCGATGTTTATGTCATTGTGCGGCGGTACGCAGTGTAAATAGCAGGCTTACAACTATTCAGGGATTTGAGTTTTGATCCAGTTTAACATTTAACTGAAACTATCCTAATATGAGATAATTTAATTAAAAGTTGTTTACAACACAAACCAAAAACTAACCGTGTTTTTCATTAATGAACTTAAGGGCTTTCTAGAGCTCAGATGGGTTCTAAATCTGAAAAAAAAACAAGAAAAACCCATTCTCTTTAGAGACACTTATATGAACCTAAGAATTAATAAACAAGCACTTCGCGGCGTTGTCGTAGTAATGGTATATGGTGATGATGATGATAAAAAGTAGCTTTTAACCTTCCTCAATAGTTTAGCTATCAAATTCAAAATAAAAAATCCGATTAGTAGTTCCTGCGATTGTTCCTCCGTTTTATTGTTGTTGTAGATATTGGGGCTAGTAGATACCTACCTGTATAAAAAATATTCATGACAGATTCAAAAACTAAGAAAATACATTATACATGTTCCGACATTTATTTGAATACATTATATCCCTATTGGTTTAAATATAACATCCCAAATAAAAAATGACTTTAAACAGACTAGTGTTTGAAAAATATTAATTTCATCTACTTTAACAAAACATCTAATAATGGAGCAACATAAGAATAAGCACTTAAAAGTTGTTGGTAGCAGTTAAACCGCTTGAAACTTAGACCAAACTTTTAAAAGCATATTTGTCGGTAAAGTTTCGTATAATATGCACGAAGACGGTCTTAGTGGTATGTTGTTCACCTAAATAGATTGTGAATTTAGTGTACAAAGTGCTTGCACGAGGATAATTATAATTTGTATTAAAAATACATTATACTAGATAGAGGATAATAACTTGTACTACATTTATGCGCGTAGTTCTAAGACCAAAATAGGTTACATAAGGACGCAATATAGCATAGTTTCTCAACCTTATTTTGTCCACCGCCCACTTTGTGAATATATTTTATTTCTTCCTCCCCATATCTTAATGCGCCATTTCAATGCCCCCTAATTTTCTCTAGGTCTTCTACTGCCCCCCTGAAAGCCTCAAACGCGGGGGTGTTATCGCCCACGTTAAGAACCTATGCACTATAGTCATTGTTATAAAAACTGCATCAAGAAACTTTTGAAACTATCATGGTTGCAAACATTGTAAACACTAATAACGGGATATTTACCATGATTTTTGGATTTTAGAGTTTCCCGATATTTCGGCACAGTTGCATGCGCCATGATCACGGTAAACTGAAGTTTTTGCGAGTTTGTGGGTAATCACTGGCAGACGAAACGGTCTACCCTCTTTGGTCTCAAAAATCATGGTAACTAGTAGTTCGCCCCGAACTGAGATCTCGCGCACCGTAGATGGCTTACATTTGGACTTTCTTCTGACTACCCCTATAATTTCAAGTGCTACTACTGCCGAGTATGCCTATTGCGCTAGCTCTTCATGGTAAAAAATACTAGCATGCATGCAATACAATAATGTCGTGTCTAATTTTTCATTTACTTATTTCATATTTATAAATTCTCGTCGTATTTCTAAAGTATACGTCCTAGAATGAAAATAATAACTATTTTGGAATGTACAAATTAAGACCTTTCATTTGACACCCCACTCAATATATTTGTTTATTTAACTTTTTTTACCCCAATTATTTTCATTCTTTATCAAAAATTTTTTTATCATGAAAATAAATCAAGTAGCATCTAAAATCATTGCAAACCAAACCGCAACGATGCCACTCTCTTTTTAAGACCGACCAGTCAATGAGCTACGAAGACATCGAAACTCTATGAAACGGGAGCTCTTGCAGCTCTGGTTTCGTAGTTTTTGTTCTTTGGTCGTATTTCAAAAACTATACATCCTAGATTAAAAATAAAAACCATTTTGGAATGTACAAAATAAGCCCTTTCGTATGACACCCCACTCAATATATTTGGGTAACTTTGAAAAAAATTTACCCCCTTGGGAACCCCATATCTTTACAACCCCTTCATCGATTACGCTCATACGCTCCACAGCAAATTTCCATAGCACTACCTATTGACCTATCAAGTTTCATACAGATTGGATTAGCGGTTCGATAGTTATGCGAGAACATAAAAATGAAACATACAAACATACAAACATACAAACATACAAACATACAAACATACAAACATACAAAGCAAAATCGCCTAACTTGCCACTAAGATCTTCGCTCGCTTCGCTCGCTCGATCGAATATCCCGTTATTAGTGTTTACAATGCATCAAGAAATTTTCAAAAAACTAGCCCGTTTAACACGTTCAGTGCGGTACAGGACATATATGGGTTGTACGCGACTTTCTTCTGGTGCGGAAGGTAGAATTGTAGTTTTACCGCTGGTGCGGGGGCTATTTCTATACGAAATCCTTTATGTAAAAAAGAGTCAAGTATAATTTTCTGTAGCTTATTAAAAATATAAGCAAAATTTGCCATAAAATTGTACAGGACACATATGGGTAGTACGCACTTAAAAACAATTTTCGTAATTCTGTGCGTTACCATACATATATGTCCTGTATCCGCAGACCCGGTGTCGCGCTGATTTTTACAGTAGTGCGGAGCAATCCCTATCTTATTAGCACGTCATTTGTCGATTATTACATTAACGCCAAAATTAAGCGATCTCATAAAATGTTATCGATGGTCGCAATTTAATTGAGGATTGAAAATCATCAACATCCTAACCCAGTTATTAAAAAAATCAATTTCCGCATGTATGTTCCCGCATTACTTGAGAACGGCTTGACTGATTTGACTGATTCCTTTTTTGTTTTGTTTGTAATTGTACGGACAAGGTTTTTATAAATTAAAAATTTGTAAGTATGCGGTGGAGGTCTGCGCCGAACAAAATTGTCCAAGGATGCACCAAAAATGAGTCCTGAATATACTTCCACCAGGACTATAAATCCATGCCGGGGTGTTTAACTTAGCTTGTAATATAAGTAAATGAAGTTTTGTTCATATTCAGAGAAATAAATGCTCCTTATCGATATCGATTGTTCAAAATACGGTTAGAACATCACTAAACTTGTGTAAAGGACAAACGTTTTGACCCTATTTTCAGTGCGGTACAGGACAATTGTGGTGGGTATTTAGTTTTAGGTATAGCTTCTAAAGTATTCACCAGATCCCCGTCCTGGCTTACCATATGTTAGATAAGGTTATAATCTACCCAAATAATTAAAAAAACAACATTAAATTACGAAATTCATTAAATTATAGGCATTTCAAAAAAAAAAAAAAATACAGGACATATATGTCATGTACCGCACCAGGAGTAACTCTCGTACCTACCATAAATGTCCTGTATCGCACTGTCTGAAAGTCTTGCAAATACGGTCCCGCACCGAACGTGTTAACAGCACCAAGTAACAACTAGCAACTGCGAAACTATGAAACTGCCTTGTATCTGCATCGCATAACCAGACATTTAAGTTATCGCCACTTTATACCTGTCCATCCACAGGGGGCGATAAATATACTACCCAACACCGATCTGATGTATTTACCCCGTCGAGAGTTTTAAACGAGTCGTGTGAAGCGATCCTTGATAAATTATGGTTACGTTGTTGGTTTATGCGAGAATGTTAAATAAGAAAAACAAGGGCGTACTTCATGAATGTAATTTTAAGCACGGTTGATATTCTAATCTCAGATTTTTATACCCCTAAAGGTCAAAAATACACGCGAAAGCAAAATTTGCAAAAGTTCAAGGCAATCTAAAGCGCTTGGAGAGCGAATCAAACTTTGCTTAGAGCTTTGATAACAAGCAATTAAAAAAAAGATTAACCCCTACATAATATTCTTTCGAAAGCAATCGAAATTGGAGCGGGGTACAATTTTTTCTATTGTGGTAGTGATGGTAAGAGAAATGGGGTGGGAATTGTTTATGGATTGTGTGAGAGAGGACATGCGTGTGAAAGTAGTGACTACTGAGATGACGAGTGATAGGAGGGAATGGAAGAGAACATGTGGTGACGACCCCACCTAGTGGGAGAAGGGCAAGGAGATGATGATGATTCCTTCATCAACTAGAAAGCTGATGATTTCATAAATTATAGATAAGAATTTTAGAACAATTTTAGATAGAAAACAGAGTTTCTTTTTAATTCAGTTGCGAATGTATTTCATCATCTTTAGAATTTTGGCCGTAATGATATTTAGTTACTGATTATAGTTTCCACCTAAATTAAAGATACGTACTTAATTTTATTTCCATACCCTTTTCCCTTTTTTATTCAATTTCAAAGCCTTTAGTGTTATTATACAAAAAATTATCAATTTATTTTTATTAAACAAACAAATTGATCATCAAATCTTTACGAGACGTTATTGAAAATAGATTTTAAGATTCCAATTACCTTTCTTGATCCTTTTTGAATTCAACAAGCAATAACTCAACCCCATAAAAGGCACCCCATGGCGTTATTATTACATCGATAACCATAGAGATGAATTCTTTTGTAATGGATGGCGCTAGGTCAAGTCTGATATATTTTGTATTGTTGCAGGTAACACTATCAATATCTTACGAGATATTCAAGAATTTATTAAAAATATGATCCTGTTGGTAAGTTACTAATTTTTATGCAAAAACAATTTAGTTATTACTGTCGACATGATAAAATAAAGGTCAATTGAATTAAATGGAACACTGTATTCTTAAGTAAAGTTGAAATAAGGTTGCAAATGGGTTTTTACGGAGTCATCCAAGTTGGACTTTGTCAAAGCTGACTTTGATCGTGTCAACCCGGCTTAAGATATAAGTATCTTTTTCACTTTCCAAAATTCTGATTCTCATACTTCATTATGTTTTATAATAATCAAAATAATAATACATTTCCCCATAAAACCTGCCATCTTATCCCACAGGACGTCTCCATTCCCATTACTGATATGTAATGGTAGGCACAGGCATAATAACTCACACTTAGCTTTTTATTATCACTCAAATTTCCTTACGCATACACGCGGGTATTATAATGTTATGAGAGACTCTTACATTATCTTTACGGGCTGAATGTTGGTGCAAGGAGTAGAACAAAGCGGTGCAGTTATACAGGGAATACGAAAAATGTCACATGATCAGCGGGCCTAAAAAGGTCGCTTTATTAGAATCACAATCGAATAAAAGAAATTGAACTATATGCCGTCTTGAAAATTTTTATAGACACGGGATTTTATCGCGTATTTTACCTTATTTATCCCGACGTTTCGGCTATGTTACAATAGCCGTGGTCGCGGGCAGGTGCTCGCGGTAAAATACGCGATAAAATCCCGTGTCCATAAAAAAATTCAATATAAATAGTGATCGCGAAAGTTTATAAAACACTATCATGCCATCTCTTTTGCCGTTTCTCTTTTTTTTTTTCTTTCTCTTTTCACTGAGAGTGAAAGGAGACGGCATATAGTTCAATTCCAATTATGAATCTCCTATAGTGACCTTTTTAGCTACGCTAGACTGTATCTTCAAGGTGCGGTTGACAAATTATCAGATCTTTCTTACATTCTAACATTCAAAATCCTTTGAAGAAAATAAAACCTAATTTTTGGTCTAAAACATCAAGTGCAGTCTTAATCACGATGCGGTTTTAACTCCAAGACATGGTTGATCCAAGGGATCCAGGAACAAGGTATCTCAGATTTAAAGAAGTACCTAATCCATCCGTTAGAAGTTGGTACATCTAAAAACGTGTTGAAAAGTTTTATGGACACGAGACTTTATCGCGTAATTTACCTTATTTATCCCGACGTTTCGGCTATGTTGCAATAGCCGTGGTCGCGGGCAGACTGTCCCAGTCCAGACCGACAGTCCGACCAGTCTGCCCGCGACCACGGCTATTGCAACATAGCCGAAACGTCGGGATAAATAAGGTAAATTACGCGATAAAATCCCGTGTCCATAAAACTTTTCAATATGAATAGTGATCGCGAAAGTTTAAAAAAGACTATCTAAAAACGTATTTGGTACATGCCTGCATTTTGAAGAAGTAATCGTTTTATCTTTTATACAGCATCCTTGAAATCTCGCCTTTTCCCACGCTTTGCCCCACGTCACTTCCGACCGCCATAAAAGGGGGTGAATACTGAAAAAGACATCAGACCATGATTTTGGGCTAGGTGTGAACTCAGATCACGTGATGGCGTTTTATGGCTCACATGATTCACAGCGGGGTTACGAGGCGTTAAATCAATTTTAATAGATTATTATTGTCAGTTTTTATGACCTGAAAAATGGGATTTAATGGTCAAAAGGATATGTGATTTAGTGTCTACCTTAAACCTGATGAATTATTTCCTTCTGATCTAAAAAATAAATTAGTTCCGGGCGTGTTATCTTTTCTTGCATTGTATCTTTTTGTTTCATACAAAAAATTGGCGCACTTAATTTGACCTAGCCCATTTTGTCCTCTACTAGGATAAAAAGTTTCCTTTCCATATGAGAAACAAAAACGGAAATAAGTACCCCGAATTGCTGCCGTTGGACATATTTTTAATCCTTAAGGTGGTTAAGGTGGCTTATAATTGCAAAACGTGGACGTATCTTTGACTATACATTTTGAAGAATATTAATTAAAGTAGATTTCTACCATACATTGAGAGGTATGATTCTGTTACGTTCCATTTGTATTTTTATTGTATCTTTAGTCAATGGATTTTGCTGCAGATATTTATATGCATTCCACCAAGAAACCGCACCTTAAGTCGAGGAATGCAGAAGCAAAACTAATAAAATTTACTGCACTCACAAAGATCTAACATGTCCATGTGAATGCGGCAAAATGGGTTGTTTGCTGTTTCTTTGTATGAAGATGGAGGGCAGTTAAAATGGTGTGAGAACCAGCTGGGTAGTGAAATATGGGCTTTTAGAAATTCGCAACCAATTAGTGTATAGATCGGTATGTTATGCCTCCTCTACACGATGGGCCATTAGGATGGCCGTCTCGATGGCACGTATTCATCATATAGAATAGAATAGAAAATCGTTTATTTTGTGTAAGTAGGTATAACTAAAAGACAAATTCGAAAAAACTTATAACTAAAGAACTTAAAACTACACACAAAATTGGTCACCACTCAGCGTGGGCTACAGTAGCATGGAGCTCCTGTAGCGCTGGTTTTCTGTGGTGCCACTGGGTTCGTTTGCAACTGCTCATATAGACCATCGTCAGCCACATCGTCGCTTACCATCAGGTGAGATTGTGGCTAAACAAAGGTCTATCTAGCTAGAATCATCATCATCATCATCATCATCTCAGCCTGGTTGCACCCAATGCTGGGTATAGGCCTCCTCTTTATTTCGCCAATCAGTCCGGTCCTGTGCAATCCTGATCCAAGCTTCCCTTGTCACATTTACGATGTCATCTGACCATGGTCTGCCTCTTGGTCGTTGCGCATCTCTGGGCCACCATTCCGTAATCGCTGTAGTCCATCTTCCATCCTTACGTCATCTTTTCATCTTCTATATAGAATAAAAAAAAAAACGTATTGGCTGCCAATTGTCGTGGCATCATTCACACGCGAAAAAAAAATCCAAACAAATAGCACATGCCTACATCTTGCAAGTTAACAGTTCACTGACCTTTTATTTACTTAAACATTTTACTCGTAACTTTTAATAAGGAACTTTTTTTGCAGTCAATCAGAGAAATAAGGATTTTTAGATGTAGTTTTATCTGAGAAAAGTGTAATAGGACAAATGAATCGTTAAATTACCAAGTTGACAAACCAAATCTTCTGTCGTAAATTAAGCGCAGACGGCTATCTACTGTAATAAGGCTAAAACTCAGTCATAGAAGGAAGCGAAACGCTAGTAAAACCGCTTATACAGTTATGACAGGTCAATCAACAGTACGGTCATTTTACGATTCTCCACCAAACTGTCAGAAAGATGAATTGTCGATACAAATCACTAAAGGAATTGTCATTTTTGTGATTTCTAATACGAGAATCTCGCTATCAAACATACTGAGAATTTGCTATAACGACCTTTTTAGCCTCGTAGGACTTTATCTGCAGAATCATTCTGTTATGTAGACTCACTTCGAATTCACTCAAGTGACCGAGCTCACTAAATACACAAAAATGTATTGTGAGATTCAAATTTCACAGCGGATTCAGCTCTTCGACGTTTGAAGTGTGTTATAATGACCCGGCTGGATTCAGACTTTTCATCACAATTAAAAATTGCATGCCTCTGAGGTAGAATGTTATTGGACATAATATTTAAATGTAAGACCTAATGTATCATAATATTCTGGCAAATAAACGTATCTTATCTTATCTATTCCGCTTGTCCATTATGTCCATACCCTTTGGTCTAGATCCGGAGATAAATTGGCAGATCGAGGAAGTCTTGTAATTAGTTAGTTCTGAACTTGCTGTCTATTGTCCGTTGTTCTGTGATGCATTTATTGGTACGTTTTAATTGGTAAAGTTGATCGTGATTCCTCTGAATATAGTAATTAATCAAGGCCTTCATCCCTCTAATTTACAACATCAACCTTTCCGGTATCGTTACCGCTGCGTTTTGTTTCGTTCTCCAAAATGACATTAATTTGCATAACCTCATTGATAATTTGTTTGATAACGTCATCACAACAGAGTAACCTAACCTCATTGGTCTATAGTACTCGTAGGTAATGAAACAAAACGAAATAGTTGACGTTTTGATTGAGTTGATAAAAACTTTGTTATTAGAATCGAGGGGAAAACTGATGTTTGTCGTCAAAAATTGGGTGTATTCTTATAGTTCTTGATATATTATACAAGCTATACTAAGCGAGGTCAAAAGCTTGAGTTAGAGTTTACTAAAAAAATCTACCTAATACTCGTAGGAGTCTCTCTTATCAAAATTTGTCAGTACATTCTTTCTATTTTGGCAATTGATGGGATCAACTGCTACGTCTAATTAATATTGTACCTACGAATTAATATTGTACAACTTTATATTTTTTTTCGTTCTGTTCTTTTTTACATGTGTAAAAATCTATTTGAGCAACGTTAAATTCTGCCACTAACACATTTGAAAATGAAGATTTTCTAGACGAGTCCAAATGCTACTAACACAAAGGCCAGTAACAGTCCAATCCCATTTCGCATTAAAATGACGTGAGCAAAAACATACAAACGGATGATCCGAAGAACTCCAAACTAAATCTCCTTTGATTAATCAAGTTCTTTTTGAACTAAAAAGAGGACAATGGGTCTCGCTCTTTTGAGTTGGCTGGTTACAAAAACGTCGCGTGGAAACTTTGTTCTGAGATGCTCTTTATACAATGTGGGTGTGGTTTCCGGTAGCGATAAAAGTTTCGCTGACTGTAGTAATGTGATTCTGACGGAGATTACAAAAAATCAAATTGACTTTTGAGTAACATGTAATGGATTTTACCATGGTTCAAATTGACTTCTATGTACTTAATCATACGGTTCATTTGACTAAGTCAAATGCCTAACAAATATGTTTTTATAACGATAATAAAGTTCAATTTTACTAAAATTTTGAATACCTACTTAATAACATGCAAAGTTTTTTTTTTTCAAAATTGAAAGTTACGTATTAATTTGGTTTGTAAGAAGGTATTTAAAATGTCAAGGACATGCTTTCACATAATCTGATCATTAAAATCTTGTGAATATTATCTAGAATAGAAATGAAATAAAAATTTGGTAAATACAGATTCAGCAAGCGAGCGTGAGATCACTCTGATCTAAAGGCAACGGGAGTCTGACATTACGATCAAAAAAACTAATTATGTTTGGCTATACTTTTTCCTATTTACTAAATATACTATGTGCTATTTACCACGTGACATGTTGAAAGTTCTTCATTGTTTAGACAAGAACCACAACAAATAGTTTGATATATTTATATTGATCTTTTTAATCTAATATAACAAAGAAATAAATTTAAATCCTTCCTCACCTGGAAGTGAAGATTTAATGTATTGTGAACGAACTCATAAATGGGTTTACAATTCAATTCTACATGTCTAATCTCTCATTTAGAAGCTTAAAGTATTTGCCAAGCCCAATGATATTCTATATAAACCGAAGTAGATGCCTTGTACCCCGCTCTACGTGGCGACCAAAAGTCAAGCTAATTAGCTTGAGTCAACTCAGTATCGCTTTGTCTTGCTACGTTATTACAGGCATTTACACGCAGCACGCACATAATTTATCTCTTTCTGACAGGATTTTATATATCTCTGCTATTTTTTACTTTACTTGATTGATATTAAACAAAGCTGCTTACCGAAGTAGCTATAACAAAATTTCGCCGCGTTTTAGAGCTTTTTCTAATCAGTATAACGTCTCTATTGGTAAAATCTCATTGGCCGAACCCCACAGATGCAACCGAGTGACAGATGTTGCACAGGCAAGGTATAAAAATAGACACAAGGAATGGATTTCAAGGCGAAGGAAATAGACTAGGAGATAAATCAGAGAGGATTACGACGCTCCCGCTATTTTCAAGTTTGGTATAAATATTATAAAATGCTATTCTGAAATTGGAGCATAAAATAGAAAGGATAAAATCTTCAGGAACTAAAGAGGCTCTTAGATCTTTTAAAGATATCTAGGGGTTAACCAGAGTTCTAAAAGTTTATAAAAGAGATAAAAAAGATCAGGTTCTCAAAACTTATTAAATAATTCGAATAGTTAGAGGATAGTAAGAGATTTTGGGTAGGTAAGTACCTACTTAAAAATCTAGCTGTTTTTTAGTTAAATTCAATTCATTTATTGCGTAGTATGAATTAGTAAGGGAGTGTCCACATTGCGTTTTCTGCAGCGCGTTTTTGAGCTGCGCGTTTGTATCGATACAAACGCGCGTTCGCAACGCGTATTTTTCCATACAAAAGCGAACCGGGAGGGGCTGCGCGGGGGGCTGCGCGTTCGCATCGCGTTCGAATCGCGTTTGTATCGATACAAACGCGCTGCAAAAAACGCAATGTGGACACTCCCTAACAGATGATTAGTAATACAGTTTCAGTTCGTCCAAATCAGCGTTTCGCACAAAATTTAAATCTAGTTTGAATAAAACTATAAAATGTCAAATCCTACTAATATTATAAAGGCGAAAGTCCGTGTGTGGGGTACATATGAAAAGTCCGAAAACCGAAATGCCGATCCTTGAAATGCCGATGCTTAAAATAGCGAAATTCGAAATGTAGAACGGTTGAAATGCAGAAAGCTTGAAAGATAGAAGTTTGTAAGGTCGAAAGCTAAAAGTCAGAATGCTCGAAATGCCGAAAGTTTCAATTGCCGAACGTTTACAAAGTAGAATGCTTAATAAGTATAAGTTCCAAATGCCGAATGACTAAAACATCGAAAATGATCGAAATAAGTACTTACATAAATTATTGTATTTTTTAGTACTTTATTTCGTGGCAGTTTTTACGGGTGCGAAAGTAGTTTAGGTGTAAAGTAGCTAGATGGAAACGTGATAGTGAAACGACTTAAATACTTACAAAATATTGTATTCTTAACCGAACTTAAAAAAATAAGGAGGAGGTTCTCAATTCGTCGGATTTTTTTTTTGTGTTTTTTGTGTACGTTCACCGGTTACTCGAAGACGCCTCGACCGATTTCAAAGATTCTTTTTTTGTTTGAAAGGGTACACTTTTCCAATGTTCCTTTTGATCATCAAATCAGGATCTGATGATGGGATCTTGGAGAAATCGAGGTAACTCTTCATATTTTAAAGGCATACGCGATTCGGGAATTTTTTAAGAACTTGATAGGATATCAGTGACAATGCAATATGATGGTAATATTAAGCTGACCTGATGATGGAGTCAGAAGCTGTTCAAAAGAACTCCTCAGTAAATAAGCCGATTTAGTTAAAACTCGGCATATCTGTCAAGTTCCGACTACAATGTAATAATATGGTCATAACAAGCTGATCTGAGGATGACATCAGGAGCTGTTCAACAGAACTCTTCAGTAAATAGTCCGATCGAGTTGAAACTTGGAACTCAGCGTATCGGTGAAGTTCCGACTACAATGTAATAATATGGTAACAGCTGCTGATCTGATGGAGTCAGGACCTATTGTGTCAGAACTTCTCAGTGAATAACAGTGGAGGATCCATGTTTGGGTCTCCCTCCCCCTCCCCTCTCCCTCCTCCTCCCCCTATCCCTCCCCCTCCCCTCTCCCTCCCCCTATCCTCCCCTCTCCCTCCCCCTCCCTCTCCCCCTCCTCCTCTCCCTCCCCCTCTCCCTTCCCCTCCCCCTCTCCCTCCACCACTCCCTCCCCCTCTCCCTCTCCCTCCCCCTCCCCCTCTCCCTCCCCCTCTCCCTCCCCCTCTCCCTCCCCCTCTCCCTCCCCCTCTCCCTCCCCCTCTCCCTCCCCCTCTCCCTCCCCCTCTCCCTCCCCCTCTCCCTCCCCCTCCCCTCATTCTAAATACAGGTGAAATAATTTTTTAAATCAGATGAGTAGTTTTTGAGATAACCTCCTACATACGAGTACAATACAAACACACTTTACCTCTTAATAATAATAAGTAAAGACAAAAAAAAATTCTTACATCTACATAATTATTTCGAGCATTACTGGTTTCAAGCTTTTATATTTCAAGCATTCTAAACTTTGAGCGTCGGCATTTTAAGCTTCTATGTTTTAAGCTTCGGTATTTTGGCTTTCGGCATTTCGAGCATTCTGATTTTTAAGCATTCTACATTTAAAGCTTCTACATTTTAAGCATTCTTCTTTACGAGCATTCGCTATTTCAAGCATCGGCATTTCAAGGATCGGCATTTCGGTTTTCGGACTTTTCATATGTACCCCGTGTGTGTGTGTGTGTGAATGTTTGTTGCCACGTATCTCCATAACTACTAAACCGATTTTGATGAAATTTGGAATGTAGATAGATAATAACCGGGAATAGGACATAGGTTACTTTTTATCCCGAAAAATTGCAGGGTTCCCGTGGGATAAGAAAAATAGTAGTCCACGCGGGCGAAGCCGTGGGCGTCCGCTAGTTATGAATAATTTCGATTGCTTCAAGTACCTACATTATGAGTACAAGTACCTATTTTTTGAACAAGTCTCATTCACGTTACGCTTACGAGTATGTGTAAAAAACCTTCTTTCTAAATTTTGATAAATGTAAGTACTGGATTGTATTTAACATATTAGGCTCATATAAAAGTTCCCTTATTCAATTCAACCAATGTTCAATCAATGAGTTCACTGGCCACTAACAAAAACAAACATGGCGTCGCAGAGAAAAAACAACATTGAACAGATGTGTTTGAATTTCGAACAACAAACAAATAGATAAACCTATTGTTTTGAGATTTTGTGTGATTGGAGTGCTTATCATAAAAACGGTAGCGCAGTGACATTAAAAATAATAGACATGTTTCTAGCCCGCGCAAAATGAAGACTCGAAAACGTCCTAATTGGGACGTCTTGTCTTTAGTAGGTACGCGTCAAGCAGGGCGAGGAGCTAGACTTTTTTGGCACGTGTGCATTACACGAAAACAATATATTACGAAAACAATAATATTACGAAAACAATAAAAATGCTATTGTGTTATAATAATGTGTGTTATCATTTGCGGAACTTAGTGTGCACTATATCGTGTGCACTATACACATACAACAGTGTGCACTATATCGGTATGCAGTATACTAGTGAGAACAGATTTTAAACATCTGTAACTATGAACGTAACGTATCTAGGGTATATGATATCATTGCAGTAGTGTACGAATATACCACAAAATGAGCGTCTTTGTGGAAACTATTCGTTTTCTTTTGTTTTTGTTCTAAAGGACCGAGTTCTTTTATAGATTCTTGTCTATCTTGCTAAGTATATTGTTTGTTTAGTTTTGTGTTCTAAAAGACTCAGTAACTTTTGTGACTCACTTTGTGCCTTATTAGGGGTTTGTTACTTAAGTATTTATAGTCCATAAGTGACGGTTTGGTCTCTGTCATTATCTATTAGGCTCGTAATGATAATTACAGTAGTATAAGCAATAAAGAATTTGAATTTGAATTCGGCTCATTAAAATGTTATAGTTGAAGCCCATGCTTAAATATACCTTTATAGTTTTCCTGTCTATATGTAAATGTCCGTATCAAAAATTAAAAAAAAAACCTACTTCAATGTTATAAGCTGAGCAATTTTCTGCACTTTCCAGTTGCATTTCTGTTCATAACTCTGAAGATCCTTGACAGATCCTCACCAAATTTTTATGGCACCAATCGGAAAGTATACCTTTTCAAACAACAAAAGATTTTTTTAAATTAGACCTAGCGTCTACCTAGGTACCTACATTAATAAAATAGATTCCGATGAATTGAGAACATCCTCCATTTTTTGAAGTCTGTTAAAAAATAAAAGTATTTGATTCATTCTATGACAAACATCTCTCTAATACGCTGTACAACTGTGCCCCGATCGCCAGTATGCACGAGTTTACTATTCTATCTGTGACTTTAGTAAAGTATCTCAATTGTATGGAATTTAGTGCCGTGCCTCTAGCGGTAACTTGACTAAACTAAGTCCATACAATTGTCCATACTTTACTATAGTCACGGATAGAACAGTAAATTCGTGCATACTGCCGCGGTTTTCCCCAGTGACTACAGTATGGGGTTCTTCAAAAAGGGCGTTTTGAAATATTTAAAGGGTCAGCAGTACGAGTGTGACTCCTCTGGTGAGGCGTCCATAGGCTACGGTAACCGTTTACCATCAGGTGGGCCGTATGCTTGTCTGCTACCTTAGTAGTATAAAAAAAAATTCTCGATCGGGGCACTGCTGTCTGAAGATACCTTAAACAGTACCGTTTACACATCAGTAAACAGGCTAGTAACCACGAGACCGGCTATTTAAATTATTTACACGACGAAAACGGATTTTCTCAAGAAGTTCTTGTTTATAGTCGGACAGTCGCCGGCATGTGATGTGTTCCACCGCGTCCTGTTGGATGGAATATGTGGTAGTTTGGAGGAATAAGTCCCACTGCAAGAGCCGTAACATGTGGGATAATGCCTTGAATTTTCATCTGTGGGTATGATTCCTAGCCGTTCATACTGGAAAAAATATATTCGCATTAACACAAACTCTAAGCGGTGAAGAAAATCACTGCGAGGAAATCAGTCAGTGTTTAAAAAAAGACTTTGAGTCGAATAACTTCTGCAAAACAAATGGTATTGCCACAAAGATATTAAACAATGTCTTCAGCACTTTTCGGATACATTCATGATCCTTTTTTGTTTTCCATCATCATCATCATTAATATCATCAGCACTTTATTACCCATTGCTGGGTAATAAAGTGCTCCTCCTTTCTAATACGCCATTCTCCCGACCAACGGGTTGGTCTGTCCCGTGGTCGACGTGCGTCTCTTGGCCACCATTCTGTCACTGCTCTCGTCCAATGAATGTTATCTCTTCTAGTCAAGAGGCCCGTCCATCCCCATAATCTCATCATTCGTTTCCTATACCTACTTTTAAACCAGGACCTCATCCATTTCTTTGTTTAAAATCGACTTTGACCTAAGAACAATAAAGTCCACTTTAAATTAAACCATGTTTTAAAGTGACGTTTACCTTGCGCTTAAAGTTTTTTGTTTTGTAAGCAGTCGCCTTAGCGTATGGTTTAAGTAGAATCCTTTGAACATGTTGTATTTGTTTATTGATCCTTAAGGATGAGGGATCTCGCAGCCACTTTCAGGAAATTGTAAAAAGTACAGCTTTACAAATACAGATGGGTTTTATAAAAAAGATACAGGGAAAATGGAGAAAGGAACCATGTGTTGAAATCATCTGGTGAGATAGTTGATAATGATGACAATGTTTTTACGAAATTCATAGAGACCAAATGCATTTACATTATTTATGTGTTTTTATTTTTAGCCGAACTTCAAAAAAAGGAGGTTCTCAATTCGTCGGAATCTTTTTATTGTGCTTTTTTGTTATGTATGTCCACTGATTCCTCGAAGACGCCAGGTCCGATTTGGATTTTTTTTTATTTGACAGGGTACTTTCCTGTTGGTGCCACAAAAATTTGGTGAGGATCTGTCAAGGATCTTCAGAGTTATGAACAGAAATGCATCTCGAGAGTGCAGAAATTGCTCTGCTTACGAGTATAACATTGAAGTCGGTTTTTTTTTTAGTTTTTAATTTAGACATTTTGTGAATTGAGCTTTAGTCAAGAATGTCAAAACGACGATGCAGGACGGTCATGGGGTTAAACTACAAACGTTAACCCGTTGACACAAAAAAAAAAATATTAATTAGGTACCTACCTACTTATTTACCCCCTTACTTATGAAAGATGTTTAAAGTTGAACACTGGTAAATTAAACAACGTCCTGTCTCTATTCGTCACTATCCACAAATAAAAATAGGACGTTGTTTAACCAGTGTTCAACTTTAAACATCTTTCATAAGTAACATCCTTAAACTGCAGAAACTAAACAATACCTCAAAATAATTGAACAACTTTTCTTTGTCTTTTTGGAGAAAGTAAAACATTTAACATCTTCCGATAAAGCAATTTCAACACAACTGATTTATCTTGCACATAAATCTTTGATAATTTATATCTCGTTTTATAACTAGCTTATCCGAGAAATGATAAAAGGGTCACAACAGCGTGTTGGGAATGCTTGTTTAGTTTCAATGAACCAGATCGGTTACTCAAAGCTGTCAGGGGTGAAATGTGGTATCCTATTACGTATATAGGGTATACACACATACATATCGACTGGCCCCTTAGCTCAATAGTAGCTCTGCCTTCTGCGCTGTAGGTCGTGGGTTCGATTCCCACCCAGGACAAACATTTGAATGATGAACATAGATGTTTGTTTGTGTCAGGGTGTTATAAAGTATTATAAGTATATATTTACAAAATATATAAATATTCTATCAGTTATCTAGTGCCCTTAGTACAAGCTTTGCTTAGTTTGGGGCTAGATGGCGCTGTGTGAAATGTCCAGCAATATTTATTTATTTATTTATGTAAACGCGCATAAAACCCAGTCTTATTGTTTGTATAAGTTTGTTCCCTATTATGAACACCACAAAATATTAAAATACTCAGGTTTGTAACTCGTAGAGAGTTACAAACCTGAAAAGCTGTTTTTTGGTACGCTGGAAAAAAATGATGAAAACGAAAGGGCTCTAAGTCACTGAACTTATATTATGTTATGGCATGGCGAGTTCAAGTGTTAAGATCCATGATTTTATATCGCCCAAAGGCCTCCATCAAGTTTTACGCTGAAAGGTATATTCCGTAACTTTTTATCCGTCCATTTTATACCGAGTTCAGGGAAAGTTTAAAAAAAACCGCACATCTCATTATCCCCACAAATCAACCCTTGTCGTAAAGCAAAAGACCTACCCCATAAAAATGGCCGTCAAAACTCCCTGGTGTCCAAACTTTGGATTTCGGTACCACCTGGCGGAACAACTTTGAACGTACCAACTTTGGAATAGGGCTGCCGTACAGTGCATTTTACTGCTTTTGTAAAATAGAGAGCCGTGGTCGGATAGTGCCTTGCTTTCGTTCCGATGGTCATGGATTTGAATTCCAGACGTGATGCAGTACAATTTTTAGAAATATATTAAAATAAGACGTCCACCAACAAAATGGACTGATGACCTTGAAAAAATGCAGGCCGCTTCCAACCGCAATACATGAAGATCTTTGAGAGAGGCATATGTCCAACAGTGGACGCCCAACAGCTGAGATGATGATGATGTATTTATGTTAAAAATAATTTATTTAATACGATCATTGTAGATCCCTTTGAGATGTCTTAAGAGCTAGTTATTTAACTCCTGTTACTCTAACTCCTGAAGAACCAAGGTAACAAACGTAGTTTGGGGTCTGACTTTCTTTTCAGTACATTGTTTTGACTCGAGCTCTAAACGGTGAAGGAAAACGTCGTTAAACGTCGTAGAAAAATGTTTGCTGGAGGGATGATTACTTGACCGAAAATAACGCACAAATACTGGAAGCTCTGAAAAATTAAGGAATCCAGCTAAACCCACTATAACCTTTTTTCCGGCAGACAATTTAGTAAGTCGGTCTGTTTATCAGTATGAAGATGTATTTCAATTTGCAGTGATGAGCCACAATTTGTTACGTAGATTTCTAAAAACTCCCTAGACATATCCGTGGCACGCGTGAATACGTTGACATGTATAAAACACCAACTTTTCAGGGCGGCCGTTTGAAAGTTTGACCTCTTCTGGTTTCTCGGTAAATTAGATTACAGTATTTGTGTTAATTGTTTCTATGGTTATTTTATGCCCTCTTTCGAATGATGACAATAAATAACCAAAATTCCCCATAGTTTCCATGATATAAGACATGTCAACAAAAAAATTGATGAGATTTAGGTTACGTCTCGAGATGTCCAGTTATGCCGCAAAAGATATCAACTTATTCACCTTTAATGTATGGAATATTGGTAGGTAAACAATGCTATATTATCGGATTGCAAACAGATAGAGACTATAAAACCGGTTTTTTGAGTTGCTGAAGTACCTACTTATTACTCAGAACCATTCATACCGTTTAGAAATGAGATTTAACATAGTAAGGGTAAGCTGATTTTAAATGAGCCCAAACACGGATGCTCTACTGTTAATCACTGAGAATTTGAATGGAATACAACCAGATTTTATCAGCACATCTGCTCATTGTCACCATATTATTACAATGTATTCGAAACTAGAAAAAAATGCAAAGTTTCACCTCAATCGAAAAATTTACTGAGGAGTTTTGTTGAATAACTCCTGACTCCAGCAACAGATCAGCTTGTTATTATCATTATATTACATTCTTATCTAGAGTCTATAAGTGTGCCAAATTTTAGCTCAATGAGACACTGGAAAGTGGGTCAAATTAAACTTGCAAGAATTCACTAAAAAAATATGAGTTTTGTTGAACAGGTCCTGGCTCCATCATCAGATCAGCTCGTTGTTACAATAATATTGCATTGTCACCAAGAATCCATAAGTGTGCCAAATTTCAGCTCAATCAGTCACTGGGAAGTGGGTCAAATTAAACTTGAAAGATTTGACCCGAACACAATATTGAGTTTTGTTGAACAGCTCCTGACACCAGCATCAGATCAGCTTACTGTTAACATAATATTACATTGTTATCTATAATCTATAAGTGTGCCAAATTTTAGCTCAATCAAACACTGGAAAGTGGGTCAAATTGAACTTGCAAGATTTCACTAAAAAAAAAGTGAGTTCTGTTGAACAGCTCCTGGGTCCATCATCAGATCAGGTCGCTGTTACAATAGTATTGCATCGTCATCGATAATCTATAAGTGTGCCAAATTTCAGCTCAATCAGATGCTGGGAAGTGGGTCAAATTAAATTTGCAAGATTTAATCCAAACAAATATTGAGGTTTGTTGAACAGCTCCTGACTCCAGCATCAGATCAGCTTATTGTTAACATAATATTACATTGTTATTTAGAATCTATAAGTGTGCCAAATTTTAGCTCAATCAAACACTGGAAAGTGGGTCAAATTGAACTTGCAACATTTCACTAAAAAAAAAAGTGAGTTCTGTTGAACAGCTCCTGGCTCCATCATCAGATCAGCTCGTTGTTAAAATAATATTGCATTGTCATCAAGAACCTATAGGTATTCCAAATTTCAGCTTAATCAGACACTGGGAAGTCAGTCAAATTTAATTTTCAAAAGTAGACCCGAACAAAAATCGCAAGTTAATAATAAAAGCTTGTAAAAATCAAGCAATGTCATTATAGTTTAACAAATAATTAAAATCTATCAGTTTTCCATGTAAAAGCAATACTTAAAAAAAAAAAGATTTCTGAACTGACGTTTTGTTTACCAATACGAGTGACATGTTCGGTTATGCCAGCGCGAGAGCGCGCGGGCATAACTGAACAACTCAATGTATCACAATTTAAACGGAATACTTTGGTTAGCCATAACCTGACATTTTAATTTGTTAAAAGTTAATCAAAAATATCATATGTATATGTCGAGATATCATGTAACAAATATAATTTTGGCGAATGAGTAGGTTGATAAATCGAAATATCTACAAAAACATGTGTGTGTTAGTGGCTTGAAAAATTGACAAGTAGTTATGTCAACTAAAATACGAAAAATGGAGGAGTTGGCAAGGCCATAACTCGAAAACTTGTCTAGCTAGGGAGCTGTCAATTTTTTTATAGATACTTCATAGGCGTAGATATCGTTTAAGCCAATAAAAAAAAAAATTGACATCTCAACATATCAACGTATTCACGCGAGCCACGGATATCAGCAAAGGATCTTGGATGTCCTACTATAATTCCTGAGTTTACTGCTGAGAGCCTGTCAACATTTTTACGATTCCTTTGTACACATAAAACAACACTTGGTGTACACTAATGACAACAAAACCGTTAAGTTTCAATGAAACGGACCACCAACGTCAACTAAATTATTGTTTTGTTTTCGACTCACGTTCACCAACAGGTTAACCATCTGACCTATGACAAATTAGACTGGTCTATGTTCTATTTTAAATATTTACATTAAGAACTCGAACTGTGATTGTTGTCCTGGTTCCGCACGGTGCTGGTCGCAAAATAAACAGAAGTGTGAATCTATCTCTTTAAATGTGTAATAGTGATGAACATTTTGCTTTCCTGCCCGCTGTGGCCTGCCACCTGCACCCAGAAGCAGCTAAATCGGGCAACTAATGAAGCCGTGGAGGTTGCAAAATACGAGTCGAAGTGTGTGAGTGCCATTGACTCAAAATGAATGAATGAATGATGAACATGAAGAAATACTTTTTAACTTTGACTTTGAGGAGCCTGTTTTAATTTCCAAGTACTTTAGCCAACCCTGAAGAAGTTCACAGCCAGCCCTAAGGCCTCTGTCAAGCTGCAAGCCCGGTACTGACAGTTTAACGTGCCGTCCACAGCAGTCTATTAGGAACAGTAGTTACTTCTTAATGTGGCTAAATGTAGATCTGTGAAATTTACTTTCACTGGCCTCTCAGCATAATCGGGACAAACATTTGTGTGATGAACATAATTATTGTATGTTTTTTCTGTGTCTGGTTGTTAAGTATTATAAGTAGGTACCTATGTATTTACAAAATATATAAGTATTCTATCAGTTATCTGGTTTCTAGTACAATCTTTGCTAATAGATAGCGTTGTGTGTGTATGAAAGTCCACCAATATTAATTATTTTCTTACACAAAAAAAAACTAAATTATGGTTACGACTGTATCCCTAATGACGCATATCTTTAGGAATTTAAGATCCCTCGAAGTAGCCTAAGGGGGTCGTTAGTTGTAACTTTCAATAAACAGATGGTTATAATAACCAGTAAATTTTGTGGTGGAGGTCAACCACAAGCTGTTCATAAAGAACAGTGTACGTTCCAAAATCGAGTTGTACGGAAGGCGAGAGAATGACAAATGGACGTGTCCGACGACTAATGATCGGTCAGTGCGCGGTCACTGTCCAGTGGACGTCTGCCTTTAGATCTACCGACACGACATTCATTAATAGTAAGACATTAATTACGTTTTATTTACAGCTGATTTTAAATTAAGTCTATTTTATTAACTCGCGAATACACGTAAACTCGACAACGATAATACGGGTCTTAAACCGAGTTCGTGAATTATCACATTCCGTTTGGTTGAATTTTTTGCTTTACGGATAAAATTATTGGTAAACTTTTTAGGAAGTGTTTAAAAACTTTCAAGAATCTTGTGAGAGGAACATTAAAATTAAAATTATAATTGAATTAATTTATTTGATCTGATTCACATTAAATAGGTACAGAAACATTCGGATCAAAAGTTAAGGCACTAACAAAGGCGGCCATTACGACTCTTACGATTTTGGTATCATTAACCGACTTGAAAAAAAAGGATGAGGTTCTCAATTCGTCGGAATCTTTTTATTTGTGCTTTTTTGATGTATGTTCACCGATTACTCAAAGTTGCCTGGACTGATTTGAAGAATTCTTTTTTTCTTTGAAAGGACATACTTTCCGATTGGTGCCACAAATTGGTGAGGATCTGTCAAGAATCTTCGGAGTAATGAACAGAAATGCGCCTCGAGAGTGCTGAAAACTGCTGTTTATAACATTGAAGTTTTTTTAAAAAATTAATTTAGCCTTAGTTTTGATACCGAAATCGTGTCGTCATGTAAAATAGAACTGTGTGTTCGATGTCGAATTCGGTCGCGGGTCGAAGTTTGCGCAACACTAGTTCGGTTTATTGTCACGGACGCGGAATGTAGAGCGTGGGTTTCTTACCATTGTGGAGATTGTTTTCATTTATAGATATTTTTGTTTTCGAAAGTTTGTGTTCAATAGTTGGTAGATAGTTTACGCTATCTAGCTCCCTCCCTACTAATCGTATACTAGGCCCTTTCCTATTATGTGTTATCCTTTTTCATGTATTAGGTAATCGTTTTTTGTTATTCGGTCTCCTGCGACACAGGCTCGACCACCAGTAATATCTGTATGAATTGTGTTTTCTATTTGTTCAATAAATGTATTTGTATATTCTTATCTTATCTGTCTTACATAAGTACCAAAATACGAGTAGAAGCTATTGATTGCAAATATTGTACAAAGAAATTATTTATTTAACTTGATGAACATCAATTCAAATTAGGTACGTACTTACTCAAAATGCTTTTCAGCTGGGACCGACAATAAACACGGAAGAGATAAAACAAGACACAAGGCAACATCACGAGCAAATCGCAATACATAAGTAGCAATCATATAAAAACCGCAGCCACTTAGTCCCAAGATCAGTTCCTCTCTAATCAGGCAGCGAGCGACGCCGCAGGGCGGAGCTAACTCAATCGGCAGCGAAATTGCTACCTTCAGCCACTTATAGATTTAATGTGCTTTTGTCTGATGTATGCTCAGCAAAGGCTTTTAGGAAACATCGGGTATGAATACCACTTAAACAAAATGAAATCTCTTTAGCTAGTGGTATGGTATAAAATTAAATGACAAGAAAATATGGATTTTGAAAATACATAGACACCATGATTGTGTCGTGTTCCAAGCTCTGCTCGGGTGCAAATAGAGTAAAATTAAAAAAGAAAAAAAAATCAGTGGCTGAGATTTGAACTTGCAGCCGTCGGCTGGAAAGCGGACGTCCTATCCACTCAGCCACTTTAGTCAACATAAATTATATTGCGTGAAACGAACCACATTGCATTCTATATTCATATCATTCGTATACATTTTAGTGAATATTTTCCAAAGCTATATTCATATCATTCGTATACATTTTAGTGCCCCTGTTATTTGAGAACATTTCAAAAGGCACTATGAAATAATCGGAAAACCTTGAAAATGAAGGTGTTGGTTTACCTCATATCATTGTCTCGAAGTAGGTCATATGAATATTTTAGGGTCCTGAGGGTTTGAAAGTTTATTTGTATGGTTTTTCATTCTGGATCGAAACAATACTATACTAGCTGCGTTAAGTGATGGTATAGTATATAATGATGATGATGTAGCGACATCTGCCTGTCGCTAGTAGATGTAGCGACAATGATGATAAAACGTAGCCTATAACCTTCCTCTAACAAAATGACAATTATGCAAAAAAAAAAGTTGACTGGTAAGTAGTTCCAGAAATAAGAGCTTTCAAACGAACAATCAAAAAACTCATCCACTATTGGTTAGATGAGCACCGCGGTGACTTGGCAAGGTATTTGGGTCCTTATAACAAATTCTTAGATACCTATTAACTGGCTAACTTTGATACAAAAATAACACAATGACCACAAAAATTGTATCAAAAATGACGCGACGGTTTTTTTAGAGCCATACTCACCCATACTCTACCTACACTCTTTAAAAACCAAGCAAAAATCGATCAGAAAAAATATAAGTTCTGCACCTTTAAATATTCCATGACGCTCCCAAAACGCGTTATTCGCAAGAGAGGAGCACAACAGGAGACGTCGCAGACACGTGTTTGCACAGCGCACCTGTTCACAGAAATTGTGTAGACTGTACTACAGATTTATGAAAGCTAGAGCGAGAACCGATCGAGTGCAGATCGAGATTTATTTATTTTTATTTTACATGGAAGATGGTGTGAGGATCTGGATGATTATTGATTAGTCCATATCTTTGCACATTTTTTTAAGTTATGGTACTGTTAATTTATTTAATTAGCTACTACCTAACAACTAAATAACTATTCTAAGAATGTATTTTACGAACAGAACAGACAGATTTACTCTGTATTGTCACAGATCTGGTCGAGACACAATTGATTTTCTATTGTGTCTGGAATTCCGACAGACTAAAGGTTAAACGTCTTCACATATTGAGTCTAAGTTTAGCTTGCTTGTAGTTGATGTTTAAAATGCTAATGACTGTCGTTTTCATCATTATTGTATTTCGTTTTACCCTTCTACTATTACTACTATCATTATTTTTAAAAGCTCTCTGTGTCCCACTGCAGAGCAAATGTCTTTTACCACTTTTTCCACTCCTCTCTGTTTTCAACGATAATGACCTTTTATATTCTTTATTTAAAGAGTCGAACTCGTCTCGCCATCTCCGCCTGGGCCTTTCACGTGGCCGTCGTCGACCCAGTCTGTAGTGATTTTCGCCTGCATCTGGTCTAACATATGGCTCACCATGTCCAGACACCCGTAGTAAAAATAAAAATAAAACTCAATTTTTCGAGTTCTGTTCGAGAACAACTAGTAAAACATTATGTTTGCGCATCATACGTTTTTTTAATGAATCCTGAACTCGTCTCCTTTTTGATTTTCAAATAAGATACCGTTTCAAATCTCGTGTTGAGCCGTCAGCGTCAGTTAGGGTTGTGCTACATATCTTTGAATCCCTCAGCATATCTCAAATACTTCACTAAATATTTTTTGATTTGATGACTAATCATTATAATAATCTCTTTGTTTACCCCTAGGTTTGCTGTAAGAAAACTCTTTCAGTGTTAACTTGCCTTTGTACATTGCCTCTAATCTAATTTTGTCTGAATATGTTATTGTTTTGAGTATAATAAAGAATATGAAGACTAATATTACCAACCGAACTATCAAGCGCTACTTGATATTCCAAGTGCATGTACGAGTATAGTGCCATAAGCGAATCTAATTTTGAAATCTTCTTTAACTTTAAACTAAGAATCAAGACACAGAACTAGAGAGCAATAAGGATAAAAAGTAGACTATTAGAAGGATTAATTTATCAACTAAACAGGTAGGTTGATAATGCAATAGCTACTATCATACTATAATATTGCTTATAGACCCGGACATATAGCTAGTTACATCTGAATCTTTTGAGAATGTAAAACGAGGTCTCTGTAAACTATTGGAAAATATGGGCACGTACCAAATGTATTAAATTCAAATTCAAAATTCAAATATCATTTATTCAGTAGGACCACGATGACCACTTTGAAACGTTTTAAGAGCTAGGTAATTCTACTCCTGTTCTTTCGCGACCAACACCGTGAAGAATCAGGGCAACAAACACGGTATGGGGTCTAGCTTTCTTTTTGGTGATCCATCCGTTTAAAATCGAAATAGTCAAGCTCCAGTGGAGAGCCAGTCGAACAATGTGAGTCTCGTCAAAAGAAAAAAGATTAATGCATCAACAATAAAAAAATTGGTCAAATACATTTTCATGTGCTCACCTCTTTGGCATTTTCGAAATCGAATCTGGAATATCGGAAATAATGTAAAAGAATAATGTTTACGCATAAACGTAATGCTGAAGCTTGTGTAAATATTTAGTCGATCCTTATTGAAAGCCGGTTTTTGCGAGATCTGAGACGTTTTCGAGACTACTTCCCTAAGTTTGCTTATCTTCAAGTCGTTTCAGGAAAAGTAATTTGTATGTCCCTTTGAGGTGAAAGATATTTTCTACTTGATACTGGGAAATGATTGCTGTTTGGATAGTATTAGTGAGTCTGATTGAAGTTTCAAAGTTTGCATAATTAAATGGAAATTAACTGGTGTTTGAGTGTCACTTGCGAAAGACTGAATCATTCTTTATTTATTTATTGTAAGCCTGTGCTGTCCTACTGCTGGGCAAAGGCCTCCCTTCCCTTCCTCCACTCGGTTCGATCTTGAGCAAACGTCTGCCAATTCTCCAGATGAGAGCCGAGTTCGTCTCGCCACCTTCACTTCGGTATCATTTGGTTTTTTTTTTCTAAAGGTGTCTAAGGGAAAAATCTTAAGTTGGTTGAAAAAATGTTTTTCTCCAATTGTCTAATCCTATGGGATTGTAATTTGGATGTAAATTAGGATAGCACACCACTGAGCACAATAAATTAATAAAATATGGCGTTCTACATAAACTTAATAAACAATTTAAAAATGAAGTGTATGAGATGAGAGCGAATGGAACAGCTGGAGGAGGAAGACCTAACTAGGTAATCACACCTGTGATATTTTGGAGAAGGACCAGAGCTTGTATGAGGAATGTGATGAGAGTGATTGAGGCGAAAGAAGTGTGTCATGATCGTTGCAAGTGGAAATCCGTGGTCTCTGCCTACCCCTGCGGGAAAGAGGCGTGATTTTATTTTGTAATTTAAAAAATTCTACCAAAAATTTTCATTTCTGAGATCGAACCCACAAAGCAAAAGCCAACAGATCTCTCCAAAGTACCTGTAAAGATGTTACAACCTAATAAAAAGCCTAGATAAAGATATCTTAATTAAAATGGTATTGGAAAAGTCCTCTGTAAAATTGAGGAGGGATGGACCCCACCTGTGTCAGGACTAAAGAGGAGTTATGGATTCAATCTTGTCGGGAGGGTGAAAAAACGGGCATTGGGTCCAGTAGTACATTCTGTAGTTTATGGTATGTGTACCTTAATACTGTGTTGGCCGACGGGTAGGTATAGCACCTCGACTTTCGATCTGAAGGTCGTGGGTTCGAATCCTATAAACACCCAGACTCGAGACAAATATTGCAGATCATACAAACATTTTTCTCGCGGCGAATCGAACCCGCAACCTTACAACTCCAACTCCAACTGTTACAGACGGGGCTTCGTCCTCTGCGCCACAATAATCGAGTATATTTTTTACAACGCGTAAAAATATCAATCATGCCTATCTGACAATGAGATTTCACCAATAGAGACGTTAAATTCATTAGAAAAAGCTCTAAAACGCGGCGAAATTGTATTATAGCTACTTAGGTAGAATATAAGCAGCTTTGTTTAATATCAATCAAGAAAACTTACAAATAGCAGAGATTTTGTAACACCCCGTTGTCAGAAAGAGATAAATTATGTGCGTGCCGTGTATAAATGCGTGTAACATCGGAGCAAGACAAAGTGCGACTAAGTTGACTGAGTTGAGTTGACTCAAGCTAATTAGCTAAATACAGTACGGCCAACGGATCTCGGCGTACGTGAAGTTCGCCGTTTCGATGCGCAGTGCAACTTTTTCATACAACATTTTCTACTGCGCAGCGAAAAGCCTGACTTCACGAAATAGATCCGTCGGCCCAACTGTACCTTGACTTTTGTTCGCCACGCAGAGCGGGGTACATACAACGCATCTGCCTCAGTTTATATACCTATAATATATAAGATCATTGCTTACTGCTACTATTACTTACTCTACCACTAGCTTATAAAAAACTTGACTTTTTTGTACCTACCAATAAAACTACCTACACAGTTTAAGTAGCCAAATGCCGTACAGATTAGAAAGTAACGAAATGTCATTATAATTAGGTAAATGTTCAAAAATAAGATATTACGCTCCTCAGAGCATGATCGATGCACGTGGCAGCTCATTCATCACGAAAGGTTATGCGTGGGAGTTGTATACAATTTCTCAATCTGTGGAATGGTGAAGGAAAACATCAGAGGAAATTATGTAGTGTATTTTTAATGTATTTCACTATGAAAAGCTAAATAAATTAACAAAGTATTATCACAGAATAGATAATCGTAAAATAATGTAACTTAAAATACGGTAGACAGGTTAAAATCTTCAGATTTTTTTTTGTCTTTAAATCTTTGTTCTTCAAGTATGGTAAAGATAAAAAAAGAAGAAGTAGACCAAAGAAAAGAGGAATGGATTGTGTGAAAGCTGATATTAGTAGGAAAAGGGTGAATGCTGAGATGACGGCTGATAGAGGGAAATGGAAGAAGAATACATGTTGTGCCGACCCCACGTAAGTGGGAAAAGGGCAGGAAGATGATGATAAAGACAAAAAAAATAATCTAAACTGCGAATGCAAAAGTTTAGAATTTTTTGATGTCTACATCGTTCGCTGTAGGGCTAAATTGATGAACTTTAGGATGACATTTCGTGCTCTTCACGCTCCTATTTAGATCCGAAATTGAAAAATGTTAAGCCTTTTTATCCAGTTAATGATCACTGATTTCTAAGTGAAAGTAAACTTACAGGGTGTTACAAAATATAATAACTAGTAGTTCGCCCCGAACTGAGATCTCGCGCACCGTAGATGGCCAACATTTGGACTTTCTTCTGACTACCCCTATAATTTCAAGTGCTACTACTGCCGGGTATGCCTATTGCGCTAGCTCTTCATGGTAAAAAATACTAGCATGCATGCAATACATAATGTCGTGTCTAATTTTTCATTTATTTCATATTTATGAATTCTCGTCGTATTTCTAAATGTATACGTCCTAGAATAAAAATAATAACTATTTTAGAATGTACAAATAAAGACCTTTCATTTGACACCGCACTCAATATTTTGTTTACTTAACTTTTTTTACCCCAATTATTTTCATTTTTTATCAAAATTTTTTTTATCATGAAAATAAATCAAGTAGCATCTAAAATCATTGCAAACCAAACCGCAACGATGCCACTCTCTTTTTAAGACCGACCAGTCAATGAGCTACGAAGACATCGAAACTCTATGAAACGGGAGCTCTTGCAGCTCTGGTTTCGTAGTTTTTGGTCTTTGGTCGTATTTCAAAAACTATACATCCTAGATTAAAAATAAAAACCATTTTGGAATGTACAAAATAAGCCCTTTCGTATGACACCCCACTCAATATATTTGTGTAACTTTCATAATTTTTTACCCCCTTGGGAACCCAATATCTTCACAACCCCTTCATCGATTAAGCTCATATGCTCCACCGTAAATTTCCTTACCACAACCTATTGACCTACCAAGTTTCATGCAGATTGGATGAACGGTTCGACAGTTATGCTCGAACAACAATTCGTGAAACATACAAACATACAAACATACAAACATACAAACATACAAACATACAAACATACAAAGCAAAATCGCCCAACTTACCACTAAGATCTTCGCTCGCTTCGCTCGCTCGATCGATTAATTATCAAGCGTAAGTCTTGAAGGAAGGTAAATAAATCACGTGCTTTTGCGTTCGGCGATTTAGCTTTTAATTTTTCTTCTTCTTCTTTCTACCCTTATCCTAAACTAAGTAGGATCGTCAAAAAATGTTTTCCTCTTCCACTCACATTTATCATTCGTCATCTCTGATCTGAATCCACACCTTTCGCATTAATATCCTCTTTCACAAAATCAAACCTCTTCATCATCGGCCTTCCTCTACTTGCGTACCCAGCCACACTCATACTCATAACTCTTTTGGTAATGGTTTTTTTTTTTCGTTTCCTGATTTAGGTTTTAATTGTTTTTATATTTTTTTAATTAATTTCAGTCTTAATTAAACGCAAAATTTCAAGTGACCGTAGTTTACTAGTGGTACTTCGTAGAGCTTAGTTATCAATTCAGCAGATTAATAGGTATAGAGCAGTGGTCGTCACACTTTTTTGGCCACGGGCCGCATAGGACAATGTGTGGTATCACTGCGGGCCGCACATTCTTGAATTATTTAGTTGACAATTTTTCGGATTCCTAAATGTGGTAAAATCCTAGTACTAGTACTAGTTCCTAGTATAGTACGGCCAACGGATCTCGGCGTTCGTGAAGTTAGCCGTTTCGATGCGCAGTGCAACTTTTTCATACAAAATGTTCTACTGCGCAGCGAAAAGCCTAACTTCACGAACGCCGAGATCCGTCGGCCCAACTGTACTAGTAAATCCTAGTACTAGTAGTACTAGTAAATACTACCTACTAAGCTGAAAGACTCGCTGCTTGTCGGCTATCGTATTCTGCGCTTACTATAACTCACTTTGTTCGCAATATATCTTACTCATAGAGTTAAATGCGAGCGAAGCGAGCCGAATTTTTTAAGACAAATGCAACATGTGACACTAGATTTTATTTGCGATGATCAAAGAAAAAACTCGCTGCTTATAGTTTCTTATTCTGTAGTTAGCCTTTACTCACTTTACTCGTAATATACCTTACTCATGAAGTTAAATGCGAGCGTAGCGAGCCGAATTTTTTAAGACAAACGCAATATGTGACACTTGATTTTGTTTGCGGTGATCAAAGAAAAACTCACTGCTATAGGTTCTTATTCTGTGGCTTTACTCACTTTACTCGCAATATACCTACATTACTCATGAAGTTATTTAATTTCATAAGTAAGGTATATTGCGAGTTAAATTGCAAGCACATTTGCGAGCGAAGCGAGCCGAATTTTTTAAGACAAATGCAACATATTGTGACACTATATTTTGATTGCAGTGATCAAAGAAAAAACTCGCAGCTTATAGGTTCTTATTCTGCAGTTAGACTTTATTCACTTTACTCGCAATATACTTTACTCATGAAGTTAAATGCGAGCGAAGCGAGCCAATTTTTTTTAGACAAATGCAACATGTGACACTAGATTTTGTTTGCGTTGATCAAAGAAAAAACTCGCTGCTTATAGGTTCTTATTCTGTGGTTAGACTTTACTCACTTTACTCGTAACATACTCTACTCATGAAATTAAATGCGAGCGAAGCGAGCCGAATTTTTTAAGACAAACGCAACCTTGTGACACTAGATTTTGTTTGCGGTGATCAAAGAAAAAACTCGCTGCTTATAGGTTCTTATTCTGTGGTTTGACTTTACTCACTTTATACACAATATAGGTACCTTACTCATAAAGTTAAATGCGAGCGAAGCGAGCCAAATTTTTTAAGACAAATGCAACACGTGACACTTAATTTTGTCCTTATAGAAAGGTGCTTGTCGGTTTCTATTCTGTGGTCAGACATAGCTCACTTTGCTCGCATTATACCTACTCATGAAGCTAAAATGCGAACAAAGAGAGCTCCAAACCAAGCAAACAAAGCGAGCTTCACTAACTCGAAATTTTTAAACCAATCATAACTATTATTGTGGCAACGTAGGTAGCACCTTTCATCATCATTATTTCCTTGCCCTTTTCCAACTAGGTTGGGTCGTTTGTTCTCCTCTAACGTGGTAGCAAGCATCATCGATCGAGCGAGCGAAGCGAGCGAAGATCTTAGTGGCAAGTTAGGCGATTTTGCTTTGTATGTTTGTATGTTTGTATGTTTGTATGTTTCATTTTTATGTTCTCGCATAACTATCGAACCGCTAATCCAATCTGTATGAAACTTGATAGGTCAATAGGTAGTGCTATGGAAATTTGCTGTGGAGCGTATGAGCGTAATCGATGAAGGGGTTGTAAAGATATGGGGTTCCCAAGGGGGTAAATTTTTTTCAAAGTTACCCAAATATATTGAGTGGGGTGTCATACGAAAGGGCTTATTTTGTACATTCCAAAATGGTTTTTATTTTTAATCTAGGATGTATAGTTTTTGAAATACGACCAAAGAACAAAAACTACGAAACCAGAGCTGCAAGAGCTCCCGTTTCATAGAGTTTCGATGTCTTCGTAGCTCATTGACTGGTCGGTCTTAAAAAGAGAGTGGCATCGTTGCGGTTTGGTTTGCAATGATTTTAGATGCTACTTGATTTATTTTCATGATAAAAAAATTTTTGATAAAGAATGAAAATAATTGGGGTAAAAAAAGTTAAATAAACAAATATATTGAGTGGGATGTCAAATGAAAGGTCTTAATTTGTACATTCCAAAATAGTTATTATTTTCATTCTAGGACGTATACTTTAGAAATACGACGAGAATTCATAAATATGAAATAAGTAAATGAAAAATTAGACACGACATTATTGTATTGCATGCATGCTAGTATTTTTTACCATGAAGAGCTAGCGCAATAGGCATACTCGGCAGTAGTAGCACTTGAAATTATAGGGGTAGTCAGAAGAAAGTCCAAATGTAAGCCATCTACGGTGCGCGAGATCTCAGTTCGGGGCGAACTACTAGTTATCTACTAAAATTTTTGACTTGGCCGCGGGCCGCACCAATATCGTCCGCGGGCCGCATGCGGCCCGCGGGCCGCACTTTGACGACCACTGGTATAGAGTGTGTTAAATAGAAAAACAAAACTTTTTTACCTATCTAAAATTTTATGCTGGAATATAAACGTGAGTATTTGAAATGTAAATTGAATTATTTTTTGCGTGTATTTAATGTAGGCGTATCATCTCTTCAATAAACAAAATGATAGTCAAAGTAAAAACAATAAAGAAAACTCATTTCCAAAACCCCTAATTTCCTCTCTTTTAATCCTCCGAATTTCCACTTGATGCACATTTTAGGGCACCCTGTACATTTATTTTATACATACCATTTCAATGCGTAAAGGACATCGGTCGGTAAACGGATTAATTTGTTCCCGTTGAAATTGGAAATGATATGAGCATGATTGGGGACGGATTAGGACGAGATACCACAAATTGGTATTGAATGAAAAATTACATGAGTGGGTGTCTCTTGATAATCTCATTATAACGCTTATCGAACGCGATCAACAAAACGAAAACGGTACGAGAGTTTAAACGAGGTAAGGTTGAGTCATTGAGGCTGAGATCTTAACGCTGGTTGCTTGTTGATTTTGTTTGCTCAGAGTAGGTACTTAAGTAAAAGTAAGAAAGTTGGTATAAGCTAGTGGTCAACTCTGGTGATGGATTTTTTAGGCCGCCTAAAAGGGCGTCATGGCTTAAAAACTTAAAAGCCGGGACGGACAATTTAACGTGCCCTCCCCGAAGCACGAAAACAAATTAATAAAAGGTTGCTCAAAAATAAATTAGGATAAAAAGATTAAGAAGATTTAAATTCCTACTTTTGAATGATAGTATTCCTTATACTTTCGCGATCACAATTCATATTTAGATATACATACATGGATACGGAAGTTCAGATGCAAATAACCCAAATAAATTCTGTATTCGTGTGTATTTCTAAACATATTTTAAATAAGTCTGATTTACAGAACTATTTAATTAAAAAAAAATTATTTATAAAAAAGAAAATACATCACATTGGGTATATACCTACTATCCATTGGGATTTTTTGAAGGAACCGTGTAAGAACCTACATACATTGTCTGTTTATTATGTTATGTATGACTAATAAAAAAAAATATTATTATGTATGACTAATAAACGACTTTTGACGACCTCTGTGGCGCAGTGGGTGAAGGCCCGCCTGTGACGCAAGAGGTTGCGGGTTCGATCCCCGCCGCGGGACAAATGTTTGTATGATCTGCAAATATTTGTCTCGGGTCTGGGTGTTTTCTATGTATATTATGTATGTATTTACAAAAAAAATGTATATAAGTAGTATATCAGTCATGTGGTTGCCATAACACAAGCTCTGCTTAGCTTGGGACTACATGATGCTGTGTGAAATGTCCAGCAATATTTATTTATTTATTTTATTAATATTTGCAACCATCTGTCCGGGAGTTTGTTATGGAATCCTTTCTTACATCTGTCGCATAAACAATTCCAATGTCAAACAAAACAGTACAATCGACAAAAATAATCGATCGAGCGAGCGAAGCGAGCGAAGATCTTAGTGGCAAGTTAGGCGATTTTGCTTTGTATGTTTGTATGTTTGTATGTTTGTATGTTTGTATGTTTGTATATTTGTATGTTTCATTTTTATGTTCTCGCATAACTATCGAACCGCTTATCCAATCTGTATGAAACTTGATAGGTCAATAGGTTGTGCTATGGAAATTTGCTGTGGAGCGTATGAGCGTAATCGATGAAGGGGTTGTAAAGATATGGGGTTCCCAAGGGGGTAAATTTTTTTCAAAGTTACCCAAATATATTGAGTGGGGTGTCATATGAAAGTACTCAACTTATACATTCCAAAATGGTTTTTAGTTTTCTTCTAGGTTCTATAATTTTTGAAATACAGTCAAAAAGAAAAATTATGATAACCAATTAACGGAAGTATGGAGAGAGCTCCCGTTTCATAGAGTTTCAATGTATTCGTAGGTCTGGTTAACGGACAAGGAGTGTGGCATCGTTGTGGTTTGGTTTGCAATGATTTTAGTTGCTAAGTACTTGATATTTTTTCTTGAGATTGAAAATAAAAGCCGTGTTGGCCGATTGGAAGAGTGCTCGACTTTAGATTTAGACGGCCAGGGTTCGAACTTACGACCTATGGTCGTAAGTTCGAACCCTGGCCGTGCTCATCAATGGATTTTTCGATTAGAAAAATTTAAATGCGCATTAACACGAGCTCTAAACGGTGAAAGAAAACATCGTGAGGAAACCAGTTAACGTTCTAATAGCGGCGAAGCGGCGATGGGCTTGCAACCTGTCACGTATGCAAATGCTAACTCCTGCAAATAGTGGGCTGGGCATGTACCAAAATTATAGAGGGAGGGGGAGGGTAGGGGGAGGGGGAGGGGAGGGGAGGGGAAGGGAGGGGAGGGGAAGGGAGGGGAGGGGGAAGGGAGGGGGAGGGGAGGGGAAGGGAGGGGGAGGGGAGGGGGTGGGAGGGGAGGGGGGGGAGGGGAGGGGGAGGGAATTGATTTTCTCATACATTTCGTATTGAACTGCTATTTTAATAATTTCTCGAACTAAGAGGCCTTCCCTGAGGCGCGGTACGAAGTTCGCGGGGTCAACTATTGAATATAAACACGACACGACTTAATGTATTGCATGCATGCCTATAATCTTTACTATACTGAGGTAGCGCACTAGATGTCATTCTGTGGTAAACACTAGAAGTAGCACTTAACGTAGGTATAGGGGTAGTCAGAAACAAGTCCAAATCTAGGCTACCAATACAACGGTGCGCGAGATCTCAGTTCGGGGCGAACTACTAGTTTATTAAATACGTGTCTTATGGTAAGTAAATAAATTTAGTGGTAGAAATTTCAAACCGCGCCATCTAGAACCAAACTAAGCAAAGCTTGTACTATAAAATACTAAATATCAGTCATTATTATCAAATAATTTATATAAATAAATAAAAACAACCTGAAAAACATAATTTTATTATCATCACATTAATGTTTTTCCTGGGTGGGAATCGATTCCACGGCCTACCAGCAGCGTAGAAAGCAGAGGAACTACCAACTGAGCTGAGAGTGTGTATTTATATACCGGATACATGTATTTATAATACAACACACTATCACACTAATCACACTATCACACTAATCATCACACTATCACACTATCACACTTCACACTAATATTATAAATGCGAAAGTTTGGATATTTGGATGGATGTTTGGATGTATGTTTGTTACTCTATAACTCGACAACCACTGAACCGATTTGGCTGAAATTTGAAATATAGATAGATAATGACCGGGAATAGGACATGTTATTTTTTATCCGGGTACCATGCGAGCGAAGACGCGAGCGGAAGGTAGTGTATTTATAATTTTAGTAGTATATCAGTCATGTAATTCCTATACACAAGCTCTGCTTACTTTGGGGCTATAAATGATATTTTGTGAAATGTCCAGTATTATTTATTTGAAAGAAATATTGCATGTGACTGTACTATATAAATTAAATTAATATCAAATCGACCACCCACAAACCCTATAAATATAATTTGTTTGTAGTATTTTCTCGTGGTATAACGTCGTAAGTTGTGACGTTGTCGACGTCTTGATGGCTTCGCATCAGCTAAAGTGTGTTTTGACGTTTGGATACAAAATTACTACAACAGAACTCAAAATAAACATTACGGTCCGTATTTCAAAGGATGGATTTAGATCGACGTTGTATTTTTTTATTTGTGAGAAGAATGGGAATCTGATGACAAACATTAGTAAAATATAGAAATGAAATCAACACATTTTATTTTTAACTAGAAGTGCCCTCGCGGCGTTGCACCCGTAGTATTGGTATATGATGATGATGATGATGAAAAGAAGCCTTCCTCAAGAGTTTAGCTACCAAATCCAGAAATAATTTTTCAAATCCGACTAGTTACCTGTTACCTGTACTAGTTACCTACTACCTATATAAAATGAAAATGCTTTTGAAATAACAATAAAATCTATTAATATTAAATGTAGGTATTCATTTTACCTACACTGTGGCAACCACATAGAGCATAATAATTTAAATTTAGATTAATGTGAGTTAAATACTATATTTTAATAAAGCTCTTTTTTACAAGCAAGAATCATGATCACTAATTTGTCGAATAAACTAAACGTTTCCAATTTGTCACAGTAATTCATAAAACAAATTGTTTCTAATTTATCACATTTTTTAATTTTAATGTTTTAAAACGATAAAAAGGTGTGTATAGAAACGCAACTGGGACTAAAATCAATAGTCATTTTTTGTAAATGACGCTTACTCATTTTTTTGCCATTATAGGACGATGCGATGAACGTAACAAGAATAAAAATGTAGGGTTAGTGTTGGAGTTTCGGTTCTATCAGAGTATTATGTGCATTAAGATAATGTAACCGATCTAATTTCATATCTAGTGGGGTCATTACTCTTGCTGGTTTATCGTTAGACGCTGACAGAAGGTTTTGGCATCCAATATCTTGGGGCGGGCGTAAGATAGAAACGTATTCAATTTATTGGTAAAATTGAAAAATATGCAGTCAATATTTTTGTTTTGGTTAGGTACAATCAACCATTTTGGAAAACATAATAGTTAATATCAATTTAATCAAAAATTTATTTAACGCATGCATTTTAAAAAAATCAACAATTTCTTAAATATATTTTTTAATGCACAAACCATAAATACAATATTTTGTTGAATTAAAACACTATTTTAAACTTAAAATAAACATGGAATGTTCTTTTCCTGCAGCTGAAAGTGTTAAAACCAATTTTTTTGTCTGATAAACAAAAAAAAATCGAAACTAATAACATTAAAGATTGTTTAAGTGTATGTCGATTGTCGAGGGTAGTTTATGAAACAACTGCATCTATGTGAAAAAGTCTATCACCATTTTAAAGGTATATTATTCCAATTAGAAATATGTCATGCTATACCTACCTACATTAACCCAAAAATAGTCGTAATATATTTTTTTTATTTTTATAAATCGCTTCAGCTTAAACCATATCCAACACGTAGGGACTAATGCCTGTCACTCGGGAAGAAGAATTACTTTATATAAATTTCTTGGGTGCAATTAATTTCTGTTATGTCGCGATAGTATCGAGCCCTTAATTAACCTTTGAAGGTGATTTTCGGTTAAAGATATATTCGGCACTTTATCTAGCCTTTTAATGAATGAGAAGAAAGTGATAGGTTAATGGTTGCCAGTTGGAGTAAATCACTGAATGAAATTGACCAATAAAATTAAAATGGTAAAATATTGTATTGAATTACCACAAAAGAATGACAAGAAGAATTGAAAAATATAAATATCGAACATTTAGTGTCTGTTTATTTTCATGAACATTAGTTTTAATAGCGCTTCGAGTTTCACTTCTATGTGATTGATTCTTTTGACATAAATTAAAGAAGATTAACCAGTTATAAAATTCGAATGCGCTGCAGCGTCGATGGACTTGCAACCTGTCACGTGTGGAATGCTAACTTCAGCAAAATGTGGGCATGTACCAAATATATGATTGGACATACCTCTGACTACCCCATAAGATAAAAGTAAAAGGAAGGAAAGAAAATGAAAACAAACTAAAAATAGCTAAAGGTCTAAAATAATATGTTTACCGCACTTTTTCATTTTCATTTCATTTTCTTTTGTAACTTGGTTTATTATTATAACTTTCTATGCAATGTGATCAAAAATGGTTTATTTTCTATGCAATGTGATCAAAAATGGTTATTTTAATACAGTTGCTCAAAAAGTGGCGTATTGCAGGGACGTATAGCGTTCGGGAAGTGGGCTATTACACACTCGTGCTTTTTTTTTACCTTTCCCGCACTCGTGCGTTCTCTTTCCCAACTGTCAAAATAATGTCTATTAAAAAGAAAAACTAACCATGAAGTTTTACTAAAAAAAAATCATAGAAGTTTTATGATTCATGCAAATACGTATATTTCTAAAAAGAAGCTAATAATTTGTTTTTTATATCAGATTTAATGATTTGATTGAATGAGTTAGGTTAGGTTTCATTTCAATTCATCTCATTAAATTTCATTTTCATTTCATATCAATAAAAAAATTCTACTGAAGACTTGGCTGTATGGGCATAGTTCCCTTTGCCTACCACAATCGGTGAAAAAAAAAATCTCTTATATTCTACGGTTGGCGCCATTTTCTAGATTAAATTGCTTCATTTTTTCGCAACTGTATTAAAAATAGTTGTTCAGTACACGTTCGGAACCGTCATTGCAACTTGTTCCGACTGTCAACCCTCGCCTTCGGCTGCGCCTCGGCTCGGGTAGACATTTGTCGGAACTCGTTGTAATGACAGCCTTTCCGAACTTGTACTGAAATATACTATTTATTACGCTAAGATTAGCTAAATAGGCTTTTCCTTTTTTGGTCTGCAATCGATCGAATAGAAAGCATTGAAAATCAGTAAACACCAGCTTGCTTAGAAACTATTATCTATATTATTAAAACTGTAGTCTTTCTGACTTTCTGTAATAATCACGTTAGTTTAAGATTTTTTGACTTTGATTTTTATAAATCCTACTTCATACCTACTAATATTATAAATCTGTGTATGTATGTACGTAGAGACAAAGTTAATGGCTAACTTTGTCATGGCTTAACGACTTAGCCGGGATCGACAATTTAACGTGCCCTCCGAAGCACGAAAGCGCTCAGCTCATAATGCCATTTGCGGTCACCCATCCAAATTGTGACCACGCACAACGATCCAAATTGTGCTTAACTTCAACGATCAATCAAGCTACGCCACGAGCGCTTCTTGTTACCGTGCTGTAAGGAAACAGTCTTGATCACGTTTTGTTTCGTTCTTCACTGTGACCAAAACCACAAAATTGAATCTAGTATTTTTGTGTAATAAATTGCATACATTTTATCAGACAAGACTTTATACTGTATCATTACACCTAATTCGTTCCAGTTGGTTGTCATCTATTGCCGGTCAGATGATTGCGTACAAGCTAATCCGTGCTTCCTAAGCAGTAATGTATGGCAATCTCATTAGATTGATACTTAATCGGTAGCCCGTTATTGTGGCTTTATTTTTGTGGTAGGAATGGGATGATCGAATCGATTTGTTTTATCGATGTTTTATAGGATAGTGCAAAGTTTAAATATCGAATGTTTTAAAACAAAAGTTACTATGCCTTGATTGTAGGCACTTTTTATCCAATTGAAAGAATTGACAGATTGCTAATTTTATATTTTACTAGTGAACTCTCGCGGCTTCACCCGCGTGGACTACTTTTTTTTATCCCACGAAAACTTTACATTTTTCCGGAATAAAAAGTAGCCTTACTATTCCAGAACCTAAACTATCTTAATTCCAAATTTCATCAAAATCGGTTTAGTAGTTATTGGGATACGCAGTAACAAACATTAACACATACACACACATACACACACACACTTGACTGGTACACACATGTGACTTTCGCCTTTATAATATTAGTAGGACAATGAGCCATAGACGTAGTTATTGTACACTAGCAGCGCCCTCACGGCGTTGCCCCCGTAGTGATTGTGTATGGTGCCTATAACCTTCCTCAACAGTTTAGCTATCAAATGCAGAAATAATTTTTCAAATCGGACTGGTAGTTCCTGAGATAAGCGCGTTCAAACAAAAAAACTCTTCCGCTTATAAATATACTCAATGAGGTTTGAAAGCGGGAGCAAATCAGTTTGTTAGCTTTGTAGGTCTTAATAGACGTTTATAATCAGTGTAAAGCTGATGATGATAACTGATGACGATGACAACAATAGGAAACATTTTAGGACAATGAAGTAAGACTCTACCTGCACCAATATATCCTATGTATCGGATCTCATTGTCGGATTTAGGAGCCAACTGTGTAACGCAGATAATGGGTACATCAACAGAACAATGCCCATTGACGTATTGTCTTATCGATATCACGCCTAAATAGCTTCAAACCGGTAATGTATAATGCATGCGGTATATTCTCCTATTACCTGATGATGAGGACAGACAGATGCGAATGTTAGGTAACCCTAAGCTACAACCATAAGCTTGCCTTGCAACAAAGAATAAAATAAAAACCGGTCAAGTGCGAGTGGAACACGTACGCCGAGGGTTCCGTACCTAGCCATGGTGCCAATTAAGCTAGTCCGCTTAATTGTATGAGCGCCCATACAACTCGGAGGACAATTTTAATTGGCGTCAACTATGTATGTATGGGAACACCCTTTAATTTTAAACTTTTTTAACTTTTTGGAATTTTTCCTTTATTTGTGCTATAAGACCTTGCTTTTTGCCAAATTTCGTTATTCTAGGTTAACGGGAACTACCATTTAGGTTTTCGACCCAAAACCTCTAGGGTACTTCCGGTTGACCTAGAATTGTCAATTTTGGTTACAAGCAAGGTCTTACAGCACAAGTAAAGGAAAAATTCCGAAAAATAAAAAAAGTTGATAATTAAGGTAAATTTTGGTACTCACAAGTTTTCACGAAAACCTAAATTTGCCTATATCTTTTTATAGTGTTGACTTAATTTTTATACTCACAATAGGGACTATAGACCTTAGTATATGGTATAAATTTCAACTTGCTAGCTCTACCCGTTCCTAAGATAATCGATGGTGACACACGGACAGACGGACAGACAGACAGACAGACAGACAGACAGACAGACAGACAGACAGACAGACAGACAGACAGACAGACAGACAGACAGACAGACAGACAGACAGACAGACGGACAAGAAAGTGATCTTATAAGGGTTCCTTTTTTTACCTTTTAAGGTATGGAACCCTAAAAATATTGAGATTTAGTGAAAAAGTTGATTATAGTATAATAAGCGATAGATCTTAGCATTTTGGGGGAAAAACTAACAAACCGACTACCCTCGAAGACAAAATCGCCGATATGTTAATAAAACAGTTGCCAAATTAAAGTGGGACTGGGACGGTCTAGTGTGCTGTCTGTTGGAAGAGCTTTGGGCTACGATTACCACTGAGTGGATCCCACAAGGAGCTAAGCGGCCTCGTGGTCGACCCAAGTGGAGATGCTTGACAACTACTCCACAAGCTGGCCGACAGAAGCATTACACCGGAGTGAATGGAAAGAAAGAAAAGAAAGAAAAAAAGAAAAAGCATTTATTTAAAACACAAAAATAAAAATAAAAACAAAGATAAAAGTATTAAAATTAGGCTATTAGCATTGTGTCCCAAATGTGGAAAAAGGGAAGGGAGGTCTTTGCCCAGCAGTGGGATCCAGTGGACTATTAGATTAGAATACAAAAATGAATTTAAGGGAGAACGTTTCAAAGTATCAAAATAAAGAAAAGTAGAGGAGCAATTTCATTAACGCTATGGGAATTTTCGATGACAGGATGATGTCAAACAGCATCATTGAAGACTTTGAATTCTACCGTTTTATCTACGTATGTTTATTGATCTCAAAAACCCTTCGACCGTTGAGTAAAAGGGATAATAGAAATATTGACAAGGACAAGTTGATTAACATTATATAAATTATTTCTTACTAGTATATTTTTTTAGGATCTACAAATAAACGTCCATTAAGATACGCCTGAATTCATTAAAATTGACATAGCGAGACTCAATTTATATATCTGATTCAAAATAATGTATTTCGTGCTTAAAGATGAGAGAAAACATGTTTTCCTTAGGGAAACAGTCGTGTCCCTGCTTCGTTTATTTTTCTTATGTTAATATGTTATCGACATCACGCCAAATCTAACGGGAATTCGAGAGAAGAGGTAAAGTTCCCTGGAAGCAACTTAAATGAAGACTTCATAAAGAACAGAACTGAAAAGTTCTACTTAATCATCTAAACTTGTATTAACTTTAAAGTTCATCTCATCAAGAACTTGTTCGTTGTGGGCAAATGCTCGTGACACCTAAGGGCCTAGCCAACCGGCCTTCGTTATGAAGCGATTCGATTTCTAACTTTTCTAACACTCAAACGTGAGGTTTTCATTGATCGAACCAAGGTCGAACGTAAGGTCACGTGGTCTTCCACCAATGAAACATCGGCGATAGCGAAGTGAATTGTAGAATAGAAAAGATTGATGCCACTTGGCTAGAGGCCCTGAATATTCGCGACGAGTATTTGCTTGACTGTTCTCCATCCTCAGCAGTTGTAGTCAAAATGGTGGAGGAGCTCGCGATAGTGACTGACTTGTAATGTAACATTCAAAAGATAAAATATAAATAATAATATATTCAAAAGGTAAAATGTAATCTAGGTACTTATCCATTTCATTTTTGCATGCTGGGTATCCTAGCAAAGTGTGTGGATCTAAATAGGAGAGGTATAAGTTCTTTGTGCACCACACTTCACGCAAATAAATCATTTCATTTCAAGAATTCGCTGGAAAACCGACAGTCGGTTGGAGTGCATTTTGACACCAGTAAAAATATTATGCTATGTGGCCATGGCAGAATTGTGTCAACCAAAAGTCGCAGTAGCCATAAAGAAGAAGTGAAGTGAAGTGAAAAAGAAACGATGGTGTTTTTCAAGTTCGAGTTTTCTATTATAATATCTCTATCCAGATCCACGATGCCATAGAAGCCGCAAGAGATCGGATTGGCTGGAGAACAATCATTCGCGAAAATGTGATCCTTGGAGGAGGTCAGCACTGAGGAGAACGATGCATGGAGGAGGATAATATCTTAAATGCAAAGGAAGTCATGTCAAAGAACTATGAAACACTGCCTTATAAACCTTCTATCACGGTCCATCGATATCTCATTCATATTGCAGTACATCCCTACTAATACGCAGTGAAATGGGTAACGAGCGTATAATTGATCAGTAGAGCGTTCGATTGCCTTGGAATGAGCGCTCGGGTATAATGCCACGTTCCGGTCACCGTGGACTAATCCTTCGGCAATGAGACCTTATGCTGGCTTCACTTGTCCCTTCTTGGTCATTGTGCGTCTCTTAGCGACTCTTGTATTCTTGTTGGTATTGTTTTGTCATGTCTCTCTAGTGGGCTGATCTGAGCTGTTTAAGTGGCCTTCTCGGTCATTTTACTCCTTAGAGAGTTTTTTGTAGGATTGTTTTGTTTCATTTCCAGTGTCATGTTCAATGGTCTGTGTCTTTGCTGTTTATCACTACATAGTATAAAACAAAGTCGCTTCCCGCTTTCTGTTCCTATGTGTGCTTAGATCTTTAAAACTACGCAATGGATTTTGATGCGGTTTTTTAATAGATTGAGTGATTCAAGAGGTTTATATGTATATAGGTAATACATGCATAATATAGTAGAGAAACACTGATAATTTTAGAGGTTTCTAATGTGATGTGTGATGTGACCCGTGCGAAGCCGGGTGGGTCACTAGTTGATATTATTTTAAAGTAAAACATTTATTTACAAAATCCTATGAGTAAACTCAGTCAAAATGACGACAATATGGCGTGGGTGCAATTATTGATTTGCCGGTCAATGTGACCTCCAAAATATTCACAGAGGTGTAGCATTAGCAGAGGTTAAAGTATGATCAAGAAGGTTCATACAATTGAATGAATACTTTATTGTATACTTCATAAATAAACTAAAAGTTAAATACTACTGGTTACATTTTACTGTTTTTGTCTAAAATTATAATATTTTTTTTAATTACTTAATACTATTTCAAATCTCTTTGATTGAAGTCACATACCACCTTTAAAAACATTATAACTGTTCAATAAGTGTCATTTTTTTAAGAAGCGATTTCATCCAGATTACCTTTGCATAGAATGAAACAAAAATCTCTCTATTAGGAATGACAAGGTTTAACAAAAAGTACTTTGTTGTCAAAGTCAAAATCAGATCGTTAAAATCACTTAAATTAGTGATTTAGGTGGTCAAGGTGATTCTACTCCTGAGGCGTGATTCAATCCTTCTCGGAATGCATTCCGAATTTGGAAAGTGACGTTTCTTAGCTGAAAAAACGTCAACTTTCCTAAGAAAATCTTCGAATAAACAGGCCTACTCCCAAAACGAAAAACGATGTATCGTGTCAATTTTTGTAGCTTAGCTTTTAATGGTTATTCATCCGAATTCAGTTTACACCAACATAAGCTGAGCTATGATAATTGGCACGATGTATCGTTTCCGAATTTGGAGGGGCCTCATCTGGGCCCCTCCATTCCGAGAAGTGCGAATAGCACCGATCGTTGAAGAATCAGCAGACAGTTTAGAATTAATAGATTAGGGACATTTTGGATCTAGCTGTGCCGCATTGTATAGCTTTGTCATACAATAGATAATAATACTACGTAACGTACAGAATGGCTACTGTCGTCATCGTCCCCCCCCCCCCCCCTCCACCAATCACTAATCGGGGCTTCCTCAGCTAGGAACGCGCCCGGCGCGCAGACACGACGACGAGACCGAGATCACAGTGTACCTACAATAATTATTCATGCGGTAAGTTCGTATAAGCAAGTGGCTAACAATTCATGCGGTGACAACCTTACTTCACGCACACAATTGCGCGTGTACAAAAATGACATTGTGTGTGTAGTGTCTGTGTAAATAAGTAGTTAGACGCCGCTTTTGCATAGAGATTTCGTCGAGTGTCCGGGGTGTGGTTTTGTTACTCTTCAATAATGGTGTAAGAAGCACCTTCAAGTGTCTGTTGATGATTAAACGAGCTCATTATACAATATAATGAAATAATACAATCAGGAATAATATCTACAAAATAAATTGATTATCTTTCAAAAAAATTATGAATCAATTTTAAAGCTATGGGCAAAATCGGATATGATTATAAATTATAACACCGAGACACAGAACAAACAATATATTCTATGTTCATCACACAATGTTTATCCTGGAAGTGAATCTAACTAAAATAATAAAATAACTCTTTTATTCTCACGTTCAAGGGTAGTCAGAGTAAGGTGAGGAATTATTCTCAAGGGCGCAAGTACAAAGGCATTACGATAGCTTAACAGAGAGTTACGCTAAGCCATTGCAACCCACCCTTGAATATTGTACGTAACGTAATAACGGAAGCAACCCGGAATCTGGCTTGCAAAGCCTCTCATTATTGTCACCAGATACGAGAAAAGATAGAACGGTCTTGCATTTTAGTAAGGATGAGCATCCTGGCCTATGAGTGGCCATCATCAAAATTAGTATCGTTGGAATGAAAAGTATTCTAAGTAAAATTAAATTTATTATAATCACGACTGTATTCCCAAGGTGCAGAAAACATATCCTTTCAGATCTTTAGACATTTCTAGATCATTTCAAAATGTCAGAGGGATGTCCAAACACATTTGGTAGGTACATTTCCATATTTTAGCAGAAGTTAACATTCCATACGTGACAGGTTGCAAGACCATCGACGCAGATCTTTTGAAGATGGGCATCCAGCCATGAACAAAATTGGCACCCGACGAATAATGATTCCGTAGCCGAGTTGGTTAAGGCACTCCGGCCTAAGAGCCCTTTTACAAGATTTTGCCGTTTTCGGTGGAGGATCGCTTGTATCAATGCTGGTTCGAATCCCGTCGGAGTCGAAAATTTTTATTACTTTTTCAATGAAAAATTGATATCGTTGGAATAAGAAGTCATTTTAGAATTAATTTGATCCCGGAAGTACCATAAAATATTATTTAGGAAAGAAGTTTTACAGGGCGGTGCAAAGTTTCGGCCCCATACGGGTAGCTTAATTGTATTTTATTTGATGCTTCGAATGAAAAGCTTTTTTGAATTTTGTTAGACATGTCCAAAAAAAATCGATGGGGATCAGGAATTAATCGGGATTTTCGTAAAAAAAATCATAAATCATCATTATTTCCTTGCCCTTTTCCCACTAGGTGAGGTCGGCACAACATTTTCTCCTCTTCCATTCCTTCGTCATCTCAGTAGTCACTCCTTTCACACGCATGTCCTCTCTCACACAATCTATTCATCTTTTTCATTAATATTTTTTGTTTTATTTTTATGTAATTCCTGAATAATAAAAGCTAATAATGAAAAACCCTGTCTACATAAAGCGTAAAGTCTGTAAAAGACAGTTCCATCTCCTACAGTTTCCCTCACAATGCATAAACTCGAGATTTCTTTAAGGTTATTTCGAGCGGCTCTAAATAAGTCTTAACATGGCTGTAAGGCCCTTTGAGGGGCTTACGTCTCATTTAAAAGGATTCTGTAGATTTTGCAATGTTAATATTAAGTTTTGTCTCTGAGTTTTAAAAGAAATAAAGGACATTTTTCACACAGCATCATGTAGCCCAGTAGCCCAAAGTGAGAAGAACTTGTGTTATGGGAACCACATGACTGCTATACTTAGTATAGTATTAATCCTGGATTTAATATTTTTTGTTAAGACAATCAATACAAAGAAACACACTCATTAACATAAAAATTCACTCCTTAACTAACTTACAACTAAATTAAAAGGAACTCTGTCTTCTATCTTTAAGTGACTAAAGATAGAAGACAGAGTTGAGATCACCGACCGCAGGTAAAGTGCCCAAAAGGCTGGCAGCGTTACCCCGTTGGATTGCTAGACTTATCCTCTGTCCGAGGTAAGCACCAGCCCTTTGGTCATTGGTCTCATCCACTAACCTCTTGGATATTTCCCTGTAAAGGAGATTTATTTATCCTATTTATTTATTTATTTATTTATCCTGGATTTTATTTTGACAACTTTTACGAGCCTCACTTTATTGGACTGATTCCCCACTGATGCTTGACTATTTAGATTTTAGCGGATGGATCACCGAAAAGAGAGCTAGGCCCCATACCGTGTTTGTTGCCCTGATTCTTCACGGTGTTGGTCGTGAAAGAACAGGAGTAGATTCACCTATCTCTTAGGCCGGCCGCATACGTTCGGTTTCCAGATTCGGTTTCCGAATTCGTTTTTTTTACGCAGACGTTCAATTTTAGTTCGTATGACCTGTACGCACGGTTTGTTTTCGAAATGAACGTCAAGTTTTTTTTCCGTTCAGAAAAAATAAGAACGTGTGCGGCATGTAGAACAATTTGTATTGAATGCGTGCATTCCGAATTCGGAAACCGAATCCGGAAACCGAACGTATGCGGCCGACCTTAAGACGATTCAAAGCGATCCTAGCGGTCCTAGAGAATAAATGATATTTGAATTTTGAATTCTATATTACACTGATATTTTAAAATTATCAACTAACTGATTAAATTTGAAAGATCCTATTTCGTTTACGCTACCAAAACAAAATGACAGCCTGAGGGACATTTCCAAAACTACTATATTTTAGTAAAATTGAAGTAGAATTATTCAAGTCCAATTTCGTGTCTGTAGTGAACATAATTTTTATAGTTCAATAGTAATCGTAGCACTGAACTTATTAAGCAAAGTAATCAAAATATTTTGAAAAACTACAAACTTCTGATTAAGAAAACTTGAGTGGTTATCAAAAAAAGGCCAAAGTTTATTAGTTATTCTAGAGATTGAGACCTACTAGCTAGCACTCTGAAACTTTTCAGACATTTTTATTCGAAAGTTCAGTCTATATCAATATTTTCTCAATATTCTAATAAATCTTAGATCATTTTGTATAGGTACCTACTTTCCCTCTTACTTATGAAATATATATAAAGTTGAACACTGGTTACACAACGTCCTGTCTCTTTTCGTCAGTATCCACAAATAAAGACAGGACGTTGTTTAACCAGAGTTCAACTTTAAACATCTTTCATATGACCCTATAAGTTTAGACGTGTTTTAGACTACCATTCTAGACACTTCTAAGACGTAGTAGCCAAAGGAATGTCCAAATAAATATTAGGTACATGCACACAGTTAGCATTCCGTACGTGACAGGTTGCAAGCCTATCGACGCTAAGAAAGTTAACTGGTTTCCTCACGATGTTTTCCTTCACTGCTTAGAGCTCCTGTTGATTGATTGCATATTAATAACGAAAAATCCATTGATATTGAAAAGTTTTATGGACACGGGATTTTATCGCGTAATTTACCTTATTTATCCCGACAAATCCATTGATGCACGACCGGCTTCGAATCCACGACCTCAGATCGACAGTCAAGGCACTAACCCACTCGCCCAACGCGGTTGATTTACATTTTAGTGTAGGCGACTAATTGCTAGGCCAAATTGGTTCTCACAGTTTTTGCCTAGTCATGATAGAACCGAAGCGTAGAATCAGTTTTATTGTATCCAAAATGTATCTCAAGTTGAGCTCATAATCAAAATGTACAGTACCATCACTTTTAAGATACGAGTAAATGTTCAACCATTATGTCTATTGTATGTAATTCACAAGAATGACTGTTACATTTCACTGGAATTTTTATATCATCCCAATAATATTATACAATTTAAAAGTGTGGGTTTGTGTGATAAACTCGGTGATGTACCGAGCTAGTGCTTTGCTAGAACAACTCTAACAAGACATAGAGTTTCTATTCTTTACGAAAAAAAATATGTAGGTACTTATGAAGTTTCCTACACGGTATATTCCACAACAGCAACCAACTTTGGTTAAAAAACATTAATTTTAATTTTATAAGTTTCGTTCTCTTTTCCTAATCGAGTCGAGTCTTCATCAGACTCATCATAATTTCCTTGACCTTTTCCCACTAGGTGGGGTCGGCACAACATGTTCTCCTCTTTCATTCCCTCCTATCACTCGTCATCTCAGTAGTCACTCCTTTCATACGCATGTCATCTCCCACACAATCCATCCATCTTTTTTTTGGCCGTCCTCTACCTATGTATCCTTACACATTCATATCCAACACTTTCCTTGTAATATGACTTTCTTCCCTCCGCATAACATGCCCATACCGTGCTAACCTATTATTATACTAATTTTTTCTGTCACCGGCGCTACATCCAAACTTCCTCTTGATTTTCTTCTGATTTGATCAGATGATATCAAAACTAGCGGTTCGCCCCAGCTTCGCATGGGCTGAATTTATAAATTACCCGTGCGAAGTCGGGGCGCAAACTATACTTACCCTATGTTCATCAGGGATAATGTAGGATTCTAATGGTAAAACAATTTTTCAAATCGGTTCAGTAGTTTTGGTGCCTATTCAATGCAAACAACCAATCAAATCTTTCCTGTTTATAATTTAGTATAGATAAACATTATATTATACTAAAGTATAGTAACTAAAGAATAAACAATGTAAATGAAGACACAGCCGGTAGCTAGTAAACCGCAGATCGATCACAAAACCACGCTATTCCCACGATAAATCTACGAATGTAGGCGAAACATAATGACACCTACATGATATTATACTTAACGGGTTGAACCTTATTTTCGAGATGTATAGTAGCACAATGATTTAGGAATAATAAAAGTATAATAAATAACTTGGATTTCAATACGATTTGAAAGCAGGTTGCTCCCGGTAGTATAATAAAGAAAAGAACTTACTACTCTGAGAATAAAATGAATCGCGGTGGTCTAATTGTTTGACCCTGAATTTTAATTCTTAAGTTGTCATCGTAGTAAAATTATATTGTTTTATATCGGTCTTTGTGTTTTGTAGCGGTCAAATTAGTTTATTTTTAACTCAAAAAATTTAGAAATAAAGAAAACCTGATTTATATGATTACGACTCCCCAAGGCGCTGTAGACTCAGGTTTTTAGGCATTTTAAAATCCTTTAAAGACGTCTAAGGGGGTTGTCAGAGGCACATACAAATACATACTTGGTACAAGTCCACATTTTGCAGAAGTAAGAGCTAGCAAAGAGTCGAAAAAAGGATAAACTTAATATACATAAGTACTTCACACAATCCCTTGGTCTAGACACTGTCTTAAATATTTGAGGATCTGGGTCCATAATACGTCTCTTGTGTGTAACTAACCGTTTTACTAAAGCGGTTACACTATTAACCCTTTTTGGTTTATCGTACCAATATAAAAGTTACTATTCCCAGCCACGTTCTAATAATATTTTGGTATCGAAAATCGGTTGTTTTACTCAATTTCACTTTGTATAATCAGTAATCAGTATCTTTTCTCCTAAGTCAACAGGGCCCAGTTGAATTTAATTCCAGTCTATTAATATCTTGCTAACAAAGACTCTTCAAAGCCACAATAAATCGGTAACCAGTAAGAATACTTTGTTTCACTGAATTGGATGGCAAGGATTACGTTTTGATAGTTACTCCGAATGATTGTTTGAATGAATGTCTCCAAAAAATTGTAGGTTTGGAGACATTCATTTGAGAACTGTTACAGATGCAGATATTAGGAATTTTCAATTTAAAATGTTTGTCTAATAGACTTAGGAAAAAAAATCTACTTAAACTACGACTAAATTAAAGAAGTTGTGGTCATTCGTTTTGTATAGAAAATAATAATTAGTAAAAAATGTTGACTTAGCTAGGCGCATCACACTTAAATATAAATACTTACTTATTATTTGATTATGCTCCCGAACAACAGTAGAACAGATTTGATTAAGACTTGGAGTACCTATAATTAAAATGTTGCTTTTTAAATATATACCAATACAGGTTTACTTGAAAAATTAAGTATTGCGAAATAAGGTCTGCTAAAAGATTCTAAACATGGTGAATTTAATATAGCGAGTTTAGAAAATAGCTGTAGGTAGTACTTTTACTGTTAGACTTTGTACCGTGCCGATACCCTTTAAATCAAACGTGATTGAATCCAAAAGTTATTTATTGAAATCCTTCCATTACTTCCGGCTATCGCTCTTTAGTCATAATATTCTGGAGTTTCGATAATGATATTTACGAGCAAAATGCATTTTGCCGACCTCAAACAGTTTGAAAATAAAGATTTTGTAGAAAAATAGACTGTAATGAAGCTTGCTTGCTTGTTGAATCGTCCAATTCGACTGAATTTGGCAGTATTTCGAGAATTCGGCGCTAATAGGTATGCGCTTACCCTTACACTTCGATTCAAACTGCAATGTATTCTAACATGCTCACCATAAAGGGCTACACGGAAACATGTTCAGATTAAAATATGTCACAAAGTCACTTATTTCCGAAATATCGCGTGTGAAATTCCACATCAAAAAGGCTCCATTAAACGGGCGATAAGGGGCGATAAATCGTATTCGGCTCGGAGCCCCGAATATGAGAGTGTGGTTCGTGGCCAATTTTCGTTCACCACTCATTTCCTTCGACGTGACTTGGGTGTCGGGGCACACGGGGACATTTTGGTTTATGTTTTCGTTTGACAAATTAGACATTTGAATAAATAGTAAATGTTGACTAAGATCAAACTGGATTAAGTTTTTACTCGAGAAAAGACCAAACTGAATTAAGTTTTATCTGGAGAGTAAACTGTTGTTAGTTTGAATATTTTGACATTGTAAAGTTGACACCTTATAACCAGGATAATTTGTTTGCACATAATAATGTTCGGTTGCGCTTTCTAAACAATTGTATTTTGAATTATGTCGGCTAGTTACTCTGGAGTAAAATGACTTTTGGTCGAATCCAGCCTAAAAGATTTTTCAGGCGTGAAAATGATATTTTCTTTTTTTGTAATAATGTTACAAATTACCTTATTTAATCTCCTGTTTTCCATGTCATTCAAAGCATATTTACCTTATATGAAAAAACTTTATCATGGCATTTTTGTTACGATTCCCATCATCTTTTTAATACCATCCTCATATAAGCTGTTATCCCTTTCTATTACATGCCCAAATTATGCAAACTGCAAAGAAAATGGTATATTCGTTCTTTTCAGATTTTGGAGGCATGGCTAAATGGCTATCAAACAAGACGGTACAAAGATTTTTTTCATCATAATACGCATTTTTGATATTAGGTTACCTACTTGAAATTATTACTTTTTATATTAAAAGTGGATGCGACTAGTACAGGACCGTTGAACTTATGGAGACTTATACCCAGCAGTGGGTAAAGTATTTACACTATCAAAGTAGGAAACTGATCTAGAATCATGGCTCTGTCTTGCTCTTTGGCCTACTAATTGCGAAGTTAGCAACAGTTAGGATAAACTGCAGTGCCTGGGACATTGTTGAGATGGAGTAGGCTAACCCAGCACCTAAACCATCCTCTCAGTCTAACATACCATAATCACAGGAAAGAAATCGACTAAGCCGCGGGGTTTTTTCACCATATTTTCCTTCACCAGATCTCATATTAATGCGCATATAATAAAAAAAAACCATTAATGATCGAGCGGGATTTGAACCCGCGTCCTTTGGAAGTAAAGGCTTAAGAATATAGCCGAACATTGAATAATAAAATGCGCGAATATAAAAATCTGTAACGATCACAAAATGGTTACGTGACCGGCGTGAAACAAGCCTAAAACATGTGATTTCCCCGTTTGTTACCGACATATCAGTGTAGATGGGGAGATAGTTGCATCTTGAAGACGTTTCACTTCAACAACACTGCAATAACGAGTAGAGAACTCACAAGCGATACTGATTTTTATGACTAGCCAGCTCAGTTTTAGTGATCAAGGTGTTGATATATTTTTTTTTCTGGGAAACTCCTTCTATCTCCTTCTCTTCTCCAAGTTTCTATTAATTATCTTCTTCAATGCGGATCAATGATTTATTTACAGAAACTAAACAACTTCATATTTACATAACTTTAAAAAATACATAAGTACCAGTTAAGCCATTTAAGGATCGTTGTAAACGATCTACAGGTACCTCAACAGATCCAATATAGTGCCAGTCGGAAGCGTGCTCAAGACACTGGCAGCATTACCGCGCTGAATGACAATGCTGATCTGACCAGCCAAATATGTGCCAAATCTCTTATCTCGATCTCGCGTCGCTTCGACCAGACGCCCAGAAAGAAAGAAAGAAAGAAAGTTGAATTTAATTGTGTAAAATTGTAATGTTGCATGCTGACTAGCTGATGGAGGATTTTAATTTTTAATCTACATTGTTATTTTTAACATTTTCGCAATTAATAAATTGAAATTGAAAATTGAAGAATTTTGAAAACGCGAAAGGCTGGGTTGGAAAATTGAAACTCAAATATGACGTTAATGCGCTAGTTATCCATGCGTAAGCCATAATCAATCTTAAACCTTACACTTTAAATTCATTTTCACAATGCGTGTTAGAAAGTGACAAAGGCCAGCATTACTGGAATTGCCGATATCCGTGTTATTACCATCAAAATATCTTTTACGATCTCTTATGGCCGGGAATGGGGGATTAAGTCGGGTTAGGTGTAAATTCAAAGGGAATTCTTGTAAGATTGTTTGAGGTATAAACTAAGTAGCGATATCAACTCTACTAATAAGCAATAAGGACATGACCGTTTGCCATATTCTTTTAGTGTACGAATTTTCTCATTATCTAGCGACGAGTCCCAAATGTGTTGGGTTTGTAATATAGTCTATAGATGTATATTTAGAATAACGCAACTTTTGAAATATTTTTTCAAATAAGTAACAATTAAAAAAAAAATACATAAGTGTCCTCTATTTATATAAATGCCTTAACATTAAACTCCTCTCTACTTCTGTCCAAAGTTAATCACCGTTTAAAATAATATCATAATTTTCTGTTAAAGAGTGACAGTGGCAAATTTTGAGCATTGTTTAAACAGTGTTCAAGTTGCGAGACGATACTAGGTAACTGTCAATATTTACAGATGTAATATAGATTTCATAAATTCAATTAAGTATTACAAACTACGCTTGATATGACTTCAAATTATCTATCTGCTGATCGATTTCTGTCCTGTTATAAGTTTCTCCATAATGTTTCGATTCCAAAAAGTTTTTTATATCATAAAAATATCAAAACTAATATAAACAAGACAAGAGACATCGCTACGTAAAGATATTAAAATTTTCGGTCATATAAATATGAAAAAAAAAAAAGAATTTACGGTGTTTATTTATAGCATTTCGATAGCTCTTTACCCAAACTCTGGGACAAAAATCATGAAGTGTGGCCCGATCGTAAACAATGTAGGTCAAACAACACTCAGCTTACGAATGCCTTACACGAAAACCAGCGGGTAATGAAAATCGCTATTGTTTGAAGTAGTCTTTTAAGGGCCTGTCATATCATATACCATGGAATGTTAATATGTAGGCAAATTTGTTTGTATTGGGTGGAGTTTCAAACTATCCAGCCATATAAACCATTCTACAAGCACTTCGTATCGAGTCTCTTTCTATCATCGCTAATTCTGTATTCTGACACTTCTGCCCCTTGCTTGTCTACCTTTGATAGCGACCAAAGTCGGTCTCAAATTAGTGACCACGCAGATTTTTTTTTTACTGAAATAGGTTTGCGTTTTACCAGACCCTCCCTGATGTAAAGCAACAGAAGTAGCTCTGTCACTCTCATCTCAACAGGTCTTTAGTCTTTCGCACTACGAACGGTTCGACCCGCGGTGTGTTTCCCCAGAGCTCTTTTGAATGGGTTCTTTCGCACCACGGTGGTGACAGCGGATCGTCTAAAGTATCTTTTGAAATGGGTCGATTCGGATCACACGGCGAAACGACTCAATGTTCGTTTTGACGTTTTGACTGATTTGAGGTTTGGGACAAGTTAGACAATCAGCCAGCTGTCTCTTGATTTATCGTCATTGAATTACAATACCCATATATTTTCTCTGTTCTCTACAGCGTTAGCGATTGTAGTTAAGTTTTTTTTAAACTAAAATAGGTTCCCGTTTGACCACACCCTGCCTGATGTAAAGCAACAGTGTGGTCTAAGATGGAGCACACTTACTTAGAACGAATCTATTGACTCTCGATTTGAAGACACCTAAATTATACTTTTCTGGAAATACAGACCCCGGCAAGGAGTTCCACATTTTCACCGTGCGTATGAAAAATGTAGACTCAAAGCGCTTAGTACGAACACTAAGAATATCAACCATGTAACTTGGCTATAAATGCAGATGCCATTTCAAAGATCTCGAATATCTAAAAATCAACCATACATTGCTGACACTAAAACTCGTTTTAGCTTGCTTTTTCAGTTTTTGGTAGATCGTCGTAGCATTTTCGGATATCACGTTTTTTTGGTCCCAGTTGAAAGGCCTTCCGGTAGCCTATAGTCACTTTGAGGATGGCTTTCGGTCATGTGAGTCAATCAACTAACCGTGACACAGTTTTGTTTTTATTTCATATTCAAATCTGCTAAATCCTCTCATTTTACAGGATTTGCTGAAAGAAAACACTGCTCTTTTGACAGTATTAAAAACGTTTGAAAACATGATAAACCCCTGTACCCCACGTAACTAGGGTATTAACCCTAACTATCAATTTAGAATCGTTTGGCTAGTCAGATCAGCATTGTCATTCAGCGCGGTAATGCCCTTTGGTTCATTTTAATGCTGCCAGTGTCTTGGGCATGCTTCCGACTGGCAGTATCTTGGATCAGTTGAGCACCGATCGTTTACTATCCTTAGATAGCTCAAACTAGTAAAACTATGTAAATATGTCAATAATTTAGATAAACAATTTCATATTTTAAACATTTACTTGATTCATAAGAAGATTGCACAACAGCCATTATATATCCTGGCTAGGGAACCTGAACGTAAACATTGACTTGTGAATTAGATTAAGTTTGGTATTACATAGTGAAGTTATTTATTTTTAATATTAAAAGATTTTTAATTTTGTAAATTTCTTCATTTTGTTACCTACGCCTTTATAAATTTGTCATGCGATTAAATAAAAATAATAAACAACATCCATTTTGGCCACCGATGCTCTATCCAATATACGAAAACCACAATATTTCTACATCATTGATCTTGTCATCCATTTCCTCTGTAGGAAATAAAAAAATCTTATTCAAACATTACATAAGCTCTCATGCGTGTCCCAGGAAACTTACCCCGAGTCCGTGACCGATTCAGTTATGTGGAAGTAACGAGAAATTCCTCATATCGTGACATATTGGATTTCCATGGCAATTTGACTTTATGCGGCTGAATAAATGTACGTAATTATACGATTGGCGGAGAATGAAGGTTGGTTTTTTGGGAAATGTTTGGCGGGAAAATGATCCGTGGTAACAGTTAATTTTAACTTCGTTATTGACTGAATTACAAGAAGTAGGAAATAAAAACCGGTCAAGTGCGAGTAGAACTCGTACGCCGAGGGTTCCGTACCTACCCATTATACCCATTATGTTATTGTAGCCCGCTTATTTGTATGAGCGCCCATACAACTCGGAGGACAATTTTAATTGGCGTCAACTATGTATGGGAACACCCTTTAATTTTCAACTTTTTTAACTTTTTGGAATTTTTCCTTTATTTGTGCTATAAGACCTTGCTTTTTCCCAAATTTCGTTATTCTAGGTCAACGGGAACTACCATTTAGGTTTTCGACCCAAAACCTCTAGGGTACTTCCGGTTGACCTAGAATTGTCAATTTTGGTTACAAGCAAGGTCTTCCAGCACAAGTAAAGGAAAAATTCCGAAAAATAAAAAAAGTTGATAATTAAGGTAAGTTTTGGTACTCACAAGTTTTCACGAAAACCTAAATTTGCCTATATCTTGTTATAGTGTTGACTCAGGACCTTGATTTTTATACTCACAATAGGGACTATAGACCTTAGTATATGGTATAAATTTCAACTTACTAGCTCTACCCGTTCCTGAGATAATCGATGGTGACACACGGACGGACAGACGGACAGACGGACAGACGGACAGACGGACAGACGGACAGACGGACAAGAAAGTGATCTTATAAGGGTTCCTTTTTTTACCTTTTAAGGTACGGAACCCTAAAAAGAAACAGAATTTTTGATTTTTAGGTCTGGAAAAAATTTCTTAAAAGAAATTATGTACCTACTTTTTAATTAACACATTCCCTGCAAAGCTACTCACCCAGATGCTACAAAGGAGAGCGTCGTAGCCAACTACTAAATAAAAACACGGTTTGAAACCGTAGCGTAGGTGGCGTAGCTTGCTTTAGACGTTCTTGATTGATCGTTAAAATTAAGCAGCGTTGTGCGTGGTCACAATTTGGATGGGTGATTACAAGTGCCATTACAAGCTGAGCGCTTCCATGCTTCGGAGGGCACGTGAAATTGTCCCAGCTTTTAAGTTGTTAAGCCATGACGGAGGCCATTAGGTGGCCTAAAAACTCCGTCACTAGATTTGGCCACTAGCTCATACGAGCTTAGGTACTTGCTAAATAAAGTCACTTTAAAAATTTGGGAATCACGTACACTTCGTAAATGTTTGGTGTCAAAAGCCACTACAAGATTCATAAACATCATTTAAACCTGTTTTTCTTTCTTACAGTGCCAACATCAGACGTGCAAGGGGTATTGGGCAAGAAGGCATCTTTACCCTGCGACATCCAACCCCTTCACCAGGAGGACGATGTCGTCATGGTGCTGTGGTTCAAAGAGTCTGATGGAGACCAACCTTTGTACAGGTACGTGTAAACCTTTTGATCATCATAAATTTATTTTTAGGAACCTAAAACTCATAGATAAAATAATTTTTAATTCGTCGTCATAAAACTTCTGTTGAATCACTTATTTTAAAAAAATTAAAACAAACATCTTGAAGCTCGAGGGTATAACAGTTAATAATTATTTTACAGCCATAGTGAGAACACAGTAAATCGTTTCTTTTGAATTTGAGATTTCAGCTATGGTACATATTTTTCTTTACTTTTCTTTGGTATATTTCATAATTTCCTAGAACAATGATCACCACTCTTCAACCACTTTACCAAACCATTCAACATCTCACCAACAGCTACGACATCCGAGGGCGTTCAGTGAACCAGCCGAAGCTCTGGTCATCGCCAACAGTCTTCGGGAACCGCGCCTTCTTCCGCGGCTCCGCGACCCCGGCAGTTCTGATGCTGGACAGCGTCATAGCCGCTGATGCTGGGGTCTACCGCTGCAGGGTGGACTTTAAGAATTCTCCTACGAGGAACTTAAAAGTCAATTTTACTGTTATAAGTAAGTAATTTATATCACTGAAGAAAAATAGGCCGTCAAGGCCTATTTTTCTTTTACTAGATGAAAATGAAAATACGTTTATTCAGCAAAAACAAGTATCGGTGTGAGCATATATGTAGTAACTTATCAACTACTTAATTATATAGGTAAGTACCTAATTTAATGTATCAGTTGATTTATACAGTGTCAGGAGGCAATCCGTGCCTACACTTAACGGGACACTATAGTGCCTGGGACATTAATGAGATGGAGTTAGGCTTGCCTAGCACATAAAGCATCCTCTCAGCTTAACCGGCCATATCCACAGGAAAGACATGGTCGATACGTGTGGGTCTGACTAAGCCGCGGGTTTCCTCACGATGCTTTCCTTCACCGTACATCACTTAGATTACAATGTATCCTTTTACGTTTCTGCTCGCACAAGTAGGTATCCATAATAAGATATCTACATGCAATTTAATTCGTCATGTAGGGTGTCTTTCCACTTCAATATAAGTCATAAAAAATGTGCAAATCATTCAAGATGTGCCTAACAAAACGCGCTATAATTGACAAACTCTCACGCGTTTACTAACTGAAATAACAAATGGCTCATGCAAAGCGCATAGTGCAATTATTTTATATGATAAATTAGTGCACTAAGTCAGTTTGGCCGCATGTCGTTTGGCCGCCTGGTCTCCCGACATGCGGCTATCGTGACCAGCCCAGTCCCAAAGCTTGCCGGCTTTCATTAATTATAAATTAATTAATAACACTTTTATAATAAGGTCATATTATTTGTGGAATTAAATCTATCATGGCTATTAATCATTTCGAATGAAATATGGCGCAGTACTATGGTTTCTACACAAATTGCTAACGTTTTTAACGTAATAAATGCGATTAGTGATCATGAAAGTTTATGGTAGTCGATGGCGTAACTGAGTAACCATCATCATCATCATAGTTCGCATGAAAATGCTGCTGGGCCTATTTTTGGCCTATTTCCTCAAACACTTTTTTTATCTATTCTTGTTTTTATATTACAATATCGATGGTATCCCTTCGGACCCACCCCTGGCCATACGCATGGGTAGGATGGGACGAAATCATACCACCATACAGATGTGACCTAAGGACCTACTGACCCACCGTACCACCGACCACCCTTCGGACCTACCCATTCCCTGCCCAACTACCACGGTGCTCTCCGTCATGGTCACTGAAACAATAGTACTTTGAAAAAAATAATTTCAATAATTAGGCTTTCCCAGAACCTAAACCTATTATCAGCTTTATAGTGGACGTTTATATGGAACGCGCCAAATTCTCGAAATACTGCCAGATTTGGTCGAACCGGATTCGGTGCCGACAGGTGTGTCAGGTTCCATACGATTTCATATAAATAATTCTAAAATTCGATTCGTTCGGCGCCTTTGGCGTGGACAGGTGTGCGACCTTAGGATCGTTGTAAGCCAACATTGTCTTATTGCTATCTTTTGTTTCAGTACCACCAAACCGTCCGACGATATACGACGGCCAAAGAAGAGATAGGACAAAACTCGTCGAGCCTTACAACGAGGGCTCTGATGTTCTCCTCATCTGCGAAGTGGAAGGAGGTGAGATTCAAGCACAATCTATTACCGCTTGCGTGCAAACAGACATTCAACGAAAAAGCATGACTCATTGTCACGTTCCGCCTGACCCGAGTGTGCAAGCGAGAGCGCGGAACAAGCGATAGAGAGGCACAATCGTTCATCAATGTTTTCTTATGACGTTATCACGTAAAATTATCGTTTATAAACCGATTTTTTACAGACAAATATTTTTATTTGAAAGCAGGTCTTTTAGCGATGGTTCTTGGACACGTTATATCAAATCAATTCAGCTGTTTCAAGATCATCAACTCTTTCCTGATTTATGAAGGGATGTGTTTCATTAAATTTTACTTAGTGTCTTGAAAAATAACCTAATTTTGAGGAACTTTGACTCATATAATGTAATGAGTCTGTAATGCTTTCTCTGCTACGATATGCTCTCTGGAGGAAAGGAGTTACAGCACCGTCTGCATCCTGTTTACAGTGTATGTTGGTGGTACTCAAGTGTGAGAGATTCATTACAAAATTAATGACAAAAAACAATAGGACCTTAAAGTTTTCGTAAAGGGGATAGTGAAATTCAATTATTTCTCATTCAAAGTAAAGTTTATTGTTTAGATTGTTAATTTGTAAAGTTTACTACAGTTTATGATTGGTTTAATATTGATGGTTACCTTGAAACTTTTGGGTTTGTAAACAAAGGTGTATTTTCGTAGAGAAGCTTTTATGTAAAAACTGTACTTACATTATTTTGAACAACGAAGATATTTTCATTCTCAATTTTTATATAATGGCTATATTTTAATTATTATTTTCTGTGGTTTTGCTTGATGTAGTTAGATACCTATTTGAATTTTTTGTATATATTTTCAGATAAATTACATTTTGACAAAAACTATCAAACAAAGACTCCTAATGATTTTGTTACTCGAAAAAAATGCTTTTAAAAATTACAAAAACTAAATTGAAACTTGCTACTTCTAATTGAAAAGTTACAGCACCTTTCAATAAATCGACAATAGAAAAAAAGTAAAATCATTTCTCATATTGTAATTTGTAGTTTTCCATAGGAAGTATTGTTTGTGGCCATTAATCTTATTGACAAATCGTTCCGATAAGCAGCGTTTTGTTATAGAACTTCGGTTTTTTCGATGCCAATATGGACACATAAATTCTGTTACTTTTCGATATGTCGAGTGGTTGAGGCCGGTAGATACTAAGTATAAGGGCTCCCACACAAAACTGCGATGCGATGCGAGCATTGCAAAAATCCATAGTAACCTCTATCTACATACGGATACAGCGTAGTTAGCTCACAGATATTTGCGATGCAATGCGAATTCGCAGTTATGTGTGGGAGCCCTAAGCAGTCAGGAAAATTGATGTCGGAGAATCAGTGTGGCGCCATCTAGAATTAAGTAGCGACAACACTGCACCGGCAATAATGTACAGCCCACTGTGTCCTGAAAATTCGGTCTATCCTCGACATCCATCCATACCCATATTATAAATGTGAAAGTGTGTTTGTTTGTGTGTTTGTCCTACTTTCACATCAAAACAGAGACGGATTGACGTGATTTTTTGTGTGGAGATAGTTGAAGGGCTGGAGAGAGACTTATGCTATGTATATTTCTCGTGAGATAAAAAAGTCGAGAAAAAAATCGAGGCACTAACGCACTCGACCAACTTGTAATTCGACCTTCGAATTCGGAATTATCGAACACAGTTGAATTATCTTTAACACAAAAAGGGTAGGTTCAATTTGTGTACCAGTTTAGTCTACAGCATCCTTGATACATTGTATTCGGAGCCAGGATAGATAAGTCGATTTCTTATCGTAATTCTCTCGTTTGTCTTGTATTCAATCGCAAAGCTCACTGGCATTGAAACATTTGAAGCTACTTGACGATTGTAATTTTTCCTGGTAAATCTTTAGAAAAATTGGACTACCTACTAAATAAAGTCATCAACATCATCTCCTGCCCTTATCCCACGCTAAGTGGAGTCCATTATTATAAATGTACTTTATAACACCCAGACACAGAACAAACATCTATGTTCATCACACAAAATGTTTCTCCTGGGTGTGAATCAAACCTACGACCTACAGTGCAGAAGGCAGAGCAACTACCACTAGCTGAGAAGCCAGTCTATATTTGCAGATCGTGCAAACATTTGTCTGAAACACTTGAACGTGTTTCAGGCGGGCCTTCGCCCACTACGCTATAGAAGCCATCAAGTGAATTTAAGTTGTTGGAACAAAATTATTTTTCTATTTAACGTTACATGGCAAATAAAAGGCCTATTCCAATCTAATCCACTGGATAAATCCATTAATGGATCTGTTCTACTTTTTGTTCCACTCTAATCCATCAATGGATTTATTTCTATAACGTTTACAAATGACAGCTGATCTATGTCTGGTTTCTACATTCAACGTTAGTACTCAAAATAAACTACATACATTTTTAGACATATAAACGAAGTTGCTATGACAAGTCTACTGTCATTCCTAAGTTGAATATTGAAACCAGACATAAAGTAACTGCGACAAAGTCATAACTTAGGTCCTTACTTAGAGGTGTTGCAACAAGCGCTTAGCCTTTTAATTCCTTGGTTAAAAGATTCAATTTATTGAGTACCTAAACCTTTCACCGGTAACCTGTGGATCCGAGAGGCCCAGAACCGAATAAACTGGCAAGAGATTGTTTATCCAACAATGGATAAACCCTGATTAACCGAAGACAAAAAAAAAAAAAAAAAAAAAAACTAGATTATTTAATTTTGATCATGGAATATTTATATTTTATTTTTATTTGGATTATTTGAACATATTGAAATTAAGAAATTGAAATTAAGTGAAGTTAATTATTAATGATGGGAATAAAGGCTATTTTTATTTTATTTATTTATTTTATTTATAAACCTTTCACACTAAATTAAAATCTTCAATATTTCGTCCCTAAATTGCTATCACACCCACACATCCCAACATTATCAATCATGTTTCCAAAAAAGGGCCTATAAAATTAAGCCGCAACCACAGAATAAATAGGTACAGAAGCCTGATATTTAAAGAGCAATTCAGCTCGCACATGCGCTCAATACCTAGTTCAATATTCACCTGCACAAATCTTCTCTTTCTAACGCATAACTCTGTCACTGTCTGGCACGGAGTGACGTGGAAGGGTTGTCGAGTAGTCGCGTTATAGGTATTACGCGCTAGCGGCAAGTGTGAATTACCTGCCAAGAGCCGGCCGGGCGGGCCAGCCAACTTGTAGCTTTGCACCTAAAGTGCGGAGTGCGCCTTCTGTACCTATTCTGTGCCGCAACACAAAGCGGTTCAGTCAATTATAGTCAATAATGCCAAAGTGTAAAACAATAAAGCATTTTGAGTTCATTCCGTGAATCCTAAATTGACCATTGGAACAATGAATGGCCGTAAATGGAACGTGTGGGTTGTCTGGATTTTTTTCGTAATTATATTTTGTGGCTGTGGTCGGTCAAAGGGACGCCTTATTAAGGGTATGCTGGGTTTATGGTACGGTTCTTTGTTTGCTCGAATAATTATATTTTGTGTATTTTTCTTTTATAATTATGTAAAGTTTGGCAGACACACTTGAGGATATTTTAATATTGTCAAATGTAATTGAAGAACCTACTACAAAAGTTGCGGTTTTGAAAATAGTACTAATGAAGAAAATAAAGTATTTTAAAAGCCTGGCTTATAGATTCAAACAAACTATTAACAAAATAATTATGTTATCACACAAGATATGAATGATGGTAATGAGTACCACATGAGTAAAAGCGTGAACTGAAGCTTGTTCAGTAAATCTTCTTGAGTGAAAATACCGAGAAACTAGATAGATTCCTTGCCCCGTTTGGTGGTTTAGCCGCAAATTTCATCGAAATCATTAGAGCCGTTTTTAAGAACGATAAAACTAACAAACAAATAACAAAATATTGCTCCTTTAACAATAGTATAGGATTATAATTTTTTGCAAACTAACACTTCTACTTTTTGTTCACAGGAAGACCAAGGCCTCGAGTCACGTGGTTCCTCGAGAATGTCGTCATAGACGACTCGTTCGAGCAGAGAACCAATGAAGTGACGGTCAACACACTGACATTCCCGAATGTGGGTCGTCAACATCTCAATGCAAGGCTGGTTTGCCAAGCGTCCAACACTAACTTGGCTCCACCTGAGACTAAGGTGCTAATACTGGATATCAATTGTGAGTATCATTCGGGGACAGGAATTTTGTTTCCTGTTTGTCCTCTCGCGGGGCAGGACGAGGGGACAAATGGGAATAACCCAAAATTACAACGAATATTTCGGTGTATGTTTTTCTAAGCTGGTGGTTAATTCTGGTGACGATGTTTTTTGGCCTTCTTAAAAAGCTCCAGCAGTGCAAGCACCGTTCTTATCGATCGCTAAATTTGACATTTAGAATCGACAAAATTTGGATTTATCAATGAAAAATTTAATTTTATCGAATTCTATCGAATCTAAATGTCAACTTAGCGATCGATAAGAACGGTGCTTGCACTGCTGGTGCGTATAACCTCTAGAATTTGAATATTGACTCAAAAATTACTAGTAAAATCACACGCGCGTGAACCTAGATTATTATTAGAGCAATCTAGGCTATAATAGGCAATATGCGTCTGATTCAAAAGCGGGTTAAACGTATTTTTCTATGAACATTATGGCTTTAGAATTATGTGTGTGTAATTATTTTTTAATATTATTTCATTTTCGCTTAGAAATTAATAATTAAAAAGTGCAAAAATATAGTGGGAATTTCATAAGACTTGAAACGCAACGCTATTTGTCACGTATGCTGTGACGTCACACTCCTTCAAACTCGACAGAAAGTTTTTTTTCTACCTACAAGCGCGTGTAATTTTGGTGACTTGTGACGTCACGTCCGTTTCAAGTGCATGAAAATGTTGATAAATTTTAAAAATTATTTTTGTTATAAAATTTTAGTTTTTCGGCGCTGGAATTTTTGCTACGGTTATTTAACGATATAACGTATCGTTTAAAACCATAAAAAAAATTGATGCATATTGCCTATTGCTGATTCAGCTAATGCTAACTTTAAACATAAAGAAACACAAAATGAGATGGCAATGAATAAAAGTCCAATTTACTAGCTATGCCACATACCTTTAGCTCATTAAAAAATAAAACCATTTAAAAACAAAATAATTGACATAAAGAGTTCAAGCGGCTGTTGCTGTTGCCATTGGTGACAAGAAAAAAAAACACTCCCTTAACTTTGTTAGTAAACAGTAACTAGACTTAGTTAACTGTTTACAAACAAAGTTAACAGATTCTACAAAACTTTTTTTTTTTTTCTTTATTACAGTTGATTATAAATCATAGGGGTGAGTGTTTAATCGGATTCTGAAAACACCAAATCCTTCAAACAAAAACTTTTACAATATTCGATCTTCAGCTGTTGATAATACAGCTGAAGATGACTAATTATCACACACAAACTTATAAATGTCTCCCAACTTGAACACTGGCTAAATTCGCCTGACACTATTTGTCAATACCAAAAAAATAAAAACCGGTCAAGTGCGAGTCGAACTCGTACGCCGAGGGTTCCGTACCTACCCATTATACCCATTAAGTTATTGGACAATTAGTAAGTAGTCCGCTTAACATACAACTCAGAGGACAATCTTAATTGGCGTCAACTATGTATGTATGAGAACACCCTTTAATTTTCAACTTTTTTAATTTTTTGGAATTTTTCCTTTATTTGTGCTATATGACCTTGCTTTTTGCCAAATTTCGTGATTCTAGGTCAACGGGAACTACCATTTAGGTTTTCGACCCAAAACCTCTAGGGTACTTCCGGTTGACCTAGAATCACGAAATTTGGCAAAAAGCAAGATCTTATAGCACAAATAAAGGAAAAATTCCGAAAAATAAAAAAAATTGATAATTAAAGTAAGTTTTGGTACTTTCAAGTTTTCACGAAAACCTAAATTTGCCTATATCTTTTTATAGTGTTGACTCAGGACCTTGATTTTTATACTCACAATAAGGACTATAGACTTCAGTATATGGTATTAATTTCAACTTGCTAGCTCCACTCGTTCCGGAGATAATCGATGGTGACACACGGACAGACGGACAGACGGACAGACGGACAGACGGACAGACAGACAGACGGACAGACGGACAGACGGACAGACGGACAGACGGACAAGAAAGTGATCTTATAAGGGTTCCTTTTTTACCTTTTAAGGTACGGAACCCTAAAAATAGCAATATTAAACGGAAATTTTTTAACACACGGGAATTAATATCGTCGATTTAGATACCGACAATATTTCGATTCATCCGGAGAATCTTCATCTGGGTAAGGAGGGAGTTGCGGCAAGGTTACTCCTCGCGCGAGCGTATCACACGAAGATTCTCCGGATGAATCGAAACATTGTCGGTATCTAAATCGACGATATTTTTACGTGAGTAATTCCCGTGTGTTAAATAATGTCTAGTACCAGTTACGAAAGTTTTGAAAGTGAAATATTAAACGGTGTTCCAATTTTGATAGAAGTAGAAAATGCGGTAAGCGCTTTATTAAAACGTCACCTCTTTTCCAGTGAAACCGATAACAGTGAACATCTTGACGAAGGAGCGACAAGTCTCCGCCGACAAGCGTTACGAAGTGGAATGCAAAACAACAGGCTCCCGGCCCGAGGCGTACGTCACTTGGTGGAAGAACAATAGACAGCTGAAGAGGATGGCGAAAAATGTGAGCATTCTATTTGTGGCACTTAGGTGCGGAAATGTTTGTGTTGTGTTTATTGATGACTAGCTTCCGCCCGCGGCTTCGCTCGCGTGGTACCCGGATAAAAGTCAAAGGTCAAATTCATTTATTCAATAAGATCATTTAGTGTACCACTTTGAATCGTCCTAAGAGCTAGGTGATTTTACTCCTGTTAAAAAGTAGCCTTTGTCCTATTCACGATCATTATATATCTATGTTTTAAATTTCAGCCAAATCGGTTCAGCGGTTGTAGAATTATAGAGGAACATATATCCATCCATCCACCAAACTGTCGCATTTATAATACTAGCAGCCGCTTGCAGCTTCGCTCGCGTGGTACTCAGATAAAAAGTAGCTAACATCCTATTCTTGGTTATTACCTATCTATATTTTAAATTTAAGCCAAATCGACTGTGTGGTTGTAGAGTTATAGAGAAACATACATCCATCCAAACGTTCGCATTTATAATATTAGTGTGATAGTGAGATGTGGTTGGCTGTTAATGTGGCTCACTATACTGACTGATGGAGAAGTGTATCTTAAGATTATAAATGACATCCTCCATAGCTCTTAAGAAAGATTTTAAATTATTTAGAAAGCCGTTTTAGCTGAGAGGCATAGTGGGATAGACTCGATCCTTTTGGTCTTTAGCGTGAAAGAAATAAGAACTATCGGTTTTAGTTTTAATTAAATTAGTCAGTGTATATCGGCGCCATTATCTGTTATTACAACTAAAATGAACATCAGAAAACTGGTTCAACTGATGCTAAAAAAGAACTTCACTGATACACTCTCCTTCATTACTCTGCAAAAACTTTAGCCCATTCATGCCATCCATTGTATCTATTGTCCTTTAATTAATAGATTCTTTTCATTTGTTTTTGAGTGCCTTCCCGTTGTAACGGACATTTGAGATCGAGTTTCTATTGTTGTAAAAATGTTGCTGTATTTTGCGGAGATGAGTGGTTACATTTTTGAACGAGCATTTTTGTTTTATCGATGAATTTGCTGTTTTGAATTGAACTAGTTTATTTTCGATCGAGCGAGCAAAGCAAGTGATCTAAGTGGCAAGTTGGGTGATTTTGCTTTGTTTGTATGTTTCACGAATTCTTTTTCTCGCATAACTGTCGAACCGTTCATCCAATCTGTATGAAACTTAATCAAATCATGGTCAATAGGTTGTTCTATGGAAATTTACGGTGGGGCATATGAGCTTAATCGATGAGGGGTTGTAAAGATATTGGGCTCCTAAGGGGGTAAAAAAAAGTCTCACAGATATATTGAGTATGGTGTCATAAGAAAGGACTTTGTACATTCCAAAATAGTGTTTAATTTAATTGTAGGGTGTATAGTTTTTGAAATAGAACGAAAAAAGAGTCTAGCTAGGCTATCACGCAACAGTGCGCGAGACCTCAGTTCGGGGCGAACTACTAGTACTTCCTATAAGTATATCCAATAAAATGTGTGTTTTATAATATCATTGAATATATTCTTTTTCAACATTAACAGCAGCATTGAATATTAAAGTACAGAATATCCAGAAAGATTATTTTATTCCTCCAACGGTTCCAAAGTACATTGTTTACTGAACTAACAATACTGTGAACTGTTCAATTTGTCGAGAACTTTTTCCTTGAAAGTTTTCCTCTCAATGCAAAACTGCATTCATCTTTTTAAACCTTTTGTTGCAAACAAGAAAATTCAGCATTTCGTCTTGACAAAAGATCAAGGATCCAAGAAACTGACCTATTTATACGAATTTTAAAGAATCTTGTCCGTTCTATTATTTGCTTTCTTGCTATTGAGTTAAAACATTTGTGGTGTAGATTTTTTACTATATTTTCATGTCTATTAGGTACATTTCATTAACAATAACTTTTTAGCAAAAAAAAAAAAAAAAAAACAAATACCTACCAAGCTTATAATAGGTACCTAGTAGTCGTTTTCATCGCTTCAAAGTTCTATCGACTAACTTCTAACTCCATCTTTATCATGATACGTTGTCGTCGGAATTTAACAAGGATGGCAAATTTCGATTAAATCAAACATTTATTTTTTAGTTCCGTTGAACAAATCCTGAATCATCTGATTTACTAATTACCATAATTTGGCATGTCACTGAGAATCATAAAGTAAGCCAATTTAGCTTCGATTGAGTTGAAATTTGGCACACAGGGATTCTGATCTGATTCTAATTCTTATTCTGAATCTGATTCAGCTCATCAGAAATGCAGTCTTTTTAGGGTGGCATGAAAGCCGTCGGTCCTAGATTCTAAAAGTGTTCTCAAAATATGTAATGTTTCAGTTCTCCGAGAACAACGAAACTCTCAGCGTGCTGACTCTGGTGCCGAGCGTGGAGGACGACGGCAAATACTTGACGTGTCGAGCTGAGAACAAACACATACAGGAATCTGCGATAGAAGACAAGTGGAGGCTGAACGTTCATTGTAAGTTCACTTCCTGCAAACTTATGCTCGCCTAGTAGCTTTTTGTTGCAGATAAGATGAGATGTTATTTCAGACCAATTAATCCATACTAGTTGCGACCTGCGGTGTTACCCGCGGTTAAAAATCTATTAGATTAGCCTATGTGTTATTCCAGAACATAAACTATCTACATTCCAAATTTCATCAAAATCGGTTCAGTAATTATGGAGATAAGTACGTGGTAACAAAAATTCACATACACATGGACTTTGCCTTTATAATATTAGTAGGATAACTCACACTAAAATTAAAATTAAATCCAAATTAAAATTTATTACTTGACACTGGCTGAATGCACAAGCCGTGCGAAGCCAAAACAAAGAAGAAGAAAAAAATGGGGGCTTTTTTGGCGGGAATTTGAGAAGTCATGTTTCAATTTTGTTTTATTTTCCAAAACTTGTGTTTCTTCGTATGTCAATGGTAATAATGTTAATAATTGTGGATTATTAACCGTTGAGTGTTCGTGAACGTGCATAAGTGACGGCAAGTGAAACCAAATTGGATAGCATTGCTTTTCGAGTTCTCCCAAAAAGTCCGTGTTGAAGTTTCAGTAAAGCCCCACATCTTCACTGAGGCACAAGGGGAGGGGTGGGATATTATATTTATGTATTGTAATAAGTATGTATTTGTAAATCTTTTATACTTATCTATACACTTGAAATATATTAGGTATTTACTTGACACTGGCTGAATGCACAAGTCGTGCGAAGCCAAAATAAAGAAGAAAAAAAAAACACTACAAACGTTAGGTAGTAGAAAACTACGCTGGCACCCAGCATCATCATAAAAGAATCCAATAAATCTAAACCACATTTCCTGAAACCGCTTCTTCATTCTCCATTTCGAAGAAAAACGTTTAAGCGTATTTTCTATGTAAAAGCTCGCTTCATAAATAACACCGTTCAGGAATAACAAGGAAACAACAAACACCATTAAAATTTTCTTTTGAGCTGTAACGTTTATCTTAATAACATCTACTCGTACCTCAGCCAGTTTAATCTACGCGCTCGTAAATATTAAAAGTTATACGCGAATAATATCCCAACTACAAGTACGCGACGGTAATACAGACGACAAGATTTCACGTACAATTTGATCCCTAATTTAGTTGGGAGCAAGTCAGCTTTTGGTTGGTATTGTGCGAGAAAATGAATGTGAAACCTTGTTTGTTCTTATCTTAAACATCTTTATCTTAGTTTTTTGTTTAATTTTCTCAGAAAAACTGACACTAATTAAATTTAAAAATAATAAAGAACTTAAACTTCTGACCATTTATAAGTACTTATGCGCAAACGTCTTTACTTCCTCCACACGGCTTGTAAGAGTTTGGTCCAAAATGTGACTGCTGGAGTTGTCTTTAATTTATTTTGGTGATAAATATTGATCTTTGGGTATTTTAGCAAATTTTTGCTAAAATACCCAAAGTAAAATTCTGCTCTAGCAGCCACCATCTAACGAATACAAAAATTACGCATGAAGTTCATACAGTTCAGAGCCGTGTTGGGGGCTACCTCGACTTTCGATCCGAAGGTCGTGGGATCAAATCCTGACCGTGCATCAATGGATTTTTCGTTTTGGAAAATTTATATGCGCATTAACACGAGCTCTAAACGGTGAAGGAAAACATCGTGAGGAAACCTTAGTCGGCCCCACACGTATTGACCATGTCTTTCCTGTGGAGATGGCTGTTTAAGCTGAGAAGATGGTTTAGGTGCTGGGCAAGCCTACTCCATCTCAAACAATGTCCCAGGCACTGCAGTGTCCCGTTAAGCTGTAGGCAAAGATTGCCTCCTGACACCTTTGAAGAAATATGTAAACTAGAACGGACACCGGCGAACTCAGACTTGACGCCACAATTGAAGCCGATCAGCGTCAGCTCATTCATTCACTAGCTCACGTTCATCGCAATCGGTCGCTGGCTTTATGGTGTTGAATGTTGACGAAAGGTATAAAAATGACTTTCAAAAATGCCGTCTTGCATTTTAGAATCTTACAAAAATGCATCAACTACACAAAAAAAGGATAGTGGCGTAACTTATCATCGGTAAGTAAACAAAACATCAACTAAAACCAAGCAAAACTAATTTTTGTCATAATTTGCCGCCATTTCTAGAAAATCATAGAATATGAAAATGGAACTGTACAGATTGGACACGGTAGGTAATAAATGTTGGTGAACTCATAATATATGCACCTAGTTATTTTAACTCAATTAGGTATAATATACTTAACTGATTATTGTTTAGATCATAAAATACCTACTCAGCCTATGCCGTTTGTCTGTCTGTTTGTCTATCAGTACCTACTAAAGTTTATTATCAAATTGTAATGGTAGATTTTTATTTTACTTAGTTTAAAAAGGATATTTTTCATCATCATCACCTTAAAGATACTAACCAAACCCAAACCTAATTTATTCAAAACTAAGTTTCCTGTAAGTAGTAGGTAGGTACCTACCTATAATTTTTTTTTCGTGAATTTTTTGATAATTTAATAGTTATTCTGCTATTCGGGGCTAAAAAATGGTAGAATACTTTTTATTTGGAAATGCATACATAGGTACCTACAATACTACCTATAAAATAATATAATTCGTCACACAAATGTTTGTCCTGGGTGGGAATCAAACCCACGACCTAGTCAATTTGTTTAGATAAGCCAGAGTAATAATTAGTAGGTAAAAAAGCAGTGTCGCTTCTGTGCGGTGTCTAATCTCTCATTAGGCCCCGCCCATGTTCCGTCTCATTTGTGACACGTCTATGGTTTGTACTTTCTTCTCTAGTTATTATCTCAATGCCTGACACTGTATAAATCATCTATTAAGATGTAAAGGCCTAAGTTTTTACGCAGCTCAGCATTTAATTCTAATTTGGTCCAATTGCACAAATCGGCTTATCCGTATAGTCCGCGGGGAAAGTGGTTCAACAACACGTGTCGACCTCAGAATTAATGGAACAACTTGTCAAGTTAATTTGACATCTTGTCAATTTAACTTGAAGGATCGCGGGTTTATTGTAATTTTAATAACGGAAGTTCTAATTGGGGAACTTTAATCTATTGTTTACGATAAAGTTCGTTTTGGCTGTTAAAAGTTATTTTTTTCTGATGACGGCCCTAGAGGCATATTTTTTTAATACTGAACTTTCTTCACAATGGAATCCATGTCATTGTTAAATGGAGAATTCAATTTTGAACCCTAAGTTCTTCCGTTATAAAGGTGAAAATGTATTTTGTTTATAATTGGCATGATAAAAACGTGGAGCCTATTCGAAGTTTAGCTTATCTACCGAAAACATGATATTCCCTTTCTTTTCCTCTTTGAGTTTGTCCTTATTAAAAAGTTCTTATAAGTCTCATCTTACAAATATCTGCTCTCAAGGCAAAGTTCAAAGGGCATTCTATTAATTTATTCTTCCTCACAGAGAGACGTGTTGGCCGTGTGGGTTAGTGCCTCAACTTGCAATCGGAAGGTCGCAAGTTCGAACCCATGCATCAATGGATTTTTCGTTTCGAAAATGTATAATAATGCATTAACACGAGCTCTAAACGGTGAAGGAAAACATTGTGAGGAAACCAGTTAGCTTTCTAATAGCGTCGATGGGCTTGCACGTATGGAATGTTAACTTCTGCAAAATGTGAGAATGTACCAAATAATGTATTTGGACATACCTCTGAATACCCCCTTAGATATTTTCAAATGATCCTAAAGATGCATAAACTAAAGGCTGTTGTGGCCGAACGCTCTGCGTTCAATGAGGGTATCATGGCTCACTGGGCTATTAAGCACCACCAACCTGTAGCTCAGCTTGTGACGCAATGACATTTATCTATTAAATTGAATCTTAATTTTATATGCGCACTTTGACATTTGAATTATTGGAATACTATGACATGTAACTTAATTAATACTAACACATTTCTGCTAATTTTATTGTATGTTACTAACAAAATGGATTATTATGTCTGAATAAATATATTTTCAATTTCAATTCAATTTCAATAAACAGATCTAAGAGAATGTCTACCGCGCCTGGGGATACAGTCGTGATCATTATTTCACTTGTCATCATTTGTTTTTTTTTTTACAGATGTACCAGTGGTGGACCTGAAAATGGGCTCTAATCTAAACCCTGATGAGATCAAGGAAGGCGATGACGTATACTTCGAATGCACTGTAAAGGCAAACCCTAAGACGCATCGGCTGGTCTGGTTTCATGACGTAAGTATAATTCTAAAGAGTATTATAATAGCTTGTATGAGAAATGTGATGAGAGAGAATGAGGCGAAAGAAGTGTGTCAGGATCGTAGCAAGTGGAAAACCGTGGTCCCTGCCTACCACTGTGGGAAAGAGATGTGGTTTTATGATAATGTTTGTATCACCAGGCTCGTGATTGTAATCCTAAATACAATAGATATTGACATGACATAATCTTAAAGCTTTGATACTTTTTAATGATCTGTTCTAAAGTCTTTTAGGTTCGCTATGTAGATCAACTAAGTGAGAGTTTCTATTTTTATTTACCAAACCGCCTTTTTATCTCTTTAGAAATATATTCCCCATGTCTGAATGACTCACTGTCTTTCGCTATTTTAGTAGTATTGACTCCTTTGTGCAGTATATTTTAGCTCTCTGTAGTCTCACTTTACATACTCACAACCATTTGGTCCAACATACAACTATCAAACTATCTACTACTAACTTGGTATCAACAACTATCAACAATTACTAAATATTGTTTTATCAAACCTGGTGTGTCCTAGTTTAGAATCCATCTATATCCGTCTCGATTTCAGTAGTATTGTCTTACTTGTCCAGAATACAGAGATCTTCCACAACGAAGCCCTGGGTATCATCCTGAGCGCGCAGAGCCTGGTGCTGCAGAGTGTGACCAGGGCCGCAGCCGGGGACTACACCTGCATGGCGGCCAATAGTGAAGGGAAAGGAACCAGTAATCCTGTCTCTCTGCTTGTCCGATGTAAGTATTTAGTAAAGGATTTAGGTGATTTGGACGTCAGAAAACCTATGCCTCGACTGAACTCATGTGGTTACGTCCTTACTAATTGTGGTACTTACGTCCGGAAAATTAAAAAAAAGTCAGTCATTTGGTTGGAACAAACCAACCAACAAAAAATCAACATTATCGGTCGCACTGGAGTTTCATACAATGTTAGAAGAAACTAAAGAAAGATCATGACTATCCCCAAGGCACACTGGACATTATCTTAGATCTTTTTAGGCATTTAGATCCTTTGAAGTTATCTATGGGGGTAGCCAATGTGACAGGTTGCAAGCCCATCGACGCTATTAGAAAGCTAACTGGTTTCCTCCCGATGGTTTCCTTCACCTCTAAAGCTTAACGAAAATTCCATTGATGCAAGGCTGGGATTCGAATTCGCGTTCATCATCGCAAATCATCTTCGGATCGAAAGTCGAGGCACAACCCCACTCGACTAACACGGCTTTCCAAAAAACTCGTTCTAAACAATTTAACTGCCACCAAACCGAACAGAAATCTGGTTAAAATCACGTATGTTTTTTGCCAAAACAATCTTAACAAAGCGCCATAACAAATTTATCTCTTCAAATTACCAAAACAGTTTGCCAACTAAACTGAATTACATTAGCTAGTCTCGTTGTCCCTGAAGCACATTCAAGCCGTCCAAACTTACTTACGGGCTCAACTTTATAGGACCTTTGAAATAGCTACGACACTTCGAGTAATCGCTTATTCCATCCTGTCCTCCTAGTAGTCCGATCATCGAACTGTCGGCCGTGAATCAATCAACTTTTTTTCGTTTAGAAAAAAACATAAGCATTTTAAGTTTAGAAAAAAATAAGCATGAACATTATTCGGCCGTGAATCAATAAACTTTTCGTTTGAAAAAATTATAATGCGCATGAACACGAGCTGTAAACGGTAAAGGAAAATATGCTGAGCAAACCAGTTAGCTTACTAATACCGGCGATAGGCTTGTAATCTGACCCGTAAAGCATGAAAAAATGAAAACTTATCTATTGTTAACTAGGTACTTAGATCATATTCTCGCAAAAGATTTGATTTTATATAAATAATTTGATTTTGATTTTGTACCGATTTTAATGTATGCGTTTTATTACGTTTATGTTGGCTGCATTGTTTTATTTTTTTTAATTACAAATACTTGCTACAATATTCTGCGGAAAATGAAATATTAGGTACTTTATCTTTTTTTTTTGGCAACAAGAGACCGTTATTAAAATTAATACTTACTAATACTGTGTTAGGTAGGTACTCGTAAATAAATGCCTACCTGTCAGAAATAAGGTGGACGATATCGAGGCCATAAAGGGAAAGGCATGGATGAAAACGGCACAGGGCCGATAAGAGTGGCGTTTGAGAGAGGAGACATCCATGATAATTCTTCCTAATTTAATTTCAATTCTGATCCATTACTATCTTACAGGAGAGAAAAGGTATCCTTCTTCTACTCTTCGCATTTAACACCATTACAATTTACAAAGTGAACCAGCTCGTTACTCTTTCCAAGGACACCACGTTGGCGTTTAGTTCAGTAGCATATGTCAGGGTCTCCCGGGATGTTACTGGACTTATGCCCTGATAGTATTTTGAACCTGTTAGATTGCAATGGGAATGGAGTGCTGTGCCAACTCGCTAAACTATTTTGAAGGATAAATTAAGATTATAAAGACTTTGTTTACTTGATGAAAATGATAAGTACTAGATGAATATGAAGAGCTGATGTTGTAGCTTATTAAAACCTTGACCAAACTAAAGCGTTCAGCTAACGTCCGCGGTGGCGTGCAAGATGGCGATCAGTTGTTGTCCAATCAGAGGACGCATTGTGACGCCAATGATGACAATTTCAGCCAAATCGGTTCATTGGTTGTCAAGTTACAGAGGAACAAACATACATCTAAACATCCAAACTTTCACATTTATAATATTAGTGTGATATGTATATATATATTTTGATGTGCTTTTGACTAACCCCTTAAACATCTTCAAGGGATCTTCAATGCTTAAAGATCTGAGAGAATGTTTACCGCATTTTGGGTATCCCGGTTGCAATCTTTGATCACGAAATCTACAAAGCAATATGAGATCACATACATTTTGAGAATAGTACGGAGAAGTTCTTGACATAGCTTGCCAACAAAATCATAATGCTCCTGACTCGAAACTCTCAAGATTTAACGACAAACTAAAAGTATATCAATCTTACTTAGTCTGATAGTTTCTTCCCATTATTTCAAGCAAGTTTGACCCTTATTACCATTAAAGCTTGGACAGAGTTTGCGTTGCACTTTTATAACAACCGAAGATCTTGCACAATCTATTCTTTAACCAGTAAGAACACAAGCTAATGATTGAAGCAATTGACTTTTTAGTATGGAAATTATAAGTATGAAATCAAGCAGACGAATAGTATGGCCTGTCGTCAGTCTGCTCTGGGGCCTCGAAGTCCAAATATTATGTACTTATTTAAATCATGGAAACCAAATCAGTAACTAAGTACTCAAAATGGAAGTTTTTTTGGTTTATGCTCTTCTCCTGCTTTTACACAACAATTGGAAATGATAAAGAATATAATTCCCTATTTAGCCAGTTTCAATATTCTACCTATCTGTGATTTGTTATTTGTATTACTTATGTACTAACTATCAAATATCTTGCCACAGCAAAATAACAGAGATCGAAAATCAAAACTCGCCGTTATTGAATCAAAACTTTCGTGATTACTGTTTAAACTATGTCTACAGTGACTCTTGTTACTGGATTCAATGGCGCTTTATCGATAACTCTGTTGTTGAACTAACAATGCCCTGGAATCAAGTTTTAATTAAGAGTATTTTGGTTCTTGTCTCACGTTCCGTAACAGAAGATGTTTTGAAATAGGATATTGAAGCTGCTGACATGACATGTTTGGAGTTTTAGGTAAAAGCGACTGTTCTGGATAAAGGAATACTTTTTGATGTTCCTTATGTTTCGATTTATCTTCTTAATATTTATTTACTTACCATAACTACGGTTTACAGTACAATACCACGTCAAATTTCGATAACACTTTCTTCGACAGCTTTAAATAGCAAACAAGTCCATAATATCACTATCTCTACACCGTTAATTCTGGGTCAGTTTAAAGCCAGCACCCACTGCTTGTATTGCTTAATCGTATTCGTGTCGTTGGTTTAGTTTTTGAATTTGATAAGTATTTCATACGAAACTAAATAGTTGAAAAGATTAACAAAAGTGAAGAAAACACTTGGTAAGATGTCGTAGGCGCGCAGAGCTAATGACCTAGGTATGTATGTATGACTACGACGTAGCATAGACTCTACGCCGTAGCAACAGCTGAGCACAGAGCACGTATCTCCGTGATTTATCCTGCCTATGTTTCGTGATATTATTAATTGCAAAAAAATAGATCTCATTTTTATTATTATTTTTGAGTAAGGTTATTGATATAGATTACGTAGGCGCCGGCTTTAAACTGACCAAAAATAAACGGTGTATATACTTAGTATAAAATAAAGTCGCTTCCCGGTGTCTGTCCCTATGTGTGCTTAGATCTTTAAAACTACGCAACGGATTTTGATGCGGTTGTTTAATAGATAGAGTGATTTAAAAGGAAGGTTTATATGTATAATACATGCATAATATAGTAGAGAAACACTGATAATTTTAGATGTTTCTAATGTGATGTGTGATGTGACCCTAGCGAAGCCGGTGTGGATCGATAGTATAAGATATAGGAGTAGCTGCAAAAGAGTATTCGAGTTATATGCGAGCACATTAACCAACATTTTCTGTGTAAAAAAGTTGCCATGGATAAAATTAGGTGGTAGAATTTGCCACCAATATCACGCACGAGCTAAAAAAATCTAATATCATTTATTTTTTAGATGCCCCAGTATGTGCGGAAAGAAGAGATGGAGAACTCTTCGGTGCTCTGAAGCATGAGACCGTTTCTCTTCATTGTGCGGTGGACGCCAACCCAGCCCTGGTTTCCTTCCATTGGACCTTCAACAACTCTGGGGAGCAAGTGGAGATACCACCTAGGTGAGCGAATCAAATTATTGTAAAGACACAGTACCTAAATAGGAGTTTGAACAATAATTTAGTCGAAGACAAAGCAGAGTTTCCTTTTGATTGAACATTCCATCTACGACACTTTCGACTTTCAATTTTGGTACTTACTCGTATTTGGTACCTAGATAATCCTAGACAATTGCTTTTATCTTAATTTACAATTACTTTTTTTTCCTTCCTATATTTTGTAGCACATGATTAAATTATGTACCTACAATATTGTGTACATAATTTAATCATGTATCAACATGCATCATACTGCGAAATATCTATACCAAAATATGATACTCACAAAAAATATAAATACATTAGTAGGATATCTGGTAGGTACTATATTGAGTTTGTGCAAAATTTCAGAAGCAGTATTTCACACCCTTTCAGGTTTTAATTCGAATTTCTAGAGTAGCTTAGAGGTTAGGCAATTATCTCTCTTCACATCTCTTCTTACGATAAATTATCAAAACACCATGAACAGAAGCCACCACCCGCAGGTTGTTTAGCTCCCACGGCCATACATCCACCCTGAACTACACTCCGACCACGGACATGGAGTACGGCACCCTGGCGTGCTATGGAGAGAACGCGGTCGGACAGCAGAAGGTGCCATGTCTCTTCCAGTTGGTTGCTGCTGGTAAGTACAATAAATAAATAAATATTGCTGGACATTTCACACATCGCCATCTAGCCCCAAACTAAGCAAAGCTTTTACTATGGAAACCAGATAACTGATATAATACTTATATACAAAAGTAAATAGATACATAGAATACTTTATAACACCCAGAAACAGAACAAACATCTATGTTTATCACACAAATGTTTGTCCTGAGCGAGAATCCAACCCACGACCTACAGCGCAGAAGGCAGAGCTACTACCAACTGAACTAAGAGGCCAGTCAATCCAGCCTTTAAATCTTTACAAGATGATTTATACCGTCAAGTGGCAATCACTTCACTACAGGACACTGTTATGCCTGGAACGTTCGTTGTTGAGATGGATAAGACTTGCCTAGCACCCGAACTATTCTCTCATTTTTAACCGGTGGAACAACAAAAGGTGCAATATTTGATCCAGTTGATGCCCGAATATGGGCCAAAGAGATATTTTTTAGAATAACATTCTCATGAGATAACTTTTGGGATTTGATCAGCATTTACAGCTTTTAAAAAATATTATGTCAGAATTGTTTCTTCATGATGATCAATCTTCAAGACAAGAGTGAATAAGTGTCTTCTAGACCTTTGTGATCCATCGTCAGCCACATCGTCGCTTACCATCAGGTGATATTGTGGCTAAACAAAGGTCTATATATAGATTTAAAAAAAAAATTCTATGAAGATCGAAATTTACAGAAATCAAAGAACTAGGAACGCCAGAAATCTCTCGAATTTTTCCCATACCTCATATTTTTCTCTTGACTATACGATTAGAGCTATCTAGTTTTACGCTAACATTTTTTACTCTTTGATGCAGGTCGTCCATTCCACCTTCAGAACTGCACAGTCGCGAACCAGAGCATCGACTCTCTGTATGTGGAGTGCGTTGAGAACTTCGATGGTGGTCTTCCCCAGACCTTCTTGATGGAACTGCTGGAGCTGCCTTCTTTGGCTGTAAGTAAGAGTAAAGACTTGACAACAGCATCTTCATCATCCGAAGTCCGATTGAAGCTTCTTTAAGCTTCTGCTATTTTTAACCGACTTCCAAAAAAAGGAGGAGGTTTTCAATTCATCGGAATCTTCTTTTTTGTGCTTTTTTATGTATGTTCACTGATTACTCGAAGACGCCTAGACCGATATAGAAATTCTTTTTTTATTTGAGACGGTATACTTTCCGATTGGTGCCACAAAAATTTGGTGAGGATCTGTCGAGGATCTTCGGAGTTACAAACAGAAATGTACCTCGAGATTGTAGAAAATTGCTCAACTTATAACATTGAAGTCGTTTTTTTTTAAATTTTCAATTTAGGGAGTGTACACATTGCGTTTTTTGCAGCGCGTTTGTATCGATACAAACGCGATTCGAACGCGCAGCCCCCCGCGCAGCCCCTCCCGGTTCGCTTTTGTATGGAAAAAAACGCGTTGCGAACGCGCGTTTGTATCGATACAAACGCACAGCTCAAAAACGCGCTGCAGAAAACGCAATGTGTACACTCCCTTAGCCACTTGTCTCATTCAATGAATTAACTACCTTCTTTTTTTCTGCTTAACTAAGACTCGATGACTAAAAAGGAGTTCTGAGAGAATATCGCTACCTACTGTTGCTAAATCTTTCACCATTAGGCTTTGTCTCCATTATTCGAGAACCTGCCCCCTACCTACGCGGTAGTTTTTTTTTTTTTTCATTTATTTACCGTTTTAACAAAAAATAAATCTTAAAATAATACTTACATATTATCTAAAAACCACTAAGGTTTGTCTTGACACTACACTAGTTTACGCTAGTACATCAGTTTTACTTAAATAAAATATCTAAGAAGGTAGCTACATACAATACTTACCTGCCCACCCACTTAGGCAGAAAGGTAACAATGCAAGCCTTATTGCTACCTACTTACTGGCTAGTATTTACTAAAAAATATTTTTTTAATTTAAACTTAACATTCCTTATAGTTAGGCTGGTACGTAATTCGGAAGGCAGAGAATTGATAAGCCGAGGGACAAGAAAACCGGTTGTTCGTTCGCCATACGCATTGTTAGCAAAGTTGGTTCCTTGCAATGGATCGAGTATATACAGGATGTTCAACAAGATTTTGTAGTGATTTATTGAAAAACTGTTCTTTTAGTAGTAAGTAATGGACTTGGGTATGTACGGGTAAAATTTTACAATGATTGAAAAGACAGTTTGAGAGATCAATTTGCGTTAGACAATCGGTTTGAGCCCAATTTGAGTTTACAAGTTAGACCATCAGCCTGTTGGTTTAATTTCACTTGTCTTTTTTACCACAGGTTCGCTACAACGTCTCCACAAACCGAACCCCTCCATTCTTCGAGATCCGAGGTCTTCCCCCCGGCGTCAGCTACAGGATAGACCTGTACGCTGTGAACGCGAAGGGACGCAGTGACGTCACTACCATTGAAACTGTCACGCTGAAGGGACAAGCCAAGTTTACTGGTAAGAACTTTCTAGGTCACAGTGAAAAATATGGCACACGTGCTTGTGTGTCCATCATGCCCCAACACTTGTACAATGAATGACCTCATGACTGCATTGGCGGACTTTGATTTTGGGGGTCACGCTTTTTGCTGGTACGTACGTACCTGCCTATTTTTTTGCAGGATGTTAGGTTTGTCAATGATTTTGGGGGGGGGGTCGGGGGGGGGGGGGGGGGTCGGGGGGGGGGCGGGGGGTCGGGGGGGGGGTCATGACCTCCATGACCCCCGCGGACCGCGCATGCATGACTGGCTCGAAAAATGCCGTGAATGTAGCCACCTATTGGTCTAAATGACTCTAAAAATTGAGAATACATCGACTCGAAAGAAGGACACAGTAAAAAATGAAGAAAATGCTGAAAGGAATATAAGGATCGTGACTCATTGAACAAACTCATTGCTTGACAATAAAAACTGAACTTTAAATTAAATCCTGTAGATACCCTTTTCAGTGACAAGTCAATTGTTGCTTACTAGTACAAATTTACAGCCTACAAATTAAACTTAATTATAAAACCACATTGGTGATGATTCTGTTCTACGCTAACTAAATTGTCATTAAATTCGAAAGTTTTTAATTCAATCTCGCTAACGACCGAGATTGACATTTCTATGAGTAAGTATATTTTTTGCGTCATGCAATGACGTAAGTAGTTTTAGTCAGAAACAAAATATTTTTGACCAATGCTACCCACAAACACTTTGATTTTACAAAAATACATAGAGTAAGTTTAGAAAGGAGATTGACCATTTTTGTATGGACGTTGGACCAAGTGCTGCCCAACATTGAATTCAGAATCTATCCGAGGAGTATTGAGAAAAAAATATATAAGTACAGGGTGAATTATTGAGACAGGACAGTAAGGGCAGCTACCTTAACCGTTGTAGCTAGAGGAAAACGTTCTTAGGAGACTATCCGTAGTTTTTGAAGATATTTCGATCTGCATTCACAGATTTAGTAAAAAATGTACAGTCAGCGAGAAAATGGGCAATTTACACAAAAACTTTTTTTGATGCCAATCGATCCTGTTTCATCTAAGGATTAAAAGGCTCTATCGAACCAACTGAGGTTAGAGTACTAGAAAAGTCAGAAAACGCTAAAATGTATTTCTGAGACAAAACAGTAAGGGCTACCTTAACCGCTGTAGCTAGAGGAAAACGTTCTTAGGAGACTATCCTTAGTTTTTGAAGATATTTTGACCTACATTCACAGAATTTGAAAAAAATGTACAGTCAGCGAGAAAATGGATAATTTACACAAAACTTTTTTTGATGCCAATCGATCCTGTTTCATCTAAGGATTAAAATGCTCTAGCGAACCAACTGGGGTTAGAGTACTAGAAAAGCCAGAAAACGCTAAAATGTATTTTTGAGACATAGCAGTAAGGCCAGCTACCTTAACCGTTGTAGCTAGAGGAAAACGTTCTTAAGAGACTATCCTTAGTTTTTGAAGATATTTCGACCTACATTCACAGAATTTGAAAAAAATGTACAGTCAGCGAGAAAATGGATAATTTACACAAAACTTTTTTTGATGCCAATTGATCCTGTTTCATCTAAGGATTTAAAGTCTCTATGGAACCAACTGAGATTAGAGAAAAGCCAGAAAACGATAAAATGTATTTTTGAGACATAGCAGTAAGGCCAGCTACCTTAACCGTTGTAGCTACAGCAAAACGTTTTTAGGAGACTACCCTTACTTTTGAAGATATTTCGACAAAATAATGAAAAATGATGGCAAATGACAGAATGATTTCGTACGAAATGTATAATGAAAGTTTTTTGCGTTTTCTGATTTTAGTACCTACTCTTGCCTCAGTTGGTCCCATAGAGTCTTTTAATCAATACATGAAATACGATCGATTGGCATCAAAAAAGTTTTTGTGTAAATTGCCCATTTACTCGCTGATTGTACATTTTTTTTTAAATCAGAGGATGCAGGTCGAAATATCTTCAAAAGTTAAGGATAGTCTTCTAAAAACGTTTTCCTGTAGCTACAACGGTTAAGGTAGCTGGCCTTACTGCTCCGTCTCAAAAATACATTTTAGCAATTTTTTACTTTTCTAGTACTCTAACCTCAGTTGGTCCAAAAGAGCCTTTTAATCCTTAGATGAAACAGGATCGATTGGCATCAAAAAAAGTTTTGTGTAAATTGTCCATTTTCTCGCTGACTGTACATTTTTTTCAAAATCTGTGAATGTAGGTCGAAATATCTTCGAAAACTAAGGATAGTCTCCTAAGAACGTTTTCCTCTAGCTACAGCGGTTAAGGTAGCCCTTACTGTCTTGTCTCAGAAATACATTTTAGCGTTTTCTGACTTTTCTAGTACTCTAACCTCAGTTGGTTCCATAGAGCCTTTTAATCCTTAGATGAAACAAGATCGATTGGCATCAAAAAAAGTTTTTGTGTAATTGTCCATTTTCTCGCTGACTGTACATTTTTTTTCAAAATCTGTGAATGCAGGTCGAAATATCTTCAAAAACTAAGGATAGTCTCCTAAGAACGTTTTCCTCTAGCTACAGCGGTTAAGGTAGCCCTTACTGTCTTGCCTCAGAAATACATTTTAGCGTTTTCTGACTTTTCTAGTACTCTAACCCCAGTTGTTTCTTTAGAGCCTTTTAATCCTTAGATGAAACAGGATTGATTGGCATCAAAAAAAGTTTTTGTGTAAATTGTCCATTTTCTCGCTGACTGTACATTTTTTTCAAAATCAGAGGATGCAGGTCGAAATACCTTCAAAAGTTAGGGATAGTCTTCTAAGAACGTTTTCCTCTAGCTACAACGGTTAAGGTAGCTGCCCTACTACCCCGTCTCAAAAATTCACCCGTATGAACCCGTGGATGTTTTTTTTTTAAATACTTATTTTTTAATATCTCCTCATATAAGGAAAAAAATAAAGGTATACCCATGCCTGGGCAGCATTTGGTCCAAACTGGTCAATATCCTTTCATTCAGGCTGTCATTTTGTTTGGCCTTAGACGTGAACGGAATAAAAGTTTTCAGATTTAGAATTGTGTTTAGTGACGAGTGATAGAATGAAGTGGAAGAAGGAAACATATTGTGCCGACCCCACCTAGTGGGATAAGGGCAGGGAGATGATGATGATGATTATATAGTTTAATTACCTAATGTAAAAACAGAATCATCAACATTTTGCAAGTAAACTAGAACAGTGATTTATGATATCAGGTATTGCGGTATTAGGCGTCGATACGCGTAAACCACGATTCGATACTGATAACTAACAATTTGGATCACATAAATTGCGAAATAGACCCACAAAGGAAATTTACAGTCCAATATCCAACATTACATCGACATAAGTACTACATTAGGAACCAAACCACCCAATCTGTATTAGAATCGTGCCTTAAGTGCTTATATCGAATTTCCGGCGAATTTTATAATCCAGCCAAGGAGGTGCCGAGGACTATAATAAAACGAAATCATAGCCTTAAGTATTCACAGGCTGTACGAAATAGCTGGCTCCCTCGACAGTTTAATTGATACAAGTTATATGATGAAAGGGACTGAACATGCTGCAACTCAAATGAACCTTGATCTAAAACTAGAATTCTTCAAACTACCGGTTGTTTAAAAATCTCCGGCTAGGTAGGATATTGTCTTTGAAAAAGATTCGTAAACTTCTTTTCGAGTACTGGGCCCCAATTTTATTAATTTACAACGTTCTGGTATCATTACCGCTGCGTTTTGTTTCGTTTCCAAAGTAACAGTAATAGTTTGTTTGAAACCTTACCACAACAGAATAACCTAACCTCATTTGTCATTAGTAGATTAGGAAACAAAACGAAATCATTCTACTAACAGTAGAATCGCCCTCCAGATCGTACAATGGATTTTCAATTTCGATAGACTTCGCGTGGAAAGACTAGATACCTCTGCAAAATTAGACACATAGGTAACAAATAATTAGTTATAGGTAACAAATAATTAGTTAGACGTAAGTAGTACGTGTTTCTGACTATCCCTAAATAGACAAAAGATCTTGAATGTTTAAAGATCTGAGAGAATGTCTACTGCCCTACATTTGTGAAAAAGTTAAAATATATGTTATGCACCGTTGACCGCCAAGGTTTAAACCCAAGAACCTTATTTTATTGAAAGCTATACAACCTAAACCAATACAATAGTTGTTAAAGTAATAGAGCTATTCTAAATAAGCTATGGGCATACTTTCAAGCAATTTCCCTGATTTAGTGCTTCATTCCAGCTTGAATCGTATAGCGCTGTAAATGTGGACTAATAAGCAGGAAGCAGTCACGCCAGGGATTAGTAACTACTTCATTTCGATGCTTTTGATGGTGAACTTTGTATTAATCCAATAGTTTTCTCTCTGTCTTTCTCGCTGTTTCTGTGTATGTACTTACTAGCAGCGCCCACGTGGCGGGGGGTTCGGGGGGTCCGGACCCCCCCTTAGCCCATTAAGTTCGGGGGAAACCTAGTCAATGTTTGTATTTTGGAACCCTTGGACCCCACCCCTTAACAAAGAACTTTGTATTTTGGAACCCTTGGACCCCCCTCATAACAAAGCTATAGCTACGCCCATGACCATAGTGATGGTATATGGTGATAATGATGATGATGAAAAGTAGCCTTAACCTTTCTCAAGAGTTCAGCGCAGCTAAAATGGTCGCTATTGCAGATTCACAATCATCTGATTCACGGGAGATTCGTATTGATATTCAGCTAAAGCAATTCTTCTTTATGTGCGTCAAATGTTAGCTGAATTGTACGCAATTCAATTCACAGTAGAATCACATGCTAGGCCTTAAATTGCCACACGAAAAAAAATAACCCGGTTGGTTTTCATTTAATATTGCATCGTATTATTACTACTAATACTCTGTAAATAAGTATTTGATTTTTAAGTAAGTATTTAGTATGTTTTAATAACAATAATAAACATTAAATAATATTTGATTGACACTTAGTGCAATTCCAATTCATAGGTGGCCATTTTATTTTACGATTCTCCACAAAACTGTCAAACAATAAGATGATATTGCCGGTACGGAATTGTCAACTTAGTGATTTCTAATACGAGCATCTCGACACAAATCATTTGTGAATCTGCATTAGCGACCATTTTAGCTCAGCTGATATCAAATTCAGAAATAATTTTTCAAAACCGACTGGTAGTTCCTGAGATTAGCGCGTTCAAACAAACTCTTCCGCTTTATTATATTAGTATAGATTAGTATAGATGTATCTGTAACGCAACGTCGATGAGCAACCTGTCACGTATGGTCTGCAAAATGTGGGTACGTAGGTACCATATTTATTTGGACATACCTCTGATTACCCCTTTAGACATCTTCAAGGATCTTAAAATGCCTAAAAAAAAGGATTTTGATACCTAATGTCTACCGCGCCTCAGGATATTTCAAGTTTCAACATAAAAAACCTCACTTTCGTAAATTGAGTAGTATTTGTTTCAATTGAAACCAATGTATTTTAATAACAGAAGCAATAAAGTCATGCAAAAAACACATCGCGGGCGCGAAGTGACAAATTTTAAAAACCGCCTATTTCACAAAACTCCATTAAAAATTCACACGTGTATATTAAAACGTGACTGTGATGTCGTGATATGCTAATTCCCGCGGTAAGTGCCAAGCAAGCAATAAATAACGTGGATATTTAAACCATCAACGTAGCACGCGAAGTAGAGAAATAGATTGTATGCAGTTTGGGTTAATGCTCTAGGAATGTGAGGATGTTTGGGGAGTATGTTTAAATTATTCACTAAATAAATTATGTAAGAATGACGTATATTTACATTATGACTGTTTTTTTTTTTCAAGAGCGTTACAAAATAATTAGTCTAGAGACATAGGGCAAACATTCACATTATACGAGTATGAGGTAAGTATACTAATCACTCGTATGGGTATGTGAAAAATTAGGTATATTTTTTCTGACCATTCCCTTTACAAATCATTGTAATTTTGAAATGCCTGAAGATCTGCTTGGTTGGTATAGGAATTTAGGTGTACAAAACTGTCTTTGTCTTTGAGATGATAAAAACTCTAGAAGAATAGAGATTTTTTCTAATACGAAATAATAGTTAAACCAGACTCATAAATTCATTCTTTTTCGCCTAATATTGAATACCTTATATTGAAGAAGTCGTGGCTCCGCAACATCCGGAAGTGGACGGGAATGACTAGCGCATCCGAACTGTTCCTGGCAAAAGACCGAGAAAGATTCAAGCAGCTGATAACCGACCTTCACTAGTTGGAGAGGCACTTGAAGAAGAAGAAGATTGAATACCTAGGACAATGTTTCTCATTCTTTACGTTTACTTTGTGCAGGAGAAAGTGGTGCCCTTGGCATGTCACCGGTCCTCGCGTCTATAGCTGCGATGTCAGCATTGCTGGCAGCAGCAGTCTGCGGCGTGCTGGCTGTCTTGTACAGGAGACATGCTTCGAGACATCGGCATCTGCCTGCGAAGCATGCTGTTCTGAGGTGAGATATTCTGGATTTTGTTGATGTGGAATATAAACTGGACTAAACTAAGTATTTATAGAAGACACAATTGTAGTACATTTTTATGGAAATGAACATTGTATCATCAAAATTAAAAGTGTTTTCAATACGAAAATTATCGTAGGGTTTTACTGACTTACTGTAAAACGAATTATAAGGGGTATCTATTATACTCGTACACAGGATTTCAGACACATTGGGATACAAAAACAGGCTTTTGATTATAGTCTAGATACGAAGACCTATGAAACTTGAATTGATTAATCTGATTTTTATTATGTCTATTCTCTGATCAATAATCTTTGGAACTGAGTCCCGGCAAGCTTGAACACCTTATTCTTATATTCAGGATCATCGACATGATTAAGAAGATGAACTTAGTTCATACAAGGTTCTTGCAAGGTTTCCTTAAAGATTGGTCTATACAATTAGTTGAAGTTCAGAGTATAACTGTAGTTGTTTGGCCAGCAGTGAAGCCATGTACGTGGAGCGCGCTCCAAGCTGCCCCACACCAGTGAAGCAGGAGGAGAGCAGGGTGCTCACGGAGGGGCGGGGCGGGGCGCGGGGGGCGCTGCTGCTCGACCCGAGGGACGCTGACGATGCTGACCCTGATATCATACCCAATTTGTATGGTAAGTGTAGTAGTGGATATCTTGAAATAATTTTTTTAGTGTGTCCATTGTAAATTTAGACAGGCAATGGTTCAGTTTCATCATCATCTTCATCATTTCAGCCCATCTCCACCCACTGTTGGGTATAGGCCTCCTCTTTATCACGCCATTCTTTCCGATCCCTCTCGAGTCTCATCCACGGATTCCCAACCACAATAATCATTCAACCATCGCGCGGGTGGTCTGCCTCTTGGTCGTTGAGCTTTCCGGGGCCACTATTCAGTTACCGCCATCTTCCATCTTCCATCATTCCTTCTAGCCAACATAGTTTAGACGGTTCAGTTTAGGACGGTTAATTCTCTGAACTAACTTATCACTGACCTGATACACTGGTTTTTTAGATGTCTGTCACTTTTAAGATAGATTCCCACATTGTTTAGACAATTCATCTGAATAATTAGGCAAGGACTTGGTGGTATGGTTCATCTTACGTTGTAAAAAATCCTGTGTTTTATAATGTTAACAACTCTTTTATTTTCTCCAACCAGAACGCAGGCCAGTATCAAACGGCTACATGAGCCTGCAGCGACCGCCGTCCAGCACCAAGATAACCAAGCTGGGCGAGGACGTCCGCTCCGAGCCGGACGGAGGAGCCTACTATACGGACTTCAAGAAGAAGGACTATAGGATACCTTTAACTAGTGTGAGTAGTTCTTCACTTTCAAAACTTTCGTGAGTTGTACTAGACAGTATTTAACACACGAGAATTACTCACGTAAAAATATCGTCGATTTAGATACTGGCAATGTTTCGATTCATCCGGAGAATCTTCATCTGGGTAAGGAGGGTAAGCACCGACTCTCTTTACGACGCCGGCAACTACAACTACTGCCCCCGCGACCCTCGTCCCGCGCCGAGCGTTACATTGCTCGCAGTGTGAGACGCTCGCGCGAGGAGTAATCTTGCCGCAACTCCCTCCTTACCCAGATGAAGATTCTCTGGATGAATCGAAACATTGTCGGTATCTAAATCGACGGTATTTATACGTAAGTAATTCTCGTGTGTTTAATAGTGTGAGTAGAACGAAAGTGGAGTGCGCTGCAAACTTTATGGCGGCTGAAGTGCGTGGCAGATTCGACTTTGCGTAAGTACAGTCAACGCAATTGCGGGGAGGTGAAATCGGTGAGGGGCGAGGCTACGCGGGCTTTTTAAATAAAGTTTACTCTGTTCTATTGCGTTGACTGTCCCTGTGCAAAGTTGAATCTGCCGCACACTTCAGCCGCCATAAAGTTTGCAGCGCACTATACGAAGAAGCTGAGATTCCAATAATTGCAGAAAATGTCGTATGTAATATCCATTCAGTATCTTTATAGCTATTGCAGTATCGTCACCAAATAAGTGTCTGGCATTGTCATGAGTACTTAACAGTTCTTGAGATCAATGTTAAAAACACCATGTCCTACTGACTGGTCAACTAAAAGTACAAGTTCGTAGCCGACAGCAGACGTGTCGCCCAGCGACAGTTTCGTCTGCCATTCGGTCCGGCAACGTGTCGCTAGCTACGAAAGGTATTTCATAGAAATACATAAAAACCAGTAGTGTCGCCGACTACGAACTTGTACTGCTTGTACCTTCATCGTACAAGTATTCTCTGTCTCCAAAAAAATACTCTAGGTTTTGGGGTGGAGCAAACTCCTGACATTTTTACTCAAACATAACACCCACCAATCAGCAGCAAGATATAGTGGATTACATTACTCTATGCATTTCATACCTCTAATATAATAACACTCGTATACGGTATTCGACACAAACAACATGTCACGGTGAAAAAGTGCTGCATGCGTGAATATTTCATACCCAGTTACGACTGCAATCTCGAGAATTCATACCAAAATAAAACGCAGGTCCAAAAGAAGACATCATACATTACGAGATGAAATAAACGCAGATATAGCATACATAAAATAACACTCTTGACGTGGCGTCGCTCACTCATAAAAACATAAAAAGGATTCGTTATGTCTCATAAACTTTGTAGGCACTTTCAGTCGCATCTGACTTAGTCTTTGTCACATTGGAGATAAAAGTAGGTGAATTATTTCTGAGTGTATCATCTGGACTTTGCGGAGCTCTCGTGACGTACCTTATTTACGTTCTTAATTAGATTGTTGAAGTTAAATGACATTCTAAATCACAATTTGATTGGGTTTGCTAGTGACATTATCAGCTTAGCGCTTTCGTGCTTCCGGGGGGTCTCACTCCGCAGATTAGGCAGTGGGTTCCCACTTGACGCTCGGCTCGCATGCTAGCTGCCCGCGTCGCTTACCTTTTTATGCGACAAGTCGACAACCCTTCCGCGCCAGACACCGACAGAGTCATGCGTTAGAAAGAGAGGCAATGTTTAGGCTAGACATTAAGTGCTTATGCGAGCTAAATTACACTTTGTTGCGTCGCAGCAAGAGTTGCTATTTAAATATTTTTTTTTGCGAAGTCAGCCTTCTGTACGTAGTAGGTACTATTATTCTGTGGTGCTTCTGAGTGCACGTTCAATTGTCTTTTACGTTGTTAAGCCCAACGGAGGCCCTCAGGCACACAGAAAAGACGGAACACGCAGACGGGGCGCGGACATTTGTCTCTTCCGCGTCCCTTTCATGCAAAATGTATAGAAGCGTCGCGACGTAAAACGTACAGAAGAGACGGGGCGCGGACGCAACGTTGTCCGCTGGCGCCCTGTCCGCGACGCGTCCTCGTCTTACGTCTCTTCTGTCTGGCCCGCACCTAAGAACTCCATCACTTAAGTTAGCTACTAGCACATAGGTACGTACTTTAATCAGGTCTTTCTTTGTTGCAGTCATATCATAGTTTAGGGAGAGTGAATAAAGGAGTGAACGCCTGTTCACCGAGTTCAACGACCGGTGTGACGTCATCACTGACAGCGCACCGACTCCGACCAGAGGTCGTGACGACATCCCATCGCGTCCAAGAAAGCTGTATATAACTAATGTAAATAGTACTTTAAAAACTGTGTTCCTTTGATAGAGTAATCTTTTGTATAAAGACTTTTACGAATTTTATTGTAAGTGTATGTTGTAAGTTTGTGATATGCGCTTGGTGAAATTGTGTAAGCTAACTAATACTCATTTTTTATGAAACTGATTTTACTATTACCTAAAATTTTAAATGTTTTCCATATCTAATAAGTGCCCTATCTGAGCAGTGTTTGTTTAAGAGGCATTATACCGAATTTTCTGATTTACGTGATGTTTCGGGGCAGGATTTTTCAATGAAAACACTGTATTTTAAAAAAAATTATGGCACAGCATGAAATATCATTTCAATTTTGTACTATTAAATGAGCTACTTTTGTATTTTTATTATTTCTTTTTGATTAATCGACCTCAAACCGGCGACTGTTTTGTGAATTTTTGCTGTAAGAGGTTTAGAAATTACCATATTTACGAATCATTTTGACGTCCAAATGGTATAAAAAAATTACGATGTTTTGCTGTGATAGTCAACCAAACTATTAAATGGATCACTTTTTACTACCTTTATTTAGTTTTTGAGTAAAAAAATCTTTAACTTAGTCCAAATTTCGAGAAAACGGCCAAAGAATTGCTTTTGATTTTGGCTACTTAGAACTGACTTAGAACTCTTGTTTGTAAAATTAACAAAACAGAAATAAACTTCAGTTCAAAATGAATCCTTTTCTGAAAAAAAAAATGCAAAAAGATTAAAAAATTGGCAATGAAAAATCTTTTAAAACAACCTAAAACGCGTCGTATCTACTACCCTATCTACTCGACGCAAGCAGACCGCGCCGAGCGCTTCTAGGGGGTGGACGTATCGCTTTGCATCCCGGAGCTCGCACTGAGTCCACTCGCAAAGCACGTCGCCGGCTACGAAGAATATAGCGCAATAGGAGCGTTTGATACATTGGTTGCTAAGTTATTAATTACCTATTTTTAAATATTTTCTGCGGGGCTAAAAAGGCCGTTAAAGCAGAATAATGATCTGAATTGTAGTGTAACTAATAATGTAATAATAGGGTGACAGCGAGCTGATCTGATGATGGAGTCAGGACCTGTTCCATGGAATTTTATGATGATATGGGTATCAAATGAAAGGGCTTGATGAGCGCAACACAATGCTGATCTGATGATGGAGTCAGGACCTGTTCCCTGGAACTTTTTAATGATATGGGTATCAAATGAAAGGGCTTGATGACCGAAACACAATGCTGATCTGATGATGGAGTCAGGACCTGTTCCATCGAACTTTATAATGATATGGGTATCAAATGAAAGAGCTTGATGAGCGCAACACAATGCTGATCTGATGATGGAGTCAGGACCTGTTCCCTGGAACTTTTTAATGATATGGGTATCAAATGAAAGGGCTTGATGACCGAAACACAATGCTGATCTGATGATGGAGTCAGGACCTGTTCCATCGAACTTTATAATGATATGGGTATCAAATGAAAGAGCTTGATGAGCGCAACACAATGCTGATCTGATGATGGAGTCTGGACCTGTTCCATGGAACTTTTTAATGATATGGGTATCAAATGAAAGGGTTTGATGAGCGAAACACAATGCTGATCTGATGATGGAGTCAGGACCTGCTCCATGGAACTTTTTAATAATATGGGTATCAAATGAAAGGGCTTGATGAGCGCAACACAATGCTGATCTGATGATGGAGTCAGGACCTGTTCCATGGAACTTTTTAATGATATGGGTATCAAATTAAAGGGCTTGATGAGCGCAACACAATGCTGATCTGATGATGGAGTCAGGACCTGTTCCCTAGAACTTTTTAATGATATGGGTATCAAATGAAAGGGCTTGATGACCGAAACACAATGCTGATCTGATGATGGAGTCAGGACCTGTTCCATCGAACTTTATAATGATATGGGTATCAAATGAAAGAGCTTGATGAGCGCAACACAATTCTGATCTGATGATGGAGTCAGGACCTGTTCCATGGAACTTTTTAATGATATGGGTATCAAATGAAAGGGTTTGATGAGCGAAACACAATTCTGATCTGATGATGGAGTCAGGACCTACTCCATGGAACTTTTTAATAATATGGGTATCAAATGAAAGGGCTTGATGAGCGCAACACAATGCTGATCGGATGATGGAGTCAGGACCTGTTCCCTGGAACTTTTTAATGATATGGGTATCAAATGAAAGGGTTTGATGAGCGAAACACAATGCTGATCTGATGATGGAGTCAGGACCTGCTCCATGGAACTTTTTTATAATATGGGTATCAAATGAAAGGGCTTGATGAGCAAAACATAATGCTGATCTGATGATGGAGTTATGACCTGTTCCATGGAACTTTTAATGATAATATGGGCATCAAATGAAAGGGCTTGATGAACAAAACACAATGCTGATCTGATGATGGAGTCAGGACCTGTTCCCTGGAACTTTACAATGATATGGGTATCAAATGAAAGGGCTTGATGAGCGAAACACAAAGCTGGGTCGGGGTTTACTTTGACTTTGATTCTTGATTTTGACTTTCACTTTGATTCTTGATTCTTGATTTTCAATTTTAGTTTCTCTATTCTCGGATCTCGGATTCTTGATTTTCGATTTTCGAGTCTCAATTCTTGATTATCGGATCTTGGATATCGGGTTCTTGATTCTTGATTTTGATTCTTGATTTTCAATTTTCGATTATCGATTCTCGGATCTTGTATCTCGGATTCTTAATTCTTGATTTTCATTTTTTTATTTTTTGATTTTTGATTCTTGATTCTTGTTTCTCATTTCTCGATTCTCGGATCTCGGATTTTTATTTTGATTTTTATTTCTTGATTTTGATTTTAAAATTAAAATCAAGATTAAAAATGAAAAATCAAACATCAAAAATCGAAGTCAAAAGTAAATCCTAACCCAGCTTTGTGTTTCACGCATAAAACCCTTTCATTTGATACCCATATCATTATAAAGTTCCATGGAACAGGTCCTGATTCCATCATCAGATCAGCATTGTGTTTTGCTCATTAAACCCTTTCATTTGATACCCATATCATTATAAAGTTCGATGGAACAGGTCCTGACTCCATCATTAGATCAGCATTGTGTTGCGCTCATCAAGCCCTTTCATTTGATACCCATATCATTAAAAAGTTCCATGGAGCAGGTCCTGTCTCCATCATCAGATCAGAATTGTGTTTCGCTCATCAAACCCTTTCATTTGATACCCATATCATTAAAAAGTTCCATGGAACAGGTCCTGACTCCATCATCAGATCAGCATTGTGTTGCGCTCATCAAGCCCTTTCATTTGATACCCATATCATTAAAAAGTTCCATGGAGCAGGTCCTGGCTCCATCATCAGATCAGCATTGTGTTGCGCTCATCAAGCCCTGTCATTTGATACCCATATCATTAAAAAGTTCCATGGAACAGGTCCTGACTCCATCATCAGATGAGCTACCTGTCACCATATTATTTCATTGTAGTCAGAACTTGACTGACATGCTGAGATCCAAGTTTCAACTCAATCGGACTATTTACTGAAGAGTTCTGTTGAAAAGCTCCTGACTCCATCAGATCAGCACAATATGGTTTATGGGACAAAGAAACAAACGTTTATTTTTTGTAATTATTTGTATTCAAGGTGTAACTAACCCGACTTTGTTTTGTGTTATACTTATAGGTACCTACTTAAGTACCTACCCAAAAAGTATTTTTACTACTATCTCAAATAAATCAATCACATGAAAATTACCAAAACCGTTTAGTCTAAGAAACGGAGCGCTGTTCATCGGGTGTTAGAATTTAGCAACTTTTGTCCCTCCGAGCGCTGATTTTGTCGAGTGCGAAATTGTATAATGGCTCTTAATCTTTGATCTTCCTTTTTGAATCAGGGGGTCTTACTTTTGAAAGATGTTTAAAGTTGAACAATGGTTAAACAGCGTCTTGTCTTTATTTGTGGATAGTGACGAATAGAGACAGGACGTTGTTTAACCAGTGTTCAACTTTAAACATCTTTCATAAGTAAGGGGGAGGAATTTTAGATTGTGATTTTTGACGAACACTATTTTCTGGTTTTGTATAAAAACGAATCCCCATCAATCTAAAATTTTCTGTTATATTTTGAAAAGTGTATTTGTGTAAGCTAAAATCTATATTTGAAGATAATGAGTTATCGGTAACTTGAAACAGTTAAGCCACTAGTATTATTTTCAGTTGAGACTGACAGAATAAATGAGATCAGTGAGCGCAGTCGCGCAGTCGCGTAGTCTCGCAGTCGCGCAGTTGCGCGTCGAGAGACGAGAATCTAGATATCTCTCTCAACTTTGCGCATGTTAGGCCCACTAGTGTCGTAATAACCAGATAGGATCAAATAATAAAATTGGCAATTCATAAAAAAATACCGTCGTGAGAATCAAACCCAGTTTCAATTAGATAGTACCTACACGAATTTACAAATATAACACAAAAAAGTGAACCAAAGGAATTTATTTAAGTACCTACCTACTTAATTGTAGGTATTTTGATAAAAATAAAATCATTTTGCTAATATTTGACGACATTGAATAATGAAAATACACATTGCACTATGAAAAATATAATTATCAGTTTTATCATTCGTTTCAAAACCTATGCTGTATTTTTTTTTCAATTACGTGTTTTTAAAAACCAGATATCTTCCGCAGCTTCGCTCGCGTGGTACCTACAATTTAAATACCCTGGGCCTTACTTATAAACTTGAAAACTGAATGCTCAAGATTCGCCCTGTCACTATCTGTCAATATCTAAACAAAAAAAGGTGGCAATAGTTTAAACGGTGTTTCAATTTTAGCAGAATTTTATATGTAAAAGTCCCTATATGCTAGATCACGATTTACATCTATTCCACGTTCCATCTAAATCAGTCCACTGATTTAAACACAATCATCCAAACATACGTACTCTCAGATTAGTAAGATGTTTTTCATTTCAAACATTGTATTCTAGCGAACAAACTTTAAGTTACAATATTTCTCTAGAGTCCGCTACAAAAAGCACATAAGTCAGAAGTAACCGTACAATTCTGAACATAAAACGTCATAAAAGTGGCACTTTTATACAAAATGTAACGTATTAGGACAAATGTTTGTTCGAGCGGTTGCTGTGATTTATATTGCTCGGACGGCAGTCTCGGGCTCTCGGCTTTTGTCGATCAGTTTTCAACTGAGGCTGAGCGTGAAACTATTCAAAGTTTTATTTTCATATATGTATTTTATAGGTTTCATTAAGGTCACACTAAGTTACTTACAAAAAATATTTTTTTAGTAAAAGCACAAAAAGTGGATGTTGCTGCCTTTGCTTCTAGACTCAAATATTAACTACCTACTAAACTAAAAACACGTTTTTGTCGTATGAAATTAAATTATTAAGTAGGTACTTACTATTATTTGGATTTTGTTTGTTTTATCAAACAAATAACTGAAAACATATTTTTTTTATTATTTTTTTTATCATAGGTCCTTGATTGTGTGCAGTTTCAATTTAATCCGACGTTTTGGAGTGGGTCAAAATTGCGTTTAAAATATTCTGTTAACATAGATTTGTGTCATTTATTTGTTTAACAATCAGATTGCCCTATTTCTTTGGGCAGGTTAAAAAAACTACTAACAATTTAAACAATTTCTTACTAAAAAAAATGTTTTACATACGCTCCAAAAAAATGTTTTGCAATTGAGCTCCAAAAAGTGATGCTTCACCAACCAGTTGGCACCTACACTGGCTCGGCCACACGCGATGCCTCATTAAATCAAACGACAACATTTATCCACACTTAACACACCGATAGCTCTCTGGCCTGTTGTGAATTGGTCTTACAATAACTTCTTTCGAATTATGAACGGCCATTGTTATTTGACGTGTAAACATACTTGAGTATTGATGTGATTTGATGTTTGTAGGCACTGTAGGCTTCTGTTTTTTACTTTATCTTTTTTTATTGAAACTATTGACTGAATTCGACCAAACTGGATTAAGTTTAGTCTCGAGAGTAACTACTGTTTGTTTGAATATTTTGACATTGTAAGGCGCTGAACACACAGAAAAGACATAAGACGCTGACAGGGCGCGGACATTTGTCTCTTCCGCGTCCTTTTCATACAAAATGTATAGAAGCGTCACGACGCAAAACATACAGAAGAGACGGGGCGCGGGCGCAACTCTGTTCGCTGGCGCCCTGCCCGCGACGCGTCCTCGTCTTACGTCTCTTCTGTCTGGCTTGTACATAAAGTTGACACCTTATAACCAGGGTAATTTGTACGCACATAATAATGTTCGGTTGCACTTTCTAAACAATTGTATTTCGAGTCGGCTAGTAGTTTATTCTCAGGTATTAACTTAATCCAGTTTAGTCGAATCCAGCCTAGGTATCCTAAAATATTGAGCACTGACTTTAATTTTTTTAGAAAACAATACTTTCTGTAACATACATTTTATATAAAATCAAGCAACATAAGTGAAAAGTTTTTATTAATGTTAATTTAAAGAGGAGATTCTTTACCTAAAAGTAGAAGTGCCCAGTAGGACGTTTAATACAAACAATAAAGTCAACTAAAACTTTAAATACTATTTCATCTATAAGTAAGCCCTTGTAATAGAGTTTAAAATTGCACAAATAAATTCGGCTACACTACGTAGCGCTCACTAAACTAAACGCAGCGTGTAATGAATACATTTTTCAGGCTGTCTCTTCTGAACAAAGCTCATACATTCTTTAAACATCTGTTTTATGGTCGCTAATATTGCAATAGGTTTATAACCGACATCAAAAAAGGAGGAGGTTCTCAAGTCGTCTGTACTTATGTTTTTTTTTGACAATTTGTATTTTATACCTACATGAAGAAATAATTGTAATATAACACAGGAATTACTCACTTAACAAGTGACTAAATTAAAAATTAAAAAAAAACCGACTTCAATGTTATTGAGCAATTTCACTCTCGAGGTGCTTTTCTGCGGGATTAAAAAGGTCGTTATTGCAGAATCGCAATAGGAATTGAACTATATGCCATCTCGTTTCGTTGACTGAGAGGGAAAAGAGACGGCATTATAGTTTATTTAATATTGTGATTCTGCATTAGCGACCTTTTTAAGCCCGCTGTTCATTACGGCACTGATTTTAATGATAATTTATAGATTAAACTTTTGTAATTACCTATACAAAACTAGCTCGGTTATCATGATGACATAGAACATTGCAATATCAACGAATTTAATTAATTTCAGTATTACTGTGTTATTCGAACAAAATTGTTACATTGTGAATTTTTAATACTGACTTATAAAATCTTTAAAATGGCTCAAAATAATGCCGGACATTAGAAATAAGAGGTTTTCCGTGAAATTGGAGTTTTTTTCCTTTTTTCCTTTGGTCCATTTTCGTAACCAGTTACGAAAGCGGATTTTTTTTTCACTGTTTCGTAACTAGTTATTATAAAGAAATATTTATATTCTAAATAAAAATTATGTTACAAACTCTGTATATAATGCCTGATTTCTAATACAGATAGCGGTGTGTGCTGAAAACTGGAGACAGTTTTGTTGTATGGCAATGTTTATTCGCTGGCCGAAAGCATGCCAGCATTCAGACCATAAACAATCTACTCAAATATGGATAGGTAGTGTGTTTTTTTAATCAGTGAGTGTATAAATGTATTGGTCAAACTAGAGCCCGGCATTATCTAAACATTATCTTGTACAAAATGTAAATTGTGTAAATAGATTTAGAAAGAAATTAAAAAATCTAGTCTAACTTTAGTTCTAACGGTGCTAAGTATTGTAAATAACTAATTTTAACTAAATAAAAATTAGGTTTACGTCAATTGCTGAGAGCTCATACCAAGTATGGGATTTGATTATTGTTAAAATTGTTTCTTGTAAATGTTTCTAAATACAATGTCAAGCATTTATCAACTTTGTTGTTTTATTCGTAATTATTGCGCGTGCGCACTAGGGCACACATTTATCGGAAAATACTTTAGGCACAATATATCGACATTAGTTTAAAAAGAAAAGATTATTGTTAAATAAAAAATAAATGGTTTATGAATTTCATAAACTTATTCCCCCTTACATAAGTAAGTTTAACCAGTGTTCAACTTGAAACATCGTTCATAAACGATGTTTTAAGTTGAACACTGGTTAAACAACGTCCTGTTCTATTCGTCAATATCCACAAATAACGACATGACGTTGTTTAACCAGTGTTCAACTTTAAACATCTTTCATAAGTAAGACCCAATGTGCCTACACTGCACGACTTGTGCCCATCGCCGTCCCCGGAGAACAAAATGATAACTACAAAAACGTAACTTTTCAGGAGGAGCAAAAAACGTGTTTTCGTTAATAACTTCACAAATACTGGACGTAGACAGATGATTGTTAGCTTTAAGCAATGCTGATTTTTTTTGCATTCGGAATGTTTTAATGACACACGCGTAAGAAACGCCAAAATAGAGATATTTAAAAAATAAGAAGTTAGTCAAAATCAAACACCGTCTAAGTTCTATAATGTCGATTATCATTTTATTCCTCGTATTTTCTAGGCAAAAACTAATATTGTACCACTATTCTATCATGTTATTCGACGCTTTACCAGGGTGGAAGCGATTATGATAATAGTGTATTATACGAAATGCAAGGACGAGTTTTGACGAGAATAAAATGATAAAATGTCTTATCATTATCTAGACGAATATTTTTCACGAGAACATAATGATAATGATTGTTTGTCATATTAACAGGTGTTAATACAATTTGATAAGATTATGGTACAACTTTATTCTTGTAACTTCAGGCATGGGTCGAATGGTGGAATAGTATTGTAATATTTTGTAACTTCGCGAATAACTGTATGAAAGTTACGAAAAAAATTGAGCAGATGTATTAGCACCCAAAGATTACAAATATGGCATAACACTAAAACTAAGATAATGGCAGTTATCATTTTGTTCCCCGGGGACGGCGATGTGCGGACGAAGTCTCGCCTTCGCTCACACTGGCTTAGGCTGGCCCAGCGTGTGTTTTGCACCAACAGAAAGTCATACTCTTTCTACTGCTGAAATTGAAAACCACATGACTTCAAACAAATCTTTCCATCATATCCTGAATCAATTACCCAACTTATGTTGACAATAGCGCTCCATCTCAATTTGATAAACAAACACATTTTGTTGTTCGATTTAAAACTGTGATGAATATTGATGAGGTTGAGTCGGTGTTGTGTTTTGTGATAGATTGATTTTGGTAATCTCGGATTTGTGGGATTATATTGATTTTGGGTAAAAACACAAGCTATGGCATTTTCTAAAATTATCAAATACCTAAAATTTTGATGTTTTCTATTGAGGCCTCTATTAGCCTATTTTATTACAAAACTAGCAGCGCCCTCGCGGCGTGGTGATAGTGTTTTGATGATGATGATGATGATGAAGTAGCCTATAAACTTCCTCAAGAGTTTAGCTATTGATAGCTATATTGTCTCTTTGAACGCGCTAATCTCAGGAACTACCAGTACGATTTGAAAAATTATTTCTGCATAGTTAAACTCTTGATTAAGGTTATAGGCTACTTTTCATGATCATCATCATTAACGTTATACAATTGGGGGCAACGCCACAAGGGCGCTGCTAGTAGTACGAGTAGGTTCAATATTATTTAGAACAAACAAATGCTATCTGCATGTGACCCCATTTTGTATGAATCCGTAGTGTGCCGTGTGCCACCCTTCACAATACAATCTAACAAATACATCAACTGTTTAAATATTAACTACATAGTTGAAAATAGTGAACGGAGACTATACCTAACTCAATGTAAAAATTGTGTGCAGGTCGACTTACATACAACAAACAAACTTTCGAATTCACAATATTGGGTCTTTAGTCGTTTCGCACCGCAAGCGGTTCGGACCGCGGTGTGAATAGCCCCAGAGCTGTTTTTGAATGGGTTCTTTCGCACCGCGGTGCGAATCGCCCCAGAACTTTTTGTGATGGGTCGATTCGGACCTGAGGGGAACAAAACAGTTCTCTTTTTATGTAAGCCATACACGCTACGGTCTACCGGGGAGGTCATTTATGCAGGTATGAATTTATGGTACAAATAAAATATAGGAATATAATTTTGGCCTTTTCCTCATGGCCAAACTCGTGTCAAAATAGACAAAGCAAGTAGGTACAGTTATCTACTTGGTTAAAATACCTCTGCAATACTTATGATGTCCTGGTACCTACTTCAAACATTAATTTTTATCCATTGGTCATGAAAGATGAATTAATAATATATTCTGAATAATTTTGCAATGATTTGGAAAATAATCGAAACCTAAAATGTCAATAAGGTCGAAAATCGCTTGAACGGTTTTTGAACAGTATTGTTTAGTATGATTTGTCCTTCATGACGACAACGGGTAAAATGTTTTGAAGTACCAGGACATCAGATGTATCGCAGAAGTGTTTTGATTTAAGCAAGTACAAAAAACCTCTGTAACGTTTCTGGTGTCCTGGTCTTTTAAGTTAGATCCAAAACACAATTCACACATAGTGCATAATTGTTATTGCCAAAAAGATATAGGTAGGTAGGTACTATGTACAAAATCAAATAAAATTAGGTTAAAAATAACGAAAAAATGTAATGAACAAAATAATCTGAGCTTTTACAAGAAATGTCCAATGCTGGTTTCATTGTGCAAAAGTTCTAGTTGGCAATTTAAAACGAAATTGTCTTTTTCAATTATATTCCTTTACCTACTCGTGGTGACGATACCGTAGTATGCTCTTTGTATCCTCTCTCCGGTGGTGAGTGTACCTACTTTGTCTATTTTGACACGAGTTCGGCCATAAGGAAATGTTAGTCCTCGTAGCCAAATCAGTTAGGTGAAATAGTTTGTCCATGAGGAGAAAGCCTTAATTTTTGATATGAGTCCAAATCGGACATGCAAAATGAACATTGAGTCGTTTCGCCCTGTGGTCCGAATCGACCCATTTCAAAAGATACTTTAGGCGATTCGCACCACTGTCACCACCGTGGTGCGAAAGAACCCATTCAAAAAGAGCTCTGGGGCGATTCACACCGCGGTCCGAACCGCTCGTGGTGCGAAACGACTAAAGACCCCAATATTGGGATACTTAATCAATCTTTGATTATCCTTGATAGATCAAAATTCTTCAGTCTTTTCTTTAAATTGGCGGTTTTTCAAGCCTTTTTCGAAAAGTTTTTATTAACAAGCTCAGTACCCGTGACGCACATGAACTCCGGATGCCGGCTAAGAAACAAGTAAAATAGGTTGACTGTACCTAATATAGATCATAACGTTTTGAAATAATATAACTAAAGCTTAAACTTGATCCTATTAAAGATTTCAAAAGCAAAATTAAATTATTCTGACATTATTTTCGAAAGCGTAACATAACTTTTAGTATATGGTCTATATCTGTAACCGATGAATGAAGCTAGTGATGTCCAGTCTAGCTTTTTAGTCTTGAATCAAGAATTATTTTCTCTGCGTAAGTTTTTCTTGCTAAGGACTGGCCAAATAAGTCGTGGTCGTCCGATAACACGTGGGTCGACGACATTAGATAATAAATAGTACCTAAATAAATAATAAATAGAGCGCAATTCCTGGCTTGGCACAGCGCAGGACCGGAATATGTGGGGTTTACAAAGGGAGGTCTACACCCAGCAGCAGATACCTATGGGCTGTGAATGATGATGATGAATTGTTTTTTTGAGCTAACAAGCTTTTATTAGATTTTAGGGCTCATGTTGAAGAGTCTGGACTGGCGATTTTTGCCCTCCGAAACACGAAATTGCTCATTAGAACATCAAAATGTGGTAATGTATGTACCAAGTATGTATTTGAACATACCTCTGACTACCCCCTTAGATAGCTTCAAAGGATGTAATGCCTAAAATGATCTGAGAGAATGTCAACCATACCCTGGGGTAACAGCCGTGATAGCACAACAGTACCTCCCCCTTTTAGAAATCGGTTAAAAATTTTTGAATTTGAAATTCCGTTTTTTCGTTTCAATTCAAGACCGGTCTTGATTCCTCAATTGCATCAGCCAGCCCCACACTAGTTTGAAGGTGCATAGAATTTTATGGCGACTTAGTATGGGGTCCGAATTTATGACGAGCGGGATTTACTCTGATACCTCTAAATTTAGTTTTAGTACCGATAAAATAATAATTCTTTATTTTAAATATCGAACGCGTTATCGTAAAGAATCGTAAAGTCGGGAATGTATTGATAGATTTTGTGATCTCTCTATTTGAGATTTTTGGAATACCAATGAACTATAAAGTTCGGAGGTCACGTTAAATTGTCGGTTGCGGCTTTTAAGTCGTTAAGCCATGACGAAGGCCTATAAGAGGCCTAAAAACTCCGTCACCATTGCTCATTTACGAACTTACTTACTTTTTTATTTACATAAAGGCTACAATTGAAGCTACAATGACTGGCTTCTTAGCTCTGTTGGTAGTAGCTCCGCCTTCTGCAATGTAGGTCGTTGTTTCGATTCACACTTAGGACAAACATTTGTGTGATGAACATGAATGTTTGTTCTGTGTGTTATAAAGTACTTGGGTATTCTGTGTAGGTATGTATTTACAACATTTATATGTAGGTATTCTATCAGTTGTCTGGTTTCAGTTGAACGAGACAGAATTTTCAAAAACTTTGACACGTTTAGCTGACTGTACAAAATTAGACACAGCCCAACCTATGATCGTTATTATAATAAGATACATATAACAGCTTTATATTTTAATAAAATCTTCTACTTTTGGTGCCGACAGTACATCTCAGGTACTTCGCCCGGTCGACAAATGCGGGTGATGTTTGCACTGCATTAGCGCTGGTTTGTTGACACACTTATCGATTCGCTGATTGGTGCGTATCGCCATTTGTCTAGTTTCGCATATTCCAAGCATTGTTTCAATGGAAGTTTTATTGTCATTCAAGTTTTCTATGTTTAAAGTAGGAATCAAATGAGCCGTGTTGGTAGAGTGGGTCCTCGACTTTCGATCCGAAGGTCGTGGGTTCCAATCCCGGCCGCTACGAGATCAACCCCTTGATTGTCTATCTTTGATTGCGACCAAAATTGGTTTCAAAGTATGTATGTATGTATGGGGGACTCCCTTTTCCACAATTGGACTCAGAGGTGGTCCTTTTTGCGTGGGGATGACCTGGCTCACTAGATATGGAGCCAGCCTAGCTCCTACCAGAAGCGCAGAAGATTCCTGGGGTCTTCACAGGCCTCGAGGAGCGACCTCGGATTGTTGAGGATTTGCTGCCGTTGTGCTGCTACGCCCACGCATTCCAGGACTACGTGGGCTGCTGATTCTTCTTCGGTTAGACATCCTCTGCAGAGTGGGCTGTCCGTGATACCGATGTTGTACAGGTGTTTATTAAGGGGGCAGTGTCCCGTCAGGGTCCCTGTGATTGTCTTGAGGTCTTTCCTTTGTAGGTTCATCAGGCGACGTGTCAGTCGTGGTGAGGCCGCTGGTACCGCTGCTCTGGACTGTCTGCAGTCCGTCGCCCGTGTCCATCGATCGTTGTGAAGGTTTTGGGTGTGTTGTCGTATCCAGGTGCGCACCTGGGAGAACGGCAGAGGAAAAAGTGGGTCTGGACCCTCCACTTGTGTTTCCGAGCCCCTCCTGGCTAGTTCATCTGCGGCATCGTTTCCTAGTGATCCACTGTGTCCCTTGATCCATTGTAGAGTTTCCCTGTTCTTTACGGCGATACTCTCAAGGGCAAGGTGACATTCGTAAATGAGCTTGGAGTTGCACTTATGGCTCTCCAGTGCTCTGAGAGTTGCTGTGCTGTCGGAGAGTATCCGTATACCGTAGTCCTCTATCCCTCTCCGTTGGACAGCAGTGGCAGCTGCGGTTATGGCCACACACTCACATTGGAAAATGGAACTGTGTGAGCCTAGTGTCATAGATATGTTGATGTTGAGATCCAGTGAGTGTACTCCGGCGCCTGTTCCTTGCTTGGTCTTTGATCCATCAGTGTAGATGCGGACTTCGTTATTTTCTGACTGATTTCTTTGGTTTCAAAGTATCAATATGATAGTTCAGTGACCACGCAAGTGGCTCTGTCGCTCTCATCTTAGATATTGAACGCGACAAAAGATACCTACGCAATCGTTTTGACAGTTTGAGACCAATTTGAAGTTTGAGACAAGTTAGACCAGTCATTCCCAAAGTGGTCCAGGTGGACCCCCAGTGGTCCACGGGAGTCTCGAAAGGGGTCCACGTTGGTTCTTATTTTCTGACGAGTTTTGGGAATATGATAGAAATGTAGCAGCAGGGTCCACCGAAACCAGTAAAATTTTGAAAGGGGTCCATGAGAAATAAAAGTTTGGGAACCACTGAGTTAGACAATCAGCTTGCAGTAGGTACAGTTGTTCTATATGTATATCTCACGAAGTCTGTTTGGTCTTAATTGTGTGTGTAGATGCACATGCACATTGTTTCTGTGTGCGTGGGCCGATTCTGAGCGCTCCCGAGCTTACGCACACAGAAACAACGTGCATGTGAACACACACACAACTAAGACCAAAGGGACTTCGTGAGATAGAACAACTGTACTAAGTACTATCGGTACTCTTGGTTTTGATAGCAATTTCATCCTGGTTATTTTGATATCTAGGCCACTGCTCAACCTGTGCTAGTGAACTCGTTGTATACCTATGCCCTATCCACAATAGATTTCGGCTTACGCATTGTTATTCCCACTTCCATTTCAATAGGTCATGCCGGTAAACGAAACTGTTGTATTATTCACGCATTGCTTTGTTGCAAAGGTCACGCCTTTGTTTGTTTTGTGGAAAACATTTGTTCCATCTAAGGTACATTTTTTAATCAACATTATTTTGGTGTTGATTCTTGAAAGTTTTATTAGATCAAGGTTTCTTTCATTGCTACGCAAACATAAATACGATGGTAAGATTTTTACCTACAGACATTGAGCGTAAGGCTGCGTTTCCACCAGAGATGTGCGAGGATGCGTTGCGAGGAATGTGTTTTTAAAGAACCAATAGAATCGCTTCATTTACCTCGCCTCGGTCAGCACAGCTCTAGTGGAAACGGCTCAGCGGAGCTAGGTTTTTGCGCATACAAAACAAGCGAGGGATGTGTTGCGAGAAATGTGTTGCGAGGAATGTGTTGCGAGGAATGTGTATGAGGGATATGTTAAGAGGGATGTGTTGTTGAATGACATGGTCACACTACTCATTCATGTCGACACATTTCACAGCTTCGCAACTTATCCTCGCACCACACATTAATGCGCATTTTCACAGCTTCGCTACACATCCTCGCACGACACATTTCCATCGCACATCTCTGGTGGAAACACCCACACATTTTCACAGCACAGCTAGACATCCTCGCACGACACATTTCCATCGCACATCAGAAACGCAGCCGTCACATAGCGTTCCAGACATCGACAGACAAAAACAGACATCGTCGGTCCCGGCCGCTCTCAAACAAAAGACTTGAGAGAGAAGAAGCACTGCACTATTACGATTCTCTATTTACATTGACCGGCAGCTAGCGTAACGCCACACAAACACGGGAAGACACGCACTACGCAGACAAAATTCTTTGCGCGAATACTTTCTATGTGTACTCGCTACGCCCGTGATTCAATTCTTGGAATCCCTCATTTGCTCAGGATTCAAAACAAGCACTCGAAGCAAAAATCAACTTTGCTCTCTTGTTGCACTAATAACTATTATGATTAGGTACTTTATTATGTCCTATAAAGGAGTCTAGAGGTAAGGTCTGTCTGCTCTGTCCTCTGTCTTCTGTGTTGTGTTGCGTTTGTGTTGTGTTGCCAATAAACTATATTCTTTCTTTCTTTCTTTCTTTCTTAAGGTAAGTCACAAATTGATACAACCCAATCTTGTAGTATTAAGCATATGACAGGTTGCAAACACGCAAAGTAAGTATTTTAGATTATCCAATATTTCTGAAGCCATGTTTTATCAGTAAATCCTAAAAATGATTTCGCCCAGAGATTCCGACCATTACCCGTAAGCGTAGGAATAACATTTTACAGCAGCTATAAAATCATACAGCATGGTTTGCTTGAATACTGGCTCGGGTGAGACGAGATCTTTGGAAACGATAACCGTCATATTACTTAGGACTAGCTTCTGCCCGTGGCTTCAACGACTTGGCTGGCATGGCAACATCAATCAGACCACATTCATCCACTGCTGAGTATAAGACCCCTTATTTTGATTTTTGAGCATCTTTTTGTGATCCAGTTCTTGCTTTTGATGCTCTTGTTCTTGATGCTTTTGTAATTATCATCATACCACTTGAATGGCAACGTGACTCTGTGACCTTTGCGAGGCCATCGGTCACTGCCTTTATCCATCATCTTAAAATTTTTCGAAAATTAAAAAAAATCTTTTACACTTGTGCGTCATGAGCACAAAACGCGATAGAGTATTTTCATTCTCTGTCTATTTCATATCCCATTTCCTGCTCCATCTCTGTGGTGCTATTTGAAGGAGGGCCGCAGCCCAGTCTGCTGCCAGAGCACTGTGCGGCATGGGACCTGTACGTGTTAATGGAAGAAAAAGAGAATGGAAAATTTTCATGAAAAACATAATTAAGGAATCCTTTGTTCTGTTCAAAGCAACGTGAGCTTATGTTAACAAACTTTTCTTTGTGACTGTACGGCCGACATGGCGGCTAAAACTTCTTAGAATGCCTGAGCTTCGCTAAGCAAACTAGTGCTTTAGCAAATGGCGTAACACTGATCAATACAGAACAGTTAAAATGAATTTGGTAAATGGTCCACACTGGTAAATCCCCCTTTCAAGTATCCCCACTGATATCCCTTCTGTTAAGGATAGTTGGATTTATTTCCATTTATTCCTACCAGGAGTGCACACCATAAACCTATCTACCTATAACCTAATCGATATTCTTATCGATTAGGTTATAGGTAGATAGGTTTATGGTGATGATCATGCCGATCATCACTTCATTTTAACTGTTCTGTATTGATCAGTGTTACGCCATTTGCTAAAGCACTAGTTTGCTTAGCGAAGCTCAGGCATTCTAAGAAGTTTTAGCCGCCATGTCGGCCGTACAGTCACAAAGAAAAGTCTATCTATCTAATAATCTATAGCTTAACGTTTTTGGCGCTTCGGCAGCCACTGCCGCTTTATAAGTCACACAAGCATGAAAATGTATATTAGTATTGCTTTCATGATTTCGTTTTCGCTTACCGCGTTGCTCGCATTTCATACATTTAAAATCGATTATCAATTTTAAATCCATCCAAGACTGAACAGGTGCAAAAATTAATGTTCAAACTATTACGTAATGAAAGTTTACAGTATAGTAGTATAGTAAAGTACAGTAATGCAGGATTACCTTCAAGTACCTACAAGCTTATCTACCCGTTCTATTATGCTTCAGTGCAGCGGCAACACCAAAGTACACAGCTGATAAAACTTGCAGTAGTTTAGTTGTTTACGCGTTCGTAAGTAGCAGCGTGATGCAAGTTTGAGTCTCGTAACTGGGCCGAACTCGCGACAGTGTTACACGGCCGGCTTTGTGTACTAATCTATTGGAGCATAGTTTGAATTGAACCTGCGGGCTTAAAAAGGTCGTTAGAGCAGAATCACAATAGAAATTGAACTATATGGCCGTCTCTTTTCATTGACTGAGAGTGAAAAGAGACAGCATATAATTCAATTCCTATTGTTTCTGCTATAGCGACCTTTTTAAGCCCGTTTGTAAGTATGAGAAGAGAAATTATAATTAATCGAGTAAGCGAAGCGAGCTACGATTTTTACGATTTGATTTGTTTCGTTGATGATATGGTTTATTATTGTTCAATTGTAATCGTTACGACTGATAATAGTGCAAATTATCTGCTCTATCGGCATTTTTTTTTTAAGTTGGTTTAGTTGGTAGTGGACTTGCAAGCGGCGATGGGATTTGCAACCTGTCATGTATGCCAAGCTAACTTCTGCAAAATGTGGATATTATATTGTAGGTATGTATTTAACCATACTTTTGACTACCCCGTCTAGACATCTTTATAGGATACCTTACCTAATAAATGCCTAAAGATCAGAGAGAATTTCAACCGCGCCATAGCAATACAGTCGTGATATTTAGTTTTTTTTAGATCTGTAAAACTTTTATTAGTCACTATTAACAAAGTTTTATGCGAACAAACATGCAAAGCCAATAAATAAATAAGTATTAAACATCAAAATCCCGTTCAGTAGATATTCGATTACCTATTCATCGTTTCTTTTGTTAGGTTGTAAGTTTTATTGTTCGTCGGTGTGTTCCGTTATCGTTCGAGAGACGCTTTACATTTTATTGGTGAGCCTCGGGTTAGAGCACGAGATTATGAATATACAGAGAAGAAGGTTACGAACTAGACTAGACAAAATTATATTCTTTGATGTTAAAATTATTGTGAAAAGTTGCATAAATATGAAATGAAGTGCTAATACAAATACAAATATAAATTGTGTCCAAGGTTCGTAAAAATAATTATACAAAACATTTTAAGTAGGTATTATTAAATAATAATTGTAAGTAATCGGTAATGTTTTTTCGAGAAATTCAAAAACGAAAACCTAAATGGATTTGTAAACTATTTTCCCGTACAGAAGTTGTTTTTAGAGATGCCATCGAAAATTGAACTAAATGGCAAATTTTATGAAAAGGATATTTTAACGTCAGTGAAAGCTTTATTTAAAATGACCACCAAAAAAATAAAAAAAGCTGACACCGAGGCCCGAAACTAAGACCAGAGACAGGAGACCGTTGTCTTCTCTGTCTTCTCTTTCTCCTGACTCTTTCGCTCGCCCCCACAAAGCTTGTCTCTGGTCTCAGTCTGAACTACGCCGCCTCTCCACTGTATCTGTGTGAGATTTATTTCATACAATGGCCACCGCCATTACTGTCCATCCAAAGGTTACCTGGAAGAGATCGCTTTTAGCGATAAGGTAACCCATTGACTTTTGTGTTTTTATGGTGTACAATAAAGTTATATTCTATTCTATTCTATTCTACATTCTCAAGCTACCTCTCTGCATTCAACACTATACTCTCGCGTTATGGGAGAACCTTTGAACTTTCCATTTGCCGTGTCCCATTCACAAGACTTTTGTTTCTATAAGTTATATTTTTATGTGACAGTCATAGTCATGATATCTGACGGGTTTTGTGCTTCTTGCGCAATGCTTGTGGCATTTTAAACTGTTGTTTGCAAAGACAACATAAAATATTTTGTTACATTATATTTTTAAGGTTCTGATTGGTTGTCCCAAGTATCGCTGGAGCGGTAGAATAGACGACCTTGGAGCCGGCAACTGGCTGGACAGCAATGGACAGAAGGAAGTGGCGAATTCTCGTTTCGGAGACCAAGACTCACTTTGGGTCCCTGAGCCAATGGAGTAAGTACTCATTTTTAAGGTCATAGCTGTTTAGATCAACTCGGCACCAGCACCGCACCGCATCGCCTTGTCCTGTTAGGTATTCTTTGCATGGAATTCTATGGACCAACGCTCACTACATCAACTTCGTAACGTCACCGGATCGCTGCGTCGCAAACTGTCACGTATGGAATGCTAACTTCTGCAAGATGTGGGCATGTAAATATGAATTTAGACATACCTCTGACTACCACCATAGACATCTTCTTATGATCCTAAATGCCTAACGATTTGAGAGAATGTCAACCGCATCTGCGGTATGCAGTGTTAATCATACTTATTTAAAAATCATATTATTACGGGATTTGATCGCGTACCTTTTATTTTATTTTCTTTTCTTTTCCCGACATTTAGAACACGTTACAGCGTTCGTGGTCACGGGATGACCCGTAACGCGATAAAATCTCGTAATAATAATTAGCATTATGTTAACAAAAAGTTAAACAAGTTGATCATATATATGTTACGGGCAACTTGATTAATCGGGCAGTATTCATATGGACCGGTCATTATGCATAATGACCAAGAGCGTCGGGCAGTTTGATAAATTTATTACTTTGACCGGTCCATATTCATAATGCCCGACGGCCCGTGGTCCATTTAATAAATCAAGGCTTGAATTTATCACTTAGACCGGTCAGTATGAATAGTGCCCTACTTCTAGCCGGGCAATGTGATAAATTGGATTAAAATCTGTAGGTTAGGTTATGTTAGGTTAGTAAAAAAACTACGCGCGAGGCGAGCGTAGCGTGCCGCGGTAGCGGCCGCCGAAGCGCCAGAAATGTAGTAAATCAATTAAAACACTGCAATTCATCTAATTTATTACATTGCCCAAGATAGGGTTGTCATTATTCATAATGACCGGGCAAAGTGATTAATCATGCAGTTTTTATCACATTGCCCAATTGACCCGGTCATTATGCATACGGGCAGGTCATTATTCATAATGACCGCATTTATCACATTGCCCGTAACATATACACAAATATTTTTACTATTGTAGTATAGGAGCCGTGTTGGTTGGTTGAGTGGGATATTTCCTTGACTTTCGATGTTTCGAATTCCGGCCGTATTATCAATGGATTTGTCGTTGCGGATTTAACAAGAGCTGTAAAAGTGAAGGAATACATTGTGAAGAAACCCGCCCCGGCTACTAAGCCTTTACAGAGATGAGTTTAGAGTCAACTATGACTCAAAACTCATCTCTGTAAAGGGGTTTTATCCCTTCTCCTTTGACGAATCTTAATTTGTTAGATTCTTTATCCACCTTCTGAAACTCGACTATTTTCATTAATTTTACTGGAAGATTAATAACCGGGTAGAAAAGCAGGTCCCAAAGAGTACCTACCTATATGTTCTTCACGGGTTGCAAAAGAATATAGGAGGATCATTTAGAATTTTAGATCATAAGACGATTCTAAGTGACCTCGGTGGTCTTATTAAATAAATGGCATGTTATAAAATTGATTCTTTTCAACTTAGATTCCCTAACAATCAAAGTTCATCGTTTCGTTCAAAGGTTTGATGAAATTGTTGTAGTAATTACATAAACACCCACAGTCACATTTACTAAATTATTCAAACTCATTAACCAAACACTTTCAAATCACAACAAATTCACATCTCAATCAAAATAACGTTCCAATCCCACTAATGAATATTTAAGTTCCACGTGGGACGTGTTGGCTGCCACCTTTCTAACGAGCTGTTAAGGCTTACTGTTCTCCGATTAGCATAGATTGACTGATTGTGTCATTGTCGACGTGTGACCAAAGGAACGACCGCATTGGAGGCGAAATGGCGATTTATCATACTTACAGAAAATACATAAAAGCCATAACGGAATGGTGGCCGAAAGTATACAGAAATGTTGGTCGTCCGGCAGCATGGGCAGACGACATCGACAAAGTCGCGGGTAAATGGATTGGACTGGCGCGGGATCGTGAAGAATGGCACAAACTAAGGGAGGCCTATACCCAGCAGTGGGTGAAGTCGAGCTGTGGATGATGATGATGATGATGACAGAAAATACGAAATGAAACAAAAGCAAATAATTATCTTCTTGGATTATTCAAGACTAGCAGCGCCTAACAGTGAACACTGCATCCAAATCGGTGGAGCCGTTTCTGATATAAAGAATCGAACAACACTCTGTGTAAACAGACAAACAGGAAAACATTAATATTGGATCTATTGCGTTAATAGATGCCCCTTAAAATTGATTTTCTCAAATATCTTTCAAAAACAAACAACGTTACAGTTTTAATATTATGTAAGTTGACCTGTTAACGATTCGATTAAATAAAGCTAAGCCCTAAACCGTGTTCGTTGATTTCTTTACGGTATTCGTCGTTAGAACATGAGTAGAATCACCTAGTCCTATTAAAAGTGATCGTTAGGTTCTTTTTGAATAAATGCTTATTGGTTTTGACTTTATTTAGGTAAATTAAACTTAAAAGCGTCATTATTCTTCCCACCTACTCATATAATGTCGTCGTGCTTGTCAGGTGGTCCTTCTACAAAACATTCAATATCTTTTTTAATAGTACCAATTGAAAATAATGATGGTAAAAACAATACTAGTACAGTCAACTCCAAAATTTCTAGTCTTAGGGCGCGTGCCCACGAGACGGTTTTAACACGGCCCGGTTTTTTGCCGGCGGCGCGGGGTGCTCATGCCCACGAGACGGTTTTAACACGGTCTGGTTTTTGCGAGGGCGAGCGCCGCCGTGCCCGATTGCCGGGGCTAGTCCCAGCATCGTGTGTTTTGCTCCATAGTGTCCCATACATTACTGTTTGACGCCGGGCTTAGCTCCGACGAAAAACGTGCTCTTACGGATCAGTTCGTAGCTCTGCTTCACTCATTCCTGAGAAAAAGGAGCATGACAAACATACCTACAGATAATAAATTGATTATATAGGTATTGTTTTTCTTTCAATACCTAGTTAATTTATATAAACAGCCCGTGACAAGAATCCTATGAATGTTGGTTGATATCTACTACGCAAGCAAAAATGTGATACAAGATATCGATGTGAATCCAACTGTACCTATTAAATAGTTGTATAACCTGTAGGTGGGACATAATGACAACTGACAGATCGAATTAAAAGATTAACATCAATTGTAACGCCCCGAATAACAATAGATTTCGAGTGTCTTTGTGTCATTGGTGTCATTAGGACCAACGCTTGAATATTTTATTTTAGTTACCTAATGCTTAAAGAAATTTTTGAAAATATAAATCAAATGAAACAAAATATCGTGAGCAAGCCAGCTACCGGGCTTGCAACCTATCACGTATGGAAAGCTAACATCTGCCGCAGAGAAATGAATACTACTTCTTCTGCTAAATGTGGCATGTCATGTCCCAAATAATTTTGTATTCGGAAATAGGTAATTAATTACCTCTAGGTAACTACCACCTTAGACATAATCAAAAGATGAGAAAAAATATGTCACAGTTGGGCAATCTAAATCGGTAAAGTAAGTAAGTATCTACCTACGTAAGTACGTATGAGCAAGTGGCCAACGCTGGTGAAAGAGTTTTTAGTTTTTTTTTTTTTCAAATCGATGTAAACGTACTCTAATCTAGGTACCTACTCGTATATTTCATAACATTAACGGCCTATATCGTTGGCTCACCTCGCTAATCGACTCCATAGAAAAATAGTAGAGGACTAAAATTTCACGCCCCGTGTCGAAAATGACAAATTTTCGAAAATAAGTAGGTTCTTACCTACATACTTACACGACATTGCATTACCTTGTCAATAAATGTCAGCACAACTTCATTATACGCTATTGTTTATGAATGTGTTAAATTCTTCGCGTCTTCCCTGATGGTTGGTCAGTAATTTACGATGACGCGGGAATTCCTGCGTTTATGACGCTTTTTATCCGTCAGCTTACGCCGTTAGTCAATGGAAAAAGCTAGATGAGGCCACTAATATGCGTCTGGGAATCTGAATACTAATTACAATGTTGTCTTTAAACGAAAACAGAGTGTTTAAACAAACCTAACATCATCCCTAGAAAGAAGAAAAAAGTCGAAGAAAGAAGTTGTGGCTCCGCAACATCCGGGAGTGGACAGGAATGACCAGCGCAACTGAACTGTTCCGCCTGGCAAAAGACCGAGAAAGATTCCAGCAGCTGATAGCTGACCTTTATTAGTTAGAGAGGCACTTGAAGAAGAAGAAGAACATCCCTAGGTTTAGAAACACTATTAATTAACCAACGTTGTTATAGTTTTAAAGCTGCCACTACACGCTGGCGCAGGCTCGCCGAGTGAACGCCAATGCCGATGTGTGGCTGTGGACAGCACCATTTGCCTTGCCAATGCTCGCCTAGCTGGCCGAGTGAGTACAAGCGCCAATTTACATTGGTTTGCCTAATAATAATAATGCAAACTGATGCAAGGGAAGTGCTACCGTCTAGAATAGACGTCTTTCAAACGAATGCAAACCATGCACTTGGCCAGCTATGCGAGCGTCACCGAGCGATGGCAAGGCAAGCCAAAATGCTGTCTATACGTTGGTGAGTCTTTGGCGAGCTTAGGCCAACACGAGACAAGGACATCTCTTGTGTTGGCCTAGACTCGCCAAACATGGTATATGCGGCTTAAAATGTAAGATAAGTAATGTTGAATGGTTGTAAGTGGAACGCAAATCAGACTCCTAAAACGTCCATAAGTTATCATTCTCTGTAGGCGTCCTTCTTATTTACAACAGCTTTACAATTTGTTTAGTTTATAAAGATGCTAGATAATGTTTATGATCAAATGACAAACACAATATGGTCGTAATTATTTATTTAGACAATTAATCTTATTGATAGGATACTTACAACAGCTTTTATTGAGATCCTTTATCTAAGACATAAAGAAAACCGGCTAAGTGTGAGTACGTCACTCGCGTGCCAAGGGTTTCGTCACTTAACTAAGTTCTATCAGTAAAAACTTTGATGCGGGAAGTAGGTACAAAGAAGTATTTGCAGTTGAAACAGTCGTTCTTTTATACATTTCAAATGAAAATATAAGTTTGTAATTGTAAAATATATTTTTGCGAGATGCGAGCTACTTACTAGTAGTTCGCCCCGAACTGAGATCTCGCGCACCGTAGATGGCCAACATTTGGACTTTCTTCTGACTACCCCTATAATTTCAAGTGCTAGTACTGCCGGGTATGCCTATTGCGCTAGCTCTTCATGGTAAAAAATACTAGCATGCATGCAATACATAATGTCGTGTCTAATTTTTCATTTATTTCATATTTATGAATTCTCGTCGTATTTTTAAAAGTATACGTCCTAGAATAAAAATAATAACTATTTTAGAATGTACAAATAAAGACCTTTCATTTGACACCGCACTCAATATATTTGTTTACTTAACTTTTTTTACCCCAATTATTTTAATTTTTTATCAAATTTTTTTTTATCATGAAAATAAATCAAGTAGCATCTAAAATCATTGCAAACCAAACCGCAACGATGCCACTCTCTTTTTAAGAGCCAGTATACAATTTCGCACTCGACAAAATCAGCGCTCGGAGGGACAAAAGTTGCTAAATTCTAACACCCGATGAACAGCGCTCCGTTTCTTAGACTAAACGGTTTTGGTAATTTTCATGTGATTGATTTTTTTGCGATAGTATAAATACTTTTTGGGTAGGTACTTAGGTAGGTACCTATAGGTATAACACAAAACAAAGTCGGGTTATTTACACCTTGAATACAAATAATTACAAAAAATAAAATGTTTGTTTCTTTGTCCCATAAACCATATTGTGCTGATCTGATGGAGTCAGGAGCTTTTCAACAGAACTCTTCAGTAAATAGTCCGATTGAGTTGAAACTTGGATCTCAGCATGTCAGTCAAGTTCCGACTACAATGAAATAATATGGTGACAGCTAGCTCATCTGATGATGGAGTCAGGACCTGCTCCATGGAACTTTTTAATGATATGGGTATCAAATGAAAGGGCTTGATGAGCGCAACACAATGCTGATCTGATGATGGAGTCAGGACCTGTTCCATGGAACTTTTTAATGATATGGGTATCAAATGAAAGGGTTTGATGAGCGAAACACAATTCTGATCTGATGATGGAGTCAGGACCTGTTCCATGGAACTTTTTAATGATATGGGTATCAAATGACAGGGCTTGATGAGCGCAACACAATGCTGATCTGATGATGGAGCCAGGACCTGCTCCATGGAACTTTTTAATGATATGGGTATCAAATGAAAGGGCTTGATGAGCGCAACACAATGCTGATCTGATGATGGAGTCAGGACCTGTTCCATGGAACTTTTTAATGATATGGGTATCAAATGAAAGGGTTTGATGAGCGAAACACAATTCTGATCTGATGATGGAGTCAGGACCTGCTCCATGGAACTTTTTAATGATATGGGTATCAAATGAAAGGGCTTGATGAGCGCAACACAATGCTGATCTAATGATGGAGTCAGGACCTGTTCCATCGAACTTTATAATGATATGGGTATCAAATGAAAGGGTTTAATGAGCAAAACACAATGCTGATCTGATGATGGAATCAGGACCTGTTCCATGGAACTTTATAATGATATGGGTATCAAATGAAAGGGTTTTATGCGCGAAACACAAAGCTGGGTTAGGATTTACTTTTGACTTCGATTTTTGATGTTTGATTTTTCATTTTTAATCTTGATTTTAATTTTAAAATCAAAATCAAGAAATAAAAATCAAAATAAAAATCCGAGATCCGAGAATCGAGAAATGAGAAACAAGAATCAAGAATCAAAATCAAAAATCAAAAATTAAAAAATTGAAAATCAACAATTAAGAATCCGAGATACAAGATCCGAGAATCGATAATCGAAAATTGAAAATCAAGAATCAAAATCTAGAATCAAGAACCCGATATCCAAGATCCGATAATCAAGAATTGAGACTCGAAAATCGAAAATCAAGAATCCGAGATCCGAGAATAGAGAAACTAAAATTGAAAATCAAGAATCAAAGTGAAATTCAAAATCAAGAATCAAAGTCAAAGTAAACCCCGACCCAGCTTTGTGTTTCGCTCATCAAGCCCTTTCATTTGATACCCATATCATTATAAAGTTCCAGGGAACAGGTCCTGACTCCATCATCAGATCAGCATTGTGTTTTGTTCATCAAGCCCTTTCATTTGATGCCCATATTATCATTAACCGCGAGGCCAGCGCCATCTACGCTAGATGGCGCTGGCCTCAGCAATATCTACCTGAGTACGTCTCCTAACAAAAATTAAATTAAAAATATAATCAGTGCTCCATTTGATATCAGTGTACATTAGAATCATCAACTGGACTGGAAGTGACAAAGTGTTAAAGTGACAATCAGTGTAAAGTGAACAACTGAACAAATAAGTCATTATCTACCTTATATCAGCTGATTGTGGGCGACATCCCCATAAACTCTTTCTTTTACTGGACAAACACTTCACTATAACAAGCATACCTACCACTTTAGAATACATCTCACTGCACGGGAAGCACCGAAAGGACGGAAATACTACAACATTCATCAACTTTCATCACTTCAATTTCTGCAAGTCACTTTTGAACCAGTACATTGTTTACATCCGAGCTACCTAAAACCATCGTCAGAGGCCGACACTGCTGGTCGTGGTCTACTCCACAGAGAATATAATCGTTTGTCCATTTAGTCTGAATGATCTACAACCATAGTCTACAACTCCCCCAACACTACTAGCAGCTTAGTTTGGCACAATATCGCTAGGTGGCGCTACGGGTTCAAAGCCAACAGGTGGCGCTACTAACCGTTGAATACTCGACAACTGCCTAGTTCGACACAACATCGCTAGAGGGCGCTACGGGTTCAGCGACAACAGAAAAATGAATTCCTGCGACGGCTGTAAACTCAAACTTGAATCTGATAGAATTTTGAAATGTAAATCATGTGGAGCCGCATACCACCATGAGTGTGTTAACATGAAGCTGGACCAGTTCCAGGCACTCCCCAGGGACTACCGCCTGAACTGGATCTGCCCGTCGTGTAACAATCTCACGAGCCGCCGGCGTCGCAACAACTCCAACTCGAACACACCCGTTCGTCAACTACATCAGGCCCCACCTGTGGAAGATTCCATGGACATGTCATTCGACCTGCCATCCTCGTCGGCAGCGGATACTATCTCTGCTCATAAATTCAACGAACTTCTCACTACTATTAATATGTGGCGCAATGACATGAATGCAAACATGTCGAGCATTAGAGAGGACATCAGGGGGTCACTGGACGGAATTAAGGCTGAAATGAGATCGCTTCGCGTAGAGCAAACTGCTCTTAAACAGAACGTCTCTAGCATCGCAACGGAATTGAAAACTCTCCAAGACACAATGAACGCCCAGACAAGCGAGCACAGCTCACTAAAAAAGCGAGTAGACGACCTCGCTAGTACCGCCTGCGAGCAAATAACCCCAGAGTACTCTTCTCTAGAGTTGAAGATAGACTCCCTAGAACAACAGGCCAGACAGTGCAACTTGGAGATCTGTAATCTACCCGAGCGACGAAATGAAAATCTGCTGGACATCATGGAAGCTATTGGTTCCGCCATAAAATTTTCATTTTCTGCAAACGACATAGTTTCCATACATAGAGTCCCTCACGCCCAGAACGGGAGCGACAGAACCAAAAATGTTATAGTTAAATTTTCCACTCGTATTCAGAGGGACAACGCACTTAGCGCCTATCGGAAAGCTAAATCTTTAAAGTCTGATCAGCTTGGCATCGCTGGTACATCAGCGACAATATACTTAAACGAACACTTAACTTTGAAGAAAAAACAGTTATTTCGTAAGAGCCGCGAAGTTGCCCGAGAGCTCCGCTTCAAGCATGTCTGGATCAAGAACGCCACAATCCTCGTTAGGGAACACGACATCAGCCAAGTCTTCGCCATCCGAACCGAAAAAGACCTTGAAAACCTCAAAGCAAGCCCAAAACAGGATTAGCATTAATGGTCAACCTAATAAATTATCTATATACTACCAAAATTGTAGAGGACTTAGAACTAAATTACAGAAACTTTTCATGAATATTCTCTCTTACGCCTATGATATCATTGTGCTCACAGAGACATGGCTTACAGCTGAAATTGCCGACAATGAGTTCATTGATAGTCGGTATGTTGTTTATCGTAGCGACCGCGATCGTCCGGCAACCAACAAGAAGGACGGAGGCGGAGTCCTCGTAGCTGTCCTGCGCGGACTCGGCTCTACCATACTTGATGTTACCGACCTAACTAATATTCCCCAATCGAATGTGATAGATCACATCCTCGTCGAAATACCCGCCACTGAACATAATAGAAAACACCTAATTAGTGCAGTTTATATACCACCCAATACTAAGACCTCTATATATGTAGATCATCTTAACTTACTACAAGACACTCTTAACAATACCCCCGTAGACCAATTCTACATCATAGGTGATTACAACTTACCTGAAATTCACTGGTATCAACCGCCTAATAACACGTCAAATCCTCTGATAGTTGGTTCTGGCTCTAAGGGCTCTTGCACGGCCTTGTTAAATTTTTTATCCATGACTGATACCCACCAATTCAACTACCTTGTAAACGGAGATGGCAACACACTTGATCTATTCATAACTAACTCTACCGTCACACTCTATCCACAAGTTGATAGTTCACTTGTCAACGTTGATCCGGCACATCCACCATTCCTAATGATTTGTAACAACTCAAATTACAATACCAAATCTATGGTAAGACGACCAATAACGAAATACAACTTCTATAAAGCCAACTACAATTTAATAAATACTGAATTACAAAACACAGACTGGACTTCTCTCCTGACCGGCGTTTCAGCCGAAGATGCTCTCGACACTTTTTACAACGTTGTTGATAATATCTTAAAAAAGCACACCCCTTTAGCCACCCCTAGGCAAACTGAGTTCCCCATCTGGTTCACAAAATCGTTAATTAAAACTTTTAGGAATAAGCAGAAGTGCTGGATTAAATGGAAGAAGTCTAAATATCTGCGCGACTACGAAACGTTCTCCCATTACAGAACTATTTTCAAGAAAAAATGCGACCTAGCCTACCAGACTTACATGAAATCTGTGGAAGACAACATCACCAAAAACGTTAAACACTTCTGGACATACGTATCTAATCGTAAAAACAAACCTGATATTCCACGTACTATGAAATTTCAAAATACTAAATCTGACGATCCTGAAACTATTTGCAACCTGTTCTCAGACTTCTTCCAGTCCGTTTTCCATCCAACTACCCTTAACCTAGATGAGTGGCAACCCCCAACAAGCTTCGCTGATAACTGCGATATATTGTCACAAATTCACATTAAAGAATCAAATATAATCAAGGAACTCCAACAACTAGACGTATGTAAGGGTCCTGGACCTGATAGGCTTCCCCCCATCTTTCTTAAATACACAGCTAACAGTATAGGTAGGCCTCTATTCATTCTATACAACAAATGTTTAGCCGAGGGCGTTTTCCCTGAGGTCTGGAAACGAGCAAACATAACCCCAATATACAAGAATGGCTCCAGACACAATGTAGAGCATTACCGCCCCATATCAATACTGTCAGCTCTGTCTAAGCTCTTTGAGCGCCTTGTTCACAACGAAATTTATCCTACTTTACACAATGTTTTAATACACGAGCAACACGGCTTCGTTAAACGCAGATCCACTACGACAAATTTACTTGTTTTCTCTAATTTCCTATTTAAAAACATTGATGACCGTGCTCAAATAGACGCCGTCTACACAGATTTTAAGAAGGCATTCGACAGTGTAGATCACGAAATCCTTCTAAACAAGATAGCTTACTTTGGTGTGCGTGGCAGCCTTCTTCGGTGGTTTGCTTCCTATGTAGTGGATCGATCTCAGACAGTAGTTTTAAACGGATTCCACTCCGAAAGTATACGAGTTACATCAGGGGTTCCCCAGGGATCCATTCTGGGCCCGTTATTGTTTATTATTTTCATAAACGACATTAAAAAATGCTTTTCCAACTCAAAAATCCTACTATACGCCGATGATCTCAAAGCCTACAAAACTATCAAAACGGTTGAAGATTGTATCTCTTTTCAACAAGACCTGGACAGACTCTCGGTATACTGCTACGACAACAAACTTCAGTTAAGTATCCCTAAATGCACCCATATCACCTACACGACTAAGCTCAATATAATACAACACACCTACTACCTCTGTAACGAGTCCCTATCTAAAGTTAATTCGCTGAGGGACCTGGGGATACAACTTGATGCTAAACTCTGTCTAAATGATCACATTCACAATATTGTTAACAGAGCCTTTAAGATGTACGGATTTGTTTTGAGGTCATCTACCGAATTTAAACGCAGCTCTACATATATATATTTATATAAAACCCTAGTGCGCTGCCAGCTTGAATACGCGGTACCCATATGGAACCCATTCTACAATAAATACGTGGAAATAATCGAACGTGTACAGCGGAAATTTTTACGTGCCACTAATTACAGATGCCATAGGCGCTACCTCTCTTATGAGCGACTACTAGCCTTATATAAAATGCCCTCACTCGAGATAAGGCGTAAATATCTTGAGGCATCTACACTGTACAAGATAGTGAATAATAAAATCGACTGCCTAGATTTCACCTCAGGCTTAGCGTACATAGCACCTCGTACTGTGCACAGGAGAGCCGTGCGCAAGGACACCTTGTTCGCCCTTGATACCTGCCGCACCAACGCAGGGCTACGCACGCCTTTACGCCGGATGGTAGAGTCATTTAATGAAAATTTATCTGATATCGATATATTTTCCGCCAGTGCTGGGCGTTTCAAATTCGAAGTCCTGAATATACTATCTCCCCAGCCCCATAATTAGCTTTTACCTTTCCATCTCCTTAGTATAATTCCTCCTATTTACATATTAATATTAATGTTCGAATATAAACACGTTTTGTATAAACTTCAGACCACCTCAGTTTTGTATAAACCTACCTAATCTATTTCTAAGTTTGATATTATGTACACATTTCTACCTATTTGCAGGGTCAGCTTTTGTCTAGCAATTATGTTAAATCCTATTATTATTCTGAGCCAAACGTAGTTGGCTACATTACTAATAAGTAAGCACTAATGTAACTCTTTATTAATTTTTGTAATGTAGCTGTTTGTTTTGCCAATAAATAAATAAATAAATAAATAAATAAATAAATTAAAAGTTCCATGGAACAGGTCATAACTCCATCATCAGATCAGCATTATGTTTTGCTCATCAAGCCCTTTCATTTGATACCTGTATGATTAAAAAGTTCCATGAACCAGGTCCTGACTCCATCATCAGATCAGCATTGTGTTTCGCTCATCAAACCCTTTCATTTGATACCCATATCATTAAAAAGTTCCATGGAACAGGTCCTGACTCCATCATCAGATCAGCATTGTGTTGCGCTCATCAAGCCCTTTAATTTGATACCCATATCATTAAAAAGTTCCATGGAATAGGTCCTGACTCCATCATCAGATCAGCATTGTGTTGCGCTCATCAAGCCCTTTCATTTGATACCCATATTATTAAAAAGTTCCATGGAACAGGTCCTGACTCCATCATCAGATCAGCATTGTGTTGCGCTCATCAAGCCCTTTCATTTGATACCCATATCATCATAAAATTCCATGGAACAGGTCCTGACTCCATCATCAGATCAGCATTGTGTTTCGCTCATCAAACCCTTTCATTTGATACCCATATCATTAAAAAGTTCCATGGAACAGGTCCTGACTCCATCATCAGATCAGCATTGTGTTGCGCTCATCAAGCCCTTTAATTTGATACCCATATCATTAAAAAGTTCCATGGAATAGGTCCTGACTCCATCATCAGATCAGCATTGTGTTGCGCTCATCAAGCCCTTTCATTTGATACCCATATTATTAAAAAGTTCCATGGAACAGGTCCTGACTCCATCATCAGATCAGCATTGTGTTGCGCTCATCAAGCCCTTTCATTTGATACCCATATCATCATAAAATTCCATGGAACAGGTCCTGACTCCATCATCAGATCAGCATTGTGTTTCGCTCATCAAACCCTTTCATTTGATACCCATATCATTAAAAAGTTCCACGGAACAGGTCCTGACTCCATCATCAGATCAGCATTGTGTTGCGCTCATCAAGCCCTTTCATTTGATACCCATATTATTAAAAAGTTCCATGGAGCAGGTCCTGACTCCATCATCAGATCAGAATTGTGTTTCGCTCATCAAACCCTTTCATTTGATACCCATATCATTAAAAAGTTCCATGGAACAGGTCCTGACTCCATCATCAGATCAGCATTGTGTTGCGCTCATCAAGCCCTTTCATTTGATACCCATATCATCATAAAATTCCATGGAACAGGTCCTGACTCCATCATCAGATCAGCATTGTGTTTCGCTCATCAAACCCTTTCATTTGATACCCATATCATTAAAAAGTTCCACGGAACAGGTCCTGACTCCATCATCAGATCAGCATTGTGTTGCGCTCATCAAGCCCTTTCATTTGATACCCATATTATTAAAAAGTTCCATGGAGCAGGTCCTGACTCCATCATCAGATCAGAATTGTGTTTCGCTCATCAAACCCTTTCATTTGATACCCATATCATTAAAAAGTTCCATGGAACAGGTCCTGACTCCATCATCAGATCAGCATTGTGTTGCGCTCATCAAGCCCTTTCATTTGATACCCATATCATCATAAAATTCCATGGAACAGGTCCTGACTCCATCATCAGATCAGCATTGTGTTTCGCTCATCAAACCCTTTCATTTGATACCCATATTATTAAAAAGTTCCATGGAGCAGGTCCTGACTCCATCATCAGATCAGCATTGTGTTTCGCTCATCAAACCCTTTCATTTGATACCCATATCATTAAAAAGTTCCATGGAGCAGGTCCTGACTCCATCATCAGATCAGCATTGTGTTGCGCTCATCAAGCCCTTTCATTTGATACCCATATCATCATAAAATTCCATGGAACAGGTCCTGACTCCATCATCAGATCAGCATTGTGTTTCGCTCATCAAACCCTTTCATTTGATACCCATATCATTAAAAAGTTCCACGGAACAGGTCCTGACTCCATCATCAGATCAGCATTGTGTTGCGCTCATCAAGCCCTTTCATTTGATACCCATATTATTAAAAAGTTCCATGGAGCAGGTCCTGACTCCATCATCAGATCAGAATTGTGTTTCGCTCATCAAACCCTTTCATTTGATACCCATATCATTAAAAAGTTCCATGGAACAGGTCCTGACTCCATCATCAGATCAGCATTGTGTTGCGCTCATCAAGCCCTTTCATTTGATACCCATATCATCATAAAATTCCATGGAACAGGTCCTGACTCCATCATCAGATCAGCTCGCTGTCACCCTATTATTAAATTATTAGTTACACTACAATTCAGATCATTATTCTGCTTTAACGGCCTTTTTAGCCCCGCAGAAAATATTTAAAAATAGGTAATTAATAACTTAGCAACCAATGTATCAAACGCTCCTATTGCGCTATATTCTTCGTAGCCGGCGACGTGCTTTGCGAGTCGAGTCAGTGCGAGCTCCGGGATGCAAAGCGATACGTCCACCCCCTAGAAGCGCTCGGCGCGGTCTGCTTGCGTCGAGTAGATAGGGTAGTAGATACGACGCGTTTTAGGTTGTTTGAAAAGATTTTTCATTGCCAATTTTTTAATCTTTTTGCATTGTTTTTTTCAGAAAAGGATTGATTTTGAACTGAAGTTTATTTCTGTTTTGTTAATTTTACGAACAAGAGTTCTAAGTCAGTTCTAAGTAGCCAAAATCAAAAGCAATTCTTTGGCCGTTTTCTCGAAATTTGGACTAAGTTAAAGATTTTTTTACTCAAAAACTAAATAAAGGTAGTAAAAAGTGATCCATTTAATAGTTTGGTTGACTATCACAGCAAAACATCGTAATTTTTTTATACCATTTGGACGTCAAAATGATTCGTAAATATGGTGATTTCTAAACCTCTTACAGCAAAAATTCACAAAACAGTCGCCGGTTTGAGGTCGATTAATCAAAAAGAAATAATAAAAATACAAAAGTAGCTCATTTAATAGTACAAAATTGAAATGATATTTCATGCTGTGCCATAATTTTTTTAAAAATAAAGTGTTTTCATTGAAAAATCCTGCCCCGAAACATCACGTAAATCAGAAAATTTTGTGTAATGCCTCTTAAGACCGACCAGTCAATGAGCTACGAAGACATCGAAACTCTATGAAACGGGAGCTCTTGCAGCTCTGGTTTCGTAGTTTTTGGTCTTTGGTCGTATTTCAAAAACTATACATCCTAGATTAAAAATAAAAACCATTTTGGAATGTACAAAATAAGCCCTTTCGTATGACACCCCACTCAATATATTTGTGTAACTTTCATAATTTTTTACCCCCTTGGGAACCCAATATCTTCACAACCCCTTCATCGATTAAGCTCATATGCTCCACCGTAAATTTCCTTACCACAACCTATTGACCTACCAAGTTTCATGCAGATTGGATGAACGGTTCGACAGTTATGCTCGAACAACAATTCGTGAAACATACAAACATACAAAGCAAAATCGCCCAACTTACCACTAAGATCTTCGCTCACTTCGCTCGCTCGATCGATAAAATTATTATTTTTAGTAATAATTGGCATGTGTGCAGTAACATTAATTCTTCTTCTTTATTATTCAAACCATTAATAAGCAAAAAATTAAAAACATTTTTACTTAGAACATTTTTCTAAAGCTTGATTTTTCATTCGTCTGATTAGTTTTATTTACTTGAGTTGTTTTTTAGATTACTAGCTATTATTGTATGGAAAATGTGTCTATTCATATTAGTCTTTAGGCTATAAATAATTTAAGTTTAACTAATTTATGGTCTCAAGAATAACGTTTTAACTATTCACTAGTCAATGAAACAGAATCACCATTTTTGCCTATTCTAAATTAAGTGTTTTAATTATAACCCGTTCAAAACATTTTCACATTAACAAATAAGAAAACACAGTGTAAGTAAAAGCACCCAAAAGCCATAGAGGGCATCTTATAAACTACTAGCTGCTGCCCGCGGCTTCGCTCGCGTGGTACCCGGATAAAAAGTAGCTTATGTTACTCTCCAGCTCTCCAACTATCTCCACACAAAAAATCACGTCAATCCGTCGCTCTGTTTTGACGTAAAAGCAGGACAAATAAACAAACAAATAAACACACTTTCACATTTATAATATGAAAAAAACTATTTATTCGCATTGACAAGCTTTCTGCTGACCCTTGCATCTACACTTATCACACAATAGTTCCCGCAACAGAATTGTTTGTATCTCATTCCTCACCATCAGCTTCTTAATAGGATTCAACCTCTTCAAATAACCTACAATAGACTTTGCAAAATTAATATCCTCATCAAGAAGTGACTCCCAATCTTCCGCCTTCCTCTTTACCCCTCTAGGCTCTTTATGCTCCTCCGACCAAGCCACTTTAGGGTCAGATCTGTTCTCTTCCAACCAACCGTTCTCAACGTTAACATAAAACGGTTTCCCCTCGAACTCTTCATCTTGCTCTTCATACGTTTCTGGGGATGCTTCTTCTGCTGTTTCATTTGTGTCATTGACAGTCGTATCAGTGGTAGTAGCAGTTGCAGTGGCAGTTAAGCCACTGAGAGTTGTGTCGAATGTCTCATCATTTTCCTCGGGGAAGAAGAGTCGAGGAATTCGTTTAGTGAGACTGTCTTTGAGGAAGAGCATGTTTTCGAAATGAGGCCAGATGCCGTTGTAGTAGGTGATGAGAGGTTGTGGTGGGTTGTCTGGTGCCTTGAGCTTCTTCAGCTCGATACGGAAGACGTCTCTTACACGGCGCCATCGCTTCTTTAGGAATTCCTCTGAAAATAAAATTTTATGATTAGTAAAGCAAATAATAAAAAGATTTCCATCATCAATAAAGTAGGTACCTACTAACTAGAGTACCTATCTAAAGTTTATTTTTGGACCCATATATTTTTATTTTACAAAATATTCACCGGTGGCTCAGGTGGTCTGCCGGAGTCATCCTCCTGGACAAAGTGCCAAACCATTTCATCAGAGGAACTTTCAAAGTGCGACCTATACAGGATAAATTAGCAGAAACACGACTGCGATGGTATGGCCATGTTATGAGGAGGCCGGTAGATCACATGACCAGGAAAGTGCTAGACTACAAGTCGGGACCGAAACAGCGCGGGAGACCCCGACTCACGTGGATGTCTGTAGTAAATAAAGACATAGCAAGTAACAACATTGACCCAGTGACGACCCAAAAAAGACATCTTTGGAGAAGAATGATTAGGAGAGCCGACCCCAAATAAAAATGGGATAAGGCCGGAAGAAGAAGAAGAAGACAAAATATTCACCGGTCTAATTAGGTACCACCTACCTACCTACTTAGGCTACAGGAGGGCCACACAAACATTCATACATTACCTACACACTACACTTACTCACCGTACCTCCCACCCCCCCCTCCCCTCCCTCCTCCTAGGTGACACTGAAAATCAGCGCCTGATCTCTAGGTCTAGGCAATAAGCTGAGTTGTCACCGATTCAACAAGTACTTTTTTTTTTGTGTTTGTCTTATTTTTCTCATTTTGTTATTTTGCTTTGTTGTATATTGTATTTGTTGAATAAATGTATTTTCTTTCTTTCTTTCTTTCTTACTTAATAACGAAAAAAGTTGTATTCAAATAATAGCTTACCATATAAAACCAAAATAACTAAGTACTTACATCCTATCCTGCTTCCTACAAAAATTATAAATGCGAAAGTTTGTAAGAATGTAGGGGTGCTTAAAGGGGTGCGTTTTCCGCTTGAAAATACAATTCGCATCACCATTTATGAACAACTCAAATCATTACTTTTGCATCAAGGTACTAACCAAACCATCATCATCATCATCATCATCAGCCTATAGCAATCCACTGCTGGACATATAGTCGTATTGCTCAATATACGGACTAAAAATATATGAAAAATGACATTTGTTCCTTCAATTTTAGTCCGATTTTAGTACCTACGTATAATGAGCAATACGACTATAGGCCTCCCCTAATGAGCGCCATCGGGCCCTGTCTTCAGCTTGACGCATCCAACTTGTGCCGGCAGCCTTTCACAGATCGTCACTCCACCTGGCAGGAGGGCGTCCTACACTACGTTTGCCAAATATAAAATACAACCAAACCAAATATAAAATAACAATCTAAATCCGGATGAGCTTTGGCAAAGATAATGAATTGTAGGTGCTTACTTTAGTTGCTATTAAAACGTTTAAAAATAACAATAGACTCAGAGCCTCGTCACTTTTAAAATATGCCTAATACATGGATGACATTAATAAACAATAACACACAAAAAACAGCTTGCTCCGCAAGATAATGTAATTCTACACAATAAAGGACCCCGACGAATATTTGCCACTCATAACTGCATTGCGATAGTGCGCATGTTAGACAGAGGCGCATAGATCATGCTTCGGAATTCACATACCAGGTAGGTAAACACCCCCTTACTTATGAAAGATGTTTAAAGTTGAACACTGGTTAAACAACGTCCTGTCTCTGTTTGTCACTATCCACAAATAAAGACAGGACGTTGTTTAACCAGTGTTCAACTTTAACCATCTTTCATAAGTAAGGGGGACAATGTTTAAAACTAGTTCACTCAATATTCCGAATCATGGTATTAGGTATATACCTACCAAGTTTTGTCCAGTCGGTCCAGCTGTTGCAGTGTTAAAAAACAAACATCCAAACATGTCATAAATAAGTAGGTACCTAGGTAGGTAGGTACCTAGATAGGTTTGTTTATGGAGGAAATTAATAACCATGTAGGCACCTATGTTTTAACGGACCAATCCCGACTCCTATACTTGATGACAAAGTTTATAAATGGCGTAGGTAGGTACGTAGGTGCGTACCTACCTACTTACCTAGTGAAAATTTTGTAATTGAGTAGATACCTATTTCCGAATGCATAAACAGCATACCTACCTAGACTTTCTGTCTACGCTAAGGGAGTGTACACATTGCGTTTTCTGCAGCGCGTTTTTGAGCTGCGCGTTTGTATCGATACAAACGCGCGTTCGCAACGCGTTTTTTTCCATACAAAAGCGAACCGGGAGGGGCTGCGCGGGGGGCTGCGCGTTCGCATCGCGTTCAAATCGCGTTTGTATCGATACAAACGCGCTGCAAAAAACGCAATGTGTACACTCCCTAAAAAGTAGGTTCGTAATCAACATCTCTGACGTCACAACCCCGTCATGCAATATGAGACAAAGCTACTCACTGTCTCTCCTCAACAGCACACTCAGTTTATTCCACTCGTAATCCATCGCCTGAATATTCCCGTACATCTCATGCTTCTTGTCCCACAGCACTGGTCTATTTCTAACTTGAGTTATCACTTGTTCTGTCATAGATTGTTCGTTTTTAGTGGACATTTTTAAGAAAAAAAAAAAAATTAAAATTCGCCGTGCGTCCTATCCAAGCGATGCGAGGGTACTGATCGTAACAATTTGAGCGGGACCGAGCTATGCTTGCGATGCGGCGTTGCCAAACAGTGCAAGATAGCATTCGCGCGTATCTTTGTAAAGCTGAGTTACACTGGGACCTAGGACTGCAGTCAGTGTCTCTTAGCTTTGCTTAGGTAAGTACCTACTTATTTGTTTAATGTAGAATTACAAACATGATTTGAATGGAATATATTTTTTTTAATAAAATAAAAACGAAAGACCTGTTTTAATGTTCAATCTATCAGTGATTTTGTTAACATTACCTACATACCTACTAACTAACTTTACGTACCTATTGTAACGTGTTGTTTAGATTATTTCTATTGTGCGCCTATTTTAGTCTGTATTCTGAATGCAATGACAGCGTCACTGTCATTATGGCATATCTATGATTTGACATTTAAAATGACAGAATTATTTTACGAGCGAAACAGTTTTGTTGTCTGAGAATCTAAATTGTAATTGTACTAAGTTATTAAATGATTAACGATGATTATATCAATAGGATTTCATTGAGAAAGCCACACCCTAGCACCCGCACGAATTGGACCTTACAATTCGGAAGCGGATTACCCACGCAAGCCCACGCATTATGGACACGATACTACTGGTCGTAGGTAAAATAAACTGGATTAAATGAGGTATGTACAAGTGAAACCTTAGTTCAGGTCATAGTTACTGAAGGTATATTATACCTATTCGCATTACCAGATTCATCGAATGCAATGTAAAGCTCTGGACTCCCTCAAATTGCTTGGCATGTTGCAAGATATTTTCTTGTATTGAAGATTATTTGAAGTATTGATAAGTTGGTATCAAAGTATCTGCACTTACCTACCTATTCAGATAAATCGGTGAGCATAGATTGAGTGTATAAAGAGGTTGAAAAAGTGGCTGTGTCTAATACTTACCTATTTTACTTATAAAACTTTATAAACTGAATGGCGCCTACAGTTAACCAAGATTGATAAATATTCAATAACAAAGATAAGTGAAACAATCAATCATAATGATTTTAAAGATCCGATTAAGCAATTGAAGGAATCTTGATGATTCTCTGAGGTCGATTCCACTAACAAGCTTTTTGTCAGCCATGGCACAGCGTCGGATAGACTTGGATTTCGTTTTGTTTCCTAATCGACTAGTGGCCTGCATCTCTGTTGTGTTGACGTTTTCAAACAAATGACTGTAATTTGAAAAATTAAGCAAAACTTAGTGGTAATGATAACTAAATGGTTGATGTTTTAAATTAGTAGAATCGGGGCCCTGGTCAGACACCAAATTCCCTTAGCATATTCAATGTGACAATGATTCATTTAGTTACCTAGTGGTAAATTAAAATCTTGATAAGAAAATTAAAGAATACCTAAGTGAAATTACAGAAATTACATTATTAGACTAACATGAGAAATGCAATTTGGTAAGTACTGCAATAGAATAAGTAACATCATCACTGATGTCAAGAATTCTCGCTCAACCCTGCCCAGTTGAACTTGTGAATATAAATAAATAGGAATCTAGAAAGAATGTATGATGAAACATGATGTTTGATTAATAAAATATTCAATTTAATTATTTTAATTAGAAGTTTAAAGTTATCAAAAGCAAAAACAATTTAGTGATAACTAGCTAGAAATACTTAAAAGGTAAGTAAGTATATGGAAGTTTTTGCATCAATCAACACAATTAGATTAGAACAAAAAGGAATTAATAAGGGACTTTTATGTAGTATTATTAACCGTTCTGCACTTGAAAAAGTTAAAAGGTTTAATGAACTTGATTTGTGATTGAGCTTTATGTGAACATGTTCATATTATAATACTTCTGATGAAAGGACAATAGGTAAATATTTTTGAATGTTGTAGCACAGTGAACAAGCGGCACTTCTAATGACAAGGCTTTGGAGGTTTTAGAGACATTTGACAAAATGTGATCAAATAGTAGCTTGGAGTTCCCCAACCGTGCTACATATTGTTGTGGAGACTAATATTGAGGGGAGTACAGTATGCCTTGACCATGCAACCCCTGGTACTTGCAGAGCCGTTAAGATGAGATTTGGTTCATCTTGTCTCAAGATTGAGAATTACTTGATGATTATTGACCATGACTAGCGATTACCTTTGAATAAATGAATGGAAGTAAAAACTTGCTTAAGATAAGGAATGGAAGCCCATGAGAGAGAAAAAGGATAAGACTTCAAAAAAAAAAAAACAAAAATGAAATAATAGGTAAATCACATTTATGACATAAAGTATATAACTTGAGTTTTGAAAATTACTAGGATAATGATAATCTTGAATAGCAAATGGGATACCATTATGGACAGGGATCTCCTCAGGCTGAGATTTTTGATTGATTTGAGATGATTGAAGTTGCCAGGGAATTGGCATAGTTAAAAAAAAACAGAACGTATAATATGCACTAATGTTCATTCTGAACTAAAAACTTTACCTAAACTAAAGTAGTATCAACTCTCAGCTCCAAAACGAATGAGTGCCTACCTAAGTTTTGTTATGGATATCCATGATATCTACAGTAAAACAAAAATATACATATATGTACCTACTTAGGTATAATTATAAATTAATAGGAAATGGATACATTATGGAAGACTGAGTGTGAATAAATAGGTCTTAGATTCTCTGCCGGATTTTATTCAGTCGTGAATTGGCTTTGATAAGTACTACCTACCTACTGTGATCAAAAAGGCTGAGACAAATAGACTCGAATCTAGACAAATGCAACTCACACCATGAAATCGGTACCTGCACACTCTTTTTGAAAAGAACGAGTGATAGTTATTTATTAGAGATCACAAAACATTACAATCGTTATTTATGGTTGCAAACTGGATACCTACCTGCCTAATCCTAGATTCGTAATCAAAATGATGTGAACATAAGAGTTAGTGTTGCAAGAATAAAACTTAAATTAAGTGAGTTGAGTGAAAGTAAAACTATAGGTACCTACTTACATTAGAAAAGAAATTCAGTACCTACTAAGATTTTATGGATACATATATATTCTTTCTTTATTGAAAAAAAATAAGACCATACAATAAAATTTCACAATGACAGGACATGTATACAGGCGAGCTAAACCTTATCATGCACATATGTAGGTACATCATATCGAAGAGGACTTAGAAACGATGTGTTATTTCTGAAAACTGTCAATGCAAAATTCGGTGGATAACTGAATTTGTAGGTACCCAGTACCTACACAATACACGTTTATTTATGATGCTATTAAAGGAGCGCAGTCAATAGTGGAAAGTGGAATTTTGTGAAGATAAATAAGTAAGATTAAAATATTTCTATGAGACAACAAAGGAACAAAAAAATAATAATAAGTCTTTAAGTAGAAAAATTAGGTACCTACCTACTTTGGGTATTAATTATTATAAAACATAGACTTAAAGCTAAAGAGACTAGATCCAAGTTGTGAGTGGCGCACAAGGGATGAGTCCACTGCACTGGCTTGATTTTAGCGAGTGACTACCGTGTAGTGAAACATTCTGTGAAAGAAATTAGGTACACAAAATAAAATGCAATGTGAATTATTACTATGACACTAGAACAAATAAACCAACATCGTAAACTTTGTGATATGAAATTAATGATTAAACGAACTTACCGTACGTGAAGTTCTATCATAATTATACGAAGGCTTCATCCGAAGAGATTAGTATACAGATAGGTATACTTGTAGTAACGCATAGTTATAGTAATAAAAATTATGGTAATGATTATTAAATAAATTAGATTGTTTGAAATTTAAATTGATAAGTAAGAATAATTATACTAAATAATAATTAAAAAAATATATGCATGACTTGTAATTGCATGAGTTTGAGTGACTTGAGTAATTGTGACATTGATTGTGAGTGTGATGCAAAGAACGGCATATCAGAGTTGATAGGTAATACCAAAAGAAATGGATCGAATAATTGTTAAGTAAGCATGGTGTAAAGAAGAGAAAGGTATGTGCCGTAAAAATGCTTAGGAAGCTCCTTGTGCAAATTCACTAATGTGGTCGAAATGCGGGAAAAAGTTAAGCATCTACATAACAATAACCAGATTTTGGAACAGCTCAAGTTCAGATGAAGCTGTACGGTCATGAATAGTCAAGAACAGGGATACGAAGGTAGAAAATCAGAAAGTCGCTAAGTGAGCCGGCAAGTAGTTCTGCTTGTGGTCACCTTTAGTTCGTAGACCGCACTCCAATCATGAATGCTGAAATAAAAATGAAACGTGACTAATTACCAAACGCCAACTGACTGCCTAAGATTGCTGACGTAAAATGCTTAGATGACAAATACAACAGTAGAAGAGCTTGTACAAAGTACTTTATTAAATTGAGTGTAGTTTGTTACAAAATAACGGTAATAATATTGTAGTAGGTAATAATATTGTACCTACTTCTGACAGATAGAGACAAGGATTGACAGATTCACCGGAATTCTTAAACTTAATGTAAACGACCAAACAAAGAATTTAGTAGCTGGAAAACAATTAAAATAAACTAGAAAATGTCATTTATAAAAACTAAGAAGGAAAGTGGTCTAAACACGAACCTATTCTAGTTAAATAGTGAACCATGCTGTAAACTACCTAGAATGTGCCAGCTAGACGTTGTTGCTGATAAAGACTGCTATACCTAGTCCATGTAGACTATGCTAACTTGATGACCTCCACATTGTATTATTATTATATTATTGAGCTTCAATCTTGAAATTAAAAGGTCAAGTATTTACCTAAGCGTAAGCGATTAAAAAGCCATGTGCGATGGATTGAACTAGTTGAGTAGAGCAGAGTATACTTTTTGAATAAAACATTACATAGATAAAACGATTTAGATTTCCAAATGATTATTTTCGAATAATAATGAACAATTATGTTAAAATTACACGATCAGCGTTGAACATGAATTTATTTATTTATTTATTTAATACAGTTATGACAGAAAGCTTACAGTAAGAACCAAAGCGCTATCTATCTTAATTAAAACTTAAATATAATCTCAGAGAGTTAAATATAGCGGAAGGACTATCATTAAAGATGTCTATATGTTGGACCTCGTGTACAAATGCATTCAGTAGAGTAAGCGCCCTCAGGGTTGGTGCGTTGTTCGCGTGATGGGATGATAAACACGTGGAGTATGCTAGAAAAAAATATAGATGGACTAGGTACGGAAATGCGGATATGTAATGTGAAATGAGTGAGTAGTGAGAAAACAAAAGATAAAGAGAGGAGCAGAGAAAAGAAACATGGTTAGCCGACCTATGTGGGTTAGGGCAGTAGTGTTGATAATTGATTGATGAGGATAGGATGAAAACTGATAAAAAAAATTGTTGAATGGCAGCCAGTTAAACAAAATATCTAGGTTCTAATTTGTCTAGTCAAGCAGGATTAAGAACCATTTAACTAGAGAATTAATGAGCAAGGCAACCGACACGTCGATACATCTAAGTTAAACTTGCATTAGTGAATTAAATGTTCGGTACCTAGCAAAACGACGAGTAGAAGTGATGGGAGAAGATTTGAGAAAATAAACTCCGCTAGTCGCTGTCAAATCAAGCTACAAAAAAAAAAGAGAGTTGAAATGCCGTTGGATTTTAGAGAGAATTTCGAAATGATATGAGGTTTTATGCACGCACACCTGATGACTTAGATTAGACAACTAAAAGTGTCCGAACTATTTTAAATTGCTGACCCAGATCCAATAGCCTACTTAATACCTACATGAACCATGCAACCATGACATTTAGATAAAAAAAAATATTGGGATTTGAATAGAAGCTAAATAAAACTGTTTTAATTCTAGAACACGAGTGAGTGATCCGCGCAATCGAGTGTGTGTTTGAAATGATCACAGCAGCGACAACTGAAAAGAGGCGCGGCGTAGCAGGAGCTACAGCCAATGCAGAGATGGCCGAACCAGTGTCTCGCTTTGTGAGGGCTTGACTGGCACAGCAACTTGCCAGTCAAGCGAGGGCATTATTGACATGTGAAGCGCTCTTGGCGTAGCTTGCTTAGACGTTCTTGATTGAAAGTCAAGAGTCAAAATTCAAAGATTATTCAATACCTAAGATCATGTAGGCCTCACTTTGACATCAATGATTTAATATTTCATAACGATTTAATTAACGGAGTTAGAGCATATTCATTGATCGTTCGGGGCGCGTTGAATTGTCGAACCCGGCTTTTGTTGAGTCGAACCATGACGGAGGCCTTGCGGCCAACAGACTCCGTCACCAGGATTGGCCGCTTGCTTATACGAACTTACTTGCTTACTGACATTGGAACTTGTCTTTATTTAATATTGTGATTGTTTTCCTGAATAAGTGATGACTGGCATATGAACTTGCATGTATGTATATTTATTTATTTTTATTTATTTATTATAAGTACACACACATGTTAGCGAGGGCATTACTGGCATACGAACTTGCCGCCCATTATTAATTATTTTCATGAATAAGTGATAACTGGCATATGAACTTGCCACTGATTAAAAATTATGTATGTTTATTTATTTATTTAATTATTATAAGTACATATACATATTAGCGAGGGCATTACTGGCATATGAACTTGCCGCCCATTATTGACTATTTGCACGAATAAGTGATGACTGGCATAGGAACTTGCCACTCATTAATAATTATGTATGTATATTTATTTATTTTATTTATTACAAGTACATATACTTATTAGCGAGGGCATAACCGGCATAAGAACTTGCCGCCCATTAATGTTTAATTAATGATTATGTGATATTAACTGGGGCATCACCGGCATAAGAACTTGCCGCCCACTATTATTTATTTCATGATTATGTGACATTAACTAGGGCATCACTGGCATATGAACTTGCCGCCCTTTTGAATTGTTTCAGAACAAAAGGATGTCGTAAGTATGGATTTGACCATTAAACAAACTAACCACCCAGCTGAAATAATTATTGTGCTCAATTATTGCCATCTGACTTAATCCATGCCTGATTTAAGAATAACATTATTTACAGAACAAAAGGATGTTGTAAGTATGGGTTTGACCGATAAACGAAATAGCCACCCAGCTGAGATTATTTTAATTATTAACCCCATTTATGTGCCAACTGATTATAGGACTAAGAGGTGACACGACTGATTTTTAAGTAAAAAAAATTGACTTCTAAATGTTGTGAATATTCTTGGTATGTATTTCTTAAACAGTAACGTCTGTGATTTCATTAGAAAAATTGTGTCTGACTGATATAAGATTTTGATAACTGGGTGAATTTTATAAAGATCTGTTATTTTTGTTTGACCATAGCGATGCATAACTGTAAACGGAATTATTATTATTGATTGGAAGTTCCTATTGATTTAAACACTGCTCAATATTATTATGATATATAACCGATTGTTTTTGAAATACTAATTAATTTACGCAGTACCCTTGACTTGTAACGACTGCTGAACTTCTGTACAGAGAGTATTCTGTTGATTCAATATACCTATTCTGTTAAGGTGGCGACTGTATGGAGCGATCTCGATCCTTGACATCGTGGCGAGGCATTCGTAGCGAACATGGCACGATGTGACATTGCTGGCTGATCGACGGCGGTGCACCTTTTACCGCGGTTGCTCGACTGTGGTCTTCATTCGTGGTCGAGTCGTCAGACGAAGTTGTTGTGAAGTAGTATTGCTGGCCAGGCACCACCTTTATGATACTAAAACTGAACGAAGAGACTCGTTCATAGTAGGATGGCCGAATGTAACGTGTTGTTTAGATTATTTCTATTGTGCGCCTATTTTAGTCTGTATTCTGAATGCAATGACAGCGTCACTGTCATTATGGCATATCTATGATTTGACATTTAAAATGACAGAATTATTTTACGAGCGAAACAGTTTTGTTGTCTGAGAATCTAAATTGTAATTGTACTAAGTTATTAAATGATTAACGATGATTATATCAATAGGATTTCATTGAGAAAGCCACACCCTAGCACCCGCACGAATTGGACCTTACACTATATACTTAGTACATAGCAAAACCACAGAATAGCATATTATGAAAAATTGCCCGTAAGTAAATAACCAGTTATGTGCATCGAGTTAGTACTGGCACAAAACGTTACTTTAAGGATTTTATGGTGTATATCCTATCACCAGCAGTGAACTGATGATAGTGCTGATGATGATGATGATGATGATAATAATAATAATGATGAAGATTTGCTGATGTTTATATTTATATCTGGCCTGATGACATTGACGATACCTAATTAAGTACTAACACCTTATTAATACTCTCCCGGCCAACAAATATTTTAACAAAAATAAATTTATTTTCTTTAGACAAAATCATTTACTTATAACATTTAATTTTCAGGACTTTAAATATAAAATATTGCTTCTTATTTGGTGTCAATGAAGTACCCGATGTGGTCGCGGCCTTGCAATGACGTCACGCGTCTGCTCATGTTCCCCACGTTTGCGAAGTAACTATTTAGTGATCTGTGCCCGCGCCTGCGTTGCGTGCGGTCGCATTGCACGAATCGGCAACGCAGCGTCACACACTAGTTATGCGCTGCGATAGCACAGAATACTAGTACCTACTACGTATAGCGAAAGTAATAAATTATTTTTGTGAAGTAGGTAGGTAACTTGTAGTTCGCCCCGAACTGTGACTGAACTAAAATTAGGCACCAACCTAGTTTATTTTCAGGATTCCGGACAATTATTTTATTCTTATTCTTTACTAGCGAACCACCCCGGCTTCGCACGGGTCACATCACACATCACATTAGAAACCTCTAAAATTATCAGTGTTTCTCTACTATATTATGCATGTATTACACATATTATAAAACAATAAGCTTACACAATGAAAGGACATGTACCAAGGTGAGCTTAATCCAAAAAAGAGTTTTCTTCCAGCAAACCTTTACGGCTAGAGAGAGATGATTCGCAGTGAAAATTACACAAGAAAAATTAGACGTAAAAGGAAAATGATATGAAATGAAATATTTATTTTGCCAGATTACAAAATATATAGGTAAGTAATAAAATATAAGCCACGCCACGAGCTTCTACTTCTCTAATAAGCGGCGCGGCGATGGGTTAATCCTATCACATGTATTTCAGCAATTACTAACAATCTGTCAAAGCTCTCAAAAAGCGCTTAAAAGGCTTAAAGTTTCCCAATAAAAAGTTGTGAAAACGCGAGATCTCTGTAAAACAAAGCTTCGTTATGTCGATCGGTGTCGAAGAGCGTCGAGCGTTCAAAGCGTCTTAAGAGTGCTTCAGCAGGGCTTTTGTTCGGCGAGCTGCACTGCGGCGGCAAATAGTTTTTGCGAGAAATATCGTGTAAGGACTCATTTTCATTTTCAGAGTTTTCATGTAGGTAAAGTTCGCGTCATGTAAAAGGAACGTTTTTTAAGGTTTGCCCATTCATATTTACTTAATTTTGTGGACAACGGGGTTGGTTACATTCATAGAATCTAAGTAATAGCCATACTACCTAATAAGTCATGAATGTAATTGTTTGTTGTTCCTAACAAATAAATAAATAAATAATCGCTGGCTGTCAAGCTGCGCTGTAAGCAATTAATAAAAATTAGGCAAATCAATACCATCGCGCACAAAAGTTTTTAATTACGAAATGGTTTTTCATAGAAAAAAAATATAATAGGCCTAGTACTTTCGTGTGTAAGTGTACCCATACGCAAACATACCCCCTCTACTGTTTTCCAGCGTTCTTTTTACATGATGAAAACTATGCTTACATTAGAAAACAAACGAAATATTCACACGAACAACTCATACAGCCACACTCAGAAAGGTTCATTAAATTAGTCCTATAGTGTAATTTAACCCCAAATTAAGCAAAGCTTGTAATTTTGTGAACCCAGTGCGATTCAGACCTTCTCGGAATGTATTCCGAATTCGGAAAGAGACGTTTCTTCACTGAAAAAACGTCAACTTTCCGAAGAAAATCATCGAATCGGATGCACGTGTAACTTGCTTAGACGTTCTTGATTGATGGTTGAAGGTAACCAACGTTGTGCGATGTCACAATTTGGATAGTGACTGCAACAGGCATTACGAGCTGAGCGCTTCCGTGCTTCGGAGGGCACGTTAAATTGTCGAATTGGAAGGCACGCTAAATTGTCGGTCCCGGCTTTTAAGTCGTTAAGCCATGACGTAGGCCTTTAGGCGGCCTATACCCGTCACCAGAGTTGACCACTTGCTCATACGAACTAACTTACTTAGAACGAACACCGTGCTTATGACACAAACGTTCTGGCTAGGAATTGAACAAGCGAAGGCTGGGTTATCACCAACCGAGCTTTAAGGCCGGTCAAAAAATCCTTTATAAGAGTGAGATTTTTGGTTTTTCGAGTGTATGTACTCGTATGTGCATATTTTTGTGCCGTTCTGTAGTCTAAACGGCTCGATGGATTTTAACTTCATCATCATCATCATCTTCCTGCCCTTTTCCTACTTATGTAGGGTCGGCACAACATGTATTCTTCTTCCATTTCCCTCTATCAGTCGTCATCTCAGCATTCACCCCTTTCTTACTCATGTCACTTTCACAAAATCCATCCATCTTTTCTTTGGTCTACCTCTACTCATATATCCGTCCACTTTCATATCAAGCACTCTTCTCGTAACATGACATTCATCCCTTCTCATGACATGGATTTTAACGTAAGTACTTATTTCAATTAATAATTTTTGCTGGTTTTTTAGTCATTTTCAACGTGTTTCAGCACACACCCTGAAAGCCTTTCAAACAGCGCTGCACGCTTCCATGTTTGAACGTGTTTTTATCGCTAACACAACATTAATATGACTTGCTTGACAAATTGAGCAAATAGTGCCTGCTTTGTGGTTAGAAGTATGTTTTTGCGTAATAAGGGGTTTTAGAATCAGGGTTGGACCACACGACAAACACGCATAGTTATGCATTTTCATCATCAACCTATTCTGCTGCTGTCTGCCATTCCAGTTGAGTCCACGTTGAGTCTATATTGAAATATTATAATAAGAATGAAGTCTAAGAACAAACTTATAAGTATTCAATTAAGTGAAGTCAGTTTTTGATCCATATAACCCTAACCCATCCAAAAATGTCGTAAGCGCGTTCTAGAACGTCCTTGAACTTTTTGTTCGAAGGTCCTTATTTTGAGGTTCATAGTAACTGTTTGGGTAATCTGTGACTTTGAAATTTTCGTTTCTGTGTGTTTGAGTCCTAAGATCTCTGAAACTACTGAACTGATTTGGATGCAGTTTTCATTGTTGTATTATGGTAAGTCGGGATTAAAAGATAGGGGTTGTTTTATCAAAATCCGTTAACAAATAAAAAAGATATGTCCATTTAAAGAATGTACTGTGACTTTAGTAAAAAAATAATATAAAAAAGGATGTATCTTTTTTATTTGTGAACGGATTTTGATGAAACTAACACTAAAAATTGACCCAGGCTTACCACAATACAACAGTGAAAACTGCATAAAAATCGGTAAAGCCATTGCTGAGATGAGTCATATATTACCCAGCATAGTTCTGTTCTGAACTAAAGTCCCACAGTTACCCAGCATATCCAAGTTACAATGAACTTTTTGCATGATTTTCAATATTATTAAAAAACTCTTATCATAAGTAAGTAATTAAATACGACAACTTCACTCATTAAACCTATGGATCAAATGTGTCTGAAATAAATGAAATTATAATTATTATTATTATTATTAAATTTAAAGTTTTTTCAAGAACAAAGGACATAGAGACATCTATTGGAGCTAGCTGAAACCAGATTGTGATATCTGGTTCCCATAGTAGCTACAAGCTTTGCTTAGTTTAGGGCTAGATGGCGCTGTGTGTCTCCAAAAAAAATATTAATAAAAAATTAAAAAACCCCGTGATCTGAAAAGTTGGAAATAATCTATACTTATCTTTATCTTTAATCTATACTAATATAATAAAGCGGAAGAGTTTGTTTGATTGTTTGATCGCGCTAATCTCTGGAAGTACCAGTTGGATTTGAAAAAATATTTCTGGTTTTGGATAAGTAGCTAATTTTTTGAGGAAGGTTTTAAGCTATTCATCATCACGAAAAGGCAAAAGCCGAGCAAAACGAAAGAAAGCCAGATAAACGCTTGGTTTTCCGTAATCAAAACTAGATGCCGGGACTAAAAATGACCATTTTCTGAATCGCGCTGATGAAAACACGCGGCAGTCACTTATAGTCTACGCGTGATTTAAAACACTTTTTATTAAACCGACTTCAAAATAAAGGAGGTACTCGATTATTTATTACTCGAAGATGCCTGGACCGATTTGGAACATTATTTTTTTGATTGAAAGGTGGTGTCTTGGTCAGATCAGGTCAGGATCTGATAATGGAATCCTGGAGCTGTTCAACAGAACTCCTCAGTAAATAGGCCGATTGAGTTGAAACTCGGCAAACCTGTCAAGTTTCAACTACAATGTAATAATATGGTGACAGTGAGTTGATCTGAGGATGGAGTCAGGAGCTGTTCAACATAACTCCTCAGTAAATATGCCGATTGATTTGAAACTCGGAACTCAGCATATCTGTCAAGTTTCCAATATAATGTAATGATATGGTGACATCGAGCTGAAGGGGAAGGGGGAGAGGAGGAGGAGGAGATGGGGACGGGGACGGGGACGGGGACGGGACGGGACGGGACGGGACGGGACGGGACGGGACGGGACGGGACGGGACGGGACGGGACGGGACGGGACGGGACGGGACGGGACGGGACGGGGATGGGGACGGGGATACATGACACACAAACTTATTTAATTTAAAATCCAAAAAAATCTGTTTATGTACAGAATATAAAACCAAACACTTTTTACTTCACGTCACGTGGCATTGCAACGCATGCCGGGTACAGCTAGTATTGAAATAAAATGTCAAATGGAATGCCTTAGCATACAGTGGTACCTATTGTTTTTATACTTGCGACCGTTAACATTGAAATTTCAACTTTATTTCCATACAATTCGTCGCCTAAAAATACCTTTAAAATACCATGCCGTACCGTCAATGGGCGCCGGGTCTTATGAGGTGTCGTTAGATTTGTCACCATTTTGGGGTTAACTAAATTTTCAATCATAGTTATGAAATTGAACATCATGAGGAAAATATCAAAATTCAAAATTGAATTTTGTAAAAAAATATTGAATTTTGATCTTCAGCGTTTAGAGCGCGTATAAAAAAAAAATCGAAATGGAAAATCCATTGATGCACGGCTTGTATTCGAAGCTACGACCTTCGAATCGAAAGTCAAGGCACTATCCCACGCAGCCAACGCGGCTCATAAGAGGTTTTTTTGTTTTTATTCTTGATATAATAATAGGGCATGCTTTAGTTGTTATGACTGGGCCGTTTCGTGATTGCAAATGGTCTGACCCCTAGGTGAAAGGAAATAATTTGTTTATTCTTCTTTTTTATGATCGGCATCTCATATTTATTTATATTTAGGGTAAAAAGCCAGCCCCCCTAGCCATATTACACTATCTATCGTCGCTGTAGAATAGAAACACTTCAAAATGTATAGGATTTGAAGTTTCAAGTAGATGAGTCACGTGGTCAGAACGTCAATTCCTATACATTTTGAAGTGTTCTATTCTACAGCGACGATAGATCGTTCTACAGCGACGATAGATCGTGTAATATGGCTAGGGCCCCAGGTTTGCTTGAACATGTAAAATAATCGCTTGCGTTCGAAATGATCTCATATTTTTTTTGAGTTTTCTTAGATTTTTACCAATAAAAAAAACTCAGGCCTTTACATCTTTTACTAGATGATTTATACAGTGACAGGAGGCAATCTTTGCCTACACTTAACGGGACACTGTAGTGTCTGGGACAATGTTGAGATGGAGTAGGCTTGCCCAGCACCTACACCATCCTCTCAGCTTAACCGGCCATATCCACAGGAAAGACATGGTCAATACGTGTGGGGCTGACTAAGCCGCGGGTTTCCTCACTATGTTTTCCTTCACCGTTCAGAGCTCAATGTTAATGCGCTTATAAATTTTTCGAAACGAAAAATCCATTGATGCACGGCCAGGATTCGAACACACGACCTTCGAAAGGCGAGGTACTATACCCCTCCTCGGCCAACACGGCTCTCTCGGCTTTTTTACCAATATGGTATTGATAATTGTACTTATACTTAGAAGTAGGAATAGTATGAATCGTCTGCAGGTAGGTAAGCGTAATCCCCAAAAGCTCTTAAATATAACCGAATTTTTGCTACAATCGCGGGAACAATTTTCTTCGCGAAAGGGGTAACGGGGTGCTCTCGAGAACTCGTTCAAACTAACCGACACTTGCTTCAAGCACTTGCACTCGAAAGTTTATTTTAACCGCGGGTTTAACAAGAATAAACCGTCGGAGAATTTAGCCGAAACTCAAGAAATAAAATGAAATGGAACAGACCCACACCGTTCTTATCAACGTGAATTATTGAATTTTTGGAAATAATGGTAAGGAAAATTCTTATCAAAATTTTCGATTCTGACGAGATTCGAACCCGCATACTGAGAGTGACAAGAACGGCATTATTGAAATTCCTGCTGTGATTCTGCTATAAATAAATAAATAAATATTGCTGGACATTTGACACAGCGCCATCTAGCCCCAAACTAAGCAAATCTTGTACTATTTGAACCAGAAAACTGATAGATGCCTACTTATAAGTATACTTTTTATTGTACCAACTGAAACAAAAGTACCACACCAATCTATTAGAATAGAACATACAAACCATCTGTACATTCAACATGGTCCTAATTCCACTAACCCAATAAACCTTCAAGACAATCCATGGATTGACGGCGCCCAATCCCATATTAATTCGGTATCCTCTAATGATTGCACGATTTGTTAAATGCCACGCTTCGTTCTAATTCCATTAGTGGAATCAACGTAAGGGGTTGTTCACTAAGGGTGGCTTCCATTGGTTTTTTCTTAGCCACACTTTGTAACTGACCAGTCGGGTCGGGCTGAAGTCGCTTGCTGACTCACTTGTAGCTTGTAGCTGAGCGCTTTCGTGCGAAGCACGTTAAAGTGTCGGTCCCGGCTTTTAAGTCGTTAAGCCATGACAGAGGCCTTGAAGCAGACTAAAAACTGCATCACCAGAGCTGCCTCTTGCTCATACGAACTTACTTTTTACTTAGAATGACTGACTGATCTAGAAGTAAGTCATTTGGTGTAACAACATGACTGAAGTGGGGCATTGTTTAGACTTCTTCATAGATTATGATTTCTTGGTAGATATTCTCAAATAATCAACTCTACGCTTCAAAGAGCACGTCAAACAGTCGTTAAGCATGAAGATCTGTTTCAGGATATAAGGAAACCAAAACCTCCATCACAAGTAGATACTTATTAGCCAAAAGCTCAAAACAAAATTACTAGGTAAGTATAGTAACCCTAAGACGATAGACCCCAGAAATATTGTGCGATAGACATTTTATGAAATGTTTAGGAATCTCCGCTTCTTTTAAAAATGTCTGAGTGAGTATTGACCAAGGATAGTTTAGGTACTGGGCAAGCCTACTCCATCTCAACATTGTCCTAGGCACTACAGTGGCCCGTGTAAGTATAGGCAAAGATTGCCTCTTGACACTGTATAATGTATAAATCATCTAGTAAAGTGAAGTGCTCGTGGATTAGCTTGCTGATACGTTCTTGATTGATCGTGTAGGTTAAGCAGCGTTTTGCACGGTCACAATTTGGAGCTTTCGTGCTTCGAAGGGGAAGGTTAAATTGTCGGTCCTGGCTTTAAAGTCGTTAAGCCATGACGATGGCCTTTAGGTCTAAAAACTCCGTCAGCAAAGTTGGCCACTAGCTCATAAGAACTTACTTATCTAGTCAAGATGTAAAGGCCAAAGTTTTTTTAAGCTATAGTACCTACCTTTAGTTAGAGGCACGGTTGATAAGGTTCATTCTGCACAGCCCTTTAGTGACGTTAGTCTAATAGAATCAGAGTCAATACAGTTTGTTGGGTCGTTTGTTTTGATTTGAATCCGTAATTATGGGAATTTCCGAAATTGGGGCCATTTAGTTTCCAAAAACACTATACAGTTTGGGAACGGGTTAAATGGTAATTGTAGTTTTAGATTTATTAGTATTTATTACTAACTGCTTTTGTGATAACATAAAATAAAGCGCTATCAAAAAAAATGAAATTATGATCACGACTTCCAAGATTTCCAAGGGGCGGGCGGTAGACATCCTTTCAGACCTTTTTAAGCATTTTTTAAGATCCTTTGAAGATGTCTAAGGGGGTAGTCAGAGGCCTGAAGTCGTGGCTTAACGACTTAAAAGCCTGGTCACACATCCAAATTGTGACCGCTCACAACATCCCTTAATTTCAAAGATCTATCAAGATAAATATGACCGGTAGTCCAACATCAAAATATGAGTAACAATATCTAAGCTAAACATTTTGTTAGCCCAAAAACGTCCATATTTTCAGGAAGCAAATATCGCTCCCATTGATGTCATCCGCACATTCCGGCACAACACAATAATCTTACTATCATAGAGATTGTAACGTCTGTCTGTCATAAAAAAATATGTGGAAACACATTCACAGAATGATAATAATTATGAATTATTTAGAAACTAGCTGCTGCCCGCGGCTTCGCTCGCGTTTTACCCGGATAAAAAGTAGCCTATGCTACTTTACAGCCCTCCAACTATCTCCACACAAAAAATCACGTCAATCCGTCGCTCTGTTTTGACGTGAAAGCAGGACAAATAAACAAACAAATAAACACACTTACACATTTATAATCATATACGCATTTTACTAAGTATAGAATTTAGAATCATTTGCCTTCTATGTACTCTACTTTGTCAATGTCGTCTGCCCATCAGAATCTGCAGGATATAATTTTTTATAATAGATACCCACTTAATTTCAAACTGCGACTATATTATTGGGATTTAAATCATTCGAGTATGTGATAAATTTTATATTATAAGTTGTATGATAGACACAACCTGTGTCATGCTTACGTAGGACTTGCAATAGCAATGCGACAGCAATCACTACGCGACCGATCGAAAAATATCACTATAAATCAAAATTCTTTCAGGGCATCTTATCGAAGCGACGCGTGATCCCAAGTCTGGCACTTTTTTGGCTCAACATATCAGCATTGCCATCCAGCGCGGTAATGCTGCCAGTGTCTTGGGCACGCTTCCGTCTGGCAGTGGCTTGGATCAGTTGAGCTACCTATAGATCGTTTCCAACGATCTTTAGGTGGCCAACTGGTTCTTTTTGTATTTTATACTTTTATGTAAATATGTAGTAGTTTAGTTTCTGTAAATAAATGTATTAATGCTCAGCATTTCTATAAATCATTATGGAAGTATAAAGGAAGCCCCATCGCACGTCTATTGCTCGCCTTTCGCAAAACGCGCCACTGCCAAGTAAACATTAGCTCCGTATCAATATTTATTCAAAAAATAGTTAAACTGAACTGTGTGCATTAAAATACAAACTAACAGTGAAATTAGCACTCAAATACAAGGCACAAGTGTTTTACAGTGAAACGGAAACGTAATTGCCAAGATAAAGGGATTGTACCAAAAAGTGATTTAACAAAGAAACTGACCAAATGGACTAATAATAAAGACAGTGTGTATAAAACAACCCCTTGTGAAAAGTCTAATTAACTGTTCGCAGTGTGAAAAATTGAGTTGTCGTTGTAAAAAGCATTCAAAGACAGGAAATTCCAAATCTAAGCTCCAAGAAGTAAAAAGTGACGGTGTTTCTAACAAATGTGTGACTCATCATAAGCAAGATTTCTACCAACGAACTTTTTGAATCAGAAAAATAATCCCTGGGCGACATAATCAGTAAATTCGTCACGCTGAAGAAAGACACGCTGGTCTAGTGGTCAGGGCCCTCGACTTCAACTTGAGCAAGTCGAAGGACGCTGTTTCGAACCCCAGCGGCAAAGTCGTCTTTTTGCAAATAAAAATTAATGAAGAAAACGCCATCTAGGGAAAAAGAAAGGTGCCGCATTGAAACTCCATCGCGAGCTTAGACTTTAAAAACACAACCAATAGAGGGCGCTCGGTGTCACATTCTCACTCAATATGGAAGAAATTAAAAACATGTTACTAAACATGCAAAAAGATATCAAGCAGCAAAAACAAGACATGTTAGAAATGAAAGAAGATATAAAAAACACAATAAACAACAACATTAACGAGAAGTTCCAGTGTCTAGAATTAAAAAACGAACTGTTGGAGAGAAAATTGGATGAACAAACCACAAAAATAAGTAACCTCGAGCGACATATTAGACGCAAAAACCTAGTACTATTCGGAGTAGAGGAACGGGAAAAGTCCTACCACGAACTAGAAGAAGTCATAATTAACCTAATAAACAAATACTTCAAAATTACATGTAATATTATAGATATTGAAGCAGTCAGAAGACTAGGAAAGAAGGGAGAGAAAGTCAGACCTGTTGTTATAACGTTCTCTACATTAGGTATGAAAATAAAAATTCAGCAAAACAAGCATTGCCTACAAAATACCTTGTATTACATGAAGGAAGATTATCCAATTGACGTCTTGAACAAGCGCAAAGAGCTGAGAATTCAACTACAGAAAGAAAAAGAGTCGGGGAATACTGCTTTTATCAAATACGACAAACTCATTGTATTGAATAACAATGTGCGCCCTTCGCGCAATCAGTCAAACAAAAGGAACCTGTCAGAATCACCGGAGTCATCCCACTCTCACAGACAAAACGCTGAACATGGTAATAAACAACCATTGAAGAAAAATAGAGCAACCAACATAAAAGACTATATACTCCAAAAACCGAAACTGAACACTCAAACAGGTACCTCTCAAAGCCGTGAGAATTTAACACAGCTCAATGTAGCATAGCAACCACATACGGACCCTCTACCTACCCCCAATCTCCCAGTACGGCTGGTCACCGCGGGAGAGTTCGACCAAAACCCTCCAAGGAAAGCATGTAATGCAAAGAAACACAAGTTCTATATTTGTACTTTCAACGCCAGATCATTATCGTCAGAAATAAAACTTATTGAGCTCAAAGCAGCGCTACAGGATATTAAGCATGACATACTAGGATTGAGTGAAGTCCGCCGATTGGGTGAAAATATTATTGAAGATGATGATTACATAATGTACCACATAGGAAAAACTAAAGGTCTATTCGGCGTGGGCTTCCTAGTAAAGAAAAAATATAAGGAATACATTAAAACATTCACTGGAATATCGGAAAGAGTTTGTATACTAGAAATTGAACTAGAAAACCTACCCTTTACAATAATACAGGCATATGCACCCACTGAGAGCTCGTCTCAAGAAGACATAGAATCATTTTATGAAGACCTAGCAAAAGCTCATGACTCTATCTCGACGAAATACATTATATCTATGGGCGATTTTAACGCACAGATTGGCTTACCCAAAGAACATGAGCGCTCAGTTACCTGGAAACATGGTTATGGTAACAGGACTATTCGTGGAGAGAGACTCATTCAATACGCATACGAGTACAACCTGAAAATTATTAATACCATGTTAAAGTTAAAAAATAATAACAGGTGGACATGGATCTCTCCCGATAAAAATACAAAAAACGAGATTGACTATATTATGACTACAACACCACACTTATTTTCTAAATATGAAGTACTATCGTCTTTCTCATTTAGATCAGATCATAGATTACTGAGAGCTACAATCTGCCTAAATTCAATGAAAAAAAGCAGGCGCAACTATTCAAACCAATCAATAACTCTGAAAACATCTAAAGAGCAAGAAGTCTACCTGAAAAACCTAAACAACTATATACCGGAGCTCATAACGACCCATAACAATTTGAAAGCTGATGAATACTGCCAAAAAATCATGAACTCTATATTCGAAAGTTTAAAAAATACTTCAAGGAAAGAAAAGCGCTCAATTTTATCAGATATGGCACTAGAGCTCATGAAAGAAAGAAACGAATTGCAAAATAAGCCAAAACTGAACAAAACTGACAAAGAAAAATTAAAAAGTCTTTTCAAAATTACAAATAAAGAAATAAAAAAATGCTACGATACTTACAGAATAAATACTATACAAAGACACCTCGAAAATTCCAGGTCCGCTAAAAAAGCATATAAAGAATTAAACAGATCGAAAAAATGGATACCATCACTTCAGCCCGGATCAAAAAAATGTAATTCCCGAATGGAAATAATAAATATAGCCACGGACTTCTATGCGGAGCTTTACAGACGACCAGACTCATTAGAACAAATAAATAACCAAGTTTCCACGATCACTAGCACGACTCTACCAACTCCAAAATTCACGGAATCGGAAGTCCTTAAACAAATAATGAAGCTCAAGCTAGAAAAAAGTCCGGGGCCAGATGGGATCACAAATGAATGTATAAAATTTGCAAGGACTCTACTATTGACACCTATCACGATTCTATGGAACAAAATATTAGACGAGGAAGATGTTCCGCATATCTGGATGGAATCTGAAATCATCTTGCTGTATAAAAAAGGTGACCCAGCGGATATAGGAAACTATCGCCCCATAAGCCTCATACCTTGCCTCTACAAATTATTCGCTTCCTGTCTGCTTGAAAGAATAACGTCAGATATTGACTTACGTCAGCCGATTGAGCAAGCCGGATTCAGAAGTGGTTTCAGCACAATGGATCACATCCAAGTGGTCGACCAGATAATAGAGAAATACTTAGAATTCCGTAGACCATTATATTTAGCTTTTATTGACTACAAAAAAGCATTTGACTCTATTACACACGATAGCATCTGGAAAGCACTGAAATCACAGAATATAAATGAGAAATACATAAATATTTTGAGACATATCTACGCCAATAGTACAAGTAGAGTCAAATTAGATAGAAGAGGCACAAAAATCAACATAAACAGAGGCGTAAGACAAGGAGACCCGATTTCTGCAAAGCTGTTCATAGCCGTCTTACAATATGTGATGGAAAATTTACCATGGTCCAACCAAGGTATCAGCCTAAATGGGAATTTCTTGAGCCACCTTAGATTCGCCGATGACATCATATTGTTCTCAGAAACTCATCAACAATTAAACAACATGATAAACGAGCTAAATCAGGCAAGTATACAGGTAGGACTAGAAATGAACCTTGACAAAACGAAAATTATGACCAACCACCACATCCATCCCATCTTGATCAATAGCATTCCTCTCCAATTTGTAGAAAACTATATATATCTAGGCAAACAGATATCTTTTAGCAAAGAAAGAAATATTGAAGAAGTAAATCGTAGAATAGCAATTACCTGGAAGAAGTACTGGGCTCATAAAGAAATATTTAAATCGCAGCTCCCGCTACCAACTAAAAAGATTGTCATGGATACAGAAATACTGCCATGTCTCACCTATGGTTGCCAAACTTGGACGCTTGATTACAAGACCAGAAACAAAATCCGGATTGCTCAGAAAAAAATGGAAAGAAGTTGCCTAGGTATCAAATTGAAAGACAAAGTGAGGAATATAGACATCCGTAAAAAGACTAAAGTAACCGACGCCTTAGATTTCTCGCTACAAAGAAAATGGAAGTGGGCCGGCCATGTGGCTAGATACAAAGACGATAGATGGACAATAAGAGCATTGAAATGGTCTGGACCTAGAGGCACTAGAGCGAGAGGCAGACCGCATGCCAGATGGGCAGATGAAATAATAGCGACGGCGGGTCCGAGCTGGTTAACCACAGCCACTGATAGAGAAGAATGGAAGTCCTTGGAGGAGGCTTTTACCCATAGGGGGTCCATACAAAAATAATGAATGATTATTATTACTTACAGAATTAATTTTAGCTAATGCATGTGACAATTTCTTATACTTATTTTTTATTCATAATATTTAACTAAGAATTAAGTAATATTTTTTGTATGGAATTAAATAAAGCTATTTATTATTATTATTATTATTATTTATTATAATACGATTTTTAGTGATATTTTTCGACTGGTCGCGTAGTGATTGCTGCCGCATTGCAATTGCAAGTCTTAGGTAATCATTGCGCTGACTATGCAGAAACAGAATTTCGCTTGCACGAGCGACGACTCGGACAGCAGCTAGTGAAGTAATATATGACTCACATTTCCATAAACGTTTCGTATTCAATTAGGCCGAGGCCCTAGTACCCTTGTCAAGGAAAAATCCTTCGCAGGATACCCTGATGTTAATAAATGCGCTCTTTGTAGGGCAGTTTGTAATCTGCGATCTGGAAGGCTTGGAGACACGTAAGTGACCAAGAAAGGTAAAGAGTCGCTATGCAATTCCTAACTTGACTATCATTATAACTTTGGGTAGCAGTGAAGACGAGTTTCAAGAGCTTTGATGAGTTTCCATTATACTTCGGGTAAAGCCGAAGACGATTACACAGTTTACTAGCAGCAGTACACGTATCATGCTGCCTCAGTCACACTTTCAGAGTTTATAATAGGCTAAAAACAAGGATGGATCATCTGTCCCACTCGCACCGCTTCCGTAGCGGCGACCGTTCCTGCTCACGTCATTACATGTTTTTGTGTTTGCCAAAGTCGCACGCTCTTCACAAATTTTCGAAAAGTTAATTTTATTTAAGTGAAAAAAGGATTGCGATCACATTTTGTTCAAAAGTAAGCTGAAAGGATTAAGAGAATTTCATCTTCCTCGGACAACAAATCGTTCTACTCGTCGGACTTTGAAGCGCATTTGGAAACTCCGCGTATGTACCTTCTCATTTGTTATTTTCAATAGGTGCCTATAAGGTTCATTTTGAAAGTGAAAAAGTTCATTTTGTTTCGAAGTTCCAGTTTCGAAGTCAATTTTACATCAACATTGTCTCGAATTTTTTTCAAACTACCCTCATTTTGTTTTTTTTTCTACAAGAGATACAACATTGAGTTTTGATCGATAGGGTTGTCTATATTTGTGATATTTAGGCAATCATCATCATCACTAGCCTACAACAGGCCACTGCTGGACATTGTCAGTGTAAATTTTAAGGTAATTGTAGTCAGGTATATCTGTTCTATCCCTCGCGTTATATCGTGAGTGGGATACCATAAGTTGGGCATGACTTCTTTACGATTAGAAATGTGTTCAATCTCCATGAAGTGAAGCTCAACTTTTAATCTCCACTTTTATAGTGTAGAGAACTTAAAAGCATCCTATATGGATAGCTGAACTTTTAATCTCCACTTTTATAGTGTAGAGAACACAAAAGCATCCTATATGGATAGCTGAACTTTGAATCTCCGCTTTTATAGTGTAGAGAGCATAAAAGCATCCTATATGGATAGCTGAACTTTGAATCTCCGCTTTTATAGTGTAGAGAGCATAAAAGCATCCTATATGGATAGCTGAACTTTGAATCTCCGCTTTTATAGTGTAGAGAGCATAAAAGCATCCTATATGGATAGCTGAACTTTGAATCTCCGCTTTTATAGTGTAGAGAGCATAAAAGCATCCTATATGGATAGCTGAACTTTGAATCTCCCTCCACTTTTATGGTGTAGAGGTTTTAATGCATCCTATATGGATAGCAAATTTTTTCTCCTCGTTAATCGAGTCGAGATTTGGTAAGAGGTTTATTTTATAGAAACTCATATTCCCTCGAATGAAATGGTTGATGACAATATTCAGAATATATTGAAGCTGACATCCCTAACGCATCTAACGTATTTACGTATCTGGTGATATCAGTTCAAAAACTTTATCGAAACTGATTAGATCGAAATAGAACATAGTACCTACCAATCCTTGTCTTTTGCAAATTCTTCGAGAAGATCAATTTACCCTAAAGCCTGATATACACAGGACATGCTACTAAAAAGCATGCATATTTGGTACCTGCGTTGCGTGATTTTTTATAAGCATAGGTATTATTTTCAATAACATACACACGTGCTAACGGTGTGCTACTAAGTAGCATCCCTTCAAAAACTAGCTTGCTTATGTAGGTACTACTATGTAGCCTGTGTATTCCAGCCATAAACGGTGATGATAAAAGTAAACATGTGGCCCCTAGATGGCAGCACATATTACTTAATGGTCTTATGAAAAAGGTTAAAGCCGAAATGCTTCAACAGTATTTGATTCCTGCAAACTGACAGCAACCTAAATCAAGGCAGCGCTAAGCGAAAGTAATTAAAAAAAAAAAAAAAAAAAGTTTTCAGGGATAACAAACAAAATTATATTTATATCAATATGATTGCACTCGGCAAGGTTCTCTTGATGTTGCTTTGAGTTCAAATTTGAACCCAAAACTTACATACTCGTAATACCCTTAGGTGATGCGGGTAGACTATTACGTGACTATCACTACAGATAATCTCAAGCTCGAAGATTCGCTATTTTGAACTCTCTCTGCAAATATACTCAAATAATAATAATAATAAAAATAATAATAATAATAAAATAAACCAAGTTTAAAAAAAAAAAAAAAAAAACAATTAAGCCAATTTAAGGAAATTAAAAAATAATAATAATAAAAAAAAAAAAAAAAAAAAAAAACGATTAGAAATGCGAGCTGCACTGCTGCACCAACACTCCGCCCGCAATTCAGGCCACTCTTAGCAGGGCCATCACAACGAGGTGCTTTAAACTCGCGGGGAACATCAAACGAGCTGTCAGTGTCAACGAGATGCGCCTGGCACCGTACACCACGGCTGTGAGTGGCAGTACCAGCACCTACTTATCTTATGCGCAAGCGAGGTCGCTGTTGCGAGCCTGCCGCTTCTAGGAACTACAATCTCCATCGACCTGAGCAACGCAAGCGCCCGATGTCGTTTCGCAGATCCAGTTTTTTTCTCGTTTAAGATATTTTCAAGATCAATTGGGTAAAATTACCAATGATTTACTGCTGTCTTGGATGAACGTAAATAATACTATACATACTACTACTACTGTATGTACCAATGTACTACCGTATGTATTTATAGTTAGATGTTTTTTGTGCAAGTAATACATAGGTACTTTTAAGAAAGTTGCCCAAAAATATTAACACTACGAGATGATTTTTATCATCCTTGGTTTTCATCGTAAATACTAAGAAAAGTCAGCTAATCCGAATACCTACTGTTTACAAGTGTTACATTAAGTTAAAAAATAATAATAATAATAATTAAAAAAAAAAAAAAAAAATTGTTCAAGTAAAATCGTGTTATGCACAAAAGAACATTTTGCTGTATTTATATGTATACTGAAATTGTGGATAAACCATATCGATAGCTCATTTTGTCCGATACAGTTTAGAAGTTTTTAGAACACTTCACTTACGGGCTGGGGTGCTGTATGTGACGCTCATACCACCAATGGCTATTGGAGAGATTCTGATCTTTATATCAACGCATTACTATACATTCTAAGAATTGTAACTTCTACTTTAAATAAATAATACCACTAATTAGCAATATGCTTATAATAAACAAAATAGCTGGCATCCAGCACAACTGTTTAAATGATTTATGTCACGAGATATTATGGCGATGATGGTGAAGCACGAAATATTTTAATAATGCTTCCTATTATTAAGTCATCTGAAAATATTAAGGCTGATAATCTTATCAATTACATTTAGACATGGAATAGGAACTTGCTGACTTCACATTTAGAGTCATTAGTAAATATCTGGGAGTTCCAGAATTCGATATTTTTGCAAGTGCTCAAATATTTATATAAAAAAAAAAAAAAAAAAAAATAGATAAGTATTTTGATCTTGGAAGCTAGATCCACATTCTGAACTAGTCGACGCGTTTACTTTTCGTTCGAAACGTGGCGGTCAAATGGTGGAACATTTTGTCTATTTAATTTCTAAAGTTCTTTAAAAAAAAAAAAAAAAAAAAAAATATGTTTTTATAATGCAGTCGGCATTGTCGTGATTCTTTATTGGCTTGGCCCTCACAACCTTGGTTTAAGGCTTGTGAGATCTTAAAATAAATTTTTTCAACCTAATATAAATTTTGTTAAAATGTTCTCCTTTCCAGATTTTACCCTGGTAGCTTCATAGTTATGGTTTCTTTTGCCGCTACCACTTTAAATCAGTCTAATTATTAATTGAAAGCTTGATAAATATTTTGCCAAAATAATAAAATTATTTTTAGTAAAGCAAACAATATCTGATATTATTTTATTTTTAAAAGAAAGGTTGAAAGTGGTAAATATATAGATAAATATATAGTGAAAAGATATCACTTTAACATTCATCGGTTAGCGTTATTTATACCTAGTCCTTGGTAAGAAATAAGTAAAAAAGTAACCACCAATAGTTTCATTTAACGAATTTTAAAAGAAACTTATAAAATTAAACCACTTAAGTTATAATGTACAATTTTATTGAAGTTTAATGACACTATGTCCCACATATAACTTTACATGGGACCCTATCATTGCTATCTTTCGAATTATTATCCATAAGATATTGATTATTTACATGATCTGGCACAAAAATTAATGACTTTACCTGCCATAGCTTCTGCTCAGAGGATGCAGACTTTAAGTTTTATTAAAATAACCAAGTTTTTTTATTAATAATTATGTTATATTTAAAAATCATGTTCCTGATTTAATTAAGAAGAAAGTTGTGAAAATTTGATCAGCGCATGCAATACAGTCATATTAATATTGACAAAACAAAAAGCATTAAACACGCGAATTCGGATAATTATCCTTTCATATCAGCTAAAAAACCATATTAGTAATGCCGGTCCTCAGACACTCGCGCATTTGGGAATACTTCATGACAGCGGAATCGATGTGGGAGTGTTTGGGGCGATTAGTACCCGACACACTTCCACGTCCGCCGCTCTCTCGGTCTGGAGAGTCTGGAACTCATCGTCTGGAAGTTAGTTCCAGGGATTCCTCAAATATATACCTAATTCTTAAAATATTACCTATAAAAGATATTTTATGTAACATTTTTATTAGCATTACAATAACGGTTTTGTAAATATGTTATTTGATGCTTGATTAATATCTTAGATCAATGCATTAATGTTAATTACCATTATCGTGTAACAGTACAACTAAATACGCTTAGTTGACATTACAAAATAATTTTGATATTAGTTTAAATTTTTTATTATTTTTTGCTCTGAACATCTGCTAGTAAACTGTGTAATCGTCTTCGGCTTTACCCGAAGTATAATTGAAAATTAAACGAACTCACCTGTGAAGTTCGATTCCAATTATACGAGGGTTCAGCCGAAGACGATTACAACATCCCACCCGACCCATTCTTAAAGATCCCACTAAAAATTTAACTAATTACAAAATTAGGCACTCTAAAATAATGACGTGAGCAGGAACGGTCGCCGCTACGGAAGCGGTGCGAGTGGGACAGATGATCCATCCTTGTTTTTAGCCTATTATAAACTCTGAAAGTGTGACTGAGGCAGCATGATACGTGTACTGCTGCTAGTAAACTGTGTAATCGTCTTCGGCTGAACCCTCGTATAATTGGAATCGAACTTCACAGGTGAGTTCGTTTAATTTTCAATTATGATATTTGAACCGACTTCAAAAAAGGAGGAGGTTCTTAATTGTGCTTTTTTATGTACTTATGTTCACCGATTACCTACTTAAAGTCGCCTAGTCCGGTTTCAAAAAATATTTTCAGTTAGAAATAGATTGGTGCCACAAAAATTTGTTGAGGATCTGTCGAGGAGCTTCAGAGTAACGGAAATGCACCTCGAGAGTGCTGAAAATTACTCAGCTTATAACATTGAAGTAAGTTTTTTTAAATTTTTAATTTAGCCACTTGTATTACTCAAAAGAAGTCAATGACCAATGAAGAGCTTATGGCGTAGCTTGCTTTGACGTTCTTGATTAATCGTTGAAGTGCAACGTTGTGAGCGGTCACAATTTTGACTGCAAGTGTCGTAACGAGCTGAGCGCTTCCGTGCTTCGGAAGGCACGTTTAATTGTCGGTCCCGGCTGTTAAGTCGGTAAGCCATGTCGGAGGCCCTAACTCATACGAACTTACTTTTTTACCATTAGGTACCTGCCTAATGATGTTTAGTAATAATTCACCTAGACAAAAAGAGAGAAAAAGCTCATTGAAACCGCTGTCATTTTCTTTGCCTATGTCGGTGGCAACTTGTATATGTCGCAGCCAACTGGTTGAATTAGTCATTCAATTAAATGCCTAGCCATTTCATTGAGTGCCGTCCATTCAACTAAATGGCTAGGCGGATAGTTGAATCATTGAAGCGGAAACGCTTCAATGATTCAACTATTTAAACGTTTTAAAAAACGTTCAATGATTCACTCTGCCTGATTGAAAGGCCGCCGTTTCATTGAATTAGTATATTTTTCCGCCACCGCGGCACTACTTTCGCTTTGTTTACAAGATGGCGTCTACAGCTGGTGTTTCTTGAACCTTGTTTGTTGTTTTGTCGAGAAAAATTAAAATAAGTTCCCAGTGTTATTCGTATGCCACAAAATAATGGATTTACCTTCGAGCAGTCTTTTTGCGTGGGTGTGAGATACGCGTGCTATAAAAAAAAAACAAAACCTACTTATTTTTTCAGTGAGCAAGTGAGCAAGACGTTCAGCCATTTAATTGAATGGCGGCGCTCAATGAAATGGCTAGGCATTTTATTGAATGGCTAATTCAACCAGTTGCCTGCGACATATACAACACACGCACAGTGGCAATTTGTACTCGTAGGTGCGTGCCTCAAGCCAAGTAATTGTTAGTATTAATACAGAACTGGGCACGCGATCCAATACCCACTTTGGTTGAGTGTCGGTCAATAGTTCATGGTCTGGGTTGAAATTCGGACTAAAATAAACTTTGTTCTGAAAAACTGTTACAGTGGTGTAATTAGGTTTAGAAATCGTTTCTGTGAATCGTTTTTGATTAATTCCGCCTTAGTGACTTTTCACACGTCCCGGTTTCCAGGTAGTCGGTGGCTAAAACATGGCAGCGCGTTCGTATACAAATAATGCCAGTACGTATGAAAGCTACCGTACATGCCCAGCCCATACACTTCGCCGCCGACCGGCTACCCGGCAACCGGGACGAAATTGAATGTCACATAAGACATCCGATATTGATGGTTTTTTTTTGTGGCAGAAGGCGGAGATATCCTGTAGCCCCCTTTTTTACTCCTTTTTGGAGGATCCCTCCCCCATATCAAAAGTCCCCGAAAACAAAAAATTCTATAAAATTTTCGAATCACAAAACACGAGAAATGGATGAGAAATGTGACCTTAGAAGAGAAACAGAAAGACAGACAGACAGACGTCCGACAGACATCCGGTGGACAAAAGTAGAATTTTTGTCCAAACTGAAGCAGAGACGCTTCGCTCGCTCCCTCAAATATTTTGATAAATACTGTAGTCTTTAGCAAGTTGAGTTACTGTTTTTCCATTACTTTTTAAATAGCTTAAAATGTTTGTAAAAGTAAATTAAACTTCGATTAGCTGCCATTGTTAGTTCATAACGGGCCTCACTGTAATGATGTAAACTAGCTTAGATCCGATCTGACCTCAATTTTACAGGTTTTCAACGCTTAAAATGTAAGGGTGTATTTATTTGCACGACCTCTGTGGTGCAGTGGGTGAAGGCCCACCTGAAACACAGTAGGTTCTTTAAAACGCAGGTTCGATTCCTGCCGCTATGTACGAGTAAATGTTTGTATGATCTGCAAATACTGTCTCGGGTCTGCTTACTTTGGGGCTTGATGATGCTGTGTGGAATATCCAGCAATATTTATTATTTTTTTCTATAATACTGGATGGATGAAGTGGTGTACTCGTACTGGGGTGCTATATGACGCTAAAATGCTAGTGAGAACTAAAGGCAAGGTGTATAGTATAACTATAGTTGGTATGGCTTCGTCCTACCCTACCCCCAGGGGTATGGCCAGGGGTATGGTGGGTCCGCAGGGATAAAACTTCTATACGACCAGCATTACTGTACGGTAGCGTACATAGCGCCGCTTGATAAGAAAAGCTGACCCCGCATAACGGGATAAGGCAAGGACAAAGAAGAAGAAGATTTGCGATATGTGAGTTACTACTTAAGAAGTTACTATTCAACAGTTTATTTGAGAAGATGTTATTAGACAAACCAGGTCAAAAAATATTTCAAAATACAGATTTTTATTTTTGTTCCTAGGTTAAGTTTTGCCTAATCGAGTGGTCCCACATGAGGGTAGTGGCCAAGCCGCAATCGCTTAACGACCGGAACCGGTTGAAACCGGTTCACCGCTGTAATCCGGTTACGATTTGTTTCCCGTCCGTTCCGGTTGCGTTGCGCTTTTTGTCCTTGATTGGCGGATTTGTTCGAACCGCTTTCGGTTTGAGAAAACTGAACCAGCTGTATTCTGCTGTTAGTTTAGGTACATTTTAGGGAAAATACAATAACAATAATAATACACAGTGAGAAAATATTAAAGACTAGCGGACACCCGCGGCTTCGCCCGCGTGGACTACTACTTTTGTTATCTCACGGGAACCGTACACTTTTCCAGGATAGAAAGTAGCCTATCTGTTATTCCAGAACCTAAACTATCTACATTCCAAATTTCATTAAAATCGGTTCAGTAAGTAGTTATGGGGATAAGTACGTGGTAACAAACATACAACACACACATACACACACACACACACACACACACACACACGGACTTTCCCCTTTATAATATTGAAACACAATCGTAATAATACCTAATAATATAATTTATTCATTCAGACAATTTTATAGTCCATGTGTGTGTTGTGTGTATTGTTTCAGATAAAATGATGAGTTTCAACACCACAATTAACATAATAGCTCTTCCAATAATTGAAAAATAATTGCTTTATTGTGTTTCCATATTTGTACAAAAGGTTTCAATAACGACCAACATTATTATTAAACGAAGCTCAATAAGTACTAGTGTGATTCTGCCGTGACCTGTAATTGCCAACGTTAATTCAATTCCACACCCTGTATACCTACACGCGAGCAGGTGGTACTTTTTACGCGCCAAGACAGCTGATTGTAGCGTTTTTGACACTAGTGGGACGTGCGTGTCAATGTCAGTTTGACAGTGACATTTGTAGAGTGTGGTTAGGTAAGCAATTGTGTTTAAGTGTTGGAATTAGAGATGGCAGCACTTACATAATTAGTTGCATTGTAATTATGGTGCTATGTTAATGTGCTTTGGACTGATTTGCGAATTTGTGTTCTTCTTTGCAAGAATAATGTCCAATTATGAAAAATGCCAAATACCTAGTCTAATTTTTTTTAATGTAAAATTAAAATGTACCTAATATTAAAGTTTTTAAAATGTCCATTCATAAATGACCATTCATAATAATGTCCAATGTATATTGGGATGCTCATTGAGCATCCCAATATTGGATTGTTGGTTTTTTTTTTATTTTGATTTTTATGATTGGAATTAGATCATCGGTGGCATGAGCATTGCTCAACCTCATGCCACCGATGATCCAAAACTAGTTGAGATTGTCTTAAATAGACTGTATGCTTACAGATACCTAGTTTAATAGAAGTATTTGGGCATTGTCTGCTCCCAAATCGCCTTATTAAGCCACAAAAAGAAGTGCTAAGCACAAACAGGCATTGTTTAAATCGTCTGAAACAGACGCAGTGGCAAGACCCAAGGATGATTTAAATAAGTTAATGCATTTAGCAAGTAATTAATAGGTACTTACTGTCAAAATATATTTTTACTTCTCGAACTCGAGTAGAAAGCGAGAGAGAAGCGTTAAAATATCCATTCATACCACACACCGCGTTTCAAGTTTGATTTGGGAAGTCGCAGTATTTGCCAAGAACCGGGAAACGCTCTCAGGTTTAACTGCATTATGACATGAGTTATAAAGTACAGAAGCCTTGGAAGGTTTACAGAGAACATTTCTAGTTTTAATTGGGGTAAGAATAGGTAAGACTTACAAATCAATTGGTAGTACCTACTTTGGGGAACAGGGTGGAATAGTTCCCCAAAGGCAGAGTAGGTGGTTCTCGGCAACGGGCCGGCCCATCTGGCCCACTTACCCGTGGTCTTTCGACCTACAGTTGATGTCGGATAGTTGTATATAAGCTGATCGGCGAATCGGCGTTCACTTGTGCGATCTAGGAATTCTTGATGTTGCGGGTGATTCCGATGCTCCTTTAGCCTGCAATCTGATCTGAGGTCTGATACTGTACAGCGTGTTCTTCCTTTTTGCAGTGGTAGTTGCTTTGGAGTAGCTTGGACGTTCTTTATCCAAGGATAACTCAGATAGGAGTCGTTGATGTCGAGCGTGGCGCCATCTGTAGTGCGTAGCATGTTTTCTGTAGTTCATCTAGCGACAGGTAGATGTCGCTACACCTACTACTTTTTGCAATATAGGTTCCCAATTTAAAGTAGCTCTGCGGCTATGGAGCGAGCTAAGCTCGGAGTTTCTATGGAAGGATAGGATCCGCTATGGGGCTTTGGGGAATATGGTGGAATTTTTCCCCAAAGGCAGAGTAGGTGGTTCCTCTGCTACGGGCCAGCCCATCTGGCCCACTTGCCCGTGGTCTCTCGACCAACAGTTATTGTTGTTTGGTCGTAATAGGTCAATTCCTCGCGAATTTGTTGCTTGCGCGATCTAGACCTATAATATTGTATCGCTATCTTTGCTGAAGCTCCATGGTAGATGTTACTACAAGACTATTCGACAGAGAACCAAAGTCATTGACATAGCTCAGACAACCGACAGCCGTTTTGGGGTAAACAAGTTCTCGAGTGGAGACCACGACTCGGCCGGTGTAGTGTTAAGGCGCCCTCCTGTCAGGTGGAGTGACAATCTGCGTAAGGCTGCCGGCACAAGTTGAATGCGTCAAGGTGAGGACAGGGCACAATGGCATTAGGGAAGGCTCATGTCCAGCAATGGACTGCTGTAGGCTGATGAAGATGATTATGATGATATGAAGTTTAAGGTTGATTCTCAAAAAAATATTCTATGTATCTTCTAAAAAGTCGTATCTCATTTATTACTTTTTATATTGTTGACTTGATTGATTCACCGAGAAGTTAATTTTATACCAACGCTTAATTAGCACTTTAACATATAAGTACTCAATCAAGGCTATTATGGTGGAGGAAGACTTTGTGGAAACTCGTGGCTGCCATGTGTCGAACTGGAATCTGTTTAATTGACATTGTAGGGGTAATAAAATTAAAAACGTTGGGAACCACTGCTCTATAATAATCCTTCTATCCATTACAGGAACGCAACTTCTCAATGCAGCAGGTATTCAGTTATTACGAGACAAGTCGCGTCAAGTTATAATGAGCAGCGGTACTACGCCACGGTATTGACACGAGATACCCAACTTCTGTTTGAGATTCACGTTTGGAATGAGCTGTTTGTTTAACGAATATTCACGCTATAAGTCGTTTTACATTCACACGGTTTGAATTGTTGAGTTGTAGAGTTATTTAAATACGGAATTAATTCATTTTTTAAATGCCTGTAGATCAGGGCTAAAAATGGCCGCTGTGCTGTAAGTAAGTTTTGTATGCACAAGTGGCCAACTCTGGTGATGGAGTTTTTAGGCCGCCTTAAGGCCTCCGTCATGGTTTAACGACATAAAAGTCGGAACTGACAATTTAACGTGCCCTCCGAAGCACGGAAGCGCTCAGCTCGTAATGCCACTTGCAGTCGCCCATCGAAATTGTAACTTCAACGATCAATCAAGAACGTCTAAGGGAGTGGTCAGACGACGTTTTCTTCAGCGCGTTTTTAAGTTCCGCGTTTGTATCGATACAAACTCAAAATCATATCGCTATAAAGCTCAAAATTCTCTATCGATCGGTCTTGGAACTGGGTTTCTATCGTTTATAGTTTTCGAATTAGATATAGTAAGAAACAAGATATTAAACAAACTAAAGTCCAGACTTCTGGACTGCAGGAGTAGTTTACAGGCGGTATAGGGAAGCACCGTCTACAAAGAAAGCGTCCTAACTGGTTTTATAATTTTATAATGTACCTATGTAAGTCTCTATGGTATTCATAAATATGAGCCAATGGCATTAGGTATATCGTTTGTATAATTTGACTCAAATTCAGATTTAGAAAAGTTTATTTGCGAAACATGGGTAAGAGTGGTTGGTAGACACAATGCAGGTGTTCAGCCATGATCAGCATATTAAAGCATGCAAAATCTGCTGTGTTGCCTGAAAAAAGGGCCTTATTTATGAAAGATGTTTAAAGTTGAACACTGGTAAAACAACGTCCTGGCTTTATTTGTGGATAGTGATAAACGAGACAGGACGTTGTTTAACCAGTGTTCAACTTTAAACATCTTTCATAAATAAGGGGGAAAGAGTTTATTATTATTATATTGACTAGCTTAGCTCATTCGAATCGACTTTAACCTTATTTCATCAGGATTGTGTCGGATACGAGCTGTCTCACGCAGAAAAACGTGCCGAGCAAATGGAAAGCTGTTGGCTTGACGTGGGTACGGTGATTTTGATCCCTACGAAAATGCTTATTCAATTTTTGTGACTAAAACACTAACACTTACCTACATGGAAATGAAAAAAAAAGTGGAATATGAACATGCCTGTATTTTCATGTCATTTGATGTCGAGTTTTGATATATGAGTAGGTATATAAAAATTGAAATATAAGTAAATCTAAAATGTAAGTAAATACGAGTATAAGTACTTAAATAAAAGTTTTGTAACATTCAAAAAAATTTTAAGATTTCTAGTCCAAAGCTAACCCTGGCATACGCCTTATTGTATTGATACTTTGAATTCCATAAAAATATCAATATTAGATAAGATTATTTTGTGAGGCCTATGTTCACAACAAGAATTAATTTATTATAGTGTCATAGAGTTTCTAAATTTAATAAAAAAGATAAATAATAAAAAAGAGTTAGTAAAGTACCTAAGCAATACGCAATTCTTAAGCCACAGAGCGAGACGGAGCACCAGTTTATGAATGAACAAGCAGCTAGCACACTGAATTCAGCATGGTGTAATGTCGGCTTCAGCCATGACGGAAGTCCTCGATTTTCCCCACAAAGAACCATGGGCATCATTGCTTGAACACTGGACCCGCTTCCTCCAACAACGATAAAACATATGTCATATGAAAGCTCTTGGAGTGTACTTTATTTCGTTCTATTACAGCTAAGTTCAAATCGAGCGCGAAAATGGTGTTTTGGTGCAAAAATGGCGTGATAATGGTGGTTTCTTGAACGAAACTAGAAAGCTGAAACTTGGAATGTAGCTACTTTTTCTAGTAAAACCACCCACTAAGGCATTTTATTTTCGAATTTCAACCCCTAAAGGGGTGAAAAGTAGTGAAAACGTTTGTATGAAACTTTTTAACGCGTAGTATGATTTGCTTGAAACTCGGTTTGCATACTTAAAATGCAAAATAAATGGACACGTATTTCAGGATTATTCAAAACAACCCTTAAAAAGAAGTGAAATGGGGTGTCAAAGTTTTTATGGGTACTTTTTAATAGGTTGTGCAATTTGCTTGAATCTGGGTTTGAATACTATTGATGACAAATTAATTAACACATATTTTAGGATTTTTCGAAACAACCCTTAAAAAGGGGTAAAATGGGGTGTCAGAGTTTGAATTGAAACTTTTTAAGGGCGGTGCGATTGGCTTGAGACTCGGGTTGTATATTATAAATGCAAAATAAACGGACATGGTGTTTCAGGACTTTTCGAAACAACCCTTATAAAGGGGTGAAATGGTGTGTCGAAGTTTGTGCTGGAACTTTTTAAGGACAGGGCAGGCAAGTACCGGCGTCACTTGCATACACTTCGCCACCTCCATGGTCCTTTGGTCCATTTTCGTAACTATTTTTCACAACCAGTTACGAAAGAAGATTGTTTTCACTGATTCTTAACTGGTTATTAAAAAAGTATATTATTCCATGTACGCGTAACCATGTTTCATAGCCAGATATGATTTTTTTTTTCATGTTTTGGTAACCAGTGACGAAAGTGGATGGTTTTTTTTTTTTCATTTTTCGTAACTACTTAGCTACGAAAATGGAACCTTGTTTTCTTTTTTCGTAACTGTTATCTAGCTACAAAAAGGGATGCTTCTTTTCTTCTTTTTATAACATTTGGGACGATTGATATTATAATGTCGATGTTGAACTGTATCTATTAGTAGGCACCTACTAAATGTACCAATATAATTATAATTAGAAAAAAAAAATAAACAAACTATAGTTTGTTTATTTTTTTTTTCTTCACTCGATCACCGTCTACGATAATAGAGACTGTTTTGTTTATAGTATTCAAATACATAATTATATGTGGAAACTTGTTATTAGCCTTAAGTATCTATGTCTTCTTTTAATCTGTTGTCTAGCTGTAAGTTTTCCTAAAATTGAAAAACTTAAATAAAATAAATAATATACTTACTACTTCCAGATAATTAATAGGCATTGGCTAATTTCGTGTTTTCCGAATAATGGCCGATTATGCGATTATTTCTGATGTTTTCCGATACCCATTATTTATCTGGAAGTACTGTATAAAGTTTACTAATAAAATACGTAGCTGGCTATTAAACATGGTTACGTACAAGGAATAAATATTTCTTTTTAATACCCAGTTAAGAATCAGTGAAAAAAAATCTTCTTTCGTAACTGGTTGTGAAAAATAGTTATGAAAATGGACCAAAAGACCATGTAACCAGTGCCGGATAGCCGGTGGTGAAGTTGCATACGCAAGTGACGCCGGTACTTGCCTGCTCTGTCCTTAAAAAGTTCCAGCACAAACTTCGACACACAATTTCCCCCTTTTTAAGGGTTGTTTCGAAAAGTCCTGAAACACCATGTCCGTTTATTTTGCATTTATAATATACAACCCGAGTCTCAAGCCAATCGCATCGCCCTTAAAAAGTTTCAATTCAAACTCTGACACCCCATTTTACCCCTCTGTTTCGAAAAAACCTGAAATATGTGTTCATTTATTTGTCATCAATAGTATTCAAACCGAGATTCAAGCAAATCAAACAACATATCCTTTTTAAGGGTTGTTTTGAATAATCCTGAAATACGTGTCCATTTATTTTGCAGTTTACCTAAGTATGCAAACCGAGTTTCAAGCAAATCATACTACGCGTTAAAAAGTTTCATACAAACGTTTTCACTACTTTTCACCCCTTTAGGGGTTGAAATTCGAAAATAAAATGCCTTAGTGGGTTGTTTTACTACAAAAGAAAGCTACATTCCAAGTTTCAGCTTTCTAGTTTCGTTCAAGAAACCACCATTATCGCGCCATTTTTGCACCAAAACACCATTTTCGCGCTCGATTTCAACATAGCTGTAATAGAATGAAATAAAGTACATTCCAAGAGCTTTCATATGACATATGTTTCATCACTGTTGGACAAGGGGGCCCAAAATGTCGCAACGTTCTTTCACCAAAGATAAATATACAGATTCCTTTTGCTAGAATATAAGTAATAACCAGATCTTTATATAGGTTATCAGTCCAGATATTATATTCTACCTAAAAGGCATGCAAATATTAGTACAGTAGGGCCAACAGATCTCGGCGTTCGTGAAGTTAGCCGTTTAGATGCGCAGTGCAACTTTTTCATACAAATTTTTCTACTGCGCAGCGAAAAGCCTGACTTCATGAACGCCTAGATCCGTCGGCCCAACTGTAGTAAAATAACGATTAAATTAAAAATAAAATTAGTATCAAAAACAATAGAATTCAATTAAATTAAAGTACATAAGTATCTAATTCATTATTAATTATTAAAATCATAGTTTAATGTCCCTATAGTTAAAGTATTGATTAATATAATCATTTGGAAATCAGCCATTTATTTAAAGTCACCATGACCAAAGACCATAAAGTCACCACTGGCTCATACGAACTTTAATCTTTTAGCAGTAAGACATAAACTTACCTCATTCAGATAATTCAGATAACAAAATAGCTCTGTAAAAGCGAACGACTCAAAGTTAACAAGAGTACGGGAAATTCTCTAGAAAATCACAACTAAAACGAAATAGGACTACTATAACAATTTGAGCTTCAAGAGATAATGAAAAAAGTTGGTCAGATGATCGCTTCGGGCGCGAAAAGTTTCATCCGAGCTTGATAAAAAGACTGAATTCTCATGCGCGGTAGACATTACAGAATTCCTGCAACTAAGTAGGTATTACTAGCGGACGCCCGCGGCTTCGCCCGCGTTGACTACTAATTTTTTATCCCACGGGAACCGTGCAATTTTTCGAGATAAAAAGTAGCCTATGTCCTATTTCCGGTTATTATCTATCTACATTCCAAATTTCATCAAAATCGGTAAAGTAGTTAGGGTGAGTGGGGGCAAGATCGAACGGTTTTTTGATGAGATGAGCAATGTTGTGTTTGATCCCTTGTAGAAGAAAATATATTAACTTATGCTAAAAACTAATTAGTTGTCCTTAAAGAGGAAAGATTCTACTTTTATATTACATCAATAATTGCCTGTTATATCTGTTCCAAACGTAGAAAAAAATAAGTTAAAATATTTTATCACGAAAAAAAAGTTGGGGGAAGATGGAAAGGTGGCGGGGAAAGATCGAACGTTTTTCTAAAATCGTGAAATCAGACAATAAATGAATATTAGGACGCTGTTGATGGTCCCTAGTCTATAGCATTTTTTGTCCTGAAAACTCTAAACTGACTCTTGTCCCAAAATTCCTGTTTTAAACAAAGTTATGACTGATTTTCATATTTAGAATATATCAATCTTACCCCACCGGGGGAAGATTGAAGTAAAGGTTCTCAAACTTTTCCACTTGAGGTCAAAGGTCAATGACCCCTGGGTCAACAGTCAATGACCTCAAGTTGACCCGTCGTCGTTCCCCACCCTAATACTCCCGCATCCCCCCTCTTACGAAGTATGATATGGCGTTGTTTTTTGTGAAAAAATTTCTAAGTATTTTTTTCATATTGGTGCGTTTTCTACACCTTGACCCAAATATTTTAGAAATTATAATTATCACTTACGAGATTCAATACTTTTTGTTTGTATTGTAATCACTTCCTCTATCGATTGACACATTATGTTTCATCTCTGGCTGCCAAAACTATTTTTTTTTAATGGCGGACAGTAGGTATGCCTGGCTCCATACATAAATGTTCGCACCTCTTTGTAACATAAGAGGGTACCTACATACCTATTTAATACATCCAATATATGTTCAGGAAAAGTTTGAGAACATCTGACTCTTACTATGAGTTTTGAAAATGAGGTAAGATTGGTACTTGTATATGTTCGTCTTACCCCGCAAAATTGAGATGGGGAAAGACTAAAAGTTGAAATAAATCCTAAACTACGAGAAGTAGCCATATTTAGACGTAATAACACAAGTAAGAATTAAAAATTATAAGTAGATATATCAATAAAACACTCGTACCTACCTTGTAGCTCAAGTTACTGGACACGGGGTAAGATGAAAGGACTTGAGCACTTTGTGTAAAAGTCACTGTCTCAGAAAATTGCACTTTTTACACAACCCCTGGATCTAAGCAGCAAATGTTGACTGAGGAATGAGACGTGACAAAATGGTGGTCTTGACAATGTTACCAGCACTGTAAAAAGATTACTCAATCGGGAGTTATTGACTACTTTTTCTCTTACCCCGTTTTCGATCTTGCCCCCACTCACCCTATGGAGATACGTGGCAACAAACATTCACACGCACACACACACACGGACTTTCGCCTCTATAATATTAGTAGGATAATTATAGATGTAGTGATGAGAATTGAGAAGGGTATGTTACGATAGTTCGGTCATGTAGAGATGATGAATGAAAGAATTGATGAAACAGGTCCATAAGGCGAGTTTGAATAGGACCGTCAGAAGGGGAAGACCTAGGTGCACATTCCTGAACCAAATTGGCTAATTATTGAAAAAAGGCCAGGCCAAGAGTAGGTACCTTAAATCGACGAGCTTGCATGAAGAATGTGTTGAGAGTGAATGAAGTGAAAGAAGTGTGTCAGGATCGTAGCAAGTGGAGATCTGTGGTTTCTGCCTACCCCTATAATGGGAAACAGGCGTGAGTTTATGTATGTATGTAGGTATTACAATTAGTCTTTCACTTTCAAAACTTTCGTGAGTTGTACTAGACATTATTTAACACACGGGAATTACTCACGTAAAATTATCGTCGATTGTGAGACGCGACCGCGAGGAGTAACCTTGCCGCAACTCCCTCCTTACCCAGATGAAGATTCTCCGGATGAATCGAAACATTGTCGGTATCTAAATCGACGATAATTTTACGTGAGTAATTCCCGTGTGTTAAATAATGACAATTAGTCTTTCTTAAACTTTCGTGATCATTATAATGCAAACACTACCACTGTAAAAAAGGTTTTTTTTTACAGTGGTATAAAATTAAAATGTTTTTTTGCTTAAGAATGTAAAAGCTATTATTAAGGTATCATGAGAAAATATATTATTACAATCTGAATAGTCATGGAGACGTTATAACTATAAAGTAATAAGTAAAAATATAAAATTGGTAGTAGTCAAATACAAGTCTGAATCTCTATCCTCTTCAATATTAGCAGATTCTGATTGAAACTAAGTTTCTAAACGTTTTACAACAAATATAAATAACGCTTAGTATTGACCTGCGGCTCAGTCAGCCCTACACGTATTGACCATGTCTTTCCTGTGGATATGGCCGGTTAAGCTGAGAGGATGGTGTAAGTGCTGGGCAAGCCTAACTCCATCTCAACATTGTCCCAGGCACAACAGTGTCCCGATAAGTGTAGGCAAAGATTGCCTCTTGACACTGCAACTATAAGCGTGTAAAATTACAGCCCGATAGATCTACAAACACAATAAATACCATAAATTTGAGGGTTTCCCTCGATTTCCATGGGATCCCCTCATCAGATCCTGATTTGGTGACAATGGGACCAAAATCAAAATCGGTCACAATCAAAATCGGTTCAAAATCGGTCCACAATTGACGGAGAAATCGCGTAACACACATACAAAAAACAAAACATACAGTCGACTTGAGAACCTCCTCCTTTTTGGAAGTCGGTTAAAAATCATCTAGTAAAGATGTAAAGGCTTAAGTTTTTTATAGTATTGAAAATTGAGGCATTTTACTTTAGTTTTTCTTTCATTATTTTCCTCCATAGTAAAGCTTAAATATCATTACGTCACAATACATTAAAGGAGTAATTCCCTTTCGAAAATATACCCGCTTTCCAATCCCGGGTCTGTCGCGGGCCGAGTCGGGGCGAAATCGTGTGGAAAGCCGACGACAGTTATTGGGCCCGATCATGCCAAGGGGGCGGGTATACTGGAGCTCAAATATTAACATATTTTTGAAATAGAAAAAAAAAATGTAAGTAAGTAATATTATAATCACGACTGTATTTGTCTTTTTTAAACTTTCGCGATCAGAACACATTATAAAACAATATCGAGGCGACCGAGCTCTGCTCGGGTGCATAACGCCATCTAGTGGTTCAATTACGAACCACATTGCATTGTAAATCTTTTTGCGTGAAAATGCCGCGAAAACGGCTTTTCCCAGATATGAAACCTAGCTAGATCGATTTTTCGCCCCTGTAAACACCTGTACTGCAAATTTCATCGAAATCGTTAGAGCCGTTTTCGAGAATGTCAGTACAAACAAACTTCAAATTTCAAACATCAAACAATTATTGCTCGTTTAATAGAATAGGGTAGGTATTAAAAGGATTAAAGGATCTAAAAATGTCTATTAATCTGAAAGAATATGTCTACCGCACCTGGGGAATACTGTCGTGTTTATGTATCCGGGTATTTATCACGTAAATTACCTTATTATTTGCCCGACGTTTGGACTGGATTGCACATGGAAGACATGTCTTCCCGCGACCACGGCTGGTAATTAGGCAAAATAATAAGACAATTTACGTGATAAATACCCGGATACATTTATATTAATAATTTTATAATCTTATATGAAATATCCAAAAATAATTAAAAAAGTCATGTCACCAGTGTGGTTCGACCACTACCGAACTCGGCCACGAACGAATTAAGCTCCATTGGTCCGAACACGAGGTTTTCACGGGTCACTGTACGGGTTTTTGAATTACTATTTATTTAGGGTCAAAAACTTTTGAAATATTGACTCCCTTTCGTACCTTCTGATTCGGTCAACACATGGGGGTCAGTTTTGTTTGCTGACAATTTAAAACGTAAAATGCCAGTGTTCATATATTTGATCAAAATAGATTACAATTGGTAAATAAAAAAAACGAGTGTGCCACATGACTGAAGTAAAAGTTCCGTTCGCCTTGCCCGATCACACTTTTCGTAACATTTCGACACGCACTCACCAGCTTACTCCTCAAGTCAAGCGTGCGTTATGAAGTTTTACTTCAATAATAGAAACGGCATGATTTTATTCTGGCCGGTCTGGAAGTCTGTAAATAGGCTTAGGACTCAGGAGGGCCGTTGAGGTGTAATCTGGCTAAATGGGGTATGGTTGGCGAGTTGGACACGCAGTGTAAGTGTGGTACATCGGTACAAACCATGCCACACTTGCAAGAATGCCCGTGAGTTCAGTTCACTCAAGACCTTATGGAGTGCACGAATGGAGCCATAGAAGTGGCCAGTTACTGGAAAAACACCAAAGAGATTTCGACGAACTGAGAACCTTCTACTTTTTTCAAAACATGTACCTACACAATATTTTGCGCAATGCACACCACTTTTGCCTGTGGTTTTGCTGAACTGGTCAGCTGCGTTGCTGAAGTCGTCAACACCATCAAAGTGTATGATTTTCTTTGTTGCTTTGACATAACTTGATTTCAAATGTAGTTTCTACATAGTAATTTTCTTTAGCTCACGGGATTATTAGACTCTTTTAAATGTTGTACCAGCCCATAATTAGGATCAAAAAAGGAGGATTGTGGTACGATCTTAGTACCTACTGCAAAATCAAGTGAAGCTACAATTAGAATCAAGTCGTGTTACGACGCCGCCATAACGAAACGCCCCTCATACGAGGAACCAAACGCACAAGTGTCAGATGTCAAGTGACATTCGCTATTTTTTTTGGTCTATGGAAAGTGACGCATCTTTTTTGAATACAGAACGAATTTTGATCTATCGTATACGAGCTGGTTACGAGAAAATTTGGATAAAAACGCACTGTCTTCATCAAGTCTTAGCTTTCAATCATCACCCTCATCACCCCAGTACGCTACAAGTCGATTATTGGAAGTTTGTCCACTTACGACCACTTACGACCACTACGCAACAATGTGGCCCAAATAAGAGTACCAAATTGAAAAATAAAAGAATGCAGAAAATAATCGCCCTCCGACAAACAGATCCATCCGGCGGAAGCGCCGCGGCCGGAAGTTTACTTAGCCCGCGAAACCGACGGCGACCCGCGTCACTTCCGGCTCTAAGGCTGTCGGTGGATACGCGACTTTACTGCTATATTTTGCAAGTTTTTGAAAATAAAGTTCGTTTCTTTAGTTATGGTTTTTGAAAATAAAAGCTTGTTTCTCTCTATGATTTGTAATACTTATTTGATATTGAAAACAACCAAATTAATGTAAGTACCTACTTACTTAGGTTAAAAAATTAATCTAAAAACCACGCTTTATGTTTTTTTATTCAGAATGCATTGTGAGCTACCATAAGCGCCCCTAAAAGAGTTTTCAAATCTTGGTTTATTAGAGAGAGGTTATTAAAAAGCTATGGATAGAAATGTGTACATACATGAGATGAAAGAGAAAATAAATTGAAAAATAGGCTAATAGTAAGTTAGTTCGTGTAAAAAGGCATTTTAAAGTCTCCACAGGGATAGGTAGAGTTGTTAGTAGGTTAGTCTCTGCCTACCACTATGGGTAAGAGGCATGATTTGATGTTTAAAGTCTCAAAAAAAAAAACCATTGATGCACGACCAAGATTTAAACCCACGACCTTCGGATTGAAAGTTGAGGCTATTCCAATCGGCTATAAGTAGGTACAGCTTTAAACATCAAGTCTCAAGAAAAGTCTGCTCGTCTGTACGTGGCCTATACTGCGTACTTGCGTGCTTTTGAACGCACAAAAGAAACGATAGCCGGCATTAAGCATCCGTGATGCGCAGATTAATGCAATGTTGCGGGCAAATGAGAAATGAGATAACATTCGAATAGAATGGACTGAGAACAAAAGATATCTCTGATAATGTTACCTTTGTAGTATGTTACCTTTATTGCAATGGACCAATCGATTACATCTAGTTATACGCGTTTTATTTGATTATCTATTTCTTTTCTTTTTTTTCGTTCTTGACTGGCCTCTTAGCTCTGCTTTCTGCGCTGTAGGTCGTGGGTTCGATTTCCACAGAAGACAAAATTTTTGTGATGAACATAGATGCTTTTTCTGTGTGTATAAAGTAAAATAAGTATGAATTTACAATAAAAATACCTTTATTAGTATTCTATCAGCTATCCAGTTCCCATAGTCCAAGCTTTGCTTAGTTTGGGGCTAGATGGTTTGATTTTCTCCAAAATATGCTTCAGAAACAAAACAGCCGACAAATGCCAACATTTTCTAAAGTCGGCCAACTTGTTCCGCCCCGACCCATTCGTCGCCAATCTCGCCTTATCAATATTTAATCGCATTTCGCTGGAACCAGGAAATAGCTGAACAATATTTTCCTGCACAAAGGCAATTTAAAGAAATTGCTTCTTTTAATAGAACTTGGAGAGGGGATGCTTAGGTGGTTCTGTCAACAATTGCATTGAGAGAAAATGTCAGAAAATCAATTGGTATTGCTCAGTGGTCCTTGTATCATGATGTTTGTAGAGCTACAAATTTTAAATGAATTATTAGAGTAGGTACTTACTTATTAATATCTGCTGAATATTTGAAAAAAAATCCACTGGGTTTTGTCTTTAAAAATATCAATTTTAAAATAGTTAAATGTAGGTATCTGGGCCTCTTCCGTATTTGATTTTTTGTACAATTCATTTTTTTTTATTCGAAATAGCATCTGAAAGAATTTTGTAATGTGCCATACAGTATCAATTAAAAAAGAAATCACAAAAATAAAAACTAATCTCGAATAAGTTTAATTAAATAAATAAATACTTACTTATTTAAGTAATATTATAATCCTATCCTAATATCATCCACGTAGAGGATAGAATTTACTTATATTATCTAAGCAACCAGTCTAATAAGTACAATTCACAATACTACCGTGCTACAGTTGAGTGTTTCTGTATAGTACAACCAATGATCTTCTAAATAAACTAAGGTAGATGCATTGTACCCCGCTCTGCGTGGCGAACAAAAGTCAAGCTAATTAGCTTGAGTCAACTCAGTCGCACTTTGTCTTGCTTCGATGTTACACGCATTTACACGCGGCACGCACATTATTAATCTCTTTCTGACAACTGGGTTTTATAATCTCTGCTATTTTTTAGTTTTCTTGATTGATATTAAACAAAGCTGCTTATATGTATGTATGTATGTATTTCTATGTATGTATTTACAAAAGGTATATAAGTATTCTATCAGTTATCTGATTCCCATAGTACAAGCTTTGCTTAGTTTGGGGCTAGATGGCGCTGTGTGAAATGTCCAGCAATATTTATTATTTATTTATTATTATTATTTATATTCTATCAAAGTAGCTATAACAAAATTTCGCCACGTTTTAGAGCTTATTCTAATGAGTATAACGTCTCTATTGGTAAAACCTCTTTGAGTACAACCCTAAGCATTGACCTTCCCAAAACTAATCAAAAGCACTCAGAGCTAATACAAAGAGAGGTTACAAAAAAAGCGAAAAATAAAATACAAAGTAAAAACGGCCCAGTCGAAAATTAAGGGCTATAGTAGAAGGACCATTTGTCCGTCTGTCTGTTTCCTTTAACTCGAGAAACTCATTCGGTTAACGCTCACCTGGGGAGCGAGAGTGGATATACGAACTAATATTTTGGTCTACAAGTTTTTTTTTTCTCTTTATTTTGGCTTCGCACGGCTTGTGCATTCAGCCAGTGTCAAGTAATTAAATATACTTCAAGTTTATAGATAAATAAGATATATAAATACATATTACAATACATAAATATAATAACCCACCCCTCCCCTTGTGCCTCAGTAAAGATGTGGGGTTTTACTGAAACAGCAACACGGACTTTTTGGGAGAAGTCGAAAAGCAATGCTATTCAATTTTGTTTCACTTGCCCACACTTATGCACATTGACGAACACTAAACGGTTAATAATCCACCATTATTACACATTAACATTCGAAGAAACATAAGTTTTGGAAAATAAAACAAAACGAAATCATGACCTCGCAAATTCCCGCCAAAAAGTCGGTCTACAAGTTGCGTAGCTTGTTTATTTGTTAGACCCCGCGCCAGCACTCAAGTCCTACGGCAAAAGCGGGAACTAAGTAGTTGTTTTTACTTTAATAGGCTCTTAAATTCACGGTCGTTCAGTTGTTCTGGTGTGTATATTAATGTTCGGTTGTGCTTTCTAAACAATTGTATTTCGAATTATGTCGGCTAGCTAATAGTCTCGAGTAAAAACTTAATCCACTTTGGTCGAATCCAGCCTTAGTCTACAATCAGAAAGCGTCTTATTACGCTTAAAATATCACTCCGTATGTTTTCCCTCAATACTAGCCTTACCCCAGGCCTTTTAGTTCAAACGAGATTAGATTAAACGTTTAGCCCTTACAATACACACGGGACCATATTTCTACGTTTAAACCAGTCGCAGCTGACAGATGGTTTAATGCAAATTGCGACAAAATTATATAAATAACTTTATTGTGATGATAAAAAATACAAATGCGAAGAGGAAATGACAAAAGATGCCTTTGGGGTAGGGAAGTAGACCTTCAGATATTTTTCATCATAAAGATTTCAAACTCAGTAAAGAAATTTATGCGATTAATATCGTGAGATCATGACTTGATTTACAGTCAGCCAGAAAACTTAGTGATATCTCAAGTGTTTGTCATTCTGGTCAAAATTTGAAGAAGTGTTACATTAACCTATGCGATATAACTAGTGTCGGGACGAAACTGGATGAGGCTAGGGAGGGAGGGACCGCAAGGAAAGGAAAGTGGTGAAAAGGAAAAGTGGAGGCCTAACCCAACTTCAGTTGGGTGAAGTTGGGTTAGGCCTCCACTTTTCCTGTATTGGTATTAATCCTGTAGTGGGTGAAGTCGGGTTGAGGATGATGATGATACCTTTATAAAATTTCGTGTAAAAAAATAATTTATGTGACGCCCGTTATTAAGTGTATTTTTATATTTATTTTTATTGATCACTGTTTCATAATTATGTAAAGATCTTTGCTAGATGATTGAAACATCATCAGGAGTTACCTTAAGACCCTTAAGCTTACAATCATTAGGACTGTAGGCTTACTCAACTCAAACCTTACTCACGTAATAACATTCACAATTCAGTCTTATCAAAAAATCCCAATTCCATCCTCCATCATAACTCGATACACCAACCGGAAAATATAACCTCTCCTTCGGCAGTCGGGCAAAAATACCGCTTCACGAAACACTAACTCAGTAAAATACGCAGTAAGCGGGCACGCTTGGGGTGCATAAAATAATACCTACACAATGAAAAGAAAACTCCGAGGATAAATCGAACGAAAACCAATGAATTTTTATGTATCCATTCGTTTGGTATCGGAGGCAGGATATTACGGAGCGCGTTCTGTAAGTCGTGAGTAGACGTATGAACTCTATAGTGTACCCAAAAATCTGTTAGTTCCCAAAATGCAAAAATTTGTTTGGATTTGCCTTTTGATGACCTCTAGATGTCTTCAGAGGATTTTAAGTTCTAGTAAGTATTAATAATTTTTTTGTTTAAGTACATAAATACTTACAGAATATTATAAGGCTTCTGGAGACACGGTAGAAATTAGCACAAGTTTTCAGACATGTAACACACTTTGTAGTTATCAAGGGGGTCTGAGGTGCGTCCAAAGATTAGTATGATAGTAAAAATAATGCCACATTATTGTAGAATACCACCAGAGTTGGCCACTTGCTAATACGAAAGAAAGAAAGAAGATTGTAGAATAATTTATACAGCATCAGAAAGGCAATCCATGCCATCACATCAGTGATGCCTGAGCCTCTGTAGTAGTGAATAGGCTATTTTAGAGAAAACATTTAGATCTGACTAAGCCACCGGTTCTTTTAATTGTAACTATTTCACGAAATGTCTTGGATAAGAAACAGATCTGGATGTGTCATGCAATTCCAAACCTTAAAGACCTTTGATGTACAACCAGAATTCACACACATGACCTTCGAATCAAAAGTCATACACGAGGCATCCTTTATAGTTCAAGTTCAAACGTTGTTGTAAATCTCCCCTCCGCCGGCGTGACGTACGAGATCTGATACAGAGGTATTGCGGTGCAGAAGGGTGTATCGGAATGGAATGAAAGATTAATCTTCAATCGAGCTCTTTGTCTTCCGCAGAGCTTTTGTTCTGGTTATTTATCGTGTTTAGTCCGTGTGAGTCTTTGAGGAATGGTTGAAGGTTTATACTGTTTGACGAGCTATTAGTTTACTACCAGGTAAATAATCCTCCTTGTCTCTCACGTTGTACCTACCACCTACTCTATACTTACCTGTTACTTTTTGATATTTTCAGTACTACTTTTCTTTCTTTCACTTACTTTTCTGTCATTATTATGTCTCAGTGTTCGTCTGTGTTTCGTTGCCAAATAAAAACTATTCAATTCTGAAACGCTTGATTCAATTCTAAAAGTTTTTAGATCATGATTATCTTGGATGATGTAAGAGGCTTTTACCAAATAGTGGGACAGTAAGGTCAAATTCGTTAAAAAATCTTCATTTGAAGGTGGTGGCTCTAGGATACCTCTCTATAGATTTAATGAAGGCCTTCATCATGGCTTTGTAGTCAAAACCGGTAACAAAATACACCTTGCTAAGTGTACTGCCTCTCTCATAAGTTATTCAGCGACCCTCATTGACTCAAATAAGCTAAGGTTCAAATACCTTATTCAGTAACTTTCTAGTTCAATAGTACTTTTGGCTCAGTAAGCAATATTTAGCCCAAATTTAGCCCTGAAAGATTGCCCTGCTATAAAATTCAAGCGCGATTAGAATCTCATTCGGTGAAACCATATAAAAGAGCTCTTTAATAAAGTGCTTGGGGCAATTCTGCAATCTTTAACAACATTGTGCGTTCCAATTTACGCAGTGCACGGTAACAGCTGATGAAGAAATGGCTCAATCACATCAATGATATGCAACGCTTGTAGTCATTTGTCTTTTATTTAAGTTATTTTGAATTCTTTCAATGGTATTTTTCTGGATCTTTAAGATCCTAAATGCATGGTATTTTAGACACAGTCAATAGAAAAAGTCTGTTAAATAAGGTAAAATAACAAAACACTAATGCAAATCGACAGAAGCAATTCAGCATTTTTAAATGTCAATTTGGGTTTTACAAAGTTTTACTATTAAGATTAAGATTAAGATATTAAGATTAACCCCGCATCCACACGTTGGGGCCAACGTTGGTCCCAATGCCTCTCACCAACGTGTGGTGCTGACAAAATAGCTTGGCGCCAACGTTGGGGCCAACGTTGGGGCTTGGCCGTGCCGTGTCGGTTTTATCAAAGGAAGTTGGCGCGCCAACGTTGGGGATCCGTCCACACGTTGGCGCTATGCTCAGTCCCGTTTCGACGCGCATCGTGAGCGCACGTGTCGACTGACGAGCGAGAATGTCATCGTATTCCTTATTTATTGTGTTTGTAGAACTATCGGGCTGAAATTTTGCACACTTATAGATTCTCGGTGACAATTAAATATTATGGTATCAACAAGCTGATCTGATGATGGAGTCAAGAGCTGTTCAACAGAACTCCTCAGTAAATAGGCCGATTGAGTTGAAACTCGGCATATTTGTCAAGTTCTGACTACAATGTAATAATATGGTGACAGCGAGCTGATCTGATGATGGAGTCTACTATTTTTTTTTTATGTTACGGGAACCGTGCAATTTTTTGGGATAAAAAGTAGCCTATGTCCTATTTCCGGTTATTATCTATCTGTATTTTAAATATCACCCATATCGGTTAAGTGGTTGTCGTGTTAGAGAGGAACAAACATACATCCAAACATCCAAACTTTCGCATTTATAATATAGTGTGTTGTGTGAAGTGTGATAGTGACATGATGTGATGTGATTGTGATAAAATTGGTATTCAGTAATGTAAAATCACTTAGAGAAATTTCAATTTCTGTATCGGACGCGCAGACATCGGACGTCTGCACGTTGGCTCTGACGGAACAAGACTGGTGTATCGCCAACGTGTGGATGGTTCACGAAATCTTGGCCCCAACGTTGGGACCAACGTTGGTCCCAACGTATGGAGCCGGCGTAAGAAATGCACCAAGAAAGTTATAAAAAAAGTTTTTCTTGTCTCTGAGTGTTTTCTAAGCTGTGTGGGCGCGAGTGTTCGCGTCTCAATTGAACCTGACAAGAACCCTATTTGCATAATAACAGCTGTTATATTGTAACGTTCCGTTACACGGCACCCTTACTTTGTGCTCGAGTTTAGGCTTATCTACGGCTTTTAAAGATACTCCGGCGCGTGTATTAAACTTCTCCGTGTGAAAGCACTTTCGCAAACTTGTATGGTTTGTAATGTTCTAGAATATAAATAGGTAGGATACGCAATGCTTGTACACTCTTTAAGAATTTTAATCTTGTTATTACGCGACTCCGGTATTGTGAAGAATCAGGGTAAGAAGCGCAGTGGAACCTAGCTTTCTTTTCAATGATTCCATTCTTTAAGTCTAAGTAGCCAAGTTCCAGCGAGCCGATTGAACAAAGTAATTCAAGTTACTTAATATTATGGATAAAATAAATCTGTACATGTTCCATTAAAATTGCTGGTAACACAGCTTGTTTTGTCGTGCTTGTTTTAATTTCGCACTTGGCCGTTTTTTCCTCGCCCTCGATAAATATGCTAATGCCGACCATCAAAGCCTCCGCGCACAGTGTATATTAAATTGGTAGAACCACTCTTAAAACAGTAAATTCTAATTTCGACCCGAATTCCTTTTCGATTCGAACCCATGACGAGTTCGAATCCTGGCCGTGCGTGCATCAATGGATTTTTCGTTTTGAAAAATTTATATACGCATTAACACATTAACAGTGAAGGAAAACATCGTGAGGAAACTCGCGCCTTAGTCAGCCCCACACATATTGACCATGTCTTTCCTGTAGATATGGCCGGTTAAGCTGAGATGATGATTTAGGTGCTGGGCAAGCCTACTCTATTTCAAACAATGTTCCAGGCACTACAGTGTTCCGTTAAGTGTAAGCAAAGATTGCCTCCTGAGCTCCTGACACTGTTTAAATCAAAAGTAACTTTACTGTTACAAAATACATACTGTGCCAGCCTTGGGGGCTCAATTACTGTGATAGCATCCTTTGAATTGACGAACCATCACCTTGTTATAAGGCAATATTACAAGCTTAACTGACATTCTGTGAGGTTGTGCGCAATCAATGCATATAGGTAATATCACACCATGAATACTGTATAACTGCAAATTACTTGATAGATTGTAGTGTTGAAGGTAAGCGACGTTTGTCAGCGTTACTTAAGCTATGATTTCTGATATTAGCCGCTTAGGAATTCTGTTTCGTCTATAAAAAAAAATTAATCACGACTGTATCCCCAACATTCTCTCAGATATTTTTTAGGCACTTTTTAAGATCACTGTTTCTTCTGTGTTTAAAAATTTTCATGTTCATACTTAAGACCAAGCTTTCAAAAGAAATGTCATCGTTGACTCCCCCCAAACGCCCCTCTACCCTCTATCTATTCACGATATTTTGACATGTTAAAACTTTTGAAACTATCTTAGAATAATTATAATTTTTACATCTTGTTGAAGTAGCGAACATTGTCATGGAGACTTCATCAATTATTTTTTTTCGATGGAAGTGATACCTAGTTGTTACCTTCATAATTATTATTACTTATTATAGAATATCTGGGCGACCAAGCTCTGCTTGGGTGCAAATCGAAAAAAAAAAGAAAAATGAGTTAAGTATGTACACAAAGCGTCACCAATATATACTCCCCCTGGTAAGACGTCAGTTCGCAACCCGTTGATCTCAACTTTTTGTAAAACATTTACCTTTTTTATTAGATTTGTCATTCTTACTTTCTTATTCTTACTTACGTACGGATAAGTAATTTCACACACTCTGCTGTGCGACCAAATGGGTCAGCGGTTGCGAGCCCCGATTCAAATGTTCCTGCGTGGGTCCGGGCTTGGTTTCAAATCTTGTCACGACTATGTATTTTTTGTTTATTTTATTTTTATTTTTGCTTTCACAACGAACTACGTTGTGAGTATGTAGTAAGTTACCTAGTAAAGTTATAGTTAGATGAAACAACTTTTAGTAGGGTCTTAGTAAATTTATTTAAACACAAACCTAATACTTAATCCAATAAAATTAACGAGTGAACAAACATGTCATGTTATCATTGGAACAGTTTATACTTGTCGTATAAAATCCAATGAAAAATAAACAATTTAGATCTCTCGCAAATCAGATCAGACTAAGTAATATTATCTACTTACAATTTAAAACAATATCAGTTATCTTTCAATTTTATAAAAGTTAGTAACAGCACGCGAACGATGAAGCGCAGTTATCATGAACTAAATACACTAGGTATTCCTTCTCGATAAGCAACTCGCTGGGCCAATATTATGACATCTTTCCATCCCCAATAACCTGAAAATAAGAACATTATTTCATAATGGCATAGGTTATAAGATAAAAAAACAACCTCTGTAATACTTATCAATTATCATACCACTTACCTAACGTTATTCTGCAACTTGCTGGTATTAATAATAATGTTTGTGGCGTTCACATAGATCTGTTTATACTCCTTAGTTCTTTCGGCCTGATTTGTGTGGCTTTATATGATTCATATCACCAGTCTGCACCGATTTGACCTACGAAAAGTAAAATAAGTGTTATACATTTATACTCAGGCAATTATTTATTCACAAAGATTCTTCTAATATTTACGACTTACCATTATTCCATGATGCCAAGCAATCTCTTTTGCTTATATTTTGTTCGTAAAGAACAACTATCTTTGTCCTTTCAAAATTGATAAAATGCACCATTGCTATGCTACACGCACCGAAAACAAAACAAGTAACAAAACCAGTCAGTTAATTTTATTGTTCAATAGAATTTAGTGCACAACTACCTTCAATACAATTTTATTAGTTGATGGTAGTCGTGTACAGTTGGGCCGACGGATCTAGGCGTACGTGAAGTCAGGCTCTGCGCTGCGCAGTAGAAAATTTTGTATGAAAAAGTTGCACCGCGCATCGAAACGGCTAACTTCACGCACGCCGAGATCCGTTGGCCGTACTGTAAAAAGTTACCTACTATTATTTTGTAAACGAATAATGTAACTTATAAATTCAGCGCTGTTGCCAACTGATACGGTAGCTCAGTTGGAAAAGCGTGGGCTGCTAATAATACTCGCTCACGTGCAATTGGGGCATCGGTGGTTCGAATCCTAGCAAGCAAATAAGTTTTTGTAAGATTTTATTTATTTGAGTCGTTCAGGCAAACAATTTCGTTAGTGTAGCCGGCATACGGCAACTTTCCATTTACACTATAAAGGGTTACCAATTGGTGACGCAGTGTGTACCTATTTAAAAAAAGCTAGGTCTCGATCGATCTAACTAGATCGATTCTTCACTCCGTAAACCGTAAACCTCTGTACCTACCGCAAATTTCATCGAAATCGTTAGAGCCGTTTTCGAGAACGTGAGTACAAATAAACAAACAAACAAATATTGCTCGTTTAATAGAATAAGATAATATTTCATAAGAAGATCATATACTTATCAGGGAGAGGTTCTGGGCGTGAAGTATGGATGGTCCGATATGTTCAAAGACACGAAATAACCAATGTAACGTGTAGTCAGGATGTCTATTTTATAATTACAATTACTTTCACAAGACTTAAACAGAGGATTGATTCGATTTTTGCCGATTAGAATTACTATCACCATTTAAAAAATAAACTAAAAACCACGTCTTTATTTATTTATTTATTTAGAATGCGTTGTCATCGAGTTGTGAGCTACCCTGACAGTTTTAGCGGACCAGCTACACGGAAAGTGCTCGAAATTTTAGTCGCGCGAGATTTTCCACGGAACGACAGACAGATAGACAGACGAACAAGAAAGTGACTATACCTATAGGTACCTATAATAAAAACGTGGTAAAATAATAATGTCTTTGATCCTTGATAAGTGTGCACATTTTGATCCGACGTTTTGAAATGGATTAAAACTACGTTCTAAGATTCTGTTGACATAGATGAATACAAGTAAAGCTAAAAAAAAACGAAATTCGGGGTAATATCCCACTTGGCCAACACAGTCCTTGAACAAAAACCAAATTATATAGTTGAGGATGCGACTCCACTCCATTTTGTTCCGAATGACATTCGATTTCGACTAGTCCTATTATATAACAAATGAGAGAAGTTTGTGTGAATGTTTGTTTTACCACGTATCTCCGTAACTACTAAACTAATTTTGCCGATTTTTTGTTCTACTCGTAATCTATAGTGATCTTCGATCTTCTGTTCTATCTAACAAGAAGGTGAAAAAAGGAGGCAAGTTTCTAAGAAATAAATGTACCTAATTTCTTAAATAAAAATAAAATAATAAGTACTAAGTTATGAATTTTTAAAGGGGTTGCAATAAAGTTCTATTTCAAATAAATATTTTCTGGTTTGATTCACCAGAGTAATTAAATACCTACTTTATTTTTATTTTATTCAAAATTACCCTTAGGGAGGGACTGTGCATTATTACTAAGGTCGTAAAGTTAGTATTGTTTTTCCTAATCGAAAAAAAAACTAAATACTTACTAACTTTATGACTTTTTGGTTTCATTTTCTGTTACCTGTACAAAGCCGGGGCGGGCAAATAGCTTGTCAAATGTCAAAATGTCAAAACGCGCGTGGATCCGACCTTGTGACCGCCCAGAAGCGGAATGAGCTGCGTTCGATTCTGTGTTTATTTATATAGCAACTCGGGACTCAATAAGGTTGATTTTCGGTTGATCCGTTTAACTCGCTGTGCTCAGAAGTAAAGCTCAAAACTAATTTTGCTTATTATGAGAAAAATAAGCAGTCTAGGTAAACGATAACTTAGAAGCAAATAAAAGACTAAATTTCCTTTCTGTGAGTATTTATTTTGTATATGTAGCTGAACTGGTTTTCAAGAAAAATGCAAAAATCTTGAGAAAAGGTGTCATTTTCAAAACGTAAAAGTATCATGTAAATTTCTATTAATCGTGTTTCTGCCTTTAGAACTAAATAGAAAAAAGATTAAAAAATCACATAATTGGAGTTGTAACTTGATGAGATATTCCGTTTAGTTACAATTTGCAGGCAAACAATCATAACCGTTTTGGAGCTTGGCCTTAATAGAATAGATTAAGGTAGGTGATGTTCTAAGCAGTCATAATTTGGATGGCCACATTAACAGCTGAGCACTTGCGAGGTTTGGAGGGCACGTTAAATTGTCGGTCCCGGCTTGTCTTTAAGTGACCTAAAACCTCAACGAGGTGGTCTAACCTTACGAGTTGGTCACTAGTTCAAAGTTAGAATATAGTATTTTATTTTGTCTTCACCGTTCCCCAATGAAATGCAATTGTTATTTGATTTGGTTTTCTGGTGATTGAAATTCCAACAAATTCCAACAAAGCCCGTCCATCAAGACTACAAGATCGAGACAAATGAACTTTAAAACTTGATTTTCCTCTTTTTACCCAAGATTTTTCAAACTTACACAAGTCGACCACCATGACAGTGTAATTCAAACGTTTAATTAATCCAAGTGTGTCCCGCGACGAGGCAAATTGGTTCCGTATCCGAAGTTTTTCCATTCCAAACTGTAAAGGCGTTGTTGTACTGAAGCAGCAGCAAAATTCAATCAATTGGAATTAGTTTCACTTGAGTTGAGTTGAGCAGTAGCGTATGACCTAGAAACTAGCTCATTTACGATTTGTCATCTGTACTTCTTTATGCTTAAAGAGATAAAGTTTGTATGTAGGAGGTAATCTTCGAAACTACTCATCCGATTTCAAAAAATCTTTTATCAGTATTTAGAATGAACTTTCAGGGTGAACATAAGCTATAATGTTATGTAGGTACCTTGCGGACAACGCCGCGGGCGGAAGCTAATAATTAATACAGTAGTTATAGCTTAGTCATATAACTCATAAAACATTTTGTTGAGTTTCAACTCAACTCAAGTAAACTAATTCCAATTAATTGAATACATTTTGCTGCTGCTTTATTTTTATACATCATCATCATCATCTCAGGCGTTGGACGTCCACTGTTGGACATAGGTCTCCCTCAAAAATTTCCGTGTATTGCGGTTGGAAGTGGCCTGCATCCACCGCCGACCTGCAGTTTTTACAAGGTCCTCTGTCCATCTTGTCGGTGGACAAGTCATACTAATCATCAAGTCAAGTCAGTTTATGCATGAGTTTTACAAAAATCTCATTACCCATCTTATCATAACACTGTTAATAAAACATGCTGTTTTCATGTATGGCCGGTTAAGCTGAGAGGATGGTTCAGGTGCTGGGCAAGCCTACTACATCTCAACATTGTCCCAGACACTACAGTGTCCCGTTAAAAGTGTAGGCAAAGATTGCCTCCTGACAATGTATAAATCTACTAAAGATGTAAAGGCCTAAGTTTTTTTTTCATGTTTGGTGGACAGTAGATCTTATCTTGGAACTTTTTCCATTCCAAATTGTAAGAGGTCCACGCTAATTTTCTTTTGATTGCCCTCCGTTTGGTCTGGCAAGTTTGCTTGATTAGTATAGAGTTTTGGGACTCCCTGTTAAGTGTACTCTCTAAGATTAGAATTAGATTTACTTTGAATCGTGAATCAGTTTCATAATGATGATTTTTTTTTTACCTAAAGAGGTGGGGTTTTTTTAAACAGTCGATTAAAAGAGAACGTGAATCAAAATATTCGCAGCAAAATTAGATGATAAAAAGCAGCATATCAAATATGAACAGTTTAACAAAATATAGTAGCAGCACTGTTTCTGAGTGGAAATATACCTAGTGTTCACAAAATAAAAAATAAAGGTACTTACTTACATAGTTTATATTCATTTAAGTAGTCCTTACCTAACAAATTATGAACAATAAACACTGCTGTATTTGCTGATAGTCTTTGTGCGCTTCGCACAAAGACCATCAGACCATATCTATAAGACCTTTCAAGATACAAAACAAAAAAATAAACGTATTTCTATTCTATTCTATTTAATATAATATAACTAATAACTAATCAAAGACAGTAGACAACTTTATTTTAAAATGTTTGCATCTAAAAATTATTCTTTTGTAACGATTTGTTTATTTTAAAAATATTTTTAAAATACAGAAAATGTGTCTTATTTTTTTTTTTTGAGAAAATTCTGTTATTCAAATCCGATCAGACACGGTCACACACAAGGGATATTGACAGGACAACCAATCAGATTGCGCCATAGTTCAATAGAATCAAAAAAAAGAATCAAATCAAATCAATCAAATTAAATCAATCAATCAAAAAAAAGAAAGTACATCATTGGAACATTTTGGCATCACAAAGTAAGTAAGTTCGTATGAGCAAGTGGCTAAATCTGGTGAGTTTTTAGGCCACTTATAGGCCTCCGTCATGGCTTAGCGACTTAAAAGCCGGGACGAAGCACGGAAGCGCTCAGCTCGTAATGCCACTTGCGGTCACCCATTCAAATTGTGACCGCGTACGACGCTGCTTAACTTCAGTAGTGAAGTTCGCAAGACAACAAACATTAATGTTTGAGACAAGCAAAATTTCGGGTATTCCATTAGCTCGTACAGTATACTTTATGATGGATGGCATCCCATCCAATCAATATCAAGACACATCTTTCTAATAATTTGACGTCACATGACAATGACGAATGATCGGTTTTTGTTGCGTCTCAATTTGGAAGGAATGGCTCATTAGAACGTAATAGCATGTAACTGATACGAAATGAAATGTTCTGTTTTATTTGCAGACGTCTTAAATTATTTGAAAGTAGGTTAAGCAAGGTAATTGTAATATTTGATACACATACAAATTTTAAAAAAATAAAAATACGGTAAGTACCTACAGAATAAATAAAAAAAATTAGTTAAAGTCAAAGTCAAAGTCAAATTCATTTATTCAATAAGATCACTAGTGTACCACTTTGAAACGTCTTAAGAGCTAGGTGATTGTACTCCTGTTCCTTCGCGACCAAGACCGTGAAGAACCAGGGCAACAAACACGGTTTGGGGCCTAACACTCTTTTCGGTGACACACTTTTTGTATGTAATTTTTTTTATATATATTTTTTTTCTTAAGTACGGTAAAGTACGCGCCACCACTGAAGTCCGATAGACGCGGCGCTGCTATCGCAGAACTAGGTTAGGTACAAAATTACGTATCTAAGTATATTTATATTGTATCTTGACGCTGAAAGATGTTGCTCTGTTATTACGGTAATAACAATGCCGGTAGCTCTAAAAAAGCTTAGCTTCATTACAGCCTGTCGGATACTTGATTAGATTTATGCAAAATTACACTTATTATGGTTATAAAGCAAATTGGCACGTTATCGATTGACGGAGGTAACTAGCTCTTAACTTAACTAGTTGATGCTGGCGGGTTTGCTTTTACATCACCAAATTATTATGTACTAGCTGCTGCCCGCGGCTTCGCTCGCGTGGTACCCGGGTAAAAAGTAGCCTATGTTACTCTCCAGCCCTCCAACTATCTCCACACAAAAAATCACGTCAATCCGTCGCTCTGTTTTGTGTAAAATGAGTAAAATGTCCAACTCTAGTGTCCTCTAGTCTATTCTACGACTTACAGTGCAGAAGGCAGAGCTACTACCGACACCAGAGGTCAGTCAAAACCATAAGTTGGCGCTCGTGTTCACTCGGCCAGCTAGGCGAGCGATGGCGAGTTGAGGCAAGTGGTGCTGTCCACATGTTGGCGTTGGCGTTCACTCGGCGAGCCTGGGCCATCGTGTGTTTGCCATAACAAAAATAATGATCAAACAAGTTCACAAAATGTTTTTTCACAAATGTTTGAATGTCGGTACCAAACAAAACAAATGACAAACAAACAAAAGAGCAGGTTAAAATTAAGTTTATCTACAACATAAAACGTGTAAAATTACCGTAAAAGATTTAAGGCTTTCATAAAGTGCTGAAATGCCGATAAATCATTAACATTGTTATCATAATTACAAGGTGTATTGAGAGCGATTAAATGTGATTTTAGGGCCGTCTCTACAAAGTTTTACATCGTAAAGGTGCTCCTGAACGAGTTTATTGAATTTCTCCATTTTAATGACTCTATGAGATTACGTCATCTTTCGTGAGCAATTATCTTATTTTACTGTCACTTCGCGTTAATGCGTAATGATAAACTTTTTTTTAGGAAACTAAACTGAAATTCATAGACTCCACGTCCCCAAGACCAATAATCGAAAATCATCTTCTTTTTCTTCTTGTGGTGGCTCTCCAAGATCATTTTGAAGATTAGTTGTCAATTCACTGAATCTTTTGTGGTCTTGCGCCAAGCGAAAGAGGTCTTCGATACTGGCCATTTTCGTCCACTCTCGGATGTTCGTATTTATTTATTTGTATTTATTTTCGTCAACCACGACCTTTAGACTACCAACGTGTCATTGTTAGTCGTGTACCTAGTTAGATCAGTTGGTATCTTTTACTTCACATGTCCTAGATACCCAACCTTTCTACGTTTTATGGTCTGTAAGAATTTACGGGTTTTCCCAAAGCGCTGTAACACTCTCATTAACTGCTTAATTTTTTTGAGATACCGTTCCCAAATGGTGCCTACGTGATCTATTCCTAAGCCTCCCTTGTCTGTCTGTACATCCATCTGTCATGTATCTTTTGAACCATAAAGATCGTGATACTCATTAGACGTTTCGCTACTTAGACCTTCTGATCAGGAGGGTTCTTTTTGTCTTTTTTTTGCTTGGTTTAATAAACGGCAGTGATAAATATACGGTGGCTAACGGACCTCAGTGTGTGAGTTCTGTGTGAGTCCGATTTGCACTTTGCCAGTTTTTTGTGTTAAAGTTGCTATTTAAAGTAGTTTCTAGTCTATCTCATGTAGTTTTTCTCACAGCGCCACGTCCGGACGCTCGTGCCGGAAGTTTGTCTGGAGGCGGGGGCGCTTCCGGTGACGTCACTCCTTTAGCGCATGCCTCTGATTCAACTGTACAATTCTATGGTAATGAAATTTACAATCTACCTACTCACTTATGCGGCAGATGTATGAAATGATTGTGGTTTTTGCAAAAAAAGTCTTAAGTAAATATTTTAAAGTCTCTAATAAGTTTCTGAGAAAATGTCTTCCGTGTTTTGATAACATAAGATCATCTTTTTTGTTTACTATTTGAGATGAAAAATATACCAATAGGTGTCCACATGTGGCATTAACAGCTGAAGTCTTCCGTGGTTTGGGCACGTTATATTGTCGGTCTTGGCTTTTAAGTCGTTCAGTCATGACTGCAGCCTTTAGGCAGCCTAAAGGTGGGTTCAGATGCTCGCGTGCAAACAGACATTCAACGGGCATATCATCTTCTGTCGCGTTAGGTTTCCTTGAAATGAGAGCAACAGAGCAACTTCGTGTTCCCATCTCTCTCTCTTGTTGAATGTCGCAAGCGTGTGAACTCCGCATAAAAACTCCACCACCAAAGTTTTCCACTAGCTCATACGAACAAACATACAATAACAATACCCCATCCCCATTGAGCAGTCTTAAAACTCCAAGCTAGCCATTTCAAACTTCCATTAAAGTTCACATCCAAAACCACGGGCTGAAACTAACAGCAAAATAAAACCATGTTACCAAACCGTAAGTTGTAAACTAGTTTGTATGTGAGCAGTTGTAATCCAGTTGGATCAATAAGTAGCGTTAGGGCACTTCGGTGGCAACTTACTAAAATGCCGGCCGAGCCTCCAACTTCACCAGTAATTGGTAACGTATTGGAATTGAGGGATAGAAGTATAACAGGGTAGAAGTGCGACTGTAAAACTTTAAAGTTTTTGAAAATCATCAAAAATTACACACGAAAACAAGCAATATCGGCTTTATCCTAAGGCTGAGGCCAAACGAGCGTATTTTTTTGGAGTTGTGAGTCGCGAAAAATGAGTCGCGTAATCTACTTTCAACAAAAACAAACAACTCATTTTGCGACGCCCCGTATGAATCAAACAGGACTTTTCTATGAAAACAAATGAGACATTACGCGACCGAAATTACGCGACTCACAACTAAAAAAAAATTGTTTGTCCTCAGCCTAACCAGCGCTCTAACAACAGCCACGACGCTTGCACGGGGGCTGTTGTTAGCTTTTCGGTGACCAAAAAAGTGCTCCTCCTGGACATGGAGACTTTCGCGGTCCCTGGGACCGACAATTTAAATGCCCTTCAAAACAAGGAAGCGCTTTTCTTTTCGGTGATCCAACCCCTTAAATAGAAATAGAAATTTATTAAATCTTACTTAAAAAACATAAATAATAGTACAGTATTGCATGTAGGTGTTCTAAATCTGAAAAGTCAAGCTCATGCGGGAAGCCAAAAGGTGTACGATTAAAGTGTTATTTACTTCCCAGTTCTATCAGATAAGGTTCTCTGGTTAGGCAACTGCTCGATTCGTGTCTCGCATTTGTTCTGACGAATCAATAAATCCCGTATTCCATACGTTCAGTTGTTCGACCTTTGGATTGAAAACTGTTGAAAGGTGTTTCAATCTAAGATTGGGTTGAGAAGATTGTGCTCGAAACTTATACGTAAGGTCTACATTGAATCTTTGATATTGAATCTCTATATTCGACGCAATATTTTTTATTAACTTCAGGATTCAATTCAATTTTACTAAGAAATTGCATACTAAATTACATTCGGACGCGCTCATGAGCGAACACGGTAAAATACCCTATTGACTAAACTGATTTTGACCACAGACATGAATAAAAAAAAATTACAGTTTTGGCTTCAGTATCGATTATAGAATGGCCTCAAAATTTTTTTTTCAAATTCATTTCTTCAATGTAGGTACAAAATTGGACCTGTTACAGTTTTATTATTTGACTAGCTTCTGCCCGCGGCTTCGCTCGCGTGGTACCCAAATAAAAAGGTCCAGAGCGTCGATTCTCGTACCGAACTTTTTATCAACCTCAACCAAAACCAAAACTAAAGCGACTGTTTCCATGACTACTAATAACAAACGACTCAGTTGTGGTGAGGTTTTGAACTTTGGCAGTACAAATTTTTGAAAAGCTATTCTACTATTTCACCAAATGGCTGACATTTAAGAGATCGAACCAAACCAAAGCGGTTGTCATATAGTAGAATACAGGCCCTGGTCATTATCTATCTATAATTAAAATTTCAGCCAAATCGGTTCAATAGTTGTCGAGTTATAGAGGAACAAACATACATCCAAACATCCAAGCTTTCGCATTTATAATATTAGTGTGATGTGATGGTGATTAGTGTGATTAGTTCAGTTTTGTTTCCTTTTGTGAGGTAAATAAACGAACTAACAAAGCACGTAGATAGTCATACAACGACATTGTTACAGAATCGTAGCTCATAAATTTTTCAGCAACAAAAGGAGCTTCTAAGAAGGGTCCAAGATTAAATACTGTGCCAGTAATGGTAGTGTTTTGTTTTATTGCACATGCCACAGGTTGACGCAACGCAGAAGAGTAAATTAAATTCTCAAGAATTTAAGATAAGCTCGTTGTGTATTTGCTAACATTAATAACTGAATGCTTCATAAAAGTCTCGTTTTTTTTTTGTATTAACTTCTCGTATCTCGCTGGGCAAAGGTTTCCTTAAAAAATTTGGAACCTATAGCCATATTTAAATAACATTCCATTCGGAACAGGTAGACTTGTTTAACTATACTAGGTACTAAGAACTTGTTGGCTAAATAGTCGCTTTGGTGTACTGTTTTATGGACTTTATTTTTATTGGTTTCGGGTCTCGAAATTTATAGCGTTTTGCATTATTATCTCTAGCTCTAAACTTAAATGAAATTAGTATTTTATAATCGCTGATGGACTTGCAACCTTCCACGTGTGTAATACTACATTTGCACAGTATTACATATTTATTTGGGCGTGCCACCTTCTTGGTTCTTGGTTCTCGTAAGTAAAGAATCTAGTATGCCAGAAGATTCGAGATAATTTTTCACAAGTTAAACGATTTCATTGAGTTCTATGTTTACGTTTCCAAATAATGTATTTGGACATACCTCTGACTACCCCCTTATAATATCTTCAAAGGATCTTAAAATGCCTGAAAAGATCTGAGAGAATGTCTACCGTGCCTTGGGGATACAGTCTTGATCAGATACAGTCTTGATTATTTCATTTCATTTTTTTCTATGTTTACGTTGACCTACGCATCTTTGTTTACTATGTCAACTGACGTGAGCCATTAGGAGCCCCGCCCATTCACTCATTCGTTCACTCATTCGCTCAACGATCACCTGGGGACGGACGTGGGTTTTGGGTAATAGCTCCGTTATCGGAAGTAGGCTGAAGAAATAGTTGTTTCGGAAAAATCTGGGATAGACTTATCTTGTTTATGAAGTAGCTCGAATCTATTGAGTCATGAATGAAGAAACTCTTTGTACCTATTTATGAAATAAAATGTTTGTTTTGCTTAATTAATTCAATGGATATTGTATCTACATTGCTTGTAACTATGAAAATCAAGAATCAAGAATTAAGAATCAAAGAACTTTATTTTTTAACTAGTAGATATTCAAGTTATCTAAGGTAGGTACATGTTCTTAAGCTAAATGAGTTAACAAAAAGGCCTCCACTCAGCATAAGCTACAGTAGATAGTCTACCATAGCGCTGGTCTTCCGTGGTAGAACAAATTACACAAGCGAACAGTGGCTCTCGCGATCAGCCCCCCAATTCTTCTAGATGACAACGTCAATCATTCCGCTGCGTTTTGGTTCGATCTCATAAATGTCAGCCATTTGGTGAATAGTAGAATAGCTTTTCAAAAGTTTGTTCTGCCAAAGTCCAAACCTTAGCTAAAACCTCACCACAACTGAGTCGTTTGTCATTAGTAGAATACGAAACAGTCGAAAATCTAAGGTTTAGTAGAGGTTTTGCTGGACGTTGATAAAAAGTTCGGTACTAGAATTGACAACCAGTTATGTTATGTTTATAAAACAAAAAAATGTATTTTAACATCATCAAAATGATACCTAAACATGCATAATGTTTGTTCGCGTCAAATCCTGCAAGTTAAATTTGACCCACTTCCCAATGTCCAATTGACCTACATTTGACATACCAGAGATTCTCGGTGACCATGCAATGTTATGGTAACAGCAAGCTGATGATGAAGTCAGCGTTGAAACCCGAAACTCAACATATTTGTCAAGTTCCGACTACAATGGAGCTGATCTGATGATGGAGTCAGGATCTGTTCAATGAAACTTCTCAATGAATCACAGTAGAACATCTGTGTTTGGACTCATTTGAACCAGCTCACCCTTACCCAGTAAAAGCTTGTCTTAAAGAACATTTTGTCAACAAAAAACTTATTAAGATACTAAGCACTATAAATGACAGGTTGTAAATAAATCGTCGTGTATTTCACAGTTTTTCTTTATAAAAAATTAAGTAATGCTCAGATATTTAAAACAATAAGGTCTTACGCATTTAAAAATAACATTGTAAAGACATTGTTAGGGTCCAATAAATTTTGAATTCGGTTCCCACCCCTAATTAGGGTGCGGTCGAACCAACGGAGACATAACACAGATAAGCTAATTGCCTATTTCAGCCCCTTTATATCCACGATACGACTGCGATAGGCGAGATTTAATTTTCATGTGCTTTATAAATGATAATGGTCCGAAATGACACCCTTGAGGTGCTCCATTCCACGGTATCAGATACCACCTTGGTTTTGCACAACGTTTTGTTACTGCATTCATGTTTTACAATCGAACTCGAAATGGCTTTGGAATCAGTTACATTTCCAGGTTTTAAGAAGTACCTATAATAGAAAAAAATGTAGTTCTGTAGGTCGTGTGATATAAAAAACAATGAATAAAACGAAAATGAAAGTCTCCAAGCAATCTTAACCGAGCTAATCAACCAGCGTAACGGAGCCAGATGGCCGCTACGATACTCGATAGGGCATTAAAATGCTATTTCACAATAATTTAATTCGCTAATTGGATACCATACCCTGAAGGGATAATTAGCAAATTGCCTAATGATATCATTTTATAAGAGCCGATAAGGGTCGACCTTTGGTGGGGTGTAAGTTTAATGTGTTTATTATTATATTTGGTTCGTTCTAAATCTTAGTGTTATTGAGTATTTTTGCTACACCAAACAAAACATCTTAGTGGGAAACCAGACTAGCGTATTTTTTTGAGTTGTGAGTCGCGTAGTTTCTGCTTCATTCGGTTTCATACACTCCTGTTTCATTCACATGGCGCCGGCGATGCAAAATGAGTTCCCTGTTAAAAGCAGCCCCCCTAGCCATATTACACTATCTATCGTCGCTGTAGAATAGAAACACTTCAAAATGTATAGGATTTGACGTTTCAAGTAGATGAGTCACGTGGTCAGAACGTCAATTCCTATACATTTTGAAGTGTTCTATTCTACAGCGACGATAGATCGTTCTACAGCGACGATAGATCGTGTAATATGGCTAGGGCCCCAGATTACGCAACTCATTTTACGCGACTCACAACTCAAAACCTTACGCTCGTTTGGCCTCACCCTTACAATGATTGATAAATGTTTTTATAATTTATTTATAAACATAGTAGGTAGGTAGTTATACGAGTTCATTTAACTTTAGTACAAAATACACACAAGTTCCCAGTTTGTATTTAAAAAATAAAATATCAATACCTACTTAATTGAATTTTAGTTTTTTTTATGAATTTTGTAAAATTTTAATTCTAGACTTTATCTCAACTCTCAAGTTAAAAAACTTAGCTTGCTTATGACCCTCAAATACAGGTACAAAATAGACAGTTTGCCCAGTTGTGGCATTACAAACTGAGAATTAACAAATTTTGAACTCCTCGTCAAAATCCTTTATGAAAGTTGTAACCACTTATTTTATTTATTAGCCTTGTGCTTTAGTTCTCTCTTTTTCTTTCTTTTATCAATTCCATTGTCTCCACATTAATTCCATGTGTCTAGAAAATCGAGCTTTAAATTAAACTTACAAATCAAACAATTATAAAAATTCAATTTGAAAACGCGATTCTCCCGTAACTTAATTAAAACAGATGTGTCATTCGAAATTAAGCATTTCTGATACTGCTTTATGAATATTCCTCCCAGAGCGGTTTCGGATTAATTTATTATTTACAAATATGCAGATGTCCACAACAAAGTGGTTTGCTCGGCTGTTCGCCTTCAGTCCGCCAACTATTTGAGTTGGAATTGAGTTGAAGCTATTTAAGTTTTAATGGAGTTTCTTTTGCACTTCTCTTTATTATTTCATTTGATCAGAATGTTCGCTTTATTAGCGTACTTTCAGATTAGTTGTCTTGGAAATGAAACAACTGTTTAATTTGAATTTGAAAAGGTCTGAGGGGTCATAGCCGTAACACATACATAAAATCACGCCTGTTTCCCATCACAGGCGTAGGTAGAGACCACAGATCTCTACTTGCTACTATCCTGACACACTTCTTTCTCTTCATTCACGCTCACTACATTCTTCATGCAAGCTCGTCGGTTTAAGGTACTCTCGCCCGCCCGGCCCTTTTTCCAATAATTCGCCAATTTGGCCGAGGAATGTCTAGGTCTGTCTAGGTTCTAGGAAAGAAATAAGAACTTATCCAGATCACTAAATCGTTCCCCATGATGCACGTGGCAATGTTGCGGCTACGGCCAGCACTTTCCTTTGGAAAGCACCGTGTTGGCTGGGCCGGGAATGAGTTAAACAGCGAAGGGTTGCCTACCTTGGACATGTACAGCAGCGTCATGACTGGGATCATCCCCTGCAGACTATCATGATGGACAAAATACTGGGGAAGCGTAAGGTAATATTTCGTGGCTCCATAACATCAGGGAGTAGACAGACAAACTCTTCAGACTTGCGCTGGACAAAGACAATTTTAAGAAGCTGACTGCGAACCTTCATTAATGGATAGGCACTAAGAAAAGAAAAGGAGGAAGGTCAAATTAGTTTTTTCTTTATTCGAGGTAAATAAAGGTATTCTTGTTTACAAACATTACCACTTAATGTGTAACTGGGAAAAACAAGCAATATATCTTTTCCGACAAATAAATACGCCCACAGATAGGACTATAAATACAAGCTTATTTTTAGAAATCTCAATGAACTCCCGAAGAACTTCACTGATAGCGTTTACCTGTCGTTCCCAAAAAGGGAGCAAAATGCCGAAAAGTTTTTGTTCTCAATGCCCGCATCCCGATGCAAGATATTTTGCATAACCATTTGCATAAAGCGTACTTGAAAATTGAAATGTACTTCTTTTTGTACCTCATTGTTTTGTGTTTGTAATGAAAATAATTTTTAAGGTTCGAGTTTAGGTTTTTTTTTTATAAATCTAAATATGTACTTATTTGTACATACCTCTGACTACCCCCGTAGACATCTTCAAAACAGTTTGTTTACTTCCAAACCTCTGCGGTGTTATCCGAACAACGACAACGAGTCCATGACCGAGATTTAAAGACTTACAATTTAATCAGTAAGTAGGTACTTATAAAATGAATTTAGACGTGTCTCAGACTAACATTGATAATACTATTCTAACAATTTTAAATGCCTAAATATTTATGAGAATATCCTTCATTCTTTGAGGATACCTACAGTTAGTGATCTTGTCTTATTTGTCTTGTGTTATTTGTTTATGTCCTGCCGTGTCCGTTGGTGTCCGTGTAGTCACCCTAAAAAGGCACAGTCTGAAAATCAGCGCTGTCTCCCATGGGTTCTCATGGGAGTATCCAGCATTAGCTGAAACTGGGCCTTTTTGGCACCACACTGGTACGTATGTTAACCTTTTGTACAGTAGGGCCAACGGATCTCGGCGTTCGTGGGGTTGGCGGTTTCGATGCGCAGTGCAACTTTTTCATACAAAATTTTCTACTGCGCAGCGAAGAGCCTGACTTCGCGTGCGCCTGGATCCGTCGGCCGAACTGTATTGTCTATTCTATTGTTTATAACCTTCTCCGTATTATCTTTATATTTTTCTGTTCTGTATCCTATGTGTGTGTGTCAAATAAACGTTTATCTTATCTTGTCTTATCTTATCTTGTCTTTTTGTCGTTTCGTATCATATTATCTCAGTTAAAGGTCTATATTAAATGTCAAGTTTTATCTAAATTGGTACAACAGTTGAAATTGAAACTGCCAAACTTTCTTCTTTTTCAATTTAAGAGGTTGCCTATTGTCGGTATAATTGATGCCTCTATCTCCTCGAAACTCTTACCAGGGCAACCACCTTGACTTCCTTATACGACAGCAACCTTCTCTTTCACTTGGCTCATGTAGCCTATCCTCGATCTTCCTCTTCCTCTCTTTCCTTCCACTTTTTTCCTTCAATGGTGTTCTTGGTGAAACTACCTGTCATATAAGATGGCCAATCATCTTCCCTCTTCTATCCTCGACAACTTGCAACTACGATCTTTCCTCCTCAACTTTTTGCAAAACCTCAATGTTGGTCACTCCTTCCGTCTAACTGATCCTCTCTATTCTAAAATTCTGCCAAACTTTAAGACATAAGAATTTTTAGACTTAATTTATCAACAAGCAGTGAGTTCACTTTCATTCGTAAACATTTAGTACTCCGACCACCCATATAGTCTGATGCACGAGCCGATAACTTCATAACAGCCAAGTCGTTGTTTACAGACATACAATATCCATTGCAAACAACGTACAGTACTTCCAGATAAATAATGGGCATCGGTTAATTTCGTGTTTTCGTGACCGACAGCATCTAGGCAGTATTAAACTAAGCTCTGTATGATTCCATGAAACAGAATGTGACAGATGTGCACGTCATTAGCTGCGCAGGCTTGCAACTAATTTGCTTTTCTTAAAAATGACATTGATATTTATTTGTTTGCGATAAAGTTGAAATTGTGAATAATTTGCATTTCCAAATTACTTTTTGCCAGTCGTTTATGTAATTTTATACGATTGTTTCCGATGTTTTCCGTTGCACATTATTTATGTGGTAGGACTGTATGCATCTATGCATATAAAGCAGTCTGTGGTGCATGTACAAATCAGTGGATTCTGTTTACAAAAAATAAATGACTAAGAAAAACGTCATGAAGACAGCTTCACATATTGTGTGTTGACTATTTGGGGAACATGGTGGACTAGGTCCCCAAAGGCAGAGTAGGTGGTTCCTCTGCAACGGGCCCATCTGGCCCACTTGCCCGTGGTCTTTCGACCAACAATTGATGTCGGATAGTCCTAGATATGTCTAACTTCGTTGGAAACTTTGCTTGCGAGTTTTAGACATTCTGATGTTGAGTGGCGCCATCTGTAGTGCGTAGCATGTTTCTTTAGTTCATCTAGCTACAGGTAGATGTAGCTACAGACTATATCATTATTGTGGCTAGATCTCACCATCGGCTTCGTCCGCAGAAACCTAGAATAAGAGAAAAAAATTAAAACTTTAACCCAGGTTGAAGCCAGGTGAATGCAGATATGGGCCGCACCTCTCCGCAGTCCCCGCATTCGATCACTTTATATGAAGTTCTATGCCACCTCGCACACCTACCCGCGCCGCAGTCGCCGCAGTCCCTGAAGCAAAGCGATGACTGCGGAGACTGCGGGGACTGCGTTGCGGCTATGTGTGCGTTCACCATAACTCTTGATGACGCAAAAGTGTTATATTTTAGTTGTCCAAAGAGCAATCAGAGTTAAAATATAAAGTACCTAACCCGGGTTATGACAAGAACCGGATATAGGAATCGAAGCCGTTCAAGTGCGCGATGGGTCGATGACACCAAAAAACATCAAAGATTTTGGATGCGTGAGGCACAGGACCGGAATGAGTGGCGTAAACAAAGGGAGGCCTGCACCCAACAGTGGGATATTATTGGCTGCGGATGATGATGATGATTAACCCGGGTTAACTTGCGCAAGTGGGTCAAAGTGACTGTACCGTTCCTGACACGTGTCGGACACGTCTCTGCCTACCGTGAATCATCCTCATACCCTTTATCACTGAGCTTCGGATTACTTGCAAAACTGCTAATGCCAGGTTTCGCTTCAATATTAATTGAAAATGCTGCGAGAGCTGATGGGATCTTTATAGTGGTATTTACAAATTGGTTTTGTATCAATGATCTTCTGAAACTGAAGTAGATGCGTTGTACCTCGCTCTGCGTGGCGAATAAAAGTCAAGCTAATTAGCTTAAGTTAACTCGGTCGCACTCTGTCTTGTTCCGATGTAACACGCATTTACCCGCAGCACGCACATAATTTATCTCTTTCTGGCAACGGGGTTTTATAATATCACTGCTATCTTTTAGTTTTCTTGAGTGATTTAAACTAAGCTGCGTATATCCGTACCCATATTATAAATGTGAAAGTGTGTTTGTTTGTTTGTCCTGCTTTCACGTCAAAACAGAGCGACGGATTGACGTGATTTTTTGTGTGGAGATAGTTGGAGGGCTGGAGCGTAACATTGGCTACTTTTTATCCGGGTACCACGCGAGCGAAGCCGCGGGCAGCAGCTAGTTCTACATAAGTAGTTTAACAGAATTTCGCCGCGTTTTATAGCTTTTTACGATGAGTATAACGTCTCTATTGGTAGTATCTCATTGTATTGTGGTGGTAATGGACCACACGGGTATGCCTGCTGGCTGTAATTTGTGGTTGAATTGTTGATAAAGTTTGTTGTAAGTTATTGCGGCAAACGTTTTGTACTCGGTCGTAATACAAAACTGTTCTCACTTGATAATAAATGTTTTTATATTATAAGAGACTAGCTGCTGCCCGCGGCTTGGCTCGCGTGGTAGGTACCCGGATAAAAAGTAGCCTATGTCACTCTCCCACCACACAACCAGCCCTCCAACTATCTCCACACAAAAAATCATGTCAATTTGTAGCTCTGTTTTGACGTGAAAGCAGGACAAATAAACACACTTTCACATTTATAATATGGGTATGGAGGTACGGATAAGAAATTCTTCAATTTGAAAATCGTGCATTATTGTATTTTTATTTCCAAAATTTAGCACAAAATCTGAACTATGAATAAAAAATTGTTAGAAATACAAATCAGCGGCAATTCGTTTTTAACACGTTCCCTACACAGCCACCACGATGCTCTCCGAAGGACAGCGCGGCATGTCCGACATGGGCACTGAACGCATTAACACGTTTCGATAAATTTAGGCATATTTCTAAAAAATCATTATTTATGTGCCTCTGAACAAGATTATTAGACATACAGGGTGGAAAAAATGAATGGGCCCCGGAGGGAAACTACTTTAAATCCTTACGATACAGTATTTTACTTAAAGGAAACATTCCTTTATTTAAAAAAAAAAAACAAAACTGCATTCATAGATTTTCTAAAATTCGCTTGCCTCACCCGGAATCGAACATGCTAAAAATTAAAAAACAAACCTAGCTCTATTTAATACCACTAATCGATAGGATTCATGTCAGGATAAAATCTTTATAACACACATTTGGTTTAAAAATAAAAAAGATTATGAAATCTAACATTAATTTTCAGTTTTTTTCATTAATTTTTTATTTATTTCACCATTCGCGACAAAACTTTTCTAGACGGTATTTGTCTATCTGAGGTAAGATTCAGACTTCCGAAAATGCATTCGATTCGATGATTTTCTTCGAAAAGTTGACGGTTTTTCAGCGAAAAAACGTAATTTTTCGAATTCGGAATACATTCCGAGAAGGTCTGAATCACACTACTGGATACCTCTCACCATTCCACTGTAGAGCTAAATTGCAATTAAAGCCTATATGTACCAAATATTAGATTTCATAGATTTCTTGTACGACAGACGAGAGTAAGACCTCATGTTTCTTTGAGAAGTTTTATCTTTAGTATTGAATGTATCGACTAGTGGAATAAAATAGGGAGTGGTTATTTTTTGAAGTTTTAGCTGTTTCGATTTCTAGGTGAAGCAAGCGAATTTTAGAAAATCTTTGAATGCAGTTATGTTTCTTTTTAAAAATAAAGGAATGTTTCCTTTAAGTAAAATAATGTATCTTAAGGATTTAAAGTAGTTTCCCTCCAAGGCCCATTCATTTTTTCCACCCTGTATACTACACATGAATATTTCATTAATTATCATTAATTTTGATTCAAAAACCCTTTGGTTCATTTTCGTAACTTTTTTCATAACCAGTTACGAAAGTCGATTTTTTTAACTGTTTCGTAACAAGTTATTAAAAAGAATTTTAATCATATTCAAACTTTATTTCATTAAAATAAAAAAACATACTTATATTATTGAAAAATACTGAGTGCGAATCTTTGCTCACAACGTTCAATGAAAGCAGTTTATTATCATAACGTATTTCAGTAGACACGCAACTCCAAACATTCTAAAATCAATTCAAGTTACATCAAAGCGAGCCCTTGACGCAAAAGCCTTATAGTGTTGGGTATGATTTTAGATTGACTTTTGTAAGAGTAGGTTCATTTTCATTATGAGCCAGTACTGTGAGCCGGTTCATTTGAGCCGGTCATTTTCAACTTGACTGTTCATTATTTTGGCGGACTACCTCACTCATTCTCATATTATGAAAATCTCTCCGGTCAGTTCACTCTTTCTTGTCATTATCAAACGAAGGCAAGCGAGCCGCGAGGAGTGAAAGATTGAATGAAGCTTGAGGAAAGAGTAACGTCATGTTTTCTGATTTTGTCATATTGTGTACGGTCACGTAACATTTGAATTAATAATAATATAAGCCTTTATTCAGAAGTTTACAGTTTTTCTTAAATCTAACTTATTCTAACACTAGTTTTTCTGTTCCTCCGTTTGCCCTAATTTGGCATAGGCCTCTTCCAACTTCTTCCATTCGTTTCTATCTCTGGCAGTCCTTGACCATAGCTTCCCAGCTATAGCTCGGAAGTCGTCTTCCTTTCCGGGGAAGAGGAAAACATTTGAATTGAAGCATGACATTTGTAGAAGTTGAGCCAATCTTACTAAGTTGAATTTTGTACGGCAGTGTTCCGCAAACGTTTTGTGTTCAAGGTACATGTAGGAAATCGTAAAATTTTGGAGGTAAACCATAACGAAAAATCTTTTTTTTGTGCTTGTTTAGTTAAGCATAATGTGGTCCGAATTTAGAGTAGCTTAACTGAGATGGGTAACCTTATTTTCCGAGGCAAACCAACTAATTATCACGGTACACTAATGTGCCACGGCACACTCTTTGCGGGACACTGTTGTACGGGACAAAAGAGCCGCCTCATTCACGTCATACTCAACACTAGCCTTAAGGTCGTATCAGACTATCGCCTACGGCCCATTAGCCGGACGGTGCCGGTTCCGGTTTCCGAAGCCAGTTCTGCCGGATGTCCGACCGTCCGATCGAAAAAATATCGTGTGAATTATGATCCGATTCTAGTTATTGATGCATAAAAGTTATGGAGTTTTGTGCTTTTGAGTTATGGGGTGATAGGAGATTCATATACGGGTTATTCATTGCTTTGTGTTCCGGTTTGTAGATAAGGGTAAAAAGTTGTAGTAAAAAAAAACTGTGTAAGGGCCTGTTTCTCCAAGTAATTTAATTCTATACGACCTCAAGACATTTAAACCCTTATTTGATCCCTAAGGGGGTAGTCAAACGCACGTCCAAATATATTATATTTTAGTGCACAGCACACCCGCATTTTGCACAATTAGCATACGAAACCAGACGGGCTGCAAGGCCTGACTTTGTCACGATTTTTTCCTTCACCATTCTCGTACCAAAGTTCAATATTTTTTTCTAAACCAAAATTTCACTGTTTCACGGTCAGATTTTGATCCCACGACATTAGATCGAATCTTGAGTCATCATCCCAATTGACTAATGGCTCTTAACAAAATGTGAAATGTGCTTCCTCTTGGAAGCAAAGTTGGTTAAGAGAAGAGATGGTTACCTATTAATTAATAAAGTGATACCGGATACCCAACTTTGTGCCAATTAGTATAATATGCGGTGTGTTGCATCCCAAACTCCGTCTAAGATTATTAAATTAACTTACGAACAGCGTGAATAATTCTATCAGAGTTCTGAACAAATTAATTTGCAAGATGCATCGCCTAGGTTATGTGTGTCACCCACTGACCCTACCAATGGTGATGTTGACGAGAATTGGATTCCAAACTTGTATCCAAATTACATACAAAAAGTGTGTCACCGAAAAGAGTGTTAGGCCCCAAACCGTGTTTGTTGCCCTGGTTCTTCACGGTCTTGGTCGCGAAGGAACAGGAGTAGAATCACCAGCTCTTAAGACGTTTCAAAGTGGTACACAAGTGACCTTATTGAATAAATGAATTTGACTTTTTGACTTTTTTCACTTTTTGTATTATTCAATTTCCGGGCTTTTCAATGACTGTCTCCAATATTCAAGCAATACTATTTTATTTTTAAAGTATTCAATTTTGAAATTAAAATGCCAGTTGTTTTTGCTTAGATAAATTTCCATAAACATAAACTCTCTTTTCCTCTCCCATGTGGAAATGTTTCGTGTTGAGGATTATAGGGCCCACCTAGGGTTGACCCACCTAGGGTACCCTGGGTGGGTTTTATCACTTTTTGCCTTTTTATAATTGTAAATTTTAATGGCAATAAGCTAATGTTAATGTTAATCATCATCATCATCATCTCAGCCGTTGGACGTCCACTGTTGGACATAGGCCTCCCTCAAAAATTTCCAAGTGTTGCGGTTGGAAGCGGCCTGCATCCATGGATTAATTGGCCTGAAATAAAATCTTACTATTATTTATGATTATTATTATAAACAATACAACCAATTCACTCACTTCTCACTACATACCATCGTCATCTTCTATTCACCCCACGTTTCCCGTAACTTAAGGGTACCATATCGGGACATTGTTCACGCTTCTTGCCTCGACTGTCCGGAAACTATGTGATACGATGTCACTGCCCATCACCTCTCAAACCAAAATGACCCTTTCTCCATCGACTTTGTACTCAATTTCGTTTAGGTTCAGTGTTCTTACAGTTAAAACAAGGAGCTAAAACAAGAGATGTTCATCTTCATCTGTCAAATGAAAAGAAATCATATGACACAAAGTTAAGTTTCAAAACACCTTTCCAGGTTGTACAGTTACCTTGTCATTTGTTTTTCTTTGCTATTTTTAGAGAAACAGCACTTTTTATGTTACGTTTCATGAATTGTTTTAGTTCAACTTATTAGCTTAGTTTTTGTAACTTAGTTTTAGTTTAGAGCGAATTTACGAAGGCGCAAAATGTATTTTTGGGTCGTTAAAGTAAGCCTTAGTCTCTGAACCAGTCGCCATCATTTTTATAAATTATGAAATTACGAATTTTTAAACAAAAACATACAGGGACGGCTATAATAAGAAGTTAGCTATTTTTTCAAAACTTTACATTCAATAGAATAGAAACACATACATAGATTTTTAAGTGTTACAATGGACGACATGAAAGCGATCTCTTTCATATAACTTTTGATTCTTTCATGTAAATATGAAGAAGAATAGATCAGATTCATAGTTCAAGCCCTCTTCTTGGTTTTATTTTTCTACATAATTTTTGTTATAAAGATGTGAGTTTCTTTTTTGCTTTTGTTACTAAAAACCATACCTACCAGTTTCGTGCTACTGATTAAAGCATAAACTACTTTTACGAGACCAAGGCTTAGCTGTCGGCTGTTTTCAGACCTGTTGGACAAGCTATTATAGTTTAGTTTGCAATTTTGAAATTAAGGCCATAATTGTTAGAGCGCTTTTCGCATGTGAAAGTTTTAAGCGGTTATTCTATCCACAAGTTTGTGAAACTGCATTTTCTTTGGTAGATCGTATCTGCTTTACTAAAATGCATAATAGGCTAAAATTTAAAATGAGATTGATAAAATTTTTAAACGGTTTTTTAATAGTTTAATGTGTGTTGTAAATAACTACACATTCGCTCGCACACACACCTTCACACGCATGCTTAATCTTTCTCATGTACACACACACACATACATACACACAAACACACACACACACACACACACGCACTCACTAAATGGAAAACGATGATTTGCGCGTATGTGGTCTTTGTTTGAAACAATTTTTGGAACAAATTGGAAAGAAATCGTGCCGAAGCTCTTCAACTACATGTAATAACTGGACTACTAACTTGACTACCTACTAACTAGAGTAGGGATGTGTTTTTGTTGTTATTATCTAAGGAATTAGTCAAAGACTATGAGTTATTGTGATCGCGAAGATTTTGATAAAACGCGATAGGCTGTGTGATGGGTGCACAAATAAACGGATACTTTGGCCAGCAGTTACAAAAATTGGACAAACAAGACAGAATAATTTGAGTACCTACTATTTAAAATTTTTCACGTTAAAGAAAGAAAATCAACAATTAAAATGTCTTCCAGCAACACAACTGAAACAATTTCACATAACTATGTAATTATACAAAAAAAATCCTTTGGTCCATTTCCGTAACTATTTTTCATAACCAGTTACGAAAGACGAATTATTTTTCACTGTTCCGTAACTAGTTATTGAAAAGGAATATTTATTCCATGTACGTAACTGTGTTTCATAGCCAGCTTCGAAGTCTTCTTCTTTCGTGGCTTAACATCAAAAAAAAAAAAAGTTTAACCAATAATAGGAAACTCTTACGCCCCCCCCCCCCCCCCTTTCCGTCGCCTGGTTCACCCTCTCGAAGCGCTCGTGACGTAGCTTACTGAAGCACTCGTGGCGTAGCTTGCTTGGACGTTCTTCATTGATCGTTGAAGTTAAGCAGCGTTATGCGCGGTCCCTTTTAGGATGGGTGACCGCAAGTGGTATTACGAGCTGAGCGCTTCCGTGCTTCAGAGGGCACGTTAACTGTCGGTCCCGGCTTTTAAGTTGTTAAGCCATGACGGAGGTCTTTAGGCGGCCTAAAAACTCCATCACCAGAATTGGCCACTAGCTCATACGAAAGAAGAAGAAGTCCTCTCGTGTCCATTGACTAAATTACAAATGGCCCATCTATAAACTCATCTTTGGCTCTCTCCACTCGATTACGCATTCTGTGCCAAACAACGTATTTGATTAACAACTGTAGCAAGTTTTATACAGGGTCCACTGCCGATAACTTAGTTTGCGCGCAGATTACTATGTTGCCACTGATCATCATTAAGTCGGGAAAACAATGGAGAGCTATAAACAAAGGAAAATACCGGTCAAACTCATAACCCTCCTTTTTGCTTCGCCGTAGTCGGGTAAAAACAAAAGAGGATCACGACTGTAACCGGTAAAAAAAAAACTGGTTTTCTGTAAAGGTTTACTGAAGATCGCCAAGAGGCTCTGCAAAAAAGAGACCATTCCAACTGTCTCCTTCTTTCCGAAATGTATCTGTGCCGTTAGCTGACCGCCTCGAGCTTCTTGGTGTCACCTTAACATCGACTCTAAACTTTGGCTCATATATTGAGTCAAAAGCTCAGTTAGCCTCAAAAAAGCTTGGTATCCTCTCAAAGGTGAAGCGTTATTTCACTCCTGTGCAGCTGCTCACTTTATATAAAGCGCAAGTTAGAGCCTGTATGGAGTACTGCTCTCACCTTTGGGATGGCTCTGCCAAGTACCAGCTCCAAGCACTGGAGTCGATTGAGAGGCGCGCCAGGAAGCTTATAGGTGACAACTCCCTGGTTGAGGCTCGGCTACAAAGCCTTGAGCATCGCCGTAAAGTTGCTAGTTTGACGGTTTTTTATCGGATACATTTCGGAGAGTGTGCTCAGGAATTGCATAATCTGGTTCCGCCATCTCCCTTCTTCCATCGGACTTCCAGATACCCGGAAAGGCGCCATTTGTACATGGTAGATACTCCCAGTGTTCGTACAAAGCGCTTTGATTCTACATTTTTTATACGCACGGCGAAAATGTGGAACTCCTTGCCGGGGTCTGTATTTCCAGAAAGGTATAATTTGGGTGTCTTCAAATCGAGAGTCAATAGGTTCCTTCTAGGTAAGCGTGCTCCATCTTAGACCGCACTGTTGCTTTACATCAGGCAGAGTGTGGTCAAACGCGAACCTATTTTCGTTTAAAAAAAAAAAAAAAAAAGATCATTTTACGACTTAACGTCATAAGGAAACATTGATGAAAAATTGCATACTTTTATGAATTGCCGAACGCTTAGTTAGACCGATCGTGTCTTTCTATCGCTAGTTTCACGCTCTCGCTTGCACGCTCGGCTCATTTGACACTTTTTTGTGTGCAGCCTGCGTTCATCGATGTATAATACAATAATTTTATGTTTATTACAAACAAATTAATTTTTTGTTTTTTTTTTGTATTGTTTATGACTATATTTGCCTTTTTGTAAAAAAGTTATTTCTGATATTTTTGTTCAGTTGATGTGACGGAGACAACGAAACAAGCCTAATTAAACGATTTATTTATAAATCATCAACTGCCTACCCCTATGATGGGACACAGGCGTGATTTTATGTATCTAAGACTGATTTTAGTCTCACGCTCACCGTCAGCGCTGATAGGCGAGTGATCTTTATTACAATTAAATAAGGATACTGATTGTCCAGCACTGACGAGAACAATCAGCGTAGCCATTTCTGATAAACAATCAGTATCCTTATTTTATAGTAATAATTCACTCGTCTATCAGCGCTGACAGTGAGTGTGAGACTAAAATCAGCCTAAGTCACTGTTGCTTTACTGCATAACTGTAGAACGTCTCCACAACTTACCGCATCCATTTTATTCCAACATCACTTCGACTTAGTTTTGTAACAAAATAGATACATTGTGTCATGATTAAGTGGTTCAGTAAGGGATTTACATTTTGTTACCCATTCAAGTATAGGAAAATTAGTGGTTTACCCCATTTCGTCCCTATTAAGAGCGGAGCTAGTTGTAATCAAGATGTATTGGGAATTTGTATGAAAATTAATGTATAGAAACTGGTTTAAATTTTAATCACAAAAATTCACTTTTCACAATTTTTTTTTAATAAGCAAAGAGCTTGTAGACTGGCTTGCACATACATACATACATAAAATCACGCCTCTTTCCCACAGGGGTAGAGGGGTAGGCAGAGACCACGGATTTTCACTTGCTACGATCCTGAAACCACTCTTTCGCCTCATTCACTCTCATCACACTTTTCATACAAGCTCTCCGGTTTAGGGTACTTTTGACCTGCGTGCTTAAAAATGTCGCTTATGCAGAATCACTCACAATCACAGAATATTGTGATTCTGCTATAGCGACCTTTTTAAGCCCCCTGGCCTTTCTCCAAAATATCACCAATCTGATCCAGGTATGTTCGCCTAGGTCCCCAACAACTTCTTCTTGACTTGCACAACGTTCCTAATTGTATTTTATCTATAATAATAATATTAATAATATTGCTGGACATTTCACACAGCGCCATCTAGCCCCAAACTAAGCAAAGCTTGTACTATGGGAACCAGACAACTGAGCCTTTAGCACGAGTATGCACAAAGTCTACTATTCGATCCGTGACTGTAGTTTAATCTCTCAAATGTATTGGGATTTTAGTTCAGTCAAGTTACCACTGGAGGCGCTGCACCGGAATCCCATACATTTGAGAGCCTTTACTACAGTCACGGATCGAATAGTAAACTTGTGCATACTGGCGATCGAGGCACTGATAGAATACTTATATTCCTTTTGTAAATACATACATAGAATACTTTATAACACCCAGACACAGAACAAACATCTATGTTCATCACACAAATGTTTGTCCTGAGTTTGAATCGAACCCACGACCTACATCGCAGAAGGCAGAGCTACTACCAACTGAGTTAAGAGGCCAGTCAATATCTCTCTTTCGTCCCTCTTTTTCGTTGGGGGTGAAAAATTACAGTTAATGTCAATGACAAGCACCATTTAAACTAAAAAGCGTTACAGCATTCGGCTGTTAAAAACTAAATGAACAGAACATAAAGCTAAATGAACGCTTAGCTGATAAAAAGCCCTTTATTCGCGCTTAACGCTCCTCCATTTGTAAGTTGCGATAGCCATCGGATTACCCCTCCTTATTGCGTTGTATCGGGATTATAAATTGTGTTGAGGCAACAAACTGTAAAATCTCACCACGGTTGAAAAATGACTATTACCGATTTTTCAATACCTAGATAACTTTCATCTGTATGACCATGAGAAAAAAACGATAACTTTGCGATTTGACAGATACGAGTATTGTATAAAATATGTCATAACGCCATATTTATTTCTCAGATTAAAGTTATTTATCGATTGAAAAATCGGTGGAACAAAAAGTCCTTAAATGTTTTTATTCACCTCTGAATTATCCTAACAGACATATTTTAATTAGGTAGGTACCCAAAATATCAGAATTTGGCGCTGATTCCCTAATTTAATTAAAACTAAAACCGATAGCTCTTATTTATTTCATGCTAAAGACCAAAACAAAACGATAGCTTGAGTAACATTTCTAAAAGTAGGTACCATGTTTTGCGTCGTTTTCTTCGACCAAAGGTAGTTTTATTCAGAATCTGAAACTGGCCTCGACTAATTCTACCACACAAACACTTCATTTTTACTAATTCCTAGGCCAATTTCAGATTCTGAATAAAACTACATTTGATCGAAGAAAACGACTCAAAACAAGGTTCTTTTAGAAATGTCGCTTTGAATGTCATTCTGATTTGGTCTTTAGCGTGAACGAAATAAAGAGCTATCGGTTTTAGTGAGAATTTAATTAGTCACTGGGACCATACCATGAACTCTTAGAGCAATGTTAAAACAAGCTTAAAACAATCTTACTGCTTTAGAAATGACATTCGTTGTCATGGTTCAAGCTTGTTTTAACATTGCTCTAAGAGTACATGGTACGGCTACTGAACAAGGGAATCATCACCAATCTTAGCATAATGTTGCTAAGTTAATGTTTCTCACAGGACAAAAGTTAGAAGACTTGAAGTTCTTGCCTACGATTATAGTCTTGTAAATCTATATCTAGTTAATTGAAGTGTCAACTGACTAATATTTCATCCACCGCCTATTTACACGCCAATTTGTCTTCAGTAAATTAAGATTTAAACTGCTGCTAATTTTACCCTGAAGGGACATTGTATATCTTGATAAGGTTTCTTTAAATGTTGTAGACGGTATTTTACATTATCAAACCTTGGGAATTACACACTATTTATTGAATATTTTGAATATTCGGTTCGAGTCCTGGCCGTGCATCAATGGATTTTTCAGAGACTTAAAAGCCGAGACAGACACTTAAACGTGCCTTCTGAAGCACGGCTCAGCTCGTAATGCCACTTGCGGTCACCCATCCAAATTATGTAACATTGCTTAACTTCAACGATAATCAAAAACGTCTCAACAAGATACACTACGAGCGCTTCAAAACAAAATCAGTATGCTTTCAGTATGACATTGTCATTGATGTTATTCCAATAAGCCTAAGCAGGTTGAGGAGTAGGGTATTCTGCAAATTTTAGAATAAGCTGCAACATCAACTCAAAATTACTAAATCACACTATCACACTAATATTATAAATGCGAAAGTTTGGATTGGAAAGATTGAAAGATTGATTCGAAATATTGGATGTTTGGATATTTGGATGGATGTCTGTTTGTTCTTCTATAACTCGACAACCACTGAACCGATTTGGCTGAAATTTAAAACATAGACAGATAATGATTGGGAATAGGACATACGCTACTTTTTATCTGGGTACCATGCGAGCGAAGCCGCGGGTGGCAGCTAGTTAAATCATATTTTGAAAATATTGTATGTTCATGGTAATTATTATCGCTGATATTAATCTTTTGTACTTATGTCAATTTAAACATCTCGAGATTATTATCGTATTCTTTATCGCTCGTCAACTAAGCACAAAAGTAATTTTCTTTGCTGTTTTCAAATTTTCAATGTGTGTCAACTACCGTTACATCACGCCCGTCATTTGTAAAAACTCCGGTCGACGACAAAAGCTCAATATTATCTGATCGGCAAGGTATTAAATAGAGCTCAATTATATTGCCACAGAATAAATAAAAGTATGTCCCATTTCGCATTTATTTATGCGATGGTGATTTTGATGCGAAAATAGTTCACACTGTAATGTAACAGACAAGTTTTTGGCATGCTATTTCGTGCCCATCAAAGGGTGCTTACAGCATAGCTTAGTTATTATGAATGCATTTTTTTATGAAAGGACATTAGTCGTGCAAAGGAGCACAGGAATTAGAATCGAAATCAAAAATCGTTTATTTATTATCATGTAGATCACTTTGACACGTCTTAAAGGAAGGGGCGATCGAATCGCGCGTGCGAACGCACCGCTCAAAAACGCGCTGCAGAAAACGTCGTCCACTCCCTAAGAGCTAGGCTGTTCTACTTCAGCGGAACTAAAATGCGTAGCGTGACAAATTTTCTCGAGCCGAGAACATTTTCTGCCCTGCCAAACTGCGACCTTCGGATCGAATGTCGAGGCACTAACCGACTCGGCCAACACGGTTTGTTACACATCGGTGTAAATAGCCGCGTGATCCCGTCCGCAAGCTAAACACTGTCTCGGCCGATTAATATTGATTAATTCAGATAAATATTCATGGCTGCCCGTAACCACATTAAATGGTAATTTCACCTTTTTAAAAAGGATCTGAATAAATGGTGCGGTAAATCAGAAACATGTGCAGTTAACACTAGTTTCTAACTTCTTAGGTTAGTATGAGATGACGTCGTGACTGTCATTATTATCTTCTTCGGTGTTATGTCTTTCATTCATTTCATTTCATTTTCATTTCATTTATTCATTTACAATACAATTGTGTTTGAACTGAACTTAATCTATTACATAACATAATATAACTTAATCTAGAACATAAATAAATCCATACATTATTAAATTTCCAATTTCATTTAAATTTCAAATACAATAACATTATTAAATTCCAAACAATAGTACTTTACAAAATAAAATCAAGTTTCTGTTATTAGCACGATGAACTAAGAATAGAATAGTACCTATTTAATACAACTCTTAGACTTAAATCTGCAAATCTTTGAAAATGTCTTAGTGGGTATTCAAATGCAAGTCTGAATTAAATAGGTACATTTGGAAGTCATTATCATAAGATAATTTTAAATTATTGAAACTAACTATACAAGTATAAATTTATACATAATTTTATCCGTGATTCCACAAAATAGTAGCCACACTTCGTTCTAAATCGCATTCGAATCTGATCAGCTGTTTCAGATTAAATCAATACCTAATTCATAAAAACTTTCGAATTTCGAACCAGCCAACATTGATATTTAAGCACAAACAGACAAAAACTTAGACATATTTGGGGAACAGGGTGGAATCGTTCCCCAAAGGCAGAGTAGGTGGTTCCTCTGCAACGGGCCGGCCCATCTAACCCACTTGCCCGTGGTCTTTCGACCGACAGTATTTGTCGGACAGTTCTACTTATGTCTAAATTCGTTGGAAACTTTGCTTGCGAGTTTTAGACATTCTGATGTTGAGTGGCGCCATCTTCGCTGAAGCTCGTGCGTAGCATGTTTATGTAGTTCATATAGCGACAGGTAGATGTCGCTACAACATCTAAAAATGCCTATAGATCTGAAAGAATAGTTTTTAATTTTTATAGTGTTAAACCACACTTTGGTATTATTTGGCGCTAATCAATGCTTAAATCGATCAATAAGAACTTATCAAGATTTTCAACCTGACATAATAAGGATTCCGTGGCCAAATGGTAAGGCTCTCCGGCTTAAGGAGGATCGTTTGTATCATTGCGGGTTCGAATCCCGTTGGAATTGAAAATTTTGGTAAAATTTTTCATTTCTAATGAAAGAATAATGTCTATCGCACCTTGGGAATACAGTCGCGATCATTATTACATTATTTTTTACTTTTTGAATTAAATTATAATGATGCTACGGGTACCCACATCTACGCCATATTGTTCGAGCACGAGATGTGCGAGTGTGGTAACTCGCTTAATTACCCTTTTGTGGGAAAGGACGTCATGTTGTTTTGAATGTATTGTGCAATTTGTAAAAACTGTGGCAATTATAATTAAAGCAAAACTCAACAACTATAATTAACATATCAGGCTGAACTTTATACAAAACGAAATATCAGAAATAAAATAATGCTGGACATTTTACACAATATCATCTAGCCCCAAAGTACGCGGAGCTTATGTCATGATTGATACTACTTATAGTATATTTTTTTTATAAACACATACATAAAATTAAGGATTAAACGAACTTACCTGTGAGTGAAGTTCTATCCTAATTATACTAGCGCCCAGTCCGAATAGATTAGTTGTTTTCTTATTTATATTACTACTTGTAGTATCGCATAGTTACTACCACTCTGCACTAAGTTGAGAATTCAGACTTTTTTTTTTTTTTTTTGTGGGTACCTGTCTACCCTGCTCGGTAATCGGCCATCTTTATTCATATAGTTAGGAGTTAATAATCTCAACCAATTTTATTGATGTTTTCCCTAATTAAGTAATATTGAGGGATAAGTGTGTGTTTCACGCGCGTTGGGCGGGCGGGACACACTAATCTATTCGGACTGGGCGCTAGTATAATTAGGATAGAACTTCACTCACAGGTAAGTTCGTTTAATCCTTAATTATACTGCGCTTCCAGTCCTCTAGATTAGTTGTTTTCTTATTTATATTACTACTTGTAGACTTTGAGAGTCATTAGGGAAAACAATCAACAAACTTGTGATTTTCTGAAAACTTAAGAAGTAGGTTTTTTGAAAACTTAGAGGTAAGTATTCATTATAAACCGTAACTAAACATTTCATATTCAACAGAAGATCTTAAGATCTTGCAAATCCTTGTTTAAAATTTAGATCACTAGATTTAATTAATTAAGTAATTAATTAGGTATGTAGGTAGTTATTCTGATATTAATCAAACACCGAATAAGTCAGATCTATAGTATCATGGTCAACTATATAGAATATAGACATAGTATAGGTATTTAAAGAAACGAGTAAAGGTAATGGACCGCTTGTACCAGCCAGTCGGCTGTGTAACGGACGGTATTAATGTTCACACCGACTAAGTGAGCTCGTGAGATGGCAACTGTGCTGTAAGCGTTAATAGTGTGAAATATTTTTTAAATCAACTTGAAGCGATAAATTATATTGAATTGAATTGAATTGATCTGAAATTCATTTTGTTCAGGCAGTAGGTAGGCCTTTTATTCAAGAAAGGTAGGGGTGATACTGGTTGCTTATAACCTAGTCTTGAGGTTTTAATTTTGTATGAAATTTTAATGATTACTATTTAATCTCATAAAATCTTATTGTTTTTTAGACAATGTTAGGAACTCAATGTGCTCGAGAGCTAGTAACATAGTGACATTTATTTGGTTTCACCAACAAATTTATTATTAGGCAACGAACCCGTTACGAACGAACGGCCTAGAACAAAGTTATCTTGGAAAGAATACACATTTAGACAAAATTTTCAAATGGTTGTCTGTAGTGTGTAACTACTTAGTATACCTACTTAGGTACTCTAGCTAATAAGACATGGATACCTATTCAATAAACAGTCTTTATCCAGCTCTCGCTTGTTTCACTACTCTCCTAATAGGCTCCTATCGCATGGCGACCGTGACATGTAACAGGAACCGCGCGCGCATCCCTCCGTAAAAGGGCCGTGTTTAGATAAACATCAGTCTTTGAGCATCGTAATAAATCACAATGATTTCGGAACTGCGCTTGATTGTGGTAAATTGTGGTAAATCATTAAAAAACCAAATAAGTACATTGAACTCTCACTAATAACTAGGAGTAATATGAATAAATTATTAATAAATGGAATATCTGTAGAGGAAGGTAAATATTTTTTTTATGTGCCCAATAAATCTGCCATTTATTTGAGTACAACATCCCGATCATCAATTACGCGAGACGAGTTGGTGAGGGATTTGTCAGCCTTATGTAAAAGATTAAAGTTAGCAGAGATATGCATAATTATAAAAGAAAATAATAAAGAATTTGTAGAGGGGCTTATTGAAGAGATAAATAAAAATGTTGAATGGTCGGGGCCAAGATTATGTATTGTGAGAAATGTCCAAAGAATAAACAACTTGGATAATAGGAAGGTTATTTTAAATGATTTTCATTTGTTACCTACGAGCGGGCATGCAGGTGTAAGGAGAATGTCAAATAACATCAAAAAGTTCTATTTTTGGCCTAATCTTGAGAAAGATGTAGCTGAATATGTATCTAAATGTGATCAATGCCAAAAGCAAAAGTATTCCATACCGACTAAGCAAAACATGGTTATTACATCTACAGCACACTCAGCATTCGAAAAGGTATACTTGGATATAGTCGGGCCACTTCCGAAAGACGCCAGTAGCTATACCTATATTCTCACGTTACAATGCGAATTAACTAAGTTCACAGAGGCGTACCCGCTACGAAATAAAGATGCGGTAAGTGTTGCTCGTGCTTTCGTCGATAATTTTATTTTAAGATATGGCATTCCACGCGAAATTGCAACGGACAGAGGAACTGAATTTATTTGTTCTACAATGAAAGAAACATGCCAAATCTTGAAAATTAAACAGGTTACCTCAACAGCCTACCATCACGAGAGCATTGGAGCGTTGGAGAATACACACAAGACAATGGGTGCGTATCTTAGAATTAATTGTGAGAATAAAGCTGAGTCCTGGAGCAACTGGATACCGTATTGGTGTTTTGCTTACAACAATACTGTACATACCGAAACTAAATACACACCGCACGAGCTAGTATTCGGTAAACCATGCCCACTGCCAGGTAACTTTAATAGCGGCGTCGTAGATCCATTATATGCTCATGATAACTACGCGTTAGAACTAAAATATAGGCTCCAGGTAGCCCAAGCGGATGCTCGCGATAATCTAATTCAAAGTAAAATGAAAAGAAAAAAAAAATATGACATTGTAACAAACCCGGTGTATTATAATAAGGGTGATTATCTTTTAGTGAAAAATCCATCATGTAATAAAATGGACCAACTATATTTGGGTCCGTACATAGTATTAGAAGATTTAGATTGTAACGTAAAAATATTAAAAAATAATAAGGAACAAATCGTTCATAAAAATCGTACTAAGCATTATAATATGCCATTATAATATACATAATTAGGTTAATTATTTTTGTACCGCTTTTATGTAATCAAGCATGTATTGATGTAATCGTAGGTATAAGGTAAAGAAAAAAAAATATATATTACATATTTACCTAAATATATATATATTTTTTTTCTCTTTGTAGGAAGGTGTAGTGTGTAACTACTTAGTATACCTACTTAGGTACTCTAGCTAATAAGACATGGATACCTATTCAATAAACAGTCTTTATCCAGCTCTCGCTTGTTTCACTACTCTCCTAATAGGCTCCTATCGCATGTCATTGTGGTCCTAAAATTAAGGACATGACCGATCACGAGTTTAATAATAAGTTTCATAGTAAAAACCCTCGTTGAAAAGATGTATCATAAAATAAATTGCCTACTTGAAGTACAGAAATGTCATAAAAATTGGTTACTTAGGTAACTTAGTTTAACAATATAATATAATCATCAAATACAAGTATCTTGTGTCATATTATTTCGTCGAAATGTCTGCTAATTATGCGTATAATATTATGTCTAACGCTGAGTTTTGAATATTGCGCCAGGAAATGAGTTGCATATCCGGAAACCGGAGTACGATAATAATGCATGCAATTTTTCAGTTTCTGTAATGAGACGAAATTTAAAAACCGGATACTACAGTTGTGTAGGCCAGTATGGTCCCACCATGATGTTCCTAGTTTTGTTTGTCATAATTTTTCCAAGCGTTTCTAGAATAGTAGAAGAAAGGAAGGAAAGGCATAAAATTTCTACTTTGTCCAAGAGATGGTAAATGAAGCTACAGTTAGTGCGTCAGGATCACTTTGCCAAGACCTATTGGCAGTAGTATACTCAATCTTTGATTGATAAATTATTAAAAAACTAAAGTGCAAACTGTCAATATAAAAATCAAAAGATAAGTCAAAGTTTCAAACGCCGTATCACTTAACTCTGATAAGTTGATTCTATGTCAGGATGACATACTTAATCTAATTACTTGAGACAAAATTGTCAAAAAGTTATCACAAATTGATGAAAATGTAACACGCAAAAACACATAACTTCTACTTTAGCACCAATACCAAAATTCAATTTTATAATTTGTGCGAAACGTGGATATTGAATACTTTCCAGTCTTAGACATTACTTAATACCCGGGACTTTCCAGTCTATTGAATTGTTGTTGGTATGCGAATTGCGGCAGTGTTGTCGATTCGTACAAGTATCTGGAAGTCAGATAATGTTACGAGCAAAAAACTTTTAAGAGCTTTGAATGCAGCAAGTAGCTCAAGATACCTAAGTAATAAAATAATAATTAATTAATTATAATTAATGAGATTTTTCTGTTTCATTATTGACCACTACCGCTCGCAGTACAGCCGTTCTAGGAAACTCCCACACCCCATAGTTGAGGCGTCAGAGAGAGACAGAGAAAATTCAGCGCCTTCTAAATTGATGTAACATCTCTATTAATAAGCTACCAATTGATATCAGGCTGAGGGGACTGAGGAAATCACATAAGTAACATAGGTACCTACTCAACCTATTTTAATATCCGTCTTCTAAATTAAGAGTTGACTCTTTCCATTTGTTAATGTGTAACCAGCCGTACCTATTCAACGACAGGGCAGGCTAACACTAAAGTCACTTATTTTTGAAATCTTCAAAAATCTTTGATATTATTTATTTCTTTGACTCCTGATGAATTTTTGTAATAAAAAAATTTTGAGATGAAGAACTGCCATTCAGTAACGAAGCTAAATAATAAATAATAGCTAAATAAGTACTTTAGTACCTAAGTTTAAAATGGTCAATATAATAAAATTTATCACTACTGGCTGAGTGCGCAAAAAATTATTTCATACCTATTTATCCTTAATAGGATAGGTAGTGCGAAAGTTTGTTATACGAGACAATTTATTTTATATGAAAGGTGTCTAGGTACTCAGCTGTAGGTATCCAGTATCAGCGTTGCTGCGACGACGTCCGCGATGAGTGCGCGTGCCTCGATGGCGGCGGAGGAGGTAGGGCGCGGAGGCGCACAGGAGTTAGCTGCGAGGAACGCAGTTGGGGTGACCGACGGCGACCGACGACGCGACGTGGCGCGGCGTCCGGCAAACTGTATGCCTACTAGGCAGTGCGGTTTAAAAACTTGACACGTCAGTCTGTGGTTTGGATTGGACCTCTTCAAAAAATTATTCCCGTTAAATATAAAAAGTGTAAATAATAATTTGGTCAAATAAAATTATGTGAAATAAAAATTTTATGTTAAATAAAAATTAGGACAAATGAAATTATGTTAAATAAAAATTAGGTCAAATAAAATTAAATTAATAAAAATTAGGTCAAATGAAATTATGTTAAATAAATATTAGGTCAAATGAAATTATGTCAAATAACAATTGGGTCAAACGAAACTAAGTTACTAAAAATTAGGACAAATGAAATTATGTCAAATAATAATTAGGTCAAATGAAATTATGACATATGAAACTATTTCAACTGTTGTTGTATTAATTGAACGTTAGGTTAAATGATGATTAAGTGAAATCTTCTTCTTCTTCTTCTTCTTCTTCTTCTTCGTAATTAGGTGAAATGTTGTTTAGTAAATGATTTGCACTTGGCTTAGGCCCGTGTTCGTCATTAAACTGACTCAAATGAGTCAAGTAGATGAGTATCAAAAAACCAATAAAATCATTGTTTTAGTTGAAACATACTTTTTTAAAACAATTTGATTTGATTTTGTATCACAGATGTGTCTGTGTCAGAAGTCCCACTGTAAACAGTTGTAATTAACCATCGGTGCGTTATTGAAAATAAACTGATGATGATAGAGAAGTCACCAATTTTTATAGTGTCATGTAATAATTTACAAAACACTACCTACTTAGATACTTATAGGTAGGTATATATTTTTCTCTAGTGGAAAACACGCCAACTGTAGGTCGATGCAGCGAGACAGCGCCAATGACTGCATTTATACAGAATACGTCGATACGTAAAAATCGCAAGATAAATACTGTATAATTTTTTTAATTTTTACAGTGGTAAACCACACTTTGGTATTATTTCATTTGAAAAGGAACAATCTTATCAAAATTTTCAATTCCGACGGGATTCGAACCCGCAACGATACAAGCGATCCTCCTTAAGCAGGAGTGCCTTTACCAATTTCTGTGATTGTTAATAAAAGGTTAGGTTGCAGTTACCAGCGGAAAGAACGCCAACCGTAAGTCCATGCGGCGAAACAGCCCCAATTACTGATCCGAAAGGTAAACACCTGTTCCACTGCCTGTAGTCCAAATAGGCTGATGATTGTTTGTAAAAAGTTATGTTGCAGTCCCCAGGGGAAAGAACGTCAACCGTAAGTTTAGTTTATGCGGCGAAACAGCTCAGATCTACGTTATGTATAAACCATCTCAGCAGGTAGGTACTTAGGTAATTTGCTTCTAAGTAAAATTTTGCACGTAAATACATGTAGGTATAATTTGATAACAAGTGTTATCTGTTTTTAAAAGGTTAGGTTACGATCCCCAGCGGAAAGAACGCCAACCGTGTATCTATGCGGCGAGGTAGCCCCAATGGCAGCTCAGATTGCATTTATTTCTATGCGGCGAGGTAGCCCTAATGGCAGCTCTGATTGCATTTATTACATTACGTAAACACGTAAAAAATTATAGGTAGGTTTGTCTACTAGCAGCTCAGATTGCATTTATTACATTACGTAAACACGTAAAAAATTATAGGTAGGTAATCACCTGTACCGCTGGCACCGCTATCCTCACAATGTCGTGATTTGTGATTTGGTAAAAATCAGGTCCAATGTACCCGACGTCGTCACATCGACGTAGTTTCCCATCCTTGATCCTTGGAAAATTCCTTGGAGCACAACACAGTTAACACTTCATTTTTTAAATAAAACGTAAAATAAAAATCACTTTCGAAAATATACGCGAAAATAACGAGCGAGAAGTGCGAGTGGCTTGAGCACTAAAATGCGAATGAATAAAGATGGCCGATTACCGAGCAGGGTAGACAGGTACCCAAAAAAAAAAAAAAAAGTCTGAATTCTCAACTTAGTGCAGAGTGGTAGTAACTATGCGATACTACAAGTAGTAATATAAATAAGAAAACAACTAATCTAGAGGACTGGAAGCGCAGTATAATTAAACATAAAAACACCCAGACTCTAGACAATTATTTGCAGATCATAAAAAATTTGCCTCGCACCGGAAATCGAACCCACATTCTTCTGTGTTTCAAGCGGGCCTTCGCCTACTGCACTTTCAATTCAGTTGGCGTGTTTAGATTACTCTCTCTTTAGTTTATTTTATAACAGCTAGTTTAACATTAATATAAACTGTGAAGATGGAGTAAATTCGATATTACTTCGCGATTCAATAAATCTGCCTCCAACGACAGGAACCACAACCCGCAATTTTCACTTTACGCGTGACTTAAAAGAAACAAAACCGTTAAATCATCTTTAAACGGTAATATGTAATGGGAATTACGCGCCTCAGGCGATAATGACATGATGATATCGCGATCAGCGCAAATCGCCTGGCTCAACAGGTTTGAGATAGGTACCCAGTTACTTGGACACGCGATAAATAAGTGCCTTATTTTTCATTTATTTAAAAAAATCTTTGTTTTAAGTATTGTATTGTACTTTCGTATAAGCTACTGGCTAATCTGGTGATGGAGTTTTTAGGCCTTTATAATTGTTTAACGACTTAAAAGTCACATCGACAATTTAACATGCCTTACGAAGCACGTATGCGCTCAGCTGTTAATGCCACTTACGGTCACCCATCCAAATTGTGCTTGCTTATAACGTCACTTTACTTCGACGATAACGTTAATTTTGTACCAGTACCTACGACAAAATTTTACTTTACAATAAAAAGGCAAAGGTTTATGAGGTCGTAATAAAATAACACACTCTTTACTTCTCACAATTAAATAATTTGCACGACAGAATAATCACCAATCATAATTTGCCGTCGTAAAAGTTATCGCAGTACATTTCATCGAAGCTATCTACCGTCAACTCTGGCATTAAATTACACCGTCAAGGTGTGAAATAACGGTCCAATTACTAGCGTTTAAACGAAGTGGATGCCTCGATGCCAATTAGTAGTCTTTAGTCTCAGATGCAATTTGTGCATATTTGGGTATAGCGGGTTTTGCTTCTGGGAAGACGAGATACAGGTTATAATGGTGTATTGTATTACCTATTTTTTTTTTACTTATAGCATAGTTAATTGTATAACATAAAATGTATTTGAAATGCATCATTCAGAAACTTAATATATGAACAAAAAAAAAAGAATTGTTCAAATCGGTTTCGGCATCTTCGAGTAATCGGGGAACATACATAAAAAAATCAAAAAGATTCCGACGAATTGAGAACCTCCTTTTTTTGAAGTCAGTTAAAAAACGTATGCCAACAGTAAAATTCATAATTCAAATATCACTTATTCAGTAGGACCGCTATGACCACTTTGAATTGTCTTAAGAGCTAGGTGATTCTACTCCAGTTCTTTCGTGACCAACACCGTGAAGAATCAGGGCAACAAACACGGTATGGGGCCTAGCTTTCTTTTCGGTGATCCGTATAAAATACGACTACACGAGTTTTAATCTTAACAGTCTAAATGGGACAAAACGACATCTGTGTCCTTAATAAAGACAAGGAAAAGATCGCGTTACACGTCGTGAGGCAACCTACTCATAACATGCAAATGCTTTGAAGGAATACGGAGGAATAATATATGACTTAGCAAGATTGTGAGCCATAAGAGGCCTTAAACGGGCTACAAAAATTGCATCTTCTTGGCAATTTTATTGTATAGGTACTAGCGAACGCCCGCGGCTTCGCCCACGTGGTCAACTATTTTTTTTCCCATTTTTGCAGGATAAAAATTAGCCTATGTGTTATTCCAGAACCTAAATTATCTTCATTCCAAATTTCATCTAAATCGATTTAGTGGTTACGAAGATATTTGGTAACAAACATTCACACACACACACATACACACACGGACTTTCGCCTTTATAATATTAGTAGGATAGAGGATATAGCTCAGTATATTTGCAACTTTGCAATTTCGTTGTCCCATACGTCGAAATCATTTGCAATTTAGCCGGCTAGACGTTGCATACTTACAACTACTCATGTGGGAATGTACCAAATATGAATTTGGGGACATACCTCTGACCACCCCCTTAGACATCTTCAAAGGATCTTAAAGATGCGTAAAAAGATCTGAGAGAATGTCTACTGCGCCTTATAGATACAGTTGTGATCATATTTTCATTTTTCATTTACACTCTCCATTATTTCCCCTCCTCGGTATGTTTGCTATGAAAAACTGTCTTAATGAAATATTCAGTAGGCTTCCGCGGTGGATATATCAAAAGTTTTGCGTTCGCAACTAATGTAAGTATCACTTTCACTAAAAATAACGTTTACTTATAGTTTTTTTTTTCTATTTTTTTTTGAACCTATAAAGTCTCCCACTGCTGGGCAAAGGTCTCCCCCATATCCTTCCACTTCTTGCGATCACCGGCCGCCTTCCACTATTTACCTTGAAGGCATCTATATCGTCACGCCAGCGTCTTTTAGGCCTGCCTCGGCGTCGCCGCCCGTCTTCAGGATCCCACTTAGTGACAATCGATGCCCACCTTTCAGAATGCATTCTCCGTACATGGCCCGCCTAATCCCATTTTAGCCTGGCTGTCTTTTCGTATTTTTTGAACTGATTTTAAAAATAAATAATGTATTCTAATAATTATGCTATGTTCTCGTTTTTGGTTCAAGTTCATCTATGTATTTTTTACTTAGTAAACCATACTTAGATACTTAACTTAAAACTAACTAAAAAAAGTAAGTTGTAGTTTCATTCATAGGTTTTACTGAGCAGCAAAATTCGAAGTCTTTATACAGAAAAAGCTTTTTCTTATAAACTTCACGCCCCCCACCCTAGTTCACTCGAAACTTGCGCAGTAACTCAGCCGCGGTCGCGAACTCTTATCAGTTGTCACACTCCGACTCACTCACTTTTTATACTTTACGGCATCCTAACTCTGGTAACCATGAACACTAAGGGTCTTACTTACGAAAGATGTTTAAAGTTGAACACTGGTTAAACAACGTCCTGTCTTTATTTTTGGATAGTGACGAATAGAGACAGGACGTTGTTTAACCAGTGTTCAACTTTAAACATCTTTTATAAGTAAGAGGGTAATATTATAAATGTGAAAGTTTGTATGTTTGGATGGATGGATGGTTGGCTGTATAGATGAATGGAAAGCTGTACCTATGTTTGTTCCTCTATTACTCGACAACCATTGAACCGATTTGACTGGAATTTAAAATGTCGGTAGATAATCACCAGGAATGTCAACAGGGGCTACTTTTTATCCCATAAATGTGTTCCGCGCTAGCTAGTTTATAATATTAGCGTGATTACTAGTGACTTAATAACATAAACATCTTGAAATAATCTAAAAATAGGGTAATAATAATAAGGCATAAGTAGACATAATGTCTATCATTGCACCTTATTTATTTACCTTTTCATTTTTTGTGACAGAAACCATCCAGAATCAGGCAGTCGAATGTTCTCGACACTTGAGTTTTCCGAAAGGCGCAAATAGCCTTTAGTTAGCTCGGTTAGGTGCCCATTTGGATCAACTTTTTGAATTTAGAAACTTTATTAGATCGTATAAACGTTTCAGTGAATTTTATTCGAGACGAAAAGCGATCATAAAATGTGTTTATGTGTGTACGAGTAAAAGATACCAATGTACTTGAAATACTGTTTTTAAAGTTAAATACACACTGACTGCCTAGTACGAGTTTTTTTTCAATATTTTTCAATACTTATATATTTTTCTACATTTCAAATTTCAGACATATCGGTTCATTGGTTGTCGAGTTATAGAGGAACAAACATACATCCATCCAAACATCCAAACATCAAAACATCAAAACTTTTGCATTTATAATATTAGTGGGATTAGTGGGATATCCTTAGTACTAAGTGTAGAACTAAGATTCCGATGAATTGAGTACCTCCTGTTTTCGAAGTCGGTTAAAAACTAGCCAGTAATCGAAGTGCTATTAGAGGTAGCAATGGATGGAAATGAAGAGCCCAGGGCGGAATCAGATGGCGAATAAAATGCGAATCGCCCTTTGTCTTGCCCTCGGCGCAGTAAGATTCAATTTGTCAGGAATCTGTGAGTGGGACAAGAGAGGAGAGAATAGGGAACTTGAGTTTTGAACAACTTCACACAGAAAAACTAATTACTATAAAAATAAATACTAAACAAGCTTTTCATTTTCAGTGAAATAATACCTAAGTGTGATTTAACACTATAAAAAAATACATAAGCAAAAGCTGTACTATAAAAATGTCGTGTTTGTCATGAAGATGTTAGTTTTCAATGTGAGGCGCGACTGTGAGGAATGATCATACTGCGAGTCACTTCCTGCTCAGTTACCATCAGACCATCTAAAAACTTCGTCACTAGAGCAACAAAGTTTGTATCATCTAAAATACAAAAGGATTTAACTCCTGTTCGTCCGATGCGATACAAAAGTGCGTTTCTGCGGACAAGTCTATAATCACTAAAATTCACGGTATTGAACGCGGAGGGACAGGAGTAGAACCACCTAGCTCTTAAGACGTTTCAATATTTTTGGGTTCCGTACATCAAAAGATAAAAAAGATACCCTTATAAGATCTTTAAGATCACTCTCTTGTCCGTCTGTCCTTTTAACTTTGACTTCGAATCGCTGTCGCTTGTAACTTGGAGCTGCTCTGGGTGACGAGGCGAGGACAGCCCCGGGGGACGTCAGCTTTTTGTCGTCTGACACCTGCCCAAACGATCGAATTTCTTGTTTGTGAATTCTTACGCTTGCAATTTCTGCGAACTGACAACCGTCACCTTACAGACAGTACAACTCCAATCTAGTGGTCGCTACATCTACTTGTCGCTAGATGAACTACAGAAATATGCTACGCACTACAAGCTTACTACGAGTTTCAGCGAAGATGGCGCCACTCAACATCAAAATTCCTAGATCGCGCAAGTGAACTACACAACGCCGATCGGGTTATATACAACCAACCAACAAATCAGCACTAGGTCATCATGTCAGCACTAATGCGCTGAAATCCTTAATAGGATGACTCACGCTAGACCGTGCGTCTGAGCCGAGCGTCGGCCGTAGTACGGTCTAACTAATTATTTGAGGTTTTTTGTTGTTTTTTTGTTTGTAACGAATAGGCTCCGAAACTACTGGACCGATTTAAAATATTCTTTCACCAATAGAAAGCTACATTATCAGGGAATAACATAGCTTTATTCTAAAATATACCCGTGCGAAGCCGGAGTGGGTCGCTAGTTACATAATTATATTTTGACACACTCACGCGAGTGACGGCCGAGCAACGGGCAACGCCGGCTCTGTGACCGTGCCACGGCGGAAGCTCGGCTCGGACCCGGCACGGTCTAGCGTGAGTCATCCTTTAGGCTGAGACTCCACCAAAGCGGAGATGTGTGAGATATGTTTTAAACAACCATTATAATTTCGTTATTCAAACATGTCACCTCGTCTTTTGAAATTCGATTGGTTGTTTAAAACACATCTCACACATCTCCGCTTTGGTGGAGTCTCAGCCTTATACGGCCGTGATTGAACGGTTTCGGATTTTTAGTAAACCAATGCTTCAGAAACAACTGATAAATTGACATTTACTTTATACGATTGGGAGGTTCGGGGCAGTTTGTTTCAATTAGGATTTCAAAATGATCCTCATGTCAACCCAATTTTTCCAATCCTGTGTTAATCGAATTCAATGCTGCCACGATATTGTCAGACCATCTGGCTGGTAGTCCTATTGTATAAAACGCATGTTACATTACCTTGGAAACAGGCAAGGTTCAAAGTTCTCATTTAAGATTTCGAGAGTAACGTACTTTCTCGTTTTTTGTCGTTCCAGGTGGAATTTTGCAACGTAAATTTCAAGCACTTACCGATTAGCTTACCAGCTGAAAATTTCTGGGTAACTCACAACTTTTAGATTATTTTTTAATGTACACAAAGCGTCACCATTAAGTACCTCCCCTGCTAAGACGTCAGTTCGCAACCCGTTGATCTCAACTTTTTGTAAAACATTTACCTTTGTTATTAGATTTGTCATTCTTACTTTCTTATTCTTACTTACGTATGGATAAGTAATTTCACGCGCTCTGCTGTGCGACCGATTGGTGTAGCGGTAGCGACCCCCAATTCAAATGCTCCTGCGTGGGTCCGGGCTTGGTTTCAAATCCTGTCACGACTATGTATTTTTTGTTTATTTTATTTTTATTTTTGCTTTCACAACGAACTACGTTGTGAGTATGTAGTAAGTTACCTAGTAAAGTTATAGTTAGATGAAACAACTTTTAGTAGGGTCTTAGTAAATTTATTTAAACACAAACCTAATACTTAATCCAATAAAATTAACGAGTGAACAAACATGTCATGTTATCATTGGAACAGTTTATACTTATCGTATAAAATCCAGTGAAAAATAAACAATTTAGATCTCTCGCAAATCAGATCAGACTAAGTAATATTATCTACTTACAATTTAAAACAATATCAGTTATCTTTCAATTTTATAAAAGTTAGTAACAGCTCGCGAACGATGAAGCGCAGTTATCATGAACTAAATACACTAGGTATTCCTTCTCGATAAGCAACTCGCTGGGCCAATATTATGACATCTTTCCATCCCCAATAACCTGAAAATAAGAACATTATACATAATGGCATAGGTTATAAGATAAAAAAACAACCTCTGTAATACTTATCAATTATCATACCACTTACCTAACGTTATTCTGCAACTTGCTGGTATTAATAATAATGTTTGTGGCGTTCACATAGATCTGTTTAGACTCCTTAGTTCTTTCGGCCTGATTTTTGTGGCTTTATATGATTCATATCACCAGTCGATAGAAACCTTAGAAGCCACAACTGCACCGATTTTGACCTACGAAAAGTAAAATAAGTGTTATACATTTATACTCAGGCAATTATTTATTCACAAAGATTCTTCTAATATTTACGACTTACCATTATTCCATGATGCCAAGCAATCTCTTTTATGCTTATATTTTGTTCGTAAAGAACAACTATCTTTGTCCTTTCAAAATTGATAAAATGCACCATTGCTATCTACACGCACCGAAAATAAAACAAGTAACAAAACCAGTCAGTTAATTTTATTGTTCAATAGAATTTAGTGCACAACTACCTTCAATACAATTTTATTAGTTGATGGTAGTCGTGTAAAGAGTTACCTACTATTATTTTGTAAACGAATAATGTAACTTATAAATTCAGCGCTGACAACAACTGCTACCGTAGCTCAGTTGTAATAGCGTGGGGTGCTAATAATACTCGCTCACGTGCAAATGGGGCATCGGTGGTTCGAATCCTAGCAAGGAAATAAGTTTTTGTAAGATTTTATTTATTTGAGTCGTTCAGGCAAACAATTTCGTTAGTGTAGCCTGCATACGGCAACTTTCCATTTACACTATAAAGGATTACCTATTGGTGACGCAGTGTGTACATTAATATGCGTGTAACCCAGTATTTTCAAAAAACCTTTGCTTATAAAACATCGTATCGCATACACTAGTGTACCTTCCGACTTTCACCATTTGTATTTCGGGCGCAGAGAGGAATCTATTAGGCCGCGCGCCTGCCTCTACATATTGCAAACATCCGTTCACACTCTGATTTGTGAAACAAAAATACCGCTCCCGACTTCAATCTCTACGTTTCACTTTGATTTTTGGCTTTTCGAAGCCTATACAATTTCAAAAAGCTGGTGAAAACTGAAATATTTGATTCGGAAACGAATAGCATTAAACGGGACTATAAGCTACTTTGGCTGGATTCGACCAAAAGTCATCTTGCTCCAGAGTAGCTACTCTAGTTAGCCGATATAATTCGAGATACAATTGTTTAGAAAGCGCAACCGAACATTATTTTGGGCATACAAATGATCCTGGTTATAAGGTGTCAACTTTAAAATGTCAAAATATTCAAATAAACAGTAGTTTATTCTCGAGTAAAAACTTAATCTAGTTTGGTTGAATCTAGCCTTAGATAATTAACTAAGAATAAAATAACCTTTTCTAAAGTGAGCTTTGAAACATTTTTTTCTAGAATAGGTACTCACACAATTTTCTAGCTTCAAAGGGCTGTCAAACCTTCAAAGCCTTATTTCAACCACACAGAAGCCTTCCACAGGTTTCGAGACACGTTTGTTACGTGAACAGTGGCTTTAGCTCTCACGTCAGCCTTTTATGATTTTTCATGTGGAAACAGTCAAGTATGATGAAGTTAAATTATCTAGTTAAAACAGATTCTACACAGATTTATATACTATAGTATACTTTAGCATTTTCAAGATGTATTTCAAAATATTTGACTTATTTGTGAGGTAAGCAATTTAATAAAATACTGTAAGTACCTACCTATAATTTATTTGAAAAATTCGTAAATGTGAGAATGTCAAAAAGAAATATCACAAAACAGTTCAAAAGACATTTAATTTTATGGGATTTTCACAATAATAACTCCGCCGTGATTCACGCTGTGAATCGCATGCTAATGTGGAGAGGCTATAACACTTCTATTTTTACACAACTGCGTCAAAAGGAGGGCTATGATTACTTTTAAAACATTTAAAAAATATCCGCAATGCTTGCCAAATTGACGAGACTCACATTGTTCGACTGGCTCCACACTGGAGCTTGACTATTTAGATTTTAAGAGGATGGATCACCGAAATGAAAGCTAGGCTCCATACCGTGTTTGTTGCCCTGATTCTTCACGGTGTTGGTCGCGAAAGAACAGGAGAAGAATCACCTAGCTCTTAAGACGTTTCAAAGTGGTCATAACGGTCCTACTGAATAAATGATATTTGATTTTGATTTTTGAAATGTGTACTGTCATAATTGTATTTAATTTTATTGCAGAACCATTGCCTTAAAAACAATACATAACCAATGGTTTATACCTTATACTACAAGTTTATGAGCAACTGCAAAAGCAAGTAGTGAAATCTGGTAGATTTACTGCAAAATCGGGACACCGTAAAGCGTCAACATAAACTTAAACTCAATCACAATATGACTGAGAGCATAATTTGGACGTAAAGCTGGAATTATTATGCACCCTTGCCTATTATTTGCTTGTAATATAAAAGTTATGACTCGGCCATCCTACTACAGTTACTATGCCAATCTTGTTTTACAGCCAAGCATGTGTAGTGTACTATAAATTGATAGTATAAAAGTAATAAACTCTAAATAGGGAACTCGTATACAGCTTAGTTTGAGAGCAGATAGATCATTTCAAATTCTTGTCTGCATTTTAAGTTAGGTCAGTATTTTTTCTGCCTTATTCGCCGTTGTTGCAACATTTAAATAGATAAATAAATAAAGCCTTTATTCTACTACTTCCTATTTTCACAAATTTCCTTACTTACTAAACTAAACATGCATCTATTATTTTAAAGTTACTTTATTTATATTTCTTTTCTATACTTAGTGTTATAGCTTATAATTACGCCTTCAGTAGTAGTCGCCTCTTTGGCGTAGGCCTCCTCCTTCGCTTCCCATGTTGTGACCTGTCTGCAACGGTAACCTATCAATCTTTCGAAAAACGATTCACCGAATTTTGAAATCCATAAAACGTTTGATAGAAACTCGAAATCCAGATACTTTGTTTTACATAATTTTATTACTCCGATAAAACGTTTCACAACAGTCTCATTTGACAGAAACACTAATGCCAGATTATCAGTTCGTTTTTTTTTCATTTGACAACAGTATCCTTATACCTTATTTTAAAAGACAGAAGTAACGCTTACCAGAAAATTTCCAGCCATATAAACCTTTTCCATCTTACTCGATTATATTATTTACGTAATTTGTGTTACTTTTTATGTTGCGTCTGTCTTACCTTAAAACGAAACGTTTTTAGGTTATTATCGGTCTCAGAACCGAATCTGCCCACCCCGACTTCCACGTGGTCTTGTCTGTCCTACCCTAGAGTGTTTTTATGAACTCGGAGGCGCGAAGGGAGATGCAGCCCCCGCCCGCTGTGACAAAACGCGGCACCAGCACGAGCTGGAGCGGCTGAGGCTGGTCGCCGCCGAAGGTGGCGACCAAACAGCCGAAGCTGCGAAGGCTCGTGCTGATGCTGCGTTTTGTTACGCAAGGGCGGAGGGGCTGCACTTCCCGAAGCGCCGGAGCCGTCACAAATTCGAAATGGATAGAAGATTTAGGTTAAATTTTGATAATTTGCCAAAAGTGTTTGGTGAGGTTACTTAACCATCTAGCACGAAATTAGTTAGGAAATGTTAAAGGTAATAAAAAAAAGTAACTAGGTACAATATTTATTGGATATCTACCTACAGTACTTCAAGCTACATAAGGGAGTGTACACATTGCGTTTTTTGCAGCGCGTTTGTATCGATACAAACGCGATTCGAACGCGATGCGAACGCGCAAATGCGAAAGCGCTTTTGTATGGAAAAATACGCGTTGCGAACGCGCGTTTGTTTCGATACAAACGCGCAGTTCAAAAACGCGCTGCAGAAAACGCAATGTGTACACTCCTTAATGGACATCGGTCATTTAATTTTATGGTACCTAGTATTTATAACGCTCTGAATTATTACTAGATGGCGCAATTAGTAGGCGTTTAGAAAGATTGAATACATAATTTTGTAATAGGTCTTTCCTGAACCATGATTTTTCGGGATCACGAAATATATGGAAAACAAATTATATGGAAAACAAACATGCAGTAAAGTGAATTATCTGGATGTTAAAATTTCTGGAAAATGTTTAGATGTATTTTGTATTTCTGCCTTGTAAAAAAAAACCAAATGAAAATCTGGCTTAAGAATTTATGGAATTCGAATTCCTGTATTATGAAAAAAAAGAAATCAAAAATCTGTCAAACGTTCCTATGGATTTCAAAAATCTGTCTTGTATTTTTCGTGACATCAATACGTAACCGTCTGCAACATTTACTCTTTTCTTATTCATATTATGTTTTACAAAATCAATTTATTTATTTTTGGCCTATCTATTCTACTTATTACTTTTCAGCATTTAATCTAAATACCTACCGTTTCATCAAAATGTCCTAATATTATAAACATTGTAACATTCTTGTTAAAATTGCCATCAAACGGCATAATTGATAGAACTTAGAATAGGAGTCATAATAACTTGACATTTCATGTTGTCATATTCAAAATTATTATCACTAGCCCTTAACGATCTTCGCTGTTTGAAATTGTTAGAGATTTTGGAGACACAGTACTACCTTTGCTAATAAATTAGGCACATAAATGTACTATACAAACAGCGGGCCTAAAAAGGTCGTTATTGCAGAATCACAATAGGAATTGAACTATATGCCATCTCTTTTCATTGACTCAGAGTGAAAAAAGACGGCATAGTTCATTTCATATTGTGATACTGCTTTAGCGACCTTTTTAGCGGAAGGTAATCGGCTCGTAGTTTTTAAACCATCACTTTTGATGTTGACTTACGAAAGTTTTCAAAATACATCCCTTTCTTGTTTTTGTGAAGAAAATATAAAATAAAATGAGCCAGCTGTTATCGCCAGTTACAATCGAAGGCACGGAACTCCGTAATGACGTTTCCCTGGCCTTATCTTTTATGTAGCGTCGTAAGTTTTTCACATAGCACTTGTAAGGGCTGATTAATTAAATTAAGGTGGAATATAATACAAATTCATCAGAACAAAATTATTCTTCTTTTTAAAAACAAATACTTACACACATGGACCAGTATTTCTACATACCTCTGACTACCCCCTTAGACATCTTCAAAGGATCTTAAAAATGCCTAAAAATATCTGAGAGAATGTCTACCTTGGGGATGCAGTCGTGATCAAGATCATATTTCATATTTTTTCATTTTTTAATAGGAATAATTTTAAAAACGTTGATTTTGCAGAAGTTACCTTTCCATACATGACAGGTTGCAAACTTTTTACAATTTTTTATTTAACAAGTGCGTATATTTATCATACATTATTTATCATACAGCATTGTATTTCTTAGCACACCTGTAAACCTTTTTGAAAATAAAATTTATTTTATTTATTTTATTTTTTATATTATGTTATCCATCTTAAAATTTGCAAACTATTTTGCAACCACTTTTCGATGTCTGATTCAACTGAAGCACACTTATTAGTTTTAAAATAGGTAGGTACTTACTTATTTACTTACTAAGTATGTAGGCTTATTTTTATAAGAGACTCACAAGCCTGCGAACAAACCGTCACACGGTTTTTGCAGAGCTTTTAATTTAAAACTTTATTTTCTGTAAAATTATAAATAAATAAAAAAAAAAAAATGCAATATTATTCTGATCTGATGATGGATTTAGAGACTGTTCAATGAATAACATTTCAATACCCGTGTTTAGGCTCAGCTTAGCCTAAATAGCTTGCAGTTTCCACTTAGGCTTGCACAATGACTCCTAATCGTATTTAGCTTGCTTAATATGTTATATTTATCTATATCTGTTATTATTATTTGTTTTATTAGTTAGGTATTAATTACTTTTAATTTTTTTTCTGTCTGTTATGTTAATGTTTTATTTTTGTGCATGCTGTGGCACCCTATAATAGCAAAACACATAGGCTTAAGACAATTATTAATTACATCAGTTTTTAAAAACTAAAAAACTTAAAAACTAAACGTTATTTTATTATTATACTCGTAAGAACGTTTTATAAGCCGACTAAAATTTCTTTTTAAAAACAATTTTCACAAAATACTTTTTATTTGCCATTCACAAGCCTGCGATGTGTAATCACAGTGGAAATCAATAAAGCACTGAGTCGCCGGAAATCGCATTCATTATTCAGCTCGCCTTGGATGCTATCTAGGGTGTAAAATTACACTTCCTACCCTCGTGAGGGGTAAGGCTCTGCTCACTTGGGCGCTGTGATTTAAAGTGGCTTGGGGTGTGAATATACTGGTGCTCTTATTTTGATCATCACACTAATATCACACTAATATTATAAATGCGAAAGTTTGGATGTTTGGGTGGATGGATGTTTAGATGGATGTTTGGATGTACGTTTGTTCCTCTATAACTCGACAACCACTAAACCGATTTGGCTGAAATTTGAAACATAGATAGATAATGACCGGGAATAGGACACAGGCTACTTTTTATCCCGAAAAAATTCACGGTTCTCGTGGGATAAACAAAATAGTAGTCGACACGGGCGAAGCCGCGGGCGTCAGCTAGTGAAATTATAAATACATTATGTATCTGGGTATTTATCACGTTATTTACCTTATTATTTATTTAGCCCGAAGTTTTGACTGGATTGCACCAGCCGAATCTATAATGTGTTCTGATTGCGAAAGTTTAAAAAAGACAATTTGATCGTGAAGTTGAAATTGGTAAATTACGTTATAGAAATACTAGCTGCTGCCCGAGGCTTCGCTTGCGTGGCACTTCGATAAAAAGTAGCCTATGTTACTCTCCAACCCTTCAACTATCTCCACACAAAAAACATGTCAATCCGTCGCTCCATTTTGACCTGAAAGCAGGACAAATAAACACACTTTCACATTTACAATATGGATACGAATTAAACTTAAGTAATAAAAAGAAAATTAAAAACAATATAAAAGCCGACCTCATACTATTTTAACACTTTTAACACACGAGAATTACTCACGTAAAAATATCGTAAATATTTATGTCGATAATCAAACATTGATGGGCATTTCACACAGCTCCATGCCCCAAACTAAGCAAAATATGAAACTAACTACTTATCCACAATATTCATTTGGGTAAGCAAAGTCTCGCAGTACGGTCACTCCGTTCCACAAAGTGAAATAGGTTATAATATCTATTCCCAGAAACAATTTCTTGCCTCCAACTCGCCCAAAACCAACGGATAATCGTAAGTTACCCTCGTATAACCTTCCCCTAACAACGGGAGGTGAAAAGGCTCTCACGGGCTGTTGAGCAAACAACTGCTATAAAAGGAAACAAATGGAAAATGAAACATGTGCTTTACGCGATCGCCAGCGCAGACTTACCTGTCCAAGATACTAGAAAAGATTATAAATCGAAGGCTTGTTGGTTTCTTAAATCACAAGGGTATTCTGGCACATAATCAATATGGATTTAGAAGCTTTAGAGCTACTGAAGACGCAGTCTTAGACCTCTCAACCACCGTTGCCAGAAACTTGGACCGAGGACAAAAAACTATAGGTATCTTCCTAGATCTCTCGAAGGCCTTTGACACTGTCTCTGTCCCCATACTTCTAAATAAATTAGAACGTATCGGTATAAGGGGCAGTGTCTTGGACTTATTCGAGAGCTATCTTTCGCATCGCAGTCAGTTAGTTAAGGTCCAGAGCACTTTCAGTGATGAGGAACCTGTAACTTTTGGCGTTCCTCAGGGTAGCGTTCTTGGCCCCACGCTTTTTCTTGTCTTCATTAATGACCTGTGTAAACTATCTCTTACAAATTGCTCTATATTCACTTATGCTGATGATACAGCACTCGTCATTAGTGGAAAAAGCTGGAATGAGGTGCAATCACTAGCAGAGTCTGCCCTGAAAAATGTTCTAACATGGCTATCTTTAAATCTGCTCACACTTAATATCAATAAAACTAAGTATATTACATTTGCTCCAATCAATAGATCTCAACCCTCTCCCTCCTTCTCTATCCGTGTCCATTCATGCCTCACTGAAAACACTGTGTGTTGCTGTCAGACTTTGGCACGCACACAGTCCATGAAATATCTTGGTGTCTACCTGGACAGTAGCCTTTCATGGTCTCCTCATATCCAACATACAGTTTCAAGAGTTCGCAAATTAATTTATGTTTTTAAGAACTTAAGAGGTGTTGCGGATCTTGACTGTCTTAAAACTGTTTACTTCTCTCTTGCACAATCGATTTTAACTTACTGCAACACTTCATGGGGCGGAGCTATTAAAACCCAAATGTTGAGAGTAGAGCGTGCGCAGAGAGCGGTGCTTAAAGTCATGCTGTCCAAGCCAAGACGTTTCTCGACTAGCATGATCTATTCAATTTGTGAAGTCTTGTCAGTAAGGAAATTATTTATATTATCATCCGTTTTACGTAAGCACTCCCAACTGTACTTTGATCCGAATCTTGTTATTGTTAAACGCCGAGCTGACAAAGTCTGCAAAACAGAGACACGTAGAACCGCTTTGGCTGGGCGTAACTTCTATTGTTTAAGTTCTACTTTATACAATAGAGTAAATAAAATCCTTGACATCTATCCCCTTCCCAAGCATCAATGTAAACTTAAATGCATAATTTGGCTTTTATCCCTTACCTACGAAGAAACAGAAGACTTATTGGTAACTCCCACATAAAATCTTAATACCCAATACACTATCACTTACACACACGCACCCTCACACCACACCCTTATCCACACACCACTCGCCCACCCACATACACACAACACACACACACACACAACACACACATTAATACACACACACACACACACACACATATACTTTTTGCAGAGTCTCACTTTTTCATTCAGCACACAAACAAACTCTTGTATCACTCACAGTTTTATTTTGCCTTACCTATATTTTTAATTTCACTGTATTCTGTTGTATGTACCTACCTACCTATTTAGAATCATTAGTATACCTACTCATGTAACTTTAGAAACTTAGGGCTCTTGCCTGCTGTTGGCACTATTATGCATGTTTGTTTGTCTATTGAATAAGTACCTTTACCTATCTATTGAATAAGCTCAATTAGTTTTGATCAGAACCTTGTTTGTGTTAAGGATATGGGCGTTGAAGCTGCTACACAGTTATTAACTTTTGCAGTTTCATCGTACTTCTGTAAACTATGTTCCTACTTGTCTGTTCTGAATAAAATGATTTGATTTGATTTGATTACTCTCAATGCAATTGGTGTTGGATCCAAATTTAATTGTGACTTCGTTTATTATGAGCATTGTACGCCGAAAGATCTTGGATTATAATCCTGGTTGTATAAAGAAAGAAAGAAAGAAAGAAAATACATTTATTTAACAAATACAACAAAGCAAAATAACAAAATGAGAAAAATAAGACTAACACAAAAAAGTACTTGTATCAATTTATTTTTAGATGATTTTATGGACACGGGATTTTATCGCGTAATTTACCTTATTTATATGTCCCAACGTTTCGGCTATGTTACAACAGCCATGGTCGCGGGCAGACTGCAGTATGTTTTCAAGGTCCAGTCTGCCGCGACCATAGCTGTTATAAAATAGACGAAATGTCGGGTTAAGTATTTATATTAAATAAATACGCGATAAAATCCCGTGTCCATATCGCACGTATAAAAGTAAAAAGAAGTATTTCAACAAACACAATTTTTGGGAAATCACTTTTAAAGTTTTGTGACTTGGAGTGTGTGTCATTTCATTTCATTTCAATTTTTTTGCCACATTTCCACATTAGCTTAGAAAGGTTAATTTAGTTGTTTTGGTACTGCTAGAAGAACTAATGATATTGACTTTATCTGGACGCTAGCCAATAAAGCTCAATTTAGCGCCCGAAATCTCTGTTGATTTTGCTGAGAATAAACCAATGAAATTGTAGTTTTCACAGTTTTTGTTTATCGCGATGCAGGGCAATTCTTCTAGATGACAACGTCAATCATTCCGCTGCGGTTTGTTTCGATCTCTTAAATGTCAGTCAGGTGAATAGTAGAATGGTTTTTCAAAAATTTGTTCTGCCAAAGTTCAAACCTTAGCTAAAACCTCACAACAACTGAGTCGTTTGTCATTAGTAGAAAAGGAAACAGTCAAAAATCTAAGGTTTTGTTTATGGTACATAAAAGGTTTTGTACTAGAATTGCCACCAAGGGCCACCCGACGCATTATGGAGGACGACTGGTGCAGCTGCTAGCGTTGCAGTAAGCGCGTTAGAAACGTAGGCCTTTACTTCTTCTTTCGTATAAGCAAGTGGCCAACTCTATTCGATGAATTTCTTCGGAAAGCTGACGTTTTCTCAGCGAGGAAACGTGACTTTCCGAACGCGGAATACATTCCGTAAAGGTCTGAATTGCCTCTGGTCATAAGAGAAATGAAATGAATTGAAATAGGGAACAAACTGTATTTCTCTATAAAATAAATAAATTCGCCATCCCGCTTAGATTTCGGCTCATCCCTTTTAAAGTAGAAAGCTCAGCTAAAAAGCACTGAACCAACAGAAGTGCCCATTTCCTCTCATTCGAAAACAGATCTGTCCGCAGTCCGCACCATAAATTACTCCGAAAGGAATTCAACGTTTTGTTTTTTATTTATTTACGATCCGCTTCGTCTTGTCGCGGCGGAGAAATATGGCGAATACGTGACGACTTAATCTCTTGTGGATTTGACTTAGTGAAATCTTAATATACAACTGTTGCGTTACTGACTGACTGATTTACTTGAAAATTATGTTTGCTGCGTGCCCCAATCATGGTGTGCTGCAGTGCAATTCAGACCTTCTCGGAATGGATTCAGAAATCGGAATCTTTCCGAAGAAAATCATCGAATCGGATGCATTTTCGGAAGTCTAAATTGCACTAAAGCTTTATCAAGTCATAACGTGGATGACCACTAGTGGTAAAAACAACTGAACACTTGGCATCTAGTCTTCGATATAAGGTCTAAGTTAGAATAACTTTATTAGTAGGTAGCATATACACTTCAATACCTAGCCTTCAATTTTGGTGGGATTTCCCACCGCCCACTTTGAGAATATATTTTTTTCAAGAGCTCCCCCCATATCTAAATGAGCCATCTCAATGCCCCCTAATTTTCTCTGAGTCTCCTACCTGCCCCCTAAAAGTCTCAAACGGCCACAAGGTGGTGTTATCGCCCACGTTGAGAACCTATGGTCTAACTAACCTACGAGTATCTTAAAGAAAAAAAAATCCAATCCAAGTCACGGGTTTTCGTCTAGTGTGTAAATAATTTCATGCGGAGTGGGTGAAATGGTTCAAGCGAAATTGTAATGGCTGCGTGGGTATTCAATTGTGGGGGGATACATCATGTCATTTTTCTGCCATTACCGAGTATCTACCATTGGTACTGTAATTTTAATGGGTTGGATTCTTGAAGCTTGGATTGTACACTTTTATTTTGAAACACTCTTGGTACGTCTTGGTTTTTGGTTCATAGTAATTTGAGTTGCATTCACTTCTATCTAAAAGGACTTGTTTATAATATTGCTTTGTTTTTTATAAATAAAGATTGTTTTTAATACCGTCAAAATGTCTAGCTCAACTAGCTTTTTTTGTTTATGTGTGTTAAATGTTAATTTATCATCTGAAACTAAAAATCTATTGACGTAGAGGTATCTATGAATTAACTCAATCATTATCAGATTCTAATTCAAGCTACGCTATTCTGTTTCAAGGCGTGATAATGATAACTTTTGAAAAAGCAAAAAAATCCAGCGCAAAAAGTAATATTTCCATCAAAACCTTCACAAAACAAATCTTCAAAATATCTTCACATCCGTAAAGCATCTTCATTCAGCCAAAACCACTCAGCGCTTTTTAACCAAACAAACAGTCATTTTCGTCATCACGAACTCGCAATTTGCGAAAACATCCCTCTAAAGGGGGTAGCTGCGAGCGCAAACCCCTTATTCGGCCCTATGCGTTCTATGGTAAGGAAAAAATCGGGGCTCCTTCCTTTTTTCTTTCAAGCGCTTTCAAGCCCGTTTGAATAGGGCTGTCAATATTTTGAGCGGTATGAATGGGCCTATGTAGTGGATGTCAATGAAAACTCGAGTGGGATGGTGCGTGTCCATTGCATGCAAATCGGACTAAGGTGTGCGTAGGTGTTATTAATGTTTAAGTAATGAGTCAATTTCTAAAATTTCATGGTTTTTAAAATATCAAATTCAAAATTTAAAGAGAAAGAAACCACTTTTATGACTTACGTATGATAGTTTTATTTCAAAATTTTACAAAATCTAATCTTTTTTTCGTTTTTACTTATACAGTCAAAATTCTTATTGAATAAACACGTAACTGAGCCAAAATTAAATATTAGAAAAAAAAATATCTCCTGTGTGACTAAAAAGTCAAATAGTTTTAAGCCTTTTTTATTCATGATGTCCTGCTACGTATGGGCGAAAATTGATACAGTAGCAGTTTTCAGTAGCAGTGCTACTTAATGATTATCCAAAATTCTAGAATTGGAAAATATCTATTACATTTATTTAGTCAATATCTAATTCGGTAGTTCGGTTAAAGTGTCCTTACCATACGAATTCTTTACAACTATTAACTACACACGCATTATCGTGTCATGTCCAACAGTGGAAACACACTCCTATCGCGCACCTCCTTTTGAGATAGCTCAAAGCCAATTAGATGCGGCGACAACCCGAGTGTCAGGATAGCGCTGCAGCGATGAAAAGCGCTTTTCTCGCTGTCTTCACAAAACTTTGTTAGACTCGAGGGTTGATGGAACGACAATGATGCATGAGATCTTTTGACTGATTTTTAATTAGCATATCAATGCTGTTGTGAAATACAGGGTATAATAATGAATACGTCTCTTTGGGTGTTATGTAGAAAATTATGTTTAGGTTAGAATATGTTCGAAATTTTTAAAGGGTCAGCAGCGCGTGTGTGACTCCTCTGGTGTCGCAGGCGTCCATAGGCTACGGTAACCGCTTATCATCAGGTGGGCCGTATGCTAGTCTGCTACCTTAGTAGTATAAAAAAGGTACTCGTATCAATTATCTGGTTCTGTAGTTCAAGCTTCGTTAATTTATGGCTAGATGACGTTGTGTGATAAAATTAATTTGAATGATTTTAACTGCAAGAATACAAGACGATGATGATGATTAGGGTACCTAAAGTGGCCACTTTTGATGAAACATCAGATGTTTCATAAATGCTTCATATATGCTTCATCAATGCTTCATCTATGAAGCACATTTCAAAACACCTTTTTTGACAGTTCTCTATAGAATCCATCTGACAAAAAAGGTGTTTTAAAATTTGCTTAGTATTAAAGTATGCTTCATGGATGAAGCATTGATGAAGCATTTATGAAACATCTGATGTTTCATCAAAAGTGGCCTTTTTAGACCTCCAGAATTCACCACAAAATGTGCACTTTGGTTATGAGATAAAACACGTATCTTGTACGATATTTTAATAAGTATAATTCTATTGAACAAAAGGTTAACTATAAATTTTTACATTTTATTGTAATATTGGTTTATTCAATTATGCTTAAAAAACAACGTACTTTTAAACAAGATAATGTAGAACTGTAGAAGCTTTGTTCTGAACAAGACTAAAGCACGTTTCAGCAAGGATTTTAAAACTCAAGTTCATTGCTAGCTACAATACAGGATTAAGTACTAATGAGCTGAAACCATTCTCGCCCGTGTTTGATCATTAGCACAAAATACTGAGAGCGTCGGTATCGGCACGGTGGAGAAGGTAGCGAGCACTGGCATGGGCGTAAGCGGTGGCAGAAGCGGAAGATTGTCGACTGGACTTATGTAATTAAGAAGCGCTCTTGGTGTAGCTCGCTCAGCCGTTCTTCAATTTCAATTAAATTTATTTATTTATTGCAAAAATGGGTAAAAATAACAATGTAGATATAAAATCAAGTTCCTCCATTATCAGCTAGTAAGCACTAAGCATGCAACATTACAGTTCGTTGAGGATCGTTATGAGCAATTAGGATGGGTGACCGCTATTGGTACAAGTGCTTTGGGGCTATGTTAAATTGTTGATCCCAAGTTTTAAAAAATCCAACACAACCTTGAGGAGTTCAGCACCCTGATTGTCTATCCTTGAAAGCGACCAAAATTGGTCTCAAACTCTCAAATATAACAGTTTAATGACAACCTACGCGATTTGAGGCTTGAAACAAGTTAGACAATCAGCCCACAGGTGGCGGACCCTAAGGCGCAAACACGCTGGTCCAGGCTCGCCGAGAGAACGCGTTGCCTCTCTCTCGCTCTCGCCTTGCATTTCGCTCGCTCTCGCCCAGGCTCACCTTGGCTTGCCTAGGCTGGCCCTGTGTGTTTGCACAAATAGAAAATATCGCTAATCCCATCACCATACCTCCAACCCAAAAGTAATTTGGAGTGTAACAACGCAGGTGCGGCTGCAGCGACATAAAATCGACGTAACTCTACCTGCTACTAACAGAGGACAGCTTAACTACTGTCTGCTTTCTACATTCTACTTGGTAGAAGCATCACCTCCACTTTTTATCTTATGATTTGCCAAAAAGAAATGTGCTTCATGAAATCGGTTAGATAGAGATAAAGATAATTTATTTGCTCAAAACATTGTGTTTGTTACATCCATAGCATGCAAGGTCATAATATGTTTTTTGCACACGATTGCAGACGAGATATTGAAATACTTACGCAAAATACATGGTTGCCTAATATTTTGACGTGCCTCTAACTATCCCTTTAAGATTCTACTCCTGTTCCTTCGTGACCAACAGTTTATTAAATCGCTTATTTAATGAATATACCCTCTTTCTTACAGTAATTTGGTGTGCAGGTGCAAAGACGGATGCGACTGAACGTGCTCAAAGAGAAGCTTACGCTTATTTAAAAATTCTCCTTGTCGTTATCTTTCTTAAAAATATTTTTCACGTTTTTAATTTACACACAAATGCTACTAATGTCGTTTTTAAGTCTGACCTCTGAGTCTTGCCTTGTGTTACCCTATACATATAGATAGGTAATCGTAAAGAGCCGTGTTGGATGAGTGGGTACCTCGACTTTCGATCCAAAGATCGTGGGTTTGAATCCTGGCCGTGCATCAATGGATTTTTCGCTTCGAAAAATTTATATGCGCATTAACACGAGTTCTGAACAGCGAAGGAAAAGATTGCGAAGAATCCCGCGGCTTAGTCTATCTTAGTCAATAAATTGGATTAAAATTATGAGTTCCGAAAAATCCATTCATGCAAGGATTCGAACTCACAACTTTTGGGTCGAGAACCGAGGTACTAACCTACTCGGCTATCACGGCTCAACATTTAGAATTTTCAAAAATTTGCAGACAACCAGTTTAAAATGAACTGAACACTTAGAAATTTTATTCTGATAATAAAATTCTCAAAAAATGAACAGGGTACTCAAAGCATTCTATGAGCATGCAATGTGCTGACATAAAATCGATTTATTCCGGATCATTCTGAGTTTATGACCGTTTAACTGCTGGTCCGGCTGGGACCAAATAATACGTACTTAAAAGAACTTTAGAAATACGCTGAAGCTAGCAACAATCATGAAATTGTGCACAAGGATGAGCATGTATCGTGGGAGGGGGAAGAACATTAATGATTTCTGCAATTACCTATCAAAAAAACTCAGGCTTTATCTTCTTCTCAGTCGGCATCTTCATTACTGAAGGTCGTGTCTACTCTGAATTTGAGTTCATCACTCGTTGCACTATGCTTCTCCACGTTTTCCTGTTTTCGGCGGTCTTCAAAGCTTCAGGTATGGGCAGGCCGGAGAGTGATTTTACTTGGCCTTATAAACTAGATGATTTATACAGTGTCAGAAGGCAATATTTGCCTTTACTTAACAATGTTGAGATGGAGTAGGCTTGCCCGGCACCTCCCCGGCCATATCCACAGGAAAGACATGGTCAATACGTGTGGGGCTGTGACTGAGCCGTGGGTTTCCTCACGATGTTTTCCTTCACCGTTTAGAGCTCGTGTTAATGCGCATACAAATTTTTCGAAATGAAAAATTCAGGCCGGGACTCGAACCCACTACCTCTTAATCAAAAGTCGAGTCACTAATCCACTCGGCCAATACAACTTACACCGATATGTCATTACTAATAACCCCACAAGCCAAGTAATAATCCCACTAGATCTGGATACTAATCTACAAAAAGTTCGCACAGCTCAAACTAAAACTTCGAGAACTTCAGAACTCATAAAAATAATTCCCCTCAAGTAAATTGAAAAGCAAAAAGAAAGTCTAGACCCCAATAACGCTGCTAATCAATCATGCCTCATCTAATTGGCTCCGAGCTTCTAATGAGATGAGAAAAAGTCGAGGAAGCGTAGTCGGGAAGTGAAAAAGATTTTCACAGGGAAACGAAAATAATTCTGTGAAAATAAAGTTATTAACACTACTTTCTGGTTCACTGCGGAGAATTAGTGAGGAGTTTAAGAAGAGTGATTATTCTAAAGGTCATAGCTGACCAGTCAATTTCGCACCGCATCGCCTTTTCGGCGTTCACTTTTGACTTGCGATGCGGTGATCTGGTGACGTTACAAAATTGATGAAGTAAGCGTTGGTCTATAGAATTCCAAAAGAATACCGAGGCGATGCGGTGAGGTCCGGGTGTGGAGTTGACTGGTCAGTTATGACCTTAATACGGCAAACCATCTACTCTCTGTAATTTCAGAAGAAAACAGTTGGCAATATAAAAGCAAAATCAATTTCACGCTCATGCGCATTCTAAAACAAAATGAACTCACTAACCAAACTAGGAAATTCCGAAAATCCATAGTAAGGAATTGAACTTGTAGCAAATTGTTCGTTAATGAAAAAAGAGCACTAGGAAACCTGCGGCTCGCTTGCAAAGCTGTTGGCACTTCGCCGATGGATAAACTTGAAGTCTTACTACTTGAACTCGAATGTCGAAACCACATACGACCTATTTTTGAAATTATTTACCCTGAACTCAGTGTGTTATAAATAAGTTATTTAATCGGTGCATAAACTCAGTGTTTCATAAATAACTTACATAATCGGATAAACTTAGAGTCTTACTACTTGAAGTCGAATGTCAGAACCGCAGCACTTATTAATAACATAAAATAATAATAACAAATAATTCTGAACATTTCACACAGCATCATGTAGCCCCAAAATAAGCAGGGCTTGTGTTATGGGAATACTTTTATACTTTTTATATTTTTTTTTTGTATTTACATTATAATATACATAGAAAACACACATACAAAACATATAAACGTTATTTTTTTTAAAGTATACCCTGTGAACTCAATTTGTCACGCACATAATCAATGTATATATTTAGAGTCACACTACTTGACCTCAAATGTCAAAACAAATTGGTAAATTGATTGTAAAGGCTTATTTTTGACGAAACAACTGAAAAATGTAGATAAATTAAATGAATGTAAAAGGAGTGCTTAGATTTGTTGTCGAGTAGAGCATGATATTAAGATAAGTATGAATGTTGAGATAATAGGTGTTATGACGAGTGAAAGCGAGAGTAGTTAGAAAATTCGAATCTATTAGATGTTGCACTGTAAAAGGTCCACCATCCAAGTCGATGCCAAATCTCGATATCGACTTCTCACTAAAATATGTCGAATTTTTAGTACATTAGTAGGGTGCACAAGATTAGACCGGACCGAGACAGTTTCATTTGGCGCGTGTGCCGCAGCTGAATAGCAAGCGACCGGATCATCCGGACAAAATGACCGTATCATCCGGACAAAATGGACTACGGATCGCGTTAAACTCTTTCCTAGGCATTACCGATCTAATTGCTTCTTTTTCGACTTCTCCGTATGCTTTGGAGTAGAACTTTCGTAGTGGTTTGTGGTTTTTTCAGATTGGATTTTAAGCTGAACTTTAAATTGAAACTGACAACTTTGATTTGAATTAAAATATTTTCAAGAATTACTGTATCACCAAAGCTGTTACACAACTGTTTTATGTTAAAAATAGGTGCAGGCTGAAGAAATAATTCTGTAGATGAAAATTGCATGACTCTAAATTATGTATGATACTTTATCCTTCATGAACACATACAATTACATACACATCTACACAACATTTCAAAGTATTTCAAGAGTTTTTTTAGTAGATAATTAAACGTGAACTTGAGCCAAATAACATAACCATAGACAATGGGAATCAATCAATATACAGGGTAGAGAAAAATGTTGGTCTATTTTCTTTTGTAATTATAGGGATTAGTTCTTTGTTACTTATGGGGCCAAAAATTTGCCACACCCGTATACCGGGTTCTTTTTTGGCTTTTTGGTTAGTTACGCTATGTTCGATTCTCGCTACGCTCGGATATTTGTAATTCTGATGGTTATAAAAAAATGTGTGCATAAATGAAAAATGGGATCTTACATAATAATTTAAAAAGAATGTTTTTGTAGGATAACTTTCGCTAATTGGGTCAGATTGTACCCAATCTTTGAGCCATTATTTAAGATTTAAAGTCACTCTTGTACAGCTTTTACTTTGTCAAAGGTACACAGTGTACCTTTCACAAAGTCAAAGCTCTACAAGAATCTTACAAAAAACTGGGACGAAAAAGCAAGCGTCCAAAACTTCGACTATAATTGCAAAGTATACATCAAGTTCGCGTGTCATCGCGGAGGAAAACTCGAAATCGTTTTTAATTTACATAATTGCATTACTTTCGGGCGTTTCATAAAAAAAATATTAGGGGACACCTGCTTGGTAACTTTTGCCTCTAAAAATTATTTATTTGGAAGTTCTTTCATAAATCAGGATAAAGTTGTTTACGAAGTAATCTAGGAGCGCGGTTTTTTCCACGAATTTACATCGGCGACTGTATAAAATATAAAAATAAACGACAGTTTTCAGTTTGCAGGTGGTTTAGAGGCTTTTGGGCTGAGGGAAGGCGGTTTTTGTGGTTGGAATTGTGTTTAGTACTTATCGATATTTTTTGTTGGAGTAGAAGTGACTTTTTGTGATCACTGTGACAGTTATTTGAAACATCGAGGTGAACTAATTAATTTCACTACACGAGGTGGATTCACGTTACAGCATGGTCAAACATTATGGTATACATTTTGTATGAAGTGATTCATGCCTGACCGTGCGCTGGGGCACGGCCGGGGCACGGCCGGGCCCCGTGTCAGGCCCGGTGTAACGTGAATCCACCTTAAATAGTTTGGTTTCTTCAGTTTGATCTCAGCTAACTACGCCACGAGCGCTTCATTCATCATCATCATTATCTCCCTGCCCTTATCTTACTAGGTGGGGTCGGCACAACATGTTTCCTTCTTCAATAATCAAGAATCAAATAAATTTATTAGTTAAGTATACATGCAAGTTTGTATACTAGTTAACACATATAGGTAGGTACATGTTACTAAGCTAAATGAGTTAACAAAAAGGCCTTAACTCAGCATAAACTACGGTAGACAATCTACCATAGCACTGGACTTCCATGCTCGCACAAAGTACACACTTCATTCTATCATTATTAAAAGAAAATAATGAATATAACATTATATTCCATTTCTCTCCATTGGAGTAGCAAATAAAATGCAAAGTGGAGCACTTGTAGGTGTCGCGATAAAGCACTTCAAGTGTAGGACAGGAGTTCGGTGCCCGGAGCTACATTGCGATTGACTAGGAGGGTTTTGATGCTGGACCAATAAAATTTAGACTTTGAGTCGTTAGTTTTTTGGTTTGGATTTGTTTGTCTTCCACAAGTTTGGGACAAGAAGTTTATTTTTTGTATGTTAAAGTCTTCGCACAAAAAAAAAAAAAACCGGTCAAGTGCGAGTCGAACTCGTACGCCGAGAGTTCCGTACCTAGCCATGGTGCCAATTAAGCTAGTCCGCTTAATTGTATGAGCGCCCATACAACTCGGAGGACAATTTTAATTGGCGTCAACTATGTATGGGAACACCCTTTAATTTTCAACTTTTTTAACTTTTTGGAATTTTCCCTTTATTTGTACTATAAGACCTTGCTTTTTCCCAAATTTCGTTATTCTAGGTCAACGGGAACTACCATTTAGGTTTTCGACCCAAAACCTCTAGGGTACTTCCGGTTGACCTAGAATTGTCAATTTTGGTTACAGGCAAGGTCTTCCAGCACAAGTAAAGGAAAAATTCCGAAAAATAAAAAAAGTTGATAATTAAGATAAGTTTTGGTACTCACAAGTTTTCACGAAAACCTAAATTTGCCTATATCTTTTTATAGTGTTGACTCAGGACCTCGATTTTTATACTCACAATAGGGACTATAGACCTTAGTATATGGTATAAATTTCAACTTGCTAGCTCTACCCGTTCCTGAGATAATCGATGGTGACACACGGACAGACAGACGGACAGACGGACAGACGGACAGACGGACAGACGGACAGACGGACAGACGGACAGACGGACAGACGGACAAGAAAGTGATCTTATAAGGGTTCCTTTTTTTACCTTTTAAGGTACGGAACCCTAACTAATTATCCTACTAATTATAAAGGCGAAAGTCCGTGTGTATGTGTGTGTGTGAATGTTTGTTACTATAATAATAACTACTAAACCAATTTATATGAAATTTGGAACGTAGATATTTTAGGTTCTGGAATAACACATAAGTAAGTTTTTATCCCGAAAAAATTTATGGTTCCAGTGGGATAAAAAAAGTATTCCACGCGGGAGAAGCCGCGGGCGTTCACTAGTATTTGTATAAAAATGGTAATAATGAGTCTGCCAGAGAACATAACATCTTATTAAAGTGGTATTTCGTAATCTTTATTTGTTAAATAGCAATATCATATTTTTATTAACATGCTTTTATTAGCTACGGATTCTTTGAACGTAATTTTGACGAACTTCAAAAGGTCTGATTAAATTTAAACGTTGTACATTTACCAATGACCGATGACAATAAAATAATTAATTAAAAACAAATTAAAAAAAAATGTTCTTACATTTTTGTTATATTAGCTACAGAAGCGTATTTTTTAGTTTTTTTTTACTAACATTTTTTTATTAATATTATATTGAAGATATCTGTAATCCAAGCTGTAGATTGTGAATGTAACTTAAACTTTGTTTTGAAATTTGATGTAAAGAAAACTTTTATTAAGAAAGTAGATGAGTTTTGAATATAATATCATTGTGATATTAAACTACCAATAAAATAAACTGAAATTAACTAAGCAAAATTAACTTTTCAATATATAATTACGAAATGAAACCATTTAGAAAATTATCTATTTGACTGAGAAACTAAAGCGTAAATGAGATTAATTTCTCGTCCAGTGGCTACGCATTCCATCGTAGCACATCTACGAGGTGCTACGAGGTGCTACGCTGCTACGAGTTGCTATTGCAATTGTATTGATTTGATAGCCTTGTTGCTGGAGCAGATTAGGTTTGCAGACTGTTGCGACGTGCAACAACTTTTGCTGCTCTCTTATTGATTTGTTTTGCTTGAGATTTTATTGGCGTACATACCCATTAACTTTCTATGAGTAAATGAGTTATTTCTATAACAAAAGTGAAAAAGCAGATTTGAGAAGTGAGGTTGAATTTCCATTAACTTTTGATAAAATATTATACATAGAAAACACCCAGACTCGAGACAAATATTATTTGCAGATCATACAAAAATTTGTAAATTTGTTTGGCTTTTAGGCGGCCTAAAAACTCTGTCACCAGTGTTGGCTACTTGCTCATACGAACTTACTTACTTATAAAAATTTTCCCGCGGCGGGGATTGAACCCGCAACCTCCTGCGTCACGGGTGAGCCTTCACCCACTGCGCCACAGAGGTTGTCTAGGTATTTATAATATTAGTAGAATTATTATAGTAGGAATACAGCACCTACATAATAGCACCATCCATACTTTCAGCCTCCTCAATCTTTTTCACAGAAAATCATATACATTACACTTATGTGGCTATTTTGATGTTACATGAAACGTGGTGCAGGTTAAAACGCAGTTTTCTCACGATGTTTTCCTTCACCAATTCTTTACAGTGGATAGTATATCAAAACGCTTGTTGGTAAATCCGCTTTCTTCCCATTAAACTTCAAGCTATATTACTCTCGGTAATATTTCAGATATTTCAGCAAGAATTATGGGGAGAGGCGGGTGGTGATTTTATGTTTTTTATTAAATTCAGTCAAGAAATCAGTCCAACATAGTTTTGAATTCAATATTTTCGGTTGAGGTACGGTTGGTTAAGTGCGACTTTTTAAGTTTACTCATACGTTATTTTGTTATATTTGTACATTATAAAAAGATTTGTATGCGCTAGTATCCAATTTTGGTGATGAAACTTTTAAACCACCTGAAGTGAAATAAGTTATGAGAACGATATTTAAACAAATCCTTCGATACACATCTGGTAAAGCATCCTTTGACCAGAAAAACAAAAGGATGTGGTGCTCATCCCTAGAAATGTGTCCTATCCCTATTTTCAAGTCTTTGCGCTGTGGCACTCTCAGCGCAGGCGTAACAGAGGTGGCTGTCTGCGGGGCAGCGCAGAAGAAGAAAAAAACAAGAACGACAAAACACAAAAAAAGTGTTGAGAATTTTCAATACTCTGTTTTGTAATTTGGTTTCAATCAGTTTCGAGAATACAATGGATGACGGTTTGCACCGTATCCTGTTTTTATTGAGACAAACATTAAATTAGTGGGGACCCCCAAGATTGGTAGCCCTGACGTAGAATAGAATAGAATAGAAAAAAGTTTTGTTTTCGCTACCACGATACATACAAAACACAAATCAGAAATGTTACATTACAGTGACAAGAAAATAAGGCTACCCCTCAGCATTTGTTCCAGCAGCACCATGGCTGTTAGAGCGCTGGTTTTCAGTGGCGCCAAAGGTGATCGGAACACGCAACCTTCTGATCAGTTCAGAATAAGTTTATGTTTCCGCCTACCCACTGTCCTCTGCACCTATAAATCATATAACCGAAGTTAAGTTCCCACAAGTCCGATGCAATAGCAATAATTCTATCAGTGAGCGCGTGAGGAATAACAATGGATAGTTTTTGAAATACGTAGCAGCTTAAAATGGAATTTCAGGTTACAAATTATTAAAGTTTTTAACTAGTTTATTGTTAAAGTTTAATTTCTCATAGAACGAAGATAAAAGATAGTACATTGAATGAAACGAGTGTTTTTCTAAACTGTAAACAGGCTCCCGGCTGTAAGTATCCCGAAGCATAACACGTCAACCTGGTTTTTTAACATTTAAAGATTAACTAGTGATCTCCCGTGGTTTCGCCTGCGTGGACTACTATTTTGACTGTAATTTTTCCGGGATAAAAGTAACCTATGTGTTATTTCAGAACCTAAACTATCTACATTCTAAATTTCATCAAAATCGGTTTAGCAGTTACGGAGATATACGTGGTAACAAACATTCACACACACACACACACACGGACTTTCGCCTTTATAATATTAGTAGGATTGTTTTCGCTCAAGCTCTTTTTTATTGTATTTCAATTCATTGAACCGCTCGTGGCGTAGCTTGCTTAGATGTTCTTGATTGATTGTGCGCGGTCACAATTTGGTGACTGCAGGTGACATTACGAGCTGAGCGCTTCTGTGCTTCGGAGGGCACGTTAAATTGTCGGTTTCGGCTTTTAAGTCGCCATGACGAAGGCGTGTAGGACGCCTAAAAACTCCGCCACCAGAGTTGGCCACTTGCTCCTAACATACAAACTTACTTTTACATACATACATAAACTCACGCCTGTTTCCCGTCATAGCGGTAGGCAGAGACTACAGATCTCCACTTGCTACGATCCTGGCACACTTCTTTTGCTTCATTCACTCTCATCACATTCTTTATGAAAGCTCGTCGGTTTAGGGTACTCTTGACCTGGTCTTTTTACTTTTACTACACACAAAACACATTACATAACCTACCTGTCAGTCAGTCAGATAAAAATACGTATTTACCTACCATCTCGAAGTGAAATCAGGCATGGAGTCCAAGAAAAAAGTCAAGTATCTACAAGTACGCCATTACCATTGAATGTAACTGCTTCGAACAAAGAACCATTTCTATGTACTAGGTATCTTCCGTTCGCGATCATAGATTTTTACGTTCCTTGTTCTTTGAAAAGCGGAGGTTTTTAAATAACGGTGTCCGTAATTTCGTGTAAGGTAGAATATGAACCGATAAGCAGCGAGTTTTTGCTTTGATCACCGCAAAAAATAAATCAAGTGTCATATTGAATTTGTCTTGCAAAAATTCGGCTCGCTTCGCTCGCTTGGTTTGGAGCTCCATTCGTTCGCATTATAACTTCATGAGTAGGTATATTGCGAGCAAAGTGAGTTATGTCAGACCACAGAATATGATCTGACAAGCAGCGAGTCTTTGGGCACCGCAAAATTATGCTAAGTTTCAAGTTCGTTATTACCAACTAGGATTTTACCCCATTTAGGAATTTCAAAAAATCGTCAACTAATGTGCACTTGTGCAGCCCGCAGTGATACCTCATTTGGGGAACAGGGTGGAATCGTTCCCCAAAGGCAGAGTAGGTGGTTCCTCTGCAACGGGCCGGCCCATCTGGCCCACTTGCTCATGGTCTTTCGACCGACAGTTGTTGTTGGTTGGTTGTATATAACCCGATCGGCGATGAGTAGTGCACTTGCGCGATCTGGACATTCTCATATTGAGTGGCGCCATCTTCGCTGAAGCTCGTAGTGCGTAGCATGTCTATGTAGTTCATTTAGCGACAGGTAGAGGTCGCTACACCTCACATTGTCCTATGCGGCCCTTGACCAGAAAAGTGTGACGACTACTGATTTAGACCGTCGTAAAATGATGACCGTTTCAGCAGCGCACCATTTTTAGGAAACCATAACAATAATGGAGCTTTTATTGTTAATTTTAAGTCTTAACTGCCTCTGAGGAAGTAATTAACCGAGGCTTGGTACAGTCAGCCTCGTTGGTTGTTTCTTGATCACTTTGGCACCTACAACATAGTGGAGTAAGACCTTGACTTTCAATCAGTACGTTCTTTTAAGTTTTGTGAATAGTTTATTATACTTAGCTACCTACATAATAAAAAAATGTTGATGGAAGGATTGTGTATCTCAGGTAGATATACAATCACAAAGGCACATTCTCTTAATTAAACAAAGAGAAAAAACATAAAAAAATATTTTCAAAGGATCTTAAAATGCCTTAAAAAGATCTGAGAGAACGTCTACCGCGCCTTGGGGATACACAGTCGTTATCATTTTTCATTTTTTTTTCCAGAAAAAAAAAAACAGCTTTGGCGCAGATTTCTAAAATTCTTTAAAGTTTCATTTCATTTATTTAGCCATAAAGTTACATAGCATAACATTACGCCAGCGAATCCTCAAACGAAAGCTTGCAAATCCAAATCTATACAAAAAGATACCCTGCTTGATATCTGTTAGCCTATTTTTATCTTTCCTCAAAAAAGTTCCTAAAATTCTAATCAAAGTTTCATGGTTCCCGTATTTTATAACGACGTTATTCAAAATTGTCCAATCCTATCGGTGAATTTATGATTGTTCGAAAAGTAATCCAGAGGTCGAAGTTTTTGGAGGGCAATACAGATAGCTCACTTTGGTTGATAATAATTTTATCATCATGCAATAATAAGCGTTTTATTAATTACTTTTAATTATTTGAAATAGAACAGAAGGGCAAATGATACAGGTTTGAATCAATGCAATGATCTTTTTGATTGTATTTTCGTACCAATCTCATACAACTGACTCACCACAGCAAAAACGCAGACGGTAAATGTGATGTCATAATTATAAATGTCAAAATTTACGGTTTTATGCATAAAAACATAGTGCTTTGACGAAGCTCGCTATAGAACGCTCGTTTGTTTTTGGAAACAACGCTCTAGTGAGCTTAGTCGGCGTACTAAGTTTTATGCTGAGGACACATACTTGTTTGATTTACGCAGGATTCAAAAAGATACTCAATTGTTCTTTTATCAAACCTTCGTGGTGGTTTATACTTTGGTCGACAATTTTACTTTAGAATTATAGCTCGATTCTTAAACAATATACATAGCGGCCATTTTAGCCCTCATCTATATCTATACTATCTATACTAATATAATAAAGCAGAAGAGTTTGTTTGTTTGTTTGAACTTTGAACGCGCTAATTTCAAGAACTACCAGTCCGATTTGAAAAAATATTTCTGCATTTGATAGCTAAACTATAGGAATTTTATAGGCTACTTTTCGCTATAATCATCATCACCATAAACCATCACTAAGAGGGCAACGCCACGACGGCGCTACTAGTTCTAAATAATTTGTAGTGAGATATCTGTTCGAACCTCCGCCCAAGCACTAACAAGTCGGACTTATTCATCCCAAGAGGATCACCTTTTGAAGAAAACTATTGAAGTTTTTACACTTGAATAGTTACAGAATAGGTTTTGTTAAGTTGGGTCTGATTGTCATGTCTTTGAAGCTTGCAAAAAGATAATAAAATAGGAAAATGCGTTTAAGGCTGGATTCGACCACTGGATTAAGTTTGTAGTCGAGAGTAAACTACTGTTTGTTTGAATATTTTGAAATTGTAAAGTTGACACCTTATAACGAGGATAATTTGTATGTCATACGTTTGATTCCCACCAAGGATAATCCTTTTGTGTGATAAAGTAAGTTCGTATAAGCAAGTGGCTAACTCTGGTGACGGAGTTTTTAGGCCGCCTGAAGGCCTCCGTCATGGCTTAAAAGCCGGGACCGACAATTTAACGTGCCCTCCGAAGCACGGAAGCGCTCAGCTCGTAATGCCACTTGCGGTCACCCATCCAAATTGTGATCGCGCACAACGTTGCTTAATTTCAACGATCAATAAAGAACGTCTCAGCAAGCTACACCACGAGCTCTTCACGCTTAGTGATGAATGTAGATGTTTCCTCTGATTCATTCTGTATGTTAATATGAAACTACGTCTATTCTAATATCGTTTTACAAAATTTAAAAAAAAAAGATTGCTATGTACAAAAATATAAATAGTATTGAGTAAATAACATTATTTTAATTCTTGTTGCTTCATCTGATAAATAAAGGAAGTAAAATCAAGGGAGAAACCTATATTCCAGCCAGACAACTGTTAAACTGGTCAGTGTTCGCAATAATGTCTAATCATCAACAAGCTTTATACTTGCATCGCTTGGGGCACAAGTTCCTGACGTTATCGCGCTGTGAGTGATGTCGTCTGTCAATCTTATCATCAGACTAGTGAACGCCCGCGGCTTCGCCCGCGTGGACTACTATTTTTTATCCCACGGGAACCATACATTTTTCCAGGATAAAAAGCAGCCTATGTGTTATTCCAAAACATAAAGTATCTAAATTCCAAATTTCATCAAAATCAGTTTAGCAGTTATGGAGATACGTGGTAACAAACATTCACACACACACAGACTTTCGCCTTTATAATATTAGTAGGATAGGATAATAAAACTTGTTAAACTTTCGCGATTTGTTAACATAATGATAATTATCAGTCATCCCGTGACCACGAACGCTGTAACGTGTTCGAAACGTCGGGAAACAAAATAAATAAAAGGTACGCGATAAAATCCCGTAATAATAATTATCATTATGATAATAAAGGAAGTGAAATCAAGGGAGAAACCTATATTCCAGTCAGACATCTGTTAAACTGGTCAGTGTTCGCAATAATGTCTGATCTTGAACAAGCTTTGTGCTTGCATCGCTTTGTTCCAGCCGTTGCTTCGGAGATACGTTTGTGGCACAAGTTCCTGACGTTATCGCGCTGTGACTGATCTTAACTGATGGTTGTGAGAACAATAGACACTGAGAAATTATTTTAAACGTAGCTGTAGGCTGGAAAGAAGTAAGTTAGCTTTGAAATGTATGATTCACACATAATAAATGCAAAAGTTTGGATGGATGATGAATTGAAAAGTTTTATAGACACGGGATTTTATCGCGTAATTTACCTTATTTTTTCCCGACGTTTCGGCTATGTTGCAATAGCCGTGGTCGCGGGCAGACTGGAGTATGTTTTCAAGGTCCATTGTGAATCGGCGGTATTATCCAAAACTACCCTCACTGATCTTCAGATTCCGGATCGGCTGCATTTACACCGCAACACACTACACTGACCGTATCTTGACACCGGAAAGTCACATTACGACGTGCACTGCATTTACTAATAACAGGATTCCATGATGACGGGAGCCTGAATCCATCCTCGCGATTGAAATTCGGATATTTCTTGATTTCAATTGCCTCACGAATTATTCGCTTGTAATACTGGCGTTCGTTGGCAAGAATCTTGGGATCGTGAAGTTCAATCCAGTGATTAGGCCCGGAATCCACTAGGTGCTCTGCTATCGCCGACTTATTTACCTGGCGGTTCTTAACTGCTGCTATGTGCTCCTTTATGCGTTCGGCTATAGTACGCTTTGTTTGCCCAATATAGGAACGACCACAACTACAGTCCACTTTATACACGCCAGGTACTTGAAACGGTATGACATCTTTCGGCGATCTCAACAACTTTGCAATCTTGGTTAAAGGAGTAAAAATGGTCTTAATTGAAAACTTGTTCAAAACATTACCAATTTTATCGGTTACTCCTTTCACATAAGGCAAAAAAGTATGTTGTCTGCTAACATCAGGTAACTTGTCTCTTTTCTTATGTCGTTTCGTCAAACCTTTATAGCCATTTCGTTTGAGTACCTCCTGAACATGCGCCAGTTCTTCCTCTAAATGTTCAGGGTCACATAGATCATAGGCTCGGTTAGTCAAAGAAGAAACAACAGACTGTAAATGACAAGGATGATGATGTGATGTAGCATTTAGATACCGGTCCGTGTGTGTAGGTTTTCTATAAACAGAGTGCGCTAAGGAACCATCAGTCTTCACCATTACTTTAACATCAAGAAAAGCCAAAGTTCTTTTTTCTTCCGTTTCATGAGTAAACTGAATTTTAGGGTGGACAGAGTTCAAGTATGTAGTCAAAAGCTCAATTTCATGTTCACCACCCTTCAATATGCAGAAAACATCATCGACATATCGTTTCCACATCCTTACACCGTAGAACGCTAAATCTAAAAGACTTTCAAAATGCTCCATCCAGATATTGGCCAATACCGGCGCCACTGGGCTGCCCATGGCCACTCCATCAATCTGAAGGTAATGTTGTCCTTGGTATAAGAAGTAGTTGCCATCTAAACAATTCTGCAACATAACGACATATTGTTCCGTTTCCGTTCAATTAAGACCATTTTTACTCCTTTAACCAAGATTGCAAAGTTGTTGAGATCGCCGAAAGATGTCATACCGTTTCAAGTACCTGGCGTGTATAAAGTGGACTGTAGTTGTGGTCGTTCCTATATTGGGCAAACAAAGCGTACTATAGCCGAACGCATAAAGGAGCACATAGCAGCAGTTAAGAACCGCCAGGTAAATAAGTCGGCGATAGCAGAGCACCTAGTGGATTCCGGGCCTAATCACTGGATTGAACTTCACGATCCCAAGATTCTTGCCAACGAACGCCAGTATTACAAGCGAATAATTCGTGAGGCAATTGAAATCAAGAAATATCCGAATTTCAATCGCGAGGATGGATTCAGGCTCCCGTCATCATGGAATCCTGTTATTAGTAAATGCAGTGCACGTCGTAATGTGACTTTCCGGTGTCAAGATACGGTCAGTGTAGTGTGTTGCGGTGTAAATGCAGCCGATCCGGAATCTGAAGATCAGTGAGGGTAGTTTTGGATAATACCGCCGATTCACAATGGACCTTGAAAACATACTCCAGTCTGCCCGCGACCACGGCTATTGCAACATAGCCGAAACGTCGGGAAAAAATAAGGTAAATTACGCGATAAAATCCCGTGTCTATAAAACTTTTCAATATGAATAGTGATCGCGAAAGTTTAAAAAAGACTATGGATGATGAATGTATGTTTGTTGCTCTATAACTAGACAACCCATATAGATTAGTGTAAGTATTACAATATTTACAATGTGTGGACAAATATTAAATTACTAAGCCAAATGTCTCCGTAAACAGCCGAAATCGGCCAGGCAGATTATATTATATACTAGACAACCACTGGACCGATTTGGCTTTTTCAAATACAGGTAGATAATGACCAGGAAAATAGGAATAGGCTACTTTTTACTTTTACATTGAACTTTTTATTCGGGTACCACGCTAGAGAAGCCGCGTGCGGAAGCTAGTTGACTATAAAACCTTTGCAGGATACCGCAATGGGACTGAAATGGTTGCCAAACAGTTTCGTTGATGGATTCACCATAGGAACTTTTATTTCATTTCATTTCATTTCATTTATTTAGCCATAAAGTTACATAGCATAACATTGGCAAGTCAATTTACATAGGTTCATATTTTATCATAATTTCATTTAGATACACAATTAACAAAATAGGTAAGTACTTATACATTTTAGGAATCCGAATACAAATCAGAAAATGAACAACTCATATATTCATCGATATGGTAAAATGGATGAGATTCAAGGAAACATTTTAATACTTGTTTGAATTTACTTAGGGGAAGACTAGTTATTTGTAACGGCAATTTATTATACATTTTAAGTTTAATGCAAAGTCCTTGATTACTTGTTTTTGCAAGTCTTGTTCTGGGTACATGGAGTTTGTCTTTGTTTCTGGTATTGCGGCCGTGTATTTGCATTTTCGTGAGTAAATTATCCCTACTTGAATGTACCTCAATAAGTGAATTATATATATACAAAGATATTATGATAAATTATTTATTATGATAACTCAAGTGTCATTTCGAAATTAGAATGTTATTCTGATTCTTATTAGCCCCTCATTCTTAAAAATATTTATTAGGTTATTTCATCTAAAAATTTTAAAGTTGCGTTTCAAAACATTTTTAAATTTAAAAACACTTTGACACGAGCTCCGAAATGGTGACGGAAAACATAGCGAGTTGACAAAAACTAATTGGCGCTGATGATGACACTAGCAAAATACAACAAAAACTGCATCTCAACTTTCATCCAACACTGCAGAGGTTCCATCCGAGTTGAAAATTCATTCTAAAAAAAATGCCACCAGTTTTCAAACTGTAAAACTATTCCCAACAAAAAAAAACAAATGAGCACAGCGATGGCGTAATGAAAAACAATGGTTTTTGCTACCATAGGGGCTCAAATTAACCGCACACAACTGTCACTCATGTATGACGTTAACTTTGAATGAGTTTTAGGGTGACCATGTTTACTGTAACTTTTTTATTAATTTGAAACTGCAGAGTCATTCTGTAGAGTCACTTCGAATTCACTCAAGTGACCGGGCTCACTAAATACACAAGAATCAATTCTGAGATTCAAATTTCGAATATGAAATTTGAAATCTCACTGTGGATTCGGCTCTTCGACGTTCGAAGTGAGTTTACAGAATGACTCTGCTGTTAATTTTTTTTGAGGGACTTTTTTATTTAAAAATTTAAAAAATTATGACGATTGTATGTCCAAAAACAGTAATCATTCCTTCTTTCCTGTTAATTAAAACTAGATAAAGATGTAATAAAAGTTATATAGCACATTCATATTTTTTTTATTTTTTTTATAATTAATTGATTAATTTGTAAATCCGTAGCTTGTTGTTTCTGGACAAGACCAATCCTAATGTACGGTTGTGAAGCTTGGACACTGACTCAAAAAGAAGAACATGCACTGCTGGTAGCCGAACGAAAAATCTACCGAAAAATTCTGGGACCTACTCTTAGAGTAGATGGTACATGGAGGATCCGAAAGAACCAGGAAATTGAAGACCTAGTGTCCGAGCCGAACATTGTGGGAGAAACAAAATCATCAAGGCTCCGGTGGCTTGGGCACGTAGTCCGAATGGGTGACGATCGTGCAGTCAGGAGAGCGTACTCTGGTCGCCCTAATGGCCGAAGACCTGTTGGACGTCCTAGGTACCGATGGATCGACGAGGTTCAAAAAGATCTCAATGAACTCGGGGCCGTCGACTGGACTCAAACGGCGTTGGACAGGGATTCCTGGCGGTCTTTAGTGTCGGAGGCCAAGATCCACTTCGGGTCGTTGCGCCACAGCAGTAAGTAAGTAAGTAATTGATTAATTTAAGTAAATTAAACGTAAAAATTTTAGTTTTAGTGACAAAAACCTACTTTAGATTAATTGTTACTTATAATTTAAACTCGAATTAGTTTAAGTTTGTTCTTATAACATAATACATAAAAATTGAAGTTTAATCATAAAAACTAGTTTACGATACTTTTAAAATTCAGTTTCAAACAACGGCAAGATTTTATACCCAAACTTTTCGCTCATCGGCGCGAAAATTCTAGATCTAGCTGTGAAAAGTGATGTGATTGGTTGAAATTCGTGAAATTATCTGAGTTAAGAACTTTAAGTAAAAACTAATAAGGATTTCAAAAAAACTATTTCATTCAAAATTAAAATAAAAATTCCCACCTACTGAAGCGTTATGGTAATAAAATTATGTCAGTACATGTGCTGTTGTTAATCTTTAAAGAATAAATAAATAGTAACCAGAAACATTGTATAAAATATTTGTTTATATTTTTATTTGTCCTATAAAAGCAATGCATGTGGCAACCCTACAACCTATATAAAACTAGCGCTCCACAGCGTCAGTGAGCTACGTCTAGGGCTTCCACACGTGACGTTTTACGCGTTAATTAAAGTTTCCAAAGGCCCCACTCCAGTATTCATCTGAGACTAGGTTACTCTGGATAACCGAAGCTAGTTCTAAAGAAGCGATAACCGTTATAATACTGTAACACAAAATTATGGCCATTTTCATATTATGCGCATTAACACGAGCTCTAAACGGCGAAGGAAAACATCGTGAGGAAACCAGTTAGCATTCTAATAGCGTCGATGGGCTTGCAACCTGTCACGTATGGAATGCTAACTCCTGCAAAACGTGGGCGGGCATGTACCAAATATGTATTTGGACATACCTCTGCCTACCCCCTTAGACTCGAAGGATCTTAAAAAATGCCTAAAAAGATCTGGGAGAATGTCTACCGCGCCTTGGGGATACAGTCGTGCTCATATTTCATATATATTATTTTAAATAAAAACATTTCTCAATATTCGCTCTATCGTTTTTCACGATATTGTAAGTTCTTACTTTTTGTTGCTCATGATTTTTTATGCTACCTATATAGCATTATCAAGCGCGAGCACTGCAAAACGTATCTGTTATTTTTAGAAAACTGTAGCTAAGCTGCAGTTGTTTTTAGGTCACAGTCACGCATGATTGAGTGGGGAAAAAATGTTTATTCTCGTACCATAGTCACAGAATAGTAAATATTCACAGTGATGAAGAATTACTTACCATGCCATGTGATGTAGTGTGGCATTGCATTCTCATCAAAAAAATGATCTGAAAAAACTTCAGTCCGTCACCAGAGTTGGACACTAGCTCATACGAACTTACTTACTTACTTATTGCATTAAAGCCGACTTGCGACCAATAGTCTTGACCTAGTGACTCCACTTTGTCAAAAGTAAAAGAAAATGCATAGCGAGGTGAGATTATTTTTTAAAATTTAATAAATGCTGCCAGATTTGAATTGGGAATATTTGTTTATGATGAGAATCTTAAGCGGGACAACTTTATTATTACACAAAGAAGATATTTTTTATCAAAAGCTGTACCTATTTTTACAACCTATTTTTAAGAACCACAATGATGGCTTCACTTACATTGGTACTGTAACAATTTAGAAAAATAATAAAGCGAAGCCAAAATTCCAGTACCTAACTGAAAATAACCGTACAAATAACAACGAGAAAAATATTAAAACACCAGTCAACACAGTAAAAATAGTAGAACAATACAGTTTCACGTAACATAATTACGAGTGTCAACAATTGCGGACAAAAGTGCAGCGAGAAGAGGATAATCGCTGTAACTATACATCTGGTTCTGAAGTGTCGTTGTGTATTTTTACTTACTGGAGTTCATTCATTCGTTTTTTGAGGTCTCGCAATGGGCTCTCACTGAACTTGTAGTTTTTAGGAATTAAGGGGTAAACATACATACTCACGCCTGTACCTCATCATAGGGGTAGGGAGACCACAGATCGCCACTTGCTACGATCCTGACACACTTCTTTCGCTTTATTCACTCTCATCACATTCTTCATTAAGGGACCGGCGAACGTACCTACGTACCTAGGAACGTAATACCGAAATAATTTAAAATTTGAGCATATTTTTATCACTCTATGTTATTATTTGGATAAAGGCAGTATTTATCTAGGTTCCTGTTACACTTTGGTTCCAAAAAACTTACTATAGAACAAATGAAAAGAAAAAACACCATTTTTGGTGTACCTACAAAGATTTCAATTCAATTTGCTTACATTTCTTTTTAGGTAAGTTTTTCGGAACAAAAGTTTAACAGGAACCTAGATAAATACCTACTCTCTTAATCTAACAACATAAACTGATAAAAATATGCTTAAATATTAAATGATTTTGGTATTACGTTTTTATGGAAATTCGCCTGTCGCAGGCCTCTTAAGGGGTAAGATCTCCAAAATTGTATTATTTGCTCTAATTATTATCCTGCCTGCTATAAAGTTTGTAAGTATCAGATAACAAGTGGCTAAAATTAAAAAAAAACCGACTTCAATGTTCCGAAGATCCTCAATAAATCCTCGCCAAATTTTTATGATACCAATCGAAAACTACTCTTTCAAACCAAACAAGAATTTTCCAAATTGGTCCACGCTCCTTCGAGTGCCTATTCATAAAAAAATCACAAAAAAAAGATTCCGACGAATTGAGATCCTCCTCCTTTTTTGAAGTCAGTTAAAGAGGCCGAGACCAAAATACTAGTAGTATTTAACACGAAGAAGGGCATACCTAGTGGGTTTTACTCACTCTATATTCGAGCAGCCTGACTAGGGAAGTACCTCCGCCTTACAGAATATTACAGCCAAATAACATCATTCTTCACGAATGGTGTTTTGTTCCTCCAGTGAGTAAGGTACCAGAGTTCTGCGCGGCGTGACAGATGGTGGACCAGTCTTGTCCATTGTGTTGTCAGCGCAGTGATTCCTATTTTAAAGAGTCAGCAGCGCGAGTGTAACTCCTCTCATATCACAAGCAGCCATTAGACTACATTAACTATTCCTCAAAATATTCCTTTCATGCCTTTTTGGAATTCACAAGCTAAACAAAAGCTGTACAGCCCTCAGTCCATATTCACATCTCATAATATTCGTAGGAGATTTGAATTATTGCACAAATTTCAACTCTAACTGCTATAGTATAACATAGGTTCTAGAGTGTAGCTTGGATGTAAGACAGTACCAAAGCTTCCACGTATAAATTCAAATCGAGCTGGCACTCCGGCCCTAACTGGCATTTTCACGGACTGCGAACGCCAGACACAATAGTGAGGCAGGGGCTGGATCCAGTTGCCAAGGGAATGAAAGGTAAATAGGTTTTAAGAGTATATGGCTATAAGATAAAAGAGAAAAAATATTATGTCGGTGTATTGGTGTAACTAACCTAGTTCTTGGTAGATTGATGAAAGTTGATGGTCACGATCGGCTTTGATTGTTATTGGCATTGAGTGTTTTCTTGAATCAGGGTTCTTCTTCTTCTTCTTTGGGTTCACCTATCGGAGATTGGACAACATTATGGCAATCAATATTTTAATTTTGGAAATTGCGGCTCTAAAAATTAAGGGTATTGCAGCCAAACCAGTCCTGCAGGCTTTTTAACCAGGAATGGAGTCTTCTGCCAACTCCTCTTCTTCCTTGCACCATTCCTTGCAGTATATGGTACACATAATCGAACCCTGAATAGAAAACTGGGAAGTACTCCAGTTTTCTATTCAGGGTTAGATTTTAAAAATATCTTAAAAATGCACGTAGCGTGCACGCAACGTGCGCGCAGTTTTTTTTTAGTGCGTTGAGGTGCAAATAATCTGTACGCGGCTTCAGGTAGAATTATCTATTAGTAGATTAAAATTATTCCCAAAGGGATTGATTTACCATAATATATGCCAATTATCCTGACGCGCATACTTCAAGCGACACACATCCTGTGAACTTGCGGTTTTGAACAAGTCTCAATAAAATTGTTCAAAACAAAACAACATCTTACAACCAATACCTAACTTACGCCGCCCCTGGCAACACACTACATTTAGTGGGTGAATAAGAACATTTTATTTGGTGCATTCGTATCGGCTCTGAGTGCACTCCCGTCGAGATATGTTTTGAGAATGACAAAGGGGCTATTTACTTTTGCGAGATACATTTAAAAAAGAACGTGAAACCTAACCTATATGTATTTTATCCTACAAGTATTTTCAATGTTTTGTTTAAAGCCGCGTTGACACGATCAAAGTACACTACATCCTAGTACGACTTGGATGACTCTGATTGGACGCCGTCGTACGAGTGAGTCACGTGAGTCCGACGGCGTCCAATCAGAGTCATCCAAGTAGCACTAGGATGTAGTGAACTTTGATCGTGTCAGCGCGGCTTTAGGTGATTATGAATGCCAAGCAGTGGATTTCATTAAGAAATACATGGATACGGGATTCTATTGCTTTATTTACCTGTTTCGATCTTGACGTTTCAGCTATGTTACAACAGCCATGGTCGCAGTCAGATCATGGTTGGTTATTATAGCCTAATAACCCTCCACGATCAGAAGGTCTAAGTAGCAAAACGTCCAAAAATGCGAAACGTCTAATGAGCAGTAAGTCTAATAAGCAAAACGTCCATATCGCAAAACGTCCAACTATCAGATGGTCTAATAAGCAGGTCTATTTAGCAAAAGTTCAGATTCTCAAAATGTCTGGATACTCAGGCACAAAATTCAACACACATTTCATTGAGAAGGAAACGTATTTGGACATCATTAATACAGTATTTAGACATACCCCTGACTACCCCCTTATACATCTTCAAAAGATCTTTAAACGTTATGGTGTATCTTTTACAGTGCCCTATAACTTCAAACGTAGGTATTAAATGATATCGTCGCATGGTTTTTTATTAAATTCACTAAGCTCAAATAATAGTTAGTGAAAGAGAAATGAAACAGGTTTTACTTAAACATAAATGATTTATTGCTTTGTTCACATTATACTCACATTATTGCTTTATAAGTCTTTAAGTTAGCTACATAGCTACCTAAAAATATCACTTACTCATTTATCTTGTGCAAATAAACTACTTATTTATTTTTTTTTTTTTTTTAATGAAACTGATTTCATTTCATTTAGAGTCAAGATGCAAACTAAGCCTACTTTGAAAGGAATGCTGACATTGAGATGAAGAAGGCTTTCCCCAGCACTTAAGGCCAAGCTCCAAAACGGTTATGATTGTTTGCCTGCAAATTGTAACTAAACGGAATATCTCATCAAGTTACAACTCCAATTATGTGATTTTTTAATCTTTTTTCTATTTAGTTCTAAAGGCAGAAACACGATTAATAGAAATTTACATGATACTTTTACGTTTTGAAAATGACACCTTTTCTCAAGATTTTTGCATTTTTCTTGAAAACCAGTTCAGCTACATATACAAAATAAATACTCACAGAAAGGAAATTTAGTCTTTTATTTGCTTCTAAGTTATCGTTTACCTAGACTGCTTATTTTTCTCATAATAAGCAAAATTAGTTTTGAGCTTTACTTCTGAGCACAGAGAGTTAAACGGATCAACCGAAAATCAACCTTATTGAGTCCCGAGTTGCTATATAAATAAACACAGAATCGAACGCAGCACATTCCGCTTCTGGGCGGTCACAAGGTCGGATCCACGCGCGTTTTGACATTTTGACATTTGACAAGCTATTTGCCCGCCCCGGCTTTGTACAGGTAACAGAAAATGAAACCAAAAAGTCATAAAGTTAGTAAGTATTTAGTTTTTTTTTCGATTAGGAAAAACAATACTAACTTTACGACCTTAGTAATAATGCACAGTCCCTCCCTAAGGGTAATTTTGAATAAAATAAAAATAAAGTAGGTATTTAATTACTCTGGTGAATCAAACCAGAAAATATTTATTTGAAGTAGAACTTTATTGCAACCCCTTTAAAAATTCATAACTTAGTACTTATTATTTTATTTTTATTTAAGAAATTAGGTACATTTATTTCTTAGAAACTTGCCTCCTTTTTTCACCTTCTTGTTAGATAGAACAGAAGATCGAAGATCACTATAGATTACGAGTAGAACAAAAAATCGGCAAAATTAGTTTAGTAGTTACGGAGATACGTGGTAAAACAAACATTCACACAAACTTCTCTCATTTGTTATATAATAGGACTAGTCGAAATCGAATGTCATTCGGAACAAAATGGAGTGGAGTCGCATCCTCAACTATATAATTTGGCTTTTGTTCAAGGACTGTTTTGGCCAAGTGGGATATTACCCCGAATTTAGTTTTTTTTAGCTTCACTTGTATTCATCTATGTCAACAGAATCTTAGAACGTAGTTTTAATCCATTTCAAAACGTCGGATCAAAATGTGCACACTTATCAAGGATCAATGACATTATTATTTTACCACGTTTTTATTATACTTATATAGTCACTTTCTTGTTCGTCTGTCTATCTGTCTGTCGTTCCGGGGGAAATCTCGCGCGACTAAAATTTCGAGCACTTTCCGTGTAGCTGGCCGGCTAAAACTGTCAGGGTAGCTCACAACTCGATGACAACGCATTCTAAATAAATAAATAAAGACGTGGTTTTTAGTTTATTTTTTAATCTAAAATTAATTTACATAGTTAATTTTAGTACTGTAATTTTGTACTTTATCGACTCGTATGTAACTATAGCGTGTTTTTTAGTGTTTTAAACTCCGGTTGGTGCATATATCCAGTGTCGAGTGACCCGAGTGCTTATGGGCTTAATCAATGAAGGGGTTGTAAAGATATTAGGTACTCAAGGGGGTAAAAAAATAAAAGTTATACAAATAAATTTAATGGGGTGTCATATGAAAGTTTATGGTTCACAAATTGTAATTTACGCTAAACTTAACGTATTATGACAGTCCTAAGAAAGCAAAGTCGGCGTAGTTTGTAGTTTGTAGTTCACACAGTGAACACAGCATACAATTATTTGTGATTAGACTTATCTAGGTATAAAGAATATAATACATATTATGTCGGAGTTGGAGCTAGAAAAGGGAATGTTAATTGATTTGATACTTCGTTCTGCACTACATCCTGTTAACAACGCCATCTGTAGACTAATAATGGAAACGTCAAATAGACAACTGTCATTGTCACTTGGGTGTGGTCGACACAAAGTAGGCAGAGGGCGCTAAAGTCAGTTTTGTTGTTGGACAGTTCGCTTTCCTCGAGCGGGTGGCGAGCGGCGTGGCCACTTTGGTTCTGGCATCGGAGCGGAGCGGTCGCTCCTCGATAGTAATAATGTTCTGTGGGTAGCTTTGTCTCTTTCTGTTGAACTCACCGCGTTTCCATTTTGTTTTTTAAATGGTGATAGTAATTCTAATCGGCAAAAATCGAATCAATCCTCTGTTTAAGTCTTGTGAAAGTAATTGTGATTACAAAATAGACATCCTGACTACACGTTACATTGGTTATTTCGTGTCTTTGAACATATCGGACCATCCATACTTCACGCCCAGAACCCTCTCCCCGACAAGTATATGATCTTCTTATGAAATATTATCTTATTCTATTAAACGAGCAATATTTGTTTGTTTGTTTATTTGTACTCACGTTCTCGAAAACGGCTCTAACGATTTCGATAAAATTTGCGGTACAGAGGTTTACGGTTTACGGGGGCGAAGAATCGATCTAGCTAGGTCTCTACCTAGCTAGATCGATCGAGACCTAGCTTTTTTTAAATACACACTTAACTCATTTTTCTTTTTCTTTTTTTCTCGATTTGCACCCAAGCAGAGCTTGGTCGCCCAGATATTCTATAATAAGTAATAATAATTATGAAGGTAACAACTAGGTATCACTACCATCGAAAAAAAAAAAATTGATGAAGTCTCCATGACAATGTTCGCTACTTCAACAAGATGTTAAAATTATAATTATTCCAAGATAGTTTCAAAAGTTTTAACATGTCAAAATATCGTGAATAGATAGAGGGTAGAGGGGCGTTTGGGGGGAGTCAACGATGACATTTCTTTTGAAAGCTAATCCTTAAACCATCTCAGCTCAATCGGATTTTTCTATAGAAAAGCCGTGATCACTAAAAAATCGTAGATTCGAGTTTCCTGGTGATTTACCTTTTAGACTTCTTGCTTAATGCTGATAAAACTAATCAAAAAATTTGCTGGGATTGAACCCACAATCTTTAGATTGATTGTCGATGTACAATCAACTAGGTTAAAATGGCTCAATGCGCAAAACAAAACTGACAAATGAATAACACTTTAAAAACATTTCACGTTTGTTCAAAAACCGTTTTGTTAATCCCCAACACATTTTCACTTAATTATCAAACAAGCAAAATATTATTATGTCACGAGCATTTTAGTAATCTGCTTTGTATAAATACAATGAAATAAAACTCGTTAATTAAATAAAATATGAGTTATGACATTCATCCGCATTGCAGATAATGTTGCCCTTTTAATGCGTGTTGAGTGGATGCATTCATAGTGCTAGCGCGAAAAGAAATAAATGCAGTGTGTAACAAATCCCTGTCTGATTGAAGGTTAGGTATCAACTTAAGGTTCACAAATATAAATACATTTATTTACCAATACAATAAGAAATGTGGGAATGAGGGGGATAAAATATGTAAATGGCTTTTGAACAAATTGAAATTACGTAAAGAGGAATTACCTATGAATTATAAATAAATAAATAAACAGACAACAAATGTTTATTCAGAACCAAATTTTGACCGGTTTGAGTTCAATCATCATTTTTTAAAAATAAATATAAGAAATATCCCGCACCTATAGTAAGTAAGTTCGTATGAGCAAGTGGCCAACTCTAGTGATGTAGTTTTTAGGTCCCCTAAAAAGCTCCTTCATGGCTGGACCGACAATTTAATGTGCGTAACGAAGCACGGAAGCACTCAGCTCGGAATGTCACTTGCGGTCACCCATCTAAAATGTGACTGCGCACAACGCTATAATAATATCCCGTATTGTAATTAAACCTTGTATAAACAAATTGGTACTTTTAACAGTTTCATAAGATCCTTTTATAGTTGAATCATTTAAAAACTGGATCACGACTATTATCTTCGCTTAGATCTTCAAACATCAAAAAATCATTTTGGGGGTTGTCAGGGACACGTTTGTATATATATAGATATTTTTTATATAAATAAATATGTGATTTCAAACCGTAATTGTAGTTTTATAATTTGTTATCGCTATGCCTATGATCATAGTCTATCCACAATTATTCACAGCGGCATCGTTCCCGCTGAGTTACAAACCAGCGGAAAAGCGCTAATTGCGTTGAAGTTTTAAAATATCTACATTACCTACAATAACGATTAAGCGATTTTTACGTGCGTCAAGCGCTTTAAGCTTTATTTACAGCGCTTTTAGTGCGCTGCTTGACAAGAGGGTAATTGGTTTAGCTACAAGTAGCAAGTGATTTATAGTCTTGTTTTATTGTTCGGAGTATTTCATTTTCTAGTATTTTTTTATCACCTCTTGCAATTGAGTTCCATAAAATAGCTTTTTTTATCGGTGACGATATGAAGCGTGCTTGGTGTCAAGTGAAAAGCCCCTGAAAATTGGTCTCAAACTCTCAAATATGACAGTTCAGTGACCATGACCATGACAGTTCTGTCACTCTCATCTCAACGAGACCGAACGCGACAAAAAATTCCTACGTGATCTTTTTGACTTTTTGAGATCTATTTGAGACAAGTTAGACAATCAGTCTGCTGTTGTAGTAGATTGTGCAGCGATGATTTGCAATGTACCGAAATTAGAGAGTTCACACATGAGTGTCACGTTTGCAGTAGATGGTGCCACGAGTTGCAATAGTGCACACGAAGATCTGCTGAACACATAAAATAACTTAAAAAACTGCTGTGCATATAGGTACTATCGAAGAAACCTTACCAGTCTGGAAAAAAATTCGCTTGCACACAGTTAGCTAGCTGACCCCGCCTTTTTTGTCTCTTATTTAAACCAATCGGAGACATAAACATCTGTTTATTTTTTAGATAGTCCTTAGTTTTTATGACTTTTACATTAAAGTTACAGCCTTTAGTAGTTAGTTGTAGACAAATTGTAAGGGCTAGTCGGTTCACAGAAAAATCACCCTTAAGGTGGTAAGGTGCTGTCTTAGTCATAGATATAGACATAGACACAATCATTTATTTGCTACTAAACACACAAAATACACAGTGAAACGTAATAATTATGATAAAAAGTTACAGAAAGGTACAAAACCTAATGAGGTACAAAATAGGTAGGTTGTTTGTGTGCTACAGTAGCAAATGGGCTACGACTCAGCATTGTTGCCCTCTGTTTTAGACAGAGGGCGCTGTTATTCTGCCGCAGCCACAGCAGTCACAGGACCTTGGGAGAATAATTGAATATTAGGGGGCTGATTCTTCAATACCTAGATAACTTATTATTATTAGTCGATAGTACACTGTTTTGTATTTTTTCAAGGGCAAAACTCATAAATTGGGAAGTGCAAAGCGCTACCGAGGGCGGGACCGGCAATAAGTCAGCAGCGGTAATGCGTCCATAAAACTCGACCAGTCCGGGATGCGCCAGATTAATCTACTGCGCTCTGACCGCATAAACTATTTCCTGGTGCACTGAGATTCTTGTTATTTTGCTACAATTATAACAATAAACTATAAAAACTGAAGAGCATATTGGAATGAAAAATCTTGTACCCATAAAATATTAACAATTCAATAAACTTAAATATTAGTTGGATGCGTCAAGCTGAAGACAGGGCGCGATGGCGCTCATTAGGGGAGGCCTATGTCCAGCAGTGGATTGCTATAGGCTGATGATGAAACTTAAATAATTGATTTATGATAATTCAGTGAATGGATAGTGAGTGATAATCTAAAAAGTTGCATTCGGCATAACTAAAGAAGTATTTTATCAAATGTACCCATTTTTTATACCTAAATATTATAGGTATATAATGGTAAGTAATAAAGTTCATTGATAGAAATACCTAAATTCATCATCATCATCCGCATCTCGTCTTCAACCACTGATACGTAGGTATAGGCCTCATTTTGCTCTTGCAACGGACTTACTTTAGTATTAAAATCTAGGTAAGACGCCGTAATGAATATCTAAGTATCCGGGTATTTATCACGTAAATTACCTTTTTATTTAGCCCGACGTTTCGACTAGATTGCACCAGCTGTATAATTTACATGATAAATAACCGGATACACAATATGTATTCATTCTGGTCGCGAAAGTTTAAAAAAGACAAAAGATGTCGTAACTTTTCCTTAGCTCTAACCGATATATTGACTGCAAATCAACTTTTATTCATCAAAGTTGTTTTTAAAATCACGTTTTTCACTATAGGTACCCCCTGAATCCAGAGGAATCCAGTGAAATCTCAGGAACGATACACGCGCGTCCACGTGCCGCGTTACAGGGGGACGTGATCTAGTGATCGGACTGGGGGGTCTACTGCGAAAGGACTACTCGCTCATTTATTGTGCCTGAGTGACTACCGTTTTATTTATTTATTTCAGCCCATATTGTCCGACTGCAGAGCAAAGGCCTCCTCAATTTCCAGACTTTTCTGTCCCTAGTCAGTTTTTGCCCATTGTGACGATCATTTTATTGACAAAAAAAAAACAGTTATGATAAAAGATTTATTTTTTATAATTTTGAGCTAAGCTCACATTAATCAGTAGCTAATCGGTGCTTTAACGAAACTAAACTACTACATATTTACATAAAAGTATAAAATACAAAAAGAACCAGTTGAGCCACCTAAGGATCGTTGGAAACGATCTATAGGTAGCTCAACCGATCCAAGCCACTGCCAGACGGAAGCGTGCCCAAGACACTGGCAGCATTACCGCGCTGGATGGCAATGCTGATATGTTGAGCCAAAAAAGTGCCAGACTTGGGATCACGCGTCGCTTCGATACTGCTTTAACCGATATTTATGAGCTTATCAAGATTTTCGATCCGACAAATATGGGTTCCGTGGCCGAGTTGGTAAAGGCTTAAGGAAAATCGCTTTTATCAGTGCGGGTTCGAATCCCGTCGGAATCGCGAAATTTTGATAAGACTTTTCATTTTCAAAACAATCGTATACGTTTTGTTTTATAGTAGCACCAAGCTTTTGTTTATTATCGCATTTCTGTGTCGATACGAGTCCCATTTTAGGAGAAGTCACTATTTTTCTTTCCCGACAAACGTGTTTCGGGGTCAAAGAACGAATAAATAAATTAGTATCAAATACAATTTTTCTTTTAAAAAAGTCTGTACTTAATCTTTTTTGTGTGTGTTTTCTATGTATAAACGTGTGTATTTATTTACAAAAAAATATATTAGTAGTAATGACTTGCCACTATAGAAGCTAGTCTTAAACTATATTTTGTTGCCTGATTCCTTAGCAGTTGAAAACACATTTTCAAAATGATCCCAGGGGTGTTATTGAATAAATTACTATTACACTATTATACTAGTCTAATGAAATGGCCATGGGGCCCAGCTTTCTTTTCGGTGATTTATCCTCTTAAATCCAAATAGTCAAGCTCCAGTGGGGAGCCAGTCGAATAAAGTGAGGCCCGTTGAAGTAAGCAATCAGCTAGTTCATAATGAAGCTCAAAATTCCTAAATGTCACAATAAATTGTTCAACACCATACATTCCAGTCCCTCTTTGTCACGGAAGTATACAAATTGTGTCGATTGCTGATTCCGAGTCTAATTTGTGTCGCAAATCTCTTTCCGATTGGATGCACGCTTATTTGATCAGCGGGTCTGCATAAGCTGGGTATTGGCTATTCATGATTGAGGTGCATATCCTTCTATCACTACACACTATTCATGTAAAACTAAAAGAATATTTTACGGTTCTCAATAGCACATTGAGTGAAATACATAAAGCCTTTGATAGCATTTTATATCAATGGTAAACGCAGACTTAGCCGCACCGCAGTCGCCGCAGTCATCGCTTTTGTTAATGGCCTCACACACCTATCCGCGCCGCAGTCACCGCAGTCACCGCAGTCGCCGCAGTCACCGCACTGGATTTCTTCGACCGCGATGCGAATGGCGACACCCACGCCGCGTCGGCCGCAGCGTCCGATGCGGGCGCTGCGTTGGTGACGTCATCAGCTGCGGCTTGGGGAGTTCGGCCGCTTCAGGTACTGCGGCGACTGCGGTGCGGCCCATATCTGCGTTCACCTTAATTATTGACATACTTAGGGTGGGTTGCACCAGCTTACTTTAACAATAACAAACATGTTAAAGTACCGGTTAGGCAAAAAATGCGTTGCACCATCTGACAATTGTTAAATGACGTCATAACTTAACTGCTAACCGTAACCGCCCAATCTTCGCTGGTTAAAGCTATTGTTAAAGTTAAATAGCTGCCAGATGCGTCAAAATCATAAAAACCTCATACTTCATAAAGCGTTTGTGCTCAAAATAACAAACAACATGTCCCTGCTTCTAGAATTTACAGAGGAATCTAGTAGTTCTGAAGACGAAAGTAATAATATTATGATTAAGTAATAACAGGTCTAGGAAAAGAAAAGTGTAAGTACCTACCTATTTGCCTAAACCTGCTGGGATATAAAGTCGCTAACTCGAATTCGTTCCAACAAATTGATTTTTTACGAACAACATTAAAGTTATTTAATGCAAAATTACTTTACATTTTTTACACAACAAACATGTCTATCACTTTTTCAACGATCTTCTACCATTTCAAAGAATTCACCGTAAAAAAACATTTTTTGTTGGAATCAAATCCGAGTTTCTCGAGCTTAATATAAAGTATGAGCAAAAACAAAGGTTTGTTGCGGAAACCATTTTTCTATTGGACTGTTAAGTTTTCGAGAAATAAATAAATTAACTACGTCACTGACACATTTATCATCGATTTTCTCAAAAACAAAGTCGGACAAAAAAAATATACCTACGGTAATAGTGCTTACACAAATACACACGTACAGACCAAACCGCAGACACAGTACTCTGTCTCATTTGTTCACATGAATTTTGTATTTTCTGTTCCTTCTCACTCGCACAAAAGAAGAAGAAGGATATATACAAAATTCATGTTAACAAATGAGACAGAGCACTGTGTCTGCGGTTGGGTCTGTGCGTCTGTTACGGCTATTAAAAATTACGAGATCTAAAAAGTCATTAGTATGAAAAAACTATATTTTGAGTCTCGGCTGTCAGTGTCATTGTCTCGCAGACAATGACACTGACAGCAAAATTTGTCAATTGACAGCGTCATTTGAGTTTTCGTCTAGTATAGCCATATTTAAAAATGTTTTTTACACTGATTTTGGGGTAAATAAGATCTCATTTGACTTGTAACCCTGATAACTTTAGCTATGCCAAGAAATACGATGGTGCAACTCATTCCGCAGTCAATGTTAAAGTCAACGTTAAAGTTATCGTCAAATTTGACATAAACCTTAACTTTAACGGCCAATATGGTGCAACCCAGCCTTAGTTCTGTTCGAAAATTGTGTTTTTCCCTAATTTCGGTGCATTTTTGTAATATTTTGTCAATTTTTTTTTCGAGCTCTCGTGGCGCAGTTGAAATATCATTGCGCGTATCTGCAATGATACAGAAGTATTAATGGGCGAAATAGCAGTGAACGGGTTAATCGCTTTTATGCGTCACTGTAACACAAACATCCAAACAGTAACTCTCTAAGGCCTAAAGCTAAACATGTAGTACAAATGATACAACTGTAGAAAGTAAGTGTCTCTTCGGTGCTATGATGACCTTAGAGACTGGTTTCTTTCTATTATTAAATGGTAAATGGTATAGTCTGGTTGGAAATGAATTTAAAGTCTTATGTTAATGAATAAAATTGTAATAAATCACTATGGTAAAAAGTCACTTAAACAAATACTTAAACTGATAATACGTAAACTAGGATTTATTTAACTAAATGGTAAAAATGGTGTTTAATGGTTAAAATGGTTTATGGTATGAGCACACGGTGTGTCAAAAGACGAACGAACGCGAACTGACTCGACTTTTGGTGAATCGAGCGATGTGCGTTATTGCACGCAAGGCAATTTACGCAAAAGTGCAAAGTGTTCAGTTTTAACCTGAACAACAACGTTGATTTGAAAATGAAAAATCTTATCAAAATTTTCAATTTCGACGGGATTCGAACCCGCAATTATCGATGCTTTAATCGATAAATGGTCTTAACAAGATTTTCAACCCTGACGACTAAGGTTTCCGTAGCCGAGTTGGTAAAGGCACTCCGGCTTGAGGAGGATCGCTTGTATCATTGCAGGTTGGAATACCGTCGGAATTGAAAATTTTGAAAAAATTTTTCATTTTCAAATATAATAGTAGGTACGTAAGTGTGGTTCAACACTATAAAAAATTTTAAAAAATGATAAAACATTGTATCTCTAGTACTAAACTAAAAATCATCTCTACTCTACTACTCATCTCTACTACAAAAAATCATTTCCAAAAAATATTTTAATTTCCCCGAAATCAAGCTTTTGCACAACAAAGGGTGCTAGCCGTAATCGGCTTGTTCCCGTTGCATCCGGATGAACTATTATCCTCAAAATACCTTGTTCATAAAACCAGGAAGGATATCGCACCTCACAAGTAATATAGTTGCAACTCAAAAACAATGATTTTGAGATATCGCGTTTTGAAGTTTTAAAAAATCGTACCGTCTAAAATATTAACAGTAATGTCTTAAATGCAAAAATATAGGTATATCGCTTGGCTATGAATATTTCCTATTCTAGTAAGTTTATAGTAAATAGTTTTCGTAAAATGAATATTATTGTAGTAGTACTCAGAGTTACAACTGTATTGCTTATCTATTCAGGTGCTTTTTTGAAATATAACTATATTGCCTGTTTTAAAAACTAACTTATGTGCGTTTCGACGGTTATAATTAACATTTTAATGTACATTTTCCTAGTGTTTGAGAAGTTAAAATGCGTTTTATGAAGGTAACTTGTATTTCTCGTAAATTAAATTCAAAAAATGTTAATACAAAAAACTATATTTAAAAATCAACAGTAGCTAAACAAAAAATAAGAAACCGAAGAGAAATAGTAAGTACTTTACCACAGTTTAGGTACCTAATTATCAAAAATGTAGAAGAGCAAAATACAACTACTAAACTATCATCATCATCATCATCTCTGGCGTTGAACGTCCACTGTCGGACATAGGCCTCCTTCAAAGATTTCCATGTGTTGTGGTTGGAGGTGGCCTGCATCTACTACTACCACTACCTGTAGTTCTGCAGATCTGCAGTTTTTACAAGGTCGTATGTATAGTGTCGGTGGACGTCCAACGCTGCGCTTGCCGGTCCGTGGCCTCCTCTTGAGAACTTTTTGGCCCCATCAGCTATCTGTTCTGCGTGCTATATGGCCTGCCCATTGCCGCTTCAACGTGCCAATCCGTTTGGCTTTGTCGGTAACCCGAGTTCTACGTATCTCCTAATTTCTGATTCAATTCCGCAGTGAAACCCCAAGCACAGCCCTCTCCATTGCTCGTTGAGCTACTCTGAGGCCAATAATGAAGAACCACGTATTGATTGAAGACTTTTGTCTTAATGAATTGACGTATTTTGGATGAGAAGCTGTTACGAAGTGGCATTTTTAAACAAACACTTCAAAACTTCGATGTACCGATAGTCAATTCTGCATCGCTGGAGAGACTCGAGCTCCTCCCATGTTTCAATCGAATCGAAGGCTTTCTCATAGTCCACAAACGCGAAACAAAGCGTCAAGTTATATTCTTCGGTCTTCTGTATGACTTGCCGCAGCGTGTGTGTGTTTGGGAGGCTAAAAGTCATCAAACCTGCGATCGAGACAATTCGTGATAATTCTTGAAAACAGCTTATAAATATGGCTCAACAACAAGAACAGCAACACCACGCTCTTGTTCCATACTTCTGCTGTAGTACCTTCGAGCAAGACGGAGTTGAAGAGCTTTTGATGGACTTTAATGACCGGTGATACACCCGCTTTCAAAAGCTCTTGAAGTTATTCCGTCTTCGCCCGGCGCCTTGTTGAGAACAAGAGTTCTTAAGCTGCTTCAGGGCCACCCTGATCTTGTACTGGTATCAAGTTGATACCCGTTTTGAAAGCGGGTGTTATCACCTAGGATATCCTCGGTGCGGTTTAGTGTCCGGCCAGTTTGGCTCTCGGGTCTTCTTTAGCCGCACTGCAAACAGTTTTAGTGACTGAATCCTAGACCTGTTCTTAGAACCTTTCGACTTCCCATAACACTTCTGCTTTACTTGACGCTACACTGCCATCTTCTCATCTCCTCAGCTTCTGCTATATAATTTCTTTTAAATTTAAATACATACCTAATTTCTTGGCGAATTATTGGAAAAAGGCTAGGTCAAGAGTAACATAAACCGACGAGCTTGCATGAAGAATGTGATGAGAGTGAATGAAGCCAAGGAAGTGTGTCAGGATCGTAGCAAGTGGAGATCTGTGGTCTCTGCTTACCCCTATGATGGGAAAAAGGCGTGAGTTTATGTATGTATGTACCTAATTTCTTTTGTAAAAAACAATTAGCTGTCACTGTTTTATTGCATCAGTAATGTATGCTGAATTTCAGCTCAATCGGACACAGGAAAATGACAGAAAGACATCAGACAGACATTGAAACAGGTGAAGCTAAATAAAAACTTGTAAAAATATGCACAGGCAATAGAGTCACATTTAGAAATAAGCAACACCTCGAAGAACTTATGCGATAATCTTAACAGGTCATATAGTGTTAACTCAAACAAAATAGCGGCAATATAGTTGTAAGTTGAAATGTTTTTCGTAAAAATCTATTTAAAGGAAATTACTAACAAGCAATACAGTTACAACTCTTAATGTGAACCTCATGGCTTATTTTTATTGACAGGCAATACAGTTACAACTAGATAATACAACTATATTGATTACTTTTACACTATGTTTTTGTATCAAAGCTAACATTCCAATGTTTTATTTTGAGATGTAACAGGCAAAACACGTCTGGCACGAGTTGTGACTTATTCAACAGTGGTTCAACTTAGATGTAACTATGCTACTTGACAAATTAATGAACGAGATGGATAGTCAATAAAGAGTTTTAGTGCTACCATTTAGCGATAAAAAGAGGTAGAAATATAAGAGTCTCACCAGTCGATAGAGAAAAAAAAATTGTATTTAATGGCATACTTAACTCAATATTGCAAAATTTTGAGTTGCAACTATATTACTTGTGAGGTGCGATATGGTAAACATGTTTCGTCTGTAAAATGTTTTATTGAAAATTCCGATTTAGTCAGTTTAAATTGAAGTATTTTTTATGTTTATTTGAGAGGCCTACTATGCCTAGCAGTGGGAGAAATCAAACTGCGGATGATGATAATGATGAAATTTGTTTGATTTATCAATTTCAACGCTTAAGGTGCAACCACAATGTTGGGCCAGCCTTGGCAAACTTAGGCGAGTGCAAGCGAGAAGGCTAATCGATGCAAGGCGAGAGCGATAGAGAGGCAATGCGACCCTGGGCCAACATGTGTACGCGCCTTTAGGCATATAAATGGTAAGTAACAAAATAAGCTAATCTAGGTTACTATAATTAAAGGTTCGAAAAAGTAATAAATTATACTTGATGAATTTGATTTCGTATGCAGAATACAATAAAGAACAAAATAAAAATTAATCCTGCTTATGATATTGGTTAGCTAAATGATATAATGCGCTTTGATAAAACTAGCATTTGTCTTAGCAACAATTTAATATACTGAAACGGCTGCTAAACAATTCGTGAATCAAAGCATCATTTTAAATCGAGAGAGAGACCAATGCCCAAAGGGATGGTTCTTACCTCACACAGATGATAAGTAAAGCAATCCAACGGGGTAACGCTGCCAGCCTTTTGGGCACTTTACCTGCGGTCGGTGATCTCAACTCTGTCTTCTACTCGTATATTTAGTCATTTAAAGATAGAAAACAGAGTTCCTTTTAATTTAGTTGTAAGGTAGTTAAGAAGTGAGTTAATATATTATGTTACTGAGTGTTTTATTGTTTGCCATAAATACATAGTAAATAGTAGATTGTTGCACGAGGGTTGAAAGTAACCTATTGCGGCACGAGATGGTTTGGCGCCTGAGCGTAGCGAGGGCGCTAATAGTTCGAGTGCTTTTCATTTCGAATATTAGGAAAGTAACTAAAAACCTGATTAGCTCATTTTATAAAAATCTCTGCTGTCGATCGACAAAACAGATAAAAATCGAATTGGTGCTTTAAAAAAAATACTGGCTGGTAGCTTGCCACTGAAAAAAAAAACAAAAAAGGCGCCCACCTTTTTTTTCAGCCAGTATTTTTTGTCATTGAAGATGGTAAATATTTCAAGCTCAAAGTCTTGTTTAAATAATAATAATAATTTAGTGAAAAGTAATTATTAATAACAATACTCATGTAATAAATAGTTGAAAATATTTACTTACAGCAATTCTCAATAAAAAGGTAAAATAGAAATGTCAAATATTACTTTTGCTGTGTAAAAAGTTTCAACATGACTCAATAGAAATGTCAAAATAGAATGTTTTTTTTTTAATTTGACAGCAGGGAAAATTGCTTCCCAGGGCGGAAAAGTGCTACTTTCATCCCTCTGTTCAGGTAACTTCAAGCGTACTTTCCGTGTTTGAGAAATGAAAAAAAAAAATTGAAATTGTTGGTGCATACTTTTTGTCCTAATTCGTTCGTAATGTTTTACAAAGGAATTAGGAGAGCATTTCAGCCCCAAAGTTCAACAACACTAGGTTGTAATGAGAACTACACTATAATTTAACCCGATGCTAACCGAAAACAGGCATCAACTATTTATGGTGTCACCAAGTGTCCCGCCGTTTTTCGGCTGCCTAACCCGGTAGCTTTTAACATTAATTACCGCACTGCAATCCACATTTTGCGGAATTATGTTTGGGACACACAGCTTATCTTTTAGACGAATATTTTTAGAAAGTTAGATACGAACTAACTAGCATGGCGCAGTGATCCAAAGTGAGTCTTGGCCTTCGACACTAAGAGCCTCCACTTCGATCTGTCCTGCGCCACTCCTCCCAGGCTTCCACTTGGCGCTCCATTTAGGTACGAGTCACATATAAATATATCTACGTGTGTCCAATGCCCAGAACATCCATGTTTTTTCACCAAATGAAAAACTTACAATATTGTTTACAATAGCGTCTTGAAATAGTGCTCTGTGTTTTGTCCTGATAAGTGTGTGATAAGGATATTATCTCAACTAATACTTCCACCCGTATGTGTTGATATACATCACTCAAAGTTACTTCTCCTTTGCACTGCGGGCGAAGCCGCGGGTAACAGCTAGTATATACAATAAAATTGCTGGATATTTTACTCAGCATCATCTAGCCCCAAAGTAAGCAGAGCATGTGTTATGGGAACTACATGACTGATATATTACTAGTATACTTTTTTAGTAAAAACATTCAAATTACCCAGACTCGAGACAAATATGCAGATCATGCAAACTTTTTCCACCCAGCGGGAACCGAACCCGCAAAATTTTGTGTTTTAGGTGGGCCTTTGCCCACTGCACCACAGAGGTCATCAAATATTAGTATTTAGTATAAGTTAGGGTAAAATAATCAAAGATCTTTGAATGTATCCTTTAATTTAATTTTTGGGTATCTGTTTTTGTAAGTATGTATTTTGCTATTTTAATTTAATTTTAATTTTGTGTATTGTGTGTTTTTTAAAATGTGTGTGATTATGGACTACTGATTGATTGTCTGTAATAAATTATTTATTTATTTATTTATTTACAGATTATAAATAAAGTAGTATTTGTTCCCATACTTTTATGCCCCGCAGTCACTTACACAAACCATCGGCAACGGCGCGCTTGCACCGACTAAATTTATTGCGCACATTTACATCGCATACTTTACACGCTGCACCCCTAACAGGACACTACATTACCAGCAATGTTTTTGCTGCGTTTTAAAACTATTGCGGCACTCGGATTAGATGCGAATGCGGATTTTGAAAGTGACAACTTGAAGTAATTATAGATTACTAGCTGCTGCCCGCGGTTTCGCGCGTGGTACCCGGATAAAAAGTAGCCTATGTTACTCTCCAGCCCTCCAAATATCTCCACACAAAAAATCACGTCAATCCGTCGCTCTGTTTTGACGTGAAAGCAGGACAAATAAAATAAACACACTTTCACATACGGTACGGATTATTATGATTATGATTACAAAATAAATCTAGCTAGAGGGTTGTAATTCAATGTTGTCCACTCACGTCAGATCGATTTACACCAGCAGTTTGATAGAAAACTGAATTTAAAAATGGTTTTTAAAAAGGTTGTTAGATAATTTCATAGTTTATTCTACACTATTTCAGCATTGTCATTCATCTCAAGTATTCCATGTAAACCAACTGCAACTGCCGATGTGTCATCTGCGAATCTGATGAACTTTATTGTCTCCCCATTAAACTTTACCCCAACATTTGAAACTTCGGTTATTTTCTTAATAGCTCCTTGTATAAAGATGTTCAATATTAAGGGTGAAAGTGAGGTATGTTGGGTTAGACAAGGATTAAATCTATTTTTCCATATTTATGCACACGCACCCATTATTAAAATTCCATCTTTTTTTCCCATTAAGGTTTGCTGGAAGAGAACTCTTTTTAGGATTAGGCTCGCCTTTGCCATTACCTGTCTAGAGCTAAGCAATCTAAACTTGTTTCATTTGTGCAACAGGAATAAATGAATAAAGAAATAAAATGGTTCTACAAAACTTATTACCTCATTACATTATAGAAAAATCCGGAAGCACATCCTAATTACAAGCTCCTATCATCTCGTAAAACTGTGACCGTATCTAAACCAGAGCCTCCTAATTACAAAAGAGCCCTCACATTAAATATCCAATTTCAATTAGCGCACCCCTGTCCTTTTACCTTTCCGCTAGGGGCTTGTAAAAAGCTGTACTGTAATAACATGACGTTTACAAAATTCTGAGGGCTTTACTTACTTTGAGTAAAATCTCAGGTAGACTAAAACGCTACTCAGTTTAAGTGGTGCTTATCATTGAAATTATTCCTCACGATGTTTTTCTTCACCCCTAAGAGCTCGTATTAATGCGCTACTTATTGCTATTCAGAATCGTATGCAAAAATAACAGTAAAGGTCGATTCACACGTATCAGTGAAGCCAGAGTTCCGAGAGATGGATACTGAACTGAGCGAACACGTTGTCGGAACTGTGACTTCACTGTTATGCAGGGGCGGATTAAGCTTCGAGAGCGCCCTAGGCAAGCTCCTCATAGGCGCCCCTCTGGTAACAAAAACCATCAAATACCGTATTTGGACAAGCCTCTCTGACTACCCAAGGGGGTAGCTCTGCTCTGACAATGGATCTAGAATTCTAGAATGTCTAAGGCGCGGGACATACAGAAAAGACGTAAGACGAGGACTCGTCGCAGACATTTATGTCTCTTCCGCGTCCCTTTCATAGAAAATGTATAGAAGCGTCGCGCCGCAAAACATACAGAAGAGACGGGGCGCCGTCACATTTTGTATGAAAGGGACGCGGAAGAGACAAATGTCTGCGCCCCGTCTCTTCTATCTGGCCTGCGCCTAATAAGTGCTGAAAAAATGTCAATCTACCGAATTTTTGTAAGACAAGTGCAACATGTGGCACTTGCTTTTGTTTTCGATGATCAAAGAAAAAGCTCGACGCTTGTCTTTACTCACAATATAAAATTTACTCATAATATGAAGTTAAATGCGAGCGAAGCGAGCAGATTTCTTTACGACAAATTCAACATGTGGCACTTTATTTTGTTTTCAGTGATCAAAGAAAAAGCTCCCTGTTTGTCGGTTCTTATTCTGTAGTCAGACATAACTCAGTTTTACTCGCAATATATCTACTTATAATATGAAGTTAAATGCGAGCGAAGCGAGCAGCTTTTTTTTAAGAGCAACGTGGCACTTTTTGGTTTTTGGTGATCAAAAACAAAGCTTGCTGTTTGTCGGTTCTTATTCTGTGGTCAGACATTACTCACTTTACTCGCAATATTCCTATCCACATCATAACATGAAGTTAAATGCGAGCGAAGCGAGCATATTTTTTTAAAGATAAATGCAACATGTGGCCCTTGATTTTGTTTGCGGTGATCAAAGATAAGGCTCGATGCTTGTCGGTTCTCATTCTGTGGTCAGACATAACTCACTTTATTCGCAAAATACCTACTTATGAAATAAAATGCGAGCGAAGCGAGCAGATTTTTTTTAAGACCATTGCAACAATGTGACACTTGATTTTGTTTGCGGTGCTCAAAGAAGGCTCAGTGCTTGTCGGTCTATTTCTATCCGGCTATATCTGATTAAATTCAATCGATCCGCTGAAAAAACTAATGACTTTCGATCGATCCAAAAAATCGCCAGATCGTACGTACGTCTATGATCGCGACGCGATTATCATCCCTGTCGCACGGCTCAAGAATGACCCGCGCCCTCCGCGCCCCCCCCCTGACCGCCGCCATACGGGGCGCCCCCGCGGCCTATACCTCCAACACCGTAAATTTTCTGTCTTTTTTGAATCGAATAGGGTGACGTAGGGCGCTGGACACACAGAAAAGACGTAAGACGCAGACGGGGCGCGGACATTTGTCTCTTCCGCATCCCTTTCATACAAAATGTATACCTAGAAGCGTCGCGACGCAAAATATACAGAAGAGACGGGGCGCGGGCGCGACGCTGTTCGCTGGCGCCCTGTCCGCGACGCGTCCTCGTCTTGCGTTTCCTCTGTCTGGCCTGCGCCCGGAGTTGCGCGCCCCTCTGTAACCTCGCGCCCCTAGGCAGTTGCCTAGTTTGCCTTAAGGATAATCCGCCACTACTGTTATGTGTGAATCGACCTTTACTGTCATTTTTGTATATGATGGTCTATGGTGAAGGAAAATATCGCGAGGAAGCCAGCTTTAATAGCGTCGATGGGCTTGCAACATGTCACGTATGGAATGAACTTCTGCAAAATGTGGGCATGTACTGAATAGTGTATTAGGAAATACCTCTGACTACCCCCTTAGACTGCAAAGGATCTTAAAAATGCCTAAAAAACGAGTGTGTTTTATACCACACGACTGACGTAAAACTTCCGTTAACCTCGCCCGATCACTCTTTTCGTAAAGCTCTCATCACGCATCCACCAGCTTACTCCCCAAGTCAAGCGTGCGTAAAGAAGTATTACTTCAAAAAGGTCAAAAACAGAATGTATACCGCGCCTGGGGATACAGTCATGATCATTTTTCATCTACGTTGTTGCAACTAGTGTTGAGTATGACGTGACTGACGCGGCTCGTTTGTCCTGTACAAAATTCGACTTTGTGTGATTGACGAACCGCCTCACGGTACCGGCTCAAAATGAAAATGAACCTACTCTTACAAAAGTCAATCTAAAATCTTGTCATACCCAACATTAGTTGCAACAGCCAGCAGTGAAGCAAAGCAAAGCCAATTGTTGAACAGCTGCGAGACGCGTGACGATGCGGCAAAATTACCTGTTTGTTGTATGCACTGGGCTCGGCGAACGCAAACTTATGTCCGGCTTGTTTGAGTGAGGTTAATATATCGATCTGAATAAGAAAATTCTATATGAATTCAAATTCACAATCATCGGACCACAGTCGAGTTCATCCCATTTTTTTGAAAATTAAATATGAACACGACTGCATTCTCAAGGTGCGTAGACATTCTGTCAGATCTTTTTAGGCATTCTAAGATCCTTTGAAGATGTCTAAGGGGGTAGTCAGAGGTATGTCCAAATACTTATTTTACGTGAAAACCAGTAATTGGCTTTTTGGTTTTAACTTATGATCTATTCTGTTAAATATGCTGTTGGTTTTCCAATAAATCTACAAATCTAAATCTACATATTTGGTACATACTTACATTTTGCAGAAGTTAGCATTCCATGCGTGAAATGTAAGGCAAGCATTTATTTTTAAAAACAAAAAAAAATTCATTGTTGCATGGATTTGAACTCATAACCTTAGGCTCACAAATCGCGGTGTATCCCACCAGCCAGCACAGCTAGGGCCGTTGTGAATATTTAGATGTTAATTCGTCGTCCGTCAGTCGGCCGGTCGGTTCATTTGTCACTTGTTTGTCACGCTGCTGATGCGAAGTGTTCATTGGGAGATTGAAAGATTAGACGCGTGATGTGGTGAGTAAGGCTGCGTTTCCATTGACGCGGAGCTGGGCGGAGCGGTGCTTAGCGGTGCATGAATTGACCAATCACTATGCTCGAAATCTCAGCTCCGCTTCAATGGAAACAGCACGAGCGGAGCGGGGCAGAGCTGAACGGATATTCATATAAAATAAGCGAGGTGATGCGGAGCGGAGCACAGCGGGGCGGTGCGTTGCGGAGGGTAGCTAGGAGAGCGAAGCGGTGTTCTGCTTCAGTGGAAACACTCAACACTTTTCACCGCTATTCTCCGCTCATCTCCGCACAGCTCCGCGTCAATGGAAACGCAGCCTAATGCTTGGGATTGGTTAAACTGTGTCTTATGTATGCTTGTTTGGGGAACATGGTGGAATCGTTCCCAAAGGCAGAGTAAGTGGTTCTCTGCAACGGGCCGGCCCATCTGGCCCACTTGCCCGTGGTTTTTCTACCAACAATTGTTGTTGGCTGGTCGGATATATGTCGATCGCGACTGAAATTACCGCTTGCGCGATTTAGACATTATGATGTTGTGTGGCGCTATTTTCGCTCAAGCTCGTAGTTCGTAGCATGTCAATGTAGTTCATCTAGCGATAGGTAGATGTCACTACACTAGTATATTAAGCTTTGTAGTTAACTCTGGAAGCCATGATGGAGGCCATTAAGCCATAATAATATAAAACATCACCACAACAAGGTAACCTAACCTTATTGGTCATAAGTATTGGAACTGTATTGTCTATTCTATTGTTTATAACCTTCTCTGTATTATCTTTTTATTTTTCTGTTCCGTATCCTATGTGTGTGTGTCAAATAAACGTTTATCTTATCTTATCTTATAAGTAGATTAGGAATAAAAACGAAATCAAAGATTGTTGACAAAAAGTTTGATAGTTGGATCGACCCCCTGAATTCCTAATGATCTGAGAAAACATCAATCATATTATAAGGATATAAGCAAAGACAAATTCTCTCCATTTTCACACAATCTGTCCTTCATTTCATTTTAAACTTCCGTTTAGATAACGAAGTGTATGGAATTTCAAATCCATTTTACAAACTATGCACGTTACAAAAGGGGTAACCACGGCCTACATACTTGACGCAGGTAACCACTAGCTGATGAGGCCGACTGTCCGCTGTCACTGACCACCACAAACAAGGTTTCACTTTGGGATTTAGGTACAGTTACCGGAAAAAGTATTTATTAAGTCAAACAAATTGGTTTTATTTGGAAAATAATTATTTTCTTTTGACTTTCGATCCGAAGGTTCGAACCCGGCCGTACGGATTTTTCGTTTCGAAAAATTTATATGCGCATTAACACGAGCTCTAAACGGTGAAGGAAAACATCGTGAGGAAACCAGTTAGCTTTCTAATAGCGTCGATGGGCTTGCAACCTGTCACGTATGTAACGCTAACTTCTGCAAAACGTGGGCATGTATCAAATATGTATTTGGACATCCCTATGACTACCCCTTAGACTCGAAAGATCTTAAAAAATGCCTAAAAAGATCTGAGAGAATGTCTACTGCGCCTTGGGGATACAGTCGTGATCATTTTGGGACTACATGATGCTGTGTGAAATGTCCAGCAATATTTATTTATTTATTTATTTTTAATTTCAATAATTATTTTTTTAGCCCGCACATTAAAGCGCATCAAATCCGCCATTTTGTTTTTTCACTCACGCCATCAAGACGAATCTAATGACGTATCGTTTATCAAAATCGGGTAAGCTGTTGAGTTACTGTTATGAGTGGACATAGGAACGGACAACACAGAGTCATTCGGGTCAAATGTGCGCACTTTTCACTTTGAAACCTCACTATGCTCAAGGTATAGTATTTGTGCGCTCTAGGTTGCCTGCATAGACGTTGCCAACCTACCAAAACTAACTGTACCCCCTGCGCCTCGTTCTGGAGATAAAGCTGTGCGCTCACTTACCCGCTGCGAACCGTTACCCCGAATGACTCTACATACTTACAGGTCAAACAAAAACCCTCCTTTTGGGCTTCGCTGCGTCAAAAATAGTAAGATATAGGTTGCGTCACGCAAAAAGAACGCTGGAAGACAGTGGAGGGGGTATTTTTGCACATGGTACATTTGCACACGAAAGTACTAAGCCTATTGTTTTTTTTATTGTTTATTTGATTTCTATGGAAAATCATTTCGTAATAAAAACTTTTGTGCGCGATGGTATTAATTTGCCTAATTACCCGACTGCGCAAAGCAAAGGAAGGGTAATGTGTTTATCAGTCTATGTTTGTATGTTTGTTTGTATGTATGTTTGGATGTTTCTATGTGGCACTCTAGAGGCCAAACGCGTGGACCGATTTTGATAATTCTTACGTCAATCGATTTGTCTCAACCTTGGGAGTGCTACTAAAGACATGACAGTAAACAAAATTCACCAGTGCCACAACCAGACGCCATATTGTCAAAATTAAAAAAACCAAAATCGTCACACTATATCAAGTGGGGTATCGTTGAATAGGTATTTCAAAATCAACTTTAGGTTTTTTTACCATTTTTCATTTTAAGTAATAGTTTAGGAAAAATAACGGTTTAAAGTTGATTAATAATAATTCTCGCTATGGATGTTTCTATGTGGCACTCTAGAGGCCAAACGCGTGGACCGATTTTGATGATTCTTACGTCAATCAATTTGTCTCAACCTTGGGAGTGTCACTAAAGATATGACAGTAATCAAAATTCACCAGGGCTACAACCAGACGCCATATTGTCAAAATTAAAACAAACAAAATCGTCACACTATATCAAGTGGGGTATCGTTGAATAGGTATTTTAAAATCAACTTTATCATCAAGTGTTAAATAAAAAAATATTTTAAAAAAACAAAAACCCGACTGCGTCAAAACTAAAAAGAAAAAAACAAGCCACACAAAAAACTAAAAAGTGTTAAATAAAAAAATATTTTAAAAAAACAAAAACCCGACTGCGTCAAAACTAAAAAGAAAAAAACAAGCCTGCAAAGAATTACTCACAGTCGGGACCCATAACATTGGGAAGATTTGATTGGTAATAAAATGAATGGGTACCGACTGTGAGTAATTCTTTGCAGGCTTGTTTTTTTCTTTTTAGTTTTGACGCAGTCGGGTTTTTGTTTTTTTAAAATATTTTTTTTATTTTTATTATTTGCTTACTGCGCAGCTTAACAGCCAGCAATTTTTTTACATGATGCGAACTATATTAAACTGACTTGAAAGCTACAGAAACCTTTAAAAGCACTACCATACAGTTTTCATCTGTCCCATTACGCTGGCAACAATAAATGTGACTCGGAAATTCCATATTGACAACTGCACTGTGAAATTTTGCATTCAATGGTACCCGTCATTAATTTGCACGCGCAATAAATCAATTGAACATTTTTAAATGTCGGTATCAGTGGGCATTTATTAAATCGGTATTTCGAAAAGTCTATCTGTCCCTCAGTTTGAGTCGTTTGTAAACGAATTTCACGATAAAAATAAATGATTTTTATTCAAATTTGGAAAAGCGGATATGAGCTTGTGATCTGTTACAGATTGCAATCAGCTTGCTAGTTGTGCATTTGAAAATATGAGTTTTGAGTGTCGTCAATAGCATTAGAAATCATTTTTAAAACCGAAAATCTTAGACATTGTATGTTTTTTTATTGAAGATCTTTTTTTTTACATAAACAAAAATGAATTGCTACGGACAAAGTGAAGTGCCACGGTTATGTTTAAGACTTTATTTAAACATGGATATACATTTGTTTATATATTTTTACAAATTCATAAAAAAAGTGAGAGTTCATTTTAACTGCTATTTTAAAGAATGACATTTTTGATAGCTATTCTAATTCTCATTTCTATTCTATTCCTATTTTCAAACGTGACAACAATCCGACGTAATCTGTAGGTATCCGAAATCACGATACGTCAAACCTGTTTCATCCGGTTAAAGCTTAGATTACCTAGAAAGCGATGCATGCAATATACCGGCCGTAAAAAAGCACAAACAGATGATCCGTGTTGCCAATGAATTTGAGTTTTTGTTAATTAAATTTATTGAAAATGAGATATAATTAAAATTAAGCTCAAGTTATCAAAACTGTGATTGAATTTGTCATGTATTAGATATTAGCAAAATAAGGGCATGAAAATAGAAAGTATTAAAAAGTAATATTAAGGAAATAACGAAATAAACGGAACAGGTCACGACTGACCCCAGAGGTGCGGTAGACAGTCATTCGATCTTATTAGGTAGTTAAGATCGTTCGAATATGACTTATGGGGTAGTCAGGTGCACGTCCAAATTTCAATTTAGCAATTTTGCAGAAGCATTCCATACATGATAATGTTGCAAGCCCATCACCGCCTATTAGATTAGTAACTGATTTCCTCGCAGGTTTTCTTTCAACGTTAAATGCTAATCTTAATGTGCACAAAGAAATTCCGTAACGAAAAATCCTTTCAAATTCAAAAACTCTTTGTTGTACGGGTGGATTAAACCCACCAATTTCGGATCGAAAGTCGGCTAATACGGCTTTTTATTCATAAAAATGTTAGTGTCCGTATTTTAGGAGCATGCTTTGAGTAGAAATTACGGGCGGACCGCAGCGTGTTAGGCGTCAACACGCGCAGGTGTGCCCCAACGGATTAATGGACGCGATCCTTCAGCGCTTGCGGTCTATGATTCCGGAGTTTTGGCAAATACCTACGATTAATATTAAAATGTGGTATCAGGAGGAATGTGGTATCGAAAAGTATGTGACTATGTGGTATCTGAAGGTAAGAGGTATAATGGAAATTATATAATACAAGGTTTTGTCATAGGTTGAAATAATATTGAGCTTAAATCTGACAAGAAGCACGTTTAGTGCCCATGACGCAAATGCGGATATTGCCTGCAGTCGGCAATGGCATGGTAGCTGATTAAGGAATGTGTTTATGCGTAAAACAATTCAGAAACAAAAAATCCATTGACATAAGGTCGGAATTTGAACGATTGGTTAAAAAGAAATTAACAAATATGTTTGTATAGAACTCGAAGCTAGTTCAGATGCCTCAACCAAATCACAATATTATTTTTTCTAATGCAATTCTATTTGAAAGGCAAACTAAAAGTCCTTTGTCCAAAAATGAAAAGCCACAGCTTGTTAACTAATACGTCTAGTGTCAAGTCAGGCTTTAGACAACGCTAGTCCGGCTGACGGCGTCAGTCAAAAGGTTTAAATAGAATGCAACTTTGCATTCAAAATTGATTGTTGATTAATATTTTTGGACTTTTTAGCGCATAACACTTTTAAAGTTTTACCAAAAGAATAAATTGCATTTTTTTAACCAGTAAATTTTGTAGTAGGTTACAGGTTAATCAGCTGTTTATAAAGTCTTACATTGAAGGCTATATTTCAAAGAAAAACATTATTTTGGTTTAGTTTTATATTTTGTAGTGAGTGGTATCCGTAGAACTATTGATTTACAAAAACTTTAATTAATTTTAATTATATTAATTAATGAAATAATAATGGAAATTGATAATGCTGCCAGTGTCTTGGGCACGCTTCCGACTGGCAGTGACTTGGATCAATTGAGCTACTTAAAGATTGTTTACAACGATCCTCAGATGGCTTAACCGACTCTAATTGTATTTTGTAAAGTTATGTAAATTATGTAGTTGTTTAGTTTCTGTAAATTAATGTACTTTATACTAATGAGCATGAATAGCATAGATGATGTAGCATCATCTGCAGTACCGGTACTTAAATATTTGAGACGTACTTATCTATTAGAAACATTCTTACTCTTCAGAATCGTATTCAAAAATGACAGTTAATGTCAATTAATGTCAATGATAAGAACCACTTAAATTAAGCAGCGTTTAAGTATTCAGGTTTTAGTCTTTCAAATATTTTTCTAATCCCGTTCCATGAAAATCTACTCCACTGTGAATATCACAGAACAGTGCAAATATTTTTCTCACACCTTATATCAACCTAAAAGCCATGAGTCAATATCAAACCTTTCCATAAAATATGATGGGGACACCAATGGGACACTGTATCCCTGAACTATTTCACTAATGCAGGGGCATGTAGGGCATAGTGCAGACCACCATGATTTACCGTTGCGATTTGTCGCTTGGCCAAACAACAAATGCACAGAGAATTCACCTTTACACCTAGTATTTTAAAACTGGTATTTGCGTGACAATATCACGGGAGGATTTCTACGTACAATCGAATATGTGTCACGGTGAGGAAACTCAGCTCTATTTTCCGAAGTGTAAGGTTGGGTGTTAAGTACAGGGTAGTTTATACTAGAGATGAAACGGATAGTAGTTTGGCCGGATAATGGATTGGCCAGATATTCGGCAAGCTACGAGGCCGGAGCACCAGATATCCGGCTACCGGATATTTATCGTGTTACATGACGTGATCAGTTTGATTTGAATTTAGGCGCGGTGAACGAGATCGAAAATATTCGGGCGTGTTCGGGTGTTATCGCACGTGAGCGGAGTTCGAGTGTTATCGCGCGTGTCAGTTTGTGTTTGTTTCTCAGTTCGTTTGTTCATTTTATTCCATTGTTTTTTCACTTGTCATCGTGGTTTTATGACCTCTTACCAACAAATGCGGAAAATTTGGTATTCATTCACCACAATTTGCCACTTGTTAATCTTGAGTACTAAACTAATTAATAAGACAAACATTTTTGACTTGCGATTATAAAAATTAACGGTAGGTATCCATAACCTGTGGTTGTGGTTTGATTAGCCTTGTGTAAAATAATAAGATTTTTTTAAATTTTAGTATCCGGAATCCGGCCTGATACTGCATTACTATCCGGTATCCGGCCGGATAAACAAAACAGGCCGGATAGGGCGGATACCGGATAGTTACCGGATATCCGTTACATCTCTAGTTTATACCATGTGGTCGAAAGGTTTGTAAGGAGATACTGCGAACGGTTTCTAGTTTTACATGTTAGGTTGCACAGGTGTTCACTATGCCGATACTAAATGAGAATAGTTGCAAAGTTATGTGAAGGTTCTAAGTGCTGGGGGCAAAATTTAGTAAACTAATGCTAGTGAATATGAAGGGGTGTAGTCAATGAGTTTTACCAATAGAGACGTTATACTCATTAGAAAAAGCTCTAAAGTTCGAAATTTTGTTAGTGCTACATGTAGAATATATACAGCTTTGTTTAAATATCAATCAAGGTATCCATGGTAAGTATAGTGATTTATTTCTTATACCTAACATTGTAAAACACACACATATAGGATAAAATAATAATATAGGGAAAATAATTTACAATTAATTCTTGGTATAAAAGATGGTTGCCGCATAGATCACGACGACAACTTATTAATAAAGCTGCTAATTAGGAATAGCTCCATGTGCGTACAAGGCGCGCACGGGGCATTAATCAGAGGCGACCGCGGCGCCACTGCATGAACATTACTTTTAAGGCCTACGAGACGACACACGACGATTTAAGGTCGCTGCATACGTAACGGGATAAAACCTCAGACAGGACGGAGACGTGACATAACATCGTCCTTAACACAGAACAGTAGACATAGACATATAGACATAGACACATCATTTATTTGCTACTAAACACACAAAATACACAGTGAAACGTAATAAGACAAAAAGTTACAGAAAGGTACAAAAACTACAATACAAAAAATACAGTAAGGTCCATAACGATGTTTTTTCACCTGCCGACCCGTCCCGTCCCGTCCGATTTGTTACTATATTTTTATATGAAACGATGTCAAGAAATCGTCACGTTCCGTCCGGGACGAGAAAAATCACGTTACGTATGCAGCGACCTTTAGTAGTTGTCTAAAAACATTAGAAAACCGACATAAAACTCTCACAATGATTGCCTTTTTTGCATTTTTTTTTGTCTTCAATAACAAAAGGTGCTAATATGGAGGTCTATAATAGGTACAGAGTGTAACAAAAACTCGGAGGGATCCGCGAGAGTGTAATTTGGTTATAATATACCTACCATAATTTTCAATGGTCTAAAACAGAGGAGTTGCCAAAAGTGGCACATTATTTATAATGAGATTACAGGATAAAGAAAGACACAACTCCTTTCGGAATGGACAGATTTCTTTTTTATATAAATGTGTTACCAATACCTTTTGAAAGTAAAAATAAATAGAAAATACTCACATACGAGTAAATCATACGATTGTATTATATATAAATCGTACATTCTAAATTTCTCCCGGAAAGCCTTCATTTTTCAAACGGCGTGCATAGTTCACGGGGGAAATATTACAGAGGAAAATGTTAAAGTTGTTCCACGCCAGCAAGGATATTATAAGTAATGTGATTTTAAATATTATTTATAATGTACGAGAAATTCGGGATGATGTGTGCGTGCACGAATTATTGAGCTTTTTAGGCTACCAAATACTTATTTGGCCCTACCTCTTACTTTCTCTTTAGTTTAAGTCTCCTTTCCTTAGAGGCTAGTGAATTAAAAAACAATAAAATGCTATTGTGTTATATTATGTATGTTAGTTATGCTGGGGCTACATTAGCGGGCGAAGATTCGAGTCGAGTTGACGCGATGCATCGTGCCGGATTGTGTTATTCAGTTCAGTTCAGGAAGACACTGAATTGACGTAGGTGCAGCCACCCAAGCGAATATTTTCGCGACAAATCCCTTTGATCCGCGCTAGTTTACCGACAGCTCGCCGATACTACATCGTCTTTGCCCGAATACTACGCGATGACACGATGTATGCGGCCACATTTATCGCGTTAACACGAATATTCACCGTAGCCCGCTAATGTAGCCCCAGCATTAGTACTATTCATTTGCGGAACTTGTCATAGTGTGCACTATCTATATCGATATGTAGGTACCAGTGGGAACAGATTTTAACTGTCTTGGTAACTATGAACATAACATATCTAGGGTAAAATATCATTGTGCTACTTCTTATTGTTAACTTATTCAGTAGGTACTGCTAATTCTATGAGAAGCTTTTAAATACATTTCCGGCATTTCAGTAAAATTTGCGAGCATTTTTACCAAGATATTAAGAAAGTAATTACTCGTCGTCTGCAGCGACCGCAAGCCGGGGTTAATCATAAACTTAATCCCGAGGATACAGTGCTAGTTTGTTTCATTACGAATGCCACAAAGAACTAAGGTTTCAGTTTCTCGTTGAGTTGAAAAAGTGTGATAAAAATTATCGCACAGCTCCATCTAGTTTTAAACTAAAATATCTGGGCGACCGAGCTATGCTCGGGTGCAAATAGAGAGAAATTAAACAAGAAAAAAAAAGTACAAAAAATAAACTTTCACTGGCTGAGAATCGAACTTGAAGCCTTCGGCTGAAAAGCGGACACCCAATCCACTCGGCCACTTTGGTCTCAACAAATTTTGTTGAAATTACGAACCACATTGCACTGGTAAATCTTTTTGCGTGAAAATGTCGAGAAAACGAGTTTTCCCAGATCTGAGACCTAGCTAAGTAGATCGATTTTTTGCCTCCGTAGCCGCCCATACCGCAAATTTGATCGAAATTGTTAGAGCCGTTTTCGAGAACGTGAGTACAGACAAACATCAAACAAGCAAATATTGCTCGTTTAATAGAATAGGATAGGATAAAAAAACTCAGTGGCAGATGGCTGGATTTTTGTTTATTTTTAGGGTTCCGTACCTTAAAAGATAAAAAAAGGAACCCTTATAAGATCACTTTCTTGTCCGTCTGTCCGTCTGTCCGTGTGACACCATCGATTATCTCAGGAACGGGTAAAGCTAGCAAGTTGAAATTTATACCATATACTAAGGTTTATAGTCCCTATTGTTAGTATAAAAATCAAGGTCCTGAGTCAACACTATAAAAAGATATAGGCAAATTTAGGTTTTCGTGAAAACTTGTAAGTACCTACCAAAACTTACCTTGATTATCAACTTTTTTTATTTTTCGGAATTTTTCCTTTATTTGTGCTGTAAGGCCTTGCTTGTAACCAAAATTGACAATTCTAGGTCAACCGGAAGTACCCTAGAGGTTTTGGGTCGAAAACCTAAATGGTAGTTCCCGTTGACCTAGAATAACGAAATTTGGCAAAAAGCAAGTTCTTATAGCACAAATAAAGGAAAAATTCCAAAAAGTTAAAAAAGTTGAAAACTAAAGGGTGTTCCCATACATACATAGTTGACGCCAATTAAAATTGTCCTCCGAATTGTATGGGCGCTCATACAATTAAGCAGACTAGCTTAATTGGCACCATGGCTAGGTAATATACTACTCACCTACATACATTTTTTTAAACATACATCTTATACATAGAAATATTTGTAGATCATACAAACATTTGGCCTACGGCGGGGATCGAACGGGCAACCTTATGCGTCTCAGGCGGGCCTTCACCCACTGCGCCACAGAGGCCGTGTTTAGTTATACTAGTTTAAGCCCGTGGCTTTGCTCCCGTGGTTCCGACCTGGATAAAAATATAGCCTGACCCATAATACCTACGATTCACGACTTGACAGTTGGAGTACATACTAAGTACCACTTTTCGGTATAAAAAAAATTAATAGTGATTTGATTTTTTTCGAAAACCATTGATCAGATTGAGAGAGAGAGAGACAAAACTAGAACCAATCAATTGAACTAACGGTTAAAACCATTTGAAGGGTACAGGGGAAGAAAGATCATTGTCATAGTCAACTCATTTTGAGAAAATTATCAAACAAAGATTGCCAATGTTCTACTTTTCCTACAGCCATACAATCTTTTTTTGATCCTTACGTTGACACTGATCGTTTTTAGCGTTATTGGGGTATAGGGCCAAGGGCCAAATGCTTTTTTAATTTTCTACGAGATGGCATTTTTAACTCATACCGCAAAAAAAACTGACAATGATCTTTCTTCCCCTGTACCCTTCATTTGTTAATAACTCGCTGAAAAATAATCACCAATTTTGTTAAATCGTCAAATGAATATCACTAATACGATTAGTTTTAAACAATCTCAATTCTAAAATAGTAATTAGGCAAACAAAAGCATGAATCATGAGGGCCACTGTTCCGGCTGATTTATACCACGATTTGTCCCCGAGCCAAACCGCGGGTGATTCACAGCTGGATGCTGTTTGTCGATAAACAAGCGACCTGTGACCTAGCCCTGGGCACAGAACAGATAATAATACTACGTATAGAATGGACAATGTGATTTTGAGCTGGCGAGGAGCTGACTTCGAGCACGGAACGCGCCACACGCGCAGACGAGATCGAGACAGTGTACATTATTCATACGGTGACAACCTTATTGTGTACAAAACTGACATTGTGTAGTGTAAATAAATATAGGTATTTTACGCCATTTTTGCATAGAGATTTCGTCGAGTGTCCGGGGTGTGCCCTGGGCATACTATCATCATTACAACTGGTTTGTACTGAACGTTGGGTAAGTAAGATGCTGTTTGTCGATAAACAAGCGACCTGTGACCTAGCCCTGGGCATACTATCATCATTACAACTGTACTGAATGTTGGGTATACAGGGTGAATTTTTGAGATGGGGCAGTAAGGGCAGCTACCTTAACCGTTGTAGCTAGAGGAACACGTTCTTAGGAGACCATCCATCATTTTTGAAAATATTTCGACCTGCATTCACAGATTTTGAAAAATATGTAGGTACAGTCAGCGAGAAAATGGGCCATTTACACAAAAACTTTTTTTGATGCCAATCGATCCTGTTTCATCTAAGGATAAAAAGGCTCTTTCAGACCAACTGAGGTTAGAGTACTAGAAAAGTCAGAAATCGCTAAAATGTATTTCTGAGACAAGACAGTAAGGGCTACCTTAACCGTTGTAGTTACAGGAAAACGTTTTTAGGAGACTACCCTTAACTTTTGAAGATATTTCAACCTGAATTCACAGGTTTTGAGAAAAATGTACAGTCAGCGAGAAAATGGGCAATTTACACAAAAACTTTTTTTGATGCCAGTCGATCCTGTTTCATCTAAGGATTAAAAGGCACTTTCGGACCAACTGAGGTAAGAGTACTAGAAAAGTCAGAAATTGCCAAAATGTATTTTTGAGACGGAGCAGTAAAGGCAGCTACTTTAACCGTTGTAGCTACAGGAAAACGTTCTTAGGAGACTACCCTTACTTTTGAAGATATTTCGACAAAATGATGAAAAATTATGACAAATGACAAAATGATTTCGTACGAAATGTGTAATCAAAGTTATTTGCGTTTTCTGACTTTTCTAGTACTCTTGCCTCAGTTGGTCCGATAGAGTCTTTTAATCCTTAGATGAAACAAGATCGACTGGCATCAAAAAAAGTTTTTATGTAAATTGCCCATTTTCTCGCTGACTGTACATTTTTTTCAAAATCTGTGAATGCAGGTTGAAATATCGTTAAAAGTTAAGGGTAGTCTCCTAAAAACGTTTTCCTGTAGCTACAACGGTTAAGGTAGCCCTTACTGTCTTGTCTCAGAAATACATTTTAGCGATTTCTGACTTTTCTAGTACTCTAACCTCAGTTGGTCTGAAAGAGCCTTTTTATCCTTAGATGAAACAGGATCGATTGGCATCAAAAAAAGTTTTTGTGTAAATGGCCCATTTTCTCGCTGACTGTACATATTTTTCAAAATCTGTGAATGCAGGTCGAAATATTTTCAAAAATGATGGATGGTCTCCTAAGAACGTTTTCCTCTAGCTACAACGGTTAAGGTAGCTGCCCTTACTGCCCCGTCTCAAAAATTCACCCTGTATATAACATGACCATACGTCCCGCTTTGGGCGGGACTGTCCCGCTTTGAGGCTCTCGGTCCCGCTGTCCCCAGCGAGAGCGGAAATGTTCCGCTCTTGCAAAACAAACCTTTCTTACCTACTTAATAAAATTCTATGATTCATGTTTATTTTAATTTAATACTGTGGAACTGACTAAGCCACGGGTTTCCTCACGATGTTTTCTAAGCATTGACCACGTCTTTCCTGTGGATATGGCCGGTTAAGCTGAGAGGATGGTTTAGGTGCTGGGCAAGCCTACACCATCCCAAACAATGTCCCAGGCATTACAGTGTCCCATTAAGTATACGTAAATATTGTCTCCTAACACTGTATAAGTCATCTACTAAAGATGTAAAGGCCTAAGTAAGTTCGTATGAGCAAGTGGCCAACTCCAGTGACGGAGTTTTTAGGACTAAAGGCCTCCGTCATGGCTGAAGACTTAAAAGGCCTAAGTTTAATTTAAAGAATGCCCAAATCAATTCCCAAACACCATTACTGTCAAATTCTAATTCATAGTCTAAATAATCAGTACATTACAGCAACACGGACCGGGCCTTGTTCCGAGCTCCACTGTCTTGTACTAGCTCATTAAAATGAATTACGCGAGAGTTTACACGCTTGTGGACATAAATCATGGCGGTATTACCCCACAATACCCTGAAATGAACAGTATGAGTTTAGAAGGGAAACTCGCTAAAAACACCTAAGGTGGAATCAGACGGTGAACCGTCTGATTCCACCTTTTCGTTCATTTCAGCGGACCTAAAAAGGTCGCTAAAGCTGAATCACAATATGAAATGAACTATAATCCCGTCTCTTTTCACTCTCAGACAATGAAAAGAGATGGCAATAGTTCAATTCCTTTAAGGCGATTCTGCAATAGCGACCTTTTTAAGCCCGCTGTTCTTCATTCGGCATCTTTCACTCAAAGTGACAAATCTAAACATAAATTAAAGAAAAGTGTCATAGAAAACCCCAGCTTTCATTCGAGTGATCTTTCATTTGAGTGAACCGTCTGATTCCACCTTTATGGTAGTACAAATAAACGTGTTTTAACATATCATTTTAAGAATAAAATAAGCCAAACAATCTCATAATGAAATCGGAATAACTTACACTTAGTATGATAAGATAAAACAAAGTTGACACTATTATTATTTTTTATCCATATACAACTTTTAAAAAGGGAGACATTTTTGTATCAGTGTTAGTAGTTAGGAATCATATATGGTGGCGTTTTTTTTATATAGTAGTAGATATAATACATTATATCTATTTTACATGTCTGCGCTATAATACATGTATCTATAATACATGGATGCGCTGATGTCAATCACTACATCAATTCTACTTCAATATGTTGGATTTTGAGATTGCACGAGCCAAAATTGTGCGATCTAATAGCAATGGTAATGTCATGGCGATCTAAAAATGTTATTGTACGAAGCTGAGATGAAAAAAGTTTGATTAGTTATGCAGGTATTATCTTAAGCCTGAATACTGAATACTGATAGACGCTTTTTTAAAATCAATCAATTGAAGTACAGTAGCAAAACAAGAGTTTCGCTTCTATTCGCTGCTAATTTTCTGAAAATCTCGTCTATAACCCTCCAGGGCTTGAGTAGTAATGGCTGAAGAGTTTGGGAAAATCGGCTGTTTTCGGAAATGTGTTGGAATGAGCCGTTAAATATGATGGCTTGTGTGGAGAAAGTGTGAGGCTGTTAAGGTTTTTTATAGCCTTTGGGATGCGGATAGGATGGGATATTAAGATGGTAAATATTTAGTACTGTTTGGCTAATCGTTTTTTGTTTGACGGTTTTTGTTTAAGTGCAGTTTAAATGATGACACACGCTAGACCTTGCTACGGTCGACGATCGGTGCCCTGGGGCCCTAGCCATATTACACGATCTATCGTCGCCGTAGAACGATCTATCGTCGCTGTAGAATAGAACACTTCAAAATGTATAGGAATTGACGTTCTGACCACGTGACTCATCTACTTGAAACGTCAAATCCTATACATTTCGAAGTGTTTCTATTCTACAGCGACGATAGATAGTGTAATATGGCTAAGGGGGCAGATTACGTAAGACTTGCAATAGCAATGCGACAGCAATCACTACGCGACCGATCGATAAATATCATTTAAAATGGTATTTATAACAGTCGCAAAATACGCTATGACCAAAGTGCATTTTGCGACAGGCGAGCAATAGACGTGCGATTGACTTCCATAATACGATATTTTTTGACCGGTCGCGTAGTGATTGCTGTTGCATTGCTATTGCAAGTTTTAAGTAATCAGGGGCCCTAGCCATATTACACGATCTATCGTCGCTGTAGAATAGAACCCTTCAAAATGTATAGGAATTGACGTTCTAACCACGTGACTCACCTACTTGAAACGTCAAATCCTATACATTTTGAAGTGTTTCTATTCTACAGCGACGATAGATAGTGTAATATGGCTAGGGGGGCAGGCCGCGGCTCGGACCCGACACGGTCTAGCGTGAGTCATCCTTGAATGAATTTTATCAGTTACTAGCAGCGCCCTCGCGGCGTTACCCTCGTAGTGATGGTGTATGGTGATGATGATGATAATGAAAGTAGCCTATAACCTTTCAAACAAACAAACTCGTTCGTTGGTATAGATAAAGATCTGCATGGCGATTCACACTTATATTCGAATGCATTCGAGAATAAAGGTCTGCGCTCACTGCGCAGTATCATAAGCGGGCCGAGGCATAACCGAGCCCGTCACGAAAATAGCACCTTACACACTAAGACCGTATCATACTAGGACCGTCGCATAACCGTTTTGCGAAGCGTAATCTGCCCACCCGAGCCTATAACACAGTAATAGACATTTTGTTGGTTTTATGCTAAATACACAATTATTCTGAAAGCCCATTTTAAAACTTATCACTCAATTTTTTTGTAAATATAGAGCGTTTACAAGCTAAACCACACTAAAATACATATTTCACACAGTTCGTTGTGAAATAAAAAATAAATTGATTAAAAAAATCTATAGTCGTTATAGGATTTGAAGCCGAACCCGGACACACGCAGGAGCATTTCAACCGGGTGTTGCAACCGCTATTCCATCTGGTCGCACAGCAGAGTGCGTGAAATTACTGTTAAATTATTAATTATTAATTATTTCACATTAAAACTGTAGAATTCTTACAATAATACCACATTTTAGTTAGTAAAATGACAGAAAAAATGATCGAAAACGCAGTAGTAAGAAAATTTAGTGCGTTAATAATAATGTGTTTTGAACGGATTTCACAAGAAAACTAATTGCAATAATAGGGGATATATCACTCTACTAGGTAGTACTATAAAATGGCTATAACTGTTATGTTTTGAAGAAAAAATAAAGTAAAAACGTTAAGAAATATAGTTTACTAGCAGTGCCATCGTAGCGTTGCCCCCATGGTGATGGTATATGGTGATCATGATGATGATGATGATAAAAAGTAGCCTATATCCTTCCTCACAGAGTTTAGCTATCAAATGCAGAAATAAATTTTCAAATCCGACTGGTAGCTCCTGAGATTAGCGTGTTCAATGTTCAAACAAATTAACAAACAAACTTTTACGCTTTATTATTGGTTGGTACCTATAGATTATGTGTACTTTCACTCCACATTCAAGGTTTTATTAATATGTAACCTCTTCTGAATATTTTTATTGATTGTAGCTTCATCATTTTTCTCGAAATCGTGTTTTTGCTGTTACTACATTTTGATTTCGAGAGGGCAGTATTGTACCCGATGGGATTTTGACGTTTGATAATGTCACATAACGTGCGGAACGCATTAAGTTATGCTAGATGGGGGGGTTTTCCAATTCGAATAGATGGAATGAAAAATAAATTTTCTTACGCTCTCAATAAGTTTTTCGTTATCCATTTCAAAATTAGTTTCATTCAAACGAAACCCATAGCATAGAATAGCACATTATGTCATAAAGACTGCCAGTGTGCATGCTACTAGTAAGTTCAGGGGGTCTAAAGTGGCCACTTTTGATGAAAAATCAGATGTTTCATAGATGCTTCATCTATGAAACATCTGATGAAACATCAAATGCTTCATAAATGCTTCATAGATGCTTCATATATGAATCATCGATGCTTCATAGATGTTTCATAGATGTTTCATAGATGCTTCATATATGAAGCATCTATGAAGCATCTATGAAGCATTGATGAAGCATTTCACAAAACATCTTTTTTTTTCTTCTTCTTTATTTTGGCTTCGCACGGCTTGTGCATTCAGCCAGTGTCAAGTAACTATAAACTACAAGCACATTCACGAACACTAACGGTTAATAATCCACCATTATTATTATTACACATTAACATTCAAAGAAACACAAGTTTTGGAAAATAAAATAAAACAAAAACGAAATATTACTTCTCAAATTCAAATATTTTTAGAAAGTAAATAGGTAGGTAAGGTACCTATTTACTTTCTAAAAATAAATTTAACCTCGCACATAGATCTGTCAAAAAAGATGTTTTGGGGGTTGCTTTTTGGCGGGAATTTGAGAAGTAATGTTTCGTTTTTGTTTTATTTTCCAAAACTTGTGTTTCTTCAAATGTTAATGTGTTCTAATAATGGTGGATTATTAACCGTTAAGTGTTCGTGAATGTGCTTGAAGTTTATAGTTACTTGACACTGGCTGAATGCACAAGCCGTGCTAAGCCAAAATAAAGAAGAAGAAAAAAAAAGATGTTTTGTGAAATGCTTCATCAATGATTCATCGATGCTTCATAGATACTTCATATATGAAGCATCTATGAAACATCTATGAAACATCTATGAAGCATCGATGCTTCATATATGAAGCATCTATGAAGCATTTATGAAGCATTTGATGTTTCATCAGATGTTTCATAGATGAAGCATCTATGAAACATCTGATTTTTCATCAAAAGTGGCCACTTTAGACCCCCAGAACATAGAGGTTTCAACCAAAGAAATAAGCGGCACGCGCTAAGAGAAAAAAAAATGCTTTGTTTTTTTTTTGCTAAGAATTTTGAATTATGATTAGGTAAGTACCTACCTAATAAAAATAGGAAAAGGTAACTAGGTGCATATAGGCCGTTTAGGAGCCGCTCCCATCAAAAGGCCGCCTAAGCCTTTCAACGGCCGAAAAGCGGCCCCTAGGGGCCGACCTGGCTACGCTACTAATACGTGTATTGACAGATGGGCGGAGACTAAAAATATAAAGGGGTGTCTGCACTACTAAAAAAAAATGTACGAGAACGAGTTGGGAAACTCAAAAACAAAATATTTCAGTTCATCAACTAATACTACTTTTTAGGGTTCCGTTGTCCTGACAAGAAACCCTAATAGTTTCGTTATGCCCGTCCGTCTGTATTTTTTAAGTATTATGTATAAGTATCATAACATAAGTCATCAATATCATAAGTTTTCTTACAATATATCAGTTAAAATTTATCTCAGAGTTTTAAAGATATTAGACTATGAACTATCCTTTATCCAGGGTGTGCGGACTGCGGACCGTACAATGTAAGTATTCATAGTAGATGTTCATTTCCAAAAGTACCTATCTAAATTATCGCATTGGATGTTTATCTGCAATGATAATTTAAATCTGTAGTAAATAAATAACTGAATAACTGAACAATACAATAACTTTTTTATTCTCAAAAACTTATTTTTAAATACGTCTCGACAACACTCTTTTCTACTCGTTTCTTTTTAAAAATAAAGGAATGTTTCCTTTAAGTAAAATACTGTATCTTAAGGATTTAAAGTAGTTTCCCTCCGGGGCCCATTCATTTTTTCCACCCTGTATATGGAATTTAAATTTTTCTACTCGTACATCAACTCGTACAAGGTTGTCAATTTTCAATTTTAGAGATGCAATGTGAACTCAGCCTATATTTTTAAAATTGTTATTTGTCAGCGGATGTCAGTCGAGTGTCAACTCGACCTGACATGCATGCGACCGTCTCAGTAGGGTTGCCACTTTTTTTTCGAATAAAGGAGTTTGTAGGAACTTACAAATAAATAGTAGATTTTACTTAATAAAAAATGTGATTGAAAAATAAAAGTTTCCTTGCTTCTGTCTGACTACCCCTACAAGTTTAAGTTTACATTCACATAATTAATATAACGGTTTTACACTAAAATAAAACCGATATTATGTGCCGAAAGGAAAACATACAGCATTGCTGTGAAGAAGCAGTCGTATACTTATCTTATATCGTGTGGTCATTTCCGGTGTATGTCGTAGTTCACCTAGGTTGCGCTCGGGGGCGCTCGTGTACCAGCAAGGGCGGGGCACCGCCGACATTATCCGAAGGCTTCATAGTCTTCACCAGGAAGAACTTTCTGCAATGCTGTATGTTTTCCTTTCGGCACATAATATCGGTTTTATTTTAGTGTAAAACCGTTATATTGATGTGCCTTCGGAAAACATACAGCATTGCTGTGAAGACGTGTTTGTTATCTGCTGGTGAGAAGAATAATATATTACTTATATTATTTAAACACAACGCTATGATGAAAGTTGTAATTAATTATAAATGGAGTAGGTAACAACTCACTGAATTAACCAATAACTATCGCTATAAAGTTAAATTGGTTGTAATAATTGGATTAATCATTATCATATTTGTCATGCTTATTCTATGGAAAGGCATGTAATAATGTAATTGTATGTTCTTTAATAGTCACTAAACTACCTACGTTATTTTAATGAAACAATCAAGATGGAGAATTTGTATTGAAACAGAATTACGATCAGTTCTATGAATTTCTAACTCAGGACGTTAAATAATAGAAAAAGCAAACAAAAAAGGTGTTGGGTGCTTTTCAGTTTTCACAAGCCAGTATCTCGTCGGTCGGTCTATTATCCAACCACCTTATGGAGGTCACTGCTGATCTAACGCTTCGCGGAGATGCATTGGTGTCACTGTCGTATCGCGTAGAACTGTGCACACCTAATTAGCAACAGTGCGTGGAGCTGCCTTAACATTGCCACTAATCGTAATAGAAAAGGTTAGATTAGGATATTATGAATAGAAGTAGTAATATACATAATGAAATAGAAAATGTTTTTTGTAGGCATGAAAGATCTGACTAATGTGACTAGCTAGCATTATTTATTATTTTCTTGTCCTCATGTTTTATAAATATGTAATTTCCACGCTGATTGGCGATGGAGATCTAAAGACTTTATAAGAATATTATAATTATCGTCACCATCATCGTGAAAAATATCCACAGAGATTTTTAGTCATGCATTCGTCGTCCGAATGCCATTAATAGAATCGTGACCATACTATGAGCTAAATCGAATAAGTTATTTTAGACCATTTTAGTAGGTACCTACAATTCTGTGGTCCCATGTGAATATAGTTTTTGTCGTTTCAGTTGCTTCTGCTTGAGAGCGTGCTTAGTGATGAAACGTGAAGAGGTTGTGTGAACGTGTTGATTTATATTTGGACCACAGAATATAGCAGACTTGTAGGTATATGAGATTAAACTGTACGATAAACTTTCTTCCAATGAAAGATAAGCCAGAATCTGGTTACGTTCGCGGTTTGCGGAGTCTTCGGGTTTATAATAATGATAACTCTAAAATCACGTTACCCATCTTTCAATAGCAGGCAAGTACCTACTTGACTTTTTCACCACCTGGTGAGTGTTGATTGGCTGGCACCCAACTATTTTTAAATAAAAAATTTTTGCTTGTGCAGACGTCTTTTATTCGAGCACCCCATCCCTAATCTTCCAGCTTTTCTCTTCGGTTAATGACTGTGGAGGAATTATGGAAGAAGTTGTGTGATGTCGTTGCGTCTAACATACATTTCCGACAGGTTCTTGAGTTTGTGTGGGTGATCCAGTGTCCTCGATTTTATGTGTTGCTAGAACACATGGGGCCAGTCTGGGGCCACTACCAAGTAGGTTCCCTTGGCACTGTTTAGATTATGTTAGAACTCTAGGCAGCAAGTAAGGAGGTAGAAACACCCAGGCTAACTGGTAGTTCCATTGCTTGTTGAAGGCTTCTATTTCCGCTCGGCCGGGTCAATTTTTGAAAAACTTTTACAGTAGTCTTGGGCGTCAGACATCCTTCCGAGGGATCCTTTCCATGTGATCGCCTGTCTGCTATTATACCTCTCCGTGAGGTAATACGCTGACAGCATTGTTGACAACTTATTCGCTAGTTTTAGAGTTTTATTGTCAGATTCAACAACGCTGAGTGATTTGGTTCCTCCTTTAAATTGTAGGCGATCAGAGTCCTGCCTATTGTCAGACTGAATCATTATATGAGATCTATTAGTCTTCGTGAGTTCATTCTGATTGCTGCGAAGACTGCGAACAACTCTTTCTTGTTGTTGTGACGTCTTTTTTGATGAGGTAACTACACCCCTGACCTGATGTTTCTCGCCAGCTGGACAGCCCAGCCCACCTTCGAGGCGTCCGTCGCCATGGAATGGGAGTGATGAGTGGCTCCGCGCCAATACATCGTCTCCTTATGAAATTCCTGAGGGATACATTGTACTTGACCAGGATAATCATTTCTTCTTGAAATGTTGCAAAAAGATCCGAGAATTGTGACAATGCAGTCCCAGCACTTTGCCCCGAGGCAAAGTTGGCGAAGTTCAACCGACCCAGTAGCGTCTGTAGCTGCGTTCTAGGGTGTTGTTGAGGTTCGGGTTGGTGTCAGAACTGATTTTCGAAAGTTACTTTTCCAGCAAAAATGTTCCAAGCATGTCATGGCTTCCGCAGCCCGAAGATTTAACTTGGTTTGCTCTTTGTGCACCAGAAAGAAGTCATCTAGGTAGACTAAGCTAGGCTTGTATTATGGGAACCAGAAACCTGATAGAATACTTATATATTTCTCTAAATAAGTACATAAAATACTTTATAACAACCAGAAACAGGACAAACATCTTCATTTTCATCACATGAAAGTTTGTTCTGTGTGGGAGTCGAACCCACGACCAACAGCGTAGCAAGCAGAGCTACTACCAACTGAGCTGAGGGGTCAGTTCCAAGTGTCTCACGGCTTCCGCAGCCTGAAGACTTAACTTGGTATGGTCTTTGTGCACCACAAGGAAGTCATCTAAGTAGATTAGCACTCGACAATCCTTTTTATGCAAGGTCTCCGCGACCCAGCATGTAATAGAAGAAAAAAGGTGTGATATTGAAACCAGGCTATGTTCCAAGTGTCTCACGACTTCCGCAGCCTGGAGACTTAACTTGGTTTGGTCTTTGTGCACCCGAAGGAAGTCGTCTAAGTAGATTAGCACTCGACATCCCTTCACACGCAAGGTCTCCGCGACCAGCATGTTATAAAAGAAAAAGGTACGAAACTGAAGCCAGGCTATGTTCCAAATGTCTCACGGCCTCCGCAGCCTGGAGAATCAACTTGGTTTGACTTAGTTTGGTATTTGTGCACCAGAAGGAAGTCGTCTTAAGTAGGTTAGCACTCGACATCCCTTCACACGCAAGGTCTCCGCGACCCAGCATGTTATAGAAGAAAAAAAGGTGACTTTTTCTTGGACATGAAGATGAAAATAAGCCTGCAAAATATCGAAGTTTGCCATCAAGTCTCCGGGGTGGAGACAGTCTGAAGCAGTTGCATGATTAAAGAATTATAATCGTCCTATCTTCACATATTTGTTCATGTTCATGTTCATTCTTTACACATTTGCTTCCGAAGATAGAATATTGGACGCATTGATCCACCGTTTTCCTACCGCAGAAAAACTTCGGAAATGAAATTCTGCAGTGCAGTAGGTACTTAGACAGTAAGTACCTAGAACATAGGTACCTAGACCTATAACTCAGCAAAAGTATCACTTAAATGTATATATGGGTAGTCAGAAGCAAGTTCAAATATAAGCCATCGAGGCAATAGTGCGCGAGATCCCAGTTCGGGGCAACTACTATTTGCCCAGCAGTGGGAAAATATAGGTTAATACAAAATAAAAAAAAATAAGTATAATGCGTGTCAAAGAACGTCCCAGTTTCTAAGAAAAACAGAAATCACTAAAAATACTTGGGTACCTACTAATTATTAAATTAGATACCTATCTCTGCGATTAACCTAGAGCGTCTGGTCACTAGACATTTAGCCCGTTTACGGCAAGCTATTCACAGTGCCAGTTCAGAATTGTTGTAAGAGGGCGATGATTCACCAATAGTTGAGCACATTTTATGAATTGGATTGTCGCCATAATAAACTTTAGGGTAGAAACTGATTAAATACCTATTAGATTAAAGCTAAAATAGCTCATAATAAAATATGCACCTTCTCTACCGCCCAATCTAGAAATTTTTGTAAGCCTGATTGCAACAGTTCCTTTTGATAAAGTAAGCAAATTATTCCAGCAACAATAGTTCGGTAGGAACCAAGAATTATTTTCCGTTATTTATTCAAACATCTTAACTCGTGATTTATTTTAAGAATGTAGAACCCTGGAGCCACGAACTACTACAGATGCTAACGCATCCTAGAGCTGCAGTCATTTTCGTTATTACCATAATGTAACTAACATGTTGCCACGGAGGCGTATAGGTAGGTATGTGTTGCAACTCTAGTAAGCTGCTTTAATATTTTTTTACTATAGTCTGTTTATAGGTATCTAGCTCCAGAGTTTTGATGTAAATGCAGGAGGGTTGGTTAAGACATTTGAATTGGCAATAACTACCTGCACTAATTTTTTTTTTTTTTAGTTAGGTACTGCAATCGATTGAATCGAAATCGAATCGAAACATTGGGCATGTTACCATCAGGCACACAAAACGTTGGTGGATTATTACATTTGTAAGAAAACTGACCTGTATGTACAGCGCGTCGATCCTCGGATCAACTGTTACCTGGTGGTCCCGCTTCTGCTATAACCAAGAAGAATCTTCTACTTCGTAGCTGCGGGAATTGATGGAGTTTTCCTTGTTCTCACGGCACGGGTTTTCTTCATTATTATGCATGTGCATTTAGGATGCGATCTCCGTGTGAAGACTAGTCTCCGTCGGGTTCGCGATCCATAGCACAAAATAATACTAACGGCCACTGATTTGAATATTATTTTTAGAACACATTTATTTGAATTATGTGCGTTCAATTGCACAAAATAATAGTTGTAATTAACTTATTTTACTAGTAGCCAAATTATTATTTATAAATTGATTTATTATTATTAAGGATTATTCTGATTTTTGTGGATTTCGACCACTCGCGGCGAAAGTACACAACGCTATGAAGCCTTCGGATAATGTCGGCGGTGCCCCGCCCTTGCTGGTACACGAGCGCCCCCGAGCGCAACCTAGGTGAACTACGACATACACCGGAAATGACCACACGATATAAGATAAGTATACGACTGCTTCTTCACAGCAATGCTGTATGTTTTCCGAAGGCACATCAATATGACAGCTTACCATGGTTTTGTTGAGTCTGCTTTAAGGGCGTTCCCTGAGCCAAATACTGTATTTCCCTGTAAAAACCCTCGATAAATAAAGTGGAAAGTAACTGAAAAGCCAACATGCATCTCTAACATTTTATCTTGTAATATACCGTTTAATTTTAGTTTTAATTTTTATTTAACATCATATTTACTTCATAATAAATCAACGAAAATCACTAAAAATAAGATAAATCTTCATTTGCTTTTGAAGTTGGTGTAGGTAATTTATGTTTTTGGTTTGCTCCATCGGATAGGTCATTCAATTAATGACATAAATTCCGTTCACTTTTTCGATTGGTTGTTATTAGGGATGAGAAAGCTCCAAAAAACTGCATTTTTGTCGTGTTTCGGAGCGAGCAGCGCCGATAAGCGCGGCGACCGGACGCATTCTAAATTTATCTTTAGTCTAACAAAGCTAAGACAAATATTTGAAGTTGCACTCATCGATGTGCTAATTTTAGCTCTAGGCTAGGGTATTATTTTTTGCGGCAACTCTAAGAGCAAAATTTGTAAGTCAGAAGAAAGGGTCAAAGCCATCACACTATCACATCACACTAATAGTTTGAATGTTTGGATGGATGGATTGATGTTTGGGTGGTTAGATGGATGTTTGGATGTGTTTGAACCGATTTGGCTGAAATTTAAAATATAGATAGAAAATAACCGTAAATAGGACATAGGCTACTTTTTATCCCGGAAAATTTTTTGAAACACATCTACTAACAAACAACATAAAATCGCCCAAGTTGCCACTAAGATCTTCGCCTAATATATTTTTTCCCCAAAAATATATTATTTAGGATTCAAATAATATTAGACTTATATTAAATATAATATTAGGTGTTGCAACCCTACGTGTCAGCAAAATAATCATGGCGGCCGGAGATTGACAAGACGGCCATGGCAGGGCAGGACACGCGACGGTATGGGAACGGTCTGGTGTGGGGCGTCCGGTACATTTCAATACAAAGAATATCATTTTTGCCGGGACGGTGTTGCTACGGTCATGCTATGCGACGGGGTAGAGACGTGATAATGTGTCAGCACCCTAATGTTGAAATGAAAATGTTTGAAAGGATGTACTTTCCGATTGGTGCCATAAAAAGTTGGTGAGGATCTGTCAAGTAGGTATATTCGGATGTATGAACAGAAATCCACCTCGAGAGTGCAGAAAATTGCTCGGCTTATAACATTGACACATTTTAAACTTTCGCGATCTGTAGACATAATTTAAACGAATTAACGGGACTTTATCGCGTGATTACCTTATTTTATAGTTTCCCGATGCCAACGTTTCGAGCGCGTTACAGCTCTCGTGGTCACGGGTAGGTAATTACGTGATAAAGTCCCGTTAGTTCGTTTATAACATTGACGTCGGTTTTTTTAATTTTTTAATGTCGACACAGCACAATAAACGATTCCTATCTAGAACTAGCTGCTGCCCGCGGCTTCGCTCGCGTGGTACCCGAATAAAAAGTATATGTTACTCTCCAGCCCTCCAACTATCTCCACACAAAAAATCACGTCAATCCGTCGCTCTGTTTTGACGTGAAAGCAGGATAAATAAACAAACAAATAAACACACTTTCACATTTATAATAATAAAGGTACGGATATCAGTTTGGTACTTAAACTGTACCTACGTGATATATTTTAAGTGTGGAAATTAGTTTAGTTTACAAACATCTAGACCTTGAGCTTCAGGAGATTAGGTCTAATATAAGTAGGTATGTATGTCATCTATCTTCGCTGTTGTGGTTTTTGGCATCTGGTAAATTAACTCTCGGAAACTATGAGGCGAACTTCAAAACCCAAGATGTCCCAACAAATAAAGTAACATTGTTAATTACTTCTCCAAGCTTGTTTTAATTACAAAAATACAAGACGTCTACCTCTTTTAGGAGAGTTAAAGGAAAAACAGAGTAGTTTATTTGTTTTTCTTCTGGTACTGAACTTTTAATACAAGTTGATTTATAAAACAAAAAAAACTTGGATCAATAGTCAAAGCTATTAGTATTCTAAAATATTGTATTTAATAAATAATGCTCTGTATCTGTTTCATGGTCACATTGTTTACATCTCTCTTCTCCTATAAATTTTTCTCAATTAATTGCCAAAAAAAAATTGAAAATATTAATTACAAAAAACTACATTAATTTATTTTACGATTTTTTTTAGTTGATTTCATTATTTTGTAACATTGATTAAAAAAGTCATAAATGACATAGATAAGACAAATCTTACAAAACGAGGCATGATCCGAGATCTGGCACATGTTTTGCTCGACGGACAGGAACAAACATGCATCCATCCAAACTTTCACATTTAATTTTATAATATTAGTGTGTTAAGTGTGATTAGTGTAATTTTGTAAACTAATGTAGTATGTAAGAAGTAATTTCTGTAAATATATTGCTACACGTGTTATTATTGTGTTCTTTAATTTTTTAATTCTTTTATCAGCTAAGCACTAAAAACTCATACTTACAATACTCGACGAGCACAGTGGCACAAACTTAAAACTCTTGACAAAAAAGCCTGCGTTAGTCGGTTTAACTGCCAATATCACTGTCATTTGTCGCGGACCAGCTTTGCACGACAAAAATCTTTATTGCACATCCAAAATTTCAATTTCAACTCTAGTCCATTGTAATAAAGCAGGTTTTGGTTCAGGCAGTCGTAAAGAGTAGCGTTGTGCACCAATAACCGCCCCTCACTGACATGTAGGTTTTAAGAGCATTTCGTTTTATGCCTCTAAAAGTGTTCTAAACGGGTAACTTTAGTAAACTCAATTAGAGCAACATTTCAGATGCGTAACTAGTCACATCTGAATGTGACTTCGACACATTCAGATGACGTCACAAAAACTCCAGTGCCATTCAGGATATAAATAATGTTTACGTGAAATATTTTTTGCTGGAACAAAGTTTTTTAACGCGGCTTGTGGTAGTTGATAGGTAGAAATCGTTCAGTGTGTTCAGATGTTATCAAAATTGACGAAAAGGCGTTCCTGAAAGTGGCCTTCCGACCGCACACAGTCTTTTTTATTTGAAAACAGAATGAAACTGTAACATTTTCATGAAAAATGTCACGGAGATAAAAGTTTTATCTACTAGGTAGGTATTAATTTATTTATTTAACACTTTCACACATGACAAATTGTGCAAGGAGGACTGTAGAAGCAAGTCAGCTCAATTCATTAATTATTTTATTTAAGTATGTACTTTAAGTTGGTTACATTGTCAGTCATATGAATTTACATATTTTTCTTCAATAACCCATTAGAAAGATAGCAAACACAAAATGGCTAACAAAAGACGATTGGTAAATAAATGACTCTTAGGAAATAGTTGCTGTAAAGTTGCTAGTGTGAAACATTCATAATTGCGTTAGACACTAAAATATTTTTGAGTGTTCGGATTGAAGGGTACGTAAATGGGTTAGTTTCGAATGTGGAGTGCAAATTGTTTTTTCAATTCATAAATTGACGAATGCTTGTTTATTGAACAACATTTTGTTTCAATTGTGCTCTTTGTTAGATACCTACCATTACGTGTATTTTTTTTTCTTGATGGCACTTGATTTTTCGATGATAAATCTTTTTTGAATATACGTTTGTTTATGTGTTGCTTATTAACAATATAATTGGAATCTAATCATACTATACTAAAATAAAATAAAAAATATAAAATTTTTAACTTAATGATTTTGTATACAAAGAATTTCCTCGTTCAAGTGAACCACGTTGCTCCTATTGTCAGGCAAAGTTTCTACCTCACATGCATAGACATAAGTTAGTATACATTACCGTATGCAGCTGTATTTGTACAAAAAGAAACGGACAGTAACAATACAAAGTTATGATCAACAAGAGCATAGGGGTACCTGCGCAGTAGAAATTAAGGCCAGTGCAACAATATAAATAAAGAAATATGCTGCAATCCGTGCACAATCGTTGTTAGCGTTTGAATAGAAAATATTCGGCTATTTTTTTGGCCAAGTTTTTATTTGAACCCGCCCACTGTGCACCCGCACCGATTGACTGTTTGTCGGCCCGAGCCTGAAATTAAAGTGCGAATGATTGGCGTCGCAGCAAATAGTGGAATAGTGCACAGTGGACTGGTTTAATCAGATTTTGTGGCTACGGTTTTGCTATTCAGGAAATCAGGCTCTCGACTGTATTCCAAAAAAACTCATTTTTAATGCGTTCAGTGCGTACAATCGGCCACGGCACTGGTGGCTGTATCATTAAGATCTTGGATTAAAAAGTCAATGGGGTAGTTGGGACAAAAAAATTACTACGACCCCATTGGTGGGGTGGGCCAGTGGGGTCGTATATATCGCTGGGCAGGGAGTGGGTTATACACTACACTGTCGCATTCAGTTCATAAAGCAATGCTGATGTTGCGAATTTTGAAGAAATAAACTAAATGGAAGCTTTAGCAGGAGAAAAAACCCTCACCTCCTGATTTCATCACCCCACAGGAAAAATTACCACCAGGACACGCCCTGCTGTGGCCCGTGAGGAAGTCTTTAAATCGACTTCGCACCCAAGTTGGCCGCTGTAGAGCTAACATTATTGTGCATGGGGATTTAGGGACCCTAGCCTAGCACATTGTGGCTGCGGTGCTTCAGCGCAATCCATGCCGCACCTGTTGGTGTGCCCTTTGTGCCCAAACACCTGCACAGAGGAAGACCTCAACGGTGCCACAGAAAGTGCAGTTGAGGTGGCAACCTTTTATTCAAAATTAATTTACCGTGTGGCATCGACACGATAAGAAGAAGAAGAGGACGAAATAAACAAAACAATCCAAGTACATTTCTAATTCCCGTGTTTTTCATCTCTCAGTACTAAAGAAAGTTTTGGAAGAAAAATAAAAATTAAAGTTCGAGAAAGAAAGTCCTCGGGTAACTGCTAATTTTAATTCTAGATGTTTTTACATCTATTTGTAGATTTTAAAACAAAACGAAATCTATCGTAATAGTTGAAGTTATGCTTTGGTTGACAAAAAGGTTGTTAGAAGAATTGGGGTCCTGGACACTACAGTAAATATAAAATACTTTCAGGTACTTTTGAATCTCATTAAAAAACTAATTTATCAGCGAAAACCCTAAAAAGTAGGTCAAAGCCGTTTCGAAGTTTCACAAAAACCCGACAAAAACACTGTTTATCTTCTAAAACAGCAAATTGGTTAAGTTTTAAAGAAAAATAACCATTTGACCCCAGCCTACCTTTGAGCTGTCAAGTCAGTTTTAAATACGGGGTTACCACTTGCGATTATACAGCAATTTGGTCATAATATGAGTCTTCTTCTTCTTCTTTCGTATGAGCAAGTGGCCATCTCTGGTGACGGAGTTTTCAGGCCGCCTAGAGGCCTCCGTCATGGCTTGACGACTTAAAAGCCGGGACCGACAATTAATATGCCCTCCGAAGCACGGAAGCGCCTCAGCTCGTAATTCCACTTGCGGTCACCCATCCTAAAAGTGACCGCGCACAACGCTGCTTAACTTCTACGATCAATCAAGAACGTCCAAGCAAGCTACGCCACGAGCGCTTCACAGACTGAGTTTAACTGAAGCAATACTTGAATTTCAAACGAAAGTAATAAAACTGAACCCTCTTCAGTCGGCAAATTAACTCGCCACTTAATTCGGTTGGTTCTTAGCGCAGTGCTAACGAACTATGTCAAACAAAAGGTATTTGCACTGACTTAAAGTATAGCCGTGTGAGCTGCGTGGGCTAGTACCTTGATGTCAACTTGGCCAAGTGGGATAGTGCCTCGGTTTTCAATCCTAGGGCCGTGGGTTCTGACCCGGCCGTGCATCAATGAATTTTTAGTTTCCAAAAATGTATGTGCCTTAACATGAGCTCTAAACGATAAGAGAGCTGTGTTGGCCGAGGGGTATAGTACCTCGACTTTCGATCCGGAGGTCGTGGGTTCGAATCCGAGCATCAATGGATTTTTCATTTCGAAAAAATTATACGAGCTCTGAACGGTGAAGGAAAACATCGTGATGAAGCCCGTGGCTCAGTCAGCCCCACACGTATTGATCATGTCTTTCCTGTGGATATGGCCGGTTAAGCTGAGAAGATGGTGTAGGTGCTGGGCAAGCCTACTCCATCTCAACCTTGTCCTAGGCACTACAGTATCTCGTTAAGTGTAAAGATTGCCTCCTGATACTGTATAAATCATCTAGTAAAAGATGTAAAGGCCTAAGTTTTTAGTTTTTTTTAAACGATAAAAAAAAAAACAAGTTTCGCGAGGAAACCAGCTTTCATGGGTACAGAATACAGAAACTCGCGTCAGAGGGTGGTTACATATACGTTAGATCAAAGATCATTAGATCAAAGTTCACAAGATCAACGCCACTAGATCAACTGTTTATTAGGTCAATGGTTCATTAGGTACAGTCAGCGTCATCAATCGGTATCCCCCTATTGATTTTAACAAGGACCCTTTTCATTTCAACTTTGGATTTCAGTCGGATTTGCTAGTATACTTATAGATATCTAATTTCGCTCGAGTTCCTATACTAGCAAATCCGACTGAAATCTAAAGTTGAAATGACGCTGACTGTACATGAGTAGTTCATTAGATCAACAGACTATTAGATCAAAGATCACTGTATCAACAATAGGCATGATGACAGTAATCAAGTATCGCCAAAATATTTATCTGATCTAATGAAATAGGATTCAAAGATTTTGAAAAATGTATTTATTCTCTTATTAATGTCGAGATTACTAATTTATTTGCTAAAATAAATCTACAAAATACAACAATCCGCCATGATAGCCAAAACGCTCGCCGGTGTCATGGCGTCTGTCATTGCGTCTCGTCTCGGTAAACATCCTTTTGTTTCTATAGTAACTATGTAGGCATCACTGGTTGATATACCGATCCGTGACGTAAAAACAGACGCCATGACACCGGCGAGCGTTTTGGCGTGAATTTGAAAATTTAAATTTAAATGTACTTTTATTGCACAAAAACCTTAATTTTCTACAGAAATATGATATATTTTAGACATAATAGATACTTCTGAATATCATAGAAGAGATTTTGAAAATTAGGATTCAAGCCTATTCACAACATCAACAATTCACTAGTCCAAAAATAAAAAAATAATTAGACAGAGCTAAATTACCCTCTTAATTTTATAATAGTCGGAGGTAAATCCAAATATCCTACTTAATATTTTTAACAAGGTCTTATTGGTCAATCTTCAGAATCCGCGGGTTTGGTTGATCGCTATGGTGCTTTTTTAAATATCGATTTTATTGCTTTTCTGTATTTTATTTCGAGGAGGTGTCTAAATAAGCATATTTGCATATTGGCCCCTGAAGGGGCAGAAAAGCAATAATATCGATATTTAAGGCGCGCCATAGCGATCAACTAGGTGCGCTGATTCTGAAGATTGACCCTTTTACTAAATTCAAAAAAATTGTCCAAAAACTTGTACAAAAAACTCTAAAAGAGTTTATGTTAAACAGATAAAACTGATTAACATCTCCGAAGACTTGTAAAGACTTTACGACGTCAAAATGAACCAAGTCGAGTAAATAGGACGGTACCTACTACAGCGATTACAGTCTCCTTCCGTCACTAGGGATGGGACGTTGCTTTCGTTTTTATCGATGAACACAATTTTTTTCTAGCCATAATGATTGTATGTTTCGTATTACAGCAATTACAGTCTCCTTCCGTCACTAGGGATGAGATGTTGGTTTCGTTTTTATCGATAATCTATCGAACGGTGAAGAAAAACAGCGTTAGGAAACTAGTTACTTTCTAATAGGTCGATGGGCTTGAAACCTGTCACGTTGTTATAATCACGCATTGTTATAAAAGTTAAATAGACTGTATGCTTTCTAGGCCACACATTAAACATACGTGTAAATAGTGTGAGTTTTATCCAAATCCATTAAGCCGTTTTTGTGTGATTGAGTTTTCATTCAAACGATCCAAACATACATCGATGTCGATGAAGCATCTTGCACATCACTAAACGCAATTATTCGAACGAACAATTACCGAATTGAGTTTAAGACGAATTTAAAATGAATACTCGGACGGAGCGAGTATTTAATTTCACAACTTTCATAATTCACAATAGAACGTCTTAATAAAAGTTATTTGCTGAGCTGAGATTTCTACTAATTTCCTTTTATTTTCTTAATTGTAGTGGAAAGTTCTTAGATACTAATAATAACTTTGAAAACGATTGTGAAATAAGATTGTTCTTTGTCGGAAATGAAATTTAATAATTTTAAGTGCCTGGTTTTTCTAAGCACGTGGTATAGTCATTCTTGGAAACGTAAATATATTCTATGTAATTAAATTCAATTGAAAAATGAATTGGAAACTTAATTTAATAAATAAAAATTGGAAAATTAATTGGAAAAGTGATTAAAAATTAATTGTAAAATTAATTAAAAATTAATTGGAAACGTTTTTTTATTTTATTTTATTTTATTATTATTCTATGAAGATATTTAATATAAAAATATTTCGAATAATTGCTACCTAAGATATAGTTGAAAATTCATCCACATTAACACCTGACATTTGTTAGAAATACATAGATACATAAAATCACGCCTACTTCTTTCTCACAGGGGTAGGCAGAGACCACGGATTTCCACTTGCTACGATCCTGACACACCTCTTTCGCCACATTCACTCTCATCACATTCTTCATACAAGCTCGCCGGTTCAGGGTACTTTTGACCTGGCTCTTCTTCAAAATGTCACCAGTTTGATCCAAGTGTATTCGCCCAGCAGGTCGATTCTCGTACCGAACTTTTTATCAACCTCAACCAAAACCTCAACTAAAGCGACTGTTTCCATGACTACTAATAACAAACGATTCAGTTGTGGTGAGGTTTTGAACTTTGGCAGAACAAATTTTTGAAAAGCTATTCTACTATTTCACCAAATGGCTGACATTTAAGAGTTCGAACCAAAACCAAAGCGGTTGTCATTTAGTAGAATACAGGCCCAGGTCTTCCTCTTCCAGCTGTTCTATTCACACTCACCTCATACACTTGTATACTTAGAAATATTTACAATGGATTCATTGAAACTACGGTTTTAATTTTCGTAGCACACTTTTCGTAGCACTTTCGTAGACATTCTACGTTACCAACTACACCGTAGCAAGGCTAGGCTAGACAAATGTGTAATACATTACACAAAATCAAAACTTGATGATTTTCGACACGTGTTTCAACTCATCACAAGCATTTTCATCAAAATTCGAGTTTCTAAGCGTCATAAAGCTTTTCCATCTTTTCATTGATTTAAGGTCGAGATTCAAGTGATTGTATTCTAAGGATTGAACGCCACATTATCCCACGGTTAAAACAGCCTCCAGTGTCAAACAGAAAGCTTTAAAACAGAAACCTTCAAAACAACAGCGTCCTAATTCCAAAATGACACCATTATAGGCCGCTTTCAAACTTCCACCTTAATTCCGAAACATTCAAAATAATAACTCATCAAGGGCGATTCATCACTCAAAGATATAATAATTTATGTTCCGTAGCTCGCGAAATGTCACTCCCAATCTGTAACTTCGTTTACAAGTTTAGGGTTTGTGACAAGACATTCGTCAATATAGAATAGTCAACTAAAGGCGGAAGCATAGAATAGATAATACTACTACGTATAGAATGGCCACTGTCCCTCCCATCAATCGGGGCTTCCTCACCGCGCGACTGAATTTGAGCTGGCGAGAGGGGCTGACTTTGAGCTAGGGATGCGCCACGTGCGCAGACGCGACGACGAGACTGAGACCACAGTGTACAGTAATTATTCATACGGTGACAAACTTACTTCACGCACACAATTGCGCATGTACAAAAATGACATAGCTAGACCAAAACTTATTATGAATTCATACAAAAATAGAAAATTGGATGCGCTATAACGCAAGCTCTAAACGGTAAAGGAAAACATCGTGAGGAAACCAGTTAGTTTTCTAATAGCGTCGATGGGCTTGCAACCTGTATGGAATGTTATCTTCTGCAAAATGTGGGAATGTACCAAATGTGTTTGGACATACCTCTGACTACTTCCTTAGACATCTTCAAAGGATCGAAATATGAGTAAAGATCTGAAAGAATATATCTAACTTTAAGAATACAGTCGCGATCATATTTCATTTTTATTTAAGAGGCCTGCGACCGGCGAATTTCCATAAAAACGTAATACCGAAATCATTTAAAATTTAAAAATATTTTTATCAGTTTATGTTGTTAGATTAAGAGAGTAGGTATTTATCTAGGTTCCTGTTAAACGTTTGCTCCGAAAAACTTACCTAAAAAGAAATGTAAGCAAATTGAATTGAAATCTTTGTAGGTACACCAAAAATGTCATTTTTTCTTTTCATTTGTTCTATAGTAAGTTTTTTGGAACAAAAGTGTAACAGGAACCTATATAAATACTGCCTTTATCCAAATAATAACATAAAGTGATAATAATATGCTCAAAAGAGATGGCCGATTCCTTGAATAAATTTGCCCCACAGATGCCAACAGGAAAGAATGCTTGCGTCATGACCAAATTGGGATTTTTGGGTTTGTTTTTTTATTTTATAATGAGAGTCCATTCATCTTCTTCCTCTAAAAAGTGGGATTTAAAAGTTATTCTAATATAAAGCAGCAGGCTATGACGCCCAGCATGAACGGAGAACCTAGGAAACTATATTTTTAAGGTTGCTATAGTAAAAGCTTTGCTTACGTTGGGGATAGATGGCGCTGTGTGAACATTTACTTTTTCATTATTATTAGGACTAGCAGAATTTTAAGTGAAGTAGGTATAGAAAATAAATGACGCACACAGGTGCTCCCAGTACCTACAATTTCAAGTAAAAAAGAAAAGTACTTAGGAAAAATTGGGAATTTCATCAATAAAATTATCTACACTCGTGTGCAGTGATTCTGTAGGTACTAACCGCCTAAAATAAAATATGATATCTATAAATAAATAAAACAAAAAGCCTTTTATTTCTCTATAATTAACATTTTTTTTCTTATCACTAATGCTTATAATCTAAGTAGGTACTAGAGAACCCCTAAGGTGAAGGCCTCCTCCAAAGCCAGCCATCTGACCCTGTCTTGTGCTACTTGGAGCCAGTTTGGTCCAGCAGTTTTCTTGATGTCGTCGTCCCAGCGAGCGTATGGTCTTCCTATGCAGCGTCGACCTCTTGGACCCTCCCAATTTGTCACTCTCCTAGTCCATCTTCCATCTTGTAGACGGGCTACATGTCCAGCCCACTTCCATTTTAGTCTGTATGCATATCCCAAGGCATCAGTACTTTTTGTAATTTTAAATAAAATATGATAAATCCTCATAAATCACTCATCACAACACAATCACACAACTGAAACTCAACGAAATTCCTTTTACATCTGTCAAATTCTTGTCCGTCTGTTTTGTTTACTATTTGAGTGTCATGTCAACCGCGAAAAAGAAGGTAGGTCTATCTGATAAAAATATTCTCTGTGATACCTAATAGCCCCTCCAGACTCTCGGCAAGAAACCCCGACAACACCCGAGAAGCGTGAATGTGAGGAGTTTCTCGCCTTCTTGTTCTCGCGCTTCGGTGTCGGTACCTATTTTTGGCCGAGACAAAGGATTTCAAACAGATCACGAGTGAGAAAATTGAGAGTGTGGATAATTTGTTTGTTCTTCGAGAAGTCTCGGTGAAACTTCTCGCCGTGAGTCTGGAGAGGCATTACGGACTGTAGTACCGGAAGTGACTAAAGTTACTAATAAAATAACATAATTATATTCCCACAGGGCACGAGATATCTAAGTATTCTGTATGTACCAGTTAATTTTGTGATATTTTATTTAAATAATATTATTCAGACGCATAGTCTAATTCGATATTCGGCTCTGGGGCAGGATCCGGCCAAATTCTTTTAAATTATTTTGGTATTACGTTCCTAGGTACGTAGGTTCGTTCGCCGGTCCCTTAAGTACGTAGGTAAGTATAAGTAAGTTCGTATGAGCAAGTGGCCAACTCTGGTGACGGAGTTTTTAGGCCGCCTAAAGGCCTCCGTTATGATTTAACGACTTAAAAGCCGGGACCGATATTTATTTAAGTAGTATTTATTCATTTAAGTAGTATTCATTCTTGACCTTGACCTACACGTTACAACAGTTCTACCTCATTACAAGGTTGCGGTAACGGCGGATTGAACCGGATCTAACTGGTTCTCGTCAACAAATTACATCAGCGAAGACGCTTCTCGCAGTAATCTTGTAAAGACGTAAAAGGCATATTTTGAAACGAAGCCCCATTTTTGTCTCGCGAAATGAAATTATAAGGTTTATTAGAAATGAAAGGCGGTCTCTAGATGTTAGGGAGTGTTTTGTGAAGGAAGCAATTGAATTTGATGGTATCACAACCCTTGGGGTTTGTTGATTCTGGGAAATTCAAATCCGTATATATAACTAGCGAACGGGTAAACACGGATAAAAAGAAGCCTATTTAATATTTCAGGTCATAAACTATGTACATATATTCAAAGTTTCATTAAAATCCGTTCAGTAGTTTTTGCGTGAAAGAGTAATTCATATATTTACACTACACATATTTACAAACATTCACATTTATAATAATTTTAGTAGGACGGATAGAGAAGTTTGGAGTGATAAAATATTTTTTTTAGAGAATGATAAATAAGTAGGTACCTACTAAGATGATAGTTGAAGGGTTACTACCGAAAAAATTACAGAAATTACCTATTAAAGGAGAAGCACCATAAAAATCTTCAAAAAAAAAAAAGGTTAAACTCCTACAGTTCTGAAAGAACATCTATCTCGCCTTGGGGATCCTGTCATGATCTTTATTTATTTATTTGTACTTATTTATTTATTTATCTTATTTAATTTGGTGTTAAACAAAGGACGACATTTAATTTTCGTTAATGTTATCCCCAAAACTGACTTAAACACGTTTCAGACTCAAAAAATTTAGAAAGATACTTAGGTATATTATTTGCTTTTACGAATATTATCATACAGCAATGATATTAACTATGTTAAGTTACATAATTTCGTACCATTAGCGCCATCTAGCGGACGCGTCCTGAAGTTTGCTTGAACAATGTTATCGCTCACCTCAACTAGATTGGATGGCAGTGCTCGGTAAGTTGCTTACAGAAACTTTAGTACAGTCGACTTGAAAAGGATTTAGCGGGAAAGCGCTTCAAATGCGATAATTTTGTAGAAAATTCGTACTTAAATACCTAGTCTGTTCTTAAAAACCCGTGTATTTAGTATTTTAGAAATACGTTGCTACGATTTTGTTGCGTTTATAGTACCTACAATTTTCAGAATATCGCTATTTTAAAATACAGTTTAAAATATTTCATTTGCATGTTCGATGTCCCCATCGAACAAATGCTGAGTCTAACGCTATGGCATTAATGAAAACAAATAATTGAATTTAGAATTTAGAACAATGTATTAACCGTAAATACTGGCTGAACATAAAAAAAACATTTACTCTGTATTTATGTCACTGGCAAGCTATAGAATATATAAAAAAACAAACAACATTTTGAATTTAGAACACAAGCCCTAAATACTGGCTGAACATAGTAAAAAACATTTCATGCGGTTCGAAACGAGCGTTTGGAAATGGAATTAGTCCCGAGTTCGCGGCTCGGGAGACGTCGCCGTCTTGGTCACACGTTACACGCTCTTTAGTGAGTTAGTAACACTGTTAGCGAGTTGGGACCGCGCTGCCAGAGTTTTTGTCCACAGTGGGATGAGAACTGCTAGTTGTATGTAAAAAAAATACTTATATAAATGTGATTTTAATTAGAATTTAAAAATAAGTAAAATATAATGTGATTTGAATTAGAAAAGTTTACTATATGAAGGTATTTGAGGTCTAAGGCTTCGAGATTAGTTTGAATAGTGATCGATTTTTTTTTAACTTGGCATTTGTTTGTAATTAGGTAAGACAATTATACCCATGGATTGGTTGGTTACCTTTGCACCAACAGAAGTATTTTCTTGACTGAGTACGTGCTACCTTTACTCCTCATGACTACTCACTGTGATCACATTACCTATAAATAAGAGATACCTAGGTGATTGATTATAGTAATATTGCTCTTTTGCCTTAATACCTCTTTATCACCACCGTAAAGAATCAGAACAAATACAGCTTGAAGCATGTTCCTTAAATTGTGAAAAATTACAAAGAAAAAGTTTTTACTGTTTCAATTCAAGGTACAAAGAGTAGGATCACACCGAAAAGCAGTGGTGAAACGCTTTGCTTCTAAAAAGTCTACGAAGATAAAATTGAACCAGCTCTTCCATCTCCGCTGTGTTCAGTGTTGGATTGGTAATGGAACCATCGGAGAATCTCGTTGGACTTTTGAACTGTAGTTTTGCAAAATTGGACGCAACGCAGTCAACGTACTCTCTGGCTAGCTGGTCTATGCAAAACTGGTACTTATTACGTGCGAAAGTTTTTGATGTTCCGATGTGCGTTTTGTTATTCTTCTCTAAACGATTTTTATGTTTTGTGATTTTGAGTTTTAGCTATGTAAATATTGCTTTTTTTTTTACAAGATCTGTGGACGTGGTCACACCAGATTTTCACACTGATGTATATTTCTGTGTGGACCATTTCAAGAAATTCTAACCCTGCATGAATGGCGATAATAATTTTTTAGTTAAGTAAGTATTCTATACGTGACAGCAAGGCCCATTATGTGGACACCTCATACTGTTTTCTCTCACTATGTAGACATCGCGTTAGAAGGAGGAAGTATGGAAGAAGAAGAAAACGACTCTGTTTTGTTGACTGTAAGGCCTCATTTACGGAGACGTGGGACGTCACGCGTCGCGTGTGGCGTGGCATTTGTTTGAATGCCCGCACTGAATTCAAACATAGGTGAGTGATCAACGTACGAGCCTATACCGCGGTTTTAAAGAACGTTGGTTTTACTCGTGGCTCGTTGGTGCTGATTGACACAATGAAACAGTCGTACCGTACTCGAATTGAGGTTTTGAATTTTGAATTTGATCAAGCTGAGAAAAAAAATGAAGCGAACATTACGAGCTGCGAGCTAGGCTCGTACAAAACCGCGGTATTGCAATGATGCACCGGCGAGCTTTGCCGACGAGCCATAAGACCGCGGTTTTACTCGCTCGTCGATCAGGGCCTATATGCCAACAGATGCCACGCCACACGCAACGCGTGACGTACCGCGTCACCTTAAATGAGGCCTCAGTCTGTCAACATACTACCATTAAATAATTTAAGGCTACCGTGCGTATCCGTACCCCTATTATAAATGTGAAAATGTATTTGTTTGTTTGTGGCTTTGTCGAGGAATGACGGCAAAACGGAGCGACCGATTGACGCGATTTTTTGTGTGGAGATAGCTGGAGGGCTGGAGCTACACATAGGCTACTTTTCATCCGGGTACCACGTGAGCGAAGCCGCGGGCAGCAACTAGTGATTCATAAATGGAAAATTGTCACTACCAAAAACTCATAAGGTCTCATTTAAACTCTATCAGACATAGCCTATCCCATGCATCACAATCCTAGTTCATTCATCATAACCCGTGCACAATCAATCTTCGCTGTACAATGACAGCTCGTTAAGGGACGATATTATCGTGCGGTGTAATTTGCGCGCAATGTTCGCGTTGTCAGTGTGAATTTTCGATGGGGTGATGGATACGGCATTGTTCGTGTAACCGTAGACATTTTCATTTGGCTTATCGACTTATTAATGGGGTGAATTAGACTTGCTAGTTTAAATCAGATTCAATAGGTTCATAACAGACAAAAAAAAACTTAGGCCTTTATATCTTTACTAGAAGATTTAGATTACAGTGTCAGAAGGCAATCTTTGCCTACACTTATCGGGACACTGTAGTGCCTGGGACAATGTTGAGATGGAGTAGGCTTGCCCAGCACCTACACCATCCTCTCAGCTAACCGGCCATATCCACAGGAATGACATGGTCAATACGTGTAGACTAAGCCGCGGGTTTCCTCACGATGTTGTCCTTCACCGTTTAGAGCTCGTGTTAATGCGCATAATTATAAATTTTTCGAAACGAAAAATCCATTGGTGCACGGCCAGGATTCGAACCCACGACCTTCGGATCGAAAGTGTAGATGAGATGATGATAATAATAATAGCGGATGTCACAACATGGTTACCGAATTCGGTGTGCAAATTGAGAGATGGCATGCTCTTGAACAACAAAATTATAAGTAATGTAAACAAATTAGATTAAAAGAAAAATAATCAATATAATGTCAAAGATTTAAATGTACGATTGCTCACACCTCGTCAAAGGTGAAAGAAAAAAAAAATGTACGATTGCTTAGTAGGTTCCAATTTGTTATCCAGAAAGTAATGATATTTTCATTTGTAACTATAATATTTCATTTAAAAATAAAGGCATCAACAGAATGTAATATAATAAATCTATGCAAACAGCAACCATGTTATGCATTGAAATATATTTAAAAAGTCCTATATTTGAGCAAGATTTACTAAAAAAATCCAAAGATTAAAAGCTAGAAATAGTGCAGCTCTAATCTGAACCGCAAGTTATCGGGAGCATGTTGGGGCAAATGGAAAAACTTTAAATTGGGCCGATTCCCGAGACGTGCGCCAATTAAAAGAATCGTCTTAAGACTGTTCAGAGGGGAAATAATTCACAATGTCTTTACAGTCCTATAGTTGGCAAAATCATGTAGGTATTAAATTATTCTTAAGGCGCAGGCTCGCCGAGTAAACAGTGCCAACGTTTGCAGCACCATTTGCCTTGCCTTGCCATCGCTCGGCTAGCTGGCTGAGTGAACAAAGGCCAATTTTCATTGGTTTGCATAGACTCGCCAAGCGTCTGGACGGTAGCACTCGCCTTGCATCGACTCGCCTTCGCTCGCGCTGGCTTAGGCTCGCCCAGCATGTAGCGCGAGCAAAGTCAAACTGATACAAGGCGAGTGCTATCGTCCAGACGTTTGGCGAGTCTATGCAAACCATGCGCTTGTATTCACTCGCCTAGGAGCGACACCGAGCGATGGCAAGGCAAGACAAATGAGCCGTCCGTTGGCATTGGCGTTCACTCGGCAAGCTTGCGCCAACAATTAGTAACGGCTTTACAATACTTCATCTGTCGAAAGTGTCCCTGTAGATGGCGCTAGTCGGTGCTATAACCGACAATCGACAAATTTGAGCTTATCAAGATTAGCCCGACGCATATGGAATCCGTGGCCGAGTTGGTTAAGGCACTCTGGCTTGAGGGGGATCGCTTGTATCAATGCGGGTTCGAATCCCGTCGAAATCGAAAATTTTGATAAGACTTTTAATTTTCGACATCTCTTTTAGTACACTCTCTTTCAATACATTCCTAAAAGCCTCAGGAAGCTCAACTTTACGGTACTTTTGACCACCAATATTAATATTACTAAACTAATGCCCAAATACTGAAACAGTACTTATCTATTCGAGACGTTCTTACTCTTCAGAATCGCATACAAAAATGACAGTTAATGTCAATGATAAGGACTACTTAAACTAAGTAGCGTTTCAGTATTCGGGTGTGAAACTACTGAAAGTTACCAATTTTATTGATATTTCGGCCGACAACAGTGATGATGAACTGTTTCATCTTGTGTTAGTGTTTCGGCCCTAATAGGGCAATTGAAACTCGTCCAATTAAGAGTAATACAACAAATACTTCCGTTGCTCTTTGATGTTGTCCGGAAGAAACAGAGCCGAGTTGTTTTAAATTGAAAATATTGTAATTTGCTTAAGTTCAGTCCAAGCGTACTTTCATAGCGCTGGAATGAAAGAAATAGTTTTATTTTAAAACAGATCCTTTGTAGGCAGGTCAAGAAAACATAGTGAGATATCATCACTTTTTATTATTTTACACTTTTTAGGCAGGTCTTACGGTGAAAGAAAACGTCACTTTAGACCTCTATTAATAAACTCGGATTAACTTCTGTCAAAGTTGCGCTACGGATTTAACTATTGCCATCCTTATTTGTCACTGTCTAACAAAAAAGGATGGCAATAGTAAAATCCTTGGCGCAACTTTGACAGAAGTTAATCCGAGTTTATTAATAGAGGCCTTAGAGTCTAAAGTTTAGACTACAGAAACGGAGAATTTTTGTGTATTTCTCTCAATCTTCTCGTGTTAAAGTAAGATTTAAACTCAAGAACACGTAGGTAGTTCTAAATCTGGGATTCCCCTGAGAGTCACTCGTTTGTTCACAATTAAGTGTCGATGCGCCATCTGTTGGCAAATAGCAAAGTGTTTTTTGTTTCTTTCTTAATTTTAGAACGTAAATACTAGAAAATCCTAATCTATGGACCTCCGAAGTATCACTTATTTAATTTCAAGTATATTTTAGGCTACTCGATAAATTACTAACACGGCAAGCGTAGTGTTGGACGTCCACCGACAAGATGGACAGACGACCTTGTAAAAACTGCAGGTCGGCGGATGCAGGCCGCTTCCAACCGCAACACATGGAAAATTTTGAGGGCGGCCTATGTCCAACAGTAGACATCTAACGGCTGAGATGATGATGATGATAAATTACTTCATGATATCGGTTATTATCATAAAACAACTTCTTACTTGAAATGCTTAGAATGGAGGAAAGGATAGAGTCGCTTGTTTAACTTAATATTAGAAATTCTCAAGTAAACATGTTTACCGAAAAATAAAGGACTGCCATAATCGTAGAGGTAAACAGACATTACCACATCGTATAAAAAATATTAAAAAGGACTATTGGTTTATTTTATGTTGAGCTCTGACAGTTGAAGATTATTGCTTCCAATCAATTGCTTAAAGTATTATTTCGCTGATCAAAATGAAAGAATAATTTACAGAAACTAATCTATCACATAGATCATTTAATTGTACACAGACAGTATCCTATCCTACTAATATTATAAAGGCGAAAGTCCGTTTGTGTGTGTGAATGTTTGTTACCACGTATCCCCGTAACTACTAAACCGATTTTGATGAAATTTGGAAAGTAGGTAGTTAATATTCTGGAATAATACGTAAGCTATTTCTTATCTCCGAATAATGTATGGTTCCCGAGGAATAAAAAATAGTAGTCCACGCGAGCGAAGCCGTGGGCGTTCACTAGTTCTAAATAATCGTACTTACAGAAAACAGTGTACCTAGTACATAGTAGAAAGGACGTAAACTTATTCATAACATAATGTCAGAACTCTTTATACAATAATCATAATACCTTTGGGTCGCAGAATAACAAACTAATTCTAAACTCAATACTATTAGGACACAAAGACCTCGATTGGGTATGAAGTAGCCTGGTTAACGTACTTTCTTTAAAAGAATTTGTTGTTTTAACACGTCGTTTGAATTCACAGGAGCGCTGGGCTGTGGACTTGGTAGTGAGATGTAGCGGATCACGACCCTTTACGACACTTAGGCTGGTTTTAGTGTCACGCGTACCGTCGGCGCTGATAGGCGAGTGATCTTTATTACAATGAAATAGGGATACTGATTGTTCAGCACTGACGAGTGCAATCAGCGTTGCCATTTTTGCTAAACAATCAGTATCCTTGTTTCAATGTAATAAAGATCACTCGTCTATCAGCGCCAACGGTACGCGTGACACTAAAACCAGCCTTACGTTAGGACATTAGCTGAATAAAACAATTTTTTTTTCTCTGTGATACCTACCTACATGTTTTTAAGAATTATATTGTGTGCCAAGTAGTGAATAAACGTCTGTCTATGTCTATGTTTATGTCTATGTAAGAATGAACTGGACTGGATATAATGTTACTTCATCTTCCCAAATAATAATAAAAAATATGTTTATTACTTTGTCAAAAATAAAGATTATTGATATAACGGTTTTTTTCAATAAAACTACCAGAATCGTTTTGTAAAATATTTAGCAAGGCTTTTGAAGATTACACACACACTCATTAAATATTGTGAAGAATCAGAGAAACAAACTCGGCTTAGGAACTAACTTAAATCTGTAATCAATAAATCTGTGATCAATAAAATCTTAATAGGTACCAGTATTGATCAATTTTCGGTTCACACTTCTCAAAATGTATTTCGAATTCAGGTAGTGACGTTTCTTTGCAGAAAAACGTCAATTTTCCGAAAAAAATCTTCGAATCGGATGCATTCCGCGAAGTGTGAAATACTGCAGCTCATGGATTTTACAAGCGATTAAAATAAAAGCATTCTTATATCGCTTCAGCCTATGAATACAATCTCTCACTGGTACGGTGTCTCTAAAAATAACATTTTATTAAAGCCCTTTGGTATTGGTTTTGCGTACAAAGCATTCTAAAGCAACATTGAGAGAATTAATATTTTTTCACAATTGAACTTAAAAGGGTATTTTCTTTGAAAATGGAATCGTTTTTTTTTAACCTGGTGATAAATGCTTGTATTAACTTAAGTTATAGATTTGAAAGAAGTATTAGTTTTTTTTTTTGTTTCCATCTTATACCAGAACCAGTTCTTAAAACGATTCAGAGTGATCCTACTGGTCTTATTGAATAAACTAGTGGCTTTGTGACATGTAGACCTCGCGAGTCTATCTTTGTATAGCTTAAAACAGAATAAATATTCACAATAGGCATGATGACAGTAATCAAGTCTCGCCAAAATATTTATCTGATGTAATGAAATAGGATTCAAAGATTTTGAAAAATGTATTTATTCTCTTATATGTCGAGATTAATAATTTATTTGTTAAAATAAATCTACAAAATACAACAATCCGCCATGATAGCTAAAACACCCATCAGAGCGAATTACGTCACGTCTCGGTAAATGTCATTTTGTTTCTATGTAGCTAAGTTGTCATAACTCGTTGATATACCGAGCCGTGACGTAAAAACAGACGCCATGACACCGGCGAGCGTTTTGGCGTGAATTTGAAAATTAAAATTTAAATGTACTTTTATTGCACAAAAACCTTAATTTTCAACAGAAATATGATATATTTTAGACATAATAGATACTTCTGAATATCATAGAAGAGATTTTGAAAATTAGTCATCATGCCTAAAGGTGGTCCCAGGTGCTTCATCAATCCCTACTAAGTGGTAGTTAAAAAGCAGATCCCACTGGTAGAAATCTAAAAATGAGCAATTTACTGCAGTTTGAGGATTTATTTTGCTCATCACGCGGAAGGTCCTCATCAGATCATCACCAAATTTTTATGAGACCAACATAAAGTAAACCTTTCAAACAAATAAGAACCATCGAAATCGGATGTCATAAGGCGGAGATATCCTGTAGCCTTCTTTTTGCCCCTTTTTGGAGAAAGTACTCCCCCAATCAAAAATCCCCGATGACAAAAAGTTCTATAAAATAATCGAACCTGCTAACAAAATTTTACGAGAAACAATTGAAAAATGTATAGGAGAACAGACAGATATACAAACAAAAGCATTTTTGTCCAAGTTAAAGCAGAAACGCTTTGCTTGCTTCGCTCGCTCGGTCAATGACAGCTAACAAGCTCATCATCGTCATTGTACTAGACTTTAGTTTTTAGAGAAAATTATTGTATTAAAAATGTGACGTATACTACAGTATAAGTAACGTAAACCATAGTTTTAGTAGAAAACTTAAGGCCGTACAGTACCACAGATCTAATTCATTTCGCATTGTTATGCAGCACAAACTTAATCACCCGTTGCCTACTACGTTGTGTCTACGTGTCCTACGTGGGACCGTACGTAAGTTATTTACCGGTTGCTAGCACCAGTTTCTGAGTATCCTCGAAATAAAATTTGAAGTGTGTTTTATACGTTTATAAGCTTTATAAAGTTTATAGAGTACCTACCGTAAATGGTACATGTCTTTCCTGTGGATATGGCCGATTAAGCTGAGAGGATGGTGTAAGTGCTGGGCAAACCTACTCCATCTCAACATTGTCCCAGGCACTACAGTGTCCCAATAAGTGTAGGATACTGTATAAATCATATAATAAAGATGTAAAGGCCTAAGAAAAGAGAGAGTACCGTAGTATAAAAAAGTAAGTTCGTATAAGCTAGTGGCCAACTCTGGTGTCGGAGTTTTTAGGCCGCCTTAAGGCCTTCGTCCTGGCTTAATGACTTAAAAGCCGTAGTGTAAAATAGATAGACATATAAGTTTCAAGTTTGTTCATTAATTCATCTTTGATCAGGTATATTATTACGTCTGTGATAAGTGCACAGACACTTTGAATGCATCCACCAATCAAAAAAAGAAATGTTGGGTTAGTTATTTATCTAACCCAGGAACGCGCAAGTCTAGTAGTTGGATGTCTGGCAGCAGATTTTCCACACGCCAAAAAAAAAGGAACGCGCAAGCGAGCTTTAGGCTGGTTTAACTGTCACGCGTATCGTCGGCGCTGATAGGCGAGTGATCTTTATTACAATGAAATAAGGCTACTGATTGTCCAGCAATGACGAGAGCAATCAGCGTTGACATTTTTGCTAAACAATCAGTATCCTTATTTCATTGTAATAAAGATCACTCGGAACCAGGATAATGGGACTCAAGTGGAGTTGGGCTGGACACATTGCGAGGCGTGGTGATGATAGGTGGAGCAAAGCCACGACTGAATGGTGGCCGAGAATGGGACAAAGGAGTGTCGGGCGACCGGTGGCGAGGTGGGTCGACGACATAGGTCACGTCGCGGGGCGTCAGTGGATGCGGCTAGCACAGGATCGTGGTGGATGGCACAAACTTAGGGAGGCCTATACCCAGCAGTGGGTAAAGTCGGGCTGTGGATGATGATGATGATGAAAGACCACTCGCCTATCAGCGCCAGTAAAACCAGCCTTAGTAATGCTAGCCTGTGAATTACATTTGTCGCACCTTACATTCTTAGCGCCAGTGCAGCGGTAACGCAATAAAGCAACCGCACACTCTTGAATTACTGACGCCACGGAACGTCTGTTTTGTGGTCTGAATAAGTAATTAATTATAATATGCTAGCAACGCCCTTGCAGCGTTGCTCCCGTAGTTATAGTACCTATATTAGGATGATGATGATGATGATGATGATGATGATGAAAAGTACCTAGCCTATAACCTTCCTCCAGAGTTTAGCTATCCAATACAGAAATAATTTCAAATCCAACTGGTACTTCCAGAGATTAGCGCGTTCAAACAAACAAAGAAACAAACAAACATTATTTAGACTAGCTTTTGCTCCGAGCCGTGTTGGCTGAGTATACTCGACTTTCGATCCGAAGGTCGTGAGTTCGAGTCCTGGCCGTGCATAAATGACGGATATCGGAGGCCTGCCGCTTAAAAACTCCGTCACCAGAGTTGGCCACTTGCTCAAACGAACTTAAGTACTTTTAGATAGATTTTTCTCTTGGAAAAAAATTATGTGCGAATTATTAAAACGAGCTCTAAACGGTGAAGGAAAACATCATGAGGAAACCAGTTAGCTTTCTAATAGCGGCGATGGGCTTGCAGTCTGTCATGTATGAAATGCTAACTTCTGCAAAATGTTAGCATGTTTGAATTGAACGTGCCTCTGACTACCCCTTTAGACATCTTCAAAGGATCTAGAATGCCAAGATCTATGAGAATATCTACCGCGCACCTACTCTTTCATTATTTTTTTCCTCTTACCAGCTGCTGTAAAGCAAATGTTAATAATTTGCAGCTCATTCTGAACCCCATAATCAGAATCATCTGTTACTTTATTCAGGGTTTATAAAAGTGTCTAAACGACTCAATAGCACCAATAAAACAACGGATAATTCTATTTAATCCCCGCTACCCGGTATCGTGGAAAAACTACAAAGTTGTATTAATCCAGTGGGTCGTTGGGACCCGTTTCTATGCAAATCCCCCAGTTAGAGGACGATATTAAATTCTCATTTTGCTATCTACTTGTTTCAATTTAATCGGTTGTAGCTTTGCCAACTGGATTATGCAATATCTAGAGATGTCTTTATCAAAGATTTAATTTTAGAATCATTTTGAAATTTTTTTTATGACTAGTTAAAAAACATAATGCAAGGTACACCTAGAAAAGAAAAACAGGATGGATCACCAAAATGAAAGCTAAATAAAAAAATAAATATTGCTGGACATTTCACACAGTACCATCTAGCCCCAAACTAAGCAAAGCTTGTACTATGGGAACCAGATAACTGATATAATACTTATTTACTTTTTTTTGTAAATACATACGTATACTTAATACTTTATAACACCCAGACACAGAACAAACATCTATGTTCATCACACAATTGTTTGTCCTAGGTAGGAATCGAATCCACGACCTACAGCGCAGAAGGCAGAGCTACTACCAACTGAGCTGAGAGGCCAGTCAGCTAGGTCTGAAACAGTGTCTGTAGCACCTGGTAATATAACAATACTATATAGCTTCCGCCTGCGGCTTCGCTCGCGTGGTACCCGGATAAAAAGTAGCCTATGTCCTATTCCTGGTCTAAAAAGTAGACTATGTCCTACTTGTTGGTATGGACATTCGTCTGTCGCAGGCCCCTTAAATAAATTAGACTAACATCCAACTCGACTAACATAGTGCAAAGTACTCAATTAACGATGTATTTGATTGATGTTTAATTTAGGCCTCTCCGGCTGGGTTAAATTAACTATTCGGGGCGCAGTTAAACCCTAATTAAATTACTAAAACCATCGATTAGTTACAAGTTAATGAGCTAATCTAACGTCTGAGTTAGGTAGGTAAGTTAAGGCCAAGCTCCAAAACGGTTATGATTGTTTGCCTGCAAATTGTAACTAAACGGAATATCTCATCAAGTTACAACTCCAATTACGTGATTTTTTAATCTTTTTTCTATTTAGTTCTAAAGGCAGAAACACGATTAATAGAAATTTACATGATACTTTTACGTTTTGAAAATGACACCTTTTCTCAAGATTTTTGCATTTTTCTTGAAAACCAGTTCAGCTACATATACAAAATAAATACTCACAGAAAGGAAATTTAGTCTTTTATTTGCTTCTAAGTTATCGTTTACCTAGACTGCTTATTTTTCTCATAATAAGCAAAATTAGTTTTGAGCTTTACTTCTGAGCACAGAGAGTTAAACGGATCAACCGAAAATCAACCTTATTGAGTCCCGAGTTGCTATATAAATAAACACAGAATCGAACGCAGCTCATTCCGCTTCTGGGCGGTCACAAGGTCGGATCCACGCGCGTTTTGACATTTTGACATTTGACAAGCTATTTGCCCGCCCCGGCTTTGTACAGGTAACAGAAAATGAAACCAAAAAGTCATAAAGTTAGTAAGTATTTAGTTTTTTTTTCGATTAGGAAAAACAATACTAACTTTACGACCTTAGTAATAATGCACAGTCCCTCCCTAAGGGTAATTTTGAATAAAATAAAAATAAAGTAGGTATTTAATTACTCTGGTGAATCAAACCAGAAAATATTTATTTAAAATAGAACTTTATTGCAACCCCTTTAAAAATTCATAACTTAGTACTTATTATTTTATTGTTATTTAAGAAATTAGGTACATTTATTTCTTAGAAACTTGCCTCCTTTTTTCACCTTCTTGTTAGATAGAACAGAAGATCGAAGATCACTATAGATTACGAGTAGAACAAAAAATCGGCAAAATTAGTTTAGTAGTTACGGAGATACGTGGTAAAACAAACATTCACACAAACTTCTCTCATTTGTTATATAATAGGACTAGTCGAAATCGAATGTCATTCGGAACAAAATGGAGTGGAGTCGCATCCTCAACTATATAATTTGGCTTTTGTTCAAGGACTGTCTTGGCCAAGTGGGATATTACCCCGAATTTAGTTTTTTTTAGCTTCACTTGTATTCATCTATGTCAACAGAATCTTAGAACGTAGTTTTAATCCATTTCAAAACGTCGGATCAAAATGTGCACACTTATCAAGGATCAATGACATTATTATTTTACCACGTTTTTATTATACTTATATAGTCACTTTCTTGTTCGTCTGTCTATCTGTCTGTCGTTCCGGGGGAAATCTCACGCGACTAAAATTTCGAGCACTTTCCGTGTAGCTGGCTGGCTAAAACTGTCAGGGTAGCTCACAACTCGATGACAACGCATTCTAAATAAATAAATAAAGACGTGGTTTTTAGTTTATTTTTTAATCTAAAATTAATTTACATAGTTAATTTTAGTACTGTAATTTTGTACTTTATCGACTCGTATGTAACTATAGCGTGTTTTTTAGTGTTTTAAACTCCGGTTGGTGCATATATCCAGTGTCGAGTGACCCGAGTGCTTATGGGCTTAATCAATGAAGGGGTTGTAAAGATATTAGGTACTCAAGGGGGTAAAAAACTAAAAGTTATACAAATAAATTTAATGGGGTGTCATATGAAAGTTTATGGTTCACAAATTGTAATTTACGCTAAACTTAACGTATTATGACAGTCCTAAGAAAGCAAAGTCGGCGTAGTTTGTAGTTTGTAGTTCACACAGTGAACACAGCATACAATTATTTGTGATTAGACTTATCTAGGTATAAAGAATATAATACATATTATGTCGGAGTTGGAGCTAGAAAAGGGAATGTTAATTGATTTGATACTTCGTTCTGCACTACATCCTGTTAACAACGCCATCTGTAGACTAATAATGGAAACGTCAAATAGACAACTGTCATTGTCACTTGGGTGTGGTCGACACAAAGTAGGCAGAGGGCGCTAAAGTCAGTTTTGTTGTTGGACAGTTCGCTTTCCTCGAGCGGGTGGCGGGCGGCGTGGCCACTTTGGTTCTGGCATCGGAGCGGAGCGGTCGCTCCTCGATAGTAATAATGTTCTGTGGGTAGCTTTGTCTCTTTCTGTTGAACTCACCGCGTTTCCATTTTGTTTTTTAAATGGTGATAGTAATTCTAATCGGCAAAAATCGAATCAATCCTCTGTTTAAGTCTTGTGAAAGTAATTGTGATTACAAAATAGACATCCTGACTACACGTTACATTGGTTATTTCGTGTCTTTGATCATATCGGACCATCCATACTTCACGCCCAGAACCCTCTCCCCGACAAGTATATGATCTTCTTATGAAATATTATCTTATTCTATTAAACGAGCAATATTTGTTTGTTTGTTTATTTGTACTCACGTTCTCGAAAATGGCTCTAACGATTTCGATAAAATTTGCGGTACAGAGGTTTACGGTTTACGGGGGCGAAGAATCGATCTAGCTAGGTCTCTACCTAGCTAGATCGATCGAGACCTAGCTTTTTTTAAATACATACTTAACTCATTTTTCTTTTTCTTTTTTTCTCGATTTGCACCCAAGCAGAGCTTGGTCGCCCAGATATTCTATAATAAGTAATAATAATTATGAAGGTAACAACTAGGTATCACTACCATCGAAAAAAAAAAATTGATGAAGTCTCCATGACAATGTTCGCTACTTCAACAAGATGTTAAAATTATAATTATTTCAAGATAGTTTCAAAAGTTTTAACATGTCAAAATATCGTGAATAGATAGAGGGTAGAGGGGCGTTTGGGGGGAGTCAACGATGACATTTCTTTTGAAAGCTAATCCTTAATGTGAACTTGTAACCTCTCTCTGTGGTCGGTTCTTCATGTCTGAAGATTGTGATCACTGGTTGTCTTCGTGATAGTGTGGACAGCTTTTCCGAGTTCTATTAGTAGCTAGGTGGACCATGTAGCGACATCTACCTGTCGCTAGATGAACTACATAGACATGCTACGTACTACAGATGGCGCCACTCAACATCAACATGTCTAGAACTCGCAAGCAAAGTTTCCAACGGAGTTAGACATAATTAGGACTATCTGACATCAACTGTCGGTCGAAGGACCACGGGCAAGTGGGCCAGATGGGTCGGCCCGTTGCAGAGGAAACACCTACTCTGCCTTTGGGGAACTATTCCACCCTGTTCCCCAAAGACCACATCGTAGAACCTGGCTTTCCTCTCCTGGAGCTGGTCCGTCCATCGAGTTGGGGATCTCCCGCGCGAACTTTTTTTCTCGACTTGTAACCAAAGTGTAGTAAAACGATCGTGACGTAGCTTGCTTAGACGTTCTTGATGAACGGTCACAATTTGGATGGGTGACCGCAAGTGGCATTAACAGCTGAGCGCTTCCGTGCTTCGGAGGGCACGTTAAATTGTCAGTCCTGGCTTTTAAGTCGTAAGCCATAATGGGGGTCTTCAGGTAGCCTAAAAATTCCGTCACCAGAGTTGGCCACTAACGTTTACAAGTAGTATTAATAATTTTTTTTTTTTTTTTAACGAAAATAGGTTCGCGTTTGACCACACCCTGTCTGATGTAAAGCAGTGTGGTCTAAGATGGAGCACGCTTACCTAGAAGGAACCTATTGACTCTCGATTTGAAGACACCTAAATATTTTTCTGGAAATACAGACCCCGGCAAGGAGTTCCACATTTTCGCCGTGCGTATTAACAAAAAACAGTCAGATAAGTAAGTAATTCGGAGATAATATTTCAAGGCAGTTAACCCACAAATTGCAGCTCCCAAGCTACTGATTCATTCGCTGCGATCAATTACATAAATCAAATTTACCGACTGTATGCGAATTAACTCCACGTAGAGTAACAATAAGTGTGGAGTGTTTTTTTTATTTTCCTTGACTTTATTCTGCATCCTAATTTATTTTTATATAGTGCATGGTGGGTGATTCCCCTCTTTTGATGATTCTTTTGATTTGAGTTGATGGATTCCCCTCTGCATATTCCTAACTGTACGGATTCCCAATTAAAGGTTACTGTATACCTACACTATTAAAAAAACAAAGAAAAATATGATAACGACTGTATGTGGCGCCTCCTACCTACGCCTGGGGGAGGCGTCCGTCGTAGACATTTCTCCCAAATGATCCTTTATGGTAAGCGTCCACAGGCCCGCATCGCACGCAGCGGACGGATTGCATCAAACGGATTATCTGTGAAATGCGATGCGTACGATGCGGACATGTGGACGCACTTATATGAGTTTCTATACAAATAATACTACGATCCGTTGCGTGCGATGCGTCCGAAGCGTACGATACCGACATGTGGACGCTTACCATTAAAGGTGTCTAAAGGAATAAATAAATAAATATTACTGGACATTTCACACAGCGCCATCTAGCCCCAAACTAAGCAAAACTTGTACTATGGGAACCAGATAACTGATAGAATACTTATATATTTTGTAAATACATACATAGAATACTTTATAACACCCAGACACAGAACAAACATCTATGTTCATCACACAAATGTTTGTCCTGGGTGGGAATCGAACCCACGACCTACAGCGCAGAAGGCAGAGCTACTACCAACCGAGCTAAGAGGCCAGGCAAGCCAGAGAATAGTCAGAGTCCGTAAAAAAAAATGAAATTGAAAATATTTATTAAGACATGGAATAAATAGGCGAATAAATTCCATCTGAGAGAACCAGGAAAATGATAACTAAATTCTTTAATTGTAAACGTGTCAACGTTACATGATATTATGAAGCTCAGTAGCATAAAGTGCTAGTAGCGTAGCTTACTTAGACGCAAGAGCGAATTCGTGCTTCGGAGGGCACGTTAAATTGTCGGTCCCGGCTTTTAAGTCGTTAAGCCATGACGGAGGCCTTCAGGCAGCCTAAAACCGGCACCAGGTAATGCTACCTCATACGAATTTATATACATGAGTTTATTGGACAATGCTTTTCGACTTTGATTTTTCATTCCTACTCCTTTGTCTATAGTTCCATGAAAATACCTCTTATTTTGACTCGCATAAAAAATACAAATGTTTATTAAAGTGTTGAAAACGCGTATCAGAGTTCGTAATTTGGGATTTAATGCTGCGCCCAGAAGCAAATAAACTCCGGATAATCAGTAAACTCCGGTAAAAACGGTTAACTCCGGAAACCGGTAATCAGGACCGGACTTTTGAACCATCGGACGCTGTTCGATTTTTAAATTATTTCTAAATGATTTTATGTGAATCACTAGACATTTATTTGGAAGGATTCGTCATTTATTACTGTAAGTATTTTAATGTTTGTTAAGCTGGTTTTGTGCGTTGGATAATTCTATGATTACACCTAGCTCAGAAGAGAGCATAATATAATTCCAAGAAGTGCATTTTTCTTGAGACTAGAATAAAATAACCCTATTGTATTTTTTTACTGTTTTGTATTGTTTTAACTAGCTTAGACTACATACTTCAGTCACGCCAAAGTTTTCACCGTTCTATCATACGTATTTTACTTACACCTTTTGGAATTATATTATGCTCTTCTCAGCTAGGTGTAATCATGAAGGATTTTATCAATGAAGCTGTGGTATTACATAATTTACTTAATTTTATTTTATTGACATATCCCCGGATATAACGATATATCGAAATTATATCCCGCAAGGAGTGTCTTTTCAATAGGGCTTATTTTATCACTAACTTTTTCAGAATATTGAAAAAACTAAAAGTATGGTTTGATTAAAAGGAAAAATGATAACGAGACTCGTATAAGTCTGTTTGTATTGGAAGGATCTTTTTGAAGTCGATGTTCTACAGGAATTAAACTGTTTAGAACCTAATATCATTGAAAATAATAGCCAATAGAGTTTTTGGACCAAATTACATTAAAAACACTCCTCATTATTTATCCTATTTCTTTGTGAAAATATTTCCAACACATTTCATCTCATCTGAAGGTTCACTTCCGTTTGACGCTCATGAAACATTTTTAATTTATTCCATTCACCAAAAACCAATGTTGATTAAAACCATTCCGCAATATTTCGTGTACTCTCATTGGCCGACGGAGAAGTAAATTTTAATAATAGCCGACGAGGATTTGTCGAAAAAAATGTATTTGAATTTTAAATGCATTCGCAAAGCCCTGTTTCGTGTTTTGAGGCAAGTGTGTAGTGAATTTTAAAGAATAGGTTCCGTGAGAATATTTTAGCACGTTTCTAAGACCGTGTTAAAGAGTGGGCACACTTTTTTCGTGGGCGCGTTAGTATCGATACAAACGCGCTGCGAAAGCGCTGCTCCAATACCTACCGCCTAACGAAAAACGTAGCGTGACCATTCCCTGCTGATCGCACACCTATCCGAATTCTCGAAGTACTGCCTGCCAGATTTGGTCGAATTGGACGATTCGACCGCGGGAAGGTGTGCGAGGTTTTATACAATTTTATGTAAATAATTCTAAAATTTGATTCGTACGGCGCGTTAGGTGCGGATAGGTGTGCGGCCACCTTTAGTATGCACGGTGTGGACAAAAGTCTCGTTATTGTTATCGTCAATTCACACGTACGACTACCACACCACGTCGCAGCGACGAAATGTGGTCCAGCTGTGGTTACGTGTGAATAGTGTCGCAGCGACTTTTTGCAGTTGCGTTGTAGTACCGACAAAATGTCGATGTGGCAGGCGCCAGCTAGGAGCGCGCTGTTGATGACGTCATGTCGTCGCGATGTGGTTGCGATGTGGTTGCGATGTGGTCGTATTACACAGGTGGTCGATAACAACGACAAAATGTGGTACGTGTGAATTGGAAATTCATTTTCAATACAAATATACGCCCGACCACGTCGCGTCGTTGTGGTGTGGTTGTCGGTGTCGTGTGGTTGTGGTACGTCTGAATTGGCACTTATTGTTGTTAGAGATGGTCAACTCTATCTGCCATTGCCGGACTGAAGCGCTCAAGTGTTTTTAAAACATAATTAGACTGATACCTACTACTTACATACTTTTGTACCAACCATACCAACCCAAAACAATAATTTGCATATCATACAAACATTTGTCCCGCGGCGGGGATCAAACCCGCAACCTCATGCGTCTCAGGCGGGCCTTCACCCACTGCGCCACAGAAGTCGTCAATTATAACAATAGTAGTAAAAATTAAGTTCGTATAAGCAAGTGGCCAACTATTGTGACGTAGTTTTTAGGCCGCCTAAAGTCGTCATGGCTTAACGATTTAAAAGCCGGGACCTACAATTTAACGTGCCTTCCGAAGCACGGAAGCGCTCAGATCGTAATACCACTTGCGGTCACCCATCCTAAAAGTGACCACGCACAACATTACTTAACTTCAACGATCAATCATGAGCTGTTCTAAGCAAGTTACGCCACGAGCGCTTCACACGAGCGCATAATAACAGTAAAACCGTATTATAGTCGAATTGCTCATTGTACGAACTAAAAATATATGAAAAATTACATTTTGATCGTCAATTTTAGTGCGTATAATGAGCAATCCGACTGTAGGGTACGGCCGCCATCAGAAAAAATTGCGGAACTCTAAACAATGTCATAAATATTGCGCGACCATGGACGAGCTTAAAATGTACTTAGGATGGAATTGATCCAGAAATTAGGACAATCCCGAATCCGGCGAACACGAATTCCAATTTAATGTCGCCGATTGGGATTTAATAATTCATGCAAAGCTGAGAGTATCGTCACGACGAAATGGCGCTCAATTCTTCAAATAACTAAAACTGATTAACATTGATCGAAGTGCTAGTATATAAAGGCCATTTACAAGCTAGTAATCGACTTTATAGTATCAGCATTGCTGCACTGCATTGGTTTGAAATAAACACATTTTATTTTTTAATTACTAGCGGACGCCCGCGGCTTTGCCCGCGTAAACTACTATTTTTTTTTAATCCCACGGGAACCGTGCAATTTTTCGGGATAAAAAGTAGCCTATGTCCTATTCCCGGTTATTATCTATCTACATTCCAAATTTTATCAAAATCGGTTTAGTAGTTATGGAGATACGTGGCAACAAACATTCACACACACACACACACGGACTTTCGCATTTATAATATTAGTAGGATTTATACCCATCCAGCGAGGTAATGCCAGTGTCTTGAGCACGCTTCCGGCTGGCAGTGGCTTGGATCAGTTGAGCTACCTATAGATCGTTTCCAACAATCCTTAGGTGGCTCAACTGGTTCTTTTTGTATTTTATAATGTTATGTAAATATGTAGTAGTTTAGCTTCTATAAAAAAATGTTACTTCACTTAGTTTGTTTGTTAACTAGATATACAGGGTGAATTTTTGAGATGGGTCAGTAAGGGCAGCTACCTTAACCATTGTTAGACGAGACAACGTTCTTAGACGAGACTTAATTTTTGAAGAAATTTCTTTTCTATTATTTTTTACCAGACTATACCTAGCTTTATCAATTTTAGTCTAAAATACAGTAAATCTACTCTTTAAATACAGTGTATCTGTAATTACAGTGAATCTGGGATCACTGGTTCGTTCCTTTTTAGAGTATTTGACTCTATGGTTTGTTCTCATCCACTTTTACAATCCTTCTGTAACGACGTGCAATTTCATAATTATTTTAAATACAGTCCATTTGATACATATTCAAGCCTTTTTATAACACAAAAAGGAATAAATAGGTTCTAAAGATGAACTCTTACCACTGGCTCCAATATCCTCGGCTAAAGCAGTCCTTTGATAGCGAGTGACAAATAAACCACTCAATACAGTTTTTAATTAATGGTGAACATATTGAGGCTATGAAGTTGGCGTGAATGTAATAAAATACTTGGGGATGTTTAGAGCTGGCTAAATTAAAAGAGATGCTTTCTAATAATGTACTAAAATAATTCAAATATAAAAAAAGAAAAAAGCAATTACCGGAGAAAGTGGCGATATAATGTGGAGGCCCAGCAGTGGGTGGATGTGGGCTGAAATATCTATTTCATTCAATAGGGAAAAAAAAAATCTTCTGTATCACTGATAGGCTGGGCTGGGCATTGCTGGGCTCTCAATTAAGTATTCTTAATTCATACCCGTAGGGGTTTTTGTTTCAATTAGCAAATTTTGCTTGTTTTATCCTTATGCTTCGTTCAGTCCGTTGAGTCTATTGAATGGGTTTTATAAGTAAGTATATTTGGTAAGATAAGATAAGATTAGTTTATAAATAGGTATGGTAAATTTACATAAATAGTGACAGTGTGTCTCAATAAATAAATATTTATTTTGGTCAAAGTAAAAACACGTTTTAATCTTCCGCACAATTCTATATCAAATTAAATACAGTCGAATAAAAAATTCAATTTCGTAACCCGACACCGAATTTGATGGGTTACAAATAATTTACCGCCGCAAGGCGTTCCTTTTTCGATTTAATTACGGGATCAAGTCTTTCCTTTACGGTACAACGGTATACATCTGATAACAGTAATGCAGCTACGAGTGTACCTGTAGCAACATCTAGCTGTCGCTAGTTGTATTACATTGACGCGCTAGCAATCTCACTACGAGCTTCAGCAAATATCCATAGATGGCGCCACAACAACATAGGTCTAGATCGCGCAAGCACAGGAATCGCGAGCGATCGACATCCATACCCATATTATAAATGTGAAAGTGTGTTTGTTTATTTGTCCTGCTTTCACATCAAAACAGAAAGACGGACTGACGTGATTTTTTGAGTGAGGATAGTTGAAGGGCTGGAGAGTGACATAGTCTACTTTTTATCCCGAAAAAAAGCATGATTCCCGTGGAATAAAAAAGTAGTAGTTCACGCGGGCGAAGCCGCGGGTGTCCGCTAGTATACTATACAACTAACCAACAACAACTGTTGGTCGAAAGAGATGCCAGTGGATAAAAACTTTTTATTAAAATCGGTCTACAGACCAAGCACTGATGCTGCAACGTAATGATAATGTAGTTTACCTACTGTATGCTAAGCTTTACTGTGTCACCGGGTTAATTACTTTACGTTAAAGCGTTTACGTTGTTTACTTCTACGTAATTATGCGCTTTTTATTGCGCGTAAAGTTTAACGTTTGAAATGAGCAGAAAATAAAACAGTTAAATATAAATCAATTTTCTAATCTCCAAATGTCGTAAAAGTACCAATATTTTTCATTCTACTTGCAAGATTTCAAAGAAAAAAAACTTACCGAATTGTTGGTTCGAATTGCCTTTACATCTTTTCTAGATGATTGTAGGTTGACATATAGGAGACAATCTGTGACCAACTGTCTACACTTAAGGACGTAACAACAAATATCAACGGTTTTTAGGTACCATTTCAAGAACCAGGAATCGCATTTGTAAGAATGTTATGGTATAAAATTAAAGGTAATATATTCATCTCTAAAAATTTCAAATAAGAACTGGGCAGTTCCATACAAAATTTTCATAAAAACACGTTTTTACCATTGCAAGAATCGCTGAAAATACCGAAAAATGGGGTCTGATTAGGTACATAAATAGCCAATCCCGCTGCATATTTGAACAAAATTATAATACAAAATTGTAGCTTTTAGAGTCCTCTATAATAATTTCTGATTATTTTGTTGCCAAATAAATTACATTTTTATTTATGAGAAAGAATAGAGAGCAGAAAATGCACTAGAATTTCTCCATACATTTTTCAAAGGAAAACTGACAAAACGCAGACAGATTTCATTTCTGCTCGTCATTCCGCGTCAAGACGCGGCAATGGAAGCACGGATGTATCGCAATTTTAAAAATTCATTTGGAACGACAAGGTTCTAAAGTAATTGTATCGTGTGTGTTTTATAGTGCGAGTGAATTATATTGATACTTTTTTGGACAGAAAATAAAAGTAAGTGCATAGCCAGAATTAGATTTGAAAAAGTACCTAGGTACCTGTGTGGTAGGTTACTACAATCATCATCATCACCATAGCTCCCATAAAAGATGGCGGATGTTACAGTTTTATGAAAAACCAATAAGTATCTATAATTATAATGATAATCGGGGTTTTTGAGGGTGGTGATTATGAATTTAATACTCATTTTGGAATTAAAGATGGCGGATGTCACTTTTTATGGAAAATTAATATCCAATTATCATTATCGGGGTTTTTGAGGGTAGTGATTACGAAAATGACACTCATTTTGGAATTAAGCCTTAAGGCTTAAGGAGGATCGCTTGTATCAGTGCGGGTTTGAATCCCGTCGGAATCACAAATTTTGATAAAAATTTTCATTTTCAATTTCTTCTACTATCTAGTGTTGTAGTTGTATCGGCTTAATTATCGTTAATGCATTGTTTTGTTTCGATGGAAACCGAATCGTACAAAACTAATAGCTTTACACAGTCTTTAATAAGGTTTTATTTCAAATTCTTTACTTTCAGAAATTACCCAAAAAGAGAAAGCTGACGATCGATGGTGTATGTACCTAAATCAACTGTTATAACTGTAAATATCGATGAAGACCAAGTTAGCAGTTATTTACATTGACGAAGTAAACAGTGCTACCTCCATGGTCGTGGAATGGTTTAATGTGGACAATTTATTATTAAACGAGAAAAAAACTAAATGTATACCTAATAATTTATATTATGCTGCCAAATGTTAGGCCAGAAAAGTGCAACGTATTTACATAATCTTAATGAATTTGATTTTTTATTTTGATAATACATACCTACTAAAACTTTTATAAAATAATTACATAAAAAGTACTTTTATAAAGTAATTACATATTATTGTTTTATTTGAGTAATTTTTTATTTATTCTTAATCTGTTTTAGCTTATAGAACATAAGCTAAAAAAAATTACTACCCTCAAATGAAATAGCTTCAACCTTATGCAGTTTTATTATTTATTATTAGAATAATATAAATAGAATAGGCAGATAGAAGATACATTACACCAAATGCTATTGCAAACACCTAATTTAATTTAATTACTTTACCTACCCATACTAAACTTTCAAGTACCAAAATTAGTTAGTCAAAAAATAATCGAGCGTAAAGCGGCTTCAATTGTTTTGGTCTCAAATACCCAAATTCGAATGCATCAAAAATGTAATTACGTCCTTAACGGAACACTGTAGTGCCTGTTATATTGAGATGGAGTAGGCTTGCCCAGCACTTAGACCATCCTCTCAACTGAATTAGACATATTCACAGGAAAGACTTATGTGTTTGGGACAGCTCGAAATGGAAGAAATAGGCGAATATTTTTCAGAAAAAAAATTGTAATTTTGAAGAAGTATGAGAGTGACTGAGGCAAAAGAGGTGTGTCAGGATTGCAGCAAGAAGAAATCCGTGGTGTCTGCCTACCCCTAAGTACCACGCGCTTCTCCTCCACCTTCATCATCCACACTGCTAAGGTCTGGGACTGCCGGCTTCTGTTTTCTTCGAAAACTGTAACCTGGGTCTCTTCAAGTTAAGAGTGAATAGGTGTCTTCTAGACCTTTGTGATCCATCGTCAGCCACATCGTCGCTTACCATCAGGTGAGATTGTGGTTAAACAAAGGTCTATATACAATAAAAAAAAAGAGATAGAGGCGTGATTTTATTTAAGTACTAGCAGCGCTCTCGCGGCGTTGCCCCCGTAGTGATGGTATGTGGTAATGATGATCATAAAAAGTAGTCTATAACCTTCCTCAAGAGTTTAGCTTCAAATGCAGAAAGATTTTTTTCAAATCCGACTGGTAGTAGGTACCTGAGGTACCGTTCAAACAAACAAACTCTTCTGCTTTATATAATTAGTAGGTATAGATTAGTATAGATGTGTGTTGTAAGCAGGGATATTCCGGTTAAGGTTAAAAACCGTAATGAATCGGTTGTTTAACAGTTTGAATACCGGTTAACCGAAACAATGGGTTACCGAAACGTTTCTGTTAATAACAACCGAAACGATATGGGTTTTTTTCTTAAGGTTTAAATTGGCGCATTTTTGGCGTGTGCTGCGAGTAGCGTAATGTGAGTGCGACGGAAATAATGTCTCACTCATCTTCTGTCGCGTTTAATATTCTTGCTTGATTGAATTTCTGTCGTTGCGTATTTATGTAGTTTGCGTGCGAGTATCGACGTGATTATTTTGTTTATGCACTACCTACCGTACCTATCCGCTTTTTGGCAGATTATTTCTTGCCAAAGCTGTAGCGAAAGAATGTATTATTTAGTTATTGTGAGTACTGAATTAGTAGAGAGTTGTTGAATAAGTACTACTACAAATAAATTACTTTAAACGATTAAAAATTGGTATTTTTTACATTTAAATGCCTCGCAAACAGTCTAACGCCGTTCACAGATATTTTGAATATAACAAAAGGACTGGTTGCAGTTTATGTATGCTTTGTGGAAAGCAGTTAAAGGTAAGTAGGTAGGTATTATTTTAGTTAGGTATTAGAATCAGACAAAATAAATAGGTACTTACTTATTTAAGTAGATTAATATCTACTATCACCTAAATGGAAAACTATTCAATGTTGTTTTAGTTCGATTGTTGTTAGTAGGTACAGTGTTATTAATATATTATATTCATTTACTTACTTATTGTTATGCCGTTATATCAAGAATAATAAATAGGTAGGTAGGTTAGGAGGAACCTTACCTACACCTACTACTGAGTTGTCATGTATGTACTTACCTATGTCCTTTATATTTTGTTAACTTACCTAAGGTAGGTACTTAGGTATTACCATACTAATTATTTACCTACCTACCTAGTTAAATAGAAAAGTCACGAAAACAAGATAAATTGGCTAATGTGTAAAATATAAAATAGGGTAAAATATCCAACAACTAGCCGGGACCAGTAACGGGACACCAGTATTCAAAATTACTAGAAATATTTATAAAAACGTATTATTAACAGTAACTTCTAATAAGATACGAAGTTGCGAAGTTGCGAAGTTACGAAGATACGAAGATACGAAGATACGAAGATACGAAGATACGAAGATACGAAGATACGAAGATACGAAGATACGAAGATACGAAGATACGAAGACACGAAGTTGCGAAGTTACGAAGTTGCGAAGTTACGAAGTTGCGAAGATACGAAGTTGCGAAGTTACGAAGTTACGAAGATGCGAAGATATGAAGATACGAAGTTGCGAAGTTACGAAGTAATGAAGATGCAAAGTTGCGAAGTTGCGAAGATACGAAGATGTTGCGAAGTTATGAAGATACGAAGTTGCGAAGTTACGAAGATACGAAGTTACGAAGTTACGAAGCAATGAAGATGCGAAGTTGCGAAGTTACGAAGTTGCGAAGATACGAAGATGTTGCGAAGTTACGAAGATACGAAGTTACGAAGTTACGAAGATACGAAGTTACGAAGATGCGAAGATGCGATGATGCGAAGATGCGAAGTTGCGAAGATACGAAGATACGAAGTTACGAAGATATGAAGTTGCGAAGTTACGAAGATACGAAGTTGCGAAGTTACGAAGTTACGAAGTTACGAAGATACGAAGTTACGAAGATGCGAAGATGCGAAGATGCGATGATGCGAAGTTACGAAGTTACGAAGATATGAAGATGCGAAGTTGCGAAGATACGAAGATGTTGCGAAGTTATGAAGATACGAAGTTGCGAAGTTACGAAGATACGAAGTTACGAAGATGCGAAGATGCGATGATGCGAAGTTACGAAGATATGAAGATACGAAGTTGCGAAGTTACGAAGTAATGAAGATGCGAAGTTGCGAAGTTACGAAGTTGCGAAGATACGAAGATGTTGCGAAGTTACGAAGATACGAAGTTGCGAAGTTACGAAGATACGAAGTTACGAAGATGCGAAGATGCGATGATGCGAAGATGCGAAGTTGCGAAGATACGAAGATACGAAGTTACGAAGATATGAAGTTGCGAAGTTACGAAGATATGAAGTTGCGAAGTTACGAAGTTACGAAGTTACGAAGATACGAAGTTACGAAGATGCGAAGATGCGATGATGCGAAGTTACGAAGTTACGAAGATATGAAGATACGAAGTTGCGAAGATGCGAAGTTGCGAAGATACGAAGTTGCGAAGTTATGAAGTTACGAAGTTACGAAGATACGAAGTTGCGAAGTTACGAAGATACGAAGTTACGAAGATATGAAGTTGCGAAGTTACGAAGTTGCGAAGTTATGAAGTTACGAAGTTACGAAGATACGAAGTTGCGAAGTTACGAAGATACGAAGTTACGAAGATACGAAGTTACGAAGATATGAAGTTACGAAGATGCGAAGATGCAAAATTGCAAAGATACGAAGATACGAAGTTACGAAGATACGAAGATACGAAGTTGCGAAGATACGAAGTTACGAAGATACGAAGATACGAAGATACGAAGATACGAAGTTACGAAGTTACGAAGTTGCGAAGTTACGAAGATACGAAGATACGAAGATACGAAGTTGCGAAGTTACGAAGTTACAAAGATGCGAAGATAGGTAAGAAAGGCGAAATGTAGGTAGGTAATAGGTACCTACCTTATTCTTATTCTGACCCTGGATAAAACGCATTTTTCGCATGCGAACATCAACAGGCAAAGATTATTTACATACCTACCTTACTTTATCTGTTGAAATTACAGAAGCAAATTACTAACCATTATTTTATTCATATTCATATCATATTCATTTATTCATTGCTTGTATGTAGGTACATAGTATAGCTTAGGTCTAGGTAGGCTTAGTAGGCTTTATACATACACCCTGTTGGGCACTGCAATGTAATTTAAATTTCATGCAAAATTACTAAATTAAAATCTTAAATTAAATGTCATAGGTAAGTATTAATGTCATGTCACAAAGGAAATTTAAAAATATCAAGACTCACACTCACACTAAGTACCTAAAATTAAAATAAGTTAAATACGCCTATCTAGAAAAAAAAATTCAAAAAAAAATACTAAACCGACTTCAAAACATCTTGCACTGAAAAGCAAAAAATAACAATATAAACAGATTTATTTAATTACTAATTATATTATTTATGTTAAATTGTTGAACTCGGTGTGCATAAAATTTAATACCTATTCTTAATCATTGTTTTATTTACACCGACTTAACACAAATAATATAATTACAATATAATTATAATACAATTTAACATAAATAATATAATTAGTAATTAAATAAATCTGTTTATATTGTTATTTTTTGCTTTTCAGTGCAAGATGTTTTGAAGTCGGTTTAGTATTTTTTTTTGAAAATTTTTTATTTTTCCATTTTTAGTGTTTATTTTTTATTTAGAATGACGTCACCTTACTTATTGTGTTGCGCTCATCAAGCCCTTTCATTTGATACCCATGTCACTAAAAAGTTCCATGGAACAGGTCCTGACTCCATCGTCAGATCAGCTCGCTGTCACCATATTATTACCATATTATTACATTGTACCTAGTCGGAACTTCACAGATTTGCTGAATTCCGAGTTTCAACTCAATCGGCCAATTTATTGAGGAGTTCTGTTGAGCAGCTCTTGACTCCATCATCAGATCAGCTCGTTGTCACCATATTATTACATTGTAGTCGGAACTTGACAAATATGCCAAGTTTCAACTCAATCGGCCTATTTACTGAGGAGTTCTGTTGAACAGCTCTTGACTCCATCATCAGATCAGCTTGTTCATACCATAATATTTCATTGTCACCAAGAATCTATAAGAATGCAAAATTTCAGCCCGATAGTTCTACAAACACAATAAAAACCATAATATTTTGAGGGTTTCCCTTGATTTCCACGGGATCCCTTCATCAGATCCTGATGTGGTGACGATGGGACCACCTCGGGAGTACACCCTTTGTAACAAAAAAATAATTTTCAAAATCGGTCCACAATTGACGGAGAAATCGCGTAACACACATACAAAAAAAAAAAAAAAAAAAAAAAAAAACATACAGTCGACTTGAGAACCTCCTCCTTTTTGGAAGTCGGTTAAAAAATACAATCGCCGTGGCCGAAATCGGCTAGGAAGTCATCATCACATTAAATAAAACATTTTCTGTGAATTATGCGCAAACTGCTTTCAAATAAGTCAAAAACACGAAATCCTTACATTCGCTGGCAACCAAGCTGGCAACGTCGCACTCAATGCATCGCTCTCTTTCTACGAAATATTTACGTAATAATGCGACAAAAATACAGTTATAAAAAACCCAATCATTTCGGTATACCCTTTCATTCGGTATGGGTTATTATTTCGGTTAATACCCAATCATTTCGGTATATCGTTTCAATCGGTAACCCTTTCTATCGGTAAGCGTTTGAAGCGGTTACCGTTATGAATGGGTTATCCGATCCCTGGTTGTAAGACTTGGTCAATACGTGTGGTGCCTATTAAGCCGCTGATTAGTAACATGCAAGATTTATAATCTGTAGAAAAATGCAAACAAAAGCAAGAAATATTCAAATGTTCACAATAGTTCCATCAAAAATTCCACAGAGTAAACACCGCGCTCGTTTCTCTATCTCTTTATACGTCATTTAAGTTTCGGTACAGAGACGTTACGGTACAGTCGCGTAGAAGAATGGTGATGTGATGTCGACTAAGGTTCGAACGAGAGTTTGCGCGCAGATGTTGTTTGTACTGTTCGACACTTATTGTGGCACTAGATACAAATACAAATTCATGATGAGACGAGTTTGAAGAAAGGAGGCGAGAACTAGACAACGAGAACAACTGAAAAATAGACCACCTGCCAATATCCGTACCCATATTTTAAAATGTGAAAGTGTGTTTATTTGTTTGTTTATTTGACCTGCTTTCACGTCAAAACAGAGAGACGGATTGACGTGATTTTTTGTCGGGAGATAGTTGGAGGGCTGGATAGTGACCTAGACTACTTTTTATCCCGAAATAAAATTCAGGTTTACCATGGGATAAAAAAGTAGTAGTCCACACGGGCGTCGTCCGCGGCTTTGCCCGTTAAAAAGTTAAAAACAGTCTTATTCACAAATAATAAAAAAAGTACAGTCAACGAGAACATAGGCAATTTAAAAAAGAAAATTAAATTTACAAAAAGGCAAATGCAACGATTTTTTTAATAATGTTGGAATGAATATCAAACAAAAATCATAAATACCTAAACTCGGAAAATATAACACTTCTTTTGACGGAGTCAGGTAAATACTACCTTGTAAAATAACTAGAAAACAGATTTATACCTCCAGTTATTTGTTATTCATACGCATACTTAACATATTTATTTTAATGGTATATTTACTGCTGCCTCATAAAAGGTGCCACAGTATAGCGACACACAGATGTCCCTCCGGCCAGTGACGCGCCATAAAGCGGCTAAATCGCTTGTCGTCGCCATTTGCATAAACATAAACGCAGAGAGTGTCGCAGCTGAGGCGACACAGAACAGGTAAAAGGGTGAAAAGCGTAGAAATAAACTTATCATGTTTTTATTTTTGTAGAAGTGATGTTTTTTTTATTTTTGTAGTCCATATTGAACTTTGACGTCTTGGTATGAAGTTTGTGCTTCTTGGGGGTGGATTTAAAATATTTTATCTAGTGGCATTCTCTTTTAGTTTATTTCGATGTTTCGAAATTTTCGAGTTTTTATAAAATTAGTTTTTTTTATCTTAGCAATTTATACATTCTCAGTGTGATTTTCTGGTCAGTCACATACTATCCCAGGCACTAACAGTGTGTAAGTGTAGAAATAGATTTTCTCCGGACCTAGTAAAAATTTTTAAATAATGATGTAAAACATAACGTTTGATGTGTTGGAATTTTACATTATGAAATTCGCCGTATTTTTTTTAGGATATTTTTAGTTTTACTTTAAATTCTGCGTTCACTACACTATGTTACAAAATGTTGCGTATATCAGTTAAAGTTGATCTACTGCGTTTTAGTACACTTTTTGCCGTTGTACCTGAAAACTGGCAATGATAAAGTAATCGATGTATCGGAGCAGAAGAAATATTACTAAACAGTAAGTTACGTACAAGTATAAACAAAATCTATGCAACAAATACTGTAAAGTCAAACAAATAACTAGTAGTTCGCCCCGAACTGAGATCTCGCGCACCGTAGATGGCTTACATTTGGACTTTCTTCTGACTACCCCTATAATTTCAAGTGCTACTACTGATACTGCCGAGTATGCCTATTGCGCTAGCTCTTCATGGTAAAAAATACTGGCATGCATGCAATACATAATGTCGCGTCTAATTTTTCATTTAGGTAAGTATTTCATATTTGTGAATTCTCGTCGTATTTCTAAAAGTATACGTCCTAGAATAAAAATAATAACTATTTTGGAATGTACAAATAAAGACCTTTCATTTGACAGCCCACTCAATATATTTGTTTACTTAACTTTTTTTACCCCAATTATTTTCATTCTTTATCAAATTTTTTTTTATCATGAAAATAAATCAAGTAGCATCTAAAATCATTGCAAACCAAACCGCAACGATGCCACTCTCTTTTTAAGACCGACCAGTCAATGAGCTACGAAGTCATCGAAACTCTATGCAACGGGAGCTCTTGCAGCTCTGGTTTCGTAGTTTTTGGTCTTTGGTCGTATTTCAAAAACTATACATCCTAGATTAAAAATAAAAACCATTTTGGAATGTACAAAAGAAGCCCTTTCGTATGACACCCCACTCAATTTATTTGTGTAACTTTCATAATTTTTTACCCCCTTGGGAACCCAATATCTTCACAACCCCTTCATCGATTAAGCTCATATGCTCCCCCGTAAATTTCCTTACCACAACCTATTGACCTACCAAGTTTCATGCAGATTGGATGAACGGTTCGACAGTTATGCGCGAACAACAATTCGTGAAACATACAAACATACAAACATACAAACATACAAACATACAAACATACAAAGCAAAATCGCCCAACTTACCACTAAGATCTTCGCTCGCTTCGCTCGCTCGATCGAAAAATAGTAGGTACCTACGACACAGCTGTAGATCTGTTTTCTGCAATGTGGATGGTGGGTTCAATTCCCATCCAAGACAAACATTTTAAGGATGTTTTTTGTAAAGTTTTAAATAAAGTTTAGAAGTACTTATGTTTTTTTTTGTAAAATTTTAAATAAAGTTTCGACGTGTTTAGTGTTCAGTTTACTGATTTTGATGAGATTAGAAAATATTAAAATAAATACCTACTATAATGGCTTGGCTATTAAAAAAATGTAACTAGCGAGCGAAGCCGCGGGCAGAATCTAGTTTTATTAAAAAGATTAAAAGGATTTCCAGCCAATCTTAAAACTTTCTACATTTATAATTACCTTACCAGCTATATAAAAGTTATTATAAATAAATAAGGTAAAAAAAAAACATCGCATTTATTCTTTTGATCCACTACAAGATGAATATTAAGGAATAAAATAAATCACCAAATTATGCTAATACTCAGTTCCGGGCAATCGGGGAAAGAATCCTAAACTTCGTGTTTACTTGAAGCATTTTTTAGGGTTCCTCATATGAAAAATAATAACCTTGGTGTCAAAAAATGACGACCTGGATAATGGGTAAAGAATACCGGGTTTTTAAATTCTAGAGGCACCACTTGAGCGTTTAAAAAAATTAAGTAAGTTCGTAATTAAACTGGCCAATTCTGGTGACGGAGTTTTTAGGCCTTCTAAAGGCCTCCGTCATGGCTTAACGACTTAAAAGCCGGGACCGACAATTTAACGTGCCCTCCGAAGCACGGAAGCGCTCAGCTCGTAATACCACTTGCCTGAATTTACCTAAAAGGCCGTCTTAATACAAAAACAATCTATAAGAAAAAATGTATGCAGAAATGTATAAAATTTGACGAAATTGGGGTACAAAACCTTTAGAGCACGAGTACATCTCGCACTTACCCGTATTTATTTATGGTAATTATCCGAATGGCTACATTTTTCTGTTTTCGGGAGGGCTACGTTTTCCCGCTACAGAAATTTGAATTTCAAATAGAGAACAAATTCAGTTCTACGGATATTCAAATTTATATTCGGTCGAGGCCAATGACGCGGAAATATGAGTGTCATCTCTCAATTTCATTTTGTAATTTAATACAGTTTTGTATTTGATTGTACTTTTGTTTGAATTAGCTTTTAATGTATATTTTTTTAACCAAAACTGTATTTTTTTAAGGCCCTTTTTACGAATTTAGAAATGGGCATTACTTACGTTTTTCTGTGTACTACCTAATTATATCGCTCCTGGCCACGCGGTTCGACTTCGATCCATAGAACTATGAACTTTTATAGTAGTTTCGACTTAAAAATCTGCCTAGGTGGTCTATTTAAGCTCCAGAACCACTTAGTTCGAGTTCTTATTTTTTTTTAATTAATAAACTAGTAGTTCGCCCCGAACTGAGATCTCGCGCACCGTAGATGGCCAACATTTGGACTTTCTTCTGACTACCCCTATAATTTCAAGTGCTACTACTGCCGGGTATGCCTATTGCGCTAGCTCTTCATGGTAAAAAATACTAGCATGCATGCAATACATAATGTCGTATCTAATTTTTCATTTATTTCATATTTATGAATTCTCGTCGTATTTTTAAAAGTATACGTCGTAGAATAAAAATAATAACTATTTTAGAATGTAGAAATAAAGACCTTTCATTTGACACCGCACTCAATATATTTGTTTACTTAACTTTTTTTACCCCAATTATTTTCATTTTTTATCAAAATTTTTTTTATCATGAAAATAAATCAAGTAGCATCTAAAATCATTGCAAACCAAACCGCAACGATGCCACTCTCTTTTTAAGACCGACCAGTCAATGAGCTACGAAGACATCGAAACTCTATGAAACGGGAGCTCTTGCAGCTCTGGTTTCGTAGTTTTTGGTCTTTGGTCGTATTTCAAAAACTATACATCCTAGATTAAAAATAAAAACCATTTTGGAATGTACAAAATAAGCCCTTTCGTATGACACCCCACTCAATATATTTGTGTAACTTTCATAATTTTTTACCCCCTTGGGAACCCAATATCTTCACAACCCCTTCATCGATTAAGCTCATATGCTCCACCGTAAATTTCCTTACCACAACCTATTGACCTACCAAGTTTCATGCAGATTGGATGAATGGTTCGACAGTTATGCTCGAACAACAATTCGTGAAACATACAAACATACAAACATACAAACATACAAACATACAAAGCAAAATCGCCCAACTTACCACTAAGATCTTCGCTCGCTTCGCTCGCTCGATCGATAAATAAATATTGCTGGACATTTGACACAGCCCCATCTAGCACCATGGGAACCAGATAACTGATAGAATACTTATTTATATATTTGTAAATACATACATGTAATAGGTACTTTATACTTATCACCCAGACACAGAACAAACATCTATGTGTATGTCACTAATGTTTGTCCTGGGTGTAATAATATTAATACCTATCTAATTTTTTTATTTCTTGATGCCCACGATACAGATTTTCATCTAGTGTGGATATTATAGGTAAGAAGAAGAAGATCATAGGTAATTAAGTTTGGGACTTACATCAGCAAATCAAGAAACTGTTAGATAAAGATGATAATTGTATTTATTGATAGAAACTAAACTACTACCTACATAATTTACATAACATTAATAATATAAGTACAATAAGAACCAGCTAACCCACATAAGGATCGTTGGAAACGATCTATAAGTGGCTCAACTGACCCAAGCCGTTGGTAAATTTATTAGACCTGGTATAAAATGTAATTAGTTGATATGTATGTTCACGCCGAAACTGGTTTTTGCTGAATAAACATTTTTTCATTTTTTTCATTTCATTTTTAGGTTTTTTGTTTCGTCAAAGCACTCGGTCGACATGCGACTCACCCAGTAACGTAATTTCAGCTTTGTCAAATCCGCATAATTTCACAACAAAAGGACATTTGCAAGAGCTAGCTCTAAGGTCAACGACATGAATGCAGTTGTATTCGGTGATGCGAGTGTGACGCTCATTAGTGCTGAGTCCGCGCCCTCGCTCGCAGTCTAGTGCGTACACTCACTGGAATTACACGCGTGGAGAACTCAAGGTGTTACGGCACTGGAGTGTACGGTTTCATTGTTGTGTAACTTTGGCCTTTATGTCGAACTAGCGATTTTGCCCGGCTTCACACGGACTTGATACGATTGCTACCAAACTTTAAGGATCAATTTGACTAATCTAAAACTTACATTAAAAATTTCGTGTAGAAAAACATTATGAAACCCATTGCCTAATCATGATAATTTTGACGTGTTAACGTCTTATAAATCGGTGAATGCCGGCTGCACGCATGAAAAAGTGTCACGTTCCGCCTGAGCCAAGCGTGCAAGTGAGAGCACGGAACAAGATAGATAGATAGATAGATTAACACTTTATTGTACACCACATGAACATTAACAAGAACAAGAGGCCAAATTGCATTTTTTCTATGACGGTAACACGTAAAATTATCAGTGCGGAACAAGCGATAGAAAGGCACGATCGTTCATCAATGTTTTCTTATGACGTAATCACTTAAAATTATCGCCCGTAAACCGACTTTAGAGCGTTTTCACATTATCCGATCCGATATCGGTATCGGACGCCGACACGATATCGGGGCAAGTAAAATGTATGGAATATGTACCTGCCTTTCACATTGTCCGACCCGATATCGGATATCGGAGCGGACATCTTTTATACATTTTACTTGACACGATATCGTGTTGGCGTCCGATACCGATATCGGATCGGATAATGTGAAAACGCTCTTACAGTCAACCAGTTCTACCAAATCTTTGCAAAAAAAATTTTTTTTGCTAAGATTTGGTAGACCTACGCTTTTTCATAATCGACTAGGCTTTTACATAAAATTCGGAAACTGAGTAGGTAGGTACCTACTTTATTTCTTACTTTTAAAATAAAGGAAAGCACTCAACATTTTTCATTCCTAAAAATTGGAACATTTTAGAAAATAAACGGAAAAACAAGGTTTTTCTCAACTCAGCATATTCCCGAGTTTATGTGCAAACCCGTAGACGGGTTGCAAACTCGTACGAACTGCGAAACGGCGGCAGATGGTGATACTTATTCCCATTCTAAAACAAACCTTAACACCTACGTCATAAGGCTTACCATCCTACAAGAAGAACGAGAGAATGAGACTTGATAACAGATGGTGACACGGCCGTTGCTTTTGCAAAATTTTCTTTAAGTTGATGAGAATAGGGATGGAATTCAAGTGATGGGTTATGGTAGTGTTATGAGCACATGCAAAAAGGGAAGTGTTTTTATGAGTTACGTAAGATCATGGTGATTCTTATCAATAAAAGCTGTGACGAAGATAATCTGAAAGATTTATTTTATGTTTTTCTTGGGAAGGTTTAAGGTTTATTTTTTACTAGCACACGGAGAATATGACAGAAACTGTAAAATTTTCTCTCCAGACCACAGATATTAAATCTTCAAACATTCAAGATCCAGAATATGACAGAAAATGTAAAATTTTCTCACCAGATCTTAAATCTTCAGACATAATAAGATCCATTATAATAATAATAATAATAAAAGTATTTATTTTCAAGTAGGTTTGACAAAGGTATCACTTATGTATACTATATTGGTATAGTCACTTTATATAAGTAAGTAGTTAGTAATACTTATTTACATTAAAGATGTCTAGAGGTAGTCAGAGGCAAAAACCCACAGTCAACAGATGCCCATTTAGAGAAAGGATTATGGCGCTGATTCTCTCTCTAATTAATCCCTTTACATACGAATAATACGAATTTCGTTTTTAATGACAGATCTTTTTCAAATAATTCCAAACGACATGCCTGCATCAGCTTAATCCTAAATTGAGATAAGTAAGTAGGTAAGTTCGTATGAGTAAGTGGCCAACTCTGGTGACGTAGTTTTTAGGCCACCTAAAGGCCTCCTTCATGGCTTAACGACTTAAAAGCCGGGACCGACAATTTAACGTGCCCTCCAAATCACGGAAGCATTCAGCTCGTAATACCACTTGCGGTCACCCATCCTAAGAGTGGCCGCGCCCAACGCTGCTAACTTCAACGATCAATCAAGAACGTCTAAGCAAGCTACGCCACGAGCGCTTGAGCTAAATTGAGATGTACCTAATATCAACATTCATTACTCATAATTACCTCTTTTTCATCTCAAGTTTAAACTTTTCCAAATGATTTTATTCCTCGATTTCCTAATGTGCGATGGACATATTGCGCTGGAAATATTACACTTTATTCGTTTCGCTTTAATTAAACTTTCGATGGCGTGCTTTGGTGTATGGTATGTAGCTGGGATAACTTTTCAAATTAAGTACTTAAATTAAACTTTTATAAAATTCAATCTAATGATCCTGTAGGTTTTATAATGTAGGTAGTTGAAGCCATGTTGGTATAATAAATAATCGCCTGCTGCCTGTCGCCTTAAAATGTATACATACATACATACATAAAATCACGCCTCTTTCCCACAGGGGTAGGCAGAGACCACGGATTTCCACTTGCTACGATCCTGACACACCTCTTTCGCATTCACTCTCATCACATTTTTCATACAAGCTCGCCGGTTTAGGGTACTTTTGGTACCTTTCTCCAAAATATCACCAATCTGATCCAGGTATGTTCGCCTAGGTCTTCAAATGTATAATTTCACAAAAAACTTAGGCCTTTTACATCTTTTTCTAGATGATATACTTAAACAGTGTCAGGAGGCAATCTTTGCCAACACTTAACGGGATACTGTAGTGCCTGGGACATTGTTTGAGATGGAGTAGGCTTGCCCAGCACTTAAACCATCCTCTCAGCTTAACCGGCCATTTCCACAGGAAAGACATGATCAATAGGTGTGGGGCTGACTAAGCCGCGGGTTTCCTCACGATGTTTGCCTTCACCGTTTAGAGCTCGTGTTAATGCGCATACATTTTTCGAAACGGAAAATCCATTGATGCACGGCCAGGTTTCGAACCTTCGGATCGAAAGTCGAGGTACTAATTCTCTCGGCCAACACGTCACTAATTTGACAAAACACCAGCTACATACCACCAGGTTGGAGGCAGCCAGCGTGGAAATTGGAGCAGCCTTCAATAACCGAGCTGATCAATTATACCACTCAAATATCGGACACGTATGCTCTGAATCTGATATCCCCGTCTTTTAAACCTTTTTCTGCCATTTAGTTCCGGGCTCTCATATTTTTTGCATAAAATTAAAAGCTTGCAACAAATTACGGAAAAAGTTAATTTTGCACATCACACTAAGTAATTTTATAATTTGCGAAAGTTTGGATGTTTGGATGGATGTATGTTTATTCCTCTATAACTCGACAATCACTGAACCGATTTGGCTGAAATTTAAAATATAAAGTTGTTAAAAAAAATTAGTTTTAAGGTTTTTGAGTAGTACCTTTATTAAGCTTCCGCAACATAATGTAGAAATACATAGACAAGTGTCTTAATTAAAAATTTCAAAAAACCGACTTCAATGCTAAATAAGCTGAGCAATTTTATGTAGGTACTTACCTACTCTCGAGAATTAGATCCTAGAGAATTCCTCTAGATTCTAGAGAATTAGAAAGAGAGCAAAAATCCACCATCGGGACATTTAGGTATGTAACATTCATGACGTCGCAAATTCTCAAGCATGAAACGTCTCATATTAAGTCCAAAGCACGTACATTAACCATCATTAAAATGCTTTTTCCAATTTCGGAAGCAAACTCAGATTATGATAATTGTCAGTAAACAATATGCCGATAACCCTGCAATTAACTCATTACTTTTTTATCACTTTCCGAAGAGCATCTGCAAACAGAGACGCCTGGGGAATAAGGGGGTGAGGGGGGTAAACGCCCGATGCAAATTACCCCCATAGGGATACGGATGAATCTGTTGACCAAGGTTTTGATAACATATTTAAAGCAATAAAGTCTTTAGCGCCGTTTTTCTTGGTGATAATTTTTGAGATTTGATGGTTGATTTTGGGATTATTACTAATTCAAGGGCTTTTTGGCGAGAATTCGCGAAGTCATGTTTTCGTTTTTGTTTTATTTTCCCAAAAATTGTGTTTCTTCGAATGTTAATGTGTATTAATGGTGGATTATTAATTGAGTGTTCGTGAACGTGCATAAGTTTGGGCAAATGAAACAAAATTTGATAGAATTGCATTTCGAGTTCTCACAAAAAGTCCGTGTTAATGTTTCAGTAAAGTCTCATCTTTACTGTAGCGCAATGGGAGGGGTGTAATATTATATTTATGTATTGTATTATGTATTTGTATAACTTGTGTATCTATAAACTTGAAATATTTAATTACTTGACACTGGCTGAATGCACAAGCCGTGCAAAGATAAAATAAAGAAAAAAAACAAAAACTAAGTAATTTTTTTTCTTTATTTTGGCTTCGCATGGCTTATGCATTCAGCCAGTACTAAGTACCTAATTCCAATGAGCCAAAGCATAAACAAGTTTTTATTCCAGTATCAGTATTTATAGCCTCTCCATTCTAGAATATTCAACAAGAATTCAGTTCAATTCATCGTAAACTTTTCACAGAAGCCGCAGAAGACCGGCCCCAATTCTTCTAATAAAATTTTAAACGTCAACCATTTCGGTAACTCTTTCAGGGTTAAGCTCGCCTTTGCCTTTGTACATATACTTTTTTAATGTCTTATTTGTAAATGTTCTCATGTGTACATTAAAGAATTACAGAATTCGGTATCATTACCGCTTTATTATTGTCGGTCCTGGCTTTTAAGTCCTTAAGTCATGACGGAGGCCTTTAGGCGGCCTAAAAACCCCGTTACCAGAGTACCTACGTCACTTGCTCATACGAACTTATTTGCGTTTTATTTCGTTCTTCAAAATGACATAATTTGCAAAACCTCATTGCCTCATAGCCCATTTATGTATTTATAATTGTGTTCCGATCTCGAAAGTTTAAAAAAGACAATATCCTCACCTCATTAGTCCTTATTAGATTACGAAACAAAACGAAAGGTCGATTCACAAATATCAGTGAAGTCACAGTTCCAACACAGTACCGGCACAGTACGACATAATTCTTTTCATTTCTCATACACGGAAAGTACGCTTGAAGTTACCTGAACAGAGGGATGAAAGTAGTACTTTTCCGCCCTGGGAAGCAATTTTCCCTGCTTTCAAATTAAAAAAAAAATTCTATTTTGACATTTCTATTGAGTCATGTTGAAACTTTTTACACAGCAAAAGTAATATTTGACATTTCTATTTTACCTTTTTATTGAGAATTGCTGTAAAAAATATTTTCAACAATTTATTACATGAGTATTGTTATTAATAATTACTTTTCACTAAATTATTATTATTTAAACAAGATTTTGAGCTTGAAATATTCACCATCTTCAATGACAAAAAATACTGGCTGAAAAAAAAAGGTGGGCGCCTTTTTTGTTTTTTTTTTTTCAGTGGCAAGCTACCAGCCAGTATTTTTTTTTAAAGCACTAATTCGATTTTTATCTGTTTTGTCGATCGAGAGCAGAGATTTTTATAAAATGAGCAAATCAGGTTTTTATTTACTTTCCTAATATTCGAAATGAAAAGCAGAGTGTTTACCTCGGGTGAAATACCTATTACGGCACTCGAACTATTAGCGCCCTCGCTACGCTCAGGCGCCAAACCATCTCGTGCCGCAATAGGTTACTTTCAACCCTCGTGCAACAATCTACTATTTATACATTCTCTATGAAAGCATCCCCACTTGTCCGTGTCAGTGACGACACAGTGCTCTTCGTGTCAGTGACGACACCGGCAATCACGGAAGCTCCGCGAACTGAGTACTGACATGCGTGAATTAAATCACTGACGCAACACTGAACTTGTAAAGGAGGGTGCTTGAATAATCGCGCGTCTCTTCCCGTGCGTAATTGGTCCGGGCTCGGACAGAACTGATACTGACCTGAGCGGACACTGTGTTGGAACTGTGGCTTCGCTGATATGTGTGAATCGACCCTAAAAGTTTAAGATAAGATAAGATATTTATTTATTTTTGAAAAAGGTTTAAGGGAGTGTCCACATTGCGTTTTTTGCAGCGCGTTTGTATCGATACAAACGCGATGCGAACGCGCAGCCCCCCGCGCAGCCCCTCCCGGTTCGCTTTTGTATGGAAAAATACGCGTTGCGAACGCGCGTTTGTATCGATACAAACGCGCAGCTCAAAAACGCGCTGCAGAAAACGCAATGTGGACACTCCCTAACAAAAAGATCTATCTGAATACAGCATCAGTACTATGCTACATAAAATCTAGGTGTTAGCGATTTTGAACGTAAGTACATAGTTATGTTTGTAAAGATGGTGATAAAAACTTTGCACAAAAACCTTTGATAGAGTCATACAGTAGGGCCAACGGATCTCGGCGAACGTGAAGTTGGCCGTTTCGATGCGCAGTGCAACTTTTTCATACAAAATTTTCTACTGCACAGCGAAGAGCCTGACTTCACGTACGCCTAGATCCGTCGGCCGAACTGTAACTTTGACTCCTCGCTCTGACTAAGTAAAATACTTGTATGCAGCCGCGAGGGATCTCTGCTCCAACTAGTGTACTGTTAGTAGAATCGAGGGGTTGACGTCTTTACACATTTATTTCTCAATAACATTCGGACATTAAAACGACCGCCGCTTAGTATTCCGGGCGTAGGTCCGATCCGTCGGCGGGTCACGGTGAGGCGCAAGTGTTTGTTTGGCGACCGACCTTAATGTGGTTTTTATTGATTTTTACTGCCTTGTTGAGGTCGTCTTAGGAATAGTGTTTTGGTTTGAAGGATTTATGGAGTGTGGAACTATCGTATATTTTTATTTTATTTTCATAACCAAATAAACGGCACAAATTAGAAATAGTTACAAAACACAATAGTTAGGTTACTCTGTTGTGGTGACGTTTCCAAACAAATTACCAATGAGGTTTTGCAAATTTCTTTCATTTTGGAGAACGAAATAAAACGCAGCTGTAAAGTAAGTAAGTATTTAAATTCGTATGAGCATGTGGCCAACTCTAGTGACAGAGTTTTTAGGATGCCTAAAGGCTTCCGTCATGGCTTTACGGTTTAAAAGCAGGGACCAATTTGACAACAATTTGACGTGCCCTCTGAAGCACGGAAGCGCTCAGCTCGTAATGCCACTTGCGGTCACTCATCCAAATAGACAGTTGATTATGAATGATAAGCAGGCTGATTGTCTAACTAGTCAAACCTCAAATTGGTCTCAAACTGTCAAAACGATCGCATAGGTATCTTTTGTCGCGTTCGGTTTCGTTGCGATAAGAGTGACAGAGCTACTTGCGTGGTCACTGAACTGTCATATTTGACAATTTGAGACCAATTTTGGTCATTATCAAAGATAGACAATCGAGGGGCAGGTAGTTCTAGTCTAGTTGCTAGTCTAAAGTTTTCACAAAAGTATTCCGTTCAATAAATCCCCACCCTGCAAGTGTGGCAGCGTCTCCTCCAATTACTGACAAGTGCGGCCAATCCTTTACGTATACCCGCATGTGTGAAATAAACGTGTCGCTTTTAATGGGAAGCATTTACACAGATGTGTATCTTATTGTTGTTGGATTACGGTTCAAAGTATTAAGTCGCTAAGGGAAAGGAGTAGAGTCTATTTTTCTATGTAACTATTCTATGTAATTCAAGTGATCATACTGAATAAACGATTTTTGACTTCGACTTTGACTTTGTCGACCACACTATACCTACTACTTAAAGCTAACTGATTACCTCACGATGTTTTCCTTAAAAGTAAGTAAGTTTGTTTTAAGTTTGTTTCCTTGACCAGTTTAGATGAGTTTAGAACTTTTGTAACTGCGCGTATTAACTGTTAGAAACATAAACCCCTTTATGTACAGATTCAAACCCATGACGTTCGGGCTGAACGTCGGAGCACTATCCCACTCGGCCAACACGACTCTTTTAAATAACTTCTAATAACAACTAATGCACCAAATGTGTTTAGACATACCTCTGACTACCCCCTTAGACAACTACAAAGGATCTAAAAATGCTTCAAAATCTGAAAGAATATGTCTACCACACCTTGGAAATACAGTCGTGATTATTAGGTGCAGGCCAGAGAGAAGAGACGTAAGACTTAAGAGGCGTCGCGGACGGGGCATACATTTTGTATGAAAGGGACGCGGAAGATACAAATGTCCGCGCCCCGTCTGCGTCTTACATCTTTTCTGTGTGTCCCACGCCTTACATTTTTTGCACATAGAAACGGTATTTTTGAAATCTCTAATCTCAACTCTACTGTCAACTAAAACGGTACAGGTAATAATTTTATAGTAATAGCGTTCGATTGTTCAAGGCGAGTAAATCTAGCACAATGGCTCTTTCCGGTGTGACAGTCGGCCTTTGTGCCTCACAAGTGAGCCCTCAGCGTGAGTGTTTGCAAAAGTCGCCGAGTGTCGCGGGTAACAGGTTCTCGGCAAAGGAACCTTTTCAGACAAACGTCGCGTTCCTGTCGCGTTGATAGCACTCGGCTCGCGCGCTTCCGTGTGACTGCGTTCTCGAATTATTGATGATTTATTTGTTAATAATTTAATGATAGACTTGTGGGGAAACACTGAATGATTTTTTTATTTTTATAGTGCTAAACCACACTTAGGTATTTTTACATTTGAAAATGAAAAATATTATCAAAATTTTCAATTCCGACGGGATTCGAACCCATAATGATACAAGCGATTCTTCTTGGAATTTGAAATTGGAATTGAAAATTTTGATAAAAATTTAAAATGTTACTGAATGACAATGAAAAACCTAAAGTTCTAAGTAAGTCAAATTCAATGAGTGATATTTAAACAAAGTGAGACTGCATTGAAAAAAATGAAAAGCCTTCTCAAAATTTTCGATTCTGACAAGATTTGAACCCGCATTGATACAAGCGAACCCCATCCTGCCGGAGTGCCTTAACCAACTTGGCCACAGAATCGACATTCGAAAATCTTGACTTTTCATTTTCAATGGAGTCTCACCTTTGTTTAAATCTCACGTATTGAACTTGACTTAGAACTTTAGGTTTACAGTGTGTAAAGTTATACTCGTTAAATTAAAGGTGCTCATTTTACTTTCATATGAGTTAGTTGCTAACACTGATGAAGGAGTTGTAAGACCGCCTAAAAGCCTCCGTCATGGCTTAACGACTTAAAAGCAGGGACCGATAATGTGACCTTTGAAGCAATTCTTATGGCTCAAATAATCACAATAGATTTTCTTGCAACGTCTAAATAAGCAAAATCAGCGCTGCATGATCCATAACTGAACAGCGCTATTTTTACTAATAAGTACCCTGTAAGCAGTAGATTAAAACAGCTTATGAAGAAGTAGAACAAAGAGCTGGAATAGTTTCTTTATTTTTACTGATTCATTGCAAGCAGAATTTGATACTCTTATTTTTATTCAGTGTGGTTTGGTATGGAAATTATGCAGTGATTCATTTTCATTTCAATTCATCCCCTGCTCAATGGAGTACGGTATTCTTTTACAAATAAGACACTAGTTAGGATAGTAGCGAGTAATATCGATAATTTATAATCTGAACCGAAGGGTCCCGAACTAGTGAAGTGTACCAATTTGTATGCAAATACCGAGCTCTCGAACTGAGTGTGATGACGGAAAGGAGGAGAGGTAGCGGGCAAATCTACTGCCAAGTAATTTTACTTACTTACTTTAATTTACTTACTCTTCTTCTTCTTTCGTATGAGCAAGTGGCCAACTCTGGTGACGGAGTTTTTAGGTCGCCTAAAGTCCTCGGTCATGGCTTAACGACTTAAAAGCCGGGACCGTCAATTAACGTGCCCTCCGAAACACGGAAGCGCTCAGCTCGTAATACCACTTGCGGTTATCCATCCTAAAAGTGACCGCGCACAACGCTGCTTAACTTACTTACTTTTACTGTAAGTACGGTGAGTAAGGTTGCCAGAGCTTTGCTAGGAAGCGTAGCGGTGACAGCTGGTGGACCAGGGCCTGTATTCTATTAAATGACAACCGCTTTGGTTTTGGTTCGAACTCTTAAATGTCAGCCATTTGGTGAATAGTGGAATAGCTTTTCAAAAATTTGTACTGGCAAAGTTCAAAACCTCACCACAACTGAGTCGTTTGTTATTAGTAGTCATGGAAACAGTCGCTTTAGTTGAGGTTTTGGTTGAGGTTGATAAAAAGTTCGGTACCGGAATCGACGCCCAGTCTTGTTAATTGTGTTGTCGGTGCAGTAATTCCTCTTTTAAAGGGTCAGCAACGTAAGTGACTCCTCTGTTGTCACAGGCTTCCATAAGCTAAGGTAACCGCTTACCATCAGTTGGGCCGTATGCTTGTCTGCTACCTTAGTAGTGTAGCGACATCTACCTGTCGCTAGATGAACTACATAAACATGCTACGCACTACGAGCTTCAATAAAGATGGCGACACAACACCATATTATGTCTAGATCGCGCATAATTTCGGGAACGATTGACATATCCGACCAACCAACAACAACTGTTGATCGAAAGACCACGGGCAAGTGGCCCGTTGCAGAGAACCACCAACTCTGCCTTCGGGGAACAATTCCACCATGTTCCCCAAAGTAGTTTAAAAACACCTACAAAACGCCAGCCTCTTATATTTGTACCAAGCTAATATGTATATTACAAGATAAACTTTGTTCAGTGGTCATATATTTCAAGTCTGAGTTATAGCCAGTTTTCTGATTAAATTTTTCTCGAAATATTACTTGGAAAAATTATTTATTCGTACATTCAAATGATTTAGTGCAAAAGCTCTTGTTCCTGATGTGTTTTCGAAAAGTTCAACTTAGTTTTTGAGCAGTGGGTTGTTTTGAAAAGGAATTTATGAAATTCAAATGAAAACAAAAATTTTCACGACTGTATTTTCAACTTGCGGTAGACATAATCTTTCAAATTGTTAGAAATTTTTATATCTTTTAAAAAGGTCTAAGGGTGTATTCAGAGGCACGTCCAACACACATTCCCAACACTTCCAAATACATTATTTGGTTAATGCCCGCATTTTGCAGAAGTTAGCATTCCATAACTGACAGGTAGCAAGCCCATCGCAGCTATTAGAAAGCTGTTTTTTTTTCAACGCTCGTGTTAATGCGCATACATTTTTAGAAACGAAAAATCCATTGATGCACACCCAGGATTCGAACTCATGGCCTTCGGATCGAAAGTCGAGCACTACCCTACTCAGCTAACACGGCTCGGTTTTCTAGTTATTACCAGCTATTGTAGTACTATATTTTTATTCACAATAAACCAGCTCCCCCGGGGTGATATTTAAGTGGATTTCGTAAGTAACTTAATATCCTTGTAAGTTAATACACTACAGTAATTGTACAATTTAAGCTTTATTAATTCTAGTTATAAAAGAAAAATATAAATTATAAATGACGTATTGCAACACAATTTTTTTCATAATTTAACAAAGCCTTATTTATTTAGTCATATTAGTAACTGACCCGGCGTGTTTCGTACCGCCTGCGTACTTTTAATATATTTATTTATACTGATACTTAGGGACAGACCCTAGCGGGCATCCTCAGAAGAACGTACCAAAGTTTCATCACAATCTAATCAATGGTTTAGAGTCGGACCGATGAAGGAAAACATCGTGAGGAAAAGTATGGACACGGGATTTTATCGCGTAAACCTTATTTATCCCGACGTTTCGGCTATGTTACAATAGCCGAAACGTCTGCCCGCGACCACGGCTATTGTAACATAGCCGAAACGTCGGGATAAATAAGGTAAATTACGCGATAAAATCCCGTGTCCATAACACTTTTCAATATCATGAGGAAACCCGTGGCTTAGTCAGCCCCACACGTATTGACCATTGTCTTTCCTGTGGATATGGTTGGTTAAGCTGAGAGGTTTAGGTACTGGGCAAGCATACTCCATTTGCCTTGTCCCAGGCACTACAAAGTCCCGATGAGTGTATGCAAAAGATTGCCTTCTGACACTGTTTAAATGATCTAGTGATAAAGGCCTAAGATCTTTTTTCTAATCCCGCTTCTTATATTTCTATAAATTCTTATCTGTGATAAAGTGGCCCAGTTTCCAAAAAATCTAATTAGCGAAATTGAACCTTAGAACACAAGAAGAGAATAAGGTTTTTTTATTTTTCTAGACAGTTTATATAGTGTCAAGTGGCAACCTTAAAATTCGCAGACTCCATTGGTTTTATTAATGTTATTCTTCTACAAGTATATTCTTTTTCTTAGTTTTTTCTATCCGAATAATAAGTCCATACATTAACATCTGCATACTCTCGGCCCATACATAAAAGGTCACAGTTTTACATAAAAAATGCCGGAGGAAAAACCGTTTCGCTAGGCCAGTTTCATCTAGTCTTATATTGCGGGCCATAAATTTCTCATGCGGCCTGCGTATGTTGAGTAGGTATTTACCGTGACGAACCCTATCTAAATCATGGGTCCTACCAATTTCTTGACCGAAAAATTTATAACGGTACCATACAGTATGACTCGACAGATAGGTCACTAGAATTGATAGTTCAATTTGTTGCGATGAATTTTCTCTCAAGATTCAATACTTAGGTACCCCAAATGTGGTGATTCCGTCATGGTTTAACTACTTAAAAGCCGGGACCGACAGTTTAATGTGCCCTCCTAAGCATGAAAGTGCTCAGTTGTTTTTACTACGAGCGGTCACCTATTTTGTGCTCGGTTAGCACGTGGCCTAACTTCAATGATCTACTGGTTTAACTACGTATTAAAATGTTATCTAGGTACCTATTTAATTTTTGCATGCTGGGTATCCTAGCGAAGTGTGATCTAATTTAGATAGGAGAGGTGTAAGTTCTTTGTGCACCACACTTCACGCAAATAAATCATTTCATTTCATTTACGCCAAACAAACGAGCGTTTCATTGGTTGATGGTGAACTTCTGTATTGAGCGGCACTGTACTGATGTATGAGAGAGACATTTTGGTGGAAATATCAGGGCGAGAGGGGATAGCCTCAAATCATTCATAGAAGGTCTATTTTTCTGTTAGTCCGTTTTATCGTGCGTTGTGATATACGTTTTCTCTAGAGATTTACTGCGTTATTAGCTCATCAGTTTTGGACTAGTTTTGAAAAAATATTCGTTTAATCAGCAGAATTTATATTTACATCAACAAAATGCGTGTTGCGTTGTCTATGTATGTTGATCGAAGACGTAAGCTGGGTATCCACTTGAGCAGCCTCGTGACGAGCTGCCTCATCCTGAGCGTGCCGCGGGCTGCGGAAAGTACATGCGTCTCCACTTGAGCTCACATAATATCGTATCGAGCGGCAAGCCTCAACCCGAGCCACGATTTTCAAAATTCCTCATTAACACATTATCCCTTTTGCCGCGTACCGAGCACACGTACGTACGTCTCCACTAAACGGACGGCTCACACCGAGGCGTCTTTGAGCATGGCCATTTACCGACACGATTTGGCTCGCTGCGCGGCCGCCTCGTTTGGTTCAAGTCGCGGCAAGCCTCGACTCGCGGCACGGTCTCCACTAGATCTTCCTCGGGTCGAGACAGCCGCTCGGCCCGAGGCTGCCTCAAATGGATACCCAGCTTAATAAGGTTATTTTGATATTTTATTAAGATGCTAAAAATGGCTAAAATAGTTTCTTTATGCCATAAATTTCTAAATGACTTCATGTTGAGGCGCTGTGATGAGGCGTGATTAAAAAATCCAACATTAAAAACCAAAGATTCTTATTGAATTAAAATGGAAAGACATCAAAATTTTCAATTCTGAAATCTGAAATCCAAAATCTGGGTCGAAAATCTTCTTATGGGTTCGACCCATAACAAGATTTTTGACCTAACGAATAATGACTCCGTGGCCGAGTCGGTTAAGGCATTCCGGCTTGAGGAGGATCGCTTGGATCAATGCGGGTTCGAATTCAAAGTTTTAATAAGACCCGATTTCAATTAAAAAAACACTTGTAAAAGTATGTAAGACTAGCTGTACCCGGCATGCGTTGCAATGCCACGTGAAGTGAAGTAAAAAAGTGTTTGGTTTTATATTCTGTACATAAACAGATTTTTTTGGATTTTAAATTAAATAAGTTTGTGTCATGTATCCCCGTCCCGTCCCGTCCCGTCCCGTCCCGTCCCGTCCCGTCCCGTCCCGTCCCGTCCCGTCCCCGTCCCCGTCCCCGTCCCCATCTCCTCCTCCCCCTCTCCCCCTTCCCCTTCAGCTCGATGTCACCATATCATTACATTATATTGGAAACTTGACAGATATGCTGAGTTCCGAGTTTCAAATCAATCGGCATATTTACTGAGGAGTTATGTTGAACAGCTCCTGACTCCACCCTCAGATCAGCTCAATGTCACCATATTATTACATTGTACCTAGTTGAAACTTGACAGGTTTGCCGAGTTTCAACTCAATCGGCCTATTTACTGAGGGGTTCTGTAGAACAGCTCCAGGATTCCATTATCAGATCCTGACCTGATCTGACCAAGACACCACCTTTCAATCAAAAAAATAATGTTCCAAATCAGTCCAGGCATCTTCGAGTAATAAATAATCGAGTACCTCCTTTATTTTGAAGTCGGTTTAATAAAAAAATGTTTTAGATCACGCGTAGACTAATAAGTGACTGCCGCGTGTTTTCATCAGCGCGATTCAGAAAATGGTCATTTTTAGTCCCGCCATCTAGTTTTGATTTTTTTCAAATCCAACTGGTACGTCCAGAGATTAGCGCGATCAAACAATCAAACAAACTCTTCCGCTTTATTATATTAGTATAGATAAAAGATAAAGATAAGTATAGATTATTTCCAACTTTTCAGATCACCGGGTTTTTTAATTTTTTATTAATATTTTTTTTGGAGACACACAGCGCCATCTAGCCCTAAACTAAGCAAAGCTTGTAGCTACTATGGGAACCAGATATCACAATCTGGTTTCAGCTAGCTCCAATAGATGTCTCTATGTCCTTTGTTCTCGAAAAAACTTTAAATTTAATGATTGAAGTTGTCGTATTTAATTACTTACTTGTGATAAGAGTTTTTTAATAATATTGAAACTCATGCAAAAAGTTCATTGTAACTTGGATATGCTGGGTAACTGTGGGACTTTAGTTCAGAACAGAACTATGCTGGGTAATATATGACTCATCTCAGAAATGACTTTACCAATTTTTATGCAGTTTTCACTGTTGTATTGTGGTAAGCCTGGGTCATTTTTTAGTGTTAGTTTCATCAAAATCCGTTCACAAATAAAAAAGATACATCCTTTTTTATATTATTTTTTTACTAAAGTCACAGTACATTCTTTAAATGGACATATCTTTTTTATTTGTGAACGGATTTTGATGAAACTAACACTAATAAAAGGTCCAGACTTACCACAATACATCAGTGAAAATTGCATCCAATTCGGTTAAGCCATTTCTGAGATCAGCGCGAACAGCGAACAGAGAACTAAAGTCACAGATTACAGCACTTTTTGCGCTCTAGATCGCGCTTACGAAGTGTTTTAAGGCTCTAGGGTTATATAGATCAAAAACTGACTTCACTTAATTGAATACTTATAAGTTTGGCCTTAGACTTCATTCTTATTATAAGTATAGATGGCTAAAAAAAGTCTTATTGAAATTCATTCGTGAATTTAAAATTTCATATTTGAGTTCTTGTAAAATTCATTTAATATTTTCACTTGGTCAATGTCTTAGGTTAGCAACCCGGGGTATGACAGCTATATTACGATGCCGTTCCATTACACATGTAAAATGATACTCCTACCTCTGTCTGCAGATAAAAGCGAATTATACCGTGCTCGGGGATTCCCCTCACGTAGCGCCCCCGCTTTGTGGCAATTTCTAATAGTAAATCGAGATTATACCGCTATTTTACAAATAGGAACGTATTGTCACTGAATATAGTATAATATGCAGTCTCGCTAGAATATAATGGTTTTTTTGTATTTATAAATACCTAAATATTTATTATATTTCATATTAGTACTATTTATTCTAGGTACTCTTGATATTATAAATGTGAGTTTGCGCGTATGGGCGTTATTTAAACACAAGGGCCTCTATTAATACGAGTTTATTAATAGAGGCCAAAGGGTCTTACTTATGAAAGAGGTTTAAAGTCGAACACTGGTTGAACAACAACGTCCTGTCTTTAATTGTGGATAGTGACGAATAGAGACAGGACGTTGTTTAACCTGTGTTCAACTTTAAACATCTTTCATAAGTAAAATATACAATTTACTAACACTAAAATCCAGAGTGATTCGGCAGTCCCTGAGAATTTATCAATGTCCGTACGAGCGACACTCACGATTTCTTTTCAAAGTTCGATACGTTTAAGATACAGGCTGATATATTGGGATGTTTCTATTATTTTATACCTTGTTTTACTTCAAAGTTGCCTATCAAAAAGATTGTCTCTTGGACATTTTCATAGTATTAGACACATGCCCACATTTTGCTAAAATTCTTATTCCATAGTCCAACAAAAAATAATGAAATTGACGCCGCAAACATTTAGCCCGAACTCCTAACTAATTCAACAGATTTGAGAAGCAGATACCCGGGGGAGCTAATAATTAAGCAATTGATGGATACGAGTAACCGATAGGCCCTGGGGACTTTATCAATTTAGCCCAACTTCGATGTAAATCGCCCTTGAAACTTCCAAAATAATTCAGGGCGATTTGAAATTTTAACCGGATGTTGACGGAAAGTTTCCGAACCAAATTGTTCGAAGCTAATTTGTGTGTGAGTGAGAAAGAAAAATATGAATCTTTGAATCTATACAGCCCCCCTAGCCATATTACAATCGCTCCGTATCTATTCTATTTATATCAGCGCTGTCGCTCGATCTATTCTACAGTAAAAATCGCTCAGTTGCATCTTTGGATACATCTCAGTTGACAACAAGGAGAATTTATAGTAGAAATTGTTTATGGTTAGTGCTCTGCACTAATTTTGTTTTGACCATTTTCACCACAATTTTAGGTAAAAACTACACTAAACTGCTTAATAATATCGCATAATATACCTACTTCTAGAATAAATAATGGCACTTACAAGGAGAATTTAACAGTTAATTTGTTAAATCATCTTCCATGAATTCAGATGTTGAATAATAACTTCTTTAATTAGAAACTTTTTATAGATCACTGTCGATTCTATTCCGCTGATCGCTGCAAATGCTAGCCATATTACACTTTTTGACAAGCGCTCGCGGAACGGAACGATCGTTGTGATAGCTCGCCGAGCTATCGCCAAACCCAATAGAAAGCGCTGTAACCATGGCAACAGCTACTGCTGCTCGGACTATGTGTCGTGTGATTTTTACTTTTTTCCATCTCACTTAGTTTTTTGACATCAATCAGTTTTCCATTCTACCGATAACTTAATAAAAATGGCCATGCCGATTTTGGAGGTTGGTGCCTTTTTTTTCGCGCGGGCATCAACCAAACATTAAAATATAAACTCTACTAGCTGAAGCCCGCGGCTTCGCCCGCGTGGAATACTATTTTGTTTATCCCACGGGAACCATGCATTTTTTCGGGATAAAAAGTAGCCTATGTCCTATTCCCGGTCATTATCTATTTATGTTTCAAATTTCAGCCAAATCGGTTTAGTAGTTATGGAGATACGTGGCAACAAACATTCACACACACACACACACGGACTTTCGCCTTTATAATATTAGTAGGATAAGGCCTCTATCAATAAACTCGGATTAACTTATGTCAATGTTGCGCCACGGATTTAACTATTGCCATCCTTACTTGTCACTGTCTAAAAAAAAATGGCCTAAGGCCTCTATTAATAAACTCGGATTAACTTCTGTCAAAGTTGCACCACGGATTACTATTGCCATCCTTATTTGTCACTGTCTAACAAAAAAGGATGGCAATAGTTTAATGCGTGGTGCAACTTTGACATAAGTTAATCCGAGTTTATTAATAGAGGCCTAGACAGTGACAAATAAAGATGTCAATAGTAATCCGTGGTGCCACTTTGACAGAAGTTAATCCGAGTTTATTAATAAGAGGCCTAAGGCCTAAGGCCTCTATCGATAAACTCGGATTAACTTCTGTCAAAGTTGCACCACGGATTACTATTGACATCTTTATTTGTCACTGTCTAACAAAAAAGGATGGCAATAAGTAAGGCGTGGTGCAACTTGGACAGAAGTTAATCCGAGTTTATTAATAGAGGCCTTTGAGTTTATATTTTAATGTTTGGTTGATGGCCGATCGAAACAAATAAAGGCACCACTTTCCGGCATAGGCTTTTACATAGCAGCGCGGCAACCCGATAAGTATTAATTTCACTACGATAATTATAATTTACTATAATTAAATAAACATAATTATGACACATTGAGAGAGATTTACAATAATAACTTAGTAGAAATTAAAAATGACTTCTAATGTAAATATAAATCATCAAGGCCATAATTTACTTACATAGATACTTTTTATTCCAAAACTATCGATTCTCCCGCGTACACACACATTCACACAATTCACAAGACGTTTTGACGTTTAAGATCGCTGACCATAAACAATTTCTGTTCTATATCTATCGGCGCTGTAGATTGAGCTATCGGCACAAAATTGTAATATGGCTAGGAACTTATCTCGAGCTATTATCGCGATAGATGCAACGACAGCGATGATATTTGACGTTTCAAGTAGATGAGTCACGTGGTCAGAACGTCAAATCCTATACATTTTGAAGTGTTCTATTCTACAGCGACGATAGATCGTTCTACAGCGACGATAGATAGTGTAATATGGCTAGGGCCGCAGGATTCATGGTGTCTTCAGGCCACCTAAGGGCGCGTGCCCACGAGACGGTTTTAACATCTGGTTTTTTGCCGGCGCCAGGGGTTCATGCCCACGAGACGGTTTTTAAAACGGCCCGGTTTTTTGCGAGGGCGAGCGCCGTGCCCAGGAAGACAGCGCTAGCGCCGGCGTCGTGTGCTTGGCTCCATAGTGTCCCATACATTACTCTGACGGCCTGGTTTGGACCCGGTGAAAAACCGTCTCGTGGGCACCTAAAGTCCTCTGTCATGGATAAATGACTTAAAAGCCGATACCGACAATTTAACGACCCTTCTGAAGTACAAAAGAGTTCAGCTGTAATAATATTGAAATTCGTCTACTAGGCCAACAAATAATAAAAGAAAAAAGAAGATCCAAAGGTTGCCTGGAAGAAATCGCTCTCAGCGATAAGGCCGCCCATTGTACTAATCAAGACTATATTATGTTGTTATATTTTACTTTTCTCTGTTACAATAAAGTGTTTATTCATTCATTCAAGATCAGAGTGTGATTCAACCATCAACAACCAGAATCACTCCCATTTCGATTGTGATTCCCTGTAAAGCACCTGTTCCATCCGCTACCGTGGCCTCTTCAAATAAATGGGTTCCCTCATCCCGCCATTTATACAAGAGTCACCTCACTCTTCACGCGTGTTAAGGTGCCGGCTTGGAGACTGAGATTTGTCGTGCGACTTTTATTTATTTATTTATTTCAAACATTACCCTTTTTTTACAGGTATGACCTAATACAAAAGAGCAGTCAGCAAAATAGTTTCATTATGTCAGTTAAGCAAAATTAAAAAAATAAGAAATCGACACACAAAATAAAAAAACAAAATCATTCCAATTAAAAGTCAACACACAAAATCATTCAATATCATTCGACTTGAGGTTAAATACAAATGTCCTGACTTAAAGTAATGTGTTATCCAGGTATAGTAAAACATTTCATCAACTGGATAACTGAAAACGAAAAAGAAACTCGACAGCATCCCCAAAGCATAATAGACATTATCTTAGCTTAGATTTTAAGGAATTCAAGATTGTTTTTACCAACCACTGTAACCCTTGTTTCGCAAATAAACTTATCTGAATCTGAATCTTCTTTAGTTGGTTAGTTCGTATGAGCAAGTGGCCTACCCTGGTGAGGGAGTTTTTAGGCCGCCTAAAGGCCTCCGTCATGGCTTAACGACCTCAAAGCCGGACCGACAATTTAACAAGTCTGGCACGCATCAATTTTATTTATAACTCCTGCCAATTCTAGCATTGATAAAAATATCTATAACATTTGTTAAAAGTCTCTAGTATAAAGACAGCACCTTTATCATGAGAACAGAAGCAGCCGCCCGCATGCTCAGACAAACGACAGCTTCACTGTTACATCGAGTCATCCAGTCATCATTGTTTGTTCGTCGGACACACTGCCTCGAAATTGTCGGAGCCTCATGGCTTAACGACACGAGGAGCCTTCAGACAGCCTAAAATCTCCGCCACCAGAGTTAGACAATAGCTCATACAATACGATTATAACTAAATACACTATAGCTAAAACATAACGTACAATACCAGAACTGAGGGGTTAAAAAGGCCGATATTCTCGTAGCAGAATCACAACTAGAATTGCAATATATGCTGATTTTGTCACTCTTAGTCTATGAAAAGAGACGGCATGTAGCTCAATTCTTATTGTCAAAAAAAAATCAAATAACATTTATTATGACCACTTTGAAACGTCTTAAGAGCTAGGTGATTCTACTCCTGTTCTTTCGCGACCAACACCGTGAAGAATCAGGGCAACAAACACGGTATGGGGCCTAGCTTTCTTTTCGGTGATCTATCCGCTTAAAATCTAAATAGTCAAGCTCCAGTGTGGAGCCAGTCGAACAATGTGAGTCTCGTCAAAGTCGTCAAAAGAAAAAAAAGAGGATTAATACCTCAACTAAAATTCGCAAAAAATCGCCAATTCTGATACTGCTATGACGGCCTTCTTAACCCCGCAGATCACCAACATACAACTAAGCTCATACAAACTTAGAGCGCAACATTTCACTGTATCACAAACAGTGTTCATATTCCACACGTTCCCCGTCAGTATGTCACGCAGTTATCAAGGGTACGCTCGGCTGAGCACCGATGACGTCATAATCTGGAATCACGCGAAATGACGACGTGATTGTATTAACGAGTGCGTGAGCGACGCTCTGCGGCGACGCCCGCGACGTCACGCCGATTGCCTATTTGCGGTCGTTTGACAGAATTGGTATTAAAACGTATTGTCACCGATAGAGTATAAAGTAGTATGATATTCATATTTGGCAATTGAGAAACTGCAAAGAAATTGCGTTAACGGCCATTTTAGCCTGTCAAGAGACAGGCCGTTAACGCAATTTCTTTTAAGAATCATAATTAAGGTTTTTTCTTGACACTCTGCCGCATTATAGTGCAATTCATTTATGATTCTGGTATAACAACATTTTTAACCCCGCATATTGATAACAAAAACGATATATATAATCAGATTATTAGAAGCTGTTTGATCTAAAGATCATTTGCAGTGAATTCGGATATTACTCTCAACAATTCATTCTCACAAAATTCTCTCTCTCTCTATCTTTATAATGGAACTATAGATTAACGTGTAAATCAAAAAATCCTTTAAATTAGGCTGAATCGAGTTTCAGCCAGCAAACAAGAAATAGTAGGTCTCTATAACCGTAAACCAAGATGAAGTCGGCTCCGCGACAACAAATTGCTTGGTTTATCGCTCGCGTGGCTTACAAAACGGCTGCCGATAAATCATGTACGTAAGTGAACATATCGCCGTCCCCGGAGAACAAAATGATAACTACAAAAACGTAACTTTTCAGGAGAAGCAAAAAACATGTTTTCGTTAATAACTCCACAAATACTGGACGTAGACAGATGATTTTTAATTTTAAGCAATGCTGATTTTTTATGCATTCGGAATGTTTTAATGACACACGCATAAGAAATGCCAAAATAGAGATATTTAAAAAATAAGAAGTTATCCAAAATCAATCACCGTCTAAGTTCTATAATGTCGATTATCATTTTATTCCTCGTATTTTCTAGGCAAAACCTAATATTGTACCACTGTTCTATCATGTTATTCGACGCTTTACCAGGGTGGAAGCGATTATGATAATAGTGTATTATACGAAATGCAAGGACGAGTTTTGACGAGAATAAAATGATAACATGCGGTTATCATTATCTAGACCATAGATTCTCAACCTTATTTTCCCCACCGCCCACTTTGAAAATATTTTTTTTTCTAGAGCCCCCCAAAAAATAAAAAGTAGGTAACATAGCGGGGGGGGGGGGGGGGCTATTACTTTTTATTTTTCTTACCAACTGTCGCGAATTTTAAACACCTTTTTGGAGCACAGTGGTATTACTTCTTTAACTGCTGTTAAAATTAAATCTTCCCCAACAGTATGTGGTTTTCCTGTTTTAATTTTAATTTTAGGTAGGTACTTTAGTGATAGTGATTAGGGCATGGTCGTCACACTTTTCTGGTTAAGGGCCGCATAGGACATTGTGAGTTATCACTGCGGGCCGCACATTCTTGAATTATTTAGTTGACGATTTTTCGAAATTCCTAAAGGGGTTAAAATCCAAGGTACCAACTAACTTGAAACTTAATATAAGTTTACGGGGCTCGAAGACTCGCTGCTTATCAGTTCCTATTCTGCAGTCTGACATAACTCACTTTGCTCGCAATATAACTCCTACTCATAAAGTTAAAATGCGAGTGAATTAAGCTTCAAACCAAGCGAGCGAAGCGAGCCGAATTTTCGTAAGTCAAATACAATACGTGACATTTGATTTTTTTTTGCAGTTTTCTAAGAAAAGCTAGCTTATCGGTTCATATTCTGTGGTTAGACTTAACTCACTTTACTCGTAATATACCTTACTTATGAAGTGAAATGCGAGCGAAGCGAGCCCAATTTTTTAACACAAATGCAACATTGTGATATTTGATTTTGTTTGCGGTGATCAAAAAAAAAACTCGCTGCTTATCGGTGCTTATTCTGTGGTTAGACTTTACTCACTTTACTCACAATATACCTTACCCATGAAGTTAAACGCGAGCGAAGCGAGCCGAATTTTTTAAGACAAATGCAACATTGTGACACTTGATTTTGTTTGCGGTGATCAAAGAAAGAAATCGCTGCTTATTGGTTCCTAGTCTGTGGTTAGACTTTACGCTCTTTACTCGCAATATACTTTACCTACTCATGAAGTTAAATGTGAGCGAAGCGAGCCGAATTTTTTAAGACAAATGCAACATGTAACACTTGATTTTGTTTGCGGTGTTCAATGGAAAAACTCGCTGCTTATCGGTTCATATTCTGTGGTCTGTCACATAACTCAATTTGCTCGTATTATACCTACTCATGAAGCTAGATGCGAGAAAAGCCAGATCCAAACCAAGCAGACAAAGCGACCTTCCCTATCTCGAAGTTTTATAATCAATTATAATTATTATTGTAACAACGTAGGTAGTATCATTCATCATCATCATTTCCTTGCCCTTTTCCAACTAGGTTGGGTCGGCACAACATTTTCTCTAACGTGGTAGCATCATTATCTATCATCATTATCTATTATCTATCAAAATTGTTTGCTTGGCCGCGGGCTGCACCAATACCGTCCGCGGGCCACACTTTGACGACCACTGGATTAGGGTGTTTTTTTGCCTATTTTAGATTACATTATCGCCCCCCTGCTTCATCTCAACGCCCCCCAATTTTCTCTAGGTCTTCTACTGCCCCCCTGAAAGTCTCAAACGCCCACAGGGGGGCGTTATCGCCCACGTTGAGAACCTATGATCTAGACGAATATTTTTCACGAGAACATAATGATAATGATTGTTTGTCATATTAACAGGTGTAAATACAATTTGATAAGATTATTTATTATTATTATTATTATGAGCCTGTAACGTCCCACTGCAGGGCAAAGGCCTCCCTTCCTTCTCTCCAGTCATCCCTATTTTGAGCTACTGTGGACCAATCCTTCAAATAGGCATCCAGCTCATCTCTCCATCTACGGCGTGGTCTGCCACGAGGTCGTTTCCTGTTCAGAGGCGTCCACTCTGTAGTGGCTTTAGCCCACAACGCATCCGACATGCGGCTGATGTGACCTGCCCAATCCCATTTTAATCTACCCGCTTGCTGCCCGACATCCGCGATTTGCGTTTTGGAGCGCAGTATACTATTACGAATGCGGTTCGTGAGTTTGACTCCTAAAATACTGCGCTCCATCGCCCGCTGGCAAACCCCGAGTTTGGACTTTTGTTGATCAGTCAGAGACCAGGTCTGTGCGCCATAGGTCAGGATAGGGAGAATACATACGTCCATGAGCTTCCTCTTGAGTGAAAGTGGGAGCGTACCTTTCATGAGTTGTTTCATGGCCCAGTATGACTTCCAGGCATTCTCTACGCGTCTTGCGATTTCGAGATCTTGTCTGCTCTGGAAGGATACTAGTTGGCCTAGGTACAAATAGTCATCGACGTATTCCACCTCCCCACCCCCTAACCGTAGCTTGTGCTGTGTACTGTTTGTCATCAGCTTGGTCTTTGATCTGTTCATACTAAGTCCAACCTCGAGGCTTGCAGTATTTAAGTCGTTCAGCATCGTTTCAAGTTCTGAAGCTGAAGAGGAAAAGAGTACAATATCGTCAGCAAATCGAAGGTTTGTCAACCTCTTTTCACCGACAAATACACCCTTCTCTCTCCAACTTAATGTGAGCTTCTTGAAAACTTCTTCAAGGGTAGAATTAAAAAGTTTTGGGGATAAAGGGTCTCCTTGTTTGACTCCTTTTTGGATATGGAAGGAAGGTCCGACAGAGTCCATTTTTATTGCAGCTGTACTATTGGCATAAATATGTTTTAAAAGGTTAATGTAGGTGCTGGGAATGTCTTGGTTGTGCAGTGATTCGAAAATGGCGGTGTGCTTGATACTGTCGAAGGCTTTTGAATAATCGACGAAGGCTAAATATAGTGGGAGTTTATATTCTTGGTGCTTTTCTATGATTTGATTGAGACTATGTAGGTGGTCCGTGGTGGAGAGACCGCGTCGGAAACCAGCTTGTTCAGGTGGTTGGTGTTGGTCTAATTGTCCTGCTATACGGTTTTCTAACGTTTTAATAAATGCTTTGTAAACATGGGAAACGAGACTTATGGGGCGGTAATTTCCTATTTCTGCTTTGTCACCTTTTTTATGCAATATAATTATATTGGAATGACAAAAGTTTTTAGGAAATGTACCTGCAGTAAGTATAGAGTTGTAGAGGTTGGTAAGGTGTGGGAGTAGTATTTTTTCTCCTACTCTTAAAGCTTCTGTTCTGACACCGTCCTCCCCTGGACTCTTTCCATATTTCATGTGCATAAGTGCGTGATGAACTTCAAGTCCAGAAAACGGTGAAATATCAGAACAATAAGAGTATGCCTCTGAGTTGTCTAAAGTTGACGACGAATCTGAATATAGCTTTTTGTAGAAGTCTGTGCATATATTCAATATCTTAGTTCTGTCGCCTTGCTTGCTACCATTATTGTCTCTCATACTTGTTATTGAGGTCTTTCCTGTCTGTATTCCCCGCATTGCCATTTTCAGCGACCTATTTTTCTCTAGAGCTACCTGAACCCTCTCTACGTTCGCGCTTCTAATGTCTTTGCGAATGCTTCGCTTGACTTCGATGTCCTTTAGTTTGTATTCCGGAGTGTAAATTATTAGTTTTTGCCTTTCCTCCAGTAATCGCTTGCTATTGTTACTCAATTTTTTAGTTTTTTCCTTTTTCAATTTAATATTTGTGCTAGCAGTTTTTATACTTTTTAGAATGTGAGTATATTGAATTTGTGGATCGTCGTATGATAAGGTATTCAAAATATCGAAACTGTTTTTTAAATCTAAGCAGAATTGTTCTTTATTTGTAATTAAAGTTGACTTATCTAGTTGTTTGATTGTATGCTTAATTAGTTGAAGTCTGTGAATTTTTAGGTTGAAATGTAAGGTAGTCCGTAAAGGTCGGTGATCTGAAGAAAATTTTATTTTATTTATGACTTCAACATTATTAATTATATTTTTACTAGACGACAGACAGTAGTCTATCTCATTTTTTGTAACCTTATCTGGCGAGTACCATGTCCAACGCCGTTGAGGTTTTCTACAGAAAAGACTATTTCCTACACATAGGCGTTGACCAAAAGCGAAGTTAAGTAGCCGCTCGCCGCGGGAATTTCTGTCGCCAAGACCGTAAGGGCCGAGAATGTTGTTGTTATCTTGGTCCTGGGTCTTTCCGACTTTGGCGTTGAAATCCCCAATCACAACCGTCCATGTTCCTCTGTGATCATCGCACGCTTTATTAAGCAGATCATAAAATTCCTCCACTTCGTCGTCGGAATGTGATGATGTCGGGGCATAGACTTGCACTATGGTCAGGGTTTTTTTGTCAGCTATATGGAATTTAAGAACAGCGATTCTATCGGAATACGCTATAAACTCTTTTATGTTGGATTTCCAACGTTTTGCAACCAGAAACCCTACGCCATAATAGCTCCCAGCTCCAAAATGGTAGAAGATGTTACTACTCCTCTCAAAAGTGTTTTCGCCTTCTCGTCTTATTTCCGAAAGGCCTATAATGTCCCAGTTAATGTGTTCGAGAGCATTTTCCAGTTCTACTAGTTTTTCTTCTTCGTGAAGTGTTCTGACATTATAGGTCAAGATGTTAAGTTTATCGATGTCCGTTTTCATAGCTTGGGTTGTTTGACAGTTTAAGAACCTCGCCCGGAGATTCATCTGGCCCCTGACTACAGGGGTCATCGGCCTACTGTCATCGACGTCGACCCCCAAGTCGCCGGGCACTTGGGGCAAATTGTTTGTGCTGTGATTCATGTTAGAAGGAAGGGGTTTGGACCGTAACCCACCACGCTGGTCCAGTGCGGGTTGGTGGGTGGGGCGCCAGAGCCTCGTTTGTTGTTCGGCAGGGTGTACCACGGGCCGGTGAGGTTGGCTTGGGTTCCGAAGGTGTTGGTTGGATCCCCTTACACCCCTTACACCCTTACACTTGATAAGATTATAGTACAACTTTATTCTTGTAACTTCAGGCATGGGTCGAATCGTGGAATAGTATTGTAATATTTTGTAACTTCGCAAATAACTGTATGAAAGTTACGAAAAAAATTGAGCAGATGTATTAGCACCCAAAGATTACAAATATGGCATAACACTAAAACTAAGATAATGGCAGTTATCATTTTGTTCCCCGGGGACGGCGATATTAGAAAACATTAAGTATAACTTTTTAGTACACCTTAAAAAGAAGCACAAAAGAAAAATGGATTGGAAAAGAAACCATTATTTTAAAGTCATACAATGGTTGACCTTATCGCCAAAAGCAATCTCTTCCAGGTAACCTAAAACGACGGTAAAGTAAGTTCGTATGAGCAAGTGGCCAACTCTGATGACGAAGTTTTTAAGCCGCCTAAAGGCCTCCGTCATGGCTTAACGACTAAAGGGTTGTAGACTCGTCCAAACCACTGAGATCACAAGATATTCAAAATCCTCTTAAAATGTTTAAAGGAAGTCTGAGGCAAGTCTAAACATTTGGTACTTACATTCTCACTTTTTCAAGTATTTAGTGGTTATGTGGTATATGTGGTTGATAATTATTTTAAACAAAAGTGGCTAATCTTAACACGAGCATAACAAAAAAGATGATGGGACATCTCGTCAATACATTTGCAAAATATGTAGTATCAAATGATATGTGGTGCTTCTGATTAACCCTTGGATTTCTGAGGATCTTGAATGTCATTTAAATTAAACTCTACTATCCTTAAAAAAAAACAGCCGTGAGTTTAATTACAAAACAGATAAAACATTTATTTACAGAAACAAAATTATTACATAATGTATATGCGAAAGTTTGGATGTTTGGATGGATGGATGGATGTTTATTGTAACTCGACAATCACTAAACCTAATTTGGCTGAAATTTAAAATACAGATAGATAATGACTGGGCATAAGACATAGTCTACTTTTTATCTGGGTACCACGCAAGCGAAGCCGCAGGCTACGCTAGTAACTTTATAAAATACAATAAGAACCAGTTGAGCCAGCTAAGGATCGTTGAAAACGATCTATAGGTAGCTCAACTGTAATTTTATTTTTGTCCGTTTTATGGCGGTGCTCGTTTTTCAAGAGTTTTCCTTTAGCGGTAAATTGCACCCACTGACATCTATCCGTTGTATACAGATTAACCGGCAGATTAGCATAAATCTAATTACTGACTCGTGGTCGGGTAGCTTAATTACTTACAACCTGAGCTGAGTAAGGCAGTCTAGTCTTTGAGAAACAGAAGAGAAAATAGAATTATCTGGTATGTTTTGGTATTCTACTACTTGCGGTCATCCATCCAAATTGTGCACAACCTTTCTTAATCTTACTTATTATTTTAACTTTATTATTACCTATTATGAAGGTATTTAATTATCACACCTCGCCTTCTATTGTCTGTTCCGTCCAATCCATCCTAGGTTGCTTGGAAGAGATCGCTTCAATCGATAAGGCCGCCAATTATTTTTACCTGTGTTTAGATAATTTATAAGGTTTCATTGTGTAAACAAAGTGTTATCTATCTTTCTTAATTTCAACGATCAATCAAGAACATAAACCAGTAATCAAGATTGTCAACAATCAACCTTCTAAAAGGTAGTCACTTTGTCACTTCATACATTCCTCTCCACAGAGGCGCAAGGAATGTCTTTGCTGTACAAATTAGTGTCCTACATAGCACGTTCAAAGGACTCCTTGGTCCTTAGTAGGAATTTTGTAATACATTTTGTTCACCCTCGCAAAATAACTAACGCCCGAATGCTCAAAAGCTGCTTAAATATTTGAGACGTACTATTTGAGAAGTTCTTACTCTTCAAAATCGCATACAAAATTAGAATTAGAATTATTAGAATTAGAATTATTTATTTCCAGAACAACAGAAAGCTTACAGTGTACACCAAAACGCTAGCTGTTATAATTAAAACTTAAAAATAATCTTAGATTTTTAAAAATAATATAAAGGCTGTCATCAAAAATGACAGTTAGTGTAAATGATATGCACCACTTACCTAAGTCATCATCATTATCTTCATCATCATTATCATCAGCCTATAGCAGTCCACAGCTGGACATAGGCCTCCCCCAATGAGCGCCATCGCGCCCTGTCTTCAGCTTGATGCAAACTAAGTAGCGTTACTAAATTCGGGTGTTGGTAAGTTAAGTATGAGCTAAGTAGTACTTAGTTTTTACGACTTTGACGAGCCACATTTTGTTGCTGTTTAAATTGAATAGGATGAATCACCAGAAAGAAATCTAGGCCCTATACCGCGTTTGTTGCCCTGATTCTTCACGGTGTTGGTCGCGAAAGAACAGGAGTAGAATCACCTAGCTCTTACGTTTCAAAGTGTTCCCAAAGGTCCTACTGAATATTATGATTTTTTAATTTGAATTTGAGTGTCGTCGTGGCCAATACCATCATTTCCTTGCCCTTTCTCCCACTAGGTGGGGTTGGCACAACATGTTCTCTTCCACTCCCTCCTATTCATGGACCTATAATGGATACGGATCAGTTAGCGTGCCGCCGAAAGGGACAAAAAATTAAGTTGATCCATGTTTCGTAGTACACTTATGGTCCATAATTGTACAGAATTATAGAACATAGACGTTCTCTACCTACAAAGAGCCGGCACACGATGAGAGACAAAAGATATTATGCTCTGCCTCTTTTTGTCACAAGAATTTTGTATATATCCTTCTTTGTTTTGTGTGAGTGTGTGAGTGTCCAGCAGTCCATATATACTTGGTCCATGCTCCTATCACTCGTCAACTCAGTCGTGGCCAATACATTCTTTTATAAATAGTTAATTCATCTCTTTTTAGTTGAGTAATATGGTTAAATTAACCCAACTGCATAGCGAATAATTGCATCATGTTAACACCATTAATTTCCCGCTGTAGTGAACCGCTTTGACGTAGTTTAGGTGTGACGTCGATTATTCATGTGCGAATTGAACCAGAATGAGATGAACAGCGAAATTTAACGAAATTGCACGAGTTAATAAACAATTTTTCTATTTCATTGAAAATGAAAAGTCTTATCAAAAACGAGTCCAACAGGATTCGAACCCGCACTGATACAAGCGATCCTCCTGTTCTCGGAATCGTACTTCATATTGAATGAAGTGTGGTTTAAGACTATAAAAATGAAAAAATAAAAAAATATATTCTAATAAAAACAGTTTCATCACCATGAATGTACAATGATGGACAAGTAACATTTTTAATTGGACCACACTTAAAGATTTCAATTAAGTAATTATTTTTTGTTCAATTCGAAAAGTCATTGTGTCAATAATTAAGAGTTCCATTGTACCACAACACAAAATTTTGAAACAAATTGAATTTTGTTTGTATTTTTTTCAAAATTTCATTTTGTGGTACAAAGGAATTCTGTAAGGTACAAGTTCGTAGCCGATTGCAGACAGCAGCAACAGTCAAAAGTCAAAAGTCAAAAGTCAAATTCATTTATTCAATAAGATCACTAGTGTACCACTTCGAATCGTCTTAAGAGCGGTGATTCTACTCCTGTTCCTTCGCGACCAAGATCGTGAAGAACCAGGGCAATAAACACGGTTTGGGGCCTAACACTCTTTTCGGTGAGTCGACGTGGCGCCGGCTACACTACTGGTTTCTATTGTATTTTTATGAAATACCTTCCGTGGCTAGCGACACGTCGACGGGCCGAATGGTAGACGAAACTGTCGCTGGGCGACACGTCGTCTGCTGCTGCTGTCTGCAGTCGGTTACGAACTTGTACCTTTAGAGTCCATGTTAATTCCTTAACCCATTCTCTGCCCCAGCTCTGCCTCCTTTGGAGAGTAGGAAGTGCGGAACCCGGATCACATAAGCGTCATAGACCCGGAATGCGTTAAACTATACATTCATTGATTTTACTGGCCTCTTAGCTCATTTGGTAGTACCTCTGTCTTCTGTATATAGGTCGTGGGTTCGATTCCCACCCAGGACAAATATTGTGTGATGAAACTATGTTCATCACACAATATTTGTCCTGGGTGGGTAGAAAAAAAAAGTATAGGGTGAGTGGGGGCAAGATCGAACGGTTTTTTGATGAGATGAGCAGTGTTGTGTTTGATCCCTTGTAGAAGAAAATATATTAGCTTTTGCTAAAAATTAATTAGTTGTCCTTAAAGAGGAAAGAGTCTACTTTTATACTACATCAATAATTGCCTGCTATATCTGTTCCAAAAGTAGAAAAAAATAAGTTAAAATATTTTATCACGAAAAAAAAGTTGGGGGAAGATGGAAAGGTGGCGGGGAAAGATCGAACGTTTTTCTAAAATCGTGAAATCAGACAATAAATGAATATTAGGACGTTGTTGATGGCCCCTAGTCTATAGCATTTTTTGTCCTGAAAACTGTAAACTGACTCTTGTCCCAAAATTCCTGTTTTTAACAAAGTTATAACAGATTTTCATATTTAGAATATATCAATCTTACCCCACCGGGGGAAGATTGAAGTGAAGGTTCTCAAACTTTTCCACTCGAGGTCAAAGGTCAATGACCCTGGGGTCAACGGTCAATGACCTCAAGTTGACCCATCGTCGTTCCCCCATCCTAATACTCCCGCATCCCCCCTCTCCTGAAGTATGATATGGCGTTGTTTTTTGTGAAAAAAATTCTAAGTATTTTTTTCATAGTGGTGCGTTTTCTACACCTTGACCCAAATATCTCAGAAATTATAATTATCACTTACGGGATTCAATACTTTTTGTTTTTATTGTAATCACTTCCTCTATCGATTGACACAAATTATGTTTCATCTCTGGCTGCCAAAACTATTTTTTTTTTAATGGCGGACAGTAGGTATGCCTGGCTCCATACATAAATGTTCACACCTCTTTGAAACATAAGAGGGTACCTACATACCTATTTAATACATCCAATATCTGTTCAGGAAAAGTTTGAGAACATCTGACTCTTACTATGAGTTTTGAAAATGAGGAAAGATTGGTACTTGTATATGTTCGTCTTACCCCGCAAAATTGAGATGGGGAAAGACTAAAAGTTGAAATAAATCCTAAACTACGAGAAGTAGCCATATTTAGACGTAATAACACAAGTAAGAATTAAAAATAATGAGTAGATATATCAATAAAACACTCGTACTTACCTTGTAGCTCAAGTTACTGGACACGGGGTAAGATGAAAGGACTTGAGCACATTGCGTAAAAGTCACTGTGTCAGAAAATTGCACTTTTTACGCAACCCCTGGATCTAAGCAGCAAATGTTGACTGCGGAATGTGACGTGACAAAATGGTGGTCTTGACAATGTTACCAGCACTGTAAAAAGATTACTCAATCGGGAGTTATTGACTACTTTTGTCTTACCCCGTTTTCGATCTTGCCCCCACTCACCCTAAGTAAGTATTCTATCAGTTACCTGGTTCCCATAGTACAAGCTTTGCTTAGTTTGTGGCTAGATGGCGCTGTGTGAAATATCCAGCAATATTCATTTAATTTATTTATTGATTTTACTTTCAAATCGAAATGCCATCGTACATTCCAGCAGTAGGCCAGCTTTTTCCAAACTTTTCCTATTCGATTCTAGTTGTAAAATTCTTTGTGCCAAAACTATATTATGTCAATGCAATGCCTGAGCAGCTCTCAGGCCTGCAGCGTTAATAAGGCTGTGTTGTGCCGGTAACGAGCGGCATTGTGCGCGGATCTCATTAAACGTATCGTTAGCTCGCGTCGGTTTGAATGCGCGAGGCTGATTCAAGCGACAGTAGCTAATGAAGGTGTAGGTCAGTGGATCGAAGCTGAAGTTTCATAAAAAAATAATTAAAATTGAAATTATATTTATTCAGACATAATAATCCATTTTGTTAGTAACATTCAATAAAATTAGCAGAAATGTGTTAGTATACATAATATTTCAATAATTCAAATGTCAAAGGTATATTAAGATTCAATTTAATATAGATTAATGTCATTCCGTCACAAGCTGAGCTACAGGTTTGTAGTGCTTAATAGCCCAGTGAGCCATGATACCCTCATTGAACGAGAGCGATCGGCCACAACAGCCAGCATACTCAGGGACGTATATAAGGGGGGGTTTAGGGGGTCCGGACCCCCCCTTAGCCCATTGAGTTCGGAGGAAACCTAGTCAATTTTTTGTATTTTGGAACCCTTGGACCCCCCCTTAACAATGATCTTTGTATTTTGGAACCTTTGGACCCCCCCTTAACAAAGCTATAGCTACGCCCCTGAGCATACTGCTGGGACTGTCGCGTATGCGGCGCATCAGATATAGAGTCCTGCTTCGCCATATTATGTGAACTAGCTTCCGGCCGTGGTATCGCTCAGTAAAAATATTTTAGAAGCATCTTAAAAAAAAGGAAGTTTGTATGAACAAGTGGCCTAGTGACGAAGTTTTTAGGCCTCCGTCATGGCTTAACGACTTAAAAGCCGGGACCGACATTAACGTACCTTCAGATGCACGGAAGCGCTCAGCTCGTAATGCCACTTGCGTCCATCCAAATTGTGACCGCGCACAACGTTGTTTGACTTCAACGATCAATCAAGAACGTCTAAGCAAGCTAAGACACGAGCGCTTCCATAGCATCATCATTATCATCCGCAGCCTGATTTCACCCACTCCTGGACATACCTCCGCTTTTTATGCCACTCCTCACAGTCCTAGCCACATTCAAGTTCGTCCTACAACGCTCGTTATTTCGTCTTCACATATTTTAATAACAACATGTATAATTACTAAATAAATACATTTTCAGATTTATACATTTTCAGGAGGATAGCTCTAAGTTTCATTAAAAAAATATTGTATTAAATAAAAGGTCCCTTTCTCGGCACAAGTTAAAAAATCTTGTTTTTACTGCCTTGCTTTAGTTTTTAATATTATGCTTATTACATACCCAGTGAAGTTAGTATTTTTTAATCACGAATATAAAATCCTTAAACTGCACTTAATATTTAAATCTAGTCATTTTCTTCCTACCTCTCTGATTGTACGGTACATAGGTAGTAAGTATAAAAAATTGTACAGGAAATGTTTTTTGTGTTTCTATTCAAAAGACTTTGCCAAATGAATAAAAAAGACATCAAAGACATTATAAAAACAAAATCACAGCGACCATTTTCATTTACATTTCAATGAGGCCATTATCCAACTACAAAAACAGTATTTAAAACAATACAAGAAAACGCAACTACACCTTGTAAGAACCACACGAGGGTAAGACAAACAGAGAATGAACTTTACAGTGAATTATTAAAATAAAAAAATCTGATCTCACGACTGATATGAAGACTTATAATTTTGTAAACGATCATTTGAGAATTACGATTTTTATTTAGGTATGGCAAAAAACAATGTTAGCTTATTTTTGCCAGTTTCAAGTTATAGAATAAAATGATACAAAAAGTCTGTAAAAAAGGTCCATGGTCAAATCTTGATCTGGATCTTGATGATTTCGAAGAAAATGGATTTTTATTTTTTACAAAAATCAAGGAATTTTCTCTGATTCTGACTTGTTGCAGTTACCAACACTCGTACTGCAAGTAGGTAAAATAAAATAAAAAGTCAGAGTTAAACTTCTTCCCGAAACGGCGAAAATCCAATCACAAAAGATACTCATAATCATAGAAGCTCAAATAGCTTACGTCATTGATGACTGTGTTAAGTACACGTTTCGTAGAATGAAGTTTACATATTTACGCCTTTAGTACACCTACGCGTTCGGATGCGGGTGCGAGTCGTTGCGAAATAATTGCGGTAGCGAAACATCTGCGGAACGTTAGTACACTGCAGTTCTTTCGCAAGGAAATTTCATTGTAGCTTTCGTCTTTTCTTGAATTTTCCTCCATGCCACCTCTTCTTTGTATGCATTTTTGTAATCAACATGCCCAACTAAATATAATTCGGGATAATTTCGAATCAAATTCAATAATATTTCAATATTTTCGGCTTCCATTGTGCGAAATTCTGTCCGCACCGACAGAACGCGTGGTGACGCCTTGCGATGCGAAACTCCACTGCGAAACGGCTGCGTCTGTGTAACAGCCATTTCGCAGTTACTTGCGAAACAATACCGACAAGGACGCAACTATTTCATCTAGCTATATAGTAGAGCGAGACATAACACATGCGAAACGTTGCCATACAACTTACAGTTTTTTCGTCGTTTCGCTGCCGCATACGAACGCGTAGGTGTACTAAAGGCGTTAAAACAAATATTCTGTCTGGTTTATACCCGTGTGACGCAGCTAAGTACCTAGTTACTATTGTTCTCATCACAAAGCGGGTAGTGGAAAATTAAATTAATTTTTTCATCGGGTTGTTATGGAAGAGGAAACCATTGGGTGGAGAATTGAAATTGTTTTCTTTTTGCTATTGTTATAAGCCATGGTTTTTCAAAATAGCGGCACATACATAATGACTTAGTTTTAAGTGGAGATCTAATGGAGAATTACACAATTGTGTACAGAATGAAGCCAATTTTCGAACGATTTTTTTATGTAATCCCACGGAGTCACTGTCCCCCTTACTTATGAAGGCTGTTTAAAGTTGAACACTGTGTGTTTAACTTTAAACATCTTCCATAAGTAAGGCCCTGTATTTTTATATTTATTCCACGATCTGGGTCTGCGTTGAGTAACTTGCAGACCACTAAAAAATTGAAACAGTCAGATATGACTGTCAGAAACTGTTAGAAAAAAACATTAAAACCTTAAAAAGATAGGACAGAAATACAGTGTTACTTTCATGTTTAAAATATTAAGAGTGTCTTGCAAAACGAGTCCCAATTTTAGCTAGCTAGCTTAAATACATTTAATCCATACAAAGAAAAAGCATTGAGGCTAGCTTAAATACAATTGTGTGTTGTGCAAGCCGCCCAACTACCATTACTAAAACTTAGGCCTTTACATATTAACTAGATGTTTTAAATTTAAATAGTGTCAGGAGGTAATCTTTGCCTACACTTAACGGGACACTGTAGTGCCTGTGACAATGTTGAGATGGAGTAGGCTTGCCCAGAACCTACACCATCCTCTCAGTTTAATTAGCTTTAACCACAGAAAATACATGGTCAATACGTGTGGGGCTGACTAAGCCGCGGGTTTCCTCACGACGTTTTCCTTCACTGTTTAGAGCTCGTGTTAATGCGCATATAAATTTTTCGAAACGAAAAATTCATTGATGCACGGCCAGGATTCGGACCCACGACCTTCGAATCGAAAGTCGAGTACTATACCCCTCGGCTAACACGGCTCACTTATTACTACCAAAAGTATTATTGGCTATTACTACCAAAAATAAATAAATAAACCAAAAATAAACCAAAAATAATGCATTGGTGTATAATAATATGTATGTATTTATTCTCTAAGCTAGCTGTAAGTTTTCCTAAGATTTTGAAAATAAAATAAAAATAAAATAAAAGTATCAGTTACAGCCGTTATGACGGTGATTTATTTTTAAAAACGAAAGCTACAGCGATCTTTTGTTTTGCTGTTCCTTTGGAGTTGTAACTTGTTATTGTGAGTTCCGCTTCAGTGGGCTGCTTTTTAAAGGAATAGCCAATTTAGCTTGCCACTTAGCGACAAAGGCTGTGGAATATAAATATTTTGGCTTTTGATGTACTTAAACAGACGCTATAAACAAGCCATTGATCTATTTTATAAAGTTTGTATTTATATAGATTGTTTATCATTCGTCTATTCAAAAGACAAGCAAATTGGAATAGTGACAAAAGTTTTGACTAGTTGAACACTTACATTTAAGTTAGTATAATAATACAGTTAAACCCTTACATTTAAGTAAGTCTAGGATAGTCTAAATCTTCAAAACTTAAGGATAGTCTCCTAAGAACGTTTTCCTGTAGCTACAATGGTTAAGGTAGCTGCCCTTTCTGCCTCATCTCAAAAATTCACCCTGTATAGTGAATCATACTTTTATACTCTTTAAACGTAGGTTGGTTTGTACTGTTTTTTGTTTTGTGATATTGAAAACCAGGACTAATTCTGGCTAGAAAAGACCAAGAAGTCGTGGCTGTTCGATAGCAGTGGGTTCCTGTTGAGACCAAGAAGTCGTGGCCTTTCCATGGCAGTTGGTTCATATTGGCTATGGATTATGATTATTTAGTTTACTTATTAGATAAGGGTAAGCTTCAAATATTCTGTCAGCAATTGATCATTAGAAAAACTCTTGATAGGTACTTTAAGTCTTTTTGCTTTTAGACGTAGAATAGAATACCACATTTTCGTAGTAATAATTTTGGATACTCTGCATAAGTAGATGCTTAATTGCTTAATGGTAAGAGTCAACATGTCGGTATCGTACGCTTCGGACGCATCGCACGCAACGGATCGTAGTATTATTTGTATAGAAACTCATATAAGTGCGTCCACATGTCCGCATCGTACGCATCGCATTACACAGATAATCCGTTTGATGCGATCCGTCCGCTGCGTGCGATGCGGGCCTGTGGACGCTTACCATAAGTTAGATGTTTTCATATTACTCATTTTACCAATACCCAAGTTTAAAGTAAGAAATCCAAGTGAAAAACCATTCACCCGAGATGTAAGAAAAGTATTGAATTTAACAGTGAATACAAAATTCTACATTCGCTTACATAGCATTATTTTTGTAAAGCCGCACTTGGAATATAAATAGATATATTCTGAGGCTAGCGAGAAGTCGGACTGTTTGAAACCAGTATGCATGGAATCCGAAATCTTTCCTGTAGGAGTGGGCACAGATTTTTAGTGGCTACGATTTTAGATTAAAATATTTTAATTAAGATTTTGAAAATACCCTACAAAATTTTTCAGATCTTTAGTTTTGAAAATTTTATTTGCCTGGTTAGCGCAAAAACTAAAGTTTTCAAAGGTTCGCGCGGTTATACTTAAGTAATTTTGTGGTGTAAAGAAAAAAGCACCTTAACCTCTTATGTAAAAGTTCAGCTTTATTACTCACTCTAAAACGCAAAATCGCACCTTAATTACCGACTGTGGTGAACGTTGTAGCCATTTTTAGGGTTCCGTTGTGAAATAGTAGGAGATTTATTTTATTCGAAACACGCTCTTGGTGTAACTTAGACATTCTTTAAAGCGCAAACACACGCTGGCCCAGGCTTGCCGAGTGAACGCGTTGCCTCTCTCTCGCTCTCGCCTTGCATCGATTAGCCTTCTCCCTCGCACACGCCCAGGCTCGCCTAGGCTCGCTTAGGCTGGCCCAGCGTGTGTTTGCACCATTACAGATTGTTGAAGTTAAAGCGGTTTTTAAATAGATTGGTAATATTCTCTTACTCTTCTATGCCTCATTATATTTTACGAATGGTACAGTAAGTTGTCAATCCCTCGATTCTTCTACTAACAAAAATTACCAATGAGGTTTTGTAAATTACTATCATTTTGGAGAAATAAAACGCAGCGGTAGTGATACCGGAATGGTTGACTTTGTAAATTAGAGGCATTGGGGCCTGCCCAGCACCTAAACCATCCTCTCAGCTTAACCGGTCATATTATCCAGAGGAAAGAAATGGTCACGGCGGAAAACCCACCGTCGGCATCTCATCGTAATGTGAGCTTCATTCAACTCATTTATGGTGAGAGTGCCGACTACTTGTCTTTCAACTTTTATGGAAGCACCGTTTTGGCCGAAGGGTGTTTTATACAGGCGGTTCCGTGGACACCTACGAGACACCCCGTTAGTGCGTACAGATAATACGTGACAATTAGTGTAGTGCTATTTATAAAATATGTATGTTAGTTTTAAGTATTTATTTCTATGGGCCGTGGACTAAGTGAAATAACATCTTGTAACTTAAATAAAGATATTGTTATTATTAATGTGTGGGGCTGACTAAGCCGCGGGTTTCTTTACCATTTAGAGCTCGTGTTAATGTGCAAACGAAAACGAAAACTCAACATAAAACTAATAATATTCCGGAACCCTCCATGCTCTCGGCAAATCGTTACAATTTTTAACCCTCTCAATTCCGTGCCGCACCGGTCGCCATCTAAATTTGCATACAGAGAGCTCCGAATGACTCAAAAATAGCGCGGTAATCGGCGACGAATGGCCTTCCGAGCTTCACGAGGAATTAGGGCAGGTGGATGCGGTACTTGACATCGGTCATTTCACTCTTTACTGTAAACTAACGACTGGCCTCTTAGCTCAGTTGGTAGTAGCTCTGCCTTCTGCACTATAGGTCGTGGGTTCGATTCCCACCCAGGACAAACATTTGTGTGAACATAGATGTTTGTGCTGTGTCTGTGTGTTATAACTTATAAAGTATTCTACTCGGATGTATGTTTTTAAAAAAAAGTATATAAGTATTCTATCAGTTATCTGGTTCCCATAGCTTTGCTCAGTTTGGGACTAGATGGCGCTGTGTGAAATGTTCAGCAATATTTATTTATTTATTTAAACGCTCGTGGCGAAGCTAACCAAGCCACGAGCGGATAGGGATCGGTAGAGGAAGGGAAGGGCAATGCAGTGGGAAACGTCAGGCGTATAAAAAAATTGTTCACGACTGTATAGTGTATTGTATACCCAAGATACGGTAGACATATTCTTTCACATCTTGAGGCGTTTTTATGTCCTTTGAAGATGTCTAAGGGGGTAGTCAGTGGTATGTCCAAACTCTGATACATTCCTGATGATGATGACAAAATTGTCATATTCATTATCTATAACTAGCGAACGCCCGCGGCTTCACCCGCGTCGAGTACTATTCTTTATCACATGGGAACCATACATTTTTCCGGGATAAAAAGTAGCCTGTGTGTTATTTCAGAACCTAAACTATCTACAATCCAAATTTCATCAAAATCAGTTAAGTAGTTTGAGTGATACGTGGTAACAAACATTCACACACAGACACACACGAACTTTCGCCTTTATAATATTAGTAGGATTAAAAGTTTCAATTATAGAAATAAAAATAGAAAATGTTTATATTCGTCACAAACCAGTACATAGAATTTTGTAAATAAGTTACTAGATAAAATTTACACGTAAAAGAAAACGTATGAAAAACCCAACCCTGTCGACCTGTCACCCAAAGGAACCAAAAAGAAAAACAAAATCCAATGACAAAAGTGGAAATATCAGCAACTCAGTTCCGTGTTCAATCTCGTAGTAACACGGATATAAGTCAATTTAGTCGGTAATACACCTCGCTTGTATTATCTGGGTATACACACCTCGCCAGGCGGACGAAGGCTGTTGTCGACTATAGTAGAAGTTATAATTTTTTATGTTTTTTTGCATTTATGCAAACACTAGCGGACGCCCGCGGCTTCGCCCGCGTGCACTACTATTTTTTTTATCCCACGGGAACCGTGCATTTTTTCGAGATAAAAGGTAGCCTATGTCCTATTCCAGGTCATTATCTATCTACATTCCAAATTTCATCAAAATTAGTTTATTTGTTATGGAGATACGTGGTAACAAACATTCACACACACACACACACGGACTTTCGCCTTTATAATATTAGTAGGATAGTAGGATAGGATTATTTTACAGGATTATATTCTTACAGAATTGACCTTAGTAATAGAGCAGTCAGCAAAAAATATAAGTTAGTAAGCAAAATGATAAGTCGAAATACAAAATCATTCAATACCTACGCAAGTCAATAAACAAGATCATTAAAAAAAATAAGTCAATCAAAAAATTAAAAATGTGGAGAAATGGATTCACTGAAACTGTTTTTTCTACAAGGAAAAAGATACAGTTTACAAATTACTTAATTAAATTTTTTGGCAAAAACATTGACCAATTTCTTAACTGGAAAAATGAATTAGAGTCCGTCAAAAACTCTGTAAGCCTTCGAGATGACAACGTTAGGTAGTATAATATGCGTTGATATTAAAAAACTTATTTACTTCACCACAGTTTATTTATTACTTTGTTTATTAAAATCCAAATCTCTTAATAACCTAAATTTATTACTGACAGCTAATAACGGATTTAAATAAATTTAAGTTTTGTTATAAGATTATTAGACTCTGGCCTTTACAACACAACCGAACACCGCACAACCGGCCCAAACATCTGGATAGTAATAGAATTTACATATAACAGTTATTGGGGCGGCCATTGAGAATGGGCTAAACGACGCCGAATTATGGTAACAAGTGATCTTACGAGATAAACCTGACCGAAATTAACGAATGGAGTGTACCTTTATAGACCAAGAGCAGGTTGGTAGATGCACTACTTTATCGAGTACTAGAGATTTGACTGGTACAAACGAATATATGAAATGAAATATACATATTACATACCCATATTATAAATGTGAAAGTGTTTTGTTTGTTGTGCTTTCACGTGATTGACGTGATTTTTTGTGTGGAGATAGTTAAAGGGCTGGAGAGTGACATAGGCTATTTTTTATCCCTATTTTGTAGTCAGAACTTGACAGGTATGTTGAGTTTCAACTCAATCGGCCTATTTCCTGAGGAGTTCTGTTGAATAGCTCCTGAGCTGCAGAACCCCTTAGTAAAAAGGCACTTCAGATCAGCTGATTGTTACCATAATATTTCATTGTCACCAAAAATTTATAAGTGAGCCAAATTTAAGCTCAATCGGACACTGGCAAGTAAGTCAAATTTAACTTCCAAGATTTGATTCAAACTAACATACATACATACTAAAACAGCAAGTTAAATAAAAGCTTGTAAGTAAATAAATTGAAGAATTGTAAAATCAACAAATAAATAAATTACAAACGAAAACAAAATTATGTCTGCTTGCAACTTGAGCCACTCAACATGTCTCTAATTTAATTATCTGAACTCATGAGCACATTGCACTCATAAGCATGGCCATGTCGTTATAAAGTAATTTGTTTAATTATAATTTTCTAGCAAGAATCTGAGGGGATTCACTATCTAAAAATATTTTTAGGTATCTCTTTTTTAATAAAGCTCCCGACCCAACCTGTCGTGAATTTGGACTTGCAAAAGACTGTTCGCTCCTTAAATTCTATACCACTTTGAATAACACTACAATTTTTTAAAACGACTTATGTGTCGACAAATCTCATGAATAGTCTTTTATAAGTCCCGTCTAAATTAGTAAAAGGGTTAATTTAAGAAAGCATGTATACAATGAAAGAAAAACGCCATCCAACTTAAAATTGGGTCTACGGTATTGCTACGCCACTACGGAAATTCGTAGCAGCTTTCGTAGCATCTTTTTAGGGTTTTCAAAAATTGGGCCTACGGTATACCTACGCTACTACGGAAATTCGTAGCAGCTTTCGTAGCATTTCTTTAGGGTTTCGAAAACCAACAAAAATTGGGCCTACGGTATAGCTACGCTACTACGGAAATTCGTAGCAGCTTTCGTAGCATCTTTTTAGTATTTCTTTTTTTCGATCGAGCGAGCGAAGCGAGCGAAGATCTTAGTGGCAAGTTAGGCGATTTTGCTTTGTATGTTTGTATATTTGTATGTTTGTATGTTTGTATGTTTGTATGTTTGTATGTTTCATTTTTATGTTCTCGCATAACTATCGAACCGCTTATCCAATCTGTATGAAACTTGATAGGTCAATAGGTAGTGCTATGGAAATTTGCTGTGGAGCGTATGAGCGTAATCGATGAAGGGGTTGTAAAGATATGGGATTCCCAAGGGGGTAAATTTTTTTCAAAGTTACCCAAATATATTGAGTGGGGTGTCATACGAAAGGGCTTATTTTGTACATTCCAAAATGGTTTTTATTTTTAATCTAGGATGTATAGTTTTTGAAATACGACCAAAGAACAAAAACTACGAAACCAGAGCTGCAAGAGCTCCCGTTTCATAGAGTTTCGATGTCTTCGTAGCTCATTGACTGGTCGGTCTTAAAAAGAGAGTGGCATCGTCGCGGTTTGGTTTGCAATGATTTTAGATGCTACTTGATTTATTTTCATGATAAAAAAATTTTTGATAAAGAATGAAAATAATTGGGGTAAAAAAAGTTATATAAACAAATATATTGAGTGGGGTGTCAAATGAAAGGTCTTAATTTGTACATTCCAAAATAGTTATTATTTTGATTCTAGGACGTATACCTACTTTTAGAAATACGACGAGAATTCATAAATATGAAATAAATGAAAAATTAGACACGACATTATGTATTGCATGCATGCTAATATTTTTTACCATGAAGAGCTAGCGCAATAGGCATACTCGGCAGTAGTAGCACTTGGTAGGGGGTAAATTATAGGGGTAGTCAGAAGAAAGTCCAAATGTAAGCCATCTACGGTGCGCGAGATCTCAGTTCGGGGCGAACTACTAGTTTAATTCTTCAAGTTGGTTTATTCAATTACTATATCTATACAAAAACACAGTGTATATCAAAATATTAATACATTATTTGGTACTTTTTACGCTGAACATTGAATAAGTATGTATAATGCAGTTTTACACGCGTGAAATATTTTGCACATTGGTTTATTTCTTTACTAATGCGTACATCTACACCCACAATCTTTATTTTTAGTAATATTGGTGTAAATAAAAATCTAATCTTATCGATTTTGTACCTTTGTTCTAACATTTCTAGGTAAACTTGCCGTGTTTGCCGAAGTTTAATTCAGCGCCATCTATAATGCAAGCCGCGAAACTCGTTGTGAAAGGATTCTCAAGAGGCGGTTGTGTTGTGTAAATAATGTAGGGGTTGCTGAATGGAATCTGAATTAGAAGAAGCTTAGGTGGCTCTCTGTTCAAACATTTGTAAGAATTTGGGACGAAATGATAAATCAAATCTTAAACGCAGGTTATCATAACTTCGGAGTAGGTAAGTATACTTACTTTTTTCCTCATCTTTTATACCTACTTACCTAAGTAGTTTTTTGTGTAACGTTTAGGTTATTGGTCAATCAATAAAATATTAGGCGTTTTTATCACCTACAAGAAGAACTAACTAATATGGGCAATTTCTACTAAGGCTCAGATAAATATAAATTATTTTGAACTATCATTATAATACATAAGTAATCATTATAATTAGGTAAGTACCTACTTATTATTATCATTATTTATATTATTAAGTAAATGATAATTATGACAATGATATTATTTTTAAACAATCTTGAGTTCCTAATAATCTGAGAGAATACTTGGACAGGATCAAAAATAAAATTATAATAATTAGAAAATGAAAAATCTTAAAAATTAATCTTAAAAATTGAAAAATCTTGGTAAGATTTTTCATTTTCTAATTAAATAATACCAAAGTGTGGTTTAACACTATAAAAATTAAAACTTATAAAATTATAATAGATAATGATGACTTAGTAAAAATTCAAAATTTTTATGGTAAATCTTTCAATAACATTATCTTGTTGAATAATTTACTTTAGAACGAATACTTATACTAGTATAGGTACTAAACCGGAGTCAGCTAAAAAATAACTACTGTAGATTTCCGTCCTTGATAAAATAAGGCCTTTTTGCTAAAAGTGCAGGGGTGCGAAAGTTGTTTTCTCCTTAGAAGCGTTGCAAAACACTTACTTTGTGTTCTTTGTGAGCTAAGACTACGTTGTTTAGGCGTGAATCTAACATAGCAGAATGCAATCACGATTACAGTCTCCGTAATACAATTTGTTTAATGGAATAATACTCGAATACCGGGATAAACAAATTTGTTATAAATTTAAATAAGACTAAATTATATTCTATGTACTTTATGTGTTTATGAAAAATTCTATAATATTCTATCAGTAGTGCAATTCAAACGTCTCAGAATGTATTGTATTTCTTCGCTGAAAAAAGTCAATTTTCCGAAAAAATCAACGATTCAGATGCATTTTTGGAAGTCTGAATAGTACAACCTTTGCTTTGGGGCTAGATAGCGCTGTGTGGAATACAAAATGCATAAATCAACAGAGTAAACCACTAAAGCATAACACGTTAATACATTTATCTAAAGTTGCTGAAGAAGAAATGTTGAAACCATGCTTTGGAATGTTGTTCAACCCCTAGCTTACGGCGTAAACATTTTGATCTTTGTCATGCAAATTCTGCTCAAATCTGCACTGAGCCCTGAAAAGAGCTGAGATACAATATCAGCTGAACTGAACATTATGTGTGTTATACAAACATACTACAAAATCTACGCGATGCAGTGAAACTATTTCTCAGAAACGTTATCCATACTCATATTATAAATGTGAAAGTGTGTTTATTTGTTTGTTTATTTGCCCTGCTTTCACGTCAAAACAGAGCGACTTTTTATCCAGGTACCACGCGAGTGAAACCGCGGGCAGCAGCCAGTAATGTTATATTTTTATAAAAAAGAATCCGTGCTCTTCTGAGCATTAGATTAGTTCAAAATTAGGTTAATCATGGACGGCCTTAGTTAAAACGCGCTTTGGTAAAGCGCGTTTTAACTAAGGCCGTCCACAGTTTGCAATCAATTTTGCAGCGTGCGTATACGTACATTTTGGTACGATTGACCCAGAGTAGTTGTCAATGTAGCACTCGACCTGTCATCATTCTTACCTAATTTTCACATGTTCTGTAAGCCCTACATAAAATTGAACAAATTCGTTTATTGCTATTGGATTTAGGTTTCGAGAAACATAATAATATTGTAAAATACCCAGGTAGATTTAGTACAATCGTCCAAAAACCAAAAAGTGGTACTGTTGCCCCCGGTCTACACGCACGTCTAATCGGAGAGAGTGTGCGATGCCCCGTAATACTAGGAGTGTTGGAATCGTTCGTGCGTGTTCGTACGTATACGCACGTCTAAAATTCGTATCAAAACGCATGCAAAGTGCGGACGGCCGCGTACCTACTACACCCACATAACACACTCTATGCTGCGCGCCAAAAATAATTAAATAACGGTTACTGAGTTTCACGGTTTGTTGCATTTTTGTGTATATTGTTTTTAAAACGTACCTATATTGGCCTGCAAAACTAAGTACTACACTTTTAAATTATTATTATTTTCTAAACTAAAGAAGTTAGAGATTTAAAATAAAAAACGTTTCATAGCAATTTTTTTCAGCTTTCTTTAAAACTATTGTAAACTAAACATTACTTTTAGAGTCATTTTTATTTCGAAAGTATATCTTGTGCACATAAAAAGTTATTGCAATTTTAAAAGTGTGATACTTAGTTTTGCAGGCCAGTGTGTCATAGTTTGTTTTGTGAAAGCATTGTTTTTAATTTTTCAAATATTTCTAGACAATTGGATGGAATTATGGGGGATACTTTTGACTCAAATGGATATTAGAGATCACAAGAAAAAATACTTTTTTATTAGTTTGTTGGTTAAACATTTTAACTTTCAGTTCCGCCCTCATTTCTACTGGCTCCCCAATTCCGTCTGCACTTAGTTTCCTCTGACTCCAATTATGAATTCTATGTTTTTATCTGTAAGTTCCTGTTATTCCACAATTGGCTAGTAGCTCCAACGAACTTTAAAATTTCCCCGTTATTTTTTAGTTATCATTATTATTATAACTTTGGAAGCGCTCGTGGCGAATTCATATTCATTTATTCAAAACAATTTTAACAAATTGTGTCTAAAAAATAGTTCATCATATACAAAAGTATGCGTTTTGATGAAATTTGGAATGTAGATAGTTTAGGTTTTAGAATAACACATAGGTTTTTTATCCCGGAAACGCGTAGCTATGTTTCCCATGGGATAAAAAATAGTACCTAGTCCACGTGGGCGAAACTGCGGCCGTTCGCTAGTAAAAATGTATTTTCAAAACAAAACTTGTTTTATAAATAAGAGCTCTAAGTTCTTCAAAGCGCTTCGCTGTTTGATCGGAAACTTTTCTATGCAATTTATCGAGCAATAACGCGAATTTTCTAAATATTCAAAACTGTGTTCCGTTCACTGACTTTAGCATACCTAGAACTTAAACTTCAGCAAACTGTGAAGTTTTGTTTAGATTATTTTTTTTAACTTAAACAAGTGAAGTAAGTACTAAAAGCGGAATAAGTTTAAGAATTATGGGCCTTACTTATGAAAGATGTTTAAAGTTAAACACCGGTTAAACAACTTCCTGTCTTTTTTGTGGATAGTGACAAACAGAGACAGGACGTTGTTTAACTAGTGTTCAACTTTAAACTTCTTTCATAAGTAAGTAAGGGGGTATATTGTTTGTAAATACAATTTAATAAAGCTAATTTTATATAAACGAAATTAGGTACCTACGCATTGGATCCGTAAAACGAAAAAGTGAGTGAATTTTACGTACACAAAGTAAAAGCGCAGTTAGGCACTACCACCATTACGGTCGCTAAAATCCGGTCATTGTATTTTGAAAACTGACACGTGTATGTTTATTGAAATATTTCAATTTTAATCGTTATTACCTCACTGATTTCCCTTGACGAGTATTACGACCATACTCGTAATAACTTCTGTGTTACCAAAGGTACTTTCAGTCAACTTTGTGACATTGTTCAAATCACTTCACTGTCTCAGCCTACATATAATATTAATTCATATATCTGTGAACTAGATTAAGTGTAGTAGGTACATAAGCAGCTTCTTTCTTTGTTCTTTTTTTATGTATCACATGTGGCAATAAATGGTTGTTTATTAATTTTATTTATTTAAGTAATTTATCAAATAGTTTATTTCATTTTGACTAATTCAGTGTTCTTATTTATCGATTCTATTTTCCTTTTTGAGAATATTTTTTTTTTTTTGTTTTTTAAAATTTTTTTTCGTTACACAAACGGCATTACCGTAAAGTTCATAGCATCTTAATAGAACAACATCAAGATTAATAGCAACATGGAAGAAACCACAATCAGCTGCTTCTCAAGCTTCATCTACTTGGAAAACTTCTTCTGCATCAATCGTTCATACCTTCTAATCAATAGAAGAAAGCGTATCTTCGGCAACATCATAAGCCTCCTCATCATAACTGCTGTCATCGCTGCGTTTACTTACGATATCCTCGAAGTCAACGTTGATGAAAAAACGTTCCAAGGAATTCTGGCTCTTGAGCTGATCTTATTGGTATTAGCTGGTAGGTACAGAGAATATTATTTCGAAGCTCTTGATAGATTAGACGAGAAATGCGGCGTTGAGAAGGCATATACTGTTGCATTGAGAAGAATGGCTGAGAAGGAGACTATTATAGCAGTTGCTTCTATAGGAATAGATGTTGTTGGAATGTATATTCTTGATGTGAAGGCAGCAGGTATATTTCTGTACATAGTATTGTTTGCTGCGCATGAAGCTGAAACGGCCTTCCTTGCGCTGGTAATCGAAGGAATGAACTTGAGGTTGCTGATGCTGAATGATATCAACCCTTGTGGAGGATCGAGGATATACAGGCATGTACTAATGGCTTCTAGTCAGATGAACACAGAATTCACTCTTAGGGTAAGTAATTTCAATTTTAATGACAAAAGATAGTCACGATTGTATTTTAAAACTGTTTAGACTTCATGTTTTTGAGATTTATAAAAGAATCTTAAGTGTCCACAATTTGAAGATATTTAGGTGAGTATTCAGACGCAAGTTCATATTCAATACAGTCATATATTAGTGTGCCTTTTCAAACTTCCCGGGTAGGCGGTGACGGTTACCGACAGCCGGCGGCGGCGGCACTGGCGTTTGTATGCATATTACGTCGTTAAGTATGAAAGCTACCGTACATGCCCCCCACACACACTTCACCACCGACCAGCTACCCGACAACCAGGACGTAGGAAAAGGCACTACTCTTAGCTCTGTAAATTTCTATTTTCATACTTCGAAAGATTATACGGGAAATACTGGAATATCAGAAAGAATGTCGAAAATACTTTATCCGAGTTTTTCATTCTTGACCAATTCTCCTAGTAAATATTAGTTAATTCTGTTTCCAGGTTCTGTTGATGCTGGGAGTCGAATTATTTACAACAATATCCTACTCTTGCACTGTTTTGCTGATGTATTCTGATAAGGTAAGTATCAACATCATACCAAACAATCCCAACATGTTTCTGAAACTTTACACGAACAAAATCCATGGAAATTGTGTAATTACAGCTAATACTCGTAGCTTAAAGTGATTAGTCAAAATATAATTATATGGATTCAAGGTTTACAGTTTCATAAGATTAGTAATCACTGGTGGTAATTTCTAATTGACACACAACAGACTGCGCTGAAAAGCACGTGACTTCATTGATCATGTCTTAAGCCACAACGAGAACTTTTATCATGGCTTAGCGTGGGCGAAAACTTCGTAATTTACTCCATCGCTTGTCTAAAAAAACAGTCGTCATAGCATTATCATGAGATTCCTAAGGGAATGGGCACACTGCATTTTTTTGCAGCGCGTTTGTACGAGTATAACGCGCTTCCCTCCTGGTTCGAGTTTGTATGGAAACAAACGCGCTGCAAACGCGCGTTTTTATTTATACAAACGCGATGCGAACGCGCAGCTCAAAAACGCGCTGCAGAAAACGGCATTTGCCCACTCCCTAAACCAGGCCCAGTCCGTGCCTTATGAACTTATCCCATAGAAACCACGATATTATCAAAACTTATTCATCTTCAGGGTATGAAATTGGCAGTATACTTGCTGTGGCGCGAGCTGAAGTCGATGTACTGTCTCCGGCGCCTCTGCAAAGCTACATCAAATAGCGAGAGAATCTGCCAGCAGCTCACCTTTAAACTGGCTAAAAAACTGGCATTCTATCCTGCTTTTGATAAAGGTATGACCAGCAGCTGCCCGCGACTTCATGCCAGTGAATCCATCCACATAATAAACCAGACAAGTGGATTTAAATTTTCCGAATTCATAACATTAACAATTTGATATCACGTCATCTACTTTCTTTTCAAAGGGCTCTATGCAGACATGCTACTTTTAGTATCGGCTATCGGCGATTCAGTCATTTTTCAGAATCAAAATGCAGCTTACATTTGCTCACATACAAACGCCAAAAGGCGATCGGCGGTCGTGGCAGTTGCTAAAACGCGTGATTCCGATACCGCGTCTGAACGCAGAAAGTCGATGTAGCATCAAAAACGCGCGTTTTTTTGAGTCGCTAAAAAGCGATGTAGCATCGATGCAGTTGCAAAACCACCAATCGCTGATGCTAATAGCAGCATGTCTGTTGTAGCCTTTACATTATGTGATCTCTAGTTTTGAACTTGTTTCGATAAGGATCAATCTATGATCGTAACTCCATACAAACCTTTTCAGCTAAGCATCCACAAGCGCATTCAATATTGAAACGCTGGTACAACACCGTGCTGCACCACCGACCACGGTACGTGCGTGGATCCGTGCTGTCTATCGGCCTCAGCACGCCACTCCATCTATTGGACCTGAGTGTCAACTACGTGCTCATAATTATTCAGGTACTGTAATTACAGTGAGATTATCTTAGGAAATGTGAAGCGACGATGCGCAATTGGCTGGCAGAAGCTGGATAAAAAAAGTAAAGAATCTCAGTGTCGTGAAATTGAGGCCTTTATCTATCAGTGGGATGTAAGGGGTCCACCATCATCTTCGGAACCCAAGACATACTCACTTGCCAAGGATCCATCCTGCTGAACGACGGACGAGGCTCTGACGACCGCCTGATAGCGTAGCAGCCTTAAACAATCACAGCTAAATCTTCTGACCACTGACGGGCAACAGCGTCAGTGGTGCGAGAAGCTATGTTCTGCGATTCCCAACCCGCATGCCCAGCGTGGGAATTACGGGCATTAATCCCCAAATGGCGCTCATTAGGGGAGGCCTATGTCCAGGTCCAGCAGTGGACTGCTATAGGCTGATGATGGTGATGATATCTATCAGTGGACTGTTATGGGCTGATGAAGAAGATGAGGGCATACCGTTATTCAATTCATTTGATTTTGTGTGTCACTTATTCAAACTTAGCAATCAGTCCTGAGATTACGATGTAGCGTTATTTTTTTACTATTTTATATGGGAGCCATGTTGGCCAAGGGGAACGATACGAAGGTCGTGGATTCGAATCCTGGCCGTGCATCAAATGATTTTTCGTTTTAGGTGCTGGGCAAGCCTCAAACAATCAAACATTTCAAACAATGTCCCAGGTACCATTGTCCCGTTAAGTGTGGGCATAGATGCCTCCTGACACTGTACAAATTATCTTTTAAAGGTGTAAAGGCCTAAGTTTTTTTTCTATGGGTATTGCCTTCACAAGGACGCTACATACAATGCAGGACGAGGATTTTAACGAGTTTTGGAATGGAAGTCAAAGCAGTATACCACTCGGTTTCTACGCTTCCAACACATCTATCCTTTATTTTATTTATTTTTTATTTAGCCTGCATCGTCCCAGGGCAAAGTCTTCCCATTAACATCATAAAATCGGGACTGTAAGGAATCTTTGTTACAGATTTATGTGGCGTATAAATAAGCCAGGCAGACGGGTCCGAGGTAATTGTTTTTATGGGAAAATTCCGCAATGGAATTTACACAGGACTTTTTACAACAGAGATCTTACTTTGTGTGGAAAATCAACATGTGGATGAAACTTGTTTAAAAAGGTGCGAAAAAGTTAAATAGTTTGGCTCATATTTTTTATTTTACCTTTCTAAAATGTAATGTGTGCTTCAAATGAATAAAAATGTAAGTATTATCTAATCTCATCAAAAAAATCACTAGTAGGTACAATAGCAATATCAACATGTATCCTCAATAGTATAAGGATAAGTAGGTACAAGATTCTTTCGTCATTAGAGCTTGTAAATAATAAAATATTTCTGATTCTGATTCTGATTCTGATTCTGTGTCACTCTTGAAATTTGTACCTACTATGAAATTTTGATAAAAAATACCTACTAATCTTTTGATCTGAAGGTGGATTTCCGTACATATTATGTACGGCTATGACTCAACTCCACCTTCAGATCAAAAGTCAAGGCACTATGGCCAACACGGTATGGAATGTACTTATCCTTTTAAACTAACAGCTTCGACCACTTATTAGGCAGAGCATTTTGTTCATGGCGCTTATGCTAATCCTATTGAGGCGGCCGTGGATGTGTCATGCAAGACTGAGCCAGGGTACATTATAAGAATGCCTTGCAAAATTCATGTAAAATCCTATATTTTTTTTTTTTACCAGTCCCATACGCCTAGTGCTGGTGACGGGGCACTGGTCCTGAAAGCAGCTTTAAATCATCAAAGTTTAAATAATATAAGAGTTGTAAGTATATGTAGTTCATTGCGTACGTATATTATGAACTAATAATTATATGGATGAAGAAAAGCACAAATGATAACGTCCATGTTCCGGACACTAACGATCAATTACTGGCTTTTAACCTGACGCGACATACTAAACTTGTATGGTCAGCCCTTTTTGCATGTTAGCCGCTAAAATCCAAGAGCCGCCTTATGATGAGATTGTGAGTGAATGAAGTATTTCGGGATCACAGCAAATGGAAATCCGTAGTCTCAACTCCCTGGAAATCAGGCGTAAACATTATTTATGTGTCTTTAGGGAAGTTGAAATCTGTAACTCAGGCAGTGTCTGATGCGGTGTTGCATGAATCATCCCTTCCAATACCAAAATAAAGTAATTCAAAATAAAATGCCCGTAAAAAAAGGGATCCAAAAAATAGAATTCTAAAACTTTATCAGTCAGCAACATAAAATCTAGTCTGATTTCGCAATAATTCTCCCCCGATTTTTTTACGGAAAATTCCACCTCTTAATATTTTCACAAAAGGCGCCATCGCTTTCAGAAAGCATTAAAGGCTTATTTCGAGGATTTTTCTTCATTTCTGTAATATATTTTGTGACGTCAGAGGCTTTATCATTTGTCATCGGGTTATTTCATAGATTTCGGGACAAAGAAAGTTCTGGTTTTTATGTGGGGCGCTAAGAAAATAAAGTTTTGGTAAAAAAAATATTTTAGTTATTGAGACAATGTCACCCACGTGGGCGAGATTTTTTTATTGTGTTTTCAAGAAAATAGATCTTCTGTAAGATCTTAATGTAATCTTCATGGCATATAGTCTTCGTTGTATCTGTATTGTATAAGAACTTAGGTAGGTACTCAGACTCCCGGCTTTGTCTAGTGCGGGGTTCATTGTAAATTATTTGGCCTAAGTATATTATTATTTTGTCCTACCTATGTGTGTGTATTCTAATGTTATAAAAAATAAATTACTATTATTATTAGGTAAGTAAGTAGGTATATTATTATTCATATTTTTCAAAGTTGTCTAAGCTTTTGATGGTGGAAATTACATAACAACCAGTTAGTGGGACCTGCATTTAGATAGTAAACTTTTATTAACCGGTCTTATTCACTAAGTCAACAGGCGTTTTATAAATTTATCAAATTGAAATAGGATATGTTCCACGTTCGCCCCACTTGCTCGCACCACATTCTAAAAAAGTGACTAAGTTAATTAATAATTAAAAAAAAAAAACAATTTCAATGTGAGCAATTTTCTGAACCCTCGAGGTAAGTAGATACATTTCAGTTCAGGAAAGTAGGTATATCTTTTCAAACAAAAAATATTTTTTCAAATCGGTTCAGGCGTCTTCCAGTAATCGGTGAACACATAAAAAAATCACAAAAAAGACTCCGACGAATTGAGAACCTCCTCCTTTTTTTGAAGTCGGTTAAAAATAGCTAACTCTAAAGGAAATCTGACTTTTCCTCAAAACAAAACAGCAAAAACAGTTGAAATAACAACTGATTTCAAATAGCGTCGATGGGCTTGCAACCTGTCACGTATGGAATGCTAACTTCTGCAAAACGTGGGCATGTACCAAATATGTATTTGGACATACCTCTGACTACCCTGTTTTGTTCTCTGTTTTGTTCTGTCCAATCCATCCTAGGTTGCCTGGAAGAGATCGCTTTAAGCGATAAGGCCGCCAATTGTTTTTACCTATGTTTAGATAATTTATACTTAAGGTTTCTTTGTGGTAAACAATAAAGTGTTATCTATCTATCTATCTATCTACCCCCCTAGACTCGAAGGATCTTACAAAATGCCTAAAAAAGATCTGAGAGAATGTCTACCGTGCCTTGGGGATACAGTCGTGATCACATTTCATATTTGTCATTTTAATAAGAAATCACGTGTCCATTAAATTGTATTATGAATTGATCAAATCAAAATCAAAAATCATTTATTCAGTAGGACCGTTATGACCACTTTAAAACGTCTTAAGAGCTAGGTGATTCTACTCCTGTTCTGTCGCGACCAACACCGTGAAGAATCAGGGCAACAAACACGGTATGGGGCCTAGCTTTCTTTTCGGTGATCCATCCGCTTAAAATCTAAAGTCAATGGTTCCAACAACTAAATGAATCACGTGTTCATTAAATTGTTATTCACAAATGAAACCTATCAAAAGCTTTTAAACTTATTCAAATACAACAATTTAACGAGCCTCGGTATTGTTTGTTTACCAAACAAAAAAATTCGTATTACGTAATGTCAATCGAAAACCTCATTTCGGCTCCAAATAAATCTTATCTCATAACGATTTATTGGAAAATGATGAATGTCTTCTCAAATTCTAATTTTATCGTCTGTAAGCCCCAACTTATTAACCTTTGTTTTTATTTCGATTCTCAGTTTACATGTCTCGACCGGCATGGCACCAAACTCCCCCGTTTAGAGTAGAACCCTTAATCAGAGGAAAATTTTTGGAAAAAAAAATTAATCAAATTATCCTTTGGAAGCCCGCTTATATTTTAGGGTGACCTTGAAGGTTAATTCGCTGCTTATAATATCTCCACTACGTCCGACCTTGAATCGCCGAGTGCTTGCAGCAAATCAGGATCTAAAATATCCTATTCGTAATAATATCGATATTGGGGCTTGAGACAACTTCGGGCCTATAGTGTGGGTAAGTAGGTAAGTAAGTACTTACCTCAGTATTACCCTGGATAAAAAGTGAACCAGGGTGACTGATAAATTTGTAAGTAGGTATCATCTTTGTAAAGCTCTAATTTAGGCGAAAAAAAACCCGTATGAGAATATTAATGTTTTGGCGTTAGAACAAAATATAGGTAATTAACGTCTGCTACGTTCAAAAAATCACGATGTTTTTCGAAGAGAAAAAAAAAAAAAAAACGCATTTTAATAAACAGAAACCGCCATAACTCTAATTATTCGAAGAATGCAACGAACAAGAAAATTAGCTTTCATTGTTATCGCCAGGCACCTCCCAAGAATTCAAGGGAAAAAATAAATTAAAATAAAAAAATTACGATATTTTTCGTCATAATTCTCATAATTCGAAGAATACAACGAATATGGAAATTCATCTTTCATAGTCATCTCCAGGCACATCCCAAGAATTCAAGGGGAAAAATATAAATTTTATCGTTGAATACAACGAAAAAATAGCCTGTGCACAATCAAACCCGCACTCACAAATATGAGTAATTAAATTAGGTACTAGGTACTATGGTTTGAACCAACCTCGATGAAAGCAACGAGGGTATCCGAAGAATTCAACGGATGATAAAATAAAATGTACCTTGAGTTTGCAGATCGCTTTCTGACCACTTTTTCACATATTTCTTCTTCTTCCGCTTCTTCATTCGCTTCCATCCTCCGATTCCATCCTCCGCTTCCATTCTCCTTGGATTCTTCATGACGACGTTTGTAAATATTTTTATAACTGTGCGAACGCCGTGCGCGCACGAAACAGAATGAGTTGAGCGGCGTGAGGATAGAAAGAGGGGGCACTACGGTTTTCTTTCTTTCTACCTCTGAACACTGTGCGACATTGTCCACGCGAGTACTGACGTACTACATAGTAATCTTCTCTGAGAGTGAAGGCGGTATAATTGCTTTTAATTAAATAATCAAGGGCCGTGTTGGCCGAGGGGTATAGTACCTCGACTTTCGATCCGAAGGTCGTGGGTTCAAATCCTGGCCGTGCATCAATAGATTTTTCGTTTCGAAAAATTTATATGCGCATTAACACGGGCTCTAAACGGTGAAGGAAAACATCGTGAGGAAACCCGCGGCTTAGCCAGCCCCGCACGTATTGACCATGTCTTTCCTGTGGATATGGCCGGTTAAGCTGAGAGGATGATGTGGGTGCTGGGCAAGCCTACTCCATCTCAACAATGTCCCAGGCACTACAGTGTCCCGATGAGTGTAGGCAAACATTGCCTCCTGACACTGTATAAATCAAATCTAGTAAAGATGTAAAGGCCTAAGTTAAATAATCATAGCCTTTGGTGACGTAACTACCTACAGAATTTTGTAAAAGTATTTCGTCAGAAGTTGGTAGGAGGCAACTGAAGCGCTGAGGCTGAAGCGCTCGTGGCGTTAGACGTTCTTGATTGATCGTTGAAGTTAAGCGTTGTTCGCGGTCACTTCTAGGATGGGTGACCGCAAGTGGTATTACGAGCTGAGCGCTTCCGTGCTTTGGAGGGCACGTTAATTGTCGGTCCCGGCTTTTAAGTCGTTAAGCCATGACGGAGGCCTTTAGGCGGCCTAAAAACTCCGTAACCAGAGTTGGCCACTTGCTCATACGAACTAACTTACTTACTTAGGAGGCAGCGAGGGATAGAGCTGACCTCTGTGGCGCAGTGGGTGAAGGCCGGCCTGGGACGCAAGAGGTTGCAGGTTCTATTCCCGCCACGGGACAAATGTTTGTATGATCTGTGCTTTGAGAAATTTATTTCTCCAAAGAATACAATTCACTTGACAGAGAAATACAAGATATTATCAACCATGACCTAAACCTTCAAGTAGAAGTGCGACAGTGGAACAGCGCCTTTATACGCCAACTAGCTGCTGCCCGCGGCTTTGCTCGCGTGGTACCCGGATAAAAAGTAGCCTATGTTACTCTCCAGCCCTCCAACTGTCTCCACACAAAAAATCACGTCAATCCTCTGTTTTGACGTGAAAGCAGGACAAATAAACAAACAAATAAACACACTTTCACATTTATAATGGGAACGGATAGCGATCACTCACATTTTGAATGATTAATTTCAATAACAATACGCAGTAGAACATCCATCCAACAAAAAAAATAAAGGGTGGGCCAACTAGGGTGATGGAGCAACGAATCTGCATTTTGAAAGGAAGTAGCTCGTTAACGCGAGGCGGTGACGAACGGTTAAAATTAACCCTTGATTGCTCTCACTGGGAAAAACAAACGAAAGAATAGTGTGGATTGGTACTCCACATTTTTTGTCAGACTGAATTATTTTACCTACATAAGTATGGTTTTTTTTTTATTGATAAATGGATTTTCACCATGGCATTGTAACGTAAACCTCATTAGTTTTAATTAAATATCATTTCGGTAAGTATGTGTAGGTAATACTTGAAAAAAAAAGTAAAATAAATAAGGTAATATTTTTAAAATTACATTCAAGAATAATACTTTGCAAGATAAATGTGCTAGTTTTATTTTATTATATTTAACGTAATCCAAAAACGTATTATTTGTCAACTAGCTGACGCCCGCGGCTTCGCCCGCGTGGACTACTCTTTTGTTTATCCCACGGGAACCATGCATTTTTTCGAGACAAAAAGTAGCCTATGTCCTATTTCCGGTCATTATCTATGTTTTAAATTTCAGCCAAATCGGTTCAGTAGTTATGGAGATGCGTGGTAACAAACATTCACACAGTCTCACACGGACTTTCGCCTTTATAATAATTATTAGTAGGATTTGTCTCGTTGTCTAAATGCACTGTTTTTTTTTTGTTTATTACATTCTGTTGCACTCTGGCTGAATTTCAGTTTTAATTTAATTAGTAGGTAATTTGTAGTGTAAGTAATTACCGTGTGTTAGTTTAATGTCTCTTACAACTCACAAAAGTTTATAAAGCGAAGAACATAGTCTATATTCTTTCGAAAGCTTAATTCAACATTTTTTATCTTATCTACGCTAACATTTCGTCATCCTCTGAAGAATTTTTGCATTTTATAAATGAGAGCTTAATGGTACCTCTTTAACTTTTCACTTGCCTACAATTATTGCAACAATTAATTTGACGTTTCAATTTACATTCAGACTTTTATACTGAAGGGTGAATCAGTGATTCGTTTTTTTTTTAATGACCATGCTGAGAACTTTAACAACCTATTTTATGAGATAGCTTAAAATATTGATAGTGATTAGTTCTTCAGAAAAATGTGAAACTAACTGACTGATCACAGTCTAATCTGGGGCCATACCATGAACTCTTAGAGCAATGTTGCACAAGCTTGAAACAGTCCTACTGCTTTAGAAATGACATTCGTTGTCATTTTTCAAGTTTGTTTTAACATTGCTCTAGAGTCTAGGGCCTCTATTAATAAACTCCGCTCAACTTCTATCAAACGAGTTAGTGAACGCCCGTGGCTTTGTCCGCGTGGACTACTTTTTTTTACCCCACGGGAACCATACGTTTTTCCGGGATAAAAAGTGTAGCCTATGTGTTATTCCAGAACCTAAACTATCTACATAGCAAATTTTATAAAAATCGATTTAGTAGTTATGGAGATACGTGGTAACAAACACTCACGCACACACACCCACACACGGACTTTAAGGCTTTATAATATTAGTAGGATAAGAGCGGAAGGGAACAAGGATACGATCCACCTGATGGTAAGCTGCCGTAGCCTATAGACGCCTGTGACACCAGAGGAGTCACACTCGCGCTGCTGACCCTTTGAAAGAGGAATCACTGCGCCGACAACACAATGGACAAGACTGGTCCACCAGTTGTCACCGCAGCGCTTCCTCATCTCTGGCAGCCTTACTCACAGCTGGACAACCACACCATTCGAGAAGAATGATGTACTGTTATTTGGCTGCGATATTTTGTAAGACTGAGGTACTTCCCCAGTCGGGTTTCCCCAGTTTTTTTGTTTCGAATGTCTAGAATTACCAGTCGGATTTGAAAAATTATTTCTGCATACGATATGCCTAATTCTTGAGGAAGGTTATAGCACAGAATAATAATACTACGTACAGAAGGCTCACTTCACGATTTTTTTTATAAATAGTGACTCTTGCTGCGACGCAACAAAGTGCAATTCAGCCCGCATAAGCGCTTAGTGTCTAGTGCTATACTCACCTCACATTGCCTCTCTTTCTAACGCATAACTCTGTCGCTGTGAGTGACGCTGAAGGGCTGTCTGACTTGTCGCATATAATAATATAGGTAATCGATGCGGGCGACTAACATGCGAGCCGAGTGGAAAGTGGGAACCCACTGCCGTACGACTGCCCGAAGAGGAGCGCGGCCGAACGTACCTAAAGTGCAGAGTGAGAACCCCCTGGTTATACTAGGCTACTTTTCATCATCATCATCATCATCGCCAATATACCATCACTACGGGGGCAATGCCGCGAGGGCGCAGCAAGTGCTAGAATTAAATGGCTTTTCCACATTCATAAATAAAAATTCATATTAAAACACCAGGGCATTTTAATTCTTACAGTTTAATTATTAAACTAAGCAATGTCAGTCGGGTTTGCCTAATAATAATCTCATTAAATCTTTTAACAACCAACGTGTAATTATAGTAATTTTGTCATCGCCTTAAACAACAAATTTTTAATCATAACATTTAAACTAAATTAAAATTAATAGTTTTTTACTTAATTAAAATACTTACTTACTTAATATTTTTAATTTAAGTAACTGACTTTTAACAATTATTAGTTTCCTAAACCCATTTATTATTATGATAACAATTAATTACAAATTATTATTTTTATTTACAGATCTACATATCCACGTCACTGTTTAAACTGTTTGTCGTATTTTTTATTTTAAGAAATATTATCTTAAATAATAATAGATACATTATGTGTTATCGTTCAGTACGTATTAATAACATTTAAATTTTATTAAGTAAACATTACATTTTAGTGTCTAATAATAAAAAAAATATCATGATTATCAACCTATTTTATTTAACTGACACAATTAATAATAATAGCTCAACTTTTACTTCCCTTCAAAATACTTTTATGTAATAGTTATTAACATACTTATAGTATACACACATACATACAACATATTAGGTAAAGATAATTTGTTGTTTTTTGTAAATTAAAATTTATATACATTTATTTACATAAAACAATTACCTACCTACTTAGACGAATAAGTGTTCGAGGTAGGTGTGAATCCCTGCTCTTTAGCTTAAAAAAAATAAAAAAAACCTCCCTTTTACGCAATAAAAATGTATATTCCCACAGATTTTTTTTTAAATTTTGATATAGGTACTTGGTAAAAATTTTTGTGTAGGCATAATTTTTTTGCTGAATAAACATTTTTTATTTTTCATAATGCTTATTAAACAGATTATTGTGCAACATCATTATTTTATTGAATCATAATATTATTGAAATGTTTTGTTTTTACTTAAAATGTTTAATTATTAAAAAACAGGATAACTTAAATCCGTGTTTCCACTGCAGTTCCCATAAATAAGCCCGTAGGCAATTGGTTCCGGAAATTTTAATTATGTAGGATTCAGATTTTACAATAAAACATGTTGGTATCGGAATGGGCGGAATATTATATTTGTTTTGGATATCCTATTTAAAAAACATTAAAAAACTTTTTACATTTACTTACTAACACATACATACATACATAAACTCACGCCTGTATCCCATCATAGGGTAGGCAGAGACCAACACATACCTATAATTTAAATTAAATTATCATCTTAGGAGTACTATGACAAATTTTATTCTAACAATATAAGTTCCATAATGAGACCTTTTATTTCTTTATTATAAAACCACTCAATTTCATATTAATATTCGTCATTGCATTTATTTAAATTTTTTAAAACTTTTAATTATCGTAGATTAAACCATACTTCATCACAAAATTTAAACTATCGAAAATTGGTAAATTGTAATTTTTATATTACTATTACCCTCACAATTTTACATAAAACCATACTTATATTATCTTGTAGCCCTATAATCTAAAATATCGCTACTTGTTTGTAAGAATGTCGTAACTGAAAAGTCAATCTTTTCAAAATTAAACAAAGTGCTTCTTTCAAAACCTCCAAGTAAAGCTTTGATTATTCCTTTCTAAATAACGTTACTTAGCGACTAAAATTGACCAATTACTTCTACAAATAGCAACTGGTTAATTTTAGTCGGCGATGGTGAAAGCCTCATTTGCCGCGTGGAATTTTTTATTTTAACTGACAACTTATTAACGTTCATGTTTCAATATTCTATCTATCTGTGGCTTTGCTTACTGGGGTTAGACATATTTATCATTTTACAAGAGAAGTAATGTTAAATATCTAACCGCAGTAAGCCAAATCACAGATAGAATATTGAAACTGGCCGTTAGAGCTAGAACCACCACATGCCATTTTAAAATTGTATCTGTGGTTTTTCTTACTGAGGTAAGATATTTATCAATTTTAGTATTTAGAAGTCATGTTAATCTGTGACTTTGCATACTGTGGTAAAAAATTCTCATTGACAAATTTCGTACCACAGACTAAATTTGTCCATTAGAGGTTTAAAATTAATTCAATTCCATTCTTCAACTTGTTAAAATTCTAAAGTTTTTGAGTTATGACATTCGTGTTGCAAGTGAGCGATATAGAACAGTTAAGATCTTAACAAAACTATATGCAACTTTCCCTGACTTTCCTCGCGGTGGTGACGACCTCAGGCCGCCTCGAGGCCGCGACCTCGCTGCTGCGGGCTAGGACGCCGCGGTTCACCACGCTTATACTTACTGATGACTGTGGAGATTACAATTTTCGTTAAACTAATTTCGTAAATATGAAAATGTATTAATAAAAACTAAATTATAATCTTAAAATAAATTATAATTATTATTAGTTTTTATTTCAGTTCAATTTAATTTCATAAGTTTAAATAACTGATTTCAGTTATAAAATTTTTTAATGTCCTGTTTTTATTTCTTACAGCCACACTGATCCGGATAATCTTAAAAAAAACATCAGAACCAGTGTGGTGGAAGGAAATTGCATCTCAGAGGTTGCTTTGAGCTTTAATGAATAGCAATAATTGGACCCGACAGCTACTAAATGATTTAGAAACTCGATAGTGATGGTTGTATAAAAAAATTACCCTTTTAAAGTTATGTCAATATTTAGTTCAGTTTCGAAATAAATGTTATTCCACTTAAGGCTGGATTCGACCAAACTATCATTTTACTCCCAGAGTAGTTATTCCGTTAGCCGACAGAATTCGAAATACAATTGTTTAGAAAGCGCAACCGAACATTATTAGGTGCATTCAAATCATCCTGGTTTTAAGGTGTCAACTTTACAATGTCAAAATATTCAAACAAACAGCAGTTTAATCTGTGGTTTAATCTCCAGATAAAACGTAATCCAGTTCGGTAAAATCAAGCCTTAATACTAAAAACTACGTTTCTACATTTTCAAGTACTGGACATGCTATTGTTTTAACCCTCTATTCATAAATTCTGTTAAAATTAGAACACCATTTAAACCATTGACTGGCCTCTTAGCTCATTTGGTAGTAGCTCTGTCTGCGCTGTAGGTCGTGGGTTCGATTCCCACCCAGGACAAACATTTGTGCGATGAACATAGACAAACATTTGTGTGATGAACATAGATGTTTGTTCTGTGTCTGGGTGTTATAAAGTATTATAACTTTGAATTCACAAAAAAAAAAGCATATAAGTATTCTATCAGTTATCTGGCCCCCAAAGTACAAGCTTTGCTTAGTTTGGGGATAGATGGCGCTGTGTGAAATGTCCAGCAATATGTATTTATTTATTTATTTATCAATTTGAGAGCTTAAAAGCTAGGGAAGTATATACTCACTGCACTAGAGGGAAAGCTATTTTGTCTCTCATTGTATATTCTGCGCCCGGCGTCCTCTACAGGAATTGGTATTGTGTAGTCCCCGATTGGCTTTTTATCTAAAACGGGACAAAAGAGATTTCCAATTGAAAAATCTAAACTAGTTTGTGTTTTGTCTTAGAATTAGATAAAATAAAAGGAAATAACATTTTTCAAATATGGAAATTAAAGCGTTGGTCACACCAGACGCGTGATGCGTGGCGTGTGCGTGGCGTGTAAGTTTTATGAAACTGTAAAGCCGGGGTCCCACGGACCGTGTTATCACAGGCCAGGCCGGATCGCGCCACGCCTGTTGATGCCTGTGCGGCTGATTCAACTGCTGATCGACGTCAGGCATCATCGGGTGCGACGGTTCCCATGGCCTGTCGGTCTGGCTTGGCGCGATCTGGCCTGTTATTTTTTTTACATACATTGCAACGGGTGCTGCGCTCGCCACGCCCACGCCACGCAACGCGGTTTTTTCATTAAATTTCTGATGTGTGTAAAGCCGGTCTGCCTGCTAACTCTGCTACGACCTCTAGATTGGAGACAGGTAAAGGGATAATAATAGTTATTTTTGAAGATTACTTTTGTTTTAATAACTAAATACGTTAGCCCCTTAGAAACTTATTTGTTTTCATAAGGAGACTCACAGAAGCCTTGAAGTGTAATGATAATTAAAACCTTTCTCACCATAGTGACAAGGAATGATGTCAGGGTCCGTGTCTTCCACTTCCATCTTCAGCTCGTATTGGCTGCTGTAGTCCAGTTTCGGCGAGCCGCAGTACGTGTTCAAACCGTCTGGCTTGCCGAGAGAGTCTACACTCTGGTCTATGTAGAGGGCACTGTTGACGACAAACAAAGTTTACTACATAATGACTGTGGAGAACTTATTTCTTTGGACCAGCCTTTTTTTTGGACAACCCTTTAGATTTTTTTAATGATTACAAGAACTTACGATATGATTTGGTAAGTTACTTTAGGTAAAGCGTTCCTGGTGGGAAATAGAGTCGATTAAGACCAACTTTTATTTTCTGACAAAATTATTTTTTTAGGCTGACCTACTATAATTTGTTTTTTAATCTAAAAATGCAATTATTTATTTCTTCAAAATAAACTAATAGTTTCCTAAGAACAAAACTTTCTAACTACAAGAGAAAAGGTAGCTAATCTGAAGTGCCCAAAAATTTCCACACCCTGTATGCTCTATACAGGGTGCCATAGAGACGAATATTCATTAGATTCTGAACTTGAAACTATGGGTTTCCAATATAAATTGTGAAGCAAACCGTGATTCGCCAATCGTTGGAAGTAGTTTCCAAACTTTTGATAGCGCATAAACTTTGATTTTAATACTCCCTTTTCACGCGAAGTGATAACTATCGCTTTCGCGCTACTTAAAGATTCTAATAGCTTTCCGGTACTTCGACAGCACCAGAATTTGTTCCTCATTTCAGAAACTATGAAGAAAGTAGATTCGCCATAACTTCTGACCTTGTTCGTCATCGGAAAGAGCTATTCAGCAACTGATTGCACCTTTAACTATGGAATTAATAATTTGAATGGAAAAACGTCAACGGCTTGTGGATTTGGTTAAGTAGGTGTTTGACGTACGAGCCTATACGTTTTAAAGAACGTCGGTTTTACTCGCGACTCGTTGGTGTTGATCGACTAGCGAGTTAAACAGTTGTATCGTAGTCGAATTGAGGTTTTGAATTTTGAATTTCATCGAGCTGAGTAAGAAATGAAGCAAACATGACGAGCCGCAAGCCAGGCTCGTCATCTCACAAAACCGCGGTATTGCATTGATACACCGGCGAGCTTTGCCGACGAGCCATAAGACCGCGGTTTTTCTCGCTCGTCAATCGGGGCCTTTAGGTGGTGATGGTTAATGAGGACATTCTTAAATTAATTTAACGTAATTGTCACTTTCGTAAAAACACAATATCATTTTTTATGCTGATTAAAAGTACCTCACAAAGTCGCGAATTAAAGCTACGCAAGTAATTTAAAAATGTCGCCCATTTTCTGCTGTTTTATTTTTCAACGTGAAAGAAATTGTGACATTCTTAAGTTTATTAGGTTGGTCAATATGGACACTAATAAATGTTAAAATATTATCTATGCCTCATCTATAGTCTGTGCTAAGTTTGTATGGATAAGTTGTATAAACTGCGGTTGTTTTCTTGTGTATTATGTTGGTGTAACTGCTTTATGAATATACTTCACTTTGTGTCATGCAATTCGAGTGCGTTTCTTTTTAGGTTATGGGCAAATGTGAAATATTTTCAAGTATTGAGTGTAAAACAGTAAAATACAGTTTGAAAAAGTATTATTTTACGCAACAATGGCCGTAAACTATGTGCAAAGTATCCCGAAGCTCAAGGGAAGAGACAATTATGATGAGTGGAGTTTTGCAGCGGAAAACTTGTTGGTGCTTGAAGGAATGGCGCACTACATCAAGCCGGTTACCAATAAAGATGTAAAACCCGAAGAAGATGCAAAAACCAGAGCAAAGCTAATTTTGACCATAGATCCAGGTCTGTTCGTGCATATTAAAGAAACAAGTAATTCCAAAGAGCTGTGGATGAAGTTGAAAAATATGTTCGATGACTCAGGCTATTCCAGAAAAATAAGCTTGCTACGACATTTAATCTCTATAAGGCAAGAAAGCTGCAGTTCCATGACGGCATACGTAACAGAAATGGTGGATACAGCGCAGAGATTAAAAGGCACAGGCTTTGCTATTACGGATGAATGGATCGGATCATTATTATTGGCGGGATTGCCAGAAAAGTTTTCTCCCATGATTATGGCCATAGAGCACTCAGGCATTCAATTAACCACAGATGCAATAAAATCGAAACTAATCGATATGGAAGTTACAAAATTTACCGATTCCGATTCCAGTGGCGCTGCATTCGCTGCGAAGAAAATGCATTTCCGAACGAATTCGAGCATCAAAGATGGCGGATCAAAACAACGAGAAAAGAAAATTGTGCAATGCTACAAATGCAAAATGACTGGTCACTTCAGAAATCAATGTCCGTTGTTGAAGAAAAAGGAAACAAATGCTTTCAGTGTGGTTTTTCTGAATGGCAATTACAAGAAAACAGAGTGGTACGTTGACTCCGGCGCCAGCGCTCATATGACAGCGAATACAGATTGGATAAACAATGCAAACTCTTCCGCAAGTTTATCAGAAATTACTGTGGCAAATAACATGACAGTGCCCGTCGTGTGTTCCGGAGACGTACAGATAACAAGTAGCTACAACTACGACATCACGATTAAAGATGTGCTATGTGTACCGAGTTTGACAACAAATCTTCTCTCAGTTAGTGCATTGATAAGTAATGGAAACAGTGTTGATTTCAATCAAAGCCATTGTTACATTCGGAACAAGAAAAATGTACTGGTAGCAACTGCAGAATTGACTAATGGTGTCTACAAGCTTAACTTAAAAGAAGCAGATTGTAGATTAGCAGCACCAGCATTAGTAGATGCAGAGTTGTGGCACAAGAGACTAGCACATATTAACAGCTGTGATTTGAATAAAATGAAGAATGGTATAGTTGATGGATTGTCTTTTCCTGCTAATTGTGACATGACGAAGAATAAATGTGTAACCTGTTGCGAAGGCAAGCAGATTCGGTTACCATTTTCTCATTCCAACCAGAAAAGTACTGAAACACTACAGCTGATACATGCAGATGTATGTGGTGCTATGGAGACCAAATCTATTGCTGGCTCGCAGTATTTTCTCCTATTCGTAGACGACTACAGTCGAATGACTTTCATATATTTTCTGAAGCATAAAAATGAAGTGTTCAAAATCTTCACTGAATTCAAAGCTTTGGTTGAAAAGCAGACGAGTAAGAAAATAAAAGTCCTACGCACTGACAACGGTGGCGAATTTTGCAGCAAAGACATGGAAACCTATTTAGCAAAAGAAGGAATTATTCATCAGAAAACTGTAGCATACACACCAGAACAAAACGGTGTTTGTGAAAGAGCCAATAGAACTGTTGTTGAAAAAGCTAGATGCTTACTTTTTGAAGCGAAACTTGAAAAAAAGTTCTGGGCTGAGGCTGCAAATACAGCTGTATACATCAAGAATAGATGCATATCTTCAAGTTTGGTAGATAAAACACCATATGAAGTGTGGTATGGGAAGAAACCCGACATAAGCAATGTCCGATTGTTTGGATCAACAGTTATGGTACATGTACCCAAAGAACGGAGATTGAAATGGGACAGAAAAGCAGAACAACATATACTTGTTGGCTTTTCAGAAAATGTAAAAGGATATCGTGTTTATGATCCAAGAAAAAACAATGTAACTGTAAAAAGAGATATAATAATAATGGAAGACAAGACTTACACAGAAAATCAAAAGAATGACAGCACAATCTGGATTCAGGAGGAGAAAACTGATCACCCGAGTAATATTATCCAAGAAGTTACTGATGGAAACAGAGATTCAGTGGGGGATGTGACGCTGGATGAATCTCTGAACAGTTCAAGTTCCAGTTCTTCAGTTTACATAAATGCAGATTCAGATAGCGATGAGACGCTAACAGACTCTAAAGCTGAGATGAATATTTCCGAAAATGAAGCCAAAGAGCTTTCAGAAATTCAGCCTGGAAAGAGAACAAGGAGACCTCCAGAACGCTATGGTCTGAATACTACAACTGTGTCAGATGGTTTACCGGTGACAGAGCAGATTAATTTATCCGATGCTATGATTGGACCTGAAGCTGAACTATGGAAACAAGCCATGCGAGAGGAGCTGAAATCATTTCAGTACAATGATGCTTGGGAGCTCGTGGACATTCCTTGTGATGTATCAATTGTGCAGTGCAAGTGGGTCTTTAATAAAAAGCTAGATGTGAGTGATAAAGTCAGGTACCGTGCTAGACTTGTGGCGAAGGGTTTCACACAGCAACGTGGTATAGACTATGTGGACACTTTCTCCCCGGTGGTGAGACATTCAACGCTCAGACTGTTATTCGCTCTTAGTGTACAGTGGAACATGGACATTACACATCTTGATGTGACTACTGCCTTTCTAAATGGACATTTGAAGGAGAACATTTATATGTCTATTCCTGAAGGTTTTGAAAATGAAAATTGTAAAGGTAAGGTGTTAAAGTTGAAAAGGGCTATATATGGATTGAAGCAATCTTCTTTTGTATGGTATGAAAGGGTAAAAGATTTCTTATGTAACTTAGGATTGAAAAATAGTAAATATGAACCCTGCCTATTTCAAAAGAATGTTGGTGAAGTCAAAGTCATAGTAGCTGTGTATGTTGACGATTTCCTGATTTTTTCAAATAGTGTAGAAGAAACAAATAAGCTAAAAACTGCACTAGGTCTTGAATTTAAACTTAAGGATTTAGGTTCAGTAAGACGTTATTTAGGTATGAGGATAAATGTCAATAAAGAGTTGAATACTATAACTGTAGATCAACAACAATACATAGAAAAATTACTGTCTGTATTTAATATGTCTGATTGTAAACCTGCAGATACTCCAATTGAGTGTAGATTGAATTTAGAAAAATCAGAAACATGTATGAAAAATATTCCTTTTCAAAAGTTAATTGGTAGTCTTATGTACTTAGCGGTTTTAACTAGACCTGACATAAGTTATTCTGTAAGTTATCTTAGCCAATTCAATAACTGTTATAATGAAAATCATTATAGTTATGCTAAAAGAATACTGAAGTACTTGCTAAAGACTAAAAATTACTGTTTAAAGTATAGCAGAGAAAATGTAAATTTGGTTGGATATGTTGATGCTGATTGGGGCAGTGACCATCTAGATAGGAAATCGTATACTGGTTACTGTTTTACCATGTGTGGTTCTGTAATTTCATGGCAAAGCCAAAAACAGAAGACAGTGTCTTTATCCAGCACTGAAGCTGAATATGTAGCTTTATCTGAGGCAACTCGAGAAGCTGTATATTTAAGAAACTTAATGTATGAACTCACTGATAGGAAATATGTAATAAAGATATTTTGTGATAACCAAAGTGCATTAAAGATAGCAACCGGTCATCAGACACATAATAGATCAAAACATATTGATGTACGGTTTCATTATGTGAAAGATGTGATTAAAAATAAATTAGTTGATGTTGGATATATTTCAACGCAAGAGATGCCTGCTGACCTGTTGACGAAAGGGTTAATTTCATGTAAACACAATAAATTTCTAAAAATGTTAGGAATTGTAACAAATTAAAACTTTGTGTTATTTTGTTAAGTGGGGGTGTTAAAATATTATCTATGCCTCATCTATAGTCTGTGCTAAGTTTGTATGGATAAGTTGTATAAACTGCGGTTGTTTTCTTGTGTATTATGTTGGTGTAACTGCTTTATGAATATACTTCACTTTGTGTCATGCAATTCGAGTGCGTTTCTTTTTAATAAAGACCACAGATTAGTTAGAGATACTACGTATCAGATGGAAATGTCGGGAACATTTTAGTGTGGACTTGTGTTCACAGATTATATAGATGTTACTCGCTCCTGATTGGCTATCAGAAAACGATGTCTGACGTTTCTTTTTTTTTTCTGCTACACCGGCACCGAGCAGAATTGTCATTCTACCAAACAAATTAATTTGGTAGGATTGCTTTTTTCATTCAATATTTCTAAGGCATTGATCTCAATGTGTACTATTGAGATCAATGCCATAGTAGAGGTCAGTGGCCTAAGGGAAAGAAGGTTTTGTTGATAGAAAACAACGAAACATAGTTAATCATTTATTATTATTTTTTAAATTTTTTCTTAACACTACATAGTAGGTATAGGTATTGTATAATAAACAAAGTTGCTTCCCGCTGTCTGTCCCTATGTAAAAAAAAAACATCATCAAAATCCGTTGCGTAGTTTTAAAGATTTAAGCAATGCTTAGATCTTTAAAACTACGCAACAGATTTTGATGCGGTTTTTTTAATAGATAGAGTGATTCAACAGGAAGGTTTATATGTATATTACATGCATAATATAGTACCTAGAGAAACACTGATAAATCTTAGGTTTCTGTGATGTGTGATGTGACCAGTGCGTCTCGTTCTCGTTCTCGAAATCTCGTTCAAACTCACGTTTCTCAACAAATCACTGCATAAACAATCGAGCCACTTTTTGAGTCTGATTACACTACACACTGGGAATATGGAATACAGCGGCCTTTCGCAAATTTGTACAACCTGGTACAACACAAGTTAACACAACACATAAAATACATCGTAGGTACTGAAGGTACAAACCGTTTGCAGCTAATAAGGAACAGAAATAGGCGGGGAAAATCAACAAACTAAATACACAATGATCGTTAGACATTAGACCGCAGAGCACAGACTACCCACATCCACAGAGATACCTACCCTCAAAGATCTCAATCATTCATTGACATTGACATTGTCATCAAAATAGCAACTCATTCGGAATCGGAAGAGTTGAGGAGCGGAGAACGAAATGTCATACATCGTTTTCCAATCAATTTCCAATCAAAGCACAGATTATATACAAGTCCAAGCTTCTGACTAGGAACATTTCTACCCGTGATAAAGACGATGTGATGAGTTGATGATGGCGGAAAGCTGTCAAAAAACAAAATAGACTGATAGACACATTACTCTTCCTTTGCTTTGCATAGTCGGGTAAAAAAAGGTGTCCTTTGCTAAATTAGCTTACGTACCTATAGTCGAATTGCTCATTGTACGAACTAAAAATATATGAAAAATTACATTTTGACCGTCAATTTTAGTGCGTATAATTAGAAATACGATTATAAATACTTGTATGCAATCAACTTTTTCAGAATCCAATATAAAGCTTGATTGGCTTAGTGAGAATCTGACATCTCCCACCTAAATGAATAGAAGATGATGCTTATAATGAAAGTAACAATTTCAAAGCTTTACTCACGCATGGGGTGGTCGCTTCACTGTCCCCAACTGCCGTGACGCGTGTCGTCGGTACAACGCAGCAAGCACAGCGCTGCCTGCAGCGCATAAAGCGCCTGCAGCAGCTACTATCGCTGTCAACCATGGAGACAGCGGAAGGGACGTGCTCATACCTGTTACAGAATTGTTTCATTTGTCTTTATTGTATTTAGAAAAAGGAATCCCATCAAAAACATAACATGTACAAAAATGCGCAAGTCTCGCAACGCAGTTCTTCCGCCGTAAAAAGTTGTGAAATCGAATGTAAACCAAGTCTGTATAGAGTAACTTGAAAAACACACACAGCAAGTTCGTAAACGTTTTATGTAGATTATTTTGCTGTGTGTGTTTGCCAAGTTACTCTATACAGACTTGGTTTACATTCGATTTCACAACTTTTTACGGCGGAAGAACTGCGTTGCGAGACTTGCGCATTTTTGTACATGTTATGTTTTTGATGGGATCTCACTTCTTTTTGTAGGTAGTCCTCCTTTTTTTCTTTTACCTATTATATCTTGTGCCTTATCTGTGGGCTTTCTCATAGCCCACTCCCTGTCTTCGTGGGCTTTTCTCAGAGGCTTTTATGTATTGATTTTTGACAAGTCTGGACGGTAAATGCATCTAGTCTATTATATTCAGAGCAGACTCCTGCGCTTTAATACAACCAAAGTTGACATTGATTAGATGTAAACCGCCTAGACTTGTCACTCTCGAAAGTGCCACATACGCTTGACCGCATGTAAATACTGACGAACCAATATCCATCAATGATTTGATTGATGGATGAAGAAATGATTTCAGTTCATTTCATTTCAATGCACAACGACTTGAGCGCCCATGCAAATACAGAGGCATGTTGCCCGGACAGTTGAGCCCCCCGTGCAACTAGAGTTACCTACATATTTTTTTCATTTCTCATACACAGAGAGTACGCTTGAAGTTATCTGAACATAGGGATGAAAGTAGTACTTTTTGTCCTTAGAGAGAATTTCTTCCCGTAGAAATTCTATGTCAGGTATATTTGACATTTCTCTTTACCATAAGATGAAGATCAGGATTACAGGATTAGGATCACAGAATCAGGATCACAGGATCAGGATTACGCAGGATCACAGGATCAGGATCACGGAATTAGGATCACGTAGGATCACGATCACAGGATAAGGATCAAGATTATGCCGGATCACGGAATTAGGATCACATAGGATCAGGATCACAGGATCAGGATCACTGGATTAGGATCATGTAGGATCAGGATCACGGGATTAGGATTACGCAGGATCACTGGATCAGGATCATAGGATCACGGGATTAGGATCACGTAGGATCAGTATCATAGGATCACAGATCAGGATCACGGAATCAGGATTACGGGAAACATATATGAAGAGATCCCAACCCATGTACAACTTGTTTTCAATGAACAAAATGATTATTATTTTTTTAATAAAATATCAATACCTACAATCCGAAATATCGAACATCCCTACACCGCGGAACATCATACGTGATCATACTCAACTCAACACTAGCTGCCATACGAAACAAAACGTCACGCGTTCCGCGCAGCACAGAAATGGCGGCGCGGCCCCTTGTACAAGCAAATTATAACCTAAAGTTACATAAATTAAAATCGGGACTAATAATTCGGAATGTCAGAGTTTTTCCTTGCTATACACACTAAACTATACATGTGTGCCAAATTTGGAGTTTGTGGGTCTGCTAGAAGTAGGCTTTTAATTTTGATGATCGGTGAGTCAGTGAGTCAGTGAGTCACTTACAAAACTAGGAATTTTGACTTGCAATAATTCATAAACTACTGGTTCAAATTTAATGTAATTTGGAAATATATCTAGCTATGTAATGCCCTCTTGGTCACTGAAAGTTTAGACTTCTAGTCTTTTCCACAACGAAGTTACGAGGGGTCGAAAATGGCCCGAATGGCTTCAAGAAAAGGATGGTACGGCCTTGCTTCGAGACTTGGCGGGGCACTGCCGTGCCCCCAGATAGAATTTCACTTTCAAGACTTTCGTGAGTTGTACTAGACATTATTTAACACACGGGAATTACTCACATAAAAATATCGTCAAAGTTACTCCTCGCGGTCGCTGACACACATGAGTGTGAGACGCTCGCGCGAGGAGTAACCTTGCCGCAACTCCCTCCTTACCCAGATGAATCGAAACATTGTCGGTATCTAAATCGACGATATTTTTACGTGAGTAATTCCCGTGTGTTAAATAATGTCTAGAAATAGAATTACCTAACTCCTAATACTGACTGAGAAGTTTAGAAGTGTACAGAAACGAATTACAACGGAAAAGAAAAAATCTTTGTCTTGCTTCTACCGGCATGTCGTTTGTTGTTTGGATAAAGAGTAACTCGCAATAATAAGTAGCATTCACATTTATTCTAGAAAATCTGTACAGTTTCAAGAAGCAAGTTATGCCTACAATTAACATCGCCTCTGTTTAACTTTACACGTGTGAAGCTTGTATTTTCTGTGAAAAGCAGTTAAGCCAAGAGGATATGTTAGGTGCTAGGCAAGCATACTCCTTCTCAATAATGTTTCAGGCTCTACAACGTTAATTGTAGACATAACTTGCCTCCTGAAATTCAGACCTTCACGGAATGCATTCCGAATTCGGAACGTGAAGTTTCGAAACGGATACATTTTTGGAAGTCTGAATCGCCATTTTTCTCTTATAATGAATTTCTTCATGTTTTTGTTGCCTTGAACTTTTTGTGTGTATTTTTAAACCAAAAAAATGTTTTTGTATTTTATTCATATACTTACCTACTTAGATGTTTAAATTTTTTCATTCATTTTTTTGAGCCCAATTCTGTTCCGGTTTTCAGTCTATAGGCGCCGTAAAAACTACAAGGATAATAAAATATGGAGAGAACTTTTTCTCGAGGGTGCAATAAATTTCGTTACAGTTGAGACTAGTTACACAGAGGCACAAGCACAACTAACGAACGACAATAATGAAAAACACAATGATTATAAAAACAGACCCAGCAGTTTTCAACTAAGGAGCTGAATTCGTAGAAATTTATTTTAGGCTTGAAGCCACTTGGATTTAATTTAATTCTCATCAAGTACAACAACAAGAAGTACTTCAAGTACAAGGATCTCTCTTCAAGTTTGTCGAACGAATGTTATTCTAGAAACTTACCAGACGTTTCGGTCAAGTGGAAGATTGCCAGTAGACAGCCATCTTGGACGAGTGGAATGGTGCCTCATTTTTCGACCCGAAGGTCGTGGGTTCTAATCCCGGCAGTGTAATAATGAATTTTTTGAATCGAAAAAATTATTAGGCGTAATAGCTCGAGCTCAAAAATTGTGAAGAAAAACGTCTCAAGTAAATGGTTTCTAATAGGCGGACTTGCATTCTGTCACGTATGTAATACTAACTTCTCCGAAATGGGTACGTATCAAATATGTATTTGGACGTGTTTCTCACTACCCCATAAGACATCAAAGATCTTAAATAGATCGCCCCCTAGTAGTCTATCTTTGATAACGACCAAAATCGGTCTCAAACTCTCAAACACTTTGACAAATATTTTGACCACGCAAGTAGCTCTGTCACTCTCATCTCAACGAGACCAAACACAACAAAAGACACCTACGCGATCGTTTAGACAGATTGAGACCAATTTGAGGTTTGAGACAAGTTTTTTAGACAATCAGCTCGCTGATATCTACCTACTGCGTCTTAAAGATACATAAAGATTCGTGTTCATGTAGTTATGTTCTTACCAGTATATTTATCAGGAGAGCGTATACCAACAGTATAAAGCACCACCTCTTCGCTCCTGCCTTTAGCGTTGACTGCGTAAAGAACGAGGGTGTAGCTGGAGTGGCTGTCGAGGTTATTGACCTCGAAGACTGTGCTGTTAGAAGACACGTTGGCTCTGACCTGATTGTGGAAAAGTCAATTAGTGTTCTAAAGAAAAGAAATAGGATTTGAAAAGAGAGAAAAGACTTATGTCTTCAAAATGACTGGATACAAAAAACCAAGTCTTAGATTATGAAACAGAAAAGCTTTTAACATCACTAGTGAATGTTTCTGTCATAGGCTTATTTTAGTAAACGATCGAAGGACTTCATCTATCTGATTATGCGTAAAGTTGCTGAACTGTGAATAATATTCATTTCTAGCCTGTACATAATCCCACTGCTGGGAAGAGGCTTTCATAATCCTCCTCTTACCTTTCTTGGTCTAAAGCTATGGACCAATCTTCCATCTGAACTGTATAATATTCCTTTAAAATGGTAGAAACACTTACCACCATTGAGGGTAGTTCCAGCACTTCCATATAAAAGACCTGGGGCAGGCCTCCGTCGAAACCTTCAATACACTCCACCTGCAGACCAGCGGCGCTCTGGTTCGTCACTGAACAGTTCTGGAGAGACATTGGATGACCTGCACCAGAAGCATAAAAAGTTAACGATGAGATCGTAGTGGTTTTTTGTGAGGTAGACTATCAAATTTTTGGTTAGATGTAGTATACGAGTATTATTTGTTTTTTGATATAACAATTGGAATAGCTCAAGGCCTACCAGATTAGAAACCAGAACTTTTAGATCTTGAGGTGCTGGTTTTGTTTTACATGGAACGTGTTTCTGCCTAGAAAACTTCATACTAACGACAGGTCCCATTTTGATGGCACTAATAGGGAAGAAAGAACCTACCTATACACTTAAAAAAAAAAATCAAATCGGTAAGCGTCTTCGAGTAATCGGTGAAAATATATTTAAAAAAGCACTAAAAAAATTCCGACGAATTAGAACCTCCTCCTTTTTTTGAAGTCGGTTAAAAATTATTGGTACCTAGTTACCGATACTTTAAAAATGTAGTCAAAATGTAGATGTAGTCAAAAGAAACTCACCGGCTGCAACCAGCTTGTAAAGACATGGTGCTTCCATCTTCCCAACAGAATTCTTGGCTGAACAGGAGACAGTTCCAAAGTCCATGTCTGATGATGGAGTGTATCGGAGGGTTGAAGTAAAGCCACTGCTCGTGAACATACTAAACAAAATAGAACATGTGATTGGTAGTGGTAATGAAAATAAGCTCATCAAAAATGATATTATTCGTTACTTGACATTTTGATAGATAACACAATTGGTAACTACTCACGTAGGTAACTAATATGGGGCCCTAGCCATATTACACTATCTACCGTCGCGATCGTAATAGAACACTTCAAAATTTATAGAAATTGACGTTCTTACCACGTGACTCATCAGTGATGAGTCATCACCTTTAAACGTCAATTCCTATACATTTTGAAGTGTTCTACAGCGATCGCGACTAAAGATCGTTTAATATGGCTAGAGGAGCATGGATTTGTACACTTATTTGGATACCGACAATGTTTTGATTCATCTGGAGAATCTTTATCTGGGCCAGAGGAAGTCGCGGTATGGTCACTTCTCGCGGTAGCGTCTCACACTATACACCGTTAATTCTGGGTCAGTTTAAAGCCAGCACCCACTGCTTGTATTGCTTAATCGTATTCGTGTCGTTGGTTGAGTTTTTGAATTTGATAAGTATTTCATACGAAACTAAATAGTTGAAAAGATTAACAAGAGTGAGGAAAACACTTGGTAAGGTGTCGTAGGCGCGCAGAGCTAATGACCTAGGTATGTATGTATGACTACGACGTAGCGTAGACTCTACGCTGTAGCAACACCTGAGCACAGAGCACGTATCTCCGTGATATATCCTGCCTATGTTTTGTGATATTATTAATTGCAAAAAAATAGATCTCATATTTATCATTATTTTTGAGTAAGGTTATCGATATAGATTACGTAGGCGCCGGCTTTAAACTGACCAAAAATAAACGGTGTATATTTTTTTTAGTGAAAATCCCCGCGTATATTAATGTCAAGTGCACCTCACGAAAGTTTTGAATGTGGAATAATATTCCTTATTCTTCTCAAGATACAAATTCGTTCCAAGTAAACAAAGTCTTACTTTTCTTCTAAGTCAGTCTGCTCTCCAGAACTATTGAAGATCCAGCTGAAGCTTGTAGGTGGTGGACTGGAGTCCACAGCACAGCGAAGCACTATGGTTTCCTGTTTCAGCGCTCCATACACTTCACCCTCATTCATAGTCTTGCATAGAGGAGCATCTGTTAATAAATACATACATAGGTACATTAAATCACGCCTCTTTCGCACAGGGGTAGAGACCGCGGACTTCCACTTGCTTTTAATAAATGTAGTGGCTTTTTAAAAATTGAAGATAATCCCAAAATACTTTATCTAAACCAGTGCTTCCAAAGGTTTATATTATACACCTGATAGAGTAGTAATAAAGAATAGGCCTACACCCCATCATCATCATCATCATCACCAGCCTATAGCAGTCCACTGCTGGACATAGGCCTCCCATAATGAGCGCCATCGCGCCCTGTCTTCAGCTTGACGCATCCAACTTGTGCCGGCAGCCTTTCGCAGATCGTCACTCCACCTGGCAGGAGGGCGTCTTACACTACGTTACTTACTTACGTTTGCCTCCCACAGTGGGTGAAATCAGGATGAATGGATGGATGGACACCAATATGCATAATTTTGAATAATGATTTCAAGTTGTACAAAATTAAGACTGTCTTTCCACTGGTATGATGGTCCAAAAATAATATTTATAGGAACTTACACCTCACTTGTAAAGACACAGGGTTGCTTGTCGCGCTGCCCTCGCTATTGAAAGCGAGACAGCTATAGTCTCCAGCGGCTGTCTTGCTCACACTCTGCAGCACAAGACTCTGGTCGCTGAGTATTACTCCAGAATTTGCATTTTGCTGGATTTCTTTTGACTGGAATATTAAGACTTGTTATAAGAATATCAAGAATATAGCCACTTTAGAAATTCACTTCATTTTACTCAGCAGTTTCAGCACTTTCTTTTGTCATTTAACACAATAGCAGCATTTACACACAGAGATCGGCCTGCGGATTTTCCCGCGGGCTGATCTTTGCCATTCCAACCTTTGACAGTTTTATCCGCAGTTATCTGTAAAGATATCTTTACAGATATCTGTACAGTTCGGATCCGCGGGAAAAACTCTATCGTGTAAAGGCCGCTATTCTTTATTGGTCTATTAGTGATCTTTGGTGATCGATCAAGAAGTGATTTATTTACAAACTAGCAGACACCCGCGGCTTCGAACGCGTGGACTACCATTTTTTTATCCCACGGGAAACATGCATTTTTTCGGGATAAAAAGTAGTATATGTTACTCTCCAGCCCTTCAACTATCTCCACACAAAAATCACGTCAATCCGTCTCTCTGTTTTGAAGTGAGAGCAGGACAAACAAACACACTTTCACATTATATAATATGGGTATGGATAATTTGATAAGTATAATAAAAAAAATAACAGTGTGTAACCATCCCGTTAATTAAAACTTTGGAAGTTTCAAAAAACATACCACTTAAGCAAAGGAAATTAAAATATTCAAGTTAATTAACTAAATTACAACTCTCATCTACATTGTAAATCTAGGGGATGTCCAAGGGATTTGTCACAAAGTCACGGTTCAAAGGGTGGTCTTACCCCTTTGTACCAGGCGAGCTTATGGGTCTTAGGGTTGGCCTTGACGCTGCATTCGAAGTACACGTCATCTCCTTCCTTGATGTGGCCAGGGTTGAGGCTAGAACCCAGCTTTAGGGTTACAATGGGGACATCTGTTGACAATATCATTTTTTCAGCCCAATTAATCCAATACAACATTAGAACATTGAAACTACTTTAAGTATATTCTTAATTAAAATTTGCGATTTTATAAAAGGCTTAGGTAAAGTGATTAAAACCCACCCACTCGCAGCCGGCTTCTATTTTCCCCGAAAACTATAACCTGGGTCTCTTCAAGTTAAGAGTGAATAGGTGTCTTCTAGAACTTTGTGATCCATCGTCAGCCACATCGTCGCGTCGCTTACCATCAGGTGAGATTGTGACTAAACCTATCTAAGTTAGTCTAGACTAAGTCTATCTACAGTAAAAAAAGCCTACTTTTTCAACCCTAGGTGGGCCCTATCACCCTCAACACGAAGCATTTCCACATGGAAGAGGAAAACCTATCCGATATGGTTCCAAGGATGCTGTTTTGACTACCGCGCACTCTGTTCAGGGATGCAGTTTTTTTCGGAGGATGGCTTCGAAACCATCCGCTTGGTACAAATCTTCAAAAATCTTCGGATAATGATGATGATGACGTGTGACAGCGAGTCGTCGCTAGTCTAATTCAAATGTAATATTCAGTACCTACTCCAGTTGAAAGGGATGGTTAAATTAATTACAAACATTTAGGAATCGATCCGTTTAATATCGAACACATAAATTATTTAAGTACAGTACTTACAGAGAGCCAATAACACTCAGAGCCGGGTATCCCATCCGCTGTCTCATACGAAGGTATTTAATCAAGAAACGTATTGCATTACATTGTTCGACATCTAATATCAACCTATATAGATACGTAGCTATACACATTGTGATTCTGATCGCTATTGGATATGTGAGCAGTAGTCGTACCATGAACTCTGAGCAATGTTAAAACAAGCTTGAAACTTGAGAATAAATGTCATTCCTAAAGCGGAAAGCCTGTTTTAAGCTTGTTCATGCACACATTGCTCTAGGAGTTCATGGTACGGTTACAGTACTTTACAATACAAACATGCGATGGCTGGCTTGCAAACTACTTGCCAATTATATGGGAATGTATTTATATATTTTTAAAGTGAACGCAGATAAATAGTGGAGCTGAACGCGTCGAAATAAACGATCGAAACCAATCTTAGAATTATTTCTATGAAATTGTATGAAATCTCGGACATCTGCCGGCGTCGATTCGTCGTTATCTACTTATGAGGTCACCAGGCCATAGAAGGGTCCTCGGAGCTTTCTCACCGCGCGACCGAATTTGGGCTGGCGAGGACTTGGAGGACTTTGGACTTCGAGGGACGTACCACGCGTGCAGACACGACGACGAGACCGAGACCACAGCGTACAATTAGTCATGCGGTGAAAACCTTAATTCACGCACACAATTGCGCGTGTACAAAAATTACATTGTGTAGTGTCTGTGTAAATAGGTTTTAGACGCCGCTTTTGCATGGAGATTACGTCGAGTGTCCGGGGTGTGACCAGGCATCGAAAACCTGTATATATGTGAAAACTGCCCTTACATGAGATGAAATTAAATTATAGTAGAGAACAGTGACTCACAGTGTACATTCAGCTTCCACCGATCCTCGATGATGGAGTCTGGTAGACTGGGGTTCTCCGCTCTGCAGACCAGGAACCGGTCGTGGTCTTCTGCCATCGGCACGAACGAGAGCACGCTGAGGGTTGAGTTGCTCTCCGAAAACTGTCGAATAAATATAGGATCAGAATCACTTTCAGAATCTATATCAGAATCATCTAATCAAATACTGAAACGCTACTTAGATACTTGAGACGTACTTATCTATTTCGCGTTCTTACTCTTCAGAGCACAAAACGCGTTTCAACGTAAATAATTTTGAGTGCCCGTACCTACCCCTAATATTTATAATGTCATCTCTGCCTACCCTTATGATTGGAAACAGGCGTGATTTAATGTATAGGTATATGACTTATCGCGATGATCGAGTATGGTCTTGGTCGCGAAGGAACAGGAGTAGAATCACCTAGCTCTTAAGACGAGTCAAAGTGGTACACTATGATGATCTTATTGAATAAATGAATTTGCCTTTTGACTTTTGTACAATACTTTGGGGAAGTCATGGCCTTGTTTCTTTCATTCGGTTCTATTTCTTTCGTCTTTAAAACAATGCACAACTGGGATTCAAAGCCGTTACATTCACAGTCCACAAGTCTGTTGTACTAATTAATTTGCATATTCTATTTAGCTCTGTGTCTGACCAACTCATTACTGAGTTCCAATTAGTAAAGGAACAGAGCTCTGACTACATTTCGGGACAAACGCTAAGTGACTTTGTACATGCACAAGGATGCACAAGAAAGGCGTGTCGATGCAAGGCGAGTGCACCCGCCCACACGTTCGGCGAGTCTTATCACACCAATGTAAGTTGGCGCTCGTATTCACTCGGCCAGCTATGGCAAGGCGAGGTGAGTGGTGCTGCCCACACGTTGGCACTGGCGTTCACTCAGCGAGCCTGGGCCAGCGTGTGTTTGCGTCTTAACAATAGTCGTTTAGAATCAAAAGACCAATTTTATTTTGCGCTTGGGTTTCGTAATAACTCTCTACAACCGCCTACTTATTTTTAAAAATATTATCACCGCGTTTGGCCAGTCATTTGACTAGGAATTTTAAAAGTTTTCAAAACGAACTTAGCAAAAGATTAAATTGAAAAGAGTTTTGTTTTGATTTTAGATAAATGTAGATTTAATTTACTTCAACGTTTTTTTTTTCCACTATTGATTGCGGTCGGCCACTTTGTTCGTGTTTTTTTTAATTACCGAGATTTATGTTTTTAGAAAATTCGGTATGCATCTGAAACGTATAAACTAGATTGATTTTCACAGTATCAAGAAGTAACCCATGCACTTCATGTACATGTGAAAAGGGACTAAGGAATTCGTATACTGGTACTGTTTATGCCCCGGCATTTAAGCTACATCGAGCAATGTGTTGTCGTTTGTTAGCTCGACTGGCCTTACAATAGCTGCTCAGCTGTCCTAGCCAAGTTACTTATCTACAATCGCTTATTACGCTATCGATAACAGAGTATATGTGCGGCACGGTGCTAATTTCATAGATATTTGCAGTTTGCAGTCTGCGGTCGGTCTCTGACTTGTACCTTAATCGACTTTGTTTTGTTCTGACACTTATGACCACATGATTATATCGTCATTAAATATCGACAATAACAACTAACAACTCTTAGGCCCGGCGGCCATTGGCGGCACGGCATGACCAGGTACTTTTAGGCAACGGATAAAAATATAACCTAATTTGTATACCAGGGGCTTTACTATGAACTCTTAGAGCAATGTCAAAGTAAGATTACTCTGATTCCGTGCTAAGATAAGACTAAGGTAAGGTTGAAGTAAGCCTAATGCAAGAATGTTTTGGTAACGTCTCATCGTGGAGTGTCAAGTGTCAAGTCATTGATGCGATGCAGGACTGTTTTCACCTTGTTTTGACATTGCTCTAAAAGTTGGTGGTACGCCGGCAGTGCCTAAATAGAATCCCCAATTCTCGTTTCAACAAACAAAATGTCAAATTAAGATAACAAATCACCAAACTCTTTTGTTAGATATCCAATGATGGAACGGCTAAACACTGTTCACGCTTTCTTAATTAACAGTGTTGTTGCTTAGGGTTCCGTAAGATATCTGGAAATCCTTAACGTGCCAATGAATAAATTCTATTCGAATGTGTCTAATCGAATCAATATAAGATCAAGCACATACTGATATAGGTATAGGAGCATTTACACGCAGAGATATCTGTGCGGATATCTGTAAAGATATCTGTACAGTCCAGATGCTAGAGCATTTAAACGAGATATCTGTGCGGATATCTGTAAAGATATCTGTACAGTCCAGATGCCGCGGGAAACAGCACGCGCCATTCTAACCTTTGACAGTTTTATCCGCGGTTATCTATAAATATATCTGTACGGATATCTGTACAGATATCTTTACAGTCCAGATCCGTGGTAAAAACTCTACCGTGTAAATGCCGCTTATGTATTAATCAAGACTTTTAAAACACGATTTAATTTTATTGAGACCGAGACCAGAGCCTCTGGTGTCGGTCTCAATAAAATTATCTGGCAGAGACAGGCTTTGTAGGGGCGCACGAAAGAAACACGATACAGAATCGTTACTTTAGAGCTTCGAAGGGCACGTTACGTCGTCGATCCCGGCTTTTAAGTCGTCAAGCCATGACGAAGGCTTTTAGGCATCTTAAAAACTACGTCACTAGAGTTGGCCACTGGCTCAATCGATATTACATACATACAAACATAAAATCACGCCTCTTTCCCACGGGGGTAGGCAGAGGTCACGAACTTACATACTTACCATAAATAGCTCAACGGTTTAGTATGGTATGTAGATAGTATTTATTTTTCATTTAATTTATTGTAACATCAAGTTTACTGATTTTATGACATGACCTTTTTATACATATTCGTAATTTCTATTTGACATTTACTCCAATCATAATTATTTAAGTTAAAGTCAATATAGCTTTGCCCGCATTTAGAAACTTTTAATCACTCCTGTTGACGATTCAAACTCTAATTATCATGTTGGGCATAGGTACTGTAATAATTAAAACTTTCCGAATTATGTAGAGAAAATTATAAACCAACTTTAGTTTTGCAAATAGACAGAACCCTAACTTGGCGTGGATAATTTCACGCTTGGCCAGATAGAGACGGATTGTAATTGATTTTTGTTTTGGTTTTTTCGAACAGGTGTTTAAATTAAAGCAGCTGTTTTCATTTAAAGCTATCCGTATTTATTTAAATACACACAATCCATAGAGTCAGGACTAAGCAAGGTTTTAGTAATTATGAAGATTCTGTGTATGTTTAGTATGAACCAGTAGCTAATTCTGATGACGGAGTTTTGAGGCAGTCAGAAGGTCTTCGATTATCAGCCAGGACCAACAACTCAACGTGCCCTCCAAAGCACGGAAATATTATTTATTTGACTACTTGGTATTTTATGCTGGTCATTTTAACACCTTGACATTTTGACCTTTGGACTAATACCCCCCGGAGTCATAATAAGAACTAACAGTAGCTGTCAATCTGACACAGCATATATATTTTATAGCCTCACTAGCTGCTGCCCGCGGCTTCGCTCGAGTGGTACCCGGATAAAAAGGGGGCTTTTTATCCGGGTACCACGACTATCTCCACACAAAAAATCACGTCAATCCGTCGCTCTATTTTGACGTGAAAGCAGGACAAATAAACAAACAAATAAATACACTTTCACTTTTATAATATGGGTACGGAGGTACGGATTCAACTATGTTAATAAAAAAAAATTATAGGAATATCTAAAGTAGCAACTAAAACCTCCTAATAACATTAAGCAAGGTACCTAGTTAATATTCTTCGTGACAGATAGAGCCCATCAATGTTTCTCAAAACATTTCACTATAATTTAAAATAGGTAATTGAAACTCAGACGACAGCACCTTATTTATTTTAATGAAAAATTCATGTTACACATGCGTACTCGCTCAGTTTAAATTATTAATTATTGAATTACTGTCGAAATTGAACAACGAATTATAATTTAATGAGATTCCAAGCCGATCCAACCATATCGGATGACACAGTGACGTCACCTGAATCTTGTCGAGAAGATTTTAAAAGGATTTTTGAAATAAATTACAAGTTTCAGGATTACGTAGAAAAGTACTATGATTTTTTTTTACTTTGAAGACAAAGTCAATAATGGTTTATTTATTAAGACTACTTGGACACTCAATCATCTAAGAGAATCTCAGACCCTTTTACCCTTTTACTAGATAATTTATACAGTGTAGGCAATTTTTTGCCCATACTTAACGGAACTTTGTAGTGCCTAGGACAATATTGAAATGAAGTAGACTTGCCCAGCACCTACACCATCACTCAGCTTAACCAGCCATATCCACAGGAAAGAGAAGGTCAATACGTGTGGGGTTGACTAAGCCGCGGGTTTCCTCACGATGTTTTCCTTCACCGTTTAGAGCTCGTATTAATGCGCATAAGTATATAATATATTTCGAAAAGTTCTTGATTCAAGATTCAAATATCATTTATTCAGTAGGATCGTTATGACCACTTTGAAAAGTCTTAAGAGCTAGGTGATTCTACTCCTGTTCTTTCGCGACCAACACCGTGAAGAATCAGGGCAACAAACACGGTATGGGGCCTAGCTTGAGTGAAGGCCACGCAGTGTTAGACGTCCACCGACAAGATAGATGACCTTGTAAAAACTGCAGGTCGGCGGTGGATGCAGGCCGCTTCCAACACATGGAAATCTTTGAGGGAGGCCTATGTCCAACAGTGGACGTCTAATAGCTGAGATGATGATGATATTTTTCGAAACGAAAAAATCTATTGATGCATAATGATGAGTTTGATTTTACTCCAGTATTTACGTAACCAACACCATAAAGAATTAGGGCAACAAACCTAATTTGAAGGTTAGCCTTTTTTGTGGTGATCCATTTACTTTGATCTCAATAATTTTGACAACCTATGAATACATTTCCGTGGCTCGCGTGAATACGTTGATATGTCGAGATGTCAATTTTTTTTTTATTGGCTTAAACGATATCTACGCCTATGAAGTATCTATAAAAAAATTGACAGCTCCCTAGCTAGACAAGTTTTCGAGTTATGGCCTTGCCAACTCCTCCATTTTTAGGGTTCCGTACCTTAAAAGGTAAAAAAAGGAACCCTTATAAGATCACTTTCTTGTCCGTCTGTCCGTCTGTCCGTCTGTCCGTCTGTCCGTCTGTCCGTCTGTCTGTCCGTGTGTCACCATCGATTATCTCAGGAACGGGTAAAGCTAGCAAGTTGAAATTTATACCATATACTAAGGTCTATAGTCCCTATTGTGAGTATAAAAATCAAGGTCCTGAGTCAACACTATAAAAAGATATAGGCAAATTTAGGTTTTCGTGAAAACTTGTAAGTACCAAAACTTACCTTAATTATCAACTTTTTTTATTTTTCGAAATTTTTCCTTTATTTGTGCTATAAGATCTTGCTTTTTGCCAAATTTCGTGATTCTAGGTCAACCGGAAGTACCCTAGAGGTTTTGGGTCGAAAACCTAAATGGTAGTTCCCGTTGACCTAGAATCACGAAATTTGGCAAAAAGCAAGGTCATATAGCACAAATAAAGGAAAAATTCCAAAAAATTAAAAAAGTTGAAAATTAAAGGGTGTTGCCATACATACATAGTTGACGCCAATTAAGATTGTCCTCTGAGTTGTATGGGCGCTCATACAATTAAGCGGACTACTTACTAATTGTCCAATAACTTAATGGGTATAATGGGTAGGTACGGAACCCTCGGCGTACGAGTTCGACTCGCACTTGACCGGTTTTTTTTCGTATTTTAGTTGACATAACTACTTGTCAATTTTTCAAGCCACTAACACACACATGTTTTTGTAGATATTTCGATTTATCAACCTACTCATTCGCCAAAATTATATTTGTTACATGATATCTCGACATATACATATGATATTTTTGATTAACTTTTAACAAATTAAAATGTCAGGTTATGGCTAACCAAAGTATTCCGTTTAAATTGTGATACATTGAGTTGTTCAGTTATGCCCGCGCGCTCTCGCGCTGGCATAACCGAACATGTCACTCGTATTGGTAAACAAAACGTCAGTTCAGAAATCTTTTTTTTTTAAGTATTGCTTTTACATGGAAAACTGATAGATTTTAATTATTTGTTAAACTATAATGACATTGCTTGATTTTTACAAGCTTTTATTATTAACTTTTATTATTAACGTAACCTAGGACTCTACATGGACGCAAATCTGAGGTTTGAAAAGCACGTAGCATCTGCAGTAAGTTCTTGTTTCTACAAACTTAAAGTATTATATAATATCCGACCATTTTTAAGCGAAGAATTGCGTATCCAACTAGTAGAGTCTCTTGTACTCTCGAAGCTTAACTATGCCGATATAGTTACGGGTCCTCGTTTGCTTGGTCGTACGCAACGCTTGATACAAAGAGTGCAAAATGCCTGTGCCCGGTTCTGCTTTAATATTCCGCCCAGGGGGCATGTCACTCCATTCCTCAACTCTCACTCCTTACTTAAAATGAAAGCTCGTCGAAAACTTCACCTCGCTTGTTTGCTTTTTGGGGTTATTAAGTACGGACAACCAGGTTATCTATTTGATAAGCTAACCTTGTTCTCTAAGAGGTCATTGCGTAAGAGCCGAAAGCAACTCGCCACTCCAGAGCACCACTCTGCGGCATTCAGGGGTAGCTTCAGATATGCAGCTTCCAAGATCTGGAATAATATCCCTCCACCTATAAGAGAACTCGAAGGCGTTATGGGCTTTCGTTTGAGACTTAAGCGTTACCTTTTTGAACATCAGAAAGCAGTGGCAGACTTGAGACATGAGGTCTCTATTATATAAAATTATATTTATAGTTTTTCTTCTATTTTTTTTTTTTTTTTTTGTTATTTTTTATTTGTTCATTGTCATACTTGCTTCAATTTGTTATTGTCTCGTGCTGTGATCCTTAGGCTAGAGATACAACTGTTATATTATAATACCTAACAGTTATTAAGTACCTTGTACCTTTTTACGTACTTAGCATTTGCCATTTATTTGCACTTTTCAGTTGTTGTCAAAAGTTGTTATTAAGTTAAAAGTTTTTTATGTTTAAAGTTGTTCATGGTGTAGGTTGATGTTTTTTTTGTTTATAATTTCCTTTGTTGTTTTGTAGAGAACGTACCTATTCATCCGGTTCTGACGGAAGATCAGCGTTGTGCTTACGCGCAACATAAGGCTGAGTCAGACGCCTTTTTGTAACAGTAAATTTCTTCACTCCTTTGTTTTAATTTTAATTTTGTGTATTTTAAGAAGACTTGTTACAAATAAACGCTTTATCTATCTATCTATCTATCTATCTATCTAACTTGAGATTTTTGTTCGGGTCTACTTTTGAAAATTAAATTTGACTGACTTCCCAGTGTCTGATTAAGCTGAAATTTGGAATACCTATAGGTTCTTGGTGACAATGCAATATTATTTTAACAACGAGCTGATCTGATGATGGAGCCAGGAGCTGTTCAACAGAACTCACTTTTTTTTTAGTGAAATGTTGCAAGTTCAATTTGACCCACTTTCCAGTGTTTGATTGAGCTAAAATTTGGCACACTTATAGATTCTAGATAACAATGTAATATTATGTTAACAATAAGCTGATCTGATGCTGGAGTCAGGAGCTGTTCAACAAACCTCAATATTTGTTTGGATTAAATCTTGCAAATTCAATTTGACCCACTTCCCAGCATCTGATTGAGCTGCAATTTGGCACACTTATAGATTCTCGATGACGATGCAATACTATTGTAACAGCGACCTGATCTGATGATGGAGCCAGGAGCTGTTCAACAGAACTCACTTTTTTTTTAGTGAAATCTTGCAAGTTCAATTTGACCCACTTTCCAGTGTTTGATTGAGCTAAAATTTGGCAAACTTATAGATTCTAGATAACAATGTAATATTATGTTAACAGTAAGCTGATCTGATGCTGGTGTCAGGAGCTGTTCAACAAAACTCAATATTGTGTTCGGGTCAAATCTTTCAAGTTTAATTTGACCCACTTCCTAGTGTCTGATTGAGCTGAAATTTGGCACACTTATGGATTCTTGGTGACAATGCAATATTATTGTAACAACAAGCTGATCTGATGATGGAGCCAGGACCTGTTCAACAGAACTCATATTTTTTTTAGTGAATTCTTGCAAGTTTAATTTGACCCACTTTCCAGTGTCTCATTGAGCTAAAATTTGGCACACTTATAGACTCTAGATAAGAATGTAATATTATGATAACAACAAGCTGATCTGTTGCTGGAGTCAGGAGTTATTCAACAAAACTCCTCAGTAAATTTTTCGATTGAGGTGAAACTTTGCATTTTTTTCTAGTTCCGAATACATTGTAATAATATGGTGACAATGAGCAGATGTGCTGATAAAATCTGGTTGTATTCCATTCAAATTCTCAGTGATTAACAGTAGAGCATCCGTGTTTGGGCTCATTTAAAATCAGCTTACCCTTACTATGTTAAATCTCATTTCTAAACGGTATGAATGGTTCTGAGTAATAAGTAGGTACTTCAGCAACTCAAAAAACCGGTTTTATAGTCTCTATCTGTTTGCAATCCGATAATATAGCATTGTTTACCTACCAATATTCCATACATTAAAGGTGAATAAGTTGATATCTTTTGCGGCATAACTGGACATCTCGAGACGTAACCTAAATCTCATCAATTTTTTTGTTGACATGTCTTATATCATGGAAACTATGGGGAATTTTGGTTATTTATTGTCATCATTCGAAAGAGGGCATAAAATAACCATAGAAACAATTAACACAAATACTGTAAACTAATTTACCGAGAAACCAGAAGAGGTCAAACTTTCAAACGGCCGCCCTGAAAAGTTGGTGTTTTATACATGTCAACGTATTCACGCGTGCCACGGATTTTTGGGACACTGAAGTGGGTCGAGACAGATTTTGATAGAATAAGCATATTTTGTTTACCATTAACGGCCGTGTTGGCCGAGGGGTATTTAGTATCTCGGCTTTCGATCTGAAGGTCTTGGGTTCGAATCCTGGTATCAATGGATTTTTCGTTTCGAATTTATATGCGCATTAACACGAGCTCTAACGGTGAAGGAAAACATCATGAGAAAACCCGCGACTTTAGCCCTACACGTATTGACCATATCTTTCCTGTGGATATGGCCGTTTAAGCTGAGAGGATGGTTTTAGGTGCTAGGCAAACCTACTCAGTTACGGAACGTTAGGTAATCAGTGTTTTTTGGTATCGCTAATAGTTTCAGATTTAGCCCCAGAGGCACTCTTGAAAAACTCGCCCTGTATAACTCGGTTCTGACAAATATTGTTTGTTATAATCCTAACTATTGTCGGTATCTAAATCGACGATAATTTTACGTGATTAATTCCCGTGTGTTAAATAATGTATAATCCTAACTGTTTATATTTTGATGTTTAGTTGATGGCCGCGCGATATAAAAAAATATTTAAAAAAACAAAAACCCGACTGCGTCAAAACTAAAAAGAAAAAAACAAGCCTGCAAAGAATTACTCACAGTCGGTACCCATTCATTTTATTACCAATCAAATCTTCCCAATGTTATGGGTCCCGACTGTGAGTAATTCTTTGCAGGCTTGTTTTTTTCTTTTTAGTTTTGACGCAGTCGGGTTTTTCTTTTTTTAAATATTTTTTTATTTAACACTTTTTAGTTATGATAAAGTTGATTTTAAAATACCTATTCAACGATACCCCACTTGATATAGAGTGACGATTTTGATTCTTTTAATTTTGACAATATGGCGTCTGGTTGTAGCCCAGGTGAATTTTGATTACTGTCATATCTTTAGTGACACTCCCAAGGTTGAGACAAATCGATTGACGTAAGAATCATCAAAATCGGTCCACGCGTTTGGCCTCTAGAGTGCCACATAGAAACATCCATAGCGAGAATAATTATTAATCAACTTTAAACCGTTACTTTTCCTAAACTATTACTTAAAATGAAAAATGGTAAAAGAAACATAAAGTTGATTTTGAAATACCTATTCAACGATACCCCACTTGACATGGTGTGACGATTTTGATTTTTTTAATTTTGACATTAAGGCGTCTGGTGGTGGCACTGGTGAATTTTGATTACTGTCATGCCTTATTAACACTCCCAAGGTTCAGACGAATCGATTGACGTAAGAATCATCAAAATCGGTCCACGCGTTTGGCCTCTAGAATGCCACATAGAAACATCCAAACATACATAGACTGATAAACACATTACCCTTCCTTTGCTTTGCGCAGTCGGGTAATAAAAAGGCACCACTTTCCGGCATAGGCTTTTAATTGTGTTTGTATTGAAATCAATTTGGAATGGTTGATATCATAAGGTATTAATTATGATCTAAATTTTGATTTCTTTGAGAACATTTTCTGATTGTTCTTAAAAAACTTTAATGAACAGAGAATAGACTCCATTACTGATAATCATTTCTTCCACGAAATTGTTAAAAATTTGGTTTAGATCGGGCTTAATCAAGCAAATGGTGATTTTAATAGAAAGAAAATCTTTTGAAACTTAATTCTCAATTCGCTTTAAAGATGGTTTTAAAGAATATTATTTTTCACCGTAAATTGTGTATTCATTATATCTAAAGCAAAATTACAAAGTAACGAAAATAATGTGTATGAGTATATAATAATAATGTACATGAGTAAAATCCACAGAATTATATCGAGATAGAAGCAAAGAGTGTATGTACCCCGCGTGCCGAAAAGAAGGGCTGAGGACTTCTTTGCTCGCCGCGAAGTTAATTCGGAATTCATTCCTTTCCGGATTTAATTTGACGCGCCAGACTTGGCGAGCATTGAAAACCAGCAATGTAATCCAAACTAAGGTAATTTTCATCGATAATGTTAAAAAAATGCTAACCGGTGCTAATAACCGACAAATGAGCTTATCAAGATTTTCGACCCGACGAATATGGATTCCGTGGCCGAGTTGGTTAGGCATTCCGGCTTGAGAGGGATCTCAATGTTCGAATCCCGTCGGGATAAAAAATTTGATTAGACAGTTCATTTTCACTATCTGTCACTATCTAAAAGAAAAGGATGGCAATAGTTTAAACGGTGTTTCAATTTGAACAGATGTTTAGAGGAGTTTATAAGTAGATTGGCTAGTTATTAAGCGGACCGATCACCGAAAAGAAAGCTAGCCCCCATACCGTGTTTGTTGCCCTGATTCTTCACGGTGTTGGTCGCGAAAGAACAGGAGTAGAATCATCTAGCTCTTAAGACTTTTCAAAGTGGTCATAGCGGTCCTACTGAATAAAATGATATTTAAATTTTAGAAAGCGGTGAATATAATTTTGAAGAGTTTCCTGGTTATTTAAAGTTCAAGGTAAAATTCTGAAATTACCATACTTCTAATAATTTAGTATGTGAACGTTTTATGCTAGCCAGGAAGAAATTATTAGGGAAAAATCACTGACCTTTAAAATAAAAACTGTAATTCTTGACTTTCGACCATTTATCTACTATTATCAAACGTATAATCGTAGCTATATTATTATCTCTAATAGCTGTAAGACAATTATAGCTTAGAATAATTACACTGAAAAATAATAACTCTCATATTCACGTTGAATTCAAATATTCTTGAACGCTCGACTTCGTTTATTTCAAGTTCTTTGTTTACATTTTAACCTTGGGAAATTTCGGGAATCCCTTTAAGTGTACTAAAGGTTACAGAAATTTAAAAAATCTAACAATGTATCCATCCAAGTTTTAGAAACTGTACCTTTAGCGTCAAAACACACGTACCACTACCACACCACGTCGCAGCGACAAAATGTGGTCCAGCTGTGGTTGCGTGTGAATTGTGTCGCAGCGACTTTTTGCAGTTGCGTTGTGGTACCGACAAAATGTCAATGTGGCAGGCGTCAGCTAGGCGCGCGCTGTTGATGACGTCATGTCGTCGCGATGTGGTTGCGATGTGGCTGCGATGTGGTCGTATTACACAGGTGGTCGATAACAACGACAAAATGTGGTAGGTACGTGTGAATTGGAAATTCATTTTCAATACAAATATACGCCCGACCACGTCGCGTCGTTGTGGTGTGGTTGTCGATGTCGTGTGGTTGTGGTACGTCTGAATTGGCACTTAAGATGGTTATTATTTGACTAGCTGAACGGTGAACTTCGTACCGCGATATTCCATATACCTACAAAATGCATGAGAATGATCCATAAAACAAATGCGGGTTCGTCGAAGGCATTTAAAGTTTTCTGACATTTGAATAAGAATCGATTTTAAAGCAAAATTTTTTAGCAAGATGAACAGCTTATGACCTAACTAACCGAATCGAATACTGAAACGCTACTTAAATATTTGAGACATACTTATCTTTTTGAGATGTTTTTACTCTTCAGAATCGTATAGATAGATAAATGACAGTTAATGTTAATGATACGCAACACTTAATCTAAGTAGCGTTTCAGTATTTGGGTGTAAGCAAGCTATCCTAAAGCACAGAAGGTTCAGACGGGCCCGCCCGGGCGGGCCTTGGCAGGTAGGGTTTCCCACTTGCCGCTCGGCTCGCTTCACGTAATACCTATCATGCGACAACATGACAACCCTTCCGCGTCGTCTCTCCGCGCCAGACAATGACAGATTTATGCGTTAGAAAGAAAGGATTTTTGAAAGTGAAAAAGAAAGTATTTGTTTAGGTGAATATTGCGCTAGGCAATGAGCGCTTACAAGAGCTGAATTACACTTTATTGCGTCGAAGCAAGAGTCGCTATTAAAATAAACGTTTTCGCAAAGGATTCTGTGCCTAAAGGTCTAGTACGTACGTTCTTAGCACTGCGCTTGATCTGCCTGCTGCCTTTCCACCAGGAGAGGTGGGCTTCGGGCCTGGAGCCGACAGTCCGGCACTCGACGTCGTACGTGCGGTCCGCTGATAGTTGCGCACGCTTGTTCAGTATCTGCACGCTGAGTGGCCGCACTGCAACAAACATTATCCGTATCAAGGAAAGTATCGTGAAGACACGAGATAGTATTCCAATAAGCGGGATTGTGCTTGAATTATCACATACGGAATGCATATTTTTATTTCTAATGTATTATTAGACTTGCTGGCAGCTCCTGGCAGGATCTGTCTGCAGTTCATTTATGTGGTTCTATAGCAAAACATAGCGCACCACATATTTTATTATTAGATTCATAATTACTTCTTATTATATTTCATCGGTTTCAAACTCAAGCTAGACCGATTTTCGTGCATAGTTTAAGCAATTTCCATTAAAATAAAATATAATTAAAGTTGTATTTTTATTTGATGCTTTCAAAGGAAAACGTGTTAAAAGCTTACCAGCCTTTTCGTTACAGTCCATCCACTTTATAGCTTAGGCCTTTAGCAATTAGCATTTTTATTGCTATATTCATAAAAAGAAAATTCGAGGCAGGAATATTTTAGTAAGTCTAGGCTATAAAATAAAACTTTTAGAGGTACAAATATTGAGGGATTTCTACCCACGGTTTGGCTCGTTTCGAGTTTTTTGTCTTCATTTAGGTAGGTATTGAATCCTTTTGGACCAAAGGCACAACTACTATGCTCAATTGGTTGTGCCATACCGTACTCTTCTTTCTTGCTCCATGTATATTTTGCGTCACGCTCACGTTTCTAGGTGGGTTCACGTCTTCCCATCTATTTTTGGTTACGATGGTACGATGTGGTTTACAAGAAAGTCGTTTTAACTTTAAAATCTTCTATGTCCAGAACTTTTCATAAACGATAGCTTATCAATACATTCATTCATTTATTTATTTCTCTAACAAACATTATATTACAGTAAAGTAAATATAAATACAGAATAGTTTATCAAAAATTAGGTAATCATAAAACCCTGTTTTGTGAGAGCCTGGTGCATGAAATAGGTATAGAAAAACCTGTGCTACAGGTCATCAGCAACAGCAAAACTAACAGAATATTACAGAATCTGAGCCAGAATGGAATATGAGACTACTATGTAATTCTAGGCATAATACCCATTGTTACTGAGCAGTGCACACGAATGGGCACGGATTATGATCGTGCCGAGCTGAGCACCGTTTCCGAGAGCACTTACCATTATTGGTAACTAGCGGGAGCCCTGACTTTACCGTTGAATTGTAAGAATGGACAATTCGAAAAATTAATAAGCCGTATTACCTACACAGGAATAGTTTACAACAATGAAAATGATGTTTATGATACAAAAAAACTACCAAAAGTTTCGAACAAAAAAATAATTTTCCAAATCGCTCCAGGGGCCCTAGCCATATTACACGATCTATCGTCGCTGTAGAACGATCTATCGTCGCTGTAGAATAGAACACTTCAAAATGTATAGGAATTGACGTTCTGACCACGTGACTCATCTACTTGAAACGTCAAATCCTATACATTTTGAAGTGTTTCTATTCTACAGCGACGATAGATAGTGTAATATGGCTAGGGGGGCAGGCGCCTTCGAGTAGGTAATCGGTGAATATAAAAATGGCACAAAAAAAAAATTCCGACGAATTGAGAACCTCCTCCTTTTTATGAAGGTTAAAAAAATCAAGTGATTCTGACCCTACCGCTTATCTACTTTCTTCATGTTGTCAGGCTGTGTCCCCAGTAGGCAAAATGTTAGCGGCCGACTGAGTTTGCGGCGTATCGGCACAGAATACTAGAGTACTACGTACAGAAGGGTCACTTCGCGAGTAAATTTGTTTAAATAGAGACTCTCGCGGCGAAGCTATAAAGTGCAATTCAACTCGCCTATGGGCCTATTACCTATCGAGATATTTGCCTAAACATTCCCATCCTGCTCTAATGCGTAACTGTGTCACTGTCTGGCGCGGTGTGACGCAACTCGTAAGGGTTGTCGAATTTTCGCTTGCGACAACACAAATAAATTAATTTATTTTATTTGTCACAAAAACAGTACCTACCTACTTAAGTTCTAAAATAAGTAGGCCTAAATATAATTTAATCTACCGTTACCACGGAATAAATAGTAGTAAGTAGGTACTACGTATTGTACGTAGGTAGGTGAAGTAGGTAGTTACATTATTATCTCGTTCGTTTTGTAAACAATTGCATTTCAAAATATCTATACCTTCATACCTACCTAGACATCGATCAGACACACACAATCATCATCACTCAACTAGACCGGGAGCCGTTATCCGATAATCACCCTTTTAATGTTAGGTTTGCAATCACATAATTATGCAATTTAAAAAAAAAAAAAAATTAAAACAAAATAAATTATCAGGTAAATTATCAGGCTAGGTACCTACCTACCTAGCTAGGTACTTACTTTTGTTTTAAACTGGGTCTAAAGTGTGTTGGCCGAGTAGGTTAGTGCCTCGACTTTCGATCCGAAGGTCGCAGGTTCGAACCCGGGCTGATGCACATCAATGGATTTTTGGTTTCGAAAAATGTACCTACTTATACCTAATAAGCGCATTAACACGAGTTCTAAACGGTGAAGGAAAACATCGTGAGGAAACCAATTAGAGTTCTAATAGCGTCGATGGGCTTGCAACCTGTCACGTATGAAATGTTAACTTCTGCAAAATGTGGGCATGTAGGAAGGTACAATATGTATTTGGACATACCTGTGACAACTCCCTTAGACATCTTCAAAGGATCTTAAAATGCCAAAAAAGATCTGAGAGAATGTGTATCGCGCCTCGAGGATATCTACAGACGTGCGTGATCATCACTCCTACCTATTTCATTTCATTTCATTTCTAAAGCGTTTACTTTTAGGTACCTAGGTAAATAAACAAAACTGTAGGTACCTACCTACCTACAGTTTTGTAGGTAGGTAGTTTTGTAGGTGTATTATGTTTGTTTATTTGTAAACAGGTAGGTATTCAATCAAAAAGGAATCGAATAGGTACCTATAAAATCTCGTTTTCATTATGCACCTACAGTTACAGAGTAAAAGTAAGTACCTACCTAGGTATTTATTGATGATTTATTTAAATAGGTACTTACAACAAATTATAGAAAAGCTTAGTAGGTACCAACCTTTCAATATCTTCCGGAATTTTGTAGAATGTTAATGTCCATTCATTGCTTTTCCTTTTGTTTAGACACCCGTAGACACAGCAGTATCTTTTATAAGGACTAGATCGTTTAGACATCGTGCATAAATCACAAGAAACGATGTATACGAGATCACGATAATTACGCACAACGCGTCTAGTCCGCAAGCCGAGCGAGCGGCAAGTGGCAACCTATGTCGCGCGCCCCCCGAGGCGGCGCGCGTCCGATAAATACCTAAAGTGAGAAGTGAGCCAGGCCTGGTATCGGTTCAGACATGGCGTAGCTATAGCTTTGTTATGGGGGGGGTCCAATGGTTCCAAAATACAAACATTGACTAGGTTTCCCATGACATCAAAGGGTTTCTACTGTTCAAGGGTTCCTAGGGGGGGGGGGGGGGTCCGGACTTCCTAACCCCCCCCCCCTCCCCTTATATACGCCCATGGGTTTAGTACGCTCTTCCATATATTTGAAATGGAGTGTCCATAGTTTGCTAGTTTTGCGCTCACTTTACGCAGTTTGCAGTAAGTGCACTTTACTCAGTCGGCCGCTAATAGTTTGCCTACTGGGGACACAGCCTTATTCACTTACAGTTGATATCCAGTATCAGCACATTGGTCTCCGGCGGCGCGAGGTTGGTGTTCGAAGCCTGGCAGACCAGCCTGACGTGTAGATGCTGACGCCCGACGTGGGGGAACGTCAGCGCGTTCAGCGTGACACCGTCAGCTCGCTGCTCGAAGGAATCGTCGATGACTGTGTTCTCGAGGTACCAGATTACTTTTGGTCGAGGGTCACCTGTGACGGGAAGAACAGGATTTTGGCTAAGTTTAGATGAACGCGCGGCGAATGCGCGGTTGGCTCACAACATGTTCATGTACACAACATTGTCATGTACACAACAACATTGATTTGTTACAATCTTAAACCGCGCGCCGAGCCAGCCGCGTCGCTGCGCGTTCATCTGAACTTAGCCTGATGGTGTGGGTACAGCTGTCAGCATGTTCCGTTTTCCCATTGATGCTTTGTATGAGTTAAAAGTGCTTTTGTTTTAAGTAAAATTCTAATAAATATTGCTAATTCAAGACTACAGTGACCACATACCTCTTTTTTGATGTTACAACACTGAGAAATGTGATGAGAGTTAATGAGACAAAAGAGGTGTGTAAGTGGAAATCCGTGGTCTATGTCTACCCCTATGGGAAAAAGGCTTGATTTTATGTATGTATGTTACAAAACTGTGTGTTTTTTAATAATTATTAGCGGACATTTTTCACATCGCCATTTAGTTTCTAACTGAGTAAATCTACTAAGGAGAACAAAACTAACTAGTATCACCCAAACACAGAACAAACACATAATATTCATCACTGAAATATTTTTTCTGGAGAAATCGAACCTATTTGAATCTATTTCTATTCACACTAAATAGAACTAAGTACTACAAACTGACTGGTTTGTTTACCCAAAAGACACATCACTTTCTTTGCGGGGCGAAACATGGAACAAAATCTATTAAGGCTGGATTACACCGAGGCAACACTGTGCGGCATTGCGGCATTCCACAAAGCCGCATGCTACAGAATAAAAATGGCGCACATTGTGGCACGAACCGTGCGACATGGCAACACCTTGCGTCATGTGGCAGACTGACCCAAGCACGATGTTGCCTCGGCGTAAAATAGGCTGCCGCATGCCACTAATGCCGCAATTGCTTTCTATTTGTAGCATGCCACAAGATGTCACATGTCACAATATGTAGCATGCGGCACTGTCGCACGTTGTTGCCCCGGTGTAATTCAGCCTCGCTACGCGTTACTCATTGACATACAGAAGTTAAAATTCTAGGATTTCACTATTTGGATTCAACAGTCATGCAGTAGACTGACCTCCATAAACCTCGCAGACGAGCTCCAGGTTATCTCCTTCCTTATAAGGTTCCAGCAGACGCGTGTGGCTCCTGGTCTTCGCGTCCATGATGCTGGGCCGGTTCGGGGGAGCTGGTGGCAGAAAACATCGTATTTAAATTGGCCAGGGGATAATGCTTCGACCGTCTCGATCCGATAATCTTCAAAGCAATCCTTGAAAGATATTAAAAAAAGCCTGATCGATTTCACAACTTTCTAAAAAACTAATTTGGAAGTCAAAACCAACCGTTTGATTCCAATGTTGATGTGGGGCGAACGTGGAACAAATAATCGTAGGAAAAAACTACAAGAACTTAGGCCTTTACATCTTTACTAGTTGATTTATTTATACACTGTCAGGAGGCAATCTTTGCCTACACTTAACGGGACACTGTAATGCCTGGGACGTTGTTTGAGATGGAGTAGGCTTGCCCAGCACCTACACCATCCTCTCAGCTTAACCGGCCATATCCACAGGAAAGACATGGTTAATATGTGTGGGGCTGACTTAAGCCGCGGGTTTCCTCACGATGTTTTCCTTCACCATTTAGAGCTCATGTTAATGCGCATTTAAATTTTTCGGAACGAAAAATCCATTTTGTCATCAACCCACGATTTTTGGATCGAAAGTCGGGGTACTAACCAACTCGATCTAACGGCTCTTACGGCACATCGTAAGAACTAATCAAAATATTCGAAGGTTGAAAACTATCATTGAGCTAGACATTCTATATTCAAATGCAATTTCGACAATTTTTCACCGACTTCAAAAAAGGAGGAGGAATTCGGCGGAATCTATTTTTATTTGTGCTTTTTAGGGTTCCGTACCTTAAAAGGTAAAAAAAGGAACCCTTATAAGATCACTTTCTTGTCCGTCTGTCCGTGTGTCACCATCGATTATCTCAGGAACGGGTAGAGCTAGCAAGTTGAAATTTATACCATATACTAAGGTCTATAGTCCCTATTGTGAGTATAAAAATCAAGGTCCTGAGTCAACACTATAAAAAGATATAGGCAAATTTAGGTTTTGGTGAAAACTTGTGAGTACCAAAACTTACCTTAATTATCAACTTTTTTTATTTTTCGGAATTTTGCCTTTATTTATGCTAGAAGACCTTGCTTGTAACCAAAATTGACAATTCTAGGTCAACCGGAAGTACCCTAGAGGTTTTGGGTCGAAAACCTAAATGGTAGTTCCCGTTGACCTAGAATAACGAAATTTGGGAAAAAGCAAGGTCTTATAGCACAAATAAAGGAAAAATTCTAAAAAGTTAAAAAAGTTGAAAATTAAAGGGTGTTCCCATACATATTTGACGCCAATTAAAATTGTCCTCCGAGTTGTATGGGCGCTCATACAATTAAGCGGACTAGCTTAATTGGCACCATGGCTAGGTACGGAACCCTTGGCGTACGAGTTCGACTCGCACTTGACCGGTTTTTTTTATATTATGTTCACCGATTACTTGAAGATGCCTGGACCGATTTAAAAAAATCAATTTTGTTTGATACCAGGTATACTTTCCGATTAGTGCCACAAGAATTTGTTGGGGATCTGTCGAGGATCTTCAGAGTTATAAACACAAATGTCTATTTTTTTTTTTTTATTTAGCCACTTGTTCATAAGAAAGTCTAGGTATTGCTTCAGAAAAAGTCTGTACTAAGTCAAAATTTACTTGGCTACACTACAAATTTTAGATAACACGAAATTTGATACGAGCCAAAAGATAAAAGCTACGAAACAAAATCTGCTGTTCAGACAATTTTAATAAAGCGAGTGTTTTAGAAGTAGTCTATTAAAATCGATTGAGATTTCTCAGAATTTGTAGTTGAGATTTTTTCTGGCTGTGTTGGTTTAGTGGAATATACGACTACGCCTACCTACTATCGATCCAAAGATGGGTTATAATTTAAACAAACTAACTAACTAACCAACTACCTAACTAACCACGAGAGCTGTAACGCACTCGAAACGTCGGGAAATAATAAACAAAGGTAATAACGCGATAAAGTCCCTATAGTTCGTTTAAATTATAATATCTACAGATCGCGAAAGTTTAAAATGTGCTAAAGATGGGTTACTCGAATTTTGGCTATGAAATAGGTAATGGTTTTTCATTTAATTTAGTTTATGTGCGCAATAGCAATATGGTGAAAAAGTTTTTATGATGACTAAACTTAAAAAGAAACTAATATTTTCAATAGCACTTACTATTGTACCTATTGTACCTATTCATTATTTATGATAATTACGAATGAGGAGACGGTAATTAACAAAAATGTACGTGTACACTGTGAATTATTTTGCAACATTACGGATAACTTGGATATTATTATATTTTTAAACTTAAAATCATTTTGAATCTAAAAGCTCTGTGATTTTAATTTGGTAAAGTTTAAAAATCACTTTTTTCATAGTAAAATCGATTTGGCTTTACAAAACTAAAGCTCCTCTGCAGACTGTAATTTCATAGGAAAGTACCGTTTAATTTCGCGCAGAGTAACACTTCTTAATGAATTTTACTGTGTCGAGTTTATGAGCAACACATGGCCTGGAATGAGATACTTTATCTCAATTATAACACAACCGTGTACTTACAAATTGTGTGTATTTAGGTCACTTTGTACACAAGTTCGTAATTGTTTCATATTGGGGGTTCTAGAAGACAATTTACTAGGTAATAGAATATTAAATATTGCTGGACATTTCACACAGCGCCATCTAGCCCCAAACTAAGCAATGCTTTTACTATGGGAACCAGATAACTGATAGAATACTTTTATACTTTTTTGTAAATACATACATAGAATACTTTATAACACCCAGACTCAGAATAAACATCTATGTTCATGTTTGTCCTGAGTGGGAATCGAACCCACGACCTATAGTGCAGAAGGCAGAGCTACTACCAACTGAGCTAAGAGGCCAGTGGAAAGAATAACCCTATTATAGTTTGTTTTCATATGCTAAATCTGAAGGCCGATTCTACTAACAAACTTTTTGAACGCTTAGCACAACCAGTGATCTATGAAGAACGTATTTGCAACCAACCCCATAAGCGTTCTAAATAGCTCCATCAAAATTAATTATGAATATCCTATTCTATTAAACGAGCAATATTTGTTTTTTTGTTTGTACTCACGGTCTCGAAAACGGCTTTAACGATTTCGATGAAAGTGGTACGGCGGTTTAAGGGGGCGAAAAATCGATCAAGCTAGGTCTCATATCTGGGAAAATTCTTTTTCTCGCCATTTTCGCGCAAAAAGATTTACCAGTGCAATGTGCTTCGTAATTTCACGTAATTTGTTGAGACTAAAGTAGCTGAGTGGTTGGGTTTCCACCTTCCAGCCGGAGGCTGCATATTCGAATCTCAGTCAGTGAAAGTTTATTTTTTTGTAATTTTTTTTGTTCTTTTTTCTTTTTTAATTTTTCTCTATTTGCACCCGAGCTGAGCTCGGTCGCCCAGATATTGATGCTAATACTACTTGTAGTTTTATGATTCAATTTTCAATTTTGCTTTATAAAATTCTATCAAGGAGATAAATAATGTATGCGAATTCTCTAGATTTGGATTCGTCTGCGGGCTTAAAAAGGTCGCCATAGCAGAATCACAATAGAAATTGAACTATATGCCGTCTCTTTTCATTCTGAGTAAATGAAAAGAGACGGCATTAAAGTCCAATTGTTTTTGTGGTTCTGCTATAGCGACCTTTTTAAGCCCGCTGGTAGAAGCGACATCTCATTCAAACAACAATCCTTAGATGGCTTAGCGGTTTTATTTTGTAAAGCTATGTTACTGTTACGGGCAATTTGATAAATCCGGTCATTATGAATAATGACCGGTCCGTATGCATAATGACCGCGTCGATTGGGCAATGTGATAAAAACTGCATGATTAATCACTTTGCCCGGTCATTATGAATAATGACCACCCTATCTTGGTCAATGTAATAAATTAGATGAATTGCAGTGTTTTAATTGATTTACTACATTTCTGGCGCTTCGGCGGCCGCTACCGCGGCACGCTTCGCTCGCCTCGCGCGTAGTTTTTTTACTAACCTAACATAACCTAACCTACAGATTTTAATCCAATTTATCACATTGCCCGGCTAGAAGTAGGGCACTATTCATACTGCCCGGTCAAAGTGATAAATTCAAGCCTTGATTTATTAAATGGACCACGGGCCGTCGGGCATTATGAATATGGACCGGTCAAAGTAATAAATTTATCAAATTGCCCGACGCTCTTGGTCATTATGCATAATGACCGGTCCATATGAATACTGCCCGATTAATCAAGTTGCCCGTAACATTACCATGAAGTCAAATATAACAAGAAAAACTATGCAAGCTACACGAGCGCTAAAAAACTACAGCAAAAACCCCACCGCAAAAACAAAGACACAAAATGGATACATTTACCCAAATAAAAGAAACACGCATCCCAAAAGTAAACAATTAAGTGGCCCAACATTAAATATCCCCGCATTTTTACAACTCGGATAAAAGTCTTTTGACAAATGCTTCCAAAGATAAGTTGGCAACATTGGCACTAATATTCCTAAAAAAATTCAAAGAACTTTCAAGCTGAAAAAAGTTCTATTAGGTTGTGATAAGGTTGAAAGTGTGTGATGGGAGTTGGTCAAGCGTGGAGTGCCCTCGCCGGACGGTCTTTAGGAAATTGTCTCATCTTCTCTTTCCTTCGCTTTATTCTTATAAAACACACGGGTGAGTATTGTGTCAATCATCGCAGTTGAATTTTATAATAATAATAATAATAAACTTTCGCACTATCTCGCACACACCTCTTTCCTCACAACACACTACATAATACTCACCGACACCTTACGCTTGCCTTTGCTTTGTGTAACATACACAAAATTTTAAGTTTTAACTGTCATCCATATTTGTATCTAGTCCCAATGCTAACCCTTAAACGTAATAATGGATGATCTAGGCTCCATAGTGACTGACATCGAAAACATCTCTAGCTCTGATTCACTCATCTGCTCTCCTGAAACTGCTTCTCAGTACATAAAGTCTAACAAAACATTGAAACTCTTACACATTAATATAAGAAGCATTACCTGTAATTTCAATGCCCTTTTAGTTCTAATACGCAGGATTCGCTTGGATCTTGACATTATAGTACTCTCAGAATGCTGGCTCACTAAATGTCCCTCCCTTCCAACCATTTCTGGATATAATGTGTTTGCCTCTGACTATAAGTCTCAAAACGAAGGTGTAGTGACATTCGTCAAGGAAAGCTTAACCTGCAAAGTAGAATCCTCTTTGATTGCTGACTCTAACTCGCTACTTCTGAAATTTGATAACCGAATCGCAGTTATTGCTATTTATCGTTCTCCATCTTATAAAAATGCGGAGGGTTTCCTCAATAGTCTAGATAGTACCTTAACCAATCTGAAAGACTTCCCTACAATCATAATTGTTGGCGACATTAATATTAATATTGCCCCTAACTCTATTTCCCCAAACTCTGACGATTATCTAAGTCTAGTTTCGTCACATGCAATGCTTCCCACCCATGTATTCCCGACTCGTTTAGACAGTTGTCTTGACCACATTATCTTGAAATCCCCTTACTCTGCCGTAACCTTAGTATTAGATTCTCTCATCACCGACCACGCTCCTAGTCTATTTTCTATTAACATGGAAGTCACACAAAGACCCCCTAAAACTCACACTACTAAATTAGACTTATGTGCTATTGATAAAGAAATTAAAACTACTGACTTTTCTTTAGTATTACTATCAGAAAACACTAACGCAGCCGCCAATACTCTAGTTGAGCTGCTCTCCCAAATAATACAAAAACATAGTCAGAGTGTAAAGGTACCAAGTAAAAAACGCATAATAAAGCCCTGGATCACTCCCGGACTATTGAGGTGTATACGACATAGAGATCGCCTCTACCGTAAATTTCGAAAAGATAAGGAGAATAAAACCCTTAAACTTACGTTTACGCGTTATCGTAATTTTTGCAATAACTTGTTAAAAAAAGTTAAGCGAGAGCATGAGCGCGGCGAACTAAAGAGAGCCGGAAACAATGCAAAGGCAACTTGGAATGTTATTAAGAAAATGGCGAATCTTAATCGTAAGAAATCATCTGCAGAGGAGTTATTACAATTATCTACTAACACCACCACATCTTTGGATAAAGTAAACAGTTTCTTCGTCGGAATAGGCAAAGATCTGGCCTCAAAAATTAGTTATAATACTACTCAGACGCAATTTCACTCCAACACCACCCTCGAGTCTCCTCCTCTCGATTCTATGGCACTAATAGCTACTGACAATGAAGAAATTGAAAACATTATACTAACTCTCAAAAATAATTGCGCTGTCGGCTGGGATGGTATTCCTACGACTGTAATAAAAAACTCAAGACATACATTAATCCCTATCTTAAGTCATCTTTTTAATCTATCTATGTCAGAAGGTACATTTCCTACCGTCTTTAAGAAAGCTCTGATACACCCGATTCACAAAGGAGGTGACAAAAGCTGTGTAAACAATTACCGGCCGATATCTGTCCTTTCAGTCTTATCGAAGATTTATGAAAAAGTTTTAAATAAGCGTCTTGTCAAATTTCTTACTGATAAAAACATCCTGTCCGATAACCAATATGGCTTTCGTCGATCTAGATCAACTGAAGATGCTGTTATAAAACTCACGTCGACTATAGCATACAATTTTGACAAGAATCTTAAAACAATTGGTATTTTTCTCGATTTGACTAAAGCTTTCGATACTGTGTCGACCTCAATTCTGTTGGAAAAACTAGAAAACATTGGTGTTAGAGGCCAGGTGAACGAACTCTTTAATAGTTATTTATCGGACCGTCGACAAAGAGTTGTCATTAACAATCTGATCAGCCAGGAAGAAGTGATCTGTTTTGGTGTCCCCCAGGGAAGTGTCCTAGGGCCAACTCTGTTCCTCGTTTACATCAATGATCTCTGTAACACATCCCTTCCTAACTGTAAAATACTTTCATATGCAGATGACACCGCTCTTCTGATCACTGGTCGGAGTTGGATAGAAGCAAATAATCTTGCCCAAGATGCTTTGAAATTTGTTCAAAAATGGCTCTCTCAAAATTTACTCACTTTAAATACTACTAAAACTAAATTTATTACTTTTTCCCCATCACCCAGAACACAGCCCCCTTCATCTCTCACACTTTATATCCATTCATGCATTGATGACACAAAACCGTGTCAGTGTGTTGAGCTGGAGCGCTCTACAAGCGTCAAGTACCTGGGTGTCTGGCTTGATACACAAATGTCATGGTCTCCCCAAATTGAGTGCACAATCTCCCGGGTACGGAAACTAATGTATGTGTTTAAGATCCTACGCAATAGTGCTGATTTTAGCTGCCTCAAAATGATTTATTATGCGATTACACAATCAGTACTGTCTTACTGTATAACTGCATGGGGAGGCTCCACAAAAAGTCTTATGATCAGACTCGAGAGAGCGCAAAGAGCCGTTCTAAAGGTTATGACTTCAAAGCCAAGACGCTTTTCCACCTCTGATCTTTACTCGAATTGTGGTGTCCTAACGGTACGACAACTTTTCATACAAGCGACTCTATTACGCAAACACACAGAGCTTACATACGACCCCAACGTCGAAAATCGACGCACGAACAAAGTTTGTAATATTGAGCCACGCAGAACTGCTATTGCTAGTAGACACTACTATTATCTTAGTCCTTTGTTGTACAATAGGGTCAACAAGGAAATCCGTATTTACTCACTCTCCCTACACAAATTGAAATTAAAATGCACATCTTGGCTTCAAACCCTTACCTACGAAGAAACCGAAAATCTCCTAATTACTCCTTCTTAATACATAAAAATATTTACGCATTACAATATAGGTACTCATCTTAACTCACACTAAAATTATTTACTTACGTACATGCACACCCACGCACACACACATACACACACACGCGCACTCATACACATACACACTCACACATATACACACACACACATACACACACACACACACACACACATACATACATACATACTTCCTTCGAGATAGTTCACAGTATTCATTTAGGCTATTTAAATTTAGTTTTAACTCTATCTTTCCTCTGATCGTGGAACACAGTCACTGTTCTGTCCAGGAGACGGGCGTTGACTCTGCTTCACAGTTTTAACTTTTGCAGCTGTCAACGTTTCCCATTGTTTGTGTAACCTTTGTTTTTTTTTTTTTTTTTTTTTTTTTTGTTCCAAATAAATATTTTTGAAATTTAAATTTGAAACTTTATTTCAGGCAACATTAGAATAAGTTACAAGATGTTATTTTACTTAGTCTACGGCCCATAGCAATAAATACCTTACAACTAACATAGGTATCTAAAATTACTTCTGTGATTGACTTTATGTTCTATGCACATTGCAACAATTATGGTTTTATGAGTGTCAGTATAGTAATATCAACTAAGGCTATTTACAAAATACTACCAAGAATTATTGCCTTGTTTAAAAGATGGTATTAAAGGTTTAAAGGTACTGTACAGGACTTGAAATGGACTCCAGTCTCTGGAGAGACATCTGGAGTGACCCGGCCCTGGCACCTCTCCTTCACGTAACGGACGACATCTTCTCGTGATGTATTCCGATTTATTCGGGAGATGTAGATCGTGAGCGTTGGCTCAACTGCTTACAACGTAGCTGCAGGGCTATTTTGACTAACATGTAAAGTCGCCAACTCGGATCACTTCAGATGTTTTACGATGAATACTTTGAAATTGTAGAAGATGGTTGAAAAATGTGATAGACATTTATATTGTGTAAAATATTCAAAGTAATTCTGCATTCTATAACTTGTTCGTATAAAATCAATTTTTAGGAAGAAATCCGAGTTAGCGAATTTACGTGTGAGACAAAATAGCCCTGCTGATGCATCCGATGGTAACTTTGAGGTGCCTTGGTTTATTAAACGTTGGTTTATTATCTCTCGCGGTTTTCAACGCAATTTCTTCCCCTATATCCCCACGTAGCTTCACTAGGGAATCACTTAAAACACTTACCCTCTCTGAAGTTTTTACCATAACACCTAAAACTCGGCACAGCTATAAATTATAAATGCTAAACAGAAGAGTTTTATACTTATTGGTGATACTTTTGGCACTTCGGACTCCAAAAGTTTTTTAGGTATACTTTCTATTTACAAGACAAACGTCCGTCTTGTTCGGCTGTAAATATTTAAGGGTAATGTTTGATAGCTATTTTATAGGGTTAGAACCTGAATTTTTAAGATCTTATAATAAAAAATAAAGAAATCTGAAAGCGATTCTGTAGTTAAAAAATTGGTTTGGCAAAGACAGTCAATATTTACACAAATTACCTACTTATTACTTTTTCAGTTGTAAAATGTGTCCATGTACCAATCCGTGGCTGAGTTGGATAAATCACTCCGGCTGTAGAAAGATCGATCGATGAATGCGGGTTCGTATCCCGTCGTTATCGAAACTTTTCATAAGAATTTCCATTTCGACAAGTGACTGTGTGGTTCCGGAAATTACTCTCGAGAAACTCACAAAATTCTCATTATCATCACAAAATCTTATTACGATGGTAAAATAAGTTGGGAATAAGTTGTAATAAAGAGACTAAGCAACAGAAGGAACTGTCTAAGTAACAGATCAAAGCAATCTTGTATAGACGTGATTGAGTACTACTATTGATCCAGTGAACTCGAACGCGATCGTCGACGCGAAATAAGATGATAAAGTTAGTTTTCGTACTGTATGGAACACTGTGTCCTATTTCTAGCTAAAACCACTGAGCCCCAATGCTACTAATTTACAACGTTAATCATTTCGGTATAATTACCGCTGCATTTAGCTTCGTTCTCCAAAATGGCAGACATTTTTTTTTTGAAAACGCTACCACAACGGAGTCCCGTAAGTCCCGTAAGATGCCGTAATAAATGCTTAATATTTTATGAAATCACTAGTAAACGCCCGCGGCTTCGCCCGCGTGAACTTCTATTTGTTTATCCCACGGGATCATACATTTTTCCGATAAAAAGTAGCCTATGTGTTATTCCAGAACCTAAACTATCTACATTCCAAACTTCATCAAAATCGGTTTAGTAGTTATGGGGATACGTGTTACCTAACAAACATTCACACACACACACACACGGACTTTCGCCTTTATAGTATTAGGCTGGTTTTACTGTCACGCGTACCGTCGGCGCGGATAGGTGAGTGATCTTTACTACAATGAAATAAGGATACTGATTGTTTAGCAAAAATGGCAACGCTGATTGCTCTTGTCAGTGCTGAACAATCAGTATCCTTATTTCATTGTAATAAAGACTCGTCTATCAGCGCCGACGATACACGTGACAGTAAAACCAGCCTTTGTAAGATGCTACCGTTGATATTTGGGTACAGAAATAGCTGAGCACACTCCCCTCAAGACATAATTTCGGTTAGGAACAGTGTTTGCTTAGCAATATTCTGATACGCTCCGCTGGCTGTTATTACTACTACTACACAAATTAAATCAAAATGAGTAGGTAGGTACCACAAACTCGTAGATTTCACATCAAAATGGCGGAGGAATTTAGAGCTAGATGCTCTAAATATCCCACTGAATGATTTATAGAGAAATTCTGAGTGAAATTGCTAATATTATGTGATCTTACAAACGAATACTGAATCGCTACTTAGTTAGTGGTGCATATCATTGACATTAACTGTCATTTTTGATTTCTGAAGAATAAGAACGTCTCAAATATGAACGTGTCAAATGTGTAAGTAGTAGCGTTTCAGTATTCGAGCAATGTTTGGTTATTGTTATTTTGACAATTTTCTGTATATATTGACAAGAAAGTATATTTTTACTAGAGAGTACGTAGGTACCTACTACATTGTGGAATGAGAAAGAATGAATGAGAAAAGTCAAAAATGAAAGTCACATTCATTTATTCAATAGGATCACACAGTGTAGGTACCACTTTAAAAAGGTTGAGAAAGATTGAGTTTTCTCATTTCAAAATGTTTACAACTTTTTTTTTTTTGACATAGACACATCATTTATTTGCTACTAAACACACAAAGTACACAGTGAAATGTAATAATTATGAAAAAGTAACAGTAAGTAACTTCATTACCAAACACTTAGCTTGTATTATTATATTCGAAGATGTACAGGCACTTTGTTTTTGATGCTTTCAGAAACAATGCTCCGAAGGAAAACATCGCAATAAATTAGTTTCCATCAAAATACGATATTCTTAAAAGTTTACGCTCGTTTTATATGAATTGTGTGAGAACAGCTTTCGAAACAATTTCGCTGAAGATCGTCCCAAGACAATTCTTTCAAACTTTTGTCGAATTTAGAGAGAAATTCCTTTTGACTTTTGTAACAAGGGAACATTTCTAGAGGTTTTTTCTCTGTGGACTTAGAAAGGGCTTGAAATTATTTTATTGGGAGGAGTAAAGATGGTGCTCATTATAACGGCTTAGTTACAAAAGGTCACTGCTCCAATTCATTGTATAAACGTGTTTGCAGATGAGGCCCATTTTAAAATCACAAAAGAAAAGATTTTGAATCTTGTTTCATTTGAGCAAACAAGTTCAAATTCAAATAATTTACTTGCAAGATCATATTAATTAGGTGATTAGGTGCATAGAAATAGGTAAGTATGTGACTAATCTCTTCTTTGTGCTACCTTGTCAAGTTGAAAATAATTGTGACGACATAGTTAATTTACGCCAAATGTCATACTTATATTTGCAGACTATGGACCTAACATGAACAACATCGAGAGAGATAGTCGGACTACTCTAACGTAACTTAGAACTTTTTAAATTATAATTTGACTACGTAGGTATAATTTATTATACCTATTTATATACTTACCTACTTCCGTGACACATGGACTTTGTTGGATGGACATGTACCAAATATGTATAGGACATACACAATTACACACCCCTTAGACATCTTCAATCAAAGGATCTTAAATAACTAAGGATCTAAGAGAATTTCTACCGCGCCTTGGGGATAAAGTTGATTTTGTTTCATTTTGTTTTCGTTTCTAATACTACAAATCGCTGAAACATTGAATTTGGATGTGTCCCGCACAATGACACGGGATTTATTAATTCGTTGTTCGTATAAATAATGACATGGAAACAGCTCGTCATTGCTTCATTGTATATTCCAACATTCAACTGCGATAGTATTCGCACTGTTTGTGTTCACGTGTACACGTGACAACGTGTGACACACGTTGCATTTAACTAGCACATTGCTGAGCAGGATATTTGGAGTTGTAGATGTCTTCAATCTCGTTGGCGTTAGTCAACTGTGTGATACCTACTTGACAACTTTTCTACACTTCAGTCGCTAAGCTATGACGGAGGCCTTCGGGCGGCCAAAAACTCCATCACCAGAGTTAGCCACTAGCCCATACGAACATACATACATACTTGTATGGAAAAGTATGAGTGCCATTTATTGAAAATAATAATAATTCATAGCTAGTAAAAAAATAATGCATATCTGAGTTTATGAGTACTACGCGTTTGAATACTTGCATTTGCTACTGTGATTTCATTACCTATTTATTCAGTAGGAGATTCTGTAGATAATAACTGACAATAAAACTTACTAAGAAATTAATCTTTGATTGCTAAAAAAATACAGGTCTAACTAAAAAAATATTGCAAAAGACAGCACCAGTTTTTAAAGCGCTTGAATGTGTTGATTGTAATTTTTAATTGAAGAAAACTATATTCTTTATTTGATTTTTCGAGCAACTCGTGACTCAAGCACGTGGGTTTCAAAGTTGTGTCGAATGCAACAGTGTCTGATCGAGATAGATATTCGAGAGATGACTAGATAAAGCAATGTTTCACGAGATAAAATACAATTAATTCGGGGTTGTTATAACGTAATTAATTGCCCATTATTGTTGCTTTTCATTGTGTTTTTGACAAGGAAAATTGGATAGCAATATTTTTCAATTGTTTTTTGTTATCAGTTTTGTTTTTGGCATGATTCCAGATACATAAGTTAACATGTTGAAATTAGGATGTATTAATAAGTAGGTAAGTACCTACCTAGTCACACTACTCACACTATCACACTTCACTCTTTCACTCTATCACTCTTCACTCTAATATTATAATGCGAAAGTTTGGATGTTTGGATAGATGTTTGGATGTATGTTTGTTCCTCTATAACTCGACAACCACTGAACCGATTTGGCAGAAATTTGAAACATAGATAGATAATGACCGGGAATAGGACATAGTTTACTTTTTAGCCCGAAAAAATGCAAGGTTCCCGTGGGATAAACAAAATAGTAGATTTTTTTTTTTGATAAGTACCTAATTTGTTTTTTAAATTTTTTTTTTAACTGCGTTTTGGCTTGTAAAAATGGTTTGAATCGCGGTCGGAGGCTTTCAAAAACTATCGTACCTAACTTTAATCGAGGATTAAAATAAGTAATGTTGGTGAACTCCGATTAGATACCATGTTGGCAATTTAAGTTTAACAAGGTTGAAAAACAAATAAAACAGTTTCAAATTTTTTATCGGGCGCTTCTGCTAATGGATTGGGATCGTCTGGTCTGCGTCCCTAGGTAGGTCAATGAGCATGTAAATAACAGCTGGTTCACTCAATCACAAAAAAATAAAAAAAACATTGTTTTTTTTATTATAAGGTGACGGAACCAGTTGAACACCTTCTAGAATCATTAGCAAATAGAAAAACTTAGGCCTTTTCATCTTTACTAGATTATTTATACAGTGTCAGGAGGCAATCTTTGCCTACACTTATCGGGATACTGTAGTGCCTGGGACAATGTTGAGATGGAGTAGGCTTGCCCAGCACCTACACCATTCTCTCAGCTTAACCGGTCATATCACATATGGTCAATACGTGTAGGCTGACTAAGCCGCGGGTTTCCTCACGATGTTTTCCTTCACCATTTACAGCTCATGTGCTCAATGATTTTTTTGAAACGAAAAATCCATTGATGCACGGCCAGGATTCGAACCCAGGTCCTTCGGATCTAAAGTCGAGGAACTACCCTCGGCCAACAAGGCTCGGTTTATTTTAAATCAGACTTATAATGTGATACGTAACTTTTTCGTGCGCACGTTCATCCTACACACACACACACACACACATAGATTTGCACGATGCATTGAATTGCAGCACAGTACGCACACTCACAAATTCATATTACAAGTGAACCAGATGTTCCAGAAAGCTGGAATCTACCCTAAGATTACCTATCTGTAGGGCAATAGGTTTTGAAAGTGGCAGTAAAACTTCGATCACCTAGGGATCGGTCGAGCAGGTATATTAGGTAGATAGGCTGGAACAAGGTGTAAAATTTCACTTTCAAAAATTTCAAGGTGTAAAATGTTCTTTAAAAATTAAAAAAATTATGCTAGGAGTTTTGTTCTCTAAAGCAGTGTTCCGCAAACTTTTTGTGTTCAAGGTACATCTAGGAAATTGGAAAACTTTGGAGGTACACCATAAATTAAAAATTCATTTTTTAATGCAAAACACGAGCTTGTTTAGTTGAGCATTATGCGGTCCAAAGAAGTAGGTAGCTTAAATGATAGGTAAAGTCATTTTTCCGAAGCACGCTAACTAATGACCGCGGTACACCAGTGTGTAGTAACGTAACCCTTATTGGATCGCTTTTTTTTTATTTGACACCTTTGTGTCTGAATGTGAGTCAGGCAAGTCGGTAGGTACTTGACCGTTTCTATTTGAAACAATACCTACGAATTTTAAATTAAAATAGGAAAAAATCGTCTAGCTATCATCCAATTGTCATGACCTAAATGAAACTCCATTTAAACTTTTTAGGTAAAAATAACTTAAAATTGCTAATTTATTTAGCTCTTGTTTATATAATAGTATAGTTTTAACCCAAATTGATATGAAGTGCGAATGTAGTTTTAGTACGTTATACACTGCCACCCTATATGGTAAAATACGGACCGGACAAGCGTGCTCAACTGGGTATGGTAGGAATGTTTCAGATAGTAATTCAAAATGAAGAATTTAAAGCAATCTGGATTAAATTTGCGAGGCCGAGGTTTTTTCGGGCAGTTTTTCTGTGAAATACCTACACACAGAAACACCCTCTAGAGATATTGTGTTTAAAGTTCTTAAATTCTGAAAATGCTGGCCAGTTTTAAAAACTTTTGAAGAAACCTTATTTTAAAGGCCTATTTGAATGATTCCAAATTTAACACAGTTTTAACCGACTTCCAAAAAAGAGGAGGTTCTATTTCTGTGAAATATTTGAGATCCATTTTAACTTTTTTTTAATGCAAAAAATTAATAAGTACTTACTTACTTCTTATACGTAAAAAATGGAGTTTTATGACTGTATCTCTATGTGTAAAGATCAATAGTAAGTAAGAGTAACTGGCCGCGGCCCTCATAAAAAAATTTCTTTTTTAAACTCATAAAAAACTCACGGCAAGGATGAGATCTCAGAATCTTTAACTCGAATAGGATTTCTCACAATGTTTTCTTTCATATTTATGAGCCTAAAACATGAAAAACAAAAACTTTAGGTCTTGATTTGAACTAACTATCTTCAACCTTTGAATTGCAAGTCAAAAGTAAATCAAACAAAACCACCATCAATGTGCATCATAATGAAAATAAGACAAACTCACTTATAACAGTAAAGTTGACCCTCAGGTTCCTGGTAGGAGAGTTCTTGAAGTCCACCCTGCACCTGTAGACCCCAGCATCAGAGGACAGCACGCTATCAACGAAGAGCACCGCAGGTGAGGCTGCTGCTCTGAAGTAGGCCCTGGCTCCGAAGCCGCTGGGAGAAGACCAGAGCTTGGGCTGGGTGGCTAGGCGACCGCGGACGTCGAAACTATGGAGAGGATATTGAAAGGTTAATTCTTCTTCCTTCTTTCTTTGACCTCGGGGGCGTTCACCTACCCACTGATCAGACCAAATCAAAGCGATAAAGGTGGAATCAGACGGTTTTGGTTTCGGCTTTGGCTTTGGCTTTTATTCAAAATATTGGTCAGCTAGTTTCTCCAATACCTCCAATGTCTCCTCTCAGCGATTGCTGAGGACGTATATGGTCGTTTCCTGCGGCACTGGGTAGGGATGCATTCAGTGCTTGCAACCTATACCTGGCACTGAGTGCATACCTGTCTGGCAGATAGTATTTAGGTAGTACATAGTTTATCTTGTATGTGGTTGTGGTAAATTTGTTCCTATTTGGTTTGTGTTTGTTGTGTTTCTATGAACTGTAAAATTGTCTATTTTTATTTTATTTTTATTATTTATTTTTAATACCTGTATAGCGGTTCTCCGTCCTGTTCCTTGAACCATAGCACCATGACAACGTGGTCGTCTGATGCCAGGGGCTGGATATCGCATGGTAATGCGGCTTTCTTGCCGAGGACTCCTTGCGCATGTGCTGTTGGCACTGTAACAATACAAAAATGATGAATTCCGAGTTCATTCTCAACAAGAAATTGTGGAATACTGCCATTGAGTTCAGTTGCATTGTACCAACATAAAATAATAATCATTAGATCATCAGAGATTGTATATTTTAAGTTACAAATAAACGTTTTATCTAAGTATCTTCTATCAGCCTACAGAAGTTTAATTCAGGACATAGGATATACTTCTAGGACGAACAATTTTATGCAGTCCCATCGACTGACCACCGTACAATGTCATCATATAAAATTATATGGCATTTACGTTATTAATCGACTCTTTAATCTCCTTCTTCAGTGTCTAAGATAAATATGATCGAAAATTATTAGAAAGAAGATCTCATTGACTGTGCTACCTTAAATGTTTTAAACTGATCCTCAAAATTAAAAAATAAACGTAGAGACTAGTCCAAACAGTAAAGTCTTAAATAATCCCAAAGGGTCTAAAATACTGACTGAATAAGAAACTTTGATTAAAACATTTTCCTCCCAATCCATCACACTTTATCAGAAAACTTTAGTATCTTGTAATCAACAAATGCCTGACCATCTGCAATGGTACATAAGAGCTCCACAATCCATCCATTTCATCATCATGAAACCCGACCGGCCATACATTTGTAATAACATGAGTGAATTACATCCTCAAACTTTCTCTGCTATTATAGGGCCTCCAGACTCTCTGCGAGAACCCCCGAGAACACCCGAGAAGCGTGAGTGTGAGGAGCTTCTCGCCTTCTCATTCTCTGGCTCGCCTGTTCTCCGATCGGTGTCGGTATTTTTGGCCGAGACAAAGGATTTCAAACATCACGACGGAGAAAAATTGAGAGTGTGGATAGCTTGTTTGTTCTTCGAGAAGATAAGATAAGATAAGATAAGATTCGTTTATTTGCTAGAATATATATGTAACAATCAGGTCTTAATAATAGGTATTGGTTAGTGCAGATATATTCTACCTTGTAGGCATGCAAATATTAGTATTAAATAACAATTAAATTAAAAATAAAATTTGTAAGTATTAAAAGGAATAGAATTAAATTAAATTAAATTAAATTGAAATACCTATCTAATTAATTAGTAATTATTATATCATAGTTCAATGTCCCTATAGTTAAAGTATTGATCAATAGAATAATAACATTTGGAAATAAGCCATTTCTTTAACTTTACATTAAATAGATTTCCTGATAAGGTTTTCAGGTCGTCTGGTAAATGGTTATATATTTTAATTGTCATATAGTATGCCTGGTTCTTCGTCATTTCTAATTTATATTTTGGGTTATGTAGTCTGCCGTCAGTTTTATCCCTTAGTCTTCTGGAGCGTGAATCTTTATTTTTTATAAAAAGTTCTGGATGCTGTTGAACTAATTCGACCGCTTGCTTAATGTAGAGGCATGGGAGAGGTAGGCGAGAAGTCTCGGCGAGACTTCTCGCCGAGCTTTCTCTCGAGAGTCTGGAGGGGCTATTAAATATCCTTGTACTACCGTAGTACTAGTATTCTGTGGTACTACATCACAACAAAGATACTTCGGCAAAGTTCGTAAGGACGAATGCTTCCGATTTTCCGACTTAGAACTTAAAAGCATTCTTCGTACGAAAGCATTTTAGGAATTTGAGTACACACAAACTGTCACGTATGAAATGTGCCAAATGATGTATTTGGACATTCCTCACCTCTATTTTAGGAAGATTTTTGGCTAAGTATGCACTGATAGGCGGCTTACTTAGCACCTAGAACCTAGCGAGACAAGTGGCTAAATTAAAAATTAAAAAAAAACGAGTTCAATGTTATAAGCTGAACAATTTTTTGCACTCTTGAGGTGCATTTCTGTTCATAACTCCGAAGTTCCTTAACAGATCCACTCCACATTTTTGTGGCACCAATCGAAAAGACTTTCAAGCAAAAAAATAATTTTCCAAATCGGTCCATGCAGGCGTTTTTGAGTAATCGGTGAACATACATAAAAAAAGCACAAAAGATTGATTTTTGAAAAAGTGATTTTTTGTGTGGAGGTAGTTGGAGGGCTGGAGAGTGACATAGGCTACTTCTTATCCCGAAAAATCGCATGTTTCCCGTGGGATAAAAAATTAGTACCTAGTCCACGCGGGCAAAGCCGCGGGTGTCCGCTAGTTATTAATATATTTTTACACAATGTTTACGATAACGCGTTCAGCGCCCATGACGCACATGTGCTCCGGGCTCACACTGGGACTGGAGCAGGTAATGGGTTACACAGCGGAACATTTTATTGTTTTAATTAAGCGACAACACGACAATGCATCGCATAAGACCACGTGTCGTTAGGAATACTGCGCGTTTCGCGACCTTCCGGCAACGTAAGAGAGAGTTACCCCGGCACCATACGTTGGGGCCAACGTTGGCCCCAATGCCTCTCACCAACGTGTGGAGCTGACAAAATTGCATTGGCCCCAACGTTGGGGCCAACGTTGGGGCTGATTTTGCTAGATCCACACGTTGGCGAGTGACATTGGGGCCAACGTTGGCCCCAACGTGTGGAGCCGGGGCTAGCGTTTCACAAGTTTCACTGTGTTCTGATGATGATAATGAAATGATTTGACAAAAATGATCACGACTGTATCCCCAAGGCGCGGTAGACATTTTCTCAGATCATTAGGCATTCTAAAGGGGTAGTCAGAGGTTTTTCAATTCACATGCCTACATTTTGCAGAAGTTAGCATTCAATAAATGACAGGTTGTTAGTAAACTTAAACAGTAACAATTCGTGGCTAACTCCGAAGATCCTCCACATACTCTCACCAATTTTTAATGGCACCAATCGGAAAGTAGATACCCTTCCAAACAAACAAAAAAAGATTCCAAATCAGTCCAGGCGTCTTCGAGTAATCGGTGAACATAGGGTATAGGTACTTTTAAAAAAAAGCACAAAATAAAAAGATTCCGACGAATTGAGAACCTTCCCTTTTTTTGAAGTAGATAAAATATAACAAAGATGGAAGTAAAATAGCGGTAGCCGGTTTATGAACCTGGGGTTATGCAAAGCGCGCTTGTCCTTCCTGAATCCCGTTGTGAATTTCTTAGCGAATTTAATTTCTCAAGTGTTAATGTTGCGCAACAAGCCTTTATCACACGTGTACTGTCAACTTTAGAAGTAGGACGGTTGGATGTTTAGACATTTGTATGAAGTTAATGTTCAGAAATAAGTTTCAAAAGAGAATGGCGTGAAAGAAGTATGTCAGGATCGTAGATCGTACTCTGCCTCATGAAAAAGAAGAGAAAGATAAATTCATGAGAAAGAAGCGTGACTTTATGTATTTCTTGTCGCGCAAGTGGGCCTAAAGCAAGCTAAGCCATAATTTGGGCTGATTTTTTTAAATTCTTACATTGATTTCAATTAAATTTCTATACAAAAAACTTGGGTTGAATTTCATTCCATTTTTACATTGATTTCAAAATATTGAAAATTAAACTCTTTTGCGTTTACAATTCATTTTCTAAAGTAGAGTGGTTTACAAAACAAATGGGAACAAAACATATGGGAACAAACAGTTCATAATACTACATTTTCTTTTACCAGCTTTGCCGCCTACGCGCGAGCGTAAGTGTATTGTACAGAGTACTATCTCTTTTATCAGGAAAAGATCTTGCGAGATGAGTTTTGTGTAACCCGACCTCACAATACCTTTCGATTAGATTTGCATATCCCAATCGTGATACGATGAGAAAAAGCTTAAACACGTATCGTATCTTCAAAGTAAATATCTGAAACGAAGAGATGGCGCATGTGGGGCGGAGTTTGTGAAATAAGCTAATGCCAGCCATACACGATCAAGTTCACCGTCAAGTTTGCAGTGGACTTGATGCGGCGTCCAGTAAACTTGACGGTGTATGGCTATAGGTGTGCATGACAAGTCCACTTGAAGCGAATTCTGCCGACTTGATCAAGTTTGCAGCGTCATGTAAACTTGAAGATGTGTGGGAGCGTTCAAGTATGCATGACGGTTGGTCAACGCGTCGTCGTCCGTCACCGGTGACGCCATGGCTTCGACTGGCTGCGCCATCAAGCAAACTTGACGGTAAACTTGATCGTGTGTGTTCTATATGGACGAACTGCAAACTGGACGCCACATCAAGTCCGCTGCAAACTTGAACTTGAACGTGTATGGCTGGCATAAGGTTGTAAGGTAAAGAAATAATCAACTATCATATCACTAGGATTATCGAAGCGCTCGTGGCGTAGCTTACTTACGTTCTTGATTGATCGTTGAAGTTAAGCAGCGTTGTGCGCGGTCACAATTTGGATGGGTAACCGCAAGTGGCATTACGCGCTGAGCGCTTTGATACACGGCCAGGATTCGAACCCACTACCTTCGGATCGAAATTCAAGGTGCTAATCGCCTCGGCCAACACGGCTCTACAATTAATTTACAAGTTATAAAATTTGCTAGATTTAAAGGAAATTGCGGTATTTGCTTAACTTTGATCTAAAAATAAACAATCGAAATTACTTATGAGTTTTTCACGATAAATCATTTTTTATAATATTTTGGGAATTTTTGTTGGGGTCCCTACATGTCCCTTTCGGTTCTTTTACGCGCTCTGTAAATAAATTCAAAGGAAATGCCTCCCGAAGCTAAATACAGTAATCGTGAGAGCCGTCAAGTGAGTAAAGAGGATCAAATACGAACAGGATGAAAGAGCGAAATACCCACTTGTTCTAAAAGCCCGAATCGACCAATGCCATTTGGAGTGGATTATAATAAGTACCGTCGATGCTAAAAATGTTGTAAAAAGTGTTATAAGAACAAAAATAACAATATTATTATACTTACTTTATTATTCAGCTGTCGATAAAGACGATAATGTTTTTTTTTCCACTTAGGTAATAATTTCTTGTCCACAGAAAATACATTGGTCAATACGCTTAGGACTGACTAAGCCGTGAATTTCCTAAAGTGTTAATGCGCTTCTAAATGTTTCGAACTTCGAACGAAAAACCCATTGATGCACTGCCAGGATTAAAAGTCGAGGTTACTATGCCACTAGGCCAACACGGCTTATCTTATTACAATTGATGAAGACATTGCAATTACTTAAAAGTACTTATAGTCATTTTGGCCGAGGGGTGTAGAACCTCGTCTTTCGATCCGAAGGTCTAGGGATCGAATCCTGGGCGTGCATTAACACGAGCTCTAAATGGTGAAGGAAAACATCGTGAGGAAACCCGCGGCTTCGTCAGCCCTACACGTATTGACCATGTCTTCCCTGTGGATATGGCCGGTTAAGCTGAGAGGATGGTGTAGGTGCTGGGCAAGCCTACTCCATCTCAACATTGTCCCAGGCACTACAGTGTCCCGATGAAGTATAGGCAAATATTGCCTTCTGACACTGTATAAATCATCTAGCAAGGCCTAAGTTTAAAAATATAGCCACGTAAAGCAATTAACCCATGTTTATTTACAATTATAATTATATAAGTAAAGCACTTTGTTATTAGAATCTCATCATAGTAACCTAACTGCCAGATGCCATACCATAATAGCTGGATATTCTAAATTCCATTATTATTACACTGGGTTTTACTTGTGAATTATGGCCCTTACCCTCTCTGAGGTCTCAGCTGTACCCACAGATGGGTTGAGGTCATATAGTCAGGATTGTAAAACGTCCGTGTGAACAAATGTCTGGGTTAGTGCTTACTCCAAACCCAAGCTTACTCCTAGAGCATGCGTATTCTCATCTCAATTGCTTTTTGTATTCTGACGACCTACAGAAGAAAATAATTTGTTTTCATAATATAGAAAGAAAATGAAACGTCTTTTCAAAATTTTTCGATTCCGCCGGGATTTGAACCCGCATTAATACACGCGGTCGGAATGCCTTTACCAACTCGGCCAAATCTTGATAAGCTCATATTGATCGGTTAAAGCACCTATTAGCACCGATAAAAATTTGATAAGACTTTTCATTTTCAGTGAAACCTGAGTGTGGTTTAACAATAAAAATAAAAAAAATACTTAAGTATAAGTATAGAAAGAACAATAAAATAATTTCAGGCAATAAATTAATCACCAAAAACTTCAGTAGGGATTCTTCGCAGCAATTTATTTGTACTACTTATTTATTTATTAATTTTATTTAATCACACAGACAACATAATGATCCATTGGGTTAATATGAGCCTACAGTTAAAGGGTGTTAGTACAAAATTGAAAAAAAAAAAAACAGATTTAGTTCTCTGAGTGAGCTTCCACATCAGAGGGCAATCAGGTTTTTATGAGATTGTGTTCAGGATACTGTTGCGGCTACTATGTCCAGCAGTGGCCTACCGGCTGATGATGATAAAGGTAGGATATAACTAGTATTTTTATCGTCAAAATAAATTGTATTCTGACGGCCACAGTGTAAATTTGAATTTAAAACAAACACACCCAAGGGGCTGATAGTGCACTTTACGTGCCAATTGTAATATGCTCTCGCCTCTTGCCAAAAATAAAATAGTCCGATGATGAAGAAAACGGGGACCTAGCCATGGGCCCTAGCCATATTACACGATCTATCGTCGCTGTAGAATAGAACACTTCAAAATGTATAGGAATTGACGTTCTGACCACGTGACTCATCTACTTGAAACGTCAAATCCTATACATTTTGAAGTGTTTCTTTTCTACAGCGACGATAGATAGTGTAATATGGCTAGGGGGGCTGGGGCCCTAGCCATATTACACGATCTATCGTCGCTGTAGAACGATCTATCGTCGCTGTAGAATAGAACACTTCAAAATGTATAGGAATTGACGTTCTGTCTGACCACGTGACTCATCTACTTGAAACGTCAAATCCTATACATTTTGAAGTGTTTCTATTCTACAGCGACGATAGATAGTGTAATATGGCTAGGGGGGCTGCTTAATATTGTAAAGTACTATTATAAAATCAAGTGGAAATCCGTGGTCTCTGCCTACACCTGTGGGAAAGAGGCGTGATTTCATGTATGTACCTATGTATAAAATCAAACCCAGGCGACAGAATTAAATTGAACAAATAGTTCGACTAATACAATCTGTGTAGTGCAAAGAGTGTGTAAGATTTGTACCCATACAGTTCAACATTTGCAACTAGGTTTTTTTTATAAACCATCCTTACTAAAAATATATCTTGACTCTCTTATCGTCGTCACATTCTATCAGCAGGTAAGTTATTTGAAGCTTGAATCATCTATCCTACAAATAAGCAGTAATAGGCTTGCAAACTCATCATTCTCCTGCCCTTATCCAACGATAAGTAGGACTCTTCCACCCACCTCTTATCATTCGTCGACTCTGAATCCATTCCTCTCACATTCATATCCTCTTTCACACAATCCACCACTTCTTCTTCGGCCTTCCTCTACTTGCGTACCCTGTCACATTCATAGGTTTGCTACCTGTCATGAATTAATAACTACTCATGTGTGCCATGTGTCTAATGTGTTTGATTGGACTTGTCTCTGACTGTACTCACAATAACTTCAAAGTTTTTTGATGCTTGAAAATTTTGATATTCTTCGGGAATACCTATCCGCGTGTTTACATTTAGGGAGTGTCCACATTGCGTTTTCTGCAGCGCGTTTTTGAGCTGCGCGTTTGTATCGATACAAACGCGCGTTCGCAACGCGTATTTTTCCATACAAAAGCGAACCGGGAGGGGCTGCGCGGGGGGCTGCGCGTTCGCATCGCGTTCGAATCGCGTTTGTATCGATACAAACGCGCTGCAAAAAACGCAATGTGGACACTCCCTTAAATGCTATAAGCTTAAAACATCCACCCTTTCAGTCCATAAAATTATTACTTCAGATATTCGTAAAAGAACTTTTATAATCCGTATTATCTATCTCTTTCATAAGTAAATGAAAAGAAAGAGAGTGTTTCCACCTGTTTCATCTAATGGCGGCTCCTCACTTGGCGTATCGTGTTCGTGTATTTCCATTATTTGTCCAAATACAGCAATGTGTAGACGGTCTATTTGATTGTATTTGCTTTATTTGCACGAATATGGCAAACAACGCAAATAGCAAATTTGCCCGTACAAGTCCATGTGTGGATGACGTATTTGACGGTATTTGAAATATTTGATTATTTGAAGGCAAATACAACAATATCGACTCACGAATACGCTAAGCCAAGTGAGGAGCCGCCATGAGGTAAACACAACAATATCGTCTCACGAATACGCTAAGCCAAGTGAGGAGCCACCATAAGAAAACATTTACGAACCTTTGACTTTGAGTTTTAAAAGCTCGTAACTTTTCAACACTTTTTGTTGAGCACTTCCCTAATTTAATAGGGTCTTTAAGGTCTAAAATATAACACTTTTTAAGCCTCTTATGCTCTTAAAGTAAGCCGGCTGCTACTGAATGTATACAGCGTAAAATAAGACCACTCCTTAAATATGAAACATTGCATTTAGACAATCTTATAATCTTGTTATGATGATCATAATCATTGTTAGCTTGTAGTGACCCACTGCTATTTAGACCACCTTCAAAAACCGCCGAACAGCGGGCTTAAAAGCGCCATTATAGCAGAATTACAATACGAATTGATCTAAGTGCCGTCTCTTTTCATAGACTGAGAGTGACAAGGACGGCTTATTGCAATTCCTATTGTGATTGTGCAATACCATTTTAGCCCAGCTGCTCTATTCTGGGCTCCAATTCCTCTACTTTACAACGTCAACTATTGGTATCATAGCCGCTGCGTTTTGTTTCGTTCTTAAAAATGACAGTAACTTGCTAAACCTCATTGTAATTTGTTGGAAAAAGTCTTCACAACAGAGTAATCTAACCTCACACAAATGTTTATCCTGAGTCTGTCGACTGGCCTATTAGCTCTGTTGGTAGTAGCTCTGCCTTCTGCGCTGTAGGTCGTTCGATTCCCATCTAGGACAAACATTTGTGTGATGAACATGGATGTTTGTTGTGTGTCTGTGTGTTATTAAGTATTACTAGTAGTTCGCCCCGAACTGAGATCTCGCGCACCGTAGATGGCTTACATTTGGACTTTCTTCTGACTACCCCTATAATTTCAAGTGCTACTACTGCCGAGTATGCCTATTGCGCTAGCTCTTCATGGTAAAAAATACTAGCATGCATGCAATACAATAATGTCGTGTCTAATTTTTCATTTACCTACTTATTTCATATTTATGAATTCTCGTCGTATTTCTAAAGTATACGTCCTAGAATGAAAATAATAACTATTTTGGAATGTACAAAATAAGACCTTTCATTTGACACCCCACTCAATATATTTGTTTATATAACTTTTTTTACCCCAATTATTTTCATTCTTTATCAAAAATTTTTTTATCATGAAAATAAATCAAGTAGCATCTAAAATCATTGCAAACCAAACCGCAACGATGCCACTCTCTTTTTAAGACCGACCAGTCAATGAGCTACGAAGACATCGAAACTCTATGAAACGGGAGCTCTTGCAGCTCTGGTTTCGTAGTTTTTGTTCTTTGGTCGTATTTCAAAAACTATACATCCTAGATTAAAAATAAAAACCATTTTGGAATGTACAAAATAAGCCCTTTCGTATGACACCCCACTCAATATATTTGGGTAACTTTGAAAAAAATTTACCCCCTTGGGAACCCCATATCTTTACAACCCTTTCATCGATTACGCTCATACGCTCCACAGCAAATTTCCATAGTACTACCTATTGACCTATCAAGTTTCATACAGATTGGATTAGCGGTTCGATAGTTATGCGAGAACATAAAAATGAAACATACAAACATACAAACATACAAACATACAAACATACAAACATACAAACATACAAACATACAAAGCAAAATCGCCTAACTTGCCACTAAGATCTTCGCTCGCTTCGCTCGCTCGATCGATAAGTATGTATTTACAAATATATAAGTATTCTATCAGTTATCTGGTTCCCATAGTACAAGCTTTGCTTAGTTTGGGGCTAGATGGCGCTGTGTGAAATGTCCAGCAATATTTATTTATTTATTTATTTGAGTGGGAATCGAACCCACAACCTCCAGCACAGAAGACATAGCTACTACCAACTGAGCTGAGATTCCTGCAGTATTGTTCATATCCGTTTTATTTAAACGTGCACTAGATAGAGCTGCCAAAATGCACCATTGAGCAAAGGCCTGCCTTTCGTAAATCACCGTTTCATGCCATTCTGGATTAAACCTCTTATCGTTTTTCACTAAATTTGGCTGACGTTTCCGTGCCTAGGTTAGACCTATAGTCGTATTGCTCATTATACGGACTAAAAGTGAAGGAAAAAATGTCATTTTTCCTTCAATTTTGACATAAATCGTATCAAAACTAATCAAAATTGAAGGAAAAATGGCATTTTTTCCTTCAATTTTAGTCCGTATAATGAGCAATACGACTATAGGATCTAGCTTGTGCTAGCTTTACTAGAAGTTGGCTTTCTTTGACGTTCCATTGACTATCATATCCGACTGGTAGTTTTGGAAATTAGCACGTTCAAACAATCAAACTCTTCCGCTTTATATATTGGAAATATATAAAATGTAGCTTTATATATCCGTATTTTCATATTATGAATATGAAAGTGTGTTTATTTGTCCTGCTTTCACGTCAAAACAGAGCGACGGATTGAAGTGATTTTTTGTGTGGAGATAGTTGGAGGGTTGGAAAGTAACATGCTACTTTTTATCCGGGTATCACGCGAGTGAAGCCGCGGGCAGCAGCTAGTTTATTATGTAGATGAAAACGACTTGCCTGAGCCTGTGTTTCCGATAATTACAGCCAAGTAAGGAAGATATTCAAGGCACGTATGAAAGGATTAAAAATAAAGCAAGATTTATAATTTAAAATCAACTTTCATCTCTCACAGGCGAAGGTGCGATCTCGTGTGCGGCGACGCGTGACGCGCGACCGAGCGCGACGTCGCACGGTGTCGCGTTGCTGTCGCCATGAGAACATGAGTGCTGTGCTATTTATAAATGTTCCTAGTCAATTCAGCGAGAGAAGGTATCAAGACATTTTTTTTTTTGTTTTTGATGATTCAGATTTCTTATTAAATTAGTTTAAAAGATATTAAGACGTTTTAGAGAATAGAAGACAATACCCTAACAGAAAAATGAAAAAAGATGAAAATATGACCACGGCTCTATGTGGCTCTATTCAAAATGTGCGGTAGACATATTTTTTAAGAATTTTAAGCAATTTTACATGCTTTGAAGATGTCTAAGGGGGTAGTCAGAGCAGAGGTATATCTAAAAACATTTGGTACATACCCACATAAATAACAAATTGCAAAAATATAATACATATGAGTTTCTATTTCCGAGACATTTTTTCTGAACGGCTTCAGGTAGTATCTAAGTAAGTTCGTATGAGCAAGTGACCAACTCTGGTGACGGAGTTATTAGGCCGCCTAAAGGCCTCCGTCATGGCTTAACGACTTAAAAGCCAGGACCGACAATTTAACGTGCCCTCCGAAGCACGGAAGTGCTCAGCTCGTAACACCACTTGCGGTCACCCATCCAAATTGTGACCGCGGACAACGCTGCTTTAACGATATCAAGAACGTCTTAAGCAAGCTACGATACGAGCGTTTCGGTGGGTACATAACAACTTAAAATTAAAAATATTCAGTATGGATCCTTCAAGATAAGGGGTAAGTCTGGCTTTCACTTATTTTTTTACTAGCTGCTACCCGCGGCTTTGCTCGCATGGTACCCGGATAAAAAGTAGCTTATGTTACTCTCCAGCCCTCCAACTATCTGCACACAAAAAATCTCATCAATCCGTCGCTCTGTTTTAACGTGAAAGCAGGTGTCGACGCACACATTCGCAGCCCACCGCCACACCTTGGAAGCAGCTGACGGCGCTGTTTCTATCAGTATAAAAGCGGCGACACGCGCCCCTTTTGATTTCGCAACACTGGCTATCGAAACGCGCGCACCTAGCTATAGAAACTTATGTACCTTTATAACTGTAAATTTCGCATTATTAAATTTTGTATGAAGAGTCTAAGTTTTCTTAATCAATCAGCTAGATTAGCACAGCGCACCTCACAGACGTAGGCACAGAAATCAATCTGTGAAATAGGTAGGCAGGAATCAACCTACGTACCTACCTACTTACCCACAAACATTGGACCTTCAGAGCCGGATCTACGCGGGATCTACGAAGAAGGGCTGGCCAATTCGTTCCAATTTCATCTCCTAGTCCTATTTCAATTGTACTAAAACTGTTTCTCTTTCGCAGTAAGAAGCCAATTCGCGTGGTGTTTCCAGGGAAAAATCGTGAGTACCCCTTTTATCACAACTTGCTAAAATGAGTGTCGAAAATGTGTCTATTCGCAGTAAATCTCCCAATCCGTATTTAGGTGCAGATTTAAATGAAAATATATTACGTGAATTAAATAAAAAACGCGGTTTAATCAAGGGTAGACTAACTTTGTTCGTGAAATTTGTAAATTCCTTCGACGGAGCACGTTTAACTAAAAAACAAATTTTAGAAATTAAATTGCGTAGTGATGTAGCTAAGTCGTTATTGAGCGAATTCAATAATATTCAAAGCTCAATCGAAGAATACGTCTCGGAAAATGATATTTCGGTACAACTAGAATCACGGGAAGCTTTCGAGAACTCATACTTTCAGGTTCAGGCGAACGTTCTCAGTTTACTAGCTCAGTCTGATAGTTCTGATAGCACGTGTAGTGATTCTAAACCTAGATGTAACGACTCCAAATGCAATCCTCACTCGCTAGTCAAACTTCCAACTATTTCATTACCCTCATTTGACGGATCGTACGATAACTGGTTAGAGTTTAGAGATACATTCCTTTCTTTGATTCACCATTCAAAACAGCTCGATGACATTCAGAAATTTCATTACATGCGAGCTTCCCTCAAAGGTAATGCGGCACAGGTTATCAAATCGGTAGAATTCACATCGGAAAACTACACGGTAGCTTGGGACTTGCTTACTAATAGGTACGATAATTCGAAATTATTGGTGCATAATCATGTGAAATCTCTATTCTCAATGCAACCAACGAAAGAGTCTTCCTTTCATATTAGGAAATTAATCGATACAGTTCTTAAGAATTTACGCGCTTTGAAGACTCTGGGAGAACCCACGGAGTCATGGGATACTCTCATCGTTTATATCGTTGTTTCAAAATTAGACGCAGTTGTAGAAAAGGAATGGGAACAGTACAAAAGTACTCAGGGCACTCAGTTAAGTAAAAATATTTCATTGAACGATTTACTTAGCTTTTTAAAGGACAAGGCAGATACGCTAGATATGATAAAAGCGCATCATTCTTCTATCATTCATAGCAACCAATCGAGTAGTAAAGTTTCTCACGAACCTATTAAAAAATCAAATCAACAAAATAGTGTTCAAACTTTTACAACGAGAAACGATTCCATGCGCAAACCCCGCATTTGCAAATTGTGCGATGCTAGCCACGCGCTTTACGCTTGCAATAAGTTTATCAATTTGTCGGTGCAGGATAGAATCAATTTCGTAAACAACAAGAATCTATGCGTTAACTGTTTACGGTCAGGTCACGAGTTATCTGATTGTTTTTACGGTTCGTGTAGGCAGTGTAACGAGAAACACAACAGCTTACTTCATGGTGGAGAATTCGCATCATTATCGGTTGTAGGGCACGATCTTCAATCGAACTCCACGTCCAACATGAGTACAGCTGCGGTTTTACATTCGGTCGAACAATCACGCATTAATATTGATTGTGATGACAACACTTTACAAACGGTTCTGTTGTCTACCGCGCTAGTCGAGGTAGCAGGTGACGACAATGTGTATCACACAGCCCGCGCTGTATTAGATAGCGGTAGTCAGCAGTGCATAATTACCGATGCATTACGCAAAAAATTAAACGTCAAGTCGATACAGTCCACTGTTCAAATCACGGGAATAGGTCAGACAAACACGCAGTCGACTCAGTCCTGTAAAATAAATCTCAAGTCGTTAATCGGAGATTACAATACACGCATTAATTGTATTGTTTTAAATCGCATTACCAATTCTTGTCCGTCAGTAAGCTTTGATCATACGTCGCTAGAACTACCTACGCATATAGATTTAGCCGATCCTAAGTTTTACTCGTCGTCGCAAGTTGACCTACTGATAGGAGCGGATTGTTTCTGGGACCTATTAGTAGAAGGTAGGATACGTTTACCCACCGGGCCGTATTTGCAAAATACTAAGTTGGGGTGGGTCATATCAGGTATTATTCATAATACCCAGTCGCGCATTAATCGACTGCAATGTAATTTCGTACAAAACTTAGAAATTAACAATCAGTTAAAAAAGTTTTGCGAAGTAGAAAAAATAAATAAACCGAATCAAAGTCTTTCTACCGAGGAAAGCATTTGCGAACAATTATTTACCGGCATAACGAAACGGGTAGATAACGGTCGCTTATCAGTTCGCATTCCTTTGAATGAATCCGTCGAATCGCTAGGTAACTTTACGGAACATCATCGGCACTATACCTAAATATACGTTTTATTAGGAGTTAGGATTACAGTGCACGGACGATGATGTGACACGCGTATATGATCTGTTCGTCGACGATTTATTAATTGGTAGTGATTGTAAACATACGTTGTTTTCCATTACAAAAATAGATTTTCAATTCGTCTGATGTCGCATTAATACACTGACAATTGATAATTAAAAAATAAAATATCGTGCCTCATAAAATAAACGTTATTTGGAATAAGTTAATATAATCGTTATCGTATCTACTTAATATTCGCGTTACGCGACACGTACTCAGTTCACAATATTCCGTAGTTAAGTTGCATATCTTCACTGACGCGATTGAAAGTGCGTATGAAGCTTGCGCGTACTGTCGTACCTGCAATAGTAATGTGACGTCACAGTGAAGTTGTTATGTTCGAGTCGTGTTGTTCCTATCGAACCGCTTAGTATTCGAGCTTTGTGGTGCATTAATAGGTGCGAAATTGTACAAAAAATAATTAAATCGTTGCGTTTACATTTCTATAATGTAGTGTTTTACAGATTCGACTATCGTAATTGGGTGGTTAAAAACGTCTCCCCACCAGTTAAAAACGTTTGTTTCAAATCGTGTAGTAGAAATAAATGATTTAACAAGTAAATGCACAATGGTTACATTCACGCGGTAGTAGTTGTGTACCTACTTTATCTTTGTGGTGGAACGGACCCACATTTTAATTCGAAAATGTACCTAAATGGTCACACGTTTCTCAGGTAAGTTCGCATAATTAACTTTACCTGAATTAAAATAACCTACGATTAGTATGGCTTATAGTATATCATATAAAAGTCTTATGAACTTCGAAAGGTTTTTTAATTTAAATAGATTATAGTGAGCGTGTGCGTACGTAATGCGCTTTATTCATTCATAACACACGCACACATAACAAAACAGAACGGCACTACGGTCCTTTATCAGTTTAGGAATTAGATAGGTCGTTAGGAATTTTAGTTAAAGACGCGCAGATACAATCATTTAACTACAAGTACAATTTATTCGTTAAAAACTTGAGTTTAAAATTAAATCGTAATTTATCAAGTTTAAATATATTCTTAGATAAACAAAATATTATGCGCATTGGTAGTAGGTTGGTAAACAGTGACGCTTTTTCTTACAACAAAAGGCATCCCAAGCTATTATGTACCTAGTAGGTAAGCATCATTTTACCTTAGTTCATATTATCTATGTTTATTCGTATGTTTTGCGACACGAGCATTGCATTTGGAACTTGTTACTTGTTTATCAACAGAAGGTTATATTTTAGCTTTGAAAAGATTTATTTCGCGAAGAGGAAGACCTCTTAAGATCTTTTCTGATCACGGTAAAAACTTTGTAGGCGCCGCGCGGGAACTTACAGATTTTTTAAGTCAAAATAAAATTCTATCCTTGATTACGCATCATTTAATCAAATCGAATTTAGTTTCATTCCTCCTTATACACCTCATTTTAGTGGGTTGTGGGAATCTGGGGTGAAATCCTGCAAACACCACATTTCTCGCGTAATAGGAAATGTACATTTAACTAACGAGGAATTCAATACAGTTTTGGTACAAATTGAAACTGTCCTGAATTCCCGCCCTATGTATCCTATGTCCTCAGATCCGAACGATTTTAGCCCACTCATACCAGCTCATTTCCTGATTGGCCGACCTCTGACTAGCCCCGCCGAGCGAGACGTCACGACGGAGGAGCTGCCTTCCTCGCGCTTCAAACGAGTCGAGCAGCTGAGCCAATCATTCTTCAATCAATCATTCGTCATTGGAGTACATATCAGAACTTCAACAAAGGACAAATGGCTAGAAAGGAAAGAGGACATAAAGCCAGGAACATTGGTCCTCGTCAAGGAGGACGGTCTCCCTCCTCTCAAGTGGAGATTGGGCCGCGTCACGGCCATCTTCCCAGGAAAGGATGGAGTTTTAAGAATAGCGGAAATCAAACTAGCGACGAGCACATTGAAGAGGGCATTTTCCAGAATATGCCCGCTCGAGGTCGATGTCCAGGGCGCTGCTTGGGCAATCAGAGCCGAGTTCAAGGACTTCACCACTGGAGCAGCACCATCCTGAGTGTCCTCCAGGCCCGCCGGGATGTCGACGCACACATTCGCAGCCCACCGCCACACCTTGGAAGCAGCTGACGGCGCTGTTTCTATCAGTATAAAAGCGGCGACACGCGCCCCTTTTGATTTCGCAACACTGGCTATCGAAACGCGCGCACCTAGCTATAGATACCTAGACTATGTACCTTTGTAATATAAATTTCGCATTATTAAATTTTGTATGAAGAGTCTTAAGTTTTCTTAATCAATCAGCTAGATTAGCACAGCGCACCTCATATACGTAGGCACAGAAATCAATCTGTGATATAGGTAGGCAGGAATCAACCTACGTACCTACCTACATACCCACAAACAGCAGGACAAATAAACACACTTTCACATTTATAATATGGGTACGGATGCGTACAGATTTTGTAAACATCTTGCTTTCCTGTGAGAAAAATAAAGCTAATTATGAAACTGAGCTCAGAACATCACAGGTGAGACACACTTGACTGCGAGTGATCTCAGGGCGACGAAGCATGACGTCACATGGCTGTGTGATGTCTACCCTGATGTTTATGCAAGGAAATTTTAAATTACGTAACTGGAATGTTCACTGACATTTAATGTACAAAGGATTTTAAACTTTGTTACGACTGCACAACGTTCTACTATTCAATCTTGGTTATAAGGATTATCGATCTTGTTGAGGGTGCTGTGTCCCTTTCACACTAGTTGTTGGATTAGCAGTGTGCCCGTGTCATTTAAATTTCAAGATATTTACTAAGAATTTCATTTTTATGAATAAAACTTAGGCCTTTACATCTTTACTGATTACTGATTTATACAATGTCAGAAGGCAATCTTTGCCTACACTTATCGGGACACTGTAGTGCCTGGGACAATGTTTAGATGGAGAAGGCTTGCCCAGCACCTAAACCATCCTTTCAGCTTAACCGGCCATATCCATCCACAGGAAAGACATGGGCAAAACGTGTGGGGCTGACTAAGCCGCAGGTTTCATCGCGATGTTTTCCTTCACCGTTTAGAGCTCGTATGAATAACGGCACACAAAAACAAAAATGTCGAATCGTTGAGAACTTTCGTTTCAGAAAAAAAGAGTTGTTTCCCAATGGCTCTACAAAAAATTTATTATTACCTTGAAACATTGAAACGAATAAAGAAGACCGATTTTTTGATTAATAGAATCAAAAAATCGGTCTTCTCACTAATTCGGAAAACAAATATTTTCAAAGTTGGCATGGTGTTCCATAAACTTCCATGAATTTCCATTTCATGATATCTCTTGGTGTGAAATATAATTTGATTTACGCCTCCGTATATCTAGATTTAGTGACAGTCCAATGTATTTAAAGCGCATGAAGTTATACAGAATTTTATTGCTTGTAAGTCGAGCGGTTGGACCGATAAGAAAGCTAGTTAAGATAGTTGGAGGGCTGGAGAGTAAGCTAGTAACCTAGATTTGAAGAAGAGGATTTAGAGAATAACGTTCTAGCCTTGCGGATATAGTCATAATCCTATTTCATTTTTCTGTTTCTATTTTTGGTTTAGGCAGATTTTTTTTTTTTATATAGGTACACATCAGCTAAGAATCAAAGCCACAGAGTCCTCACAGTTTGTTCAACATAAACAATAAGTATAAATAAATACAAGTCAACCGTAACCCAAACAAGAGGCGCCCTCGCCCTCAACGAACGGAGCAATCGTATAAACAATAACACGTCTTACTAAGGTCGTCCCACACTATTCCTGCAGCCCAATTCTTCTACATTACGTCTACCACTCAATGAGATACTACCAATAGAAACGTTATACTCATTAGAATAAGCTTTAAAACGCGGCGAAGTTTTGTTCTCACTACTTAGAATATACGCGGCTTTGTTTAGATCACTCAAGAAAACTAAAAGATAGCAGTGATGAAACCCCGTTGTCAGAAAGAAATAGATTATGTGAGTGTTGCGTGTAAATGCGTGTAGCATTGGAGCAAGACAGAGTGCGACTCTGAGTTGACTCAAGCTAATTAGCTTGAGTTTTGTTCGCCATGCAGAGCGGGGTACAACGCATCTACCTCAGTTCATTAGAAGATCATTGCTACCACTTTACTTTTTATTTCGTTCAAAATGTCAGTCATTGGTTGGAATAGTAGAGAGCTCTTTCAAACATTCGTTCTAAGACCGAACCATAGCTAAAGCGACACCACAACAAAATCGTTGGTCGTTATTTTTCCATTCCATATTTTCTCAGAATTTTAAAGATGTTCTATACATCTTTAAAATTAACTTGATTAGTAGTTAGAAAATATGACATTTAATTTCGTTAGGTCAAAGAAAAGGCATAGGTGATAATTTAAATGGATTCATAAAGCAAAATAGAAACAAATTAAATACATTGTGATTTGTACAATGTGATTAAGTAAAAAGACTGCAACTTTAAGCACAAATAAGTTCCAAAACCTCAACTTCATTTCAATTTCAATTTCAATTTCAATTTATTTCTGTTTGTGAACCTAGGTACAAAGGTGTATAAGCTTAAATTAGTTCTACTAGATTCTGCGTATTGGCATACAAACAATTATTACATTACATATTAAATAAGTCATGAGATTTTAAATTAATACAATAAAAATTAATCATGCAATAAAAATAAAAGATATTTCGGAATAAAAATGTCAAATAAAATAAAGCAATAAGATAAGAATGTCAAACGAAATAAAATAATAAGATAAGAAATGTCAAATGAAATAAAACAATTAAATTAGATTAAAAAGTCAAAAGAAGCCCAGAATACACATCAAATTAATTTACAATGTCAATAATATTACGGTCAGTAAGAAATTCATTTATCGTATAATAGGCTTTATTAACTAAGATGTAATTAAGGCGGGATTTGAATTCACCTATGGATAGGGTACGAACGGATTTAGGTATATGGTTGTAAATTGATGCGGCCATGCAGAATACGCTTTTACGAAAGAGTTGCGAATTGCATCTAAAATGACGCATTTTGCCCTCCAAACGACTTCCCGCCGCAAACCATTCGAACTCATCATTATTATTTTTGACAAAAATGGCTACTTCGTATATATACAGTGATGGTAATGTCAGTAGTTCTAATTTAATAAAATGGTCTTTACAGGTGTCTCGTCTTTTAAGTCCACACATTGCTCTCAAACAACTTTTTTGTGCTCTGAAGACCTTAAGATAATCTGTTGAGTTCCCCCAAAATATGGTTCCATATCGCAAAATAGACGAAACGTGGCCGTGATAAGCCATAAGTAAAGTTGACAGATTAGACACTCTACTCAATTTAAAGAGAGCATATGAAAACTGTTTCAATCGTTTACAGATATTGTCGATATGTAGTTTCCAGTTTAACTTATTGTCAATAGTAAGTCCTAAGAATTTGGTGAAGTCAACCTCATTAACTTTAGTATTACAATAATTTATGTTAAAGTCAAGATCTGTATTATTGTTATGTCGTTGCTTAAAATCCATTATGTATGTCTTTGATAGGTTGATGTTTAAATTATTTGATAATAACCATTTAATGATAGATGTCAAGGTAGTATTAATGTCAAGTTCAAAATTGTGTGATTTATTATTAATAAATAAAACGGTACTATCATCAGCGAAAAGAGTAGTAAAATGATTGGTCACTTGAGGCAGGTCATTTATGTAAACTAAAAATAGGAGCGGGCCCAAGACACTTCCTTGAGGAACACCATGGGACACCATTCTAGAATACGATTTGTATGTAGTGTCTACATGCGTTTTCGTGCATATTTTGTTAAGCTGTGTGATTTGGCTTCTATTACTAAGGTAAGACCTTATTATGTTATTTGCCATACCTCTGACGCCATAGACATCTAGTTTATGCAGTAGAATATTATGATTTACATGGTCAAAGGCTTTGGTCATATCCATAAACAGTGCCATAACTTTTTTCTTTCTATCCCGATTTAACATTATCTGGTGTAGGAAATCGTAAATTGCTTTATTTATAGACCGGCCTTGTCTGAATCCATATTGACGATCACTTAAAATTTTGTTAGCTTCTAGATAGCTATTAAGTTTTATGTACAAGACTTTTTCAATTATCTTTGAGAAAACTGGAATTAGCGCTATTGGTCTATAGTTTTCAACTTCGTCTCGTGGTCCCTTTTTATGTAGTGGTTTTACAATTGTCAGTTTAAGAATATGGGGGAAGATTCCTTGTTCTAAGCAGTTGTTTATTAAATGACACAAAATAGGTGCTATGTAAAGAGCCACATCTTTAATAACCTTCGTTGAGATATCGTCAAAACCTACACTATTAGTATTTTTTAAGGAATATATTATTTTAAGAATGTCATGGGGTACAGTAGGAGTCAAGAACATGGAGCTAGATTTATTAAAATTAACCTTATGTAATATGTCAGTATTAATGTCAGTGTGTTTTACTATGTCAGCGAAATAATTATTGAATTCATTAGCTATGTCAATCGGATCAGTGATAATGATGTCATCTTTGTTCTTTAATTTGTTAATATTTTCCCGCGGTAGGCTATTGGTGTATCTATTTATTATGTTCCATGTAGCTTTTGATTTGTTTGCTGCCCTTTGTATGTAATATTCATTTTGTGATTTTTGTGTTAATTTGATAATTTTGTTATATTTTTTTGTAAATGTCACAAAGTTTTCCTTGTTAGTCGTATTACGATGTAGTCTATATTTCCATAGTAAAGTGCGTTTTTTCTTACTGCAAAGTTTAATCCCTTTAGAAATCCATTTTGGTTTCATATGTGTAGGAATTTTTAACTTAACAGTTGGAAAGCATAAGTTATAAAATAAAGAGAAAATGTCATGAAATGATTTAAATGCTAAATTAGGGTCTTTTGTGTTTGCGATATCAAGAAATGATAGGTTACTTATGCATTCTGAGAATTTTTTACGATTATCATCACTGTAATCACGAGTAAAAGTAAACCAATGTTTCAAAGTACATGATTTTTTTACTGGTACCTTAACCAACTGACCTAAATGGTCTGACAACGCAAGATCAACAATATCTCCATTCACACCTGGAATATTATGAGCTATATTGTCTAGACATTTGTTGCTATCTGGTCGGGTTACTTGTTTAAATTGAAGTCGAAGATTGTAATTTGCTAATAAATTTTGGAAGTCAGTTGATATTTTGCTGGTTTGTAATATGTCAATATTGAAGTCGCCACAGATTAAGATTCTATAATCATTGTGAAGTATATATTTTGAGAGAATTTCATTAAGATTTTTGAAAAAAGCATTTATTTGTAACTGATTCTCTCTAGGTGGACGGTAGATACACAGAACAATTAATTTGTGTTGTGTCAGATTTATAGCCGAACATTCAATCACTTTTGGAGTAGATAAGTTTCATTACTTAACTTAACAGAAAATAAACTAACTCCCAGAAGTTGAACGACAAACATTGTTTTTGGTTTCGCTAGACCCCAATAGGACTAGAAGGAAATACCCGCTCCTTATCTCAGCTTGCAATATGAACGTATGGCTTGGCAGATGGCGTCTTGATATATGAATCCTCCAGTCGAATAATTGAAGGAATTGTAGCGAAGAGAGCCTAACGATGATTACTGTTGGAGCTTTACTTCTTGTTCAACGTATTCTATGTATTTCAGTTGAATGTTACTTTCAACTTACCGCCTGTACAATGTACATGTTTTATAATGCATTTAATAACAAGCAATTTATTCAAAAATAAAAAAACCCGGCTGAACTGAAAAATTGGAAACAGCATTATCTTATCATTATCAATCACAAAATTAAATTACAATTTTATTATTAGGGTAGGTATCTAGGGTTCGATGCCGTGCGCATTTTCCTAAACGTTGTTGTCACAGTTGACACACAGATGGCTCTGTATGAAAATTAAATGAGTAAGTTATTTCTTAAATATGAGATATCTCCTAAATGGCTGAACAAATTTCGATGCAGTTTGTTCTAAACGTTGCGTGTGACTAAATAGAAAGTTTTAGTATGCGGTTTGGTTAGCAATTCTATTTAGGGCGAAAAATTGATTTTCAAAAATTTTGAGACTCGATTTAGTCTTCGAAGATGTCATGTTAGATTTTTAAAGAAATTATATTTGATATCAGTCCACCAACCTCTTGATTTTGACATGGATTTTGATATGATGGCGTGATTTTCATTTTGAAAATTCACACATTGTTGCATTTTCTAGCCGCACTATTTGATTTATCGAAATAAAAAGTATTCTAGAGCACAATCGAGATGGAGACGATTCTAACGATACCTCATTCATCAAAATCCATCCAGCCGTTTAGGAGCAACGTGGTAATAAAGAATATTACTTACATACCCACAAACATACATAGAAACGCGTGATCTACATAACCCGGTGACTTGACAGTCAGCCGGGTAAAAAATGAGGTAGTGCACTCGAAAATATATTTTGATATCTTAGTATTGCGAAATATGGGACTGCCTGCCACTTCAACTAAAGCTCTGACGGTGATTGTAGCTTTGATTGTAGCTACAGGATTCTTTAAAGCTGCCTAAATGTTTGGCGAGCCTAAGCCAACGCGAGCGAAGGCAAGTGCTACCGTCTAGACGTTTGGCAAGTCTATGCAAATCAATACAAACCATGCGCTTGTATTCACTCGGCCAGCTAAGCGAGCGACACCGAGCGATGGCAAATGCTGTTTACACGCACGTTCATGACTGCCCCACGGTACCAGCGACGATACCACCAGTGGTAGGTACGGCACGCATGTTGGCCTTCGCTCGCGTTGGCCTAAGCTCGCCAAACATTAAGGCAGCTTTAAAGAACTCTGTAGAGCCACAATCACCGTCAGAGCTTCAGTTGAAGTGGCAGGCAGTCCCTATACGTCATGACAGCAACCTTCTCTTTCACTTGGCTCATGTAGCCTATCCTCGGTCTTCCTCTTCCTCTCCTTCCAGACCTCATATTTTATTAAATAAATTATGAACACAGGTGTGCCTTTAAAAATTCAAAGAAATTTAAAAATACTTTTGCAAGATGTTTTTCTAAAGTTTGATACTCGTATTTGAAGTAGGCCTAAAAACCAGAAAACTTAGAAATGGAAAAAGTTCCCGAAATGTAAGGTAACCCAACAAAATACTTTTAGAAAAATAATCTGAGGCTCAAAAAGATAACCTAGATTTATTTAAGGTATTGAAATTCAAAGGTATTGACGCAGTTGTGAGAAATAAAGAGCAAAATTTATTTAATTGAAAAGATTTTTTGTACGAATGAAATAATAATAATTTTAGAAAACATCTAAAATTCTGGCCGTGTGTTACTGAATCACTAACTACTTATTATTTAAAAAGTATTATAGAATATCAGTCAGTATTCTATCAAGTGGTAATAATCTTGCAATCTGTCACGAGGAATAAATACATAGAATAATGAGTTTTGTTTAAGGTGTAATCAGACGGTTCACTTTTCGTTCATTTCCGTCGTTCATTTTGCATATTTCACTCAAAGTGACACATCCGAACATGAAATGAAAGAAAAGTGTCTTAGAAAACCCCAGCATTCATTTGAGTGACGTTTAACTTGAGTGAACCGTCTGATTCCACCTTTTACGAGGGATTTTTGGTCACTTTACCGGCAGTAGCTGATTTAAACTCTGTTTGCTATCTGTTAAGGTTTATTTTAAAACAAAGTTTTGTAACTAATTTAATTTTTGGGTTATTTTCTGTGTTTTTCAATAAATTAATTCGTTTCCTTTAGATTATGCTAAATAATTCATTTGTCGATTACAATAACCGGACCCCGAACACTACGTACTTACTTTACGTTTTGTTTATTAAACTTAGGCCTTTACATCTTTACTAGATGATTTATATCTTTGCCTACACTTATCGGGACACTGTAGTATCTGGGACAATGTTGAGATGGAGTAGGCTTGCCTAGCACCTACACCATCCTCTCAGCTTAACCGGCCATATCCACAGGAAAGACGTAGTCAATAGGTACGTGTGGGGCTGACTAAGCCGCGGGTTTCCTCACGATGTTTTCTTTTACCGTGTAGAGCACGTGTTAATGCGCATATAATTTTTTCAAAACGAAAAATCCATTGACGTTTACAATAACCGGACCCCGAACACTACGTACTTTCCGTTTTGTTTATTTACCCCTCTGCTAATTCCCACGACGTCTTTCTGTCTGAACAACTGCATAAATTACAACTGGAGTCCCAAGACAAAACATGCGCAATAAACAATTCGCAAAGCCCTTCCATTATGCCCTAAAAGGAGCATAAACATAGTCCTTGACACGAAACATCAAACAGTAACTCATCACTGAAACAAAACCTAAATAAAATATTATTACGGCTCATCTCATCGCTCATTGAGGAAAGTTTAGACGGTGCGGTGCGGCAGCGGATTACGCACCGTAAGACAATAAAATTTCGTGATATAAAGTTGTTCATAGCATTGCTTTAACACTATAAAATAAGTGTTAAGATCTCTTTAAAAACAGTAAAATATTGCAATAAGTATTCATATGTAAAGGGTTAATATTTACTGGATTTGTTCCTAACGACCCTAGTGGCTGGAGTCTGTGTTTGCATTTTTCCTATCTACAGATTCACTTCTTTCTCGTTTAGCTGCTTGATGCTTGCTTATTACTAAATTATTGTAGCGTTTCTAAGTATTGTATTTTAATAATTTCGATCTTTATAACAAGTAAGTAGGTACTAATAGTACTAAAACAACGAAAACTTCCATAACGATGCTCTGTGTATGTATATAGAAATTAAATAAAAATTAATTTAAAATAAAAACCGGTCAAGTGCGAGTCGAACTCGTACGCCGAGGGTTCCGTACCTAGCCATGGTGCCAATTAAGCTAGTCCGCTTAATTGTATGAGCGCCCATACAACTCGGAGGACAATTTTAATTGGCGTCAACTATGTATGGGAACACCCTTTAATTTTCAATTTTTTTAACTATTTGGAATTTTTCCTTTATTTGTGCTATAAGACCTTGCTTTTTCCCAAATTTCGTTATTCTAGGTCAACGGGAACTACCATTTAGGTTTCCGACCCAAAACCTCTAGGGTACTTCCGGTTGACCTAGAATTGTCAATTTTGGTTACAAGCAAGGTCTTCCAGCACAAGTAAAGGAAAAATTCCGAAAAATAAAAAAAGTTGATAATTAAGGTAAGTTTTGGTACTCACAAGTTTTCACGAAAACCTAAATTTGCCTATATCTTTTTATAGTGTTGACTCAGGACCTTGATTTTTATACTCACAATAGGGACTATAGACTTTAGTATATGGTATAAATTTCAACTTGCTAGCTCTACCCGTTCCTGAGATAATCGATGGTGACACACGGACGGACAGACGGACAGACGGACAGACGGACAGACGGACAGACGGACAAGAAAGTGATCTTATAAGGGTTCCTTTTTTTACCTTTTAAGGTACGGAACCCTAACTAAAATATAAATCTTTAAAACCCAAGCACATGGATCGATATACAATTACAGACGCAATGACAGCCTAAAACGGATTTGCCGTATCGCGTCGTGTATCACGGCCTTAGGCAAGCATTAAGTTTACGGCATTTTGATGGGGAATTTGGGCAGATTTTCGATTTAGGAGACAAAGACAAACAGACAGAATGACTGATGTTGTACATTTATTAGCCTGTTTAATGATTGAGCATCCATCTTGTATAATTGGGAGAATAATAATCTATTCAAAGAATCAAGGTCTTGAAAGATATTCATATCTTATAAGTACCTATACAGTAGGTACTTCAAGAGAAATAATGTGTTTCGTGTTTTCCAAATATGTCCGACAGCAGCTCTTACAAAATTAACAAAATTAATCAACCAAATCAATGGGCTAATCATTTGAGCTAAGATTTAAAGAATTGCCTATGAGAATTGTACCTATATGAGATGGATGATGACCTTTGCTTTTGTGGAGTTGTCAATACTAGGTTTAGCAGCGTTTCGATTGTGTTCTAGTTCAGGTTTTTGTTATCTAGTAGAATTGGGGCCTTGCCCTTGCCAGGCCCCAATTTTAATACAATAATTCTACAGGTAACAAAGAAAAGGTAAAAGGTTTTGTAAAAGGTTACAACGTTGCTAAAGCCGCTACTACACACTGGCTCAGGCTAGCCGAGTGAACGCCAATGCCAACGTGTGGACAGCACTATTTGCCTTGCCTTGTCATTGCTCGCCTAGCTGGCCGAGTGAATACAAGCGCCAGTTTGCATTGGTTTGCTTATAGACACGCCAAACGTCTGGATAGCACTCGCCTTGTATCAATTTGCCTTCGTTCACGCTGGCTTAGGCTCGCCCAACATGGTGGCATAAGAGTGGAAGAAGGGAAGAAAGGTCTTTGCCCTGGGACGATAACAGCTTAATAGCAATAGGATGATTCGCAAGAAGCGGTCCGAAAAACGGTAGGTACCCCATTTTCGCAATTTTTTTTTGGTTATTTTTCAAAAAAAAATAACATACCTAATTAAGCACTCAAAGACATGCATTTTAATGTTAGCGGCCCTCAATTTGATAAAGCCGTTTTGAAGTTTTAGTGGTTTAAATATATTCGTGCCCATTGAAATTAGGTTTGGTCCAGAGAAATTAGAAAAATGCCAAAGAAATTAGCAAAATGCCAAAGAAATTAGCAAAATGCCAGAGAAATTAGGAAAATGCCAAAGAAATTAGCGACAGAGAAATTAGTTTTTTATCGCGGACACATTTGTTTGCTTTGTAAAACAGTAACGTGGAGTTAAAATAACATGAAATTTGATTCACCACTACCTAATAGTATCTATATTAACGTTAACGTTATAAAAAGTGTCAATTTATATTTCATTATTGCGTAATAAGCGATTGAATGCAGATAGGGGTGTCGCGGACACGCCAGAGAACTTAGATTTCACGACTTTAGAAATTAATTACAGCTTTCCTATGTATATAATTGAGGATATTACTAGTGCCATAATAGCGTACTCGTATACTATTTCCAAATAAAAATACAGCAATACTGAAACTGGTCATTTTAATAGGTTCGCAAGGCCGGACATGCCAAAAACACGAGTCCTGCGAAACACCCAATAATATTTGTTACAAGGCCAACATTTATCAGAAACCAAAATACTAAGGTCCTCACGTCATTGAACGTAATATTATGTTTTATAACGTTATAAAACGGTATATTCTGATCACGGAGCGCAATATTTGGTTTCAACCCGCGTTTTATGTTTCAGACATGTCATGTCAACGTAATGAAAAGAGACACTGTGTTCTTTTTTGGACACCGTTTCTTTATTTTTGTTTTGAGTACTTATAGAAGAACATTAAGGATTATCAATAATCAATCCATTCAATATTTGACCATGTTTCCTAATACAGTTGTTCTATCTCACGAAGTCCGTTTGGTCTTAATTGTGTGTATAGATGTGTTGTACCTACATTAAACAAGTGGTTGTTTTTTTAAATTTCTTCGGACATGGTATTTCATAATGCGGAGTCCAGATTAATTCGAAGATCAGTAATGAGTCAAATGAAAATATTGTACTTTAACATTTTAACCAGTACCTATTATTATATAGAATACTTCACATAACAATTAGAGTAGGTAATTTAAAATTCTAACTAGCGTAACTACATCGGCATGAAGCAAAAATAGCTCTAGTTCTAATTAGAAACCAAATATATTTTTTCATTTTACATGTCTACAGGTTTTCCTATATCGAAAAATATATCGCAATCGAAATTCGTATCGAAAAACAAAAGCCACTCGAGATTTTGCCGAGTGATCCTCGAGCGAGGGAGAGGATTGTTTCCGGGTGGATGTCATGGCTCGGCTCTTGACAACCCATCGACATGGACGTCGTCAGAAATGTTTGCTAGAAAAATTCACTGAAGTATTTGACCTAGTGGAAATGTGGAATAGTTCCTTGTATGTCTACAGATCGCGAAAGTTTAAAATGTGCTATTGGCTTGGATTTTCGTCTTTATTAGACTTATTTATTAGACTTACTGCTCATTAGACGTTTCTCACTGTTGGACGTTTAGCTACTTAGACCTTCTGATCAGGCGGGGTGGAATCAAGTATATTTTTTTACAAAATTTAAACGCGCTTTGTGTACAAAAAGTATTATTCGAATTTCGATAAATGTTAACGAATCTAATTTTTTTCATGATAGATTTCGAATGTCATCATCATTCCCCTGCCCTTGTCCCACGCTAAGTGGGGTCGGCACAGCTTCTTTTCCTCTTCCACTAACCTCTCAATATCCCCACAAATACATCTCAATATCCGCATCTCAGTAGCATGCACTCTCCTTTCATCAGTCTTCATTGCCCACACTTTGATCCATACATCGATAGATTTCAAATATCATCCCTATAGTAAACGTACGACGAAAGCTTTCTAACTACAAGAGATAAGGTACCTACCTAATTTTGTTACATAAACTTTTTTAATCCAGTTTGCTGTGAGAAGTAAAAACGGAACACATCGAGTGTTCCGTTTTTACTCTCTACTATGTCGCACCTCCAGTATTAAAGTGACACATTTCAAAAAACATTCTCACTGATTTTCGCGTACTAAACAGCTGTATTGGGATTTTGGTTATTTTAATTCTAAACACGTAACGTCCTACGGCAATCTTGGCTGATGCAATGCTGAATACGGCCGTTTTTTTGCGGGGGAGGCAGGCGTAACCGTCAAAATGAAAATGACGCAGCTATTGTTTTTCACACGTTCTAACCAGAAAATGGCAGTTTTAAAAACACTAGCGGGTAGAGTTTTTTTTTCTGAGTTTTTCTACATATTTAACTCATTTTCCCTATTTTTTGAAATGTGTCACTTTAATACTGGAGGTGCGATGTGTCAGTCCGGCTGTCTGTGCCTCCCAGAACGAAACCAACTAATTAATGAGTGAAACAGGGAACGGAACTAGTTTAGAACGGCTATTGGGGGCGACTTTGTTATTTATTGAATAACTAAAACTTGGTACTTATGGACGTTCTTATTTAATTCACACTAGAGGCTAAAATAGCATAACATTGTGACATTTTTATAATTTTGACATTTTAGTAAAAGTAACGTTAAATTTTTTTTTTTTTTTTTCTATATCATACGGATCGTAATTATTAGTAATCATTTTATTTTACTCATTCCCAGTCTCCTGCGGGTCTAAAAAGGCCGTTTTAGCCGTATCATAATTATGAATTGTAGGTACCTATTATACGCCGTCTCTTTGCATAGTTACGAGAGTGACAAGAAAAATCAAACACTCTAGAAGTCTAGAACTTTCTCTAAGGTTGTCACTTTAAAAACATAATGAGCTTGTATAAATTTGTTATTATGTAGATGTTAATAACATTTATTTTTAAGCTTAAAATAATCATTTCGCAAAATCAGACCGCCAGAAAATTATCTTGAAAATCTTGCTGCTTTTCAAGGCAATTTTCTGTATCACATTACTTGCCAACCGCGAAATATAAAGCCCGCTACACATTCTCGCCGAGACCTCAGAAAATGCCTAGAGACATTCAAAAACCGCAAGATTTGACAAAAGCTATAACACACTTTTGCCATTTTTACTTTGCTTCTAACTTTTGCCATTTTTACCTACAATGCACGTTTTTTTCGTGGCACTACTATGATCCTACCACTTTCAATAGAAGCCAATGCATTTTGACATACGCGATAAAAATCCGTTCGAAAAAAAAACGAACGCTCTTAGAGACACAGGGCTAAGAGCATTATGGGACCACTGTAGACCAGAATCAAAAACAGATAATGCAATAAAATCAACCAGTAACAAAGATCCATATTGATATAGACTTTGATACATACCTACTTAGAGTGACTTCAGGGAGAGAGTTATGAGCAAAATGGCGAAAAAAATGTTAAACTCTGCAAAAACTAAGCATGTACTAAATAATATTATTTGGACACAGCTCTGATTACACTCTTAACAGATCTTAAATTCTTAAAGATCTATGTCACATTGTGATTATAGCCATGATCATGTTTCGTTTCGTTCATTTATCTTCTAAGTTTGTATCAGCAAGAATGCGAAGCGAGTTTGAGACCCAAAGGAAATACCTATGATTCTCACCCTCGAATCCTCCGCCTGACGAGATAAGATGTCCAATTATTCTTATTGAAATATTATACCGCTTCTCAAAAACGTATTACTTTTTAAGAAGCTAACTGAATTTTCCGTGTCAATGGCAACCATTTCTTGGGGATTAGAGAACGCTGGTGCAATCCAGTCGAGACTTGGGGCTAAATAAAAAGGTAATTTACGTGATAAATACCCGGATACATAGATGTGTTTATGATTAGAGAACGGTTTTCTCACTAAAGCGAGTTAGTGTCCAAGTCTGTGTAACCGAATCTTGGTGATTTTTTTAGTCCACCCAGAGGTCTGCATGTTATTATGTCATTATGTCTATAAACAAGGGTGGATTTAGGGGGGGGGGGGGGGGGGGGGCACGTGTACGTAAGTTCTGCGACATGTCGCCTAGTGATAACGCGGCTTATGGGACAAAAGTAGGCAAATTAATACCATCGCGCACAAAAGTGTTCAATTACGAATTGGATTTATAGAAAAAAAAAACAAACAATAAAAAAAAAGCCTAGTACTTTCGTGTGCAAGTGTATAAATGCGCAAAACTTACCCCCTCCACTGTCTTCCAGCGTTCTTTTTACGTGACTCGACCTATAAGTACTTGCTTATAATGGGCATAATAGTGATGTCAATGAACTGAACCTATTATAATATCAAGCATTGAACTTCGATTGAACTTTCGTATTCAATTTTTTCACAATTAATATGTCGATTCCCGTAATTCAAAGGACCACCTGTATTTCAAGTTGGAAATGGGAAATTTTGTGGCGGATTTTGTTAATTAATTTTCCATTACATCCATCGCACGAGCTCTGGTCCATCCAAATTAGAATTCTAATTGGATTGGATTATCCTATTGAATTAAGCAAGGTTGTTTGATAGGACAAGTTACATACAACTTTAAACTGCACGCACATGCACACATCCATCATAATTTTTAGATCATCATCATCATTATAACCCAGTATAACTGCGGCACATACTTCATTCCCTTCTGTCAAACTTTCCAGGTTTTTGCGATAATAATATAAAAACTATTTACATAACCATTTTATTTTTAGTTTAGCTTAAAGTTAATCAGCTTTAGCTTTCGCTCTTGTATTATCCGGATAAAAAGTATTTTTAAAGATAATCTAGTCTTAACTATTACAATGCTATCTTCAAAATTCATTCATTATCATATATTCAGCGTGCTTCAGAGGGCACTTAAAATTGTCGGTTCCTAACATGAGTAAGAAGAGCTGATAATAAGGAAATAGAAGAAAAATACATGTTGTGTCGATCCCTCGTCTATAAGTATCTAAATCTATACTTCTACCTATAATATTATGTACTAATTATATAAAGTGGAAGAGTTTGTTTGTTTGAACGTGCTAATCTCAGGAACTACCAGTCGGATTTGAAAAATTATTTCTGCATTTGATAGCTTCTCTTGAGGAACGTTATAGGCTACTTTTCATCATCATCACCATCCATCACTACGGGGGCAATGCCGCGAGGGCGCTGCTAGTATGGGATAAGGACAGAAAAATGAAGTGAGGTGGCATTGAACCTGTATTACAAAATTAATGAAACACCCATACAGAACTTTGTCAGATAAATTTCAATTAATGCGGTATCCGATTAAGTGGATCTCGCTTAACTAAACCCTTACTATCCAAAGTCAAGTAAAGTTTGGAGTTAATCAATTACCGAGATAAGGGTCTCTCGGAACGGTCAGCTCACAATTAATCGCAAGTTTATTGAACGATTAGTGCTAGCGTTTGGAAATATGGACTAGGGTGATTGTGGAACATTTATTACTTAGTAGGTTTGAGCCATGTTGGCCGAGTTAATGCCTCGATTCGAAGGTTACAGGTTCTAACCCGGGCGTGAATCAATGGCGTTTCGAAAATTTATATGCGCGCCAACACGAGCTCTAAACGGTAAAGAAGAACACCTTGAAGAAACCAAGTTAGCTTTCTAGTAGCGTCGATGGGCTTGCAACCTGTCACGTATGGAATGCTAAATCCTACAAAATGTGGGCATGTGCTAAATTATGTATTTGGACATACCTCTGACTACCCCGTTATACACCTTCAAAGGATCTTAAGATGCCTAAAAAGATCTGAGAGATCTATCGCGCCTTGGAGATACAGTCGTGATCATATTTTTTTTTTTTTATTAGTAGGTCGGATATAATAGTAGATGTTATTGAAAGTGGTTCGACATAATATGAATTTTGGTTTCTCTGCTAAAGTATAAAAAGGAAGTTCGTTATGAGCTTTTGACGCTAGAAGGCCTCCGTCATGGCTTAACGACTTAAAAGCCGGGACCGACAATTTAACATGCCCTCCAAAGAATGAAAGCGCTCACCTGTTAATACCACTAGCGGTCACCCATCCAAATTGGGGCCGATTAGAACGTCGCTTAACTACAATGATCTATCAAGAACGTCTATAGTCGTATTGCTCATTATACGGACTAAAATCGGACTAAAATTGAAGGAACAAATGTCATTTTTCATATATTTTTAGTCTGTATAATGAGCAATACGACTATAAGCAAGCTACGCCAAGAGCGCTTCGATGAATATATCATAACATGTACCTATTGTATTCTAGACACGAAACTTGATCTCATAAGCAGTACCTCAACTATCGATCCGGTATAAACAAGCCAATATTCCTATTATCTCGAGTTCCGTGTAAACGCATTTTCATTATAGTCTGGTAGTATACACTAGCTAGATTATGTCGGTAAGCTTATTGTTACTAGTTCATTCATTCGTTCTTTCGTTCATTCAGTTGGCCTTCAACAAGTGGGAAGGTATTTTTGCTTGGATAGAAATTAATAGATACTGTAATTCCAAATGTTGCACCAAGAAACACTGAATGATCAATTTTTTTTATTTAATCTATCATGTCTCACTGATGGGCAAATTCAATTCAATTCAATTCAATTCATATAAAGGATGATGATGATAAAATTATGATCAAATTATGCACACTAAATAAATCAAATTATGTATAATGTAAATACGAGTAAGATTGTATAATTTAGTGCTGATAGTTAGTTTGAAAATAAAATATAGTACTTAGTTTATTTTAGGAGCCAAATTTTAAACAGAGGTGCAGTTTAAATTTCTCTTTTTATATGAGGTAGAGATTAATTAGATAGAGTTCTCTTGCTCTAGTGATTAATATTAAAAGAGAGACATTTTTTTTTCCGTACATCGAGAAATCTAATTTATTTTTAAAATGGATGTAGGTACAGATTTCAATGTACCTAATAATAATAACACAAATGTCATCAATTAGTGTAACAGTACAATAGTAACAAAATGTAAATCGTTAATAAATAAAAAAAAATAAAAAAAAAAAATTATTGTCACGGTACAAAATTATTTGAGTATAAAATCCTTAGAATTTTTTTTACCCGACTGAACCTCACTAATTATAGCGATTGAGCAAATTTCCATGGAAACATAATGAGTACTAACGAAGCGAATGAACTCAACCACGGAAAATTGCTTATTGATCAATCTAAATTATATAATTGTTAGGTAGTTGACTCACTGACTGAAAGTTCGTAAATTCTTTTGAAAGTACGTGGGCTTCGTTTATATAGAAAAATATTCCAAATTGACTAATCGGAAGTTCTAGCACAATTTGATGAAAATATTTTTTTGTGTGAAAAGTTATTAACTTATCTTTTACTATGGCATGCGCGGTCCGAGGAGGGGGGGTCATGGGGCATGACCCCCCCAAATCCTTGACAAACCTTTAACATCCTGCAAAAAATAGGTAGGTACGTACTAGCAAATAACGTGACCCCCCCCCCCCCAAATCAAAGTCTGCAACCACCCCTGGCTATGGCTCCAAAGCATATTTATTAAATGATTTCCAATTCAATATTTATTTTGTAGAGAACTTTGAATGCAAGTTTTTTTCAATTTTCCTATTCTTTCTGATTCTGAATAACAATAATTGACAACTGGCTGACCCGCTAACTTTGCTTTTTCGGCCAGAAGCTTTCATGAGCGTCAGAAGATCCTACCTTTCAGAACAATCTGATCCATAGTTTAGTTAGGAGGACAAACATGCAAACATTAAACTGACTTCCAAAATAAAAAGGAGGAGGTTCTCAATTCATTGGAATCTTTTTTTTTTAATTTATGTTAGGTAGGTACCCGATTACTCAAAGACGTCTGGACCGACTTTGAATTTTTTTTAACGGTGTTCTTTCCAATTGGTACCTAACATAAAAAAAATTGTGAGAATTTATCAAGGATCTTTGGAGTTATAAAAAGAAACGCACCTCGAGAGTGCAGAAAATTGCTCAGCTTATAACATTGAAGTCGGTTTTTTTAAATACTTTATTTAACCACACTTGTTTTTAAAAGACCTAGACTAGACGCACATTCCTGGACCGAATTGGCGAATTATTGGAAAAAGGCCAGGTCAAGAGTACCATAAACCTACGAGCTTGCATGAAGAATGTGATGAGAGTGAATGAAGCGAAAGAAGGGTGTCATCGTAGCAAATGGAGATCTGTGGTCTCAGCCTACCCCTATGATTGGTCACAGGCGTGATTTTATGTATATACTAGCTGCTGCCCGTGGCTTCGCTCGCGTGGTACCCGAATATAAAGTAGCCTATGTTACTCTCCAGCCCTCTATCTCCACACAAAAAAATTACGTCAATCTGTCGCTCTGTTTCGTGAAAGCAGGACAAAACGAACAAATAAACACACTTTCACATTGTGAAAGTATTATTATTATATTATTATTATTATATTATTATTATACTGGGTACGGATAGTCGTAACGTTTCCGTTTTACAAAAATACGTAAACACACATAAATAGTTTACAGTTTGATCATGTAACTCGGCAGTTTCTAAAGTGCTGCCGGGCCTCGTTATAAATTCACGACATGTAATACAAAACAAGTTAGGATAGACCTCGAACCGAGGACGGGAGGTGTGAGAAGGGACAGGCCCTGCTCCCGCATTATAATGTACAAGTTGCAAAAAATCTAACATTATGGCTGATTTACACAGGGTCAGTAGACAAGTCAGTCGCAGGGGGGCGCCAACTGACTTTAAAATATTCGTGTCCGAATATTCAAGTCAGCGCTGACTTCAAGCCACTGTACTGACTTCCAATCAGTTTACACAGGGTTTTTTTCGGGTCAGCACTGACTTGCCTCGAATTTGTAGTCAGTTACTGACCCTGTGTAAATCAGCTCTTAGGCTTAGTTTAAAAATATCCTTGACTGGCCTCTTAGCTCAGTTGGTAGTAGCTCTGCCTTCTGCGCTGTAGGTCGTGGGTTCGATTCCCACTCAGGACCAAACATTTGTGTGATGAACATAGATGTTTGTTCTGTGTCTGGGTGTTTTAAAGTTTTATATTGTAAGTATGTATTTATAAATCTAGTATTCTATCAGTTATCTGGTTCCCATAGTACAAGCTTTGCTTACTTTAGAAATGAAAAATCTTGCCAAAATTTTCAATTCCGACGGGATTCGAACCCGCAATGATACAAACGGGTTGCGGGTTTGAATCCCGTCGGAATTGAAAATTTTGGTAAGATTTTCATTTCTAATGAAATAATACCTAAGTGTGGTTTAACACTAGGTATAAAAAAAAAAAAAAAAAAAAAAAATTAAATCTTATAAAGCTTTGCTTAGTTTGGGGCTAGATGGCGCTGTGTCAAATGTCCAGCAATATTTTATTTATTTATTTATTTATCCGTCGCGATGGCTTGTTATCCTCAATATCTGGGTGACCGAGCTCTGCTCTGGTGCAAATAGAGAAGAATTAAAATTAAAAAAAAAAAAACAAAAAAACTGAAACAACAAAAAAATATCAATGGCTGAGATTTGTAAGGCTGCGCCTTTGCAAGGCCTTTCAACACAACAGCTTTTGCGAGATAACAAACCAAATTGCAATCATTATTTCAATGAAATTTGAAATATACATAGTTTTTGACCTGAAATAGGCTACTTTCTAAATCCAATCATAGGCTACTTTTTATCCGGGTAGGTATCACGCGAGCGAAGCCGTGGGCGCAGGATACTATTTGTACGATTCAGTAAATAAGGTGAATGACCAAATCAATACAAAAACTAACAGGAGGCAACTTTGTCCATCTTCCCTTGATTAATGTCTACAAAACATAAACTACAACACAAAACTTCTTAAAGGAAGTTCAGTAAGTAACTTATTTTACTTATAAGGAAGTATTTTTGCGCTTGAGAAAACTGAACACTGTATTATTTTCCATATTGATTCTCATATTAACTGACTTCAAAAGTATAAGGAAAGTTTTGTTTTTATGTACTTACCTACTTATTTGATATAAAAAATATATGAATAGACATTTGAATGAAATATGCATTTCGACGTGCCTCTGACTACCCCCTTAGACATCTTCAAAGGATCTAGAATGCCTAATAAGATCTGGTAAAATAATCTACCGCGCCTTGGCACTAATACAGTCGTGATCATATTTTTTTTTTTTCCATTCTGCAAAGCCAGAGAATGTATTTTTTCTTGTCACTCTCATGTCAATGAAAATAGAAATTAGCTGTGGCAGCCACATATCTTAGACGGAAAAAGATATCAAGAGACTATTATGAAGGTTGTAGCTGATTTTAAGGCTAATATCTGGGTGACCGAGCTCTAAAATTAAAAAAGAAAAAACTTTCAATAGCTGAGATTCAAACTTGCAGCACTTGGGCTGGAAGGCGGACACTATATCCACTCAGCCACTTTAGTCTCAACAAACTGAGTGAAATTACGAACTACATTGCGCTTGTAAATCTTTTTGCGTGAAAATGCCGAGAAAACGAATTTTCCGAGACATGAGACCTAGCTAGATCGATTTTTCGCCCCCGTAAACCCCCGTAACACAAATTTCATCGAAATCATTAGAGCCGTTTTCGAGAACATGAGTACAAACAAACAAACAAATATTGCTCGTTTAATAGACTAGTAGTTCGCCCCGAACTGAGATCTCGCGCACCGTAGATGGCCAACATTTGGACTTTCTTCTGACTACCCCTATAATTTCAAGTGCTACTACTGCCGGGTATGCCTATTGCGCTAGCTCTTCATGGTAAAAAATACTAGCATGCATGCAATACATAATGTCGTGTCTAATTTTTCATTTATTTCATATTTATGAATTCTCGTCGTATTTTTAAAAGTATACGTCCTAGAATAAAAATAATAACTATTTTAGAATGTACAAATAAAGACCTTTCATTTGACACCGCACTCAATATATTTGTTAACTTAACTTTTTTTACCCCAATTATTTTCATTTTTTATCAAAAAATTTTTTATCATGAAAATAAATCAAGTAGCATCTAAAATCATTGCAAACCAAACCGCAACGATGCCACTCTCTTTTTAAGACCGACCAGTCAATGAGCTACGAAGACATCGAAACTCTATGAAACGGGAGCTCTTGCAGCTCTGGTTTCGTAGTTTTTGGTCTTTGGTCGTATTTCAAAAACTATACATCCTAGATTAAAAATAAAAACCATTTTGGAATGTACAAAATAAGCCCTTTTGTATGACACCCCACTCAATATATTTGTGTAACTTTCATAATTTTTTACCCCCTTGGGAACCCAATATCTTCACAACCCCTTCATCGATTAAGCTCATATGCTCCACCGTAAATTTCCTTACCACAACCTATTGACCTACCAAGTTTCATGCAGATTGGATGAACGGTTCGACAGTTATGCTCGAACAACAATTCGTGAAACATACAAACATACAAACATACAAAGCAAAATCGCCCAACTTACCACTAAGATCTTCGCTCGCTTCGCTCGCTCGATAGATTAGGATTATCTACAGATATTGAGCGTAACAGACACGTAGAGTGCCAGACATCGATATACATCGTCGGTCGCGGCCGCTCTCAAACAAAAGACTGAGATAGAAGACTCACTGCACGCTTACGTTACGATTTTCTATTTACATTGACCGGCAAATGTGAAAGTCCTTTCCGAGGTCTGTATTTCCAGAAAAGTATAATTTGGGTGTCTTAAAATCGAGAGTCAGTAGGTTCCTTCTAGGTAAGCGTGCTCCATCTTAGACCACACTGTTGCTTTACATCAGGCAGGGTGTGGTCAAACGCGAACCTATTTCAGTTAAAAAAAAAAGATAGTGTGTAGCCGCACAGACACAGACACGGACAGACACACACCGCTCAGACAAAATTGTTTACGCGAATACTGTGTCTGTGCGTGTCTGTCCGGCTACGTTACGTTAGTTATAAATACGTTCATACAGACTCTAAAGAAGAATACTATTTTGTCTGCCACGCTACGTGTCTGCTACGCTCAAAGTCTGTAGATTTATACAGTACACACCCGACACCGCTCCCTCACTGCTGCGAGATTTCAACTATAGAGTGGCTCGTATTGCGGCAAGCTCGCTTACCGCGCTCTGTTTGCTATTTTATGCTGTAAATTTAAAGTTTATCCACAGAATACGACCTTAAGCCCCAATTTGAATGTTCATTCTTTAGCCGTGCGGTAGCGGTGTTGTGCAATGAGCTACGACCTCAAATTTGAGTAATAATTTGAGTAACTGATACGAAAGTGTAACAGTGTCCGACTCCGAACCATTCAGGTGACACGACCCAAATTTTAGAATTGAAACTAGTAGATTAAGTTAGTAATTAAGAATACAAATACTTATAGATATTTATCACGTCATTTTTAAAGATAAAATAGTCATGGTTTCATAATAATTAGAAATCAAAGCAACTATTAATCTTGGCTAAAAATTAAAATCAAAAGCAGTTCCAAAATATCTCTAGGTAAGTATAAGAAAAAATCTATTTCAGATTCAAAGTAGAACAGTCGATAATATCAAACCAAAGAAGCACAAAGAAGCGCTCGTGGCGTAGCTTGCTCAGACTTTTATAACATAATATCGTCCAAAATAAGCGGTCACAATTTGGATGGGTGACGGCAGGTGGCATTAAAAGCTGAGCTCTTCCGTGCTTCGGAGGGCACGTTAAATTGTTGGTCCCGGCTTTTAATTCGTTAAGCCATGACGAAGGCCTTTTAGGCGGCCTAATCTAGGCGGTCACCAAAGTTAGCCACTGCTCATTATAATACCTACCATAAGACCGCTCATTGTACTTCGCTCTTTATGTTCTGTGTGTCTGTAATCTGTTTTAATGTTCATGTGGTGTACAATAAAGTGTTAATCTATCTATCTATATACAAACATACATACAAACCGAATATCCCACATATCTTCATAATAATACTTGTCCCGAATGTAGCCAGGTAAAAGGGACAATATGTATTGTCATAACCTCCATAACTCATGTACCAAAACGTCCAAGTAAAATGATTATGCCATTATGATCCTTGTGAAAGGAATGTACTGCAAAAAGGGTTTCGATGTAACGCTTTTTTTCAATTCACCTGTCATGTTTTTATTATTGCCTATAGGTGGAGGAAACTGGGATACGAGCTCTTCTGATTCGGCTGACTTACTAAAGGGTGACTCACGCTAGCCAATGTCGGGTCAGAACCGAGTGTGGGCCGTGGCACGGTCAAATAATTATTAAAGCGTGTTCTAGACGGTTTGAAACGATGGTTTGAAACAGATGTTTCAAACCGTGTAGTTAGTGGTTTCATGCCAAATTTCGCATGACATCTAAGACGCCATTGGTAGACAGTAAATTTTGATGACGCCATTGGTAGAAAGGCGTGCTCTTCTGCCAAGGTCACCTTGGTAGAAGCTGTGGTCTCGAACCGTCTAGAACACGCTTAAGTACATTTACATACGTATATACGAGCGGCAACCGAGTGACGGCCGAGCAAATGACAGTGCCGACTCTTTGACCGTGGCACGGCCGAGGCTCGGACCCGGCACGGTCTAGCGTGAGTCATCCTTAACTCTTCTAATTTTATTATATTTGTTGAGCTTAAAATGAGTAAGATATTGTTGGCTTTCTGTGGAAAGTATTTTAACTATAGTAATGATTTTGAAAATGAATTGAGGACCATACCTAGGACCATCTTTTTAAAAGAGGGCTCTTATAGGATTTTAACGAAACATGATTTTGACATACAATCATAATTTTATTCATATTAGAATGTTTAGTTAATAAAAAAATATTAATCATATTTTTTGTCATTTTGGAAAGTAGTTCGAATCGCATGAGTTAGAATCTGTATTGGATTATACAATTTTTCAGGGTCTTTTATTACTGCGGAGTCATAGGTTGGTGTAGAAGGAAGCTGATAAATATAAAAAGATTTTCGGATATTGAAATATTCTTTCGAAATTGTATGCATGAAAATAGCTTCGTTACATTCACTTGTTATTGAAACATCAGGGCCCCAATTCTACAAATTCACAACGTCAACCATTCCGCCACTGAGATTTCGTTCTCCAAAATGACAGTAATTTGTTTGAACGTCACCAAACAGAGTCGTTGGTCATTAGTAGATCTACGAAATCTAAGGTTGACGTTTTGCTTTGGTTGTTAAAAAGTTTGTTAGTGGAATCGGCCTCAAGAATGAATTCGAGCTTTGTCTGATGTTGAAGGTACCTTGATTATCAAACCTGGTAATTTTACACTCCTTTGACTACCTAGCCTGTGTGCAGTCGACCAGTCTAAAGGCAAATCTAGTCGCAAAACGCAAATAATCTGTATCCATCCCTACGGTCCTTTCTAGGTGATTGAAGTGAGGTGGCCAGTTGCCGAAATATTTCAAAGGTACTGAAATATTAACGTGTGCTAGTTTATGTGAGACAGAGGTACTATTGGTTCTAATTAGAACGTTATATCTTTCCGTCTTTTGGAGGGCACGTTAAGTTGTCGGTCCCGGCTGTTACGTCGTTAAGCTATGACGGAGGCCTTCAGGCGGCCTAAAAACACCGTCACCAGAGTTGGCCACTAGCTCATACGAACTTACTTTTAGTTTAAGTGTTGCTCTATCATTGACATGTATCATTAACAGTCATTTTTGATTACGATTCTGAAGAGTAACAAGGTCTCAAATAGATAAGCAAGTACGAGTAAAGTGATGGTAGTAGGAGATATATTTCGCTTCAAAGATTTAACTACCCCATCAATAATGTTGTTTATACTTTGAGATTTTGACTACCAGACAAATTATTATTTCCTTCTAAAATGTTTTGCAAACTTTAGGTATTTACCTAACTTTTTAGGCTTTAGTTTTTAAGTTCTGCATGCTTCGCCACTAGCTTTACGATCTTTAGAAATTTAACTAATTTAATTCTCATTTTAAGTGAACTGTAATTTTTGTTCTTATGAGAATAAACTCTTTAAACCGAAACCGAAGTACGTCGAAAATATTTAAGTAGCGTTTCAGTATTCGGGCATTAACTTTCTTTACATTGCTTTTGTTGATGGTATTAAAAATAATTGGCAACTGGTGGACCAGTCTTGTACATTGTATTGTCGGCGCAGTGATTCCTCTTTCAATGGGTCAGCAGCGCGAGTGTGACTCCTCTGGTGTCGCAGGCGTCCATAGACTACAGTAACCGCTTAACAAGATAGGCCGTATGCTTGTCTGCTACCTTAGTAGTAAAAAAATTGAAGTAGTTAGAAGAATCCTCTAAAATTAAAAAGATAAACAATAGGTTTAATCCTAATGGGTAGGTACCAATCTGCCTAACAAACCGTTCTACAGAATGAATGTATCCGTTTTGATGAGGTCGGATCCCGGGGAGGCCTTGTTTGCCGACGCCGGGCATATTTCATCGGAGCCGAGGGACGAACCTAGTTTACGTATCATAGGTACGTATATTGGAACCTTGTTTCTTTACATAAGGTTAGAATTTTAACTGTACTTTAGCTTTTTTACTGTAGCTTTTTTGATAAATAGATTATATTATAAAACTATAGGTATAAATAGAATGTTGTACCCTGACTAATTAAAGGGTCGAAAATGGCTTCGAGAAAAGGATGGTACGGCCGTGCTCGACTTGGCAGGGGCTCTTCCGTGCCCCCAGATTATCACTAAAACCGAAAGCTCTCATATCGTTCACGTTAAAGTTCAAAATGACTGAATTTCTAAAAGCCTGCGTGACTTCTTTTTTGAAGTCGATTTAAAGTAAAAAAAATTGGTAGAAAAGATTTTAAATGCAAATAGAATAGTACTTACTTATTTAACAAAAAAAATATGCGAGCCTGTTAACAATGTCTTGTGCTGTGTTAACAATGTCCTACCATTCACGTAAAATCAGTCTATGAGTCAGCTATTCATGTTAAGAATAATAAAATAACACGATTAACAGTTTCCGAAATTAGAATACCTAAAACTCCATCAATAAAACCAACACCTTTCATCCCTAAAACAAAGGCTACTTGGAACTCAAGTGTTAATCGAAATTCTTTAAATACTCTCCCGTTTTCTGGTAAGCCGCCTGGCGTTCATCAGAGTAGTCGCAACATAACAAACGGGGACCAACTGTAAGACTGTAAGAATGCACTTGTTTAGACAAATGTCGATTACAGGATGGTGCAAGGTGCATGGGCAAGGCGAGAATAAAAAAAAGAAATCCAAAAAATAAAAAAGTTTCTTAGTATTTTTATGTACAGTCAGCGTCATCAATCGGTATCCCCCTATTGATTTGAACAAAGACTCTTTTCATTTCAACCTTGGATTTCAGTCGGGTATTATATCAGCTATTTTTGTTTAGGAACTCGAGCGAAATTAGATATCCATAAGTAAGCAAGGATGTAAAAGTTTTTACAAAAGTTGAGATCAACTGCTTGCAAACCGACCTTTTACTAGAGGGATACCAATTAATGACGCTTTCTGTACCTACTAGCGGAATTGGTAGTGAAATCGGTGCATTACTGACTATCAATATTTTAAAATTTAAATACTTAAAATAAAAAAGTCAAACAATTTAGAAAAATCTGTGAATTAGGATAGTAAGATAGTCCAAGTGGCATTACAATGACAAAAAATAATCATTATACTACGACGGTTACATCCTCAAGATCATAATATTTTTGACCATGTAGTTTCACTTCTCAATGTACTAGGGCATCACATAATTTTAGAGTACTGTAAAATCTGTAAAATTAAAGCATTAGTAACAAAATAATGACACTGGCATCCCTATATTTACCCTACCCGCTCGGCTCGCGCCAACTTCATTCGTTTCTTATGTGCGGGCATCGCAACATCGCAATAATTACGAATTTATTTTTTTCGCAAGAAAGTTGTAATTAAAAGTTTATAATTGGTAAAACAACGTAAACGAAGTGGTGATTATAGAATAAGAAAGAAGATTAAACTTTTGGAAAGGAGTTTTAGGGATGCGCCGATCCGATCCGATCTTTTAGAAGATCGGATCGCTTGCATACGATCAAGCGATTTTTCGGATCGTATGAAAGCCATTCGATTTTTTAGCGGATCGATTGAACTACACCAGAGATCGGATCGGATCGAAAAGATCGAATGAATCAACTAAACGTAGGTAAGATTGTTATTATCGGGGCTATAATCACAACTTGGACGGTGGAATAAGTAACTAGCAAAATAAAACACATCACTTTACCTGCAAGTTGCTAAGCCGTGTGAGTCATGGGGGGATGGATCCAAATTATCTATTAAATTTTATTTAAAAAAAGTTTAAACATAAAAGATTGGCACTTAAAAGCATTAATCTAAAAGGTTGACATGTTTATTTGCAATGCAAGTTTGATTTGCATGTTAAAATAACATTTAAAAAATACTTTATTTGGTTTTATTTCATTCGATCTTTTGATACGATCTTTTGAAAATCGGATCGATACAATGCGATCCGATCCGCGGATCGGATCGAGACATTACGATCCATTACGATCCTAAAAATCGGATCAAATGAAAAGATCGCACATCCCTAAGGAGTTTATGAAAATCATCATCGTCTACGAGAGATGAAGGGAGGTAACAGTTTTTAGTTTACCCAATTTCACCCAATAATCAAAAAATATTACCTATAGATGCATACAACAAATAATACCGTAAAATATTTACGACAAATAATTTTTACATGTCGACAATTCACATTAAAAAATATGTGACTACCTTCATTTTATTTTTGTCTCGTGTTTATTGTTGTATTGTTTATCGTTGCATTGTGATATTTATCCATTATGATAAACGATCTAGATTACGTCTTAGTAATAACAATTTTGTCGTATTGCAATTTCAAAGTGCCAAAAACTGCCGGTGTTTTTTTCTTTGCACACAGGTCACCAAGGATGTTGAAATACCGACCTGCGATATATTACGCGACGAGCTCGCGTTTGATAATTATCGCTCAGTCTCGTGTCGTCACATTATAACGACCAATGACTTTAAAACAATAAAAAGGGCAGACTGCAGATTGGATGGATATGTCTACCTGCCAACACAGGTCAAGGGTGTAAAAAGCCTAGGTCCCCTGCGTTATACTGCGTGACGCGATCACGTTTGATATCGCTTAGTCCGGAATGACTTTAAAATAACGACAACTGCAAACTGCAGATTGTAAGTATGTCTACCTGTGCATACAAGTCAAGGAGGTGGAAAACCTGCCTGCGTTATACTGCGTGACGCGATCACGTTTGATATCGCCCAAATGACTTTAAAACAATAAAAACGGCAGACTGCGGATTGGATGTATATGTTTACCTGCCCACACAGGTCAAGGGTGTAAAAAACCTAGGTCCCCTGCGTTATACTGCGTGACGCGATCACGTTTGATATCGCTTAGTCCGTAATGACTTTAAAATAACGACAACTGCAAACTGCAGATTTTAAGTATGTCTACCTGTGCATACAAGTCAAGGAGGTGAAAAACCTACCTGCATGACGCGATCATGTTTGATATCGCTTAGTCCGTAATGACTTTAAAATAACAACAACTGCAAACTACAGATTGTAAGTACCTGTGCATACAAGTCAAGATGGTGGAAAATCTACCTATACTGGGTGACGCGATCCCGTTCAATATCGCTCAGTTTCGTGTCGTCGTGTGATGACGACCAATGACTTTAAAATAAGAAAACTGCAAACTGCAGATCGTAAGTATATGATCGTAAGTATATGTCTATCTGTGCATAAAGGTCAAGGGTGATATTATATCTACCCATCGTTATAGCGCGATGCGATCACGTTTGATTTCGCTTAATTTCGTGTCGTCACGTGATGCTGATGACGACCAATGATTTTAAAACAATAAAAACTGCAAACTGCAGATAGTAAGTATTATTATGTCTACCAGCCCATACAGGTTAAGGGTGTTAAATACCTACCTACGTGATATTGTGTGACGTGATCACGTTTGATATCGTTCAGTCTTGTTTTATTACGTAATGACGATCAATGGTTTTAAAATAATAAAAATTGTAAGTATGTTTACCTGTAAGTATTGTGTCATACTGCGTGACGTGAACAAGTTTATATCGCTCAGTCTCATGTCGTGACTTTAAAACCAATAACAACTACAGACTGCACATTGTACTGTACAGGTTATATTACCTGACTTTTGTAACTTTGATGAAAACGTAGTATGTCTTTTACCACTCTCAGAGCGCGGCTATTACAATACCCGACTCCATCAGACCATGACAACTGGTCCATGCATTATGTCTGAATAAAGAAATATATTATTATTATAATTATTATTATTATCTATTTTTATAGGAACTCTCTAAACGTTGGGGTCGGTTTCTGGTGGAAGGTGACCGAGACCAAGAAAACCAAAGAGACCTTGTAAAAAATACTTTAATATTTAAATATTCTATAAATATAAAGGCCTTCAAATTAAAAGGTATGACCTTAGCTTACTCTCTAGATCGAAGCAGTAGCAGGCAAACTGGAAGGCCATTCCAGAACTAAACCACCCAGACCATTCAGGTGGGGTGGACCGAAGAACAGATGCCAAATCTGAGGTAATCGTCTCAAGATGGGTACCCGTTCCAAGGGCGGAGACCACCACCTGCCGCGAGCTCTTCCTGCACCAAGACTGAGTTCAGGACCCGCAAAACGCATAAGAGGTATGTAATACTACTTCACTAAGAATTTGCGCTATTTTATGCATAATTACTGCGCACTCTGCTGTAACAAATGATCTTCTACTATAATTAAATAAACTGAGGTAGATGTGTTGTGTTGTGCCCCGCTCCGCGTGGCGAACTAATTTCGGGCTGGATAGCTTGAGTCAACTCGGTCGCTCGTCACAGGCTGTTATTTGCGACTTGCTGCTCACGTAATTGTGAAAATTATATTTATCTCGTTCTGACAACGAGGTTTTGTATTTCTCTGCTATCTTTTGGTTTCTTGAGTGATGTAATTTAAACGAAGCTGCGAATATTCTACCTACTTAGCTGTAAAACAATTTCGCCGCGTTTGAAAGCTTTTATAAAGAGTTTAATATAACGTCTCTGTTGGAAAAATATCATTAGCTGTACCTAGCTATATGAATGGATTTAAAATCCCATTTAATAGTAGGCCTCCAGTACAAATGTTGGAACAAGCTAACCAAAAGTTTAGCAATACGGAGTTACTCGTAGAGCAGTTATGTTCAGCTACTCATAAGTTATAGTTATCAGAATCTGTGATGCTTACATCAAACATATTCCGGACAATTTTTATCTAAAACTTTTTTGACAAATTGTTCGTGAAGGCAATTCTAGATTTAGTGTTAAATCGATTTATCTTTAAGTCAACATTTTAAAATAGTAGATACTTGCACCGCTGCTAAATTACTTATTAAAGCCTGCTTCATGGCTACGATAGACTTGCAAGATGCATATGTTTTTTAGTACCCGGTCCATAAGGACCTGTCATTTCTTATCTAAGAAATACGGATTGATTCTAGTCATTTATTAAAATTAAATTCAGTGCATAAATGATACTTATAATTGCCACGACAGAGTCAAGGAAACCTTCAAGATTGGGTTTTATTACTATTAACCATATAAAAAAAGGAATCTTATCATTTCATTAAAAAAAAAAAAAAAAAAAAACTTTTTTAAGTTCGAATTAGACTCTCGTACAGGTGCCTGAATTTTGCCTGAATTTGCCAGAATTTTAACACAAATAGAACACTTATCTTGTTAAAATTCGTTCACTAACCCTAAGGGATTTCACGAAATTTTTTCGTGTTACTTTGCTCAGCTTGTCCTGCAGTTGCCCGTAGACGGCTGTCTGCGGGCAGTTCGAAGGTACGCTTCGAATCGACTTGAAATTGAAAAAATTCTAGCTTCTTTGATTTAACGATTTTGATTTCTACATGGTACACAACACACATATACCTACGAGTAGCTTATACCCAGATTTTTCTTTGTGGCGAAATTATATTTTAATTTCAAATAATCCTATTTATGGTATTATATTTTTATGGATGCGCCTTTAAAGGATTGGGACGTTTTAATTTTAACGGAGAACATGTAAACGGTTTCTGGGACTGCCGAGGCAGATACACTATCAAACTTTTAGAACTTAAAGCCGCTTCTATAGAATTACAGTGTTTCGCTGGCAGATCGATACAAAATAAATTTTGATCCGTAACGATAAAACGAACGCTATAAGTAATTATGATAAGGAGGTGTCCAGATTAAGCATTTAAACAATTTAAGTAGTAAGATCTAGTAGCGGCGTTATAGTGTAGCATCTTCGAAAAATCCAAAATCAAAAAAGAAGCTGGACCAGGGATCCAGATGTTTTAAAATTATTATCGATACAATATGGAGTCTATCTCAAACAAGTTCGAATGATTTATGAAAATGATTTATTTGCCACTAGAATAAATATGTAAATGTCATAAGTTCGTCTCTTGAAACGAGATCCGTCCGCATTCGATATCGATGCGTTTACTCTAGACTGGAGTGTTTATTTCTTTCTACACATTCCCTCCATTTTTGTATTCATTTTAATATACTTAAGTAAACTAAGCACTAATCGTGCTACTGGAATTGGTCGTCCCTTATTGGCCTAGCGGCCTTGGTATCATGGTACCCATTGTCCATTAAAAACAAATATATATATATATATTTCAAGGCAAACTAGTTTACATAATACCACATTAGGTACTCTTTTCAACTTTCAGACTCTGGCAGCGACACCCTAGTGTCATCGCTGTTATTGAGCAAGCCTACTCAAGACAAGCACTGTAAGCAAGTGCTATAAAATTGATATACCTATCATCTTTTTCTGAAAGTTCTTTAAAACAATAATAACTGTGATTCCACAAAATTGTGGCAATTTTTGCACCAAACTTTAAATTGACTTTGTAGAAGTTCTATTCTATTTGTAATCGATTTTCTAGTTAGCGAATATAAATCTGGTTCAAATTATTCGACTTTGAATACTTGTCACTCAGCGCTTGTGCTGATATTTGGTAAACGGATGAGTCAAGATGATAGAATAGAACTAAACTTTGTTTTTTTCCAAGAATGAAAATAATCTGAAATCTGAATCTTGTAGGTGCTTGTTCATCTTTCGAAATTCTTTCTTAAACAGATAAATCTTTCTTACAAACCGATACATAATGCGAGTGTCTCGACAATAAGCCGATGGATAATACAGATTCTGTCAGTCAGATAATGGCGTCGACAAGATTGTTTTTTCCGCATAAGACATGAGTTCACATCGGGTTACGCATAGGCGTAACGGAGTCCCAATAGATATCTTATAACGAACCGACTCGTTTGGTCAGAAGTTCTACATTTGACCCAAAATGATGAGAGTGATGTTTTTTTGTAAAATATTTTAAGTATTCTATCGGTTTCACCAATATTTAAATAATTGAATATTTTGAATTGAATATTTATTTATACATATTTTAAACTTTCACGACTTGAACACATTTTTTAATTATTATTAACGGGACTTAATCGCGTAATGAAATTGTTTTATTTACCTCGACGTTTCGGCGAAGATTCGAGCAAACAACGGCCGCCAGTCTACTCGTGACCACGGCGACTGTAATGTCGCCGAAACGTCGAGGTAAATAAAACAATTTCATTACGCGATTAAGTCCCGTTAATAATAATTAAAAAATGAATATTTATTTATTTGCAGATTCCATTTTTTGTCAAAACATGCAATCGTAAGTTGATTGTAAGACAACATTAGGTATTAATGTACCTACCTGCTTTTGCGTTAAACGCTTATGTCGTTAAAGGTCGCTAAACATCTACATGGTCAAAAATATTATGATCTTGAGGATGTAACCGTCGTAGTATAATTGATGGTTAAACAAACTTACCAAGTGAAGTTTGGCCATAATTATACGAGACGGTTACATCCGAAGAGATCAAGAAGGTCCCACCCGAACCCATAAAGGCCCTTGCTACTTTAACGACATAAGTGTCTCTGAAGAAATGAAGTTGGCGCGAGCCGAGCGGGTAGGGTAAATATAGGGATGCCAGTGTCATTATTTTGTTACTAATGCTTTAATTTTACAGATTTTACAGTACTCTAAAATTATGTGATGCCCTAGTACATTGAGAAGTGAAACTACATGGTCAAAAATATTATGATCTCTTCGGATGTAACCGTCTCGTATAATTATGGCCAAACTTCACTTGGTAAGTTTGTTTAACCATCAAAAATCAAAGAAGAATTTTCGAACGCCGGAATAGGATCTTGAGAATATGGAAAATATAAGGACTATGTAGAAACTACACTGCCCAAAAATATGTGAGTGCTATCATAACGATAGAAAGCCAACGTAACATCAACAAAAAAGACAAAAGTGTTCAAAAAGTGTTGGATAGAAGTGATGGTGTTGATTATAAAAAGAGATTTGTATATTATATTGACAAACTATATATAAAACTATTTGAGGGCTTTGAGGTGCCCCAAACTGAGTCACAACAATTTCTCAAACTTACTCAATACTAATTTGAATATGATTTAGATAATTTGAATTCCCAACCTCGGCTGGGAATTGAGGTTCCATATCCCCACTCGTAAAATTTAAGTTTGATATTATGTAAGTTTGATGTAGGTAAAGTCGTACAATAGTAGGTATACATTTACTTCAATAGCATCTACTTATTGAAATCCTATAGTCAAAAATATTTGTAATTTGAATTTTCTAAGAACATCATCACCATCATCATTGTTGGGTATGGACATTCATTCTAACACCATTTATGCAACTTTTATTTTTTATAGTTTTTCGGAATTGAAAATTTTGATAAGATTTTTCATTTTCAAACCATTATTTGCGTTACCTAGCGAGTCTCATCCAGTGGTTTTCGACTACACAGACATTATTTTATAGAACAAGACATGATTCTGTCGAAGAATATGTTTTATTTAAAGGAAATTGAGATGAAAATCACAACACATAATCTCAAGAGACTGATTTATTGTTTTAAGACAAGACAAGGGCTTTCCAAAACAAACAATTGCCAAGACATTTCTCAGGAACAATCGCTTCAGCGCTTGCCTTGTCCTAAAGCCGTGTTTACACTGGACCCGCGGGAATACATTACCGGACTTGAGGATGGACAGTTTCAGTGTTCATATTGACATTTAAATAATTATGTTTACGGCCCCATTCTATACAATCGAGATGTTTTGTGAAATGATTCATTGTCGTGTGAGCGTTGTTGATGTGTAAAGTTTGAACTGTTTATCTGTTAAACCCGCGACCGAGACAGGAGACCGAGACCGAGGCTGATTGTCTAACTTGTCTTAAACGTCAAATTGGTCGCAATCTGTCAAAACGTTTGCAAAGGTATCTTTTGTCGCATTCGGTCTCGTTGAGATGAAATGAAATGAAGTGAAATGAAATTATTTATTTATTTATATAATAATGAGATTGACAGAGCTACTTGCGTGGTCACTGAACTGTCATATTCGACAGTTTGAGATCGATTTTCGATAAGGGGGCAGAGACGGGCTCAAAGAAATTCTATACATACTAGAACGCTGACTGACATTTAATGTACAAAGGATTTTGAACCTTATCACGACTACACAACGATCTATTATCATTTAATCTTGGTTATAAGGATTGTTGGTCTTGTTGAGAGGCTTTCTTGGGTGCTTTGTCTCTTTCACACTCGTTGGATTAGTAGAGTGCCCATGTCATTTAAATTTCAGGATATTTTTACCTTATCGCGCTCGACAAAATCAGCGCTTGATTTCGATCCATGGTTTCGATCCTTGAATTAGATCCTTGAATTAGATCCTTGATTTTGATCCTTGATTTTGATTTCGATCCTTGATTTCGATCCTTGGTTTCGATCTTGGATTTCGATCCTTGATTCTTGAATTTTGAACCTTGAATCTGAAATCTTGAATCTTGAATCTTTGAAGTGACAGCTGTCAAACTTCAAGCGGCCATATCTTGGAAACTATTCGTCCTAGACTCCCCGTTCTCAGTTCAAATGAAAGCTATGACCAAGATCTTCATTTGAAGTGACAGCTGTCAAACTTCAAATGGCCATATCTCGGGAACTACTCATCCTAGACTCCCCGTTCTCAGTTCAAATGAAAGCTATGACCAAGATCTTCATTTGAAGTGACAGCTGTCAAACTTCAAATGGCCATATCTCGGGAACTACTCATCCTAGACTTCCCGTTCTCAGTTCAAATGAAAGCTATGACCAAGATCTTCATTTAAAGTGACAGCTGTCAAACTTCAAATGGCCATATCTTGGAAACTACTCGTCCTAGACTCCCCGTTCCCAGTTCAAATGAAAGCTAAGACCAAGATCTTCATTTGAAGTGACAGCTGTCAAACTTCAAACGGCCATATCTTGGAAACTACTCGTCCTAGACTCCCCGTTCCCAGTTCAAATAAAAGCTATGACCAAGATCTTCATTTGAAGTGGCAGCTGTCAAACTTCAAACCGCCATATCTCGGAAACTACTCGTCCTAGACTCCCCGTTCCCAGCTCAAATGAAAGCTATGACCAAGATCTTCATTTGAAGTGACAGCTGTCAAACTTCAAACCGCCATATCTCGGAAACTACTCGTTCTAGACTCCCCGTTCCCAGTTCAAATGAAAGCTATGACCAAGATCTTCATTTGAAGTGACAGCTGTCAAACTTCAAATGGCCATATCTCGGGAACTACTCGTCCTAGACTCCCCGTTCAAAGTTCAAATGAAAGCTATGACCAAGATCTTTATTTGAAGTGACAGCTGTCAAACTTCAAACCGCCATATCTCGGAAACTACTCGTCCTAGACTCCCCGTTCCCAGTTCAAATGAAAGCTATGACCAAGATCTTCCTTTGAAGTGACAGCTGTCAAACTTCAAATGGCCATATCTCGGGAACTACTCGTCCTAGACTCCCCGTTCTCAGTTCAAATGAAAGCTATGACCAAGACCTACATTTCAGATGACAGATGTCATTTTGACAGCTGTTATTGAAAATGTAGATCTTGGTCATAGCTTTCATTTGAGCTAAAAAGGAAGAGTCTAGGATGAGTAGATTTCGAGATATGGCCGTTTGAAGTTTGACAGCTGTCACTTCAAATGAAGATCTTGGTCATAGCTTTCATTTGAACTGAGAACGGGGAGTCTAGGACGAGTGGTTCCCGAGATATGGCCATTTGAAGTTTGACAGCTGTCACTTCAAATGAAGATCTTGGTCATAGCTTACATTTGAACTGGGAACGGGGAGTCTAGGACGAGTAGTTTCCAAGATATGGCCGTTTGAAGTTTGACAGCTGTCACTTCAAATGAAGATCTTGGTCATAGCTTTCATTTGAACTGAGAACGGGGAGTCTAGGATGAGTAGTTCCCGAGATATGGCCATTTGAAGCTTGACAGCTGTCACTTCAAATGAAGATCTTGGTCATAGCTTTCATTTGAACTGAGAACGGGGAGTCTAGGACGAGTAATTTCCAAGATATGGCCGTTTGAAGTTTGACAGCTGTCACTTCAAATGAAGATCTTGGTCATAGCCATAGCTTTCATTTGAACTGAGAACGGGGAGTCTAGGACGAGTAGTTCCCGAGATATGGCGGTTTTAAGTTTGACAGCTGTCACTTCAAAGATTCAAGATTCAAAATTTCAGTTTTCAGTTTTCAGATTCAAGATTCAAGATTCAAGAATCAAAATGAAGGATCAAAATTGTATCAGTATTTTTTAATTCAAAAATCATGCCCTGAAACATCACGTAAATCAGAAAATGATGGAAAAGGCCCCTTAGGGACTAGGAATGTTTAGTTTATGGTCACCCTTTAGAAAGAGACACGCCGCCCAAGTTTTATCTCTCAAGCGGACCTTGTTTTCTGTCTCAGTCAGCATTCCAGGTACGTAGTATAGAAATTCCTTGGACGGGCTTTGTAGGGGCGCGCGAAAGTGACAGGAGACAGAGAACCGTCAGTTTATATGACAACGGTCTCCTGTCTCGGTCTCTGGTCTCGGTCTCATATCTCGGTTTAGGGCGCGAACCTCCACCTTGTAGAGTTTTTGTTGTGTGGAACGGCCTAATTAATCACGATGTTTTTTATTTTAAAAACTTATCTATATTTACATAACAAACATAATTAGAACCAGTTGGGATCTGTGCGATCTATAAATAGCTCAACTGAGGTCACTGCCCTTTTTAGATAAATCATAAATCATTTATTGTTTGTGAACCTAGGTTACAGTGGTGATTAGATTGCATACTTAGATCTCTAGATTCTGGCTAGATTTAAGTTATCTTGAATTCAAGTCCATCACATATTTAAATTTTAAGTCAAGATGAAAGATTGAAAATATTATCCATTCCAAGTTTCATTAAATCAATATTGACGTTATTGAAAAACAAACAAAACGTATAATAAGCTCGCATAAGCTAGATTATACTAGAAGGATGAGATTACAATGAAATCACGATGAATAAAGCGCTCGTAGCGTAGCTTGCTTAGACGTTAGGGAGTGTACACATTGCGTTTTCTGTAGCGCGTTTGTATCGATACAAACGCGTTGCGAACGCGATGCGAACGCGCAGCTCAAAAACGCGCTGCAGAAAACGCAATGTGTCCACTCCCGGTTTGCGTTTGTATCGATACAAACGCGATGCGAACGCGCGTTTGTATCGATACAAATGCGCGTTTGCAATGCGTAGCAAAAACGCGCTTCAGAAAACGCAATGTGTACACTCCCTTATTGATAGATCGTTGAATATAAGCAACAGTCAGTCCGTACCGAGTTTAGTTTTCAATTTACGCATAATACTTTTTTCCGTGATTGTACTTTATGTTGATTAGGGCCCTAATCAGAAGCGATTAAATGATCGGACGAGTTAACGAATGAAAATATTATTTATTTTTAATTTCGTCAACTCGTCCTTTCGGACCAGTTTCAAAAGGGACGAGTTGACGAATAAGTCCGTTCAGAGCGTCACAATTTGGATGGGTGACTGCCTTCGTCAGAGTTAGCCACTAGCTCATACGAACTTACTTTAGAGCTAACTCATACGAACTTACTTACTTATCTACTTAGCTTGGTTTTAAGTAATGGAGTTCTAACAAATCTACAGTCAAGTTAGTAAGATAAAACAGAAAACAAGCGGTACTAGGAATCATGGGGTTCTAAGAATACATTACATAGGTGGTCGTGGATTTAACACCTTCATAATGAGAGTATGGCCGATAGGGCCGAAAAGTTCTTGAGAGAGGCCACAGACCGGCAAGCGCAGCGTTGGACGTCCACCGACAAAATGGACAGACAAGCTTGTAAAAACTGCAGCTCGGCGGTGGATGTAGGCCACTTCCAAACGCAATACATGCAAATATTTAAAGGTCTATGTCCAACAATGGACGTCGTACGGCTGAGATGATGATGATATGAGAGTACCAAAGGTTGATGAAAAATCAGGTAAAGTTACTTAGGTGTTTTTCCGAAATGGAAAACTTTTTCGAAATCTAAGATGCCGTAATAGTGTAGGTATACTTATAGTTGGAGTAGACAGAAACAATGTCGAATGGAAGTTCTAGATGAGGGGGAAAGAGAAATAATCCAACAATGATTGATTTAATTTTATTTTGTTATAGTGTTAATCCACACTTGGGTATGTACATTTTTAAATTGAAAAATCTTATCAAAATTTTCAATTCCGACGGGATTCGAACCCGCAATGATACAAGCGATCCTCCTTTAGCCGGAGTGCCTTTACCAATTCGGCCACGGAACCTCTGACGCCAGAGTTGAAAATCATGATAAGACCATACTATCGATTATAGCATCGATGAGCGCCATCTACAGGATAACTGCTAAGTTAATTCACTGCTCATTGCCCGAAGTTACATTCAGGATCAAATGACGAGAGATGTCGCTTTTGCTAATTCTATAATTTTATTTTGTTATAGTGTTAATCCACACTTGGGTATGTACATTTTTAAATTGAAAAATCTTATCAAAATTTTCAATTCCGACGGGATTCGAACCCGCAATGATACAAGCGATCCTCCTTTAGCCGGAGTGCCTTTACCAATTCGGCCACGGAACCTCTGACGCCAGAGTTGAAAATCATGATAAGACCATACTATCGATTATAGCATCGATGATTAGCAAAAGCGACATCTCTCGTCATTTGATCCTGAATGTAACTTCGGGCAATGAGCAGTGAATTAACTTAGCAGTTATCCTGTAGATGGCGCTCATCGATGCTATAATCGATAGTATGGTCTTATCATGATTTTCAACTCTGGCGTCAGAGGTTCCGTGGCCGAATTGGTAAAGGCACTCCGGCTAAAGGAGGATCGCTTGTATCATTGCGGGTTCGAATCCCGTCGGAATTGAAAATTTTGATAAGATTTTTCAATTTAAAAATGATTGATTTGATGTTAAAATACTTTATTTAGTGGATCCTTGTGTAAGTCAAATTTGTCTTCACCTCTAGCAAAATAAAGAGGTTTTGGCTGGGATGATTTTGGCCGTACGACATTGCATTTTGTCAATAGTTTTGGGAATGATGAACTTGAGGTGTTGTCATCAGTTTTATGTTTCTTCTCACCTTTAAAAGGAGAGTTAATAGGCACTTTCTAGGGAAGCTCGCTCCATCGTCGACTTCATCCATGCCTAGGCAAGGAGCGAAGTCAAGAACTAACCTATCGTAAAGAAAAAAGAAAAAAAAAGAAAAGAGAACCTTATTTTATGTGAAGTTATACTATCAGTAATTTTATCAGACATTACAACACGTTATGTAACCATCTTTGAAACAAAAACTGCAAATAAATGCAAAACATGCCTTACACATGCGAGTATTATCAATGCTCCAGAAAACATCCCCGACAAAATTTACCATTAAATTTCCCCAAAACGGCGGTGTTTATCATAATGCATAAATTTCGCGAAACAAGTAACTCTTTCGAAAATTCCGCAGTTTCGATCCCGCCGGAAAATTAAACTCGAAAATAATTAGGCAACTTCGGAGCTTCGCCTTATCAGCATAATTTGTCGAAGATTTGACGACTCTTATCTTAGAAAGCGGTTTAGAAACATCTGCTTGGATTAAGGCTGCTGAACCAGACTGGCTTCTAAACAACAATATGTAAATGTTTGTATTTTGTGGTGCTTAAACTTTTTTACTTTAAGGGTCGGCCCATATCCGACGGAAAATGTGTTTCATCAGTTGCGTAACATCAGAATGAAGAAGAAGATAATAAAACATTCAACCTTACACAATCACTGATGAGATGTTAGCGCAGTACCAACGCGGTACGCCAGCAAGAAGCCTGCAAGAATGGCGATAAATTGTCATGCAAGCCTCGTCTCAAACTGACGCTGATCACTCGGCCAAGAGTGGCAATAACTAAGAAGAAGACTTAGATTTCGAAATAGTGGCAAGAGAGGAGAGTCTATGTTGACACGACAGTGGATGCAAATCTTTTTTTTTTACTAAAATGTGCTCGCGTTTGACCACACCCTGCCTGACGTAAAGCAACAGTGTGGTCTAAGATGGAGCACGCTTACCTAGAAGGAACCTATTGACTCTCCCAGCAAGAAGTTCCACATTTTCACCGTGTGTATGGGAAATGTGGACCCAAATCGCTTTAGTGCCAGCACTTGGGAATATCAACCATGTACAAATGGTGCCTTTCCGGGTGTCTGGAGGTCCAATGGAAGAAAGGCGACGGCGGAACTAAATTGTACGGTTCCTGAGGACTATCTAGATGTAGTTGATGATGATGATGGGTATAAAAGAAGATAAAACGCTTTTTAATCTACAAAATATCACCTTTACTTTATGACTTTAGTAGTAAAAATCCTCACGTTTGCTATCTCCAAGCTTGTTCCACAAATCCCTATCAAGATCCTAAGTGAATTTCAATAGTGAAAGAATAATATTTTTCATAAATCGAGGTCGCACCCGGCTTGCAACCCGTCATAGGCAAGTAAGCAATTTTCGAGAGCCTGATGGGGTAGCAGTCCCGTTTTTCATAAAGACGAACCTCTGGAAATTAGGGCATTTGACTTCACGCACTTCCCAAAAACGGGTCGGGTTTTTGGGTATTTGTATAATGATTTTAAAACAACCGCGGTTGTTTGAATAGGAAATTTAGAATATTTTAGACAAAGACCTTATACCTGAGTCTTTGATTTTAGATTTTTCCAGAATCCCGACACTTGACTCGATTCTAACCCTTACTCACGTAGGATTTTCTAATCCTTACCTGAATTCGTAGGGACACTCTTGAACGTTATATGAATGAATAAGTAGTAGTAATAAACTCCACATTTATGTTGTTTTGATTTTACATCGACACAAATCCGTAATGACTTTTCTGTGAATATGGCCAACTGGCTGGATTCGACCAAACTGTCACCTTACTCCCAGAGTAGTTAGTTAATCCGTTAGCTGACAGAATTTGAAATACAATTGTTTAGAAAGCGCAACCGAACATTATTAGGTGCATTCAAATTATCCTGGTACACGAGGATAATTTGATATCGTAACGTGTTAACTTTACAATGTCAAAATATTCAAACAAACAGTAGTTTAATCTGTGGTTTAATCTCCAGATAAAACTTAATCCAGTTTGGTAAAATCCAGCCTAAAAGAGGATCTAATTATTAAGTAACCCAAAAAAATAGCAAACATAAATTTCAAAGCATCTATTTAATTATCGTCGAGAGTAATACTTGTAAACAAATAACTAACAGCTAACTCGAATAAAGGCACGGTTCCTCATTATCCAACCTTGTGGTAAATAGTAGATGTATTAAGGAAGTTCATTTTCAGAATATTTGATGAGTTTGTTCAAAGTTTCCGGCCTATTTAAAAACCTGGAATTCTGGATCACTGAGCAGAAACCCACAATGTTTACCATAAAATATTAACCATATTAATTATGTATTATTTATGACTGTCATTTTATGCATGAAGCAGGCTTAGGGTGCGGTCAAACGGCGCGGGATAGCATGAGCCGAGCGGCGACACGCGCCGTTTATCCGCTTGGGCTCGGCTCAGATCGGCGTGGCTCGCTCGCCATTATTTTGTTCGCGTTGTTGTAATCTTCGCGCCGTGTAAACGGGTAGGCGTTCGGAGGTCGCGTTCGGATTAATCATAATAAAAGCTCAAAATTGTCAAAAGTGCCTCTGTGTTGGCTTCGGCCCCATGCATGCCTGTCAAAGGTCCGAGACTCCATAGTCCCGAGATGTTCAAATTGACATACAAAATAATAATAAAAACTAAGTATATACCTATCCGGCAACATTTGAATAAGTTACATGATGTTTTTATGCTTAATCTACGGCGCATAGAATTAAGCCGAGCATCACAAATGGCGCTGCTCGTGCTATCCCGCGTCGTTTAACTGTACCATTAGACAAAATCGTTTAGCATAAATTTTATATTTGGCATCGAATAATTATGTAAATAAATTATTACCTACTGTAAAGTTTTTGGAGCCCTGTTGGCCGATTTGCATAGTACTTCGGCTTTCGATCCGATGGTCAAGAATTTGAATCCCGGCTGATCAATGATTTTTTTTGAGCCGAAAATTTATATGCGCATTTACAGAAGCTCAAACGGTGAAGAAAAACACCGTGAAGAGTCAGCTTTCTAATAGGCGGCGAGAGGCTTGCAACCTGTCACGTAAATTAACCCCGACATCTTCGAAGGATTTTGAATGTTTAAAAGATCTGTGAGAATATTTAACGCTTGTACGAGTATAGTATAGTATAAATTATCGAAAACATTGAACTCAAAGTTATAAACAAACTAGCTGACGCCCGCGGCTCCGCCCGCGTGGACTACTGTTTTTTTTGTTTATCCCACGGGAACCGTGCATTTTTTTGGGATAAAAAGTAGCCTATGTCACTCTCCAGCCCTTCACTATCTCCACACAAAAAATCACGTCAATCCGACGTGAAAGCAGGAGAAACAAACAAACACACTTTCACATTTATAATATGGGTATGGATGTCTTGCTTCCGAAGAAAATAGTAGGTAGTATTCTTCAGGCTACAACCTTTTATTTCCCTAATCAGGATATGATATATTTTCACGGAAAACCTCATTTCCTCACCAGCTACGAAGGAGCATGCACGTTGAAAGCGGCCCATTAAACATTACGGTAGTTTTTGTGAAAACTAATGAATCGCCCATTGAAACAAAGGGCATTGTTTACCTAGAGCAAAGCAAAAATGAGCTATAATTCACCCTCATTTACCCCCTTACCCCTCTTTACCCTGCTTGCAGCGTTCTCCGAATAATGAATGTGTTGCCGAATTGGAACTTTGCTTTTAGCCGCTAAGTGACTTTTAGGTGAACTGATATTCTTGGAACTTTTTGGTAAACATTATTATTATCTTATTATCTAAAAAGTATCTTAGGAGACGAGATTTTCTAGTTCTGAAACTTTTAAGATTACCGACCCACGACGAATGTGATATTACGTTACATTGCCCCAAATGCCCCAAAATATCTTGAAGTTGACTTAGAAACTTACTTATTTGCTTTCTGCCTTTATTTTTCTTTCTACTTTTACCAACGTCTATTTGTTTTTCATAAATTTAGATGAAATTAAGAGTTGGAACTACCTTTTGGTAATTTTCGTCTACTGTTTTTCACTACCAGTTACGAAAGAAGAGTTTATAAGTCAGTCTCTCGAGAATATTTAATTAGTTTTTTTGGCCAACTTGGACACCGGTGTCACGGAAGACCAGCTTTGTACCTGGCCTCGACTAATTCTACCCACAAACACTTAATTTTTACTAAAATTTAGTAATCTTAGAAATGTCACTCAGGCTGTCGTTTTGTTTTTGTCTTTTTTGACAAAGACAATTAAAACCGAATAAGTTAGTCAGTGCACAACGGAATCACCACCGTTGATATTTCAGAAAATCGAAGCATTATTAGAACGTCATATAGGTACCTACTTTCTGTCGTTCTTGAATTTTCTCTTTTTCTTCTACGATCAGGTATTTTTCTCCATTGAGCCTTTCAGGTGCTTTATTCATATAAATAAAACTAATTCCTCAGCATCCTAGCCAGCCGCAGGTGACAACGAATTAAATTCCGCAGTCATCCTCAGGATTTCCATAAAGAGCTCATTACGTAAGCGAAATATGGCGCGTTCAATATTTCCGTGCTATATCTCCTAAATAGAAATCTTCCAAATGGCTCATTTCGTATTCATCTGAGCCATTTTGCGGAACAGGTAATTAATTTAATAACTCACCCGTGGTTCTGGTAAGAGTGGTGCAGCTAGCTCACAACAGAGCTATGGCCAAACCAAAGCGTTCAGCTAACGTCCGCGGTAGCGACCAAGGTGGCGATCAGTTGTTGTCCAATCAAAGAACGCATCGTGACACCGATGCGTTCTCTGAATAAACAACAACTGATCGCCACTTTGCACGCCACCGCGAACGTTAGCTGAACGCTTTGGTTTGGCCTTACCTTTACGCTGAGCGCAGACGTGAGTCACGATAGTTTTAAGACAGACTAAGTATTGCTGTACAAATATGAAGACGCACAAACTTCAAACAAAACGTTTCATAGCAAAATTATCTAATAACTGCAGAAACAGCACGGCGACAAGCCTGAGTTTCGCTCAAAGTGCAGCTGTTAAGGCACAATGAGCAGGACAGCCGATGTAGCATGCTTTGCGGATCGACGCCACATCCACACCGCGTCGCGGTCTCCGAGATAAATCCCCATTGGTTCATGTATTATGTGCTATTTTATACGAAGTATTTTATTGTACAAATTAAAAGCCAAATCAACATTAGAGTCATAGACTGAAATGGATGTAGCAGAATGTGTCTGTCTGTGCAAAGATAGTTCGTACCAATTATGTAGTTAAGGTTATAATTATAAAGTCAAAAGTGAAAATAAAAATGTTGAAAAGTAGATTAGTACTGTGTTGCAATTTATCGGAATGATCTAGCTGTTTCACCGCTGGCGATGCCACTAAATTGAAATGACCTGTCAGGATTCACGGTTATTACTAAAAATTAGTTTTCATTTGATTCTACGTTGAATAATATGTACGCAAAAATTTGTTATCATTTCAAAGCTTAAAAAATGCAAATTTCATAAATCGTCAACTCTCTATTCAACTAATATTGCAAATGTGAAAATGTGTATGTATGAATTTTTGTTTGTTACTTGATTACGTAAAAACGGCTAAACGGATATAGATGAAAAACACTGACTGGAAATAATAAGTTACAGTTAATTTACAAAGATTTGGTTGAAATCTATACAAGCTACTTTTGACCGTTTTTTTTTTTCATGAAACACCATTAAATATTAACTGTGTTCAGACATACCTCTGACTACCCCCTTAGACATCTTCAAAGGATCTAGAAATGTCTAAATATCTGAAAGAATATGTCTACCGCACCTTGGGAATACAGTCGGGATAATTATTACATTAAGTACATTTTTTTTCTAGCTTCAGTTCGGTGCGGTTAAATAGTAACCAATTGTAAGTTATGCCCATTTAAAATCAAAGTCATTTCAGATGTCATAACCAGTGATCGGAATTAGATGGGCTAAAATACCTAATGTTCGAAAAATAACAGAGACAAATGGAGACGCCTTAGGACTAAATATTTTTCGGCCCAATTATTTCCGTTTTCGGGACATTAATAAAGAACATCTAACATTAATGTGAAACAATTTTGTATCTGAGTTAATAACAAAAACTAAAATGTAAGTTACCTATAGGTAAGATAAAAAACTTTTTTCCGTCGGTCAAATAGGAAAATTATTTGAATTAGTTCACGATATTATTAACATTAATTTTAAATGTACTTACTCACTCCGAAAATTGTTCCAACTTTCGACCCAATCGGGCCGAATAAAATTCTTGTAGTAAGGAAGTCTCCCCTTTTTTGCCTCTGTTCTTTGAACTTTAGGTATTTTAGCCCGCCTAATTCCGATCACTGCTCATAACTGTACCAAAGATCCCACAAATCCTACATAAAACAGTGGAATGCCAAATTCTGACTGTATAAACGAGTAAAAAATAAATATCAACAAAAACTATCATAATTTAATGCCAAATGTTGCGTTATAAATAAATTATAACAGCCAAAAGCGACTACATCAAACGGGGTTATGACATAACGAGTAAACAAAAGCTACGCTGGACGTTAACCGTTTTTACTGGTATTTACCGGTTTTATGCGGATAAAGTGCAGTAAAAGTAACACGGAACATTCTGGTCGAAGACAGAGGGCGCGAGTGTGCGCGATATATCTTCTTAATGAGACAGGGCCTGGTGCATTTGGAGGCGAGTTATAAACTGGAGTTGACTTGTGAACTATGCTAATGAACTGCATCTTGGAGTTTTTTTTTTCTCTTTATTTTGGCTTCGCATGCCTTGTGCATTCAGCCAGTGTCAAGTATTATTATACTTCAAGTATATAGATAAATAAGATAAATAAATACATATTACAATACATAAATATAATAACCCACCCCTCCCCTTGTACCTCAGTAAAGATGTGGGTCTTTACTGAAACATCAATACAGACTTTTTGGGAGAGCTCGAAAAGCAATGCTATCCAATTTTATTCCACTTGCCCACACTTATGCACATTCACGAACACTTAACGGTTAATAATCCACCATTATTACACATTAACATTCGAAGAAACACTAGTTTTGGAAAATAAAACAAAAACGAAACATGACTTTTCAAATTCCCGCCAAAAAGCCCAAGCTGAATTCAGTGTGCTAACTGGGCGTCGATTCTGGTACCGAACTTTTTATCAACCTCAACCAAAACCTCAACTAAAGCGACTGTTTCCATGACTACTAATAACAAACGACTCAGTTGTGGTGAGGTTTTGAACTTTGGCAGAACAAATTTTTGAAAAGCTATTCTACTATTTCACCAAATGGCTGACATTTAAGAGATCGAACCAAAACCGAAGCGGTTGTCATCTAGTAGAATTCAGGCCCTGCTTGTTCATTCATAAATTAGCGCTCTGTCTCGCTCTTTGGCCTAAGAATTGCGTATTGTGCATCCTACTCTTACGAGGCTTGACTGAAGTTAGCCGCAGTTAGCCTCAGGGTAAGAGTAGGATGCACAATACGCAATTCCTAGGCCAAAGAGCGAGACAGAGCACTAATTTAGCAGTTAGCACGCTGCATGCAGTGTCGTGTAATGCCGCCATTAGACTACCCGCATTTGATCCCCACATTAATCCAGCTCGTAACTTGTTATCTTTAGCTCAGTTTTACGAAATTCAAAAAGACCACTCAAAATTCTCAAAGAAAAACCACAGCGGGGTTAAAAAGGCCGTAAATAGAAGAATCACAAAAGGGATTAAACTATAGGTATATGCAGTCTCTTTACATAGATTAAGAACAAGACAAGAACGGCATTATAAATTGCGATTCCCATTTTGATTCTATAGCGGCCTTTTTAGCCCCGCTGCTGGTCGCACATCGATTTACAATTTGTTGTACTGTTTGTTTCCCAAACAATAAATAGGCCGTTCTTTTATGTCAATACCTAACTAAGATAATTAAAAGCTCTAGTAGGTAGAGTCGGATTCAGCACTGAAGTCCGATAGACGCGGCGCAGAATTAGGTTATGTAAAAAATTACTAATTGTTCAAATAAGGCTTGAACAATAATATTTATGCTAGTTTGTACGTTCGCTCTACACACCAGAACAACTGAGCGACCTTGACTAAAAGAGCATAATAAATAAAGTTCGATCACGTCTCTGAGTTTCGTTCCAGGCTAAAGTGGCTTCCTATACGTCGCCGTCGTGAATTGCATGTCTTGTCTTTTCTTTATTATGTTCTCTTTAACCCTCTCTCTCCTTCCTATCTTCGTGACCGCTTTGAATTTTTGGTCCCTCGTGGTGTTCCTTGTAGATCTATTAAATCCCTTCTTCTAAAAACTCACTCACACACCTCTAGACGCTATACTGACTCTTTCACGATTAGCGCAGCCATGTTATGGAACTCACTGCCGCACTCAATTCAAGCCAGTCCTTCGCTTAACATTTTCAAGACGAAGTTGAAAGAGCACTATCTCTCCATGTAACTTTAATTGTGCCATGATATTTTATATATATACATATATATATTTGTATTTAATGTAAGTAAGTATATAATTATGTTTTATGTATGTAAGTAGTTATTTTTTATTTGTTTTTACATATTTTAAGTAGGTGTAAGTATATTTGTATATAGATATTAGTTTAGTATTATTATTGTTAGGTTTAGTAAAAGTTGCCTTTCTGTAAATTATTGTTAATCTCTTCTCTCTCATGTATGTACACATTTCTATCCATAACTTTATAATAACCTCTCTCTTTATCCCTAGGTTTGCTGTAAGAAAACTCTTTCAGGGTTAAGCTCGCCTTTGTACATTACCTTTAATTTAATTGTCTCTGTATATGTTATTGTTTTGTGTACAATAAAGAATTTAAGAATTTAAGAATAAAGTAAATAAATAAATACTTAATAAATAAATAAATAAATATTGCTGGACATTTCACACAGCATCATGTAGCCCCAAGCTAAGCAGAGCTTGTGTTATGGCAACCACATGACTGATATACTACTTAAATACATTTTTTTTTTGTAAATACATACATAATATACATAGAAAACACCCAGACCCGAGACAAATATTTGCAGATCATACAAACATTTGTCCCGCGGCGGGGATCGAACCCGCAACCTCCTGCGTCACAGGCGGGCCTTCGCCCACTGCGCCACAGAGGTCGTCAATAAAACAAATAGTTCCCGCTTTTTCCGTAGGACTTGAGTGCTGAATTCTACTCTAAGCGTGATTTGAAAACATCTCACATCCCGTTTAATTTGTTTACATTCATTCGAGCTTGAATTCATTAGAATTGTACGGTAACAGGCTATTCAAATTAATCAGCGCATTTGCAGAATATGATTACAGCTAACGAACAACATTATTTACTTATATTATTTTCCTTTAATAAGTCGATTCGCATACTCACAAAAGTAATCACATCACACTATAATATAATCCGTACCCATTTATAAATGTGAAAGTGTGTTTATTTGTTTGTTTATTTGTCCTGCTTTCACGTCAAAACAGAGCGACGGATTGACGTTTTTTTTGTGTGGAGATAGTTGGAGGGCTGGAGAGTAACACAGCAGCTTACTTAGGCTGGATTTTACCAAACTGGAATAAGTTTTATCTGGAGATTAAACCACAGACAAACTGCTGTTTGTTTGAATATTTTGACTTTGTAAAGTTGACACCTTATAACCAGGATAATTTGAATGCACTTAATAATGTTCGGTTGCGCTTTCTAAACAAATGTATTTCAAATTCTGTCGGCTAATGGAATAACTACTCTGGAAGTAAGATGACAGTTTGGTAAGAATCCACCCTTACATTACTAGTAGCCGCTAGTAATTTTATATGCGAAAGTTTGGATGTTTGGATGTATGTTTGTCCCTCTATAACTTGACAACCACTGAACTGATTTGGCTGAAATTTAATATTTAAGTAGATAGATTATGACCGGTAATAGAACATAAACTCTTTTTATCCGGGTACCACGTGAGAGAAGCCGCAAGCGGAAGCTAGTTACACTAATATTATAAATGCGAATGTTTGGATGTTTGGATGGATGTATGTTTGTCCCTCTATAACTTTACAACCACTGAACCGATTTAGCTGAATAAAATGTAAATAGATAATGACCGGAAATAGGACATAGCATAGGCAACTATTTTATCAACTATTGTATTCTATAATTACGGTTTCTAATTGACCTAACTTTAATTGGTAGTTTTAATAGACATTATTAGTCGTGATTGACGGAAGGAAAGACGGTCAAAACTACTCCATAAAGTTTTATCTTCACCATTTTGGTCCGGAACTCTAATTATGTTCGCTAGTAAAATTAAAACAAGAAAATTGCAAAATAACCTAAATAAAAGAAAATGTAGTTTATGACTAAGCTACCTAGGTCCAAATTACAGGGTATGCTATAATTTATTTTTATGGCTAGTTGAGCTAGACTTTAGGGCATAAAATGACCTAAAACCTTGAATTATAATGAACGGACTCGAAATATCGCTACTGGGAAATCATGAATATCGAAATTCAACTATTTACATAAACAAATTATGTATGTGCCTACTATTTGATTGTTCTCTGAAAAGTTGACCAATAATTTAAACGAACTAACGGGACTTTATCGCGTTTAAATTATGTCTACAGATCGCGAAAGTTTAAAATAAGTTGACCAATTAAAAAAAATAATTTTAATACTACCTAGATGACCCGACTTCGTACCGTCACAGAATACGAGATAGTAACAAAAATTGTTATAGTTCGAAACAAAATGTATTCTTGATAAATGCTTTTTATTTCTAAATTGTTACTTGTTGATTTGACTGGTTGACCGTTTTTATTTTGATGTAGGTACCTACTAACCTAATTATTATAAAATGTGTGTAGGTACTATACTAGCAAATAGGATTGTCAGTTGTCCGAAATAAATACAGATACAGGCTTGTCCTAGTGCGGGGTCTTTGTAAATTATTTGGCCTATTTGTTTAAAATATTTTTGTCCTATGTGTGTATGTAACAATGTATTTATGAAATAAATATGATATGATATGATGAAATACTTTTGATTTCAATTTATTTGATAATATTCGGATTGAGAGTCGCAGTTCCCTTTCGACCAAAAAGGAACTAGTTACCTTGGGTAACAAGTGGCTAAATAAAAAGTTTAAAAAACCGACTCCAATCTTATAAGCTTTGCAACTTTCTGCATTCTTGAGATGATTTCTGTTCATAAGTCTAAAGATCCTCGACAGATCCCAAGTTCTTGTGACACCAATCGGAAAGCAACCTTTCAAACAAAAAACGAATTTTCTAAATCTCAGGCGTCTTTGAGTATCTACCTAATCGGTGAACACACATAAAAAAAACACACAAAAAAATATTCTGATAAATTCAGAACATCCTCCTTTTTCATCCTCCTTTTTTTGGTTGGTTAAAAATACAAAAAACGAATTTTCCAAATCGGCTGAGGCGTCTTTGAGTAATCGGTGAACATACATAAAAAAATACACAAAAAAATATTCTGATAAATTGAGAACCTCCTACTTTTTTGAAGTCGGTTAAACAAACGTCATATCTCCTAGACAGAGTGTCCGACGGAACAGAACGAATCCGTGTCCGACGATGGTCGTGGTCGCCGACAATAGCGCATCCGCCACGAGTTTGTATGATAATACTGACTCTAGCCTTCCACGCTCTGAGAACACAAAAGTACTAGTGTTGAGTAAGTTAAACAGAATACAATTTATTTATAAAGCGTAGCTTTGGCTTTTGATAACGTAACTCGAGTTAACTATTTGTTAGCTTTTTACACAACGTCATTTGAATCAAAATAAAGTGTGGTTTGTTCTTGGTAAAACAGATAAATGATGTTATAGAGTTGCTAAATTAAAAATTTATGTTTACTGGTCATTAACTGCTTAGATAAAACAACTTGGCTCTTGTGCTGTTAGGTATTCTTTGGTATGGAATTCTATGAACCAACGCTCACTACATCAACTCCTTGACAGCATGCGACGCCGAGTGTAGGTACCTACCAAATGTGTTTGGACACACCTCTGACTACCTTCATATACCTACATCTTCAAAGGATCTAAAAATGCCTAAAGATCTGAAATAATATGTTTAATTGTTTACCGTACCTTGAGAATACAGTCTTGATTATACGCTGCATAATAAACCTATTTTTGTATATTTCAGATAAATTTAAGTAGATAAGCCATGACGTGCTTTCTGAGGTCTTAAAACTCCGTCTGTAGATGATAGGAGCCTTTATCAATAGGACATACTTATGCGTTTACTTTTACTGAATTATTTTCGGGTGATACACATCTGAAATAGAATTGAAATCTCCGAGGTGAATCCAATCATTTCAGGTAGGATCAAGCAAATTGGTATTTGAAATTGGACGAGTGTTTTAAAAAATGTTTGATTCGCTTGCAAAATACCCGTTGGAACATCTAATGAAAAAAAAAGGCTCGATTATTTATTCATTACAAAAAATAACTTAAAAAGTCTTTAAATTTCTCAAGACCACGGTTTTTGTGGCATAGCCAAAACTTATGATGTCACTATGTAATTCTATAACTTCAGTGTAAATTGTAAATTGTTTATTGAGCACCTTAAATAACAAAAGTGTACATTACAAAATATACCTAGTGTACGTACATACATATTCGTAAATTATGTTATTGTTACAAGCACACCTGGTGTGCAGCGGTACAGCAGATCGTCCAGATCTTCAAAATAAAACACTTTATATTTTAAATGAATCAATTTATAATTGAAATGAAGGTTTCATGAATAAAATAGATGCCTACATAAATACATAACGCTTTAATAGCGCTTTCAGCGCCCATTGTTACACACTTTTTTTTTAATAAGGTTTATTTTTGTATTTTTATGGTGTACAAAAAGTTATATTCTATTCTATTCTACTCCTGCTTTATATCTAGATCTCCCGAATAAAAAGATCGCTACAAAAAGGGTTGAAAGATAAAAAAAAACTCAGTAATGACGAGTTTATGTAAAGTGTCGTGGGTATGGAGATAGCGCCCGGAGGGACCGCGCAACAGATACCATTCGCAGACCCTTCCACTCTCGGACAAGCTCTGAGTTCACCAATAAACCCTACCTTTGGTTATAACGTACGTATTTACAAAAAATATACAAGTATTTTATCAGTAATCTGGTTCCTATAGTACAAGCTTTGCTTAGTTAGGGGCTGGGTGGCGCTGTGTGAAAATGTCCATTAATATTTATTTATTATATCGTTTTTGTATTACTTACAGTGAGGATTGGGAATAACTCTTGTAAGACTCGAGTATTTATCACACTAAGTATACGAATGTCTTTACTGTGAATAATATAGCCTGATGGTGAACGCAGACCTGGGCCGCACCGCAGTCGCCGCAGTCCCCGCATTCGATTTCTTTATATGAAGTTCTATACAACCTCGCACGCCTACTCGCGCCGCAGTCACCGCAGTCGTTCCCGTCGATATTAACAAAAGCGATGACTGCGGCGACTGTGGTACGGCCAAGTCTGCGTTCACCATAAAAGTCTGTGATCTACAAACGTAGCTTTTAAAATGCACCTATATTTTATTTCAAGTAAAAACGGTTGCGCTTCACTGTGGGTTACTAAAACGAACAATAACGTCCGGTTAATGTATTGGTAAACGTGGGCTTAGGCTTTGAACTTTGTTATCATTAACTATTTAGTACAGTTGTACTTATCTCTGAGTATTTAAATGGCCGTTCCGTTTTGTGATTTAGAAAATAGTTAGGTATCTACATATGGGTCTTTTGCCACAGGTTCTATTGTGGTCAGCATTCTGCTATTTAAGCTTTGTGTTGATAATTACATATTTTGATTCTTGATTCAACATATTCAACTGATTCTGAAAAAGTTTTTGTTCAGAAAAAAGATTGCTTTTAGTTTTTGTTGGATAATAATTTATCCAACAAAAACTAAAAGCAATCTTAAATTAGTAAAAATATAACTGTAGCGATAAAAGATTTTTATGTAGATTTACGTAGTTTTCATCGTTAACTAAAACATAAACAGGCTCCTGAATTCTCCAAAGGCAGTAGGCATCTCAATCACTCACAATATCTCATACCATTAACATTAATCAAAACAAAATACATTTTGTATGTAATGTAATAAAGCTTATTCACAGAATAATGGTATGTCCAGACACATACCATCCATTCCCGAGCTATCTTTTCTGAGATATAAAGTTCGCAAGTATTTTGTCTTCGCTGGCAAGTGACAAAAGTCACACAAACTCCGATTCAGCGGTTCCCAACTCTCAGGTAAGCCAAGTTTGTGGTAACTTTACTGCAAACTCGAATTATATCTGTCTGGACTTGCAGTGGGTTCCGTTGCAGGTCCAGCTGTTAGTCCAAAACTATGAACTACATTCAAGTTCTTGTAGGACGTTCTTATCGTCATAAGTATTTGGAGAGTAGAAATGCAAGAACAAAATCATTTAGGTACGGTAAAACAAAGGCAAAAAAAACTAAACCCGGAAAAATGTATGGTTCCAGTGGGATAAAAAAGTAGTCCACGCGGGCGAAGCCGCGAATGTTCACTAGTCTCAAATAAAAACAATAGCAAGGTTACGAAGCTCGCTAAAACTTGAAGCCTTTTGTAGTTCAAGTTTAAAGTCAACCAGTTTTATTTAATTGGAGCTTAAGATAAGACTTCAAATGAGTACCAGACGCAGACTAGAATAAACTAGTAGTTCGCCCCGAACTGAGATCTCGCGCACCGTAGATGGCCAACATTTGGACTTTCTTCTGACTACCCCTATAATTTCAAGTGCTACTACTGCCGGGTATGCCTATTGCGCTAGCTCTTCATGGTAAAAAATACTAGCATGCATGCAATACATAATGTCGTGTCTAATTTTTCATTTATTTCATATTTATGAATTCTCGTCGTATTTTTAAAAGTATACGTCCTAGAATAAAAATAATAACTATTTTAGAATGTACAAATAAAGACCTTTCATTTGACACCGCACTCAATATATTTGTTTAAGTACTTAACTTTTTTTACCCCAATTATTTTCATTTTTTATCAAAAATTTTTTTATCATGAAAATAAATCAAGTAGCATCTAAAATCATTGCAAACCAAACCGCAACGATGCCACTCTCTTTTTAAGACCGACCAGTCAATGAGCTACGAAGACATCGAAACTCTATGAAACGGGAGCTCTTGCAGCTCTGGTTTCGTAGTTTTTGGTCTTTGGTCGTATTTCAAAAACTATACTTACATCCTAGATTAAAAATAAAAACTATTTTGGAATGTACAAAATAAGCCCTTTTGTATGACACCCCACTCAATATATTTGTGTAACTTTCATAATTTTTTACCCCCTTGGGAACCCAATATCTTCACAACCCCTTCATCGATTAAGCTCATATGCTCCACCGTAAATTTCCTTACCACAACCTATTAACCTACCAAGTTTCATGCAGATTGGATGAACGGTTCGACAGTTATGCTCGAACAACAATTCGTGAAACATACAAACATACAAACATACAAAGCAAAATCGCCCAACTTACCACTAAGATCTTCGCTCGCTTCGCTCGCTCGATCGATAATGTTATAAAAATACTTCTTTATTTCTACAAATAACTTCTTACGTGGTTGATTCACACAAACACACACACACACATAACTCTCACACCCCCACTCCCCTACTTTACTACTTAACTACATGTATAACGTTTTATTGGCTATGTATAAAGTTATGGAACTTGTATTTTCTCGGAGGAGGGCGTTGATGTCTGCGACACAGTTTTTATACTTCTGCAGACGTCATCGACTTTCACCCCCTTACTTATGAAAGATGTTTAAAGTTGAACACTGGTTAAACAACGTCCTGTCTCTGTTTGTCACTATCCACAAATAAAGACAGGACGTTGTTTAATCAGTGTTTAACTTTAAACATCTTTCATTCATAAGTAAGGCCCTAATTGTTTAAAGTTCATTTTGTAATTTGTTCAAAATAAAGTTTTTATTATTTATTATTACACATAGGTATCAATGAAGTCACAGCTCCAGCAGAGTTCTTTCATACATTCTCTATGAAAGCATCCCCATGTGTCAGTGACGTGCTCTCCGTGTCAGTGACGACACCGGCGTTCACGGAAGCTCCGTGAGCTGAATACTGACATGTGTGAATTAAATCACTGACGCAACACTGTAGCACTGATACTGAAATGCAGAGCTAAAAAAGTCGCTATTGCAGAGTCGTGGTGAAGGAATTGAACTATTGCCATCTCTTTTCATTGACTGAGAGTGAAAAGAGATGGCAATAGTTCGGTTCCTTTGATGCGATTCTGCAATAGCGACCTTTTTAGCTCCGCTCAGTGTTTGTTCGAATGTGACTGACTGGACGACTGGACCAAGAAAATTTTTATAGGCCATTTCTGGCGCAAATACCGACCAGTAATGTTTTACTACCTACTCAACTCATGTACGGGTAGGTAATCAAGAATGTATATTACCCTACTCAGCAAGATACGATATCGATTTAGTTCATGTTATCCAAATGAATCCTATTATCCAACTTTCCTACTAATATTATAAAGGCGAAAGTCCGTGTGTGTGTGTGTGTGTTTGTTACCACGTATCTCCATAACTACTAAACCGATTTTGATGAAATTTGGAATGTAGATAGTTTATGTTCTGGAATAACACATAGGGTTCTTTTTATCCCGGAAAAATGAATGGTTCCCGTGGAATAAAAAAAGTAGTCCACGTGGACGAAGCCGCGGGCGTTCACTAGTACCACACAACGGAGTAATTCTGTTCTACCATCTGTTTTGTGTTTCAAAATAACAGATCCATCAAAACTCTGCCCTCAAAACCGCAAATCCGATATCACCGTCACCCTCGTAATTCTACAACTTGGATTCAGACATAGAATATGTACAGAAGCCTGACTTCACGAAAAAGTTTATTTAAATAGCGACTCTATTGCGATGCGACAAAGTTCAAATTAGCTTGCGTAAGCGCTCATTGCCAAGTGCAATATTCGCCTACACGTGCCTACACCTACACAAATTATCTCTTTCTAACGTATAACTCTGTCACTGTCTGGCGTGAAGTGACGCGGAAGAGCGCTTGCCCACGAGACGCTTTTTCACCGGAGTTGAGCCCGGCGTGAAACCGGGTCGTCACAGTAATGTATAGGACACTATGGAGCCAAGCACACGACGCGCCGTTTAGAAGCTCGGGTAGGTGAAGTAACGGTAAAACACTTGAATACCAACTTATAACGTTTATTAAGCTTCCACAAAGCATACAGAAGGAGAAAACAGAGACAGTCAGGCACAGAAAGTCAAGCACAAGAAGTAGGTAAAGTTCAGAGCAAGAAAGACACATTAAACACTTAAACAAATAGATCGCGACAGTATTTCGGGATAGCGGTGCAGGCGCAAGAGGCGTGCGCTTCGCGTCAGGTGATCGTAGCCACTGGTCGAGGCAACGGCGCGGCACGACAGGAGCCGAGCTTTCCCGAAGGCTGGCGCAATGGAATGCGGCGGACTGCTAAGCTCAGCGCAATCCGCATACTACGGGTATCGCGCGGCTATGCTTGTGTATTTATTATTTTGTTAGTGTTATGAATGTGTCTTTCTTGCTCTGAACTTTACCTACTTCTTGTGCTTGACTTTCTGTGCCTGACTGTCTCTGTTTTCTCCTTCTGTATGCTTTGTGGAAGCTTAATAAACGTTATAAGTTGGTATTCAAGTGTTTTACCGTTACTTCACCTACCCGAGCTTCTAAACTGGTGACCCCGACGTGATAATAATAAATAAATAAACATTATATTAGTGAGGTCACCTACACGCCGGCTTCCCAGCAACCGGGCACGGTGCTCGCCCTCGCAAATAACCGGGCCGTGTTAAAACCGTCCCGTAGGCATGAGCCCCACATGGGGCTCATGCCCACAGAGTGCGCTTTCTGTACCTATTTATTCTGTGATTCAGGCTAGATCATAAATAAGGTAAGAACAAAGGATTGGCTAAAACTTTACCAACCGCTAGTTACAATGTAGTTCCCTTTCTATCGGAGCTCTTGTCGGTATGGACCTAGTAAAGTGCCTTCAGCGATTGCTGTAGTTCAGTGAAGTTGCAGAGGTCAGTATTGTACCCTTGGTGTAAAATCAAAATCAAAGTTAAAACAGCCCTCTCGAGTACTGATGAGAGAAATCATCAGATAATAAGGCAGTATTTATCTTGGTTAATACACTTTTGTTCCAAAAAACTTACCTAAAACGAAATGTAAGCAAATTTTTACAGAAAATATGTCATGTTTTCTTTTCATTTGTTCTGTAGTTAGTTTTTTAGAACAAAAGTATAACAGGAACCTAGATAAATACTGCCTTAATCTAAATAATAAGAGAAAGTGATAAAATATGCTGAAATTTTAAATGATTTTGGTATAACGTTTGTATGGACATTCCGTCTGTCGCTGGGTTCATAAATTATTTACTTCATAACCTACGACCTTCTCTCTATAGGTAGGTAGATGTTCTCTGTATAAAGAGCGCTCAAGAAAAACAAATATGACGGTCGTTGATCTTCAGAATTCATATCCATAGCCAAATTGTAGTTTTGGCTTGGAATTTCAGTTCATTCTTATTGAATTTTCGAGATGATTTATACTTGTAAGTTGATTTACATTCGCATATCGGTAAATTATTAGTCTGTGGAATTCTTAGCGTATTAGGTAAATCATTTTCGGAGGATAATATAGAATTTTCATAACTTTATTGAGAGTTATTTACTAGGCGACTATGTTTGTTGTAGAATCAACTATTGATGAAAATGAAAACGAGATATCTCGATGTTGCCGCCCCCATTTATGTCTATTATTTTTTGCCAGACTGTAAGAACACAATAATTTACTTTAGGTACCTATTTAAGAAAATGTATACTTAACTCTAAACTTCTATGTAAAATAGATGTAAAACAGATTTGCCTCTCGGTAGGACTCTACCGAGAGGCAAATCTGTTAGTAAATCGTTATCTTGGTCCTCACGATACAGGCTCAGCCTAGTGTGAGGTCCGTTGTAAACCCTAACCACAGGAAAATTACTTGTCAGCATTTACTATTGTCCTGATTTCTTTGTATTGTGCCAAATTATTGTGTTTGCTGAAATTTTATTTTGTATTTGTATTTGTATTTGTATTTGCGCATTAGGCCTACGGTGGAATACAACGGGATGTTTAAGTTACATTAGCTTTCGTCCACTTCTTCTTCTACTTATCGTGTCGATGCCACACGGTTAAAATAATTTAACTTAAAAGGTTGCCACCTCAACTGCACTTTCTGTGGCACCATTGAGGTCTTCCTTTGTGCAGGTGTTTTAGATAGATAGATAGATAGATATTTTATTCATCGAACACAATACATTTGTCTGTTAAATAATGTCTTAAAGCCTATGTTAGGTTTGACTAGACACTATGGTTCTCTTAACACATAATCTGGATTGTAAGAATAGGAGCAGACACACGTTCTTTCAACCTTTAAGTAGGTAGGTATATGTATAAACTAAATAAGAAGCTATAAGAACTAAATAAGAATAGTTTGGGCACAAAGTAGGGCACACCAACAGGTCCACCGCTAGCATGGCATCCACATATGCAGCTTGTGTGCTCCAGGTGCTCCAGGTCGTAATTTCAATTTTAAATTGGTTGATTATGAAACAAACTTTATAACATAAAATAATGTTGATTTTGAATCGAATATTTTATAATTGGTATTATTTTAGACCGTATTGTCTAAGCAAAGAACTTTTCCTCCGGGACCTATAAGGGTAGGGTTAAAATAATATTATGTTTAGCATTATATACAGGTACAGATACCACTTTGCTAATATTTGTTTAAATATCCCGGTAATCTCTGGCAGAATTTTGAAATCTATGACGACCGAATTACCTCATAGCAACATTTGAAAATGAAAAATCTTATCAATATTTTCAATTCCGACTGGATTCGAGCCCGCAATGATACAAGCGATCCTCCTTTAGCCGGAGTGCCTTTAGCAATTCGGCCACGGAACCTTTAGTCGCCAGTGTTGAAAATCATGGTAGGACCATATCAATCACTCCGGCTAAAGGAGGATCGCTTGTATCATTGCGGGTTCGAATCCAGTCGTAATTGAAAATTTTGATAAGATTTTTCAGTTTCAAATGTAAATACCTAAGTGTGGTTTAACACTATAACAAATAAAAAACTCATAGCATCAGATTTGTAACCAAACCCCATGCGATATAAATTGAACGAAATTGTTTCGTATTTAATCACAATGAAACCCCCGCTGTGAATGGCGGGTGTCTGCCCGCCACCCGTCACGTCGCCACAAAATAAAGCCTAGAATAAAATACATTTGTGTTCACATACGGTTTGAATAACAGAACCAAGTTTTCTTAGTTTTTTGTAAACGGATTTAAAGCTAAATAATTTAAATTAAAAATGATAAAGTCACCCATCCAAGTTGTGAACCCGCACAACGTTGCTTAACTTCAACGGTCATTAATCATTAATAATTTAATAATTTTTTAATAATTAATTAAATAAAGTTTATTTTATATTATTATTATTATTATTATTTTTGGTTACGATTTACATCGACTCGGCTCTAAGGGCCGGGAGTTTTACCCAAGGAGCACGGACCTAAGCCAAGTGCCCCTCAGGGGGTATGGATGAATTTAAATTTTGGAAGTCAGATGACGGATCAGTCTGTAAAAACTTCCTTACGATTCTGCAGGTATTTAAAATTACAGACTTCTGCATTAAGGCAAATGTGTGTCTAGGCAAATCAAGCATGTTAAGAGACTGCAGTAATTGTTTAGGTATTACTCCTGTTGAAGACAACACTATTGGAACTATTGAAACTTTTTCTAATCGCCACATTCTACTAATTTCGTTTTTTAAGTCGACGTATTTTGATAACTTTTCTGCGATCGTGTTTTGTATGTTATGTGTATTAGGAATTGCTATGTCAATTATAAGTGCGGTTTTGTTAGTTTTATTGATAAGAGTTAAATCTGGCCTGTTGTAATGCGTAGTTTTGTCTGTTAGTATAGCCCTATCAAAATATAGTTTGTGAGTTGTATTTTCAAGGATGGTTTCAGGATTGTATTTGTAATATGGCGTTGGTCTTGTGGAGATATCGATTAGTCCGTACTTAATAGCAAGTCTTTGGTGTACGATGCTGGCCACCTGGTCATGTCTAAACTTGTAATCAGTTTGGACTATCGCCTTGCATGCTCCTGTGATGTGCTGTATGGTTTCCGACGCGCTATTACACCTACGGCACAGGTCTGTTGGTAGATTATGTACTTTCATAATAAATTTCTGATAGTTCCTAGTTTCAACTACTTGGTCTTGGATTGCAATCATGAACCCTTCTGTCTCTGGGAAAAGTTCTCCACGACTGAGCCATTCGTTCGACGCTTCTTTGTCGACGTTAGGCTGGCTCAGGTCATGGCGATGTCTTCCATGTAGAGACTTCTGGGTCCATTGAGCTATTAGAGTCTGTCTGTCCGTTTGTTCCTCATTCTTTTGCTTGTTGTCGTCTCGTAGGTTTAGCGGTGTTAATTTATTATCTAATTTAACTACTGATTTGTGGATGATGGATGTTTGTGCTTTGAAATGGAAATATGCTCTTAACGTCCCTACTTGTCGGTTGTGTAGGTTGTGTATATCTACAATCCCCCTTCCTCCCTCTAGTCTTGGTAACACTTGTCTCTGGATACCCGAACGTGGATGGTGTTTCCTGTGTTTCGTCATAGTGACGTTTATTAATCTCTGTAAATTTTTGATCTCCGTCTGGGTCCAGTTTATTATACCGAAAGAATAAGTCAGCACGGGGATGGCATACGAATTTATGGCTTTAGTTGTGTTTCTTGAATGAAGTTGTGATTTTAAAATGGCATTTAATCTATGTTTAAAATTTTTGCTAAGTTTACTTTTGGTTTCTCTGTAATGAATTAATTTTGATTGATTATATCCTAAATATTTATAAGTTTCATTTTCACCTAAGGGATCTATTGACTCACCAGTTTACATTTGATACACGTGTTGGAAGTTTTGACCACTTTTAATTGAATTAATTTTGCACTTGTCAATGCCAAATTGCATGGAGATATCGTGTGAAAATTGCTCTGTAATTATCATTAAGCTCTCTAGCTCCGCCTGAGTGGCTGCATACATTTTGATATCGTCCATGTACAGGAGGTGGTTTAGTTTACAAGGTGGTTCGTCAGTCAGTCTGTCATGTTCATAAGTGTCGTATAGTAAATATCCTATATCAGCTGAGTTAAGGCTATTTGAAAGTGGGTTTAGAGCTAGGCAGAACCACAGGGGGCTCAACGCATCACCTTGAAAAATACCCCTCTGTATTTTGATAGGTGTCGTTTCAATTACGTTGCCAGAGGTTTGTGCGTAGAGCCGCGTCGTCCATTTAGTCATAGCCTCATTTAAAAAAGATATTAGTTCCGGGTGTATTTTATAAATTTTTAACACCTTGATGAGCCATGAATGAGGTACCGAATCGTAGGCTTTTTATAATCAATGTAGGCCGTATACAAGTCTTCTTTCTTACGTTGTACCTGCTTTAAGACAATTGAATCTACAATTAGTTGTTCTTTACACCCTTGACTGTATTTTCGGCAGCCTTTCTGTTGCTCAGTAAGTATGTTATGTGCATCAATGTGTTTGTAGATCAGTTGAGATAAGCACGCAGTTATTATTTTGTATAAGGTTTGAAGACAGGTAATAGGCCTATACTTCGCTGGGTTAGTCATGTCGTTATTGTCTTTGGGGATCATGTGTGTTGTTCCTGATGTGATATAGAATGGCATGGCTTGGGGATGTTTTACAAAATTGTTGACATGGTTATAGAGATAAGGGTGTATGGATGTAAATCTCTTATACCAAAAACTATGTATGTGGTCAGATCCTGGAGCCTTCCAATTATGCGTGGCTTTCAAAACATTTTGAAAAACGTCTACTGGTATGTGCTCGTATTCCATAGGCTCCATATCTGAAAAGTGTACGTGCTCCTTCTTTACCCAGTCAGCGTCTTCTTTAAAGTCTACAGGATTCTCCCAAATACCAGCCCAAAATTGTCTTAATTCTACGGGGTCCGGTGCAGTGTTGTTAGAGTTATTTTGTGTATATCTAGATCCATCATGTATTATGTTGTTGCTTGTAGTTTTGGACAGATTTTGGTAGAACTTCTTCTCATTGCTAGCGAACTGACTATTCTGCGTTTTTCGGCGTGTACAATTTTTATACCGTTTAAGACGGCTGCTTATAACTGAGAGTTTTTGTTTTAAGGTATCAAGAAAATGTGTTAAGTTTGAGTTTGGTTCTTCATAAGTGGTGTGGATCTTGTACTGTTCTAGAATTTTTGTAACTTATTATTATTAATCACTACTAAATTCTAATTTAAAATTTGTTGTATTTAATTCTGTGTAAATTGTAATGTTGCATGCTGACTAGCTGATAATGGAGGACCTTAATCTTTAATCTACATTGTTATTTTTACCCATTTTCGCAATAAATAAATTGAAATTGAAATCAAGCACATTTAAGCGAGCTACGCCACGAGCGCTTCATGTTAAATTAATTTCTTATTATTATCTGTTAAGTTATGTATTAATTGGTTTGTTGATCGAAGGTATTAATGAAATCGATGTCAGAAAAAAAGAGTAGGTATCTACGACACGGTTTTGTGTACTTCCACGTACGAAAAACAATGTATTTGCCTCGAGTTTTCATGCATCCAGAAATTTATTTATTTAATACAGTTATGACCAGTGATCGGAATTAGGCGGGCTAAAATACCTAAACTTCAAAGAACAGAGGCAAAATAGGGGAGACTCCCTTACTACAAGAATTTCACTGGACCCAATGGGGCCGAAAATTGGAACAATTTTCGCAGTGAGTAAGAATATTTATTATACGTCGATGCTGCGTCCTCTAGATTTAAAGAAAACCATGTAGTCCGCCTTCCATGTATAGCATCGCAACACTGTTTAGCGCTATTTTTTAGGCTAATTTTGAAGATCTGAAAAATATTCAAACAGAAAAAATGAGAGTGGAACACTCGTTTCTGTTACTTTATAAGTACCCGCAGCGAGCGCATCATTCGTTTTTCGTGTTCCGCATCGTCAACATCGACTCAATTATTCAAAGTGATAATTTTTGCAAAGTGAATGTTGTTATATGGAGTTTATGGAGTTTATGGAGAGTAAAAAAGTTGTTATGGAGTGATAGTGATATTCATCCAAAGAATTCTACGATTCGAAGAAAGAAAATTGGAGCAAAATAAAGGTTAGCAATGCACAACTGCCCACACTTACGTACCTCTTAATGTGATAATACGAGATATTATCCTGATGGTTACAAAATTTTTATTCCTTAGCGTGGTAATACGTGATATTATCCTGGAATAATACATTTTTTATTCCTTAGCGTGGTGATACGTGATATTACCCTGGAATAATACATTTTACTTTCTTAACGTGGTGGTACGTGATGCCATCCAGAAAGTAAGGAGTTTAGAAGATTTATTTCTTCTATACCTACAGATCATAATCATAGATCAGAAACTCCGGTGTGGTTACTACTAAGCACAATTTGACTATTCACAAATGCTACCTGAACATAATATACACAGGTAATAACCTGATGCCATAACTTTTAACCCTTAACGTGGCGATTCGAGATTTACAATAGAATAATTAATTTTATTTTCTTAACGTGAGGGTGTCTACGCAATGCCGATGTAAGGAATATAGAAAAATATAATGTACCTACATTATTATATTATTATAATTTTTTCTATACAAATTCCGGTGTCCGTCTAAAATGTGCCTAAGTGACGAGAGAAACTCGTTCAATATTCCGACATGCCGATCGGATGATGGCCTTCTAGAGGAAGATTAGCCAGAGCCAAGTACGACGTCCACGTGATGGGTGAGGCTTCATCAGTCTCAGTTCGCAAGAGCGTGCCAACTGCACGGCAGTTTGTTGGCTCCCATGCGGTGCCAGTACCAGATAAAATCTTGGAAATGTTATGTAAAAAAATGGGGTGAAAAAACCCCACTAAAATCTCCAAACTTTGGGGAAGATACTGCTGGACGGTTTCGACGGGAAGAGGAGCTGGAGGGACGCCCCGAAAGAAAAGTTGCTGATTCCTGAGATTTGTTGCTAGTACGTACTCCGAAAGGCATCCCTTAGGTAAGTGCTGTCTTACTTAATTATTTTTTACTTATTGTGAACCGATAAGAGATTCCCAAAAACCGCTGGGACCACGAATATATAACTGGTCCAGTTAACCTCACAAAATACCTACCCGACACTGTACGTAGGTATGACGTTGCCAAACTTGAGATCATCAAGAAATTGTCGGAAGTGCCATAAATGTTTTTAGTCTCTCACCATGACAAAGGTCATCGAAACGTCAAGCTGACAAATTAATAAATCCAGTACCTCGTAGAACAGATCCCAACTTAAATTTTCTGGATCGGAAACTTTGCGATTCCCACGCCGTCAAAACACCGTGAAGACAACTGCAGTCCAGAACCGGTACCTACTACGAGCAGCAGCCGGCCGTCCACGTCGACGATGAGGAGTTCGAGTTCAACCCGGCCGTCAGACCTTCCGCCGCCGCCGCTACATCGCAAGCCGCCACCGAACAAGTCCCGCAACCGTCGACGACAATAGAGGTACCTCACGCTGCGCTGGTAAAATTTAATTTTACCATACAAAAACTGATTATCAATTACTGATGACCCAATTGTATTGCAGGGTCTTTAAACTTCTTTTTAAAAAAAATTTATACTTACCACAGTATATCGAAGCCTGTGACCCACCATTTCCTAAAGTTGAAATGAGCAACACCGTATCAAAACTTGTACCTAAGTTTTACAACGGTGACTTTTAGTTGCAAATCAGCATGTACTGAGTAGGCGGGTCAGTTTCTTTCACTAGTTTTGATTGTTATATAAACAAAACAGGACACCTTCTATACTGCGATTTATATTATGTCAAAACATTTAACAAATACTGATAATGGTAATTACCATTGCGCCCCATTTTAATATGGAGGATATTTACACTGTAAAAGCTAGTAGGTAAATAATGGGCGTATCTACCTACATGACTACTACTGATCTTAAAAAGACATATTTTTCTTTTAACTGCTTATAATTACATCATAATTATCATTTCTAAGAGCCCAAAGTCGCAGACTAGTAGCTTATCTGGATGATATGTTATATCAGCTCAACCAACCTACATAGAATGAAAAACATAACATAAAGTAAACTCATTTGGGATCGTTATTTGATAAACACTCAATTGCGTAAATATTTAAAAATGAGGCTTAAATCAACACAACATAATGATATATATAAATATATATAGATATATTTTATGTCACTGCAATTACCGAAGATTCTAATACCTTTCGTGATTTTGCTAAATTTATAAGTATTTACAATCACTGCATTTTGTCCTGTACAGAGCATACGGCTCGATGTAACTACTTTACACAAAGCGTTTTGAACGCGAAAAATAAAAGGTATTTCAACAAAGAAAAAGACAAATCAGACTTAATTATGTCAAAAATCTTTCATTGTTAATAATGTAATGTAAATGTAATAAAGTGTTTAAAAATATCTGCTCGAAGCATAAAGCCCAAAATAGATATCTTCTTCAACATCTACAATTTACAAACTATAAAGTGCTGATCCGTCAGTTACTGGTTGGGGTGTCATAAGTGGTGATTGATGATATATAATTATGGCTAGAGGTCAACCGCTGATCTGCAACCGAAACGGCTTACCATAGCCGCCTTTTTAGGTTTAAACATCATTTCGTCAAAATTACTGCTATACCTACTGCAGTAATCTTTACATACAATGTGTTTTAAATAAATTATTGTTGTTATTGTTACCTACTATTATCATAGTAATTTTTTCATAGGTAAGTACTTAAAATCAATAACAGGTACCGCTGTCATAAATAGGATGGATGGAATACATATAATTTCCACAACTCAATCAAATTTCAAAAATAAAATATATTGGCATTATAGTACAATAGGTATTCTATCAGTTATCTGATACTACCTTTGCTTGGTTTGGGGATTGATGGCGCTGTGTGAAAAATGTCCACCAAAATTTATTTATTATTTAAAATTGTCAAGCTATAAATATATCTATTTTTTGCTTCTTACATTATAATCCCGCAATTTTAGTGATTCAGACCGGGATCCTAAGCAATACTTACTTGCCATCTAGGTAATCTGGAGTATTTATAATAACTTATTTTTTTTTAATAATATTTATGTTCTATAATGTTAGGTCAACCAAATACCAATTTATTTGCGTCTAGCTTAAATTGAAAAATGTAATCGATACGTCTTTCGCTATAAATTAGGAAAAGTACCTACTGCTTCTACGCATTTACTCTATATGCATTGGTACTGAAATGTTTTTTTTTGTTAAATTGTAGAAGACGAAGCTCCTGGTATATTTATTCTTCCTAGTCAACCAAGGGGACATCACCCGTTTTGGCGCAACCTTGCCCAGGCGTGCGCCATATTATGCAACAGGCGTACCTACCTACCTATCTAAAACACGGCATATTCCTAGCGACTCCGTTGACAAAATTAATATTTCCTTATCAAAAAACGTTTTGAATTTATTATAATCTAACTTTAAAGCAGTGGTATATTATCTTTTGTCAATCAAATAATTTAGATTGTTACAGATCATCTATCTAGCTGTTATGGAAATACTTTTTCGACAGAACAGTTCAAAAGGAGCTGTTGAAGGAACTTAATTAGTAACGGTCAGCGTTATCATAAATGTTATTGGTAAGAACACTCGTGCACACCAGTAAAAAGTACGGTAGGTACCACTAGTAGATTCTTTACAGGGATTTTTTAAAAAAAAGACAACCCACTTTTTTTCGAGATATTATTCGACTTGGCAGGAGCATTGCCTTGGAATATACTTATTATATCAAATCAATTATCGAAATATCCAACCATTCTAGGTACCTCACTGGATGTACTGTCGAGAAAATTGGTACTTTTTCTACGTTGTTAACAAGACAACGCTCGCAGACTTTATCTGCCATATTTTATATCAATTTATTTACAAATATTACTATTAGATCCTGACTTTATTCTACGTATTATTATATATATATTCTCTATTCTACCTTAGTAGGTATATCATTATTTAGAGAAAAATATTGTTGAATTCTCCTCCGTACACAAACCATTTGATATTAACTGTGAAATAATCTGTCCACAACGCAACCTTTCAAATAATTATTCGATGGATCAAACAAATACGTTGCATGAGAGCGGAGTGAACGTGTCCGTGTTTATTTGTTTCTTTCTCGGCCACCTCCGCCACCAGCCGGGCTGGGTTCTCCTATTAAAAGTACGGTCAGGTGGACAGGACGCTTTCTCTGTTTCGCAAAAATTTTAAAATATTTTTTTTTACGCCCTTTTCTGTGGCTGTATCAATGAAGTACTGATAAGTACTAATAAGGGTATACCTACGTATGATGCTTATAAATATTGAATATACTTAAGTAAGTATATGAACTTATATTTGTGATTTTTTATGTTCATTCTGCAACAGACGCTAAACATCTACATGGTTTTCTTTAAATCTAGAGGACGCAGCATCGACGTATAATTAATGGTTAAAAGAACTTACCTGAAGTGAATTTCAACCATAATTATACTAGATGCTGCGTCCGAATAGATTTAAACTCCCGCCCACCCTGAAAGGCACAACAATTCTGCGTGCTTCGCGGTTATTGTGCCAAACCCAAATAAATAAATGAATGTTGCAGAATGCTGATCGTGCTGAACGTGCTCTGAAAAGAATGATGCGCTCGCTGCGGGTACTTATAAAGTAACAGAAACGAGTGTTCCACTCTCATTTTTTCTGTTTGAATATTTTTCAGATCTTCAAAATTAGCCTAAAAAATAGCGCTAAACAGTGTTGCGATGCTATACATGGAAGGCGGACTACATGGTTTTCTTTAAATCTATTCGGACGCAGCATCTAGTATAATTATGGTTGAAATTCACTTCAGGTAAGTTCTTTTAACCATTAAAAATAAATGTTAATAATATTGTGAACTAATTCAAATCATTTTTCTATTTAACCGACTGGATTTTTTTTTATCTTATAACTTAGGTAAGTACCTACATTTTAGTTTTTGTTATTAACTCAGGTAAAAAATTGATTCACCTTAATTAATTAATATTCTTTAGTAATGTCCCGAAAACGGAAATAATTGGGCCGAAAAATATTTAGTTCTAAAGCGTCTCCATTTGTCTCTGTTATTTTTTGAACTTTAGGTATTTTAGCCCGCCTAATTCCGATCACTGGTTATGACAGAAAGCTTACAGTAGGAACCAAAGCGCTATCTATCTTAATTAAAACTTAAATATTCTCAGAGAGTTAAAAATAGCGGAAGGACTGTCATTAAATGAAGAAATGGTGATGTTTCAAGGTAGGTAATACCAGACGAAGGTATTGTTAGAAATGGTTATGTTTAGAACGGGGCATTGTAAATAGTAGGACATAATTATAAGTGATCATTTTAATTTGCCTTACACCGCCGAAACGAAGGATTCATATCAATGTTCGAGCTACATTCGAAGTCGAAGGCTTTGGATCAAAAGTCATTTAGTTCTCACTAGACGCTCGAAGAATCTCCTCCAACACAAAGTAGGAGTATAAGCTTCTTCATACCTTCGCTTAGTTGAACGCAGCACTAAGGATGAAGTTTACGATCCCAGCTCTGACTCAGGACTCAACTTGAGTACAAATTAAGTTAATCCAGTTGGAATAAGCACATACTAACATTTCAGGGCCTCGCTATTGCTTCGTACAGTCGGCTTCAGGGGTACTTATATTTATTACCGCTGGGTGCGTCTATCCGAGTTTTTGTTTTCGCTGTAACTTTTCAGAATTTTAAAAATTAATCAACATTTTTTTGTTTTCTTCTTGAGCTTATGTATCCTAAACTTTAAAATCGATTCTATAAAAGAAACCAAATCAATAAGTATTACATTTTATCATTTATCTCTTTCCGACAATGCATGGTTTTGATTTCAGGCTGGTAGCGATGTATGTATGTGTATGAATCCACCATTATGTATTCACAAATACCTAGACTAAAAACCATGTTTTCCATACAAAACAATGCGCTTAAACGTCGAGTATGTAAGGCAATACACACTAATTATAAGCCCCGTGCCTGCCAGCGATTAAAACGTAAAAATGTAATCGCACAACAATGACTGCCATACAGCCGCGCAATGCATGCGAAACGGCTAATGGCTATATAACAGGGACTGTATGAGTCGAATATTTTATAATAGGTATTATTTTAGACCGTATTGTCTAAGCAGAGAACTTTTCCTCCGGGACCTATGAGGGTAGGATTAAAATAATATTATGTTTAGCATTAAATACAGGTACAGATACTTAGCTAATATTTGTATAACGATCCCGTTAATCTCTGGCAGAATTTTGAAATCTATGACCGAATTACCTCGTAACAACATTTGAAAATGAAAAATCTTATCAAAATTTTCAATTCCGACGGGTAGTTAATTGATTCAGGCGTGACTTTGCGGAAGTCGTGAGGTGCTGTTCCCGGATTTGCCCTGACTAGCCTGGCATAGTAAGGTTAGGCTGTGGAAAGTGGGAGGTTGGATGGCTTTAGCGTAAAAATATGGACGAATCTTTTTTGGTACATATTAGCGGAGGAGTAAGTAGATACTAGATATTTTGAAATTTCAAAAAAGTCTGAATTCCGAAGGGATTCAAGCCCGCAATGATACAAGCGATCCTCCTTTAGCCGATTCGGCCATGGAACCTTTAGTCGCCAGAGTTGAAAATCATGATAGGACCACATCAATCACTCCGGCTAAAGGAGGATCGCTTGTATCATTGCGGGTTCGAATCCAGTCGGAATTGATAATTTTGATAAGATTTTTCATTTTCAAAGGTGAAAAAAACCTAAGTGTGGTTTAACACTATACCAAATAAAAAACTCATTGCAAGAGATTTGTAACCAAACCCCATGCGATATAAATTGAATGAAATTGTTTCGTATTTAATCACAATGAAACCCCCGCTGTGAATGGCGGGTGTCTGCCCGCCACCCGTCACGTCGCCACAACATAAAGCCTAGAATAAAATACATTTGTGTTCACATACGGTTTGAATAACAGAACCAGATTTTCTTAGTTTTATGTAAAACAATTGTAAAGCTAAATAATTTAGGTAAATTAAAAATGATAAAGTCACCCATCCAAGTTGTGATCCCGCACAACGTTGCTTAACTTCAACGATCAATCACTAATTCTAATTTAAATTTGTTGTATTTAATTATGTATAAATTGTAATGTTGCATGCTGACTAGCTGATAATGGAGGACCTTAATCTTTAATCTACATTGTTATTTTTACCCATTTTCGCAATAAATAAATTGAAATTGAAATCAAGCACGTTTAAGCGAGCTACACCACGAGCGCTTCAAGTTATGTTGTATTATTATCTGTTATGTTATGTATTAATTGGTTTGTTGATCGAAGGTATTAATGAAATAGATGTCAGAGAAAAAGAGTAGGTATATACGACACGTACATTACACATGTACGAATACATTGATTAACATGGTCAAAACGAGAGAAATACGTAGGTACTCAATGAAACGAAGTCAAACGTTTTGTGTACTTCCACATACGAAAAAAAACAATGCATTTGCCTCGACTTTTCATGCATCCAGAAATGGTAATGTTTCAAGGTAGGTAATACCAGACGCAGGTATTGTTAGAAATGGTTATGTTTAGAACGGGACATTGTAAGTAGTAGGAAATAATTATAAGTGATCATTTTAATTTGCCTTACACCGCCGAAACGAAGGATTCATATCAATGTTTGAGCTACATTCGAAGTCGAAGGCTTTGGATCAAAAGTCATTTAGTTCTCACTAGACGCTCGAAGAATCTCCTCCAACACAAAGTAGGAGTATAAGCTGCTTCATACCTTCGCTTAGTTGAACGCAGCAAGGATGAAGTTTAGGATCCCAGCTCTGACTCAGGACTCAACTTGAGTACAAATTAAGTTAATCCAGTTGGAATAAGCACATACTAACATTTCAGTGGATCGCTATTGCTTCGTACAGTCGGCTTCAGAAGCACTTATATTTATTACCGCTGGGTGCGTCCATCCGAGTTTTTGTTTTCGCTGTAACTTTTCAGAATTTTAAAAATAATCAACATTTTTTTGTTTTCTTCGTGAGCTTGTAGGAATCTCTGTTAAAACTACCTGCCTGTTATAATGTCTGTTTGAAATACACCGGCAATTACAACACACGTAAGTTTACTTTTAGGGTCTTACTTATGAAAGATGTTTAAAGTTGAACACTGGTTAAACAACGTCCTGTCTTTATTTGTGGATAGTGACGAATAGATACAGGACGTTGTTTAACCAGTGTTCAACTTTAAACATCTTTCATAAGTAAGGGGGTTAATGTTAATTCGTAATTAATAGTCCCCGTATTAGTAACACTTGCGTGCCTGACCGGTAGCAAACAAAGACTAGCTCCAATCGCATTCATACATCTCGCGTAACCTCAAAACTGCTGATAACACACTTACTCGTTCATCCTTACAATGTACCTACGAGCTCATGTATCTGAAACTCTTTTAAAGTCGTTTCTATAAGAGAAACCAAACCAATAAGTATTGCATTTTATCCGTTATCTCTTTCCCACAATGCATGGTTTTGATTTCGGACTGGTATGTAAAATGTCCACCAATAAGTATTCACAAATACCTAGACTAAAAACCATGTTTTCCATACAAAACAATGCGCTTAAACGTCGAGTATGTAAGGCAATACACACTAATTATAAACCCCGTGCCTGCCAGCGATTAAAACGTAAAAATGTAATCGCGCAACAATGACTGCCATACAGCCGCGCAATGCATGCAAAACGGCTAATGGCTATATAACAGGGACTGTATGAGCTACCTATGTTTACTGAGTTTTTAAGCTGCGAGAGCTGAAAGAAATGAAAAAAACGCGCTAGTGACTAAAAAGAAAAAAAAAATATTTATTTCAGACCATGGATTTATTTCGTGTTAGTAGTAACTTACAAACCTAGATTAGTAACTAACATCATCATCATTATCATCATCATCAGCCTTTCTCATCCCTCTGCTGGGTATAGGCCCCTCTTCGTTTCTGCTATTCGCCCCTGTCTCGCGCCAATCTAGCCCATGTACGACCTGTGGTTTTAACTATGTCGTCGACCCATCTTGCTAGTGGACGACCATGTGAGTAACTAACCTTAAAATAGTATAACTTATTGAGACACTAGGCGTGTGATTGGCCTAAGCACTGACAGCCAGTGTCTCATATACCTAAGCCGAGCACAGATCCTCAACAACAACGGTTAGAAGGCCATTGGTACCACCACGAAACCGGTGACTAAGTAACCTTGTGACACAGCTTTCCTGAAGATCTCCGTCATGGCTTAACGACTTAAAAACCGGGAATTTTACATGCCCAGAGGCAAAGAAGCGCTCAGTTATTAATGCTACTTGCGGTCACTCCAACTTTTCAACACAACGCAACATCACTGTCTGTGCGGAAAAGCGGTCTGTTGATTTTGTACCTACCAAAAGCAGACGTGTCATCAAACAAATACAGTGTCAACCCGTGATGCACAACGCAGCGTGAAACAAACGACGCACACAGGTGAAAAATCCCAAAAAGATGGCCAATTTTATTTGAAGTGTGTTTATGCATATATACTGCTTTAGTTGGTCTAAAATAATAGTTTAAATGATTATTATGAAAAATAAAGCTTGATTGATTATTACGAAAATAAAAAAATATTTCAGTTTTAAATGATGGATTTTGGTTTTTTATGACAGCTATAACATCGTGCGGATATGACCTAAATAAATACTTATTAATATATATGTATTTATTGCTATCCCACTAGATATTTTAATGAAAATTATTGGAATGGTATGCTGGATACTGACTGAAAAACGATTATGAGTACTTTTAAAATTAATTATACCTAGTGTTGAATTTTGTTCAACTTTGTTTGGGTGACGCAAGTTGTAGCAGCCAAATTTAGTATAATCTAAAAGCTACTGAATTGTTCTTTTCAAATATGTATAAAAGACGGGTGAAGTGCGTGAAAGTATCAACTTTTTCACTATGAGAACAAAAATAAACTGATAAAAGAATAGCTTTGTTTTTAAAACTATGTATCTTTACAATTGTAAGTAATATAAGCATTCCAGTTATTTAATAAAAAAGGCCTTGAACTGAAGGTATGGAATCCATAAAGTTTTAATCCAAACATTCACTGAGTAAAATACGAAACGTGATTGAAACTAGTGTATAAAATTGCAGTAAATTACTCCATTATCAACTACAGTTCAAAACAAATGTGTAGCTAGTTAAATAAAGAGTGTCAAACGTTTTAATAACCACCAATCGGTGGTGCCATATGTCCTGTTGCTAGTTAGGGTACTACTTTTTAATAAGAGCAACTTTCATTTTATGAATATTGGCCATCTTTTTGGCATATTTCACCTGTGTGCGACGCCGCGCTGTGCGGAGTACCCGCTCCCCACTTCACTACGCTCGCCCCTCACTGCCGACGCAAACTGCGACGGAACAAAAGACCACTATAGACGTTTTTCATACGATTGTGCCGGCACCGCATGCCGCAGCGTTGTGCGTTGCGATCAAGAGACCAAAGTTTAAACACGCTACGCCTAGATGTACATTAGACAAAGATAATCTCGAAATCTCCTCATTCGATAAAAATAAATACGGATTGAAAGTTCCTTCAGTCCTTCCTTGATTGCAGTATAAGTGTTATGTTATGTTAATACTTGAACAAAGCCCCGGGCGGGAGCTTAGTAATGAAAATTAATAATCTGGTCTTTCCGAAGCATCTCTGGTTCACGGAAATTGAATACTTAGTAGCATCATTATCAACTACAAGCGATTTCCCGCGAATTTGTCCGCTTATAAAACTAGCATCCTCCTCCTTAGTCGCTCCCTCATTGTTGAGGATCGTGACTCCTTCCCATGATCTTGTGGATGGTTGACCTCCATTTGGAGCGATCTGTGGCTTGATGCTTTGTTCACCGGCATTTCAAGTTGCTCCGATACCGGCCACACCAGCGCTTGGGGCTGCGGTAGCACAATGTTTACCAAAAACAACATGTATTTTTTTTTTAACTTAAAAAGTTAAACAAACTTTTTCTTATCTGCTAAATCCTAACACAAGATGCCGGGGGGAGAGCGAAGAGGGGAGGCCTTTGCCCAGCAGTGGGACACAAACGACTCAAAATAATAATAATAATAAAAATAAATAAATAAATAAGTACTTACCTAAATAAAAATAATCTGCCAGTGAAAGTTGTACCAGAATCAATCAAGCCGTTTCGAAGATAAGCCGAACAGACAGACAATCAAAATAATTAAAAATTATTAAGTAACGTATAATCCTATCATATGCTTTTAGTAATGCAATGTAATTCTGACTTAACAAACAGACATACATTTTATTAGTTTTGTATGTTAACTTAGTTTCACTTCAATTCAAATAACTAGGAATGAAGGCTCATATCTTATTGATAAACAATCGTGATCTCTTCGGAAGGGTGGGAGGGGAGGCGGGAGGGGCTTAGTGCTATTACGCATTGTATTTACATTCTTATGTCTATGTGTTTAGATCTTGAATTTTAATATCATGGTTTTACCTGTTTCAAAGCATCGAACAATAGTGTAAGTATAGTCAACTATTAAATAAATAAACATTGATGGTGCTTCACACAGCGCCATCTAGACCCAAACTAAGCAAAACTTGTAATATGGTAAAGATAACTGATTGACTATTTAGATACATTTTTATGCATACTTTTAATACAACTACCAGACCGAGAACGAACATCCGTTTTTATAAATTGAATTTTTGTTCTGGATCGAAATCGAACCCCTGACCTGACGTTGCAAGCCAATTGCCACTATTATAAAGTTTAATGGGTTTTTTTTCACTGTTACAGCTCGAGGTAATATGTATTATAATATTTTCGAAATGATAAATCTATTGAAAGGCACCCACTTCCACCCGGGCAACAAAGGTCTACTTTAAACTAACTCTACAGTTCTAAAAAAAAACTTAGGCCTGTACATCTTTATTAGATGATTTTATACAGTTTCAGGAGGCAATCTTTTGCCTACACTTAACGGGACACTGTAGTGCCTGAGACAATGTTAAGATGGGGTAGGCTTGCCCAGCACCTACACCATCCTCTCAGCTTAACCGGCCATATCCGAAGGGCTGACTAAGCCGCGGGTTTCCTCACGATGTTTTCCTTCACCGTTTAGGGCTCATGTTAATGCGCATGTAAATTTTTCGAAACGAAAAATCCATTGATGCACGGCTAGGATTCGAACCCACGACCTTCGGATCGAAAGTCGAGGTACTATACCCCTCGGCCAACACGGCTGCAGTTCTAAACCAAACTGATAATTATACCTTACAAGATAATTACCTAATACCACGATAATTATCTAGAAGCAAGAGTTACAGCACATTTTCCATTCATATAGAAACACGCGTCATTCCCTATGGTATCTAGCTTAAAGAAGTTTCAATGTGAACTGTACATCAATAGTATATTACAAGGCAACTTTAGCAAATTTAAATGAAGCCCGTTTGAGTTTACGATCCCATTTATCCACTGCAACAGAGCCCTCTACATGAAATGCGGAGAAACTTTTTCCCGCTGATTCAGCGTACATGTTTTGTTTTTACCCGCGTTTTTTGTGCGGGACTAAGCATATTATTATTGCACTACTAAAGCTGAATGTACAGTACAGTGAGTGACGAAAGTATTCAAATTAATATTCTTCTTCTTCCTTCTTATGAGCACGTGGCCACTGGTGACGGAGTTTTTAGGCCGCCTAAAGGCCTCCGTCATGGCTTAACGACTTAAAAGCCGGGACCGACAATTAACGTGCCATCCGAAGGAAGGAAGCGCTCAGCTCGTAATACCACTTGCTGTCACCCATCCTAAGTGACCGCGCACAACGCTGCTTAACTTCAACGATCAATGAAGAACGTCCAAGCAAGCTACACCACGAGCGCTTCGCAAATTAATATAAAAATTACTTGAAATGAACCCGTGACAGATAGAGTAATGTTATAAGATGATCAATTGAATCAAAGAGATCAATCGAATAACGATGCGATGGCGTAGTTTTTTTAGACGTTCTTGATCGTGCGTATTTCTGAGTGGTCACAATTAATGTTCATAACTACTATAATAACAATTGAATTAAAAATTTTATGAAAAACTCTTATCAATTAGGAAAGAGCGGATAAAGGGCGTTTTTCCACTAGCCGGCACGGCACCGGCACCGGCACCGGCACCGGTGGTGGGGATGCAAAAATGTATGAAACCGTGCCGGTGCCGGCGCCGGCAAGTGTAAAAACGAGCAGTACATTTTCATACATTTTTGCGTCGCCGGCGCCGGTGCCGGTGCCGGTGCCGGTGCTATGCCGGGCTAGTGGAAAAACGCCCAATCGCCATTTTATAGCTAAAAATCATCTCGATCTAGTCAGTTTTCAAATAAAAAAACCCGCACCAAAATCGGTACATCTACACTATAATGCTACTGACACACACGGATACACACAGACACACTACAAACTTATAACACCCCTCTTCTTTGTTGAGGGTTAAAAATCATTATATTACAAAGTCAGTTTTATAAATTCAGAACTCTAATGTACAGAAAGCGTCATTAATTGGTATCTCCCTAGTAGGAGGTCGGTTTGCAAGCCGTTGATCTCAACTTTTGTAAAAACTTCCTTGCTTACTTATGGATATCTAATTTCACTCGAGTTCCTAAACGAGCCGATGCAATAGTTGATATAATACCCGACTGAAATCCAAGGTTCAAATGAAAAGGGTCTTTGTTCAAATCAATAGGGGGATACCGATTGATGACGCTGACTGTACCTATAAGGTTGTGTCTTAAGCACCCATGAAGACGCTTCTAGAACTACTTGTCTTCTTAACTGTACACCTGTATAATGTTGCCATTCGTCAAAACAGGGTTTATTGCACGACAGGGGTAAGTATAGAATACTAGCTGCCACCCGCGGCTTTGCTCGCGTGGTACCTACCAGGATAAAAAGTAGCCTACCTATGTTCTATTCCCAATCTATCTGTATTTTAAATTTCCATACTTAAACTAAGATAAAACAGATTTTATTCTACTAGGTACTAAACAAAATGTACTAGGTACATTTTGGAACAGATGATATTAGACTAAAATAATTAAAATAATAATAATAAATAAATAATAAATATTGCTCGACATTTCACACAGCATCATGTAGTCCCAAGCTAAGCAGAGCTTGTGTTATGGCAACCACATGACTGATATACTACTTATATACATTTTTTTTTTAATTAAATAGACAAATTAAACCTCAAAACAAGCAGGTAGTGTGATTAGAAATAGAAATGGAAATAGAGAAAAGTTCTATTTTCGCCACTACGATACATAGAAATTAGAAATACTACATTACAGTGACAAGAAAATAAGGCACTCCAGCAACGCCATGAAATTAAATAAATTAAATAAAACAGAGAAAAAAACAACGCAAGCAAGCAAAATCTCGTCAAATGTACATTATAAATTACTTTATAGTTTCTGTCTACGATATCGTTCGACACCTACACACTAATATTATATTTTTTGTCACGTATATATTTTGATGAAATATGGGAGGAGTAGATCGTGGCTAAGAATAACATTTCGACTACTTATAAATCCACCCAGGCAAAGCCGTAGGACCTAAAATTTCAAACATTGTTACTATCCTGGTAGGTTATAGTGCTATTCCCTAAGTTTGAACTGTGATCGTAAGTTTAAAGCTTTACCCCTTACTTATGAAAGATGTTTAAAGTTGAACACTGGTTAAACAACGTCCTGTCTCTATTCATCACTATCCGCAAATAAAGACAGGACGTTGCTTAACCAGTGTTCAACTTTAAACATCTTTCATAAGTAAGGCCTTTAGTCTCGGAACGGAACTCACAACGCTGCGGTATGCGGCTCCAACTTTGCAGCGACGCAGCGTCAGTCTGTACGGATAAGCGGTCAGTTGATTTTGTCGCAGAGTGATTCTGAAATGTCTTCTTATATCTGGGAAAATTCGTTTTCTCGGCATTTTCACTCAAAAAGATTTACCAGTACAATGCGGTTCGTAATTTCACGAATTTTGTTGAAACCAGAGTGCGAGTTCGAATCTCAGTCAGTGAAAGATTATCTTTTGTTTTGTAAGTTTTTTTTATCTCTTTTCTTTTTTATTTTTTTTTCTATTTGCACCCGAGCGGAGCTCGGTCGCCCAGATATTGGTAAACAAGCTACTAGTGGTCAGGCAGTGAACGTTATACATTAGCTTCGTCGATCAAACTACACCACACTTTATGTATAGGGAGCTTTGGACATACAAACTGTAATATTTTGTGTATATGGTTACTACGGCGCAAGTTTTACGATGTTTTGTTCTTACCCAGTGGGCGATGGGCCTCGTATCAAACTAGGCGTGTAGCCACAGCGAGGGGTTTTATGTAATGAGCACTACAGCTTCAATGCTCACTGTAATCCTATGAATGAGAAAAAACTTAGGCCTTTATTATTTAACTAGCTTCCGCCCGCGGCGTTGCCCGCTAGTTACTTACATAACAATAGCCTATGTTCATCCTGAAAGTTCATTCTAAATGTTGAAAGAATTTTTGAAATTGGTCCAGTAGTTTCGGAGCCTTTTTGTTACAAACAAACAAAAATACAAAAAATCTTTCCTCCTTATAATCCGTACCTACCTCCGTACCCATATTATTGTGAAAGTGTGTTTACTTGTTTGTTTATTTGTCCTGCTTTCACGTAAAACAGAGCGACGGATTGACGTGATTTTTGTGTAGAGATAGTTGGAGGGCTGGAGAGTAACATAGGCTACTTTTTATCCGGGTACCACGCGAGCGAAGCCGCAGCAGCTACTATTACTATAGATGTACCTACAATGTACCTCGTGTTTCATTTAGTTTTCAGTAACTTACACCCTAAGCTAACAAATAAATTGGCTAGGAAGTAAAGGAAAAACTCCTAACTATTCCCAAAAACAAGATACATGGAGCTTGTTTTGTACACAACGTTTCCGGATGCGATCGCGCGTTCTAATCTGAATTTATGAAACTTTTGCGTGACTGGGAATCAATTCTTTCATAACTTACAAGCATATTGATATATCTCATATATTTAGATACTAGCTTCTGCCTGCGGCTTCGCTCACGTGGTACCTACTCGGATAAAAAGTAGCCTGTGTGTTATTCCGTCATAAACTCAATCAATTAATCAACTTTATTTGTACAATTATTGATGTTTTATGTGATGAAATGAGTTATCAAAATTTTCTCCACTCTGCACAAGCTACGGTAGGCAACTTCTGTCAAAGTTGCACCACGGATTTAACTATTGCCATCCTTTTTTGTTAGACAGTGACAAATAAGCATGGCAATAGTTAAATCCGTGGTGCAACTTAGACGCAAGTTAAGCGGAGTTAATTAATAGAGGTCATAGTGATAAGTCCCATTAGATATTTTCAAAACAATTTTATACATCTGGCTCATAGCAGGTACGAGTAGTTACTTTCCACGTGACAGCCCACATCCGACTACAAAAATACAAATTTTGAAATAGCAACTCCATTTGCACAACAAAATAAGTTCCAGAAAGTTCCAATCTTCAAAGATAAGCATCCTAAATAATTCTGCAATATCTGAAACACAAATCGAGGCTTCCTAGCTTCAGAACCGCTCTCTGGAATTGCGATATTTGCTGCACACATAATTTTTATTCTACTTACTCTCTGGCAATGAAATTCAAAGAAGAGGAGGAGGATATACTCAAGAATATACGTAATGAATTCACAGAGCCTCAAATATGAATTTACTTTTTAATTTTATTAAACCACACTTCGGTATTATTTCATTGAAAATGAAGTCTTATCAAAAAACATTTTTTTGCACTAATCGATGATTAAATCGATAAAAATATGAGCTTAACAAGATTTTAGACCCGACGAATATGGATTCCGTGGCCGAGTTGGTAAAGGCACGGCCTAAGGAGGATCGCTGGTATTAGTGCGGGTTCGAGTCCCGTTGGAAATTTTGAAATTTTGAAAAAATCGCAAATTTTGAGTTGGAATCGCAAATTTTGATAAGACTTCATTTTCAATTAAATATGAATTCATTTCAGAACTTCCTTATCAAGGGTTGCCATAATACCTCTGAATCCTTATTATATTTTGATTTAATATTTCATAACGTGTAGTTTCAGAAAAGGCTTTTTATCTGTAAGTTATTTTAATAATCAATGTACAAAGGTACATTGTTATTTATTCCTATTATTATTAACAGTTCCCACATTATTTCAGATTTAGATTGTAGATCGCGCTATTCGGTACTAAAAACCGACAAATAAAAACATCAAGATTTTAGACCCGACGCATATGGATTCCGTGGCCGAGTTGCTTAAGGCACTCCAGCTTGAGGAGGATAACATATATCAATCCGTATTAGAATTCCGTCGGAATAAACATTTTAAAAATACTTTTCATTTTCAATGAGTTCCAACATCATCCTGCTTTCCTCACTATCTCTAAATATATTTCAATGCTCAATTGCTCAATCAATTACTCAAATTGCTCAATCAAATGCTCAATGGACTCGTATATCTTGCATTGCTGTTGGTATTCTGGCTTGCAAACTACTTGCATTTTATAAAGAGAACCTTACTACTGCAATCGACGCAATCAAAACCTTCTTTTTTCCCCTCACGTCACTTCAATGCTCTTCATATAATATAGTAGTTAGTTACTTATAGTCGTATTGCTCATTATACGGACTAAAATTGAAGGAAAAAATGTCATTTTTCCTTCAATTTTGATTAGTTTTGATACGTTTTATGTCAAAATTGAAGGAAAAATGACATTTTTTCCTTCACTTTTAGTCCGTATAATGAGCAATACGACTATAGGAACGAAGTGTAATTTGACGTAGGATCTCGACAAGAACATGTTGTATTTTAATTTAATTATACTCAGGATTTTAATTAAATTAAAACATAATTTTATTCTCGTCTTTATCACTTTCATGTCAGGAATAGGGTAAGAGAAGTCTTTGTAATTTTGTTATGTCTACAATTCTACATAGATGTGGGCAGACTTTATATTCTTCAAAGTCATGATCAAGACTAATAAAGTTGGATAAATTAGTTTCAAGTTAAAATAATATTTTTCAGGTTTAACAAGCTTTCAAGAACACATATAGCCGATGTAGCCAAGAAAGCCGCCAAGCTCAAATGGGACTGGGCTGGTCACGTTTGCCGCATGTCGGGAGACCAGTGGGCCAAACCAACCACGGAGTGGTGCCCTGATACGTTGCGACGACGTCGCGACAGACCGCAAACGAGATGGAGAGACGAGCTTGCCAAATTCCGTGCCGACTGGACATCACTAGAACAGGAGAGGGATGAATGGAAAGAGTGGGGGGAGGCCTTTGCCCAGCAGTGGGATATTGATGGCTGATAGTAATAATAATAATAATAACAAGCTTTACAGTAGGTAACCGCAAGCTGATGATCAAACACTGTTATTTAACCATTACTGATGAGTTGCGTCAAACAGATCTATACTCCATCATCGGATCAGCTCGCTACCACCATACTATACATTTTAGTCATCGAAATACGACAGGGATGGCACATTTTCAATTGACCAGACATTTTTGTTAGGTACAAACAAGCATATGACCCATCTGATGGTAAGCGGTTATCATAGCCTATGGACGCCTGTGACACCAGAGGAGTCACACTTGCGCTGCTGACCCTTTACAAGAGGAATCACTGCGCCAACAACACAATGGACAAGACTGGTCCACTAGTTGTCACCGCAGCGCTTCCTCACAGAGCTCTGGCAACCTTACCTACTTACCGCATCATTCGAGAAGAATGATGTAATTTGGCTTCAATCTCTATCATCAGATCATCTCTCATCCTAAAATAGCATTGTCACCGTGAATCAATAAATGTGCAACATTTCAGCTCCATAAGACACTGGGCAAGCTCGAGGGGAGACCTTTGCCCAGCAGTGGGACAGTATAGGCTAAATACAATACGAGTACAATACAAGTACAATACAAGACATTGGGATGTAGTTTAAATTTGACTTGATTGACCCTCCTTTGCCCAGTTGTAAGTGAATCTTGATGCCTTGCAGATGATGCAGATGATGATGAATACTAGCTTGGAGTAACATACAAACAAACAACGCATTTTCAGACAATGTACACTTGTATTTACAATCACGTGTTTACTTTAAACAGATTAACCCCATTCCACATTGCAAACCTCGTGCCGCAATGTCAAGTGTACAGTTACCACGGGATTCTAGCCTTTACTCCGCCGGATTAAGGTGCCAGGCAAAATCAAGGTGCTGAGATTAAGAGATCTTCGTTAATTATTTAGGTGGGCCATTCGTCAGTGTTAATCGGAACTAAAAGCTTGTTTAAGCACAGAATGGAGTTTAGGCATTATTTACAGAGGATCCAAGGGCTATGGTTTATGGCCTTTGAAGATCCAGGAGTTGTCGTGGTGTCATTGAATTTGCTTCATTTGCGAGAACTTTCGCCATCGCCAAATTCAATTAACATTTACCCCAGTATTTTTAAATAATAAGTATCTGATCGCGGAAGTATCAGAGGAAGTTTGAAAGTAGCGCCAGTGACTGAAAAAATGAGGAGTAATAGGTTAGCGTGGTATGGGCATATGGCATGTTATGCGGAGGGAAGAAAGTCATATTACAAGGAAAGTGTTGGATATGAATGTGGAAGGATACATAGTGTTCAATACGAACAATAAATTTAATTGTCTATGTAGTCTAAAGTAAGAAGGCACCAGCGCCATCTAGCATATAGTGAAGTCTAAGTAGTTGTCGATGGTAATGGAGGAATAAATAAAGCCACATTGTTCCAAACATAAAATATTTTTCTCTTGTGCTTTGCACAGGAGAAAATGGTCCTACGAGCCTAAGAAGGAATCCCGGATCGAATCTCGGTGAAGTGAGGGTGAAGTATATTTCTTCGTGCGGTGAGTTTCCCGCATTACTTCCTTCCCGGGGCGAGACTCCAAAACTTCGTTTGCACGGCCCGACATTTTGCACGGAGCTGACGGCGAAGGAGAAAAATAGGTATATCGAAGAGCGTTTTCCAATACCTAACTACGGAGGAAGCGTTACCTACGATACCTACTAACTACCTCAGCTACAGAGGAAATCTACAAACTCCGCACAAATATCTGCGGAGCAGTGGTCGTGAGTAAAACCTCGGTGGTGCATCCTCCCTGGAGAAATATTACCCCTTACGTGGTGTGCAGTTATCTCGCGCTACGCGGTACTTCAGCTTGGACCTCAGCCTGCCTATTTGGAACTCCGATCAGAAAATCTAGAAAAGGTGAAATCATTTTTCATAACCTCTAAAAGTCTTGGAGAAATCCTGTGAAAGGTGCGAACGAGACAGCCAGCATTATCCATCAACCAACTTCAACGAGAAAGAAAAGGTCAACATTATTCAATTTCCAAGCGCGTGGAACGGAACATAATCCGTAGTGTGAACATAGCGCAGTGCGAGCCATAGACAAAAGTGTTCTATAAAGTGTTTCGGCCAATCACAGTGCGGTGTGTATCAAACTCGTTCACTCGTTCGCGTCACTAGTGTTCTGTCATTGGACGTTGGACAGTTTCGATCTGAAGTTGATTTTATTGGATTATCGAAAAATATTGCTGTGTTTGTTTTGTATTGCATTTGTTCGTAAAGTCGCCATTTTGTTGTGTGACATATTATTTTATGGCTTATTTTATGGACAGTGTGTCGTACCTATAAAAATAAAAATAGGATTTAACTCTCACGAGCTTAGGTAAGAAGGGAAAACATAATATCTCTCTAACTAAACCCACTCGCTGCACTGGTTCTTGCACAGTTTTCTTGTCTTGATTTCTTCTGATTTCTTTCGTTGTGCTAACTTTGCGTTCGGCTTTTGTTTTTTAAGGCATTCACGATGACTGAACTAAAGGAATTGTTGGCTAGCCGCGGTTATATTAAAGGCACAATTACTCGACTCGCAAACTTTTGCGAGACCGATTTGACAAAATGTGCTCACGCGTTTCTGAAAGAGAAGCGGAGTCGGCTGGTTACTGCATTCAACAACTACGAGCAGCGCAATATGAACATTCTAATGCTGGATCCAGACGACGAGGAAAACTACTCAGAAACCGAGGAAAAATATTACCAAAGTATATCAAAACTAGATGGACAGTTAAAACTTTTTCTGAAAGGAAATTCAGAGTGCAAGGAATGTAAGGATCCTGCTCCTTCTGGTGAGTTCAAAAAACTTCCTAAAATTACAATACCAGGCTTTGATGGGAAAAATGAAGTGGATTACTATCCGTTCATAAGCTTGTTCAGGTCAGTGATCCATTCAGATGTAAAAATAAGTTCGTGTGAGAAACTATACTATCTGCGCTCTCTGCTTAGTGGCGAGGCTTTAGATATAATTAAAAACTTAGCTCTCAATGATGTAAGTTATGATGAGGCTCTAAATCTTCTCGAAAACAGATATGCAAACACTTCTAAAATTGTGAATTTCCACATACATAGTATATTGGATTTGCCCACTTTCACAAAATGCACGGCCAAAAACCTACGCTCAATTGTTAGCAATGTTAACATGCACTTAGCAGCGCTAAAAAATCTTGAACAGCCTGTGCAGTATTGGGATGCTTTGCTTATCAATATTCTAGCAAAAAAGGTGGACAACTACACAAATAGGGGCTTCCATCTTGAAAGAAATTCTAAAGAAGTTCCTACTTTAACTGAATATCTTGCTTTCTTAGAGAAAAGAGCTATTGCTCAAGAATGTTCTGGAGAAGAAGAACAAACATCATATTCCATGAGGGCTCCAAAGAAAGCTCCACTCAGCGCGGTAGCAGCAACAAACTCCAAGATAATATGTAAGTATTGTACTTCAATTAATCCTCATAAATTGTATGAGTATCATAAATTCAAAATGGCATCTGAGAATGACAGGTGCGAGTTCGTAAAGAAAAATAATTATTGCATAATATGCCTAAATGAGCACCGTGGCAAATGCTTGCTTCAGCTTAAATGCACAGTGTGCCAAGGGAAGCATAATACTCTTGTGCATGCTAATTTCGCCTCTAATAAAAATAGCGCAAGGCCCATATCAGTGTCCAACAATGCTGCGGATGCCGACCATGCGGTGGTCAATATGACAAAAACTGCGCATGCCAAGGATGTCCTACTGCCAACGGCAATTGTCCGAATTAAAGGTAAAGATGGTGCGCTTATAAATGCAAGAGCACTACTTGATAGTGGGTCCCAAATCTCTTTCATAACTGAAGGCTTAGCAAATAATATTGATTGTAGTCTTTTTGATTCAAACCAGAATATTCGGGGAATATTGGATGAAGCTCATAAAGTCACAAGGCAAGCAAATTTGACCATCTATTCTTCAGTAACAGACTATTCCACTGAAGTTTCATGCTGTGTGGTCAAGCATATAACCTGCAATCTGCCTCAACAAAGCTTTGACATATCAAAATTCAACATCCCTCCGCACATTAAGCTAGCGGATGAAAACTTCAATGTATCAGGAAAAATAGATCTTTTATTGGGTTGCGACATATTCTTCCAGGTGTTGCAGCGTGAGTCGCTGCCTGTCGCGCCATCCGGTCCCTACCTGATCAACACTGCATTCGGATATGTCATTGCGGGGAGTCTGCCCGTTTCAGCTGGCAAGGTTCATGCATCTAATTTATGCCTACATGTGCAAGGTACCCAATTTCATAATATTTCAAGCAATGTGAAGGATCAAGACCCTGAACTGCACGAAATTAGGGACACCATTTCCAAATTATGGGAATGTGAGAAGGTTCCTACTGTATATAAAGAGGGCGCTAGTGAGCATCATTTGGCTGAAGAATATTTTCAATCTTCAGTTAAACTAGAAAATAAAAAGTTTTCTGTAGGATTGCCTTTAAAGCTTCAACTGGAGAATGTGCAGCTAGGGGATTCTTTTTCCTATGCATTGCAAAGGTTTTATAACCTCGAAAAGCGTTTCGCTAGGGATGAGGTACTGTCTCAAAAATACAAAGGCTTCATTCAAGATTATATTGATCAAGGGCATGCTAAGTACTTCGATATTCAAAACTATAATTTAGATAGTGGTCAAGTATATTTTCTTCCACATCACCCGGTCTTTAATCCGAATAGTAAAACTACACCGGTGCGTGCGGTGTTTGATGCGAGCATGAAAACAAAAAATGGTATATGCTTGAATGATGTGTTACTTAACGGTCCAGTTGTACAAAGCGAGCTGTTTGATATATTAACACTTTTTCGAACGTATAAGTTTGTCCTACTTTGTGACATTAAGGCTATGTACAGGGGTATTTTAGTAAATGACGAATTTTGCTGTTTGCAAAACATTCTGTGGCGGGATTCGACTCACGATTCAGTGAACTGCTTGCAACTAAGAACTGTCACATATGGTGTTAAGAGTTCTGCCTTCTTAGCAACTCGCTGTTTGCTAGAGCTTACTAAAATACATGGTGATAAATATCCCCTGGCTGCATCAGTTCTTAAACATTCCACATATGTTGATGATGTCCAATGTGGTAGTAATAATTTAAATGAATTAGAAGCAACAAAATTAGAATTGATTGCGATGATGAAAGAGGCTAGTTTTACGCTTCACAAATGGTGTTCAAATAACAGAAACATTTTAAAAGATATACCTTCAAATTTACAATGTTTCGGAGATGTAGAGTTTGATAAAAATAGCATGTTCATGAAAACATTAGGTCTCACCTATGATGTAGGGTGTGACACATTGAAAATGCAATGTCCTGAAAAACAAGTGTTTAAAGTTTACACTAAAAGACAAATGCTGAGCTTTATAAGTAAATTCTTTGATCCTTTAGGATTGGTAGGTCCGTTGTTGGTCCAAGCTAAGTACTTGATGCAGCAGGTGTGGTTTGCAGATCTGAAGTGGGATGATACTTTGCCTGATGATCTCAATAAGCAGTGGGTTGAGTTTGCTAATGAATTAGTTCAAATGGAGTGCATTTCAATTCCTAGAAATATCAATACTCAATCATCCAACTCATTAGAGCTTGTTGGGTATGCCGATGCTTCAAAAATCGCTTATGGCTGTTGTCTATATTTGAGGTCAATTAATTCAGATAATGTCTGTCAGGTAAATCTATTGTGTTCTAGATCACGAATTAATCCAAAAAATAAACAACTAACCACACCACGACTTGAGCTTAACAGCGCTTTACGGTTGGCCATTTTGGCTAAAAAGGTTCATGACACACTGTCCTTAAAATATGCGGTAAGAACGTTTTTATACCTGGATTCACAAATTGTGCTTTGTTGGCTGAATATTGCGCCTGTGCGGCTGACTGTGTATGTAGCTAATAGGGTCGAAAAAATTAAGGAATTGTCAGCACAATTTGATTGGAACTATGTAAAATCTAGTGAGAATCCAGCGGATTGTTTGTCTCGTGGACTGTCACCAAAATTATTGGAGACAGAGGTAGGCAGGTTGTGGTTCCATGGACCTGAGTATTTACAAAGTGCAATGTACACACATCCTAAAGGTAAAGATAAAATTAATATTAGTAATATTCCTGAATTGAAACCTGTAATTCAAGCATGTAATACATGCAAAAAGGTCAACGACCTTACCTTTGTGCTAGATAAGTATTCTAGTATTGAAAAACTAACAAGAATAATTTCTTATGTAAAAAGATTTATCTATAATTGTAAAAAAGATAATATTAAAAAGGTAGGAAAATTGTGTCCTACAGAATTGACATCTGCCTTACATGCTATAATAAAAATTGACCAGGAAAGGTATTTTCAAAAAGAAATAAGTTGTCTTCAACAACAGGGTGATCTGTCTAAATTAAAAACAAACTTGAGTAATTTAACCCCATTTCTTGACTCCAGGTCCATGCTACGAATCGGTGGGCGATTGCAGAACGCCAGTCTCTCGTATTCACAGAGACATCCAATTATATTACCAAAAGGTTCAAACATTACAAGATTAATTATTCAGAATGAGCATTTACGTCTCAAGCATGCAGGGCAGAAGTTAGTATTAAGTAGTTTAAATGAACAATATTGGATAATAAATGCCAGTAGAGAGATAAAGTCGGTTATATACAAATGTATAATTTGTTTTAAACTTAAGGCGAGAGCTACAACGCAGCTCATGGGTTCCCTCCCATCGGACCGTGTAAATGTTTCACGGCCGTTTCAAATAGTCGGTACAGATTATGGGGGGCCTTTTAATGTTAAGCAATCTAGAATAAGAAAGCCAGTTATTACAAAGGCATATATTGTAATATTTGTATGTTTTGTCACTAAGGCGATACATATTGAATTAGCTTCTGACATGACTACAAACACATTTCTAGCTTGTCTAAAACGGTTCATATCTCGTAGAAATAAGCCTACTAAAATATATTGTGATAATGCAACTTATTATAAAGGGGCAAATAACATACTGAATGATTTGTATGATTTACAGAATTCTGCGAGCCATCAAAATACTGTGAATGATTTCTGCAATACTGAGAGGATATCTTTTAATTTCATTCCTTCGTATTCGCCAGTCTTTGGTGGCTTGTGGGAGGCTGGTATTAAGAGTGTTAAATACCACATAAAACGTGTCATCGGTCAAACTGTACTTACCTACGAAGAACTGTATACAGTACTGGTTCAGATAGAAGGAATATTAAATTCCAGACCTCTGACATCTATGTCAGCTGATCCCGAGGACACGTCTTATCTTACGCCTGCACATTTCTTGACAGGTTCTACTTTAACTTCTTATCCGGAACTAAATCTGGTTGGTGAAAATGTTGGAAAACTTTCCTTTTGGAAGCAATGTGTACAAATGCAACAAACCTTTTGGAAACAATGGCACAAACAATATCTAGTAATGTTGCAAAACAGACCCAAATGGAAAGGTGTCCAACCAAACCTACAAATAGGTACATTAGTTCTAATAAAAAACGACAATGTATCCCCTTTGCAATGGCCTATGGGCAGAATTGTTGCTGTCATGCCGGGTAAGGATGGCAAAGTGCGTGCACTAAATGTAAAAACGGCTAAAGGTTATATTATAACCACAAGTTTAATGAAAGTGTGCCCTCTGCCGCTTGAAAATGATTAATTAAGATTTAAGTTAGTTCTAGATAATTGTCATAAAATATTTAGATTTTGTCTAAGGAAATGCCCGTTCTGTAATTTTAGTCCGGGCCCCCAATATGTTCAATACGAACAATAAATTTAATTGTCTATGTAGTCTAAAGTAAGAAGGCACCAGCGCCATCTAGCATATAGTGAAGTCTAAGTAATTGTCGATGGTAATGGAGGAATAAATAAAGCCACATTGTTCCAAACATAAAATATTTTTCTCTTGTGCTTTGCACACATAGGTAGAGGACGGCCAAAAAAAATATGGATGGATTGTGTGAGAGAGGGCATGCGTGTGAAAGGAGTGACTACTGAGATGACGAGTGATAGGAGGGAATGGAAGAGAAGAATATGTTGTGCCGACCCCACCTAGTGGGATAAGGGCAAGGAGATGATGATGATGAAGTATCTGATCGCGGCTAGTAGTATAAAAAGTTATTCCAGGTCATAAACTATGTTTATTCCAAGTTTAACCAAAATCCGTTAGTTTTTGCTTGAAAGAGCAACAAACATTCATCCATCCATCCATTCTCACAAACTTCCACATTTATAATATTAGGTAGGAAGGATAGGAAGTAGGATTAGTAGGATTAATCGTTACGGATGCTCGTAGATTGTCAATTCAGCTATTTATTTATTTATTACAGATAGTTTGTTTCTTAATGCTATTACTTACGAATGCATTAATTTGCCATAAGGAGTCTTGGTAGATATAAAAGGACTTACGGAAAGGCAGTAAGGAAAAAGTCTATAGATATAACGGGTTCAATTTCCGCAATCGAGGAGAGTGTTTGATCAGATTGCGGCGTGTTCCGGACTTTCGGAACTGGGAACTTGAATTATCAAGTGTTATCTGAGTTTATTTGCGAACTTTCATCACTGGTTTGCTTACTGGTATTGCTGGGCCTTGGTGCGGGCCTGTAGAATAGCCGTGTTGGCCGAGGGTTATACCTCGACTTTCGTTTCGAAAAATTCATGTGAGCATTAACACGTGTGTGTACATTAATCTAGTATAAGATGAAAAGGCCTAAGTTTTTTTTTGTAGACTATTACTTCGTATAAAATAGGTACTTATTGTTGCCAGTGATTTAGCTCATATTGTACCTGAATAAATTGGCCGCAGCAGCGTGGTGTTGCAGGCGTCCATAGGCTACGGTATCCACTTACCATCGGGTGGGCCGTATGCAAAATTGAAACGGTCCTATCGGAAGACCAGCGTGGTTTGTTGCCCTTAACAATTAACCACAATATGCTGAGCTAGGTCCATTTTGCTACCTTACCCTTTTTTGTACCTACCTACTTATTTTTATTTGTGTTTTGTGTGGTATGCAAATAAATCTTTTTGTATTGTTTGTATTGTATTGTATTGTATACCTATGCTTCTCCGCAATCTTGGCAGTATAAAAATATTGTCCGGAATGATGTAGCCATGTAAGTTATCAGTTTCTGCTTGCAGAATCGATTCTTTTCTTGTTTATTAGCAAATTATGATGTCGAATTCAAAAGGGAATGTTAACTGCGTCTTGAAGATACAATCTCGACCCTGTTTAGTTATTATTTTGTTTTAAATGATGATTTTTTTAAATAACTGTAATGTCTCCGAAATCCTCTACTATACAAATAAATTCGCAATCTCCCTTTATAATATCAGTAATCAAGATTGTAAACGCAATACTTACTTCTTTTAATTGTTCCCATTGGCTGAGTTCAAACCAATAAAACCCGAAAACAATTTTAATGAGAATCTTCCGATGCGTTACTGGAGTCAGATCATAAAATAACGAAGCGATCAGTATGCACGAACGGCGTCCTTATTGTAATTCAAGCCAGAAGCGTTGGTCATGAAGGCTTCTGAAAGATGTTTCGAATGGGGTTGGATCCCCACGGACTGGCCCTTATTCTTGAACATATCCGTCAAGTACATACAGTCATCAGAAAACAACAATAATAACAGTAGCGAATTTTTGCTGAGGTATTAATCCTTGTTTTTCTTTTGACAACTTTGACGAACCTCACTTTGTTGCACTGGCTCCCCAATGGAGCTTGACTATTTAGATTTAAGCGGATGTATCACCGAAAAGAAAGCTAGGCCCCAATACAGTGTTTGTTGCCCTGATTATTCACGGTGTTGGTCGCGAAAGAACAGGAGTAGAATCTAGCTGCTCCTACTGAAATGATATTTAAATTTCTTAAATAAATAAATAGGCACCTACTATAATTTTTTATTGGTAAAAACCTTTTCATACCACTAACTCATACGAACTTACTTACTGCATAACTTTTATATTCATTTTGTAACTTTGAAGTATAATGAAGTCAGAACCGACTCACAAGCACTAAGCAGTTATATTTGCATACAACTTGACTTTAGTCGCGTCGTTAAAGAGAATGAATCGCAAAATGAAATAAGAGCAAAACTGTAGTGGAGACAATGAGTTCGTGTCGTTCTATTAATAAATAGGGTTTGTGGTGTAACTTGCCTTATCTTATTACTAGCTGCTGCCCGCGGCTTCGCTCTCAGGGTACCCGGATAAGAAATAGCTGATGTTACTCTCCAGCCCTCCAACTATCTCCTCACAAAAAATCACGTCAATCCGTCGCTCTGTTTTGACGTGAAAGCAGGACAAATAAACAAACAAATAAACACACTTTCACATCAATACTTATAATAAAACTGTACCTAACAGGTCAAATTGTGTACATTGAAGAAATTTTGAAAAAAAAATTTAAGGGCACTCTATAATTGATACTGAAGCCAAAACTGTATTTTTTTTCATTCATGTCTGTCTGTCTGTTTTATCTTATCTTATCTTATCTTATCTTGGCCGCGCATCACGTCGAAACTACTGAATGGATTTAAATGAAACTTGGCACGATTTGAATGCATACTACGAGGTCCAGTAGAGGATACTTTTTATCCCGAAATTTAGCACGGTTCCCTTGGGAGGGGGTTGAAAGTCAAAATGAGTATCTGGTTGTAACTCATTAACGCGTAGTCTGATTTCATTGATTTTTTTTTAGTTAGAAAGTAGGTACTTTAAATATTGTCCCGTAAAAATTTCAAGGTCATGATCTGATGGAGTCTGGAGCTGTTCAACAGAACTCCTCATTGAATTTTTATGTTTTTATAGGATAAAATGTTGAACAGAGCAAGGAGCTAAGTTGAAGCAAAACTGAACTTATTAATAAGTGCTCCAGAGTGCGCCCCAGATATTCGCGTCTCGGTTACACCTCATTGAAACTACTCTGTACTGCGATTGTGGGAGAGAGTAAGATGATATTAATTAGTTTTGTAATATTTAAACTGAAATGGTGATATTTTATTTCCTCTTATGACGAAATGGTTAATATGATAAAGATACTAAGTAATATGTAAAGATACCTATGAGTTTGGCTTTGTTTATTGTTTCTTAATTTTTGGTCCACCACTTATGTATATGATTATGAATTAGTAAGAGAAACATTGTAAGCAAAAAACTCACTCAATTTTTTTTAAGTTAGTAAAACCAACTTGACCTAGCTAACCAAATGGATGGGTGACCGTTAATAGTTTTAATTTCGAAACAGATCTGAGCCACACTAAATAAACTTCTCGGTCTTAGCTCAAAAGCCGCCAAAAAAGGTTTTTAAGCGACCCAAAATCTTCGTTAACGATAAATATGTTGTAATGAATATTGGCGCAGCCTGAAAGTTTAATGGCCTGGCTGCGCCAATTTTATACCGGGATTTGTTAAACCTTCAGAAAAATTAATATTGTTATTTTGAAACGTAAAAATATAAATCTGTGATCCTCAAAATTAGTTCTGTTTTTACCCGACTACGGCGAAGCAAAAAGGAGGGTTATGAGTTTGACCGGTATGTATGTACCTCTATGTATGAATGTTCATCTGTTCCCTCGTAACATCTAAACTACTTATCATAAGTTAACAAATGAGGTATCGCTTGAAGCGTCTTCATTGTCCGCTGGTTATAGGCTATGTGACGTCACATTAAAGTGAATATGGCGCCCTCTAGAGGTCATAAAGTCATCAACTAAAAAACAAATATTGATTGATGATGCAGTGTTGGGTATCAAATGAAAGGGCTTTGTTAGCACATTTCAAAAATGTATAATATGTTAGCTGTTGCTCGCGGCTTTGCTTGCAAGGACTCGATAAAGAGGGTTATAATTTGTTCATCTGTTCCTCATATCTTCCAAACTTCTTATCATAATTTGACAAATGAGGTATCATTGGAAGCGTCTTAATTGTCCGCTGATTATAAGCTCTGTGACGTTACAATAAATTGAATAGGGCGCCCTCTAGAGGACAAAACAAAAACAAATGAGTTAATGATGTTGTGTTGGGTATCAAATGAAAGGTCTTTATTAGCACATTTCAAAAATATATAATATGTTAGCTGTTGCTCGCGGCTTTGCATGCAAGGACCTGATAAAGAGTGTTATAATTTGTTCATCTGTTCGTCATATCTTCCAAACTTTTTATCATAATTTGACAAATGAGGTATCATTGGAAGCTTCTTGATTGTCCGCTGGTTATAAGTTTTGTGATGTTACTATAAATTGAATATGGCGCCCTCTAGAGGACAAAACTAAAAAAAATGTGTTAAAAATGCTGTGTTGGGTATCAAATGAAAGGGCTTTATTAGCACATTTCAAAAATATATAGGCATATTGTTAGCTGTTGCTCGCGGCTTTGCTTGTATGCACTCGATAACTGGTAATAATTGCACAAACCACGATTAATAAGACAAGATTCCTTCGGATAGTACCGAAGAAGTGGGACAGGAAATACTAGTGTTAACACATTTCCTGTCCCACCTCTGCGGCATTCTCCAGGAGACAGCTCCACTTTAATAGAACAATCTGCTTAGTTTCGGCAAGTGCGTCGCGGGCAATAAACGTGTTAGTGCTAGCACGTTCAATGCCCGCGACGCACTTGCCGAACGCAAGCAAATTGTTCTATTAAAGCTGAGCTCTCCTTTGGAGAGCCGGGTGGGTTGGTGGTGATTCTGCAAATACTTAGGTAATAATAAAATTACGACCCCAAAATAATTTAAATAAAAAATAAGTTCAAAAACTAAAACCCGACTACTGAAAAAAGTATGAAACAAGAACATAATGTTGAGAATGTTCTGAGGATAGCCGTGGTCATATGCCACTTTGCCCTTAGCTTATGATCGCATACGTAGCATATGACCACGGCTCTCCTCAGAACATTCTCAACATTATGTTCTTGTTTCATACTTTTTTCAGTAGTCGGGTTTTAGTTTTTGAACTTATTTTTTATTTACTTTCAGAGCGTGACCTCTGATGACCTCTATTTTCAATACTTTTAAACTTAAAGGCGGGGAACTCCCAAGTTTGTATTGAACTTATTAAAGTTTCGCCATCGACACTTTACAAATAGATACTCCTTGGAATTGGACGTCGGTTTTTATGTTATTTTTGAAATTCGTTTTTGAAACAGTTTTTTCTTCCTCAAAATACACACTGACGCAGAGTCGAAGCGAAGAGACGCGTTCTGTTTTTAACCTTCAAAGTAAATTAAACTCTATTTCCATTCCATTAGTGCAGGTTTTAAAATATGTATTTGGACATGCCTCTGACTACCTCTTTAGATATCTTCAAAGATCTACAAGCCTAATAAGATTTAAGAAAAATGTCTGCTGCGCTTTGGGACTAATACAGTCGTGATCATTTTAGGTCCGAACTAAAAAGTAAGTAAACGAATAAGTAAGTTCGTATGAGCAAGTGGAAACTGTAAAGAAAAACATAGAAAGAAAACCCTTGTCCTGTTGGTTATTTACACATTAAACAAGTTTTCCGGAAAATGAGGCCGATTAAGATGAGAGGTCAGATTAAGATGAGAGGTCAGATTAAGGTGATGGACAAGACCACTTCAACTCGACAATGTCCCACTTCCCAGGCACTACAGCGTCCCATTAAGGTGGACACACACCTAGCAACGCCGAACGAATCCACCGAAACGAATTTTAGAATTCTGTATGAAACCTTGCACACCTTGTCCGATTCGTCCGATTCGACCGAATCCGGCAGTACTTCGAGAATTCGGATAGGTGTGCACTCAGCCTTAAACATACCTAGACATGTTTCCACTTTATAAATCGTTTATAGAACATGTAAAGGCCTAATAATTGGCAGGTGTCGAGAAAATAATAATTTTCAATTAAACATCAAAGTCAGTCGACACCTGTAGAAAACGTAAATAATTTCAATGACGCGACCTACTTACAAAAGATTAGAGCCCGTTTACATCAAAGCGGGAACAAGTGACATCTAGTCCGCAAAAGACTTTCTTATTCGAAAAGAAGACAGGTCCAATCGCACGTGACGTGCGGCATCACGTCATGTGCAATTGGACCTATGTCTTCTTTTCGAATCTGCATTAGAATGCTCTCCTGTCGTTTGGCCATAGTGCACTTTGCGACAGTAATTCGATTTTTAGTGATATTTTTCGACCGGTCGAGTAGTGATTGCTGTCGCATTGCTATTGCAAGTTTTACGTAATCAGGGCGCGGAATTTGTTTATATAGCTAGCGTCTAACATAGCCTATGACACTCAGGAACAGACTAGCTTTCCGACCGCGAAATAATTTTTTAAATCGGATCAGTAGTTTAGGAGATTACCTCCCGCAAACTTTTTCTCTTTATGCGTACACCTCGCGTTGGCCGAGTGGAAAAGAACCTCGGCTTTCGATCCGGGTTCGAATCCTAGCCGTGCATCAATGGATTTTTCGTTTTGAAAAATTTATTTGCGTATTAAGACGAGCTCTAAACGGTGAAGGAAAACATCGTGAGAAAATCCGCGGCTTAGTCAGCCCCACACGTATACCATGTCTTCCCTGTGGATATGGCCAGTTAAGCTGAGAGGATTGTTTAGGTGCTGGGCATAGTAGAATAAATTTTTATTATAGTGCGTTTGAGAATAAGGGTGATACGCAACACCCATCGCCCGTCTCAGATTAGCGCTTTGAAGTCGAGCCTTTGTTTCGAGAGAATACGGGGTCATGACATGACAAATTACCGCTCTGAGGTAATGGATCATTGTATAGATAGGCAAATTGAAATGAAAACCCGGACAAGTGAGAGTCCCACCACGCCACCTGTGTTCCGTAGTTTTCTATTAACGCCTGACGAAAACGAGAGGTGTTAAAAGTTTGTAGTGTGTATTTGTCAATCTGTCTGTGGCATCGTAGCTCCTGAACGGATGCACCAATTTTGATGAAGTTTTTTTAAGGTGTCTGTAATCAAAAGTGTTCGTAGATTTGTGTCAAGGGTTCCTTTAATTTTTTTATTTGTGATTATTTACTTTTATCTGCAGTTGTGTTCTGGCTAAGTGCGGGTCACACCTACTTGTACTGTACTATGTATGTTCCGCTACGTGATACCAAAGTGCTTATGTATGTATGTATGTATGTATGGGGGACTCCCTTTTCCGCAATTGGACTCAGAGGTGGTCCTTTTTGCGTGGGGATGACCTGGCTCACTAGATATGGAGCCAGCCTAGCTCCTCCCAGAAGCGCAGAAGATTCCTGGGGTCTTCGCAGGCCTCGAGGAGCGACCTCGGATTGCCGAGGATTTGCTGCCGTTGTGCTGCTACGCCCACGCATTCCAGGACTACGTGGGCTGCTGATTCTTCTTCGATTAGACATCCTCTGCAGAGTGGGCTGTCCGTGATACCGATGTTGTACAGGTGTTTATTGAGGGGGCAGTGTCCCGTCAGGGTCCCTGTGATTGTCTTGAGGTCTTTCCTTTGTAGGTTCATCAGGCGACGTGTCAGTCGTGGTGAGGCCGCTGGTACCGCTGCTCTGGACTGTCTGCAGTCCGTCGCCCGTGTCCATCGATCGTTATGAAGGTTTTGGGTGTGTTGTCGTATCCAGGTGCGCAGCTGGGAGAACGGCAGAGGAAGAAGTGGGTCTGGGCCCTCCACTTGTGTTTCCGAGCCCCTCCTGGCTAGTTCATCTGCGGCATCGTTTCCTAGTGATCCACTGTGTCCCTTGATCCATTGTAGAGTTACCCTGTTCTTTGCGGCGATACTCTCAAGGGCAAGGTGACATTCGTATATGAGCTTGGAGTTGCACTTATGGCTCTCCAGTGCTCTGAGAGTTGCTGTGCTGTCGGAGAGTATCCGTATACCGTAGTCTTCTATCCCTCTCCGTTGGACAGCAGTGGCAGCTGCGGTTATGGCCACACACTCACATTGGAAAATGGAGCTGTGTGAGCCTAGTGTCATAGATATGTTGATGTTGAGATCCAGTGAGTGTACTCCGGCGCCTGTTCCTTGCTTGGTCTTTGATCCATCAGTGTAGATGCGGACTTCGCTATTTCCTGACTGGTCTCTTTGGTTTTCATGCGTTTGTATTCTGTAGTGTTTCCGTGATATTGATTTCCTGGGGATCTTATCACACGGGGCACATAATAGCGGTTCGTGTGTTATAGCTCTGTCCAGAATAAGTGCGTGAGAGCTCCTTGTGTGCCCCCATAGGTTCAGATGTTTGAGTCTGGTGGCGGCCAGTGTGGCTTCCTGTTGTATGTAGAGGTCTAGTGGGACGAGGCCCAGGATTATCTCCATGGCAGCTGTCGGTGTTGTTCTCATGCAACCCGTTATTGCAGAGCATGCTAGTCTTTGAAAACGTTGTAGTTTGGTAATTGCAGTGTTGAGTTCGGTTCGTTTCCACCAAACAATAGCACCATATGTCACTGTTGGTCTTATTATAGCTGTATATAGCCATTTGGTTATTTTTGGTGTTAGCCCCCATGTTTTTCCGAGCATTCTGCTGCATTGGAAGAATACTGAGCATGCTCTTTGTAGTTTGTGGTCAAGATGCTTATTCCAAAGCAATTTGCTGTCCAGTATGACTCCGAGATACTTGACTTCGTTAGTTAGTATGAGCTCAGTATTGAGAAGTTTGGGAAGTCTTAGATTGCCCAGGTTTCTCTTTTGTGTAAACATTATGAGTTCTGTTTTGGTGGGGTTGACTGATAATCCGTGGCTAGTGCACCAGGTTTCCACTGTTTTGAAAGCTGTTTTCATCGTGTCACACAGTGTGCTCTCAAAGCATCCAGTCGCTAGGATGGCGAGATCATCTGCGTAACCTACGGTGACGAGCCCGCGACCATTTAGTTTGCGGATAAGTTCGTCGACGACTATGTTCCAGAGTAGGGGTGAGAGGACGCCGCCTTGAGGGCAGCCTCTTGCTACAATTCCTCTGGTCGTCTTGTTTACTGTTAGCTGAATTGCTCTGTATTTGAGCATGTTGTTTATCCATTCTGCTAGCGTCGGCGCTACCCCGTATCTTTCCAATGCTAGATTTATACTGGTGAATGTCGTTTTATCAAAAGCGCCTTCTATGTCTATGAAGGCACCTAGTGTCGATTGCTTTGCAGATAATCCGTCTCCAATTCGGGAGACTACGCTATGGAGAGCGGATTCTGTAGATTTTCCAGGGCAATAAGCATGTTGATTGGGGTGAAGTGGTTTGTGTAGGAGAGTGTTACCTCTGATTTCGTGGTCACATAATCTCTCGAGGGTTTTAAGAAGGAACGACGTTAGACTGATGGGCCGGAATGATTTTGCCAGTGTGTAGTCGCTCCTGCCTGGTTTGGGTAAGAATACTACCTTCACTTCCCTCCATTTTTCGGGTATGTAGCGATGGGCTATACAACCTCTGAAAATGTTGACTAGGTGGTCGGCTATTAGCTCGCTGGACCATCGTAGCAGGCCCGGGAAAACTCCGTCTAGTCCCGGTGATTTGAAGGGAAGGAAGCTGTTGATTGCCCAAAGTACCTTATCTCTAGTGACGAGGTTTTGGGCTACGTTCCAGTCTTGGTTGCTTGCTTCTCTGTCGCTGTGCGACATCCATTCGTGGGCTGCCGTTATTTGACATCCAGGAAAGTGAGTCGCCAGCAGTAGTTCGCTGGTTTCTTCATCTGTTTTCGTGTAGGTGTTATCGGCCTTTTTGAGGTGTCCGATGGTGCGTTCGGGGTCATTCGATAGTATGCCTTTAATTTTGGCGGCTTGGTTTGTGTTTTCGATGTTTGTGCAAAAACGCTTCCAGCATTCCAGCCTCCGTAAGCGTATGCGTTTTTTGAAGGTTGATTTTACTTTCTGGTATTTTTCCCAATCGACGTCTTGTCTAGTGTTGAAGGCTCTGTTAAAGGATTTCCTTACTTTACAGCGTAGTCTCTGCAGTTCAGGATTCCACCAGCGTTGGGTTGCTCCCCCTGATGGTGTCACGAGGGGGCACGATTGTTCGTAGCTGTTGGTAAGAATGTTTGTTAGCTTATCTACACAATTGTCGATATCATGTGCTTCTAGGGTGTTAGATGGAGCTCCAACAGCCTCAAGAGCGGTTTTGACATTCGTGACATATTTTTGTTTGTTTGTTTTACCAAAGTGCTTAGCAGTTAGTGTCACTTGCTGCACATCCAAATTTTGACCGCTCAGTACGTCGCTTAAACCATCTATCGAGAAAGTCTAAGCAAGCTACGCCACGAGCGCTTCACTACTTGTACTGTTCCGTAGTTTGTTTAACTGCAGTTGTGTTGTTTTGGCAACATAGACCAGTAGAACTGCATCGTTAACGCCTCTACAGTCGTAATTGTTTCAAATATGCGTGCGATACGTAAATTTATTGCAGTTGTGTGTTATGTATCAGTGCAAAAATGGTAAAAGTCAAAAGTCAATAAGATCATGTAGGTTGGTCACTAATAGACACCGATTTAATTCATTTTCATAGTCAATTGCTTAATTTATTTTTGATACAATATTTTTTAACGATTTTAATATAAACGAAGTTGGAGCATGTTCAGTCCCAGACGTTTTCGTCATCCAAGTAATCTTAATTTTATAATACGCTTTATAGAGATGAAGTTTAATTGATTTTATAAATTTGATAATTTATAAGCTTTGCAAGTCGCCTGGGACTTTGTTATAGAAGTGTACGCATTGCCCTTTAAATTAGGCCTCACTTACGGAGACGCAGGGCGTCGCGCGTCACGTGTGGCATGGCGTGTCGCTCAGCATATGTTTGAATGCTCGCACTGAATTATGCTGAGAGACGCGCGATGCCCTGTGATTCCGTAAATGAGGCCTAAGAGGTGAAACACTCATTCGAAAAATAAAGATTACGGTTGAAACGAAAATGAATTTAATCAAAAATACGTATCTAAAAGCAAATAAAATCTCGTGACCTTTACGCACCCCTCTTCCCAGGCGTAATTTGATGTATAATACGACAAAAATTAATCTGATTAACCGTTGATGTCAAACGACCGAAAAATTGCTTGGTCGTTTTAATTTGAGATTACAGAACCCCAAAACTTAAGGAAACGCTGAAATAATAAAAATGTATTCCAAACAGGAAAGTTCTGGATATTTCTTTCGTCATAACAACGGGAGTTTTTTGTCATCCTGCTATTTGACAAATCGAGCGCGAGAGGTTCTCGACCTTTTTAAAGGACATATTTCACGGGGAGATTATTGTGTTTCCTTGGGAATGAATATTAACGAGTGAAAAGGGCGTGTGCGAAATTTAATAGTTGGACGGACATGGCTCTTTTTTTAAGCGGCTTGGGAACTTTGAATAAACGAAAAACCAAACAAGGGTAGTCTTAATCTTGTTTGCTTTTTCGTTTATGTCTGTGGGTAAGCGGATCAACCAGCTGAAGTGGAGATGAGCGGGGCATTTGGCTAGGCCGGAAGACAGAAGATGGACGAAGGCAGTAACCGAGTGGTGGCCCCGTGAAGGTCGCAGATCCGTTGGCAGACCACCAGCCAGATGGTCTGATGATCTTACACGAGTTTGTGGCAAGCAGTGGATGCAACTAGCGCAGGACCGGAGAGAGTGGTGAGATAACGAGGAGGCCTATACCCATCAGTGGATGTGGGCTGAAATAGTGTAAAATCTAATGAAAATTCAAAACTATTTGTCGGTATTTTAACCTACAACCTGCAGATTGCAAATCGCATCGTTAGCCAACATAATTCCATAATTGTCCCTTGACGCTGTATCTCACACAGAAGTAAAGGTCAGAGCACACTACAGTAATGTATCCACTTTGTGCTACATGTAGCAACGAGAGAGCACGGCGTCACATTCCTTTGCAGCGCATAATAAATGCAATGGGGGCGGTTGTGGCAATCACAGTATTCAACAAACAGTAGGGGAACTGTCTGTGGAAACTTTGATTGTGTTGTCTAAACATATATGAGGTTAAAACTGAGAGAATATATTTTTTAATTAAGTTTAATTTGAAATAGATACCTACTTACCTAAGTATTGAACAGTTTAGAATGTCCTCTTAAAATACTAAATTTCACTCTCCACTCTACAGAGTAAATTATTGTCTAAAAGAGCATTTACTTTTATTTATGCTTGGGTTCTTTTAATTAATTTATCTAACTATCCCATACCAAATAATGAAACTAGCTTACAAAAAACTACTAAATTCCATCAAAACAAGTCGATGGAAGCAAAAACTCTTATCTTTGACACGCGTTCATCTACTGTTCTTCGATACACCGGCGCGGAAATTCAGCTAGAATTTCCGCGCCACTGCAATAGCTGACATTATTTTGAAGTTACTTCTCTGAGGTCCCATTTCCAATGGATTCCACTGATAGAAAAGAAAATAAATACAGTTAGGGTCGGTTCACATCAGAAGGAAGATCCGTCGGGCGTAGAGTCGGCGTCAGCACTCAAGTCCTACGGAAAAAGCGGGAACTAATTGTTTTATTTACTTTACTAAGCTCTTTTAATCACGGTCGTTCAGTTGTTCTGGTGTGTAGAATTAAAGAACATACAAACCTGCATAAATTTATTGTTCAAACCTTATTTGGACAATTAGTAATTTTTTATCTAACCTAGTTCTGCGATAGCAGCGCTGCGTCTATCGGACTTCTGTGCTGAGGTCGACTCTACCCAGTTTTGTATGCGCGCTACGCTGACGTCTAATCGGTCGAGTGTGAATGGTCGAACGTTTTATTATGTAGGTACTTGTATGTTCTGGCGTTACGCAACTGACGATACGCGACGGATCTTCCGTCAGATGTGAACCGATCCTTATAGGAAAGTAGTCCTGCATTTTCAATAAGCAATTTTAATAAAACACTTATTGCGTTGAAATCAGAAAAAAAATCAGTCTCCTGAGCAAAATTAGATTTTGCACTTGCTTTGGTGCATGATTTGCCTCTTAAATTGGATTTGAATAAATAATACACTTCAAATTACGTAGGAATCCCAGCAGTTCGATTCAAATCTTCGCGGAATGTATTCCGAGATCGGAAGATAACGTTTTTTCGCTGAACAAAACGTTAACTTTCCGAATAGAGTCATCGAATCGGATGAATTTTCGGAAGTCCGAATCGCACTGCAGAAAGAGGAGGAAGAAGTAGTTAATAATAGAATAAGTAGAAGTAGTTAGTCTTTCATATCTTTTTTCTTTTTTAGGGTTCCGTACCTTAAAAGGTAAAAAAAGGAACCCTTATAAGATCACTTTCTTGTCCGTCTGTCTGTCTGTCTGTCTGTCTGTCTGTCTGTCTGTCCGTCTGTCTGTCCGTGTGTCACCATCGATTATCTCAGGAACGGGTAGAGCTAGCAAGTTGAAATTTATACCATATACTAAGGTCTATAGTCCCTATTGTGACTATAAAAATCAAGGTCCTGAGTCAACACAATAAAAAGATATAGGCAAATTTAGGTTTTCGTGAAAACTTGTGAGTACCAAAACTTACCTTAATTATCAACTTTTTTTATTTTTCGGAATTTTTCCTTTACTTGTGCTAGAAGACCTTGCTTGTAACCAAAATTGACAATTCTAGGTCAACCGGAAGTACCCTAGAGGTTTTGGGTCGAAAACCTAAATGGTAGTTCCCGTTGACCTAGAATAACGAAATTTGGCAAAAAGCAAGGTCTTATAGCACAAATAAAGGAAAAATTCCAAAAAGTTAAAAAAGTTGAAAATTAAAGGGTGTTCCCATACATACATAGTTGACGCCAATTAAAATTGTCCTCCGAGTTGTATGGGCGCTCATACAATTAAGCGGATTAGCTTAATTGGCACCATGGCTAGGTACGGAACCCTCGGCGTACGAGTTCGACTCGCACTTGACCGGTTTTTTTTCTGTGTTATTGTGATCAATGTTTCTTTATTTGTTTGCAAAATAACATTTTACGAGTCTTGGGTTGGAAGGATCTCAAGTCACAAAAAACACTGCAGATCCATTAAAACGCTAATAAGACAAAGAAAATCTACAAAAACAACATCCTGAAGTCAGTAATCCAAACATTTCGCTTTAAGTGAAGAGGCATGTACGATTTAAGGCATGATTAATGAAGAGTGGCCGACGGTAAAAATAGCCTGGAAATTAACATAAAATAACAATTTGATGAGCAGTGTACCTGAGGGTTTTTGATTAAGTTCCATGTAAAATTTGAATATGACTGATTATCTTACTAAAAACTATATTTTGCAACATTTTTCTCTCTATAAAACTACAAAAAAAAAAGATTTTATAAAATTGTAGATACCTACCTCAGAACTTACATTTTAACTACTCATCATCACAACGTGACAAATGTAAATTTAACTACTCATCAATCTTGAATAAACTTGTTTTTTGTTGTATATCTGTAGGTTTATTGTACCTTTTTTCTCCTATTAATTTATGATATTGTACTAAACCTGTTCGTAGGTACTTATTGAAACACCACCTCCTTTACGTTCTTTTTAATCCAGTCCATCCAAAGGTTGCCAGGAAAAAATCGCTTTGAGCGATAAGGCCGCCCATTGTGCCACCTTAAGTATTAGTATTTAAGTCCTTTAGTTTAAGTTCGTAATAATGTTGGTGTAACAATAAAGAATTATCTATCTATCTATATAAATATCTGAGACTCTACCGTACCTTGGAAACACAGTCGGGATCTGATATCGTTTTATTTTTTAAAAGGACCATGATTATGTTCAGATAAAAATGCTCTAAAACTATGGCTCACCAGGTTTATCCAGATCACTGATGAATTCCTCCGTCTCCACATATCCCTGGATCCCTGCAGCCAGGAGGAACACCAGCCACATCACCAGCTTTCCACCACCTGCCATCACCACGTCCAAATGCGTCGTCCAACACATTTTCACCAACAAAATCGCAAAACGTTCAACCAAAAACTCATTTAAATTTTGCTCCTTTGAAAGATACTTCACATTTTTAAGCGAATACTTAAACTTATCCTTTTGAAATACTTTCAATAATGTCCACTTCTCCAACTATTAATCTTTTCCACAGAAAATACTTGAACGAAGAATTTTCAATATCGTTGAAGGAATTTGTTCGGAAATTTTTCAGTCGGATCAGAAGTTTCAAATCGTGATCTCATTTCCATGTGGAAAGTCAGTACCTACCTAAGTACTTAATTAGTGTGCAAAATAATTTATTTAATTTATAAAACTATTCACTTTGAATAAAATAGAAACACGCTTCAAAGTTAAGCAAAGCACTGGAAAATAAATAAAACTTTTCAAACACCAGTTTTGAATCCACGAATTTTAACGCTGCACTTGAAAAATCGAACATCAATTCAACTGCATTCGATATCACGTGTTGTTTTCGGTAAACAAATCGCGGGAGCCCGGAGATCAGCCGACACGTGCGTGCGTACCAACGCCTCGGGCCGCACTGATCGAAAACCGATAACGAACGAACAAAACATCCCGATTCGAAATTTGAAAACGAATGCAATGTCAAGTTGGTTGATAGGAGATATCGCTTGAAGAATGGTGCACTGGATTTTGTGGGAATTCGCGCGGAAGCTGTATTTACAAGCCCTGCCAAGTGGAAAAGAGGTTTTTATTAAGATGTTACTGCGGACTGGAATGTAAGTTTTGATACCTTATTGTATTGTAAGTTTTGTACCTACTTACCTACCACTTTAGATGTTTTATTGTTGTAAATTATATGGCCGTAAAAAGGGGATTAAAAAAATTATGTTATTTGTACGTTTATCTAAAATTACAGAAAGGTTTATATTCAATACCTAATACACACATAGGACACACATAGTTTCAATAATTAAGGCATATTTATAATTTACAAAGACCCCGCACTAGGACAAGCCTGTAGGTATCGCGGGAATGTGCGCGGTGTAGAGTCTAATGCTTCCATAATATTTTGAAATTTTAAAACTAAGTATTCATAAAATAGAGTTTGTATGCGATGTATTCGAGTATTCTATACCAGCATACGCCCGCGGCTTCACCCGCATGAACTACTACTTTTTTATCCCACGGGAAACATGCTTTTTTTCGGGATAAAAAGTAGTCAGTCTCCAGCCCTCCAACTATCTCCACACAAAAAATCACGTCAACTCCGTTTTGACGTGAAAGCAGGACAAACAAACAAACAAACACACTTTCACATTTATAATGGGTATGGATGTATGCAAGTTGTAACCATGCAAGCCCATTGCCCTGAACAGAACGGAATTTCGTTCAAAAACCCGGAAAAGTTGCCGCTGAGTGAATAAGGTTTAGAAAATATTGTCAGTGAGTTTCTGAATGCAAGGGAGCAAAATCGAGTACTTTATCCGATCCAGGTGGACCGAAATTGAGTTTCTGAGGCTAGAATATTTGTTGGTTACTAGGATCAGAACACCCGCTATATGCAAAGCTCTAGAGTCTAGATAAACACGCTGTATAAGCACTAAATATTCAGTACAACACTTGGTAAGTGCCTTTTAGGCTACAGTAGGTAGGAATATATGGTACGTATGTACTTACTATACTATACTAGAGGAAATAGTAGGTACTAAGTGAAAAGAGCTGAAGTTAGATTTCGGGATAAAAAGTATCTTATACTGGACCTCGTAGTATGCACTCAAATCATGCCAAGTTTCATTTAAATCCATTCAGTAGTTTCGACGTGATGCGCGGCCAAGATACAAACAGACAGACAGACATGAATGAAAAAAATTACAGTTTTGGCTTCAGTATCGATTATAGAGTGCCCTCCAAAAAAATTTTCAAAATATCTTCAACGTACAGAATTTGACCTGTTACAGTTTTATTATAAGTATTGATTGATTGATTGATGATAAAGGCTGGATTTTACTAAACTGGATTAAGTTTTATCTGGAGATTAAACCACAGATTAAACTGCTGTTTGTTTGAATATTTTGACTTTGTAAAGTTGACACCTTATAACCAGGATAATTTGAATGCACCTAATAATGTTCGGTTGCGCTTTCTAAACAATTGTATTTTGAATTCTGTTGGCTAACGGAATAACTACTCTGGGAGTAAGATGACAGTTTGGTCGAATCCTAAGACGGCTAGTTACTCTGGAGTAAGATGACTTTTGGTTGAATCCAGCCTTACTTGCTTATCTTCATACTGAATATGAGCCCGACCAAACTATCGGCCGACAGAAAGTCTACAGTCTGCGATGGGTCACATTTAAGTGACTTTCTCATATATAAATCAGGTAATTTGCCTTGTAATACCCCACATTGTATTATACTCCCGGTATTGCTACATAAAACCTATAAAAACACAAAAAGACATAACATCCATCAAATACTCGCAAAGAACAGCCCAATAACAGCCGTAGCGAATTGCACTGATAAATAAATAACGCTTTCACATCTCGGCTTAATTTGGCATCTTGCGGTAAAACTTTCACGAACAAAAACGAACCTCACCCCACAACAAATAAAGTCGAGTTTCATAACTTGTACAGTTAGTATTGTATCTGTGACTCTGAAATGCAATGAAAGAACACTCTACATTAAACGAAGGAAGAAGTTTCAGACTCGCTTTAAATAATGTATTTGAAATAAACTTTGTGAACTGAATTATTGTCCGGTTGAAAAACTAAGGTAATTTCATAAACTTGGATGTATAGAACATTTCATAAACTTGGATGTATAGAAACTCATGGACTCGGAGAACTGAAGAAACTAACTATATTTCAAAAGTTTGTTTATACACTAGTTTCTTATTTTATCTAGTCTAAAGTATTGCATGCTATTAATCAAATACTGAAGCGTTCAAGGAAGCTTTTTTTGTCTCTATGGACTGTAAGATTGTCTGAAATAAACGATTTTTATTTTTATTATTTATTTTTATTTATTTAATAAATCACTTCTCAAACCCGACTTCGGCAAAGTCCAAAAGGAGGGTATAGTGTTTGACCTATGCATCCATTCCTAGCTCCGTTCGTAACTACTCAACGGCTCAACCGATTTTGATAATTGATACGTCATTAGATTAGTTTATATGGCGCGAGTATGTGGGCAGTACAATTCTTATGCGCATTAATGTAAAAAAAAATCTTGAAAAACTCACCCTGTATAACTCGGTTCTGACTGAGAGAAGATGTATAATGTTCTCACAAATATTGTTTGTTATAAGTACTCTTTTAGAGTTTATATATTTTAATGTTTGGTTGATGGCTGCGCGAAAAAAAAGGCACCACTTTCCGGCATAGGCCTTTATTTATTAACTTTTAAACATCAAATAAATCGAAATATTAACATTCTGAGCCTTTTGTATAATAGAGTCACGCCATATTCACGCTCAGAAGCATCATGTAGTTTTTCTTCACCTACATACATACATACATACATAAAATCACGCCTCTTTCCCACAGGGGTAGGCAGAGACCACGGACTTCCACTTGCTACGAACTTTATTTAACTTTTTTCTTCACCTCTCTTACTTAATTCCAAAGCTAATCTAACCCAGTTAAGTTCATAATGACGTTCAAATATTCTCAGATCTATTTCAGTGGATCCATAGAGTTAACAAGAGGCAGGCTTATCGAAGACGTGCTGAAAACTTTTACAAGTTTAAAGTGTGATCGAATTTCAGAGCAGTTCAGAACAGTTTTGAAGGCGGAATTTCCAGGACACACGTAATTCAGAATGGTGCTTTTTCTAGGAAAAAGGTTTTATTTACGTGTCCACGTAAATGCCATAAAATGATTTAATTACTTGATCAATGCCCGAATACTGAAATGCTACTAAAGAATGACACGTACTTATCAGAATCAGAATCAGAAATTTATTAACAAGATGATGCACATTAACATTGATGGGTAAATGATAAGTGGAACAAACTCAGTCTCGTCAGATATTTTAGATCTAAAAGTACATAATACAATATTAGTAAGGTAGGTAATTAATATCTATTTGAGACGTTCTTACTCTACAAAATCTTATACAAAATGACAGTTAGAGACAGTTCAAGTCAATGATAAGCAGCACTTAAACTAAGTAGCGTTTCAGAATTCGGGTGTAACTATAATTATTATTATTTTTTGGCCTGAATAGTCCCACGGCTGGTCAAAGTCCTCCTATCCATACCCATATTATAATGTGAAATTGTGTTTGTTTGTTTGTCCTGCTTTCACGTCAAAACAGAGCGACGGATTGACGTGATTTTTTGTGTGGAGATAGCTGAAGGGCTGGAGAGTAACATAGGCTAGTTTTTATCAGGGTACCACGCGAGCGAAGCCGCGGGCAGCAGCTATTTAGAAATATATTAGTAATATACTATGGAGACAGTCCTCAATGATTTCTATATGAACGCACACACTCGAAGCGAATATTTCTAATACATACATTATACTGTTCGAAATTTCTAATGTGCTCGTAGTTCGCGATGGCAAAACTGCACAGTTAAACCATGAATAATGCAGATATGAAGTTGTTCGCTGCTGACCGAACTCGCGATGTATTTTCTAGATGTTTTTAGACTTGGAGTTCTGTTAGGCTTTCAGTTTAAACCTTGTTTGTGAAAAACGAAAATACGAAACATGGTGGTGACTGTAGAAGCTGCGGTAGATTATTCTGTCAGACCTTTAAATAAATCCTACTAATATTATGTGACGGTAGGTTCGGGAAGATGGCGGAATGAGACTAGGCGTGGTATTTCTACGTATATTTGGGCAGAGTAACTGCCTTTTACCCAAAATTCTGTTAACAAATATATCCTGGTAATACAATTCTTCGGCTTTTATACCATGTTATCCCTACCTTACTTCTTAAATATTTCCGGCAACTTAACAATATAAAACTTCCGGAGTGTAAATTGTACAAACTTAATAAACTTAAATAAATTAACTATTCGATAATACATTAAATATTTAGATTAGAATTATAATGTACTAATAACATTTTTATAAATTATTAAATTTTATACAGCTTATTATTTACCAATTCTACCAACATCTTAAAATATTTCCGGGTATGATTTTTATTATACTTACAGACTAAAATCATTTAATTATACGATAATTCATATAATATTTAGATTAGAATTTTAATGTAGTCATACTATTTTTAATTGATCTAATAACATTATCAAAAGAGTAGTTTGACGTTGACTGACGGCAAACAAAACAAACCAAAATCAATTGTAACAACTTAACAATAAACTCGAACAATTACGAAACGTCACTATATATACTACCCTCAATACAACAGAGCTAATACTTAAATGTTTCATCTTAATCAACTAATCATAGTCCAGATGCAATCACGTTGCGCGTACCGCAGCAAGGCATGTAGTTACTTTTCTAACACTCGGCCATTCTGCAACGGCGTCCGTGTCCCACGGCGCTCAGGTCCCATGGCGCTCCTTGTCTCTGTGCCCGCTGCAGCAGTCACCTGAAATGGAGAAAGAAAAACAAGCAGTAACAAGTTTTCAAGATATTTTTCACAGTAAGTAGTACTTTATTGTTATCAATGTCATTAGTAGGTTGTTCTTGTGTAGGTAGTCACAAAGACGGTAAAACCTTATTTTAGCTTAGATGTTATGTTATGTTCTGTCGTAGTCACAAAGACGGTGAAACCTTATTTTTGCTCGGACAGTCAACCAACATACTGTGAGTAGTTTGTTTAGTGTCACATAGACTTAGATTAAAGTAAAATGATTTTCGATGCGTTTCATACGTGGGTCACATAGACTTATTAGCTGTTAATAGTTTCACATAGACTCAGAATAAAATAAAATAATGATTTTTGATGCGATTCATACGTGGGTCACATAGACGATGTCACATAGACTTATTAGCTGTTAAAAATAATATAATATGATCACGACTGTATTTAAGATGTCTAAGGGGGTAGTCAGAGGCTTGTCTAAACACATTATACTAGCTATTACAGGATAATAAAGATAGGATTCATACGTGCGTCACATAGACTGTCTTCTGCAGGTCACATAGACGATGTCACATAGACTTTATTAGCTATTGCATAAAAGATAGGATTCATACGTGGGTCACATAGACTTTATTTCTAAGATTTCAAATATTATTATACTAATTATTGTTTTGTTTTTCAGATTGCTTTCAAAATGCTGATTCAAACAAGATTCTCGTGCATTGGTTCTTCTACAACGGCAGTTCGAAGATGAAAATCACGTTATTCTACCCGTTAGTTTTACTAATAACCATTGTAATTAGATAAGTTTTAGATTAATAAAATTTTAATTATCTGTGTTTTATTTACAAGCAAACTAATAATATTCTTACATTCAAATATATAAACTAGGTAGGTAGATCTAGCTGATGAAGGTATTTACAGTAGTTTTCATACATTTAAAATTATAATTCAGTTTTTATACAATTTGGTATATACATAGGTAGATGTACTTGATTTATTTTTAATCTAGCTTTCGAGCAAATCAATAAGATCATCCCTATCTACTTCTCTATCGCTAGACGAACTATCTGTATCAGAAACTACAGGTTTATAAGGTCTCAAAACTTCACCCCGTACTACCGCGCTGAATTTCCTATAACCTTTCATTCCTTTGACACTACATATTGTATAACGATCTAAGTTTGGTTCCGCTTTGCATACTCTGTAAGGCCCCGTGTAAGGACTCTTTAGTTTTTGCGAAACCTTAGCAGTTGCACTCCTACTAGCTCCCCCTTTCCATAAAACCAACTGACCTACTGAATACTTAGTACATTTTTTACGAGACCGGTCAAATCGCTCTTTCATAAGGGTCATATTTTTGTCTATACGCAACTTCGCATTTTGTCTCCTATTTTGCAGCGCCTGTTCTTGTGAAGCGAAATCTCGTGGGTGCCCTGTCGGATAAGCTGATAGACGCGAATTTTCATGCCCAAACATAAGCTTGAATGGAGGAAAGGTAGTGGTAGAATTAGGAGTGTTGTTAATTCCCCATATAACATCTGAAAGTTTCTCATCCCATGTACTCTCACTTTCGGACATAGTGTTTAGTCCATCTATGATTGTACGATTGACGCGCTCGACCTGACCGTTCGATCTAGGACTTGCTATAGCATTCAAAATGTGTTTGAATTGAGTTTCTTCTGCGAATTGTTTGAAATATCGACTGGTGAAAGCAACACCTCTATCGGTAATAATTCTAGTGGGGTGGCCAAATAGTGTGATTATTTCTTTTAGATGCTTAACTGTCTCAATCGAACTGCAGTTCCTAACGGCTCTAGCGAACACAAACTTTGTAAATGAATCTATTGCGACCAAGACGTACGTATTGCCTTTTCTAGTTTTTACGAAAGGCCCTAAGTGATCAGCGTGCAGGGTATGCATAGGTACTGGCACTTTTTCTATTGGATACAGCTCCCCTTGTGACCTACCATAGTTAGACTTCCCATAAGCGCACTGCAGACATGATTTGAGGTATTTTCTAATAAACCTCGTCATCCCCGCAAACCAAAACTTCTCTTTTAACGTTTTCTCGCATCTTTCGAAACCCGGGTGTCCTATTTGGTCGTGATACTTTTGCAATAGACCATATTTTGCTAATTTTGGTATGACAAAACGTTCACCGTGCAAGGTTTTCCTATACAAAATATTATCTTTAACAACATAGTTATTAATTACGTCCGGGTTAGTTGTGTGTTCTCTTAACTGTGCAAGTATTTGTTGAATATTATCGTCTTGCAATTGAAGCGTAACAAGCCAGTCGGACTCGTCAATTTGGTAAATGGGTTCTACGATAGGATTCCTACTAAGTGCATCGACATGTTTCATACGCTCTCCTGCCCTATATTCTATTTGTAAGTCGAAATCTTGGATAGTTAACCACCACCGAGCTATACGAGGGATCAGATCTTTTTTAACCAAAGTTGTGCGTAAAGCTGCACAGTCAGTAACTACTTTCACAGGTATGCCAGTCAAATAAATGCGAAAGCGTTTTAATGACTCTACTACTGCTAGGGTCTCAAGTTCGTAGCTATGATAAAACTGTTCCTCCTTAGATGTTACCCTACTGAAATATGCAATCGGTTTCATAGAACCATCTGATTGTTGTTGCAAAAGAATGCCACCTAGTCCTAGCTTGCTAGCGTCAGTATGAAGTTCTGTGACTGCTCTGCTATCATAAATCCCTAATACTGGCCTATCTATTAGTCGGAGCTTTAAGGTTTGAAATGCCTTTTCCTGATCAGGACCCCAATGCCAATCGCAATCTTTTTTCGTTAGTTTTGTTAGGGGAAGGGCAATTTCAGCAAATCCACGAATGAATTTTCTGAAGTAAGAGGTTAATCCTATAAACTGTCGAATTTCATGGACATTCCTCGGTCGTCGGTATTCAGAAACACAGTTGATCTTGGATTGACCAGGACGTATTGTACCTGCAGAAATTTCATGTCCTAGGTAATTGACGCTAGTTTTCAAGAAGGAGCATTTTTTTAAGTTTAATTTTAAATTGGCCTTTTGCAAAAGTTCCAAGACCCTTTCTAGCAACTGTATTCCCTCTTCCGTGCTCACGGTTGGTAGCATGACGTCATCTAGATATGTTGCGACATGATTCCTCACGTCATTAAGAGCAAGACGTATCAGACGAGAGAATACAGCGGGAGCATTAGCTAATCCAAACGGCATTTTAACAAATTCCCATTGGCCCGAGGGCGTTACAAAAGAGCTTTTATGAATAGAATCATCTGCAAGTTTAACTTGATAATAACCTTGGGCTAAATCGAGAGTCGTGAAATAGGTTTTACCTGCCAGTTTAGAAACTTGATCATCAATGTGAGGTAAAGGATACCGGTCTTTTACAGTTTGTGAATTTAGAGCTCTATAGTCTATACATAGTCTATAATCGCCACCCTTTTTTTTAACTAATATGACTGGACTTGCGTATTCAGATATAGATTCGCGCACAATACCGGCTTCTACAAGGTCCTGAACTTTTTCGTTAACAATTTCGTTTTCTTTGTGTGATAATCTGTATGGTTTAAAATGCACAGGTTTATCTGTTGTTGTCTGAATACGCATTTCCATGAGATCTGTGCAACCCAAATCTTTAGTATCCCTAGCAAACATATGGCTATAGTTATTTAGTAATGTTAAAAGTCTATCAAGGTCCTTTTTTTCTAGATCTCCTACATCTATTTCACCTTTGTCTGCTAATTTAGGATAATCTATAATTCGGGTAGACTCTAGAGTCAAGACGTCTTCAACCTTATTCGGGAAAATAGCTACTACCTCAGCGCGCGCTATTAATTTATGAGCTGGGAAAGAAACAGTGACGTCACCTAAATTTATAAGTTTTAGATACCCTTCAATACAGATAACTCCTCCAGGGATAGCATAACATAACTTCCCTAATTGCAAATACACAGAGTTCGTGAGAAAATGTAAATCATCGTTTGATTCTATATCGACAAATACTTCAACTAAGGCAATGCTTTGAGCTGGTATAGAGACATCACACTTGAGATAAACATCGTATTTACAGTTAAAGTCAGAGTTTTCTAATCGTACGCACTTTAAGCTATTATCTACTGTAAAGGCTTCTATAAACTTAGCAGAGTTTGAAGTAGTCACCAAACTTATACCGGGTTGATTTATCATCGGTTGCCCAATAATCAGGTCTATGTCAGATAGGTCATGATCGGTTATTTCAACGTAATTACTCAAACACACGTTATCTATAAATACATCTACACGGCTCCTACCCAGAGATTGTACGTGAGTACCTCCAAACCCTCTCATTACAAGGGCAGACGGCAAAACTTCTAGATTTAGCAATTTCGCCTTATTATGGGTTATTATATTTAATTTACTTCCAGTATCAATGTAAGCAACAAGTTTCTCTGCACCGATGTATGCGAGGCGTTTGTAAATACACATTAGAATATCGGTAGACACATACATGACTTGACTAACCTGGGATGTTTGAGGTTGTTGCCGCGCTGGACCAGGAGTAGTTGCGAACCAGCAGCTGGTGGATGTGTGGCCGATGCGCTGGCAGGTGTCGCAGCGTTGCTGGGCTCTGCAGTCTCGCGCCTCGTGTCCGACCCGTCGGCAGGCGTAGCACCGCTTCACCCCCTGCTGCGGTGGCACCGTTGCTGTAGAACTTGCATCGGCACCTCTTCTCCAAGTAGACCTCCGTGTTGATGAAGCGGCTTCCACTCTTCGATAGTTTTCAAGCGATGACAAGTATCCATAGTAAAGTTGTTCGGGAGACTCGCATTGGTACGCTTTTGCGTTGGCACGTAGCTCAAAAGGCAGACCTTTAATGATGCATGAGATTGCATCTTCTCCTTGAATGCTACACTTCTTCAAGGCTGACAACTTATCGTGGTAGTATTTCGTCATTGTTTCAGAGTCTTTCTTCGTTCTTCCCAGCATAACCTCGAGCTTATCCACGAAGTCGATAGATCGTGGAAAAGCGGTTTCTAGAGCGCTTTTCCATCCTTCCCAGTCCATGTCGTAATCGTCCAGGTCGTCGTACCAGTGTCTAGCGGAACCACGTAGACGAAGTTGCATTACGAATTGTTTCTCGGTCGCGTCCCATCCGTAGACATCGCCAAGCTGATCAATTTTGTGTAACCAGCTACTCACGTTACACGTGTTATCTTCAGGTCGGAATTTGGGTATAACTTCTGCGTCGGCATGGGTTATTCTGCGTCGTTTTGTAGGTGTGGGCGTGGCATCTTCACAGGAAAAATTTTTTGAGGTTTCCTGGGCTTCTCCATCGTCGGACGAGGCATCGTGGCAGCGTTTCCTCTTCTTTTTTCCAAGGCCGGCAGCATAAGGGCCAGACATTCTTGAAAATCCCCGCTTCTGAGGTGTGACGGTAGGTTCGGGAAGATGGCGGAATGAGACTAGGCGTGGTATTTCTACGTATATTTGGGCAGAGTAACTGCCTTTTACCCAAAATTCTGTTAACAAATATATCCTGGTAATACAATTCTTCGGCTTTTATACCATGTTATCCCTACCTTACTTCTTAAATATTTCCGGCAACTTAACAATATAAAACTTCCGGAGTGTAAATTGTACAAACTTAATAAACTTAAATAAATTAACTATTCGATAATACATTAAATATTTAGATTAGAATTATAATGTACTAATAACATTTTTATAAATTATTAAATTTTATACAGCTTATTATTTACCAATTCTACCAACATCTTAAAATATTTCCGGGTATGATTTTTATTATACTTACAGACTAAAATCATTTAATTATACGATAATTCATATAATATTTAGATTAGAATTTTAATGTAGTCATACTATTTTTAATTGATCTAATAACATTATCAAAAGAGTAGTTTGACGTTGACTGACGGCAAACAAAACAAACCAAAATCAATTGTAACAACTTAACAATAAACTCGAACAATTACGAAACGTCACTATATATACTACCCTCAATACAACAGAGCTAATACTTAAATGTTTCATCTTAATCAACTAATCATAGTCCAGATGCAATCACGTTGCGCGTACCGCAGCAAGGCATGTAGTTACTTTTCTAACAATTATAAAGGTGAACGGGCTACGACTTCGTAGAGGCACCTACGAAGTGCTACGATGTGAAATCTTTGAAATTCTTAGTTGGAATTCTTGCTTCTTTCAAAGTTCCAAACCGGATGATGTAGAAATGAGTACCTACATAAAGTTAACTTTTGTTGAAAAACATAGTTTTAATTAGCTGTTTAAAAGTTTATCACTATTTTTTATATTGGACGTCTTTAGCTACCCCCATGGATATCTTGAATAGTTTTTAAACAGTACCTTTATCCATCCATACCCATAATATAAAAGTAAAAGTGTGTTTGCTTGTCCTGCTTTCACGTGCGAAACGGATTGACGTGATTTTTTGTGTGGAGATAGTTGGAGGGCTGGAGAGTAACATAGGCTACTTTTTATCCGGGTATCATGCGAGTGAAGCCGCGTGCAGTAGCTAGTAAAAATATAATATGGGAAATCAATTTATACTCGTACAGAACTCCTACGGGACCCAATATTCTACGTGGTGTACACAATCTTCTCGTCTCTGCTTATGCGGGGTCAGCTTCAAATACAAACAACATCAAATCATCTTTGAAATGCAATAGATCATGGCTGCTCAACCCCAGGCCCGCGTGTAACTATGTGGCCCGCTAAGGAATTATTAATGGCCCGCATAAACAATGAAAACTTTTCGTAGTATAGTCTTAAAAAAAAATTGATTTCTCAAAGTTTTGGAATTTTCTTGCCCTTATATTATTAAGTAGATTCTTAATCTTAATATTATTAATGACTAGCTGACGCCCGCGGCTTCGCCCGCGTGGACTACTATTTTGTTTATCCCACGGGAACCATGCATTTTTTCGGGATAAAAAGTAGCCTATGTCCTATTCCCGGTTCTATCTATGTTTCAAATTTCAGCCAAATCGGTTCAGTAGTTATGGAGATACGTGGTAACAAACATTCACACACACACACACACACGGACTTTCGCCTTTATAATATTAGTAGGATTATCGTTTCTAGTGGATACCATTTTTTAACAAAATATAATAACTTTTCATTTTTACACATTAAAAATAAATAGGTATTTTCAGAAGGCAGTCCACTGATGCACTATATTACATCGTCAATATAGATCAAATTGTTAAAAAGGTTGAGCAGCCTTGCAATATGTTTACTTTATACTTCACAGACACAGGGGTCAATGAATTTCAATCTAGAAAACCAAGATCAAGTAGGTACTTATAAAAACATAGTGACTACAGTACACAGTAAGTAACCTGCCCTCATTCTGCCCAGACATTCTCTCAAATATTGATTATCTGGTAATGTTTCAAAAAAAAGGTAAAGACACGTCCAATGTAAATAAATATTGATAAACTTTTAAACAGTTAATTACAACTTTGTTTTTTAACAAAGACAAATCTATGTAACATTTCTAACATCACCCGGTTTGGAATTTGGAAAGAACTTCAGCAAGAATTCCACAAAAGAATTTCAAAGATTTTAGTTCGTAGCACTTCGTAGGTGCCTCTACGAGGTCGTAGCCCGTAGCAGCGCTACGAATACGGTGTAGAACCTTTCGTTTTAATTAAGAGTTTGTTTTGTGTAGTTAAGCCGTGTTGGCGGAGTGGAATAGTGCCTTTTGATCCGAAGGTTATGGGTTCAATTCCCAGTCGTGCATCAATGGATTACACTAAGATTGACCCATAGAATGGCAATAATAAAAACAGTTAAGTACGCACATCTGCGGACCTAAAAAGGTCGCTAAAGCTGAATCGCGATATGAAGTGAACTACGAGTATAATGCCGTCTCTTTTCACTCTCAGTCAATGCAAAGAGATGGCAATAGTTCAATTCCTTTAATGCGATTCTATAATAGCGACCTTTTCAAGCCCTCTCTGTACTAAGGTAGTAGATATTTTTCTTATTCTTAGGTTAGGTATTTTACAAAAAAAATTACAACTGTCGCTGACTCTACAAGGCGCATCAACATGAGCTATAAAAAAAGCTCTAATCGGTGAAGGAAAACATCGTGAGGAAACCAGTTAGCTTTATAATAGCAACGACGAGCTTGCAACCTGTGACGTATGAAATGCTAAATGTGTGCATTGGGACGTGCCTCTGGCTAGCTTTAAAATCAAAAGATCTTAAGTACCTACCTGAAAGTCAGTTGTGAATTTGTGATACAATTTTGATCCTTTTTCTGTTTTTTAATACAATAATAACTTCAATAATAATTTCAGGAAACTCGAATGATATCATTGTTTTATTCATTGAATATATTTATTCAGATAAAGTTATAGCTGAATCCCGAAACATTTCGAAAAAATATTAGATTACATAAACCCAAAAGACTGAGTTTTATACAATAGTATTTGTTGGTTTTGTCCTCTGTGGCGCAGTGGGTGAAGGCCTACATAAAACACAGGAGGTTGCGGGTTCGATCCCCGCTGAAGGACAAATGTTTGTACGATCTGCAATTATTTGTCTCGGATCTGGGGGTTTTCTATATACGAGTATATTATGTAGGTAGGTATTTATGAAAAAAAAAGTATGTGAGTTAGTATTATCAGTCATGTGGTTCCCATAACACAAGCCCTGCTTACTTTGGGGCTACTGATGCTGTGTGAAATGTCCAGCATTATTAACTAGCTGCTGCCCGCGGTTTCCCTCGCGTGATACCCGGACAAAAAGTAGCCTATGTTACTCCCCAGCCCTCCAACTATCTCCACACAAAAAATCACGTCAATCCGTCGCTCTGTTTTGACGTGAAAGCAGAACAAATAAACAAACAAATAAACACACTTTCACATTTATAATATGGGTACGGATTTAATTGTTACAAGTAGAGTGGGGAGTTGAACAACTACGTTTGTATGAAAGTCACAGCGAGGCCCCAAACTGATATAATTTAAAATTTAAATGCAGAACTGGAAAGCAATAAAGAATGAGGTCGAAAGTTACAAATGTCCGATTATTTTAGGAAATTCGGGGGTTCCGAACAATTACAAGTTTAGGGACTGGCCACAGAACAATAGCAGTGTCTATGGACACCCACTTGTACCTACAACTAAAGGTTTTTACCTGGTCAATGCCAGTTCATTTTGTTGTACACTAATAAAATCTAATCATAATAATAAATCATAATCATAATATATTTATTGCGAATTAAAGGTAGGTAAATAGATGACAGTTAAAAAATGTAGGTACAGGCCTTAATTCTGCTTCTCAGCATGCAAAAAAATAGTACTTAATAAAAATGGAAGTCACTTCTTAATAAATTAATAAATCATGTCATAACTATGTAGGTACAATACAGCAAAATAATAGAGAAGTTTTCATTTTTCATAATACGATACCTATTTACTATATTCTACTCGTGTACTACTATCTTTATTAATGATCTCCGCATTAACACGAACTTTAAACGGTGAAGGAAAACATCATGAGGCTTAGTCAGCCCGACACGTATTGACCATGTCTTTCCTATGGATATGGCCGGTACACTTGAGAACTTTTCAGCCCATTGCCACTTCATACATACATACTCGTATTATACATTAAAAAATACCCGAGATAAATACTTGCAGATCATACAAATATTTTTTCCTCGCAGCGGGAATCAAACCCTCAACCTTTTGTGTTTCAGGCGGCCCTTCACCACTACGCCATAGAGTTCATCGTTATGTGTCATCTGGAAACGTCGCCCTATTTTACATGCTACAACATTTTAAGCATAACTTACTTTAATCATTGTGGCTTAAATAAACGAAACATTTTCTTAAAATGCAGGCTCTTTGACAGACGAATATGAAATTTATTCAAATGTAATAAAGTTTACTTCTGTTTGCAGACATTTTAAGAGTGGTACTAAGATCCTGAACTTCGAGGCAGTTATAAAGGAATCGTTAACTTTATCTCGTTACAGGAGAAATAAAAACTTAGTCGCATTGGGTAATGTTTTGATATTAACTTTTACTTACATTTTTTCGTTTTATTGTGGCGCGTATGTTATTGCCATCAGTTTATCTGTTCAGGGCCTGAATTCTACTAGATGACAACCGCTTTGGTTTTGGTTCGATCTCTTAAATGTCAGCCATTTGGTGAAATAGTAGAATAGCTTTTCAAAAATTTGTTCTGCCAAAGTTCAAAACCTCACCACAACTGAGTCGTTTGTTATTAGTAGTCATGGAAACAGTCGCTTTAGTTGAGGTTTTGGTTGAGGTTGATAAAAAGTTCGGTACCAGAATCGACGCCCAGTGGGTCTAAAAAGGTTGCTATTGCATAATTACATTGTGATTCACAGCGAGATTCTCGTATTAGAAATCACAAAATTGAATTCCTATTGCAATTTCTTGATTCGTCTCCGTCTCTCCGTCTCGTTCCAGCAATTCATCTTTTTGACAGTTTTGTGGAGAATCGTAAAATAAAATGGCCACCTATGAATTGCGGAAGTTTCAATCAAATAGAGATTTGTTATTCGCGAGTTATCCGAGCGAGAGGATCATTCATCATTATTTCGATTTAATGAAACAAAAAAGGTGAATTAATTGCGTGAATTGCGTACAATTCAGCCAACATTTGACAAAATTAAAGAGGAATTGCTTTAGCTGAATCACAATACGAATCTCGCTGTGAATCATGTTGTGAATCTGCTATAGCGTCCTCTTTAGACACGCAGATGAACAACATGGATGATGCTATGTGAAATGTCCAGCATTATTTATTTTTTATTAAGGCCCGTACACACGCAGGCCTAGGCTCGCCGAGTTAACGCGAGTGCCAACGTGTGGGCAGCACCACTCGCCTCTCCTTGCCATCGCTCGCCTAGCTGGCCGAGTGAACACGAGCGCCAACTTACATTGATTTGCGTCGACTCGCCTTCACTCGCGCTGGCTTAGGCTGGCCCAGCGTGTATTCGTTTATTTAAATGCTCCTGCTGAAAGGACATTGATCCAAGTTATTTTCCGTTGAAACATTCGACACATTTCAGATTCCCAATGGTAATTAACCTGTAAACAGTAGCTAAGCTCCACCAATTACAGTCCAGCAGCGCCCATGACATCGGCGGGCGTGATTAACTTCGGCCGTAATTATCGAAATGCCGGCTGAAACACACCGGCGTGAATACCGACCCTACAGAACTTTACTTAACAGTACAGCGTTCTCTTTTAAGAGAGAGTAACAGAAGCAGGGGCAGACAATCAGCCAGGTGGGTGGACGATATTGAGGCCATAGAGGGAAAGACATGAATGAGAACGGCACAGGGTCGACTAGAATGGCGTTTGAGGGAGGAGGCTTATACCCAGCAGAGGGTTATTATTTGAGCTGCCAATGATGATGATGATAGCTTTCCTCTACAATCTACATTATTATGGGCCTTGTATGTAAAATTATTTTTCTCAAACATGCTACGATAAACGACCATTATCTTACACAACCTTCTTTGGGATAAATCGTACTTGCAGTACCTAGGTCAGAAATTGCTGGACACTTTCTTGAATGTCGGCAATGAATCGGCAATGAATTTGAAAATGGAACGAACTTTTTAAGCCCGAACATGTTGGTTTTGTTTTAAGTACCTACTTATTTGTTTTTAGGGTTCCGTACCTTAAAAGGTAAAAAAAGGAACCCTTATAAGATCACTTTCTTGTCCGTCTGTCCGTCTGTCCGTCTGTCCGTCTGTCCGTCTGTCTGTCCGTGTGTCACCATCGATTATCTCAGGAACGGGTAGAGCTAGCAAGTTGAAATTTATACCATATACTAAGGTCTATAGTCCCTATTGTGAGTATAAAAATCAAGGTCTTGAGTGAACACTATAAAAAGATATAGGCAAATTTAGGTTTTCGTGAAAACTTGTGAGTACCAAAACTTACCTTAATTATCAACTTTTTTTATTTTTCGGAATTTTTCCTTTACTTGTGCTGTAAGACCTTGCTTGTAACCAAAATTGACAATTCTAGGTCAACCGGAAGTACCCTAGAGGTTTTGGGTCGAAAACCTAAATGGTAGTTCCCGTTGACCTAGAATAACGAAATTTGGCAAAAAGCAAGGTCTTATAGCACAAATAAAGGAAAAATTCCAAAAAGTTACAAAAGTTGAAAATTAAAGGGTGTTCCCATACATACATAGTTGACGCCAATTAAAATTGTCCTCCTAGTTGTATGGGCGCTCATACAATTAAGCGGACTAGCTTAATTGGCACCATGGCTAGGTACGGACGGAACCCTCGGCGTACGAGTTCGACTCGCACTTGACCGGTTTTTTTTTGTTGATTTTGTTTCTTTTGTTGTATTTATTATTTTTCTTTTTTTCATGTTTCTGTTATTTTAGTTGTTTTTTGTCCTTCTGATACAGACCGTTATTAATATATTGCTGGTAGATTTATTTACTGAAAAAATACGTGGTAAATACATATTTAAATATTACTTTTGATTCATTTTATGCGAATTGGTGATACTCATCATATCGAAATACTGAATTTTTAAATATATTCGAAAAACATATTTGTTAAAAAGTTAAAAAGCTAAAAAGTTGCCAAGCCAAAACTCCGACGCCAGAGTTGACCTCGAACGAAATTACTTTTTACCAAAGAGTGTACATAGTTGTGCTACTGCTTCTTCATCGTTACTGTGTCATGAATGTAATTCGACTGGATGTCAATGCAGCCTAAAAAACGCCTGATGATATATTTAATTAATCACTGAATTATGCCAAAAACCTGCCTCTGATTTACGTATTGTAGTCAGTATTAACTTAATACTCGTAACAATATTACCCCCGACCTAATCCCTTAATCATTTTTGTGTCTGAGTATCCAGACATTTTGAGAATCTGACTTTTTGCTAAATAGTCCTGGGGCCCTAGCCATATTACACGATCTATCGTCGCTGTAGAACGATCTATCGTCGCTGTAGAATAGAACACTTCAAAATGTATAGGAATTGACGTTCTGACCACGTGACTCATCTACTTGAAACGTCAAATCCTTTACATTTTGAAGTGTTTCTATTCTAAAGCGACGATAGATAGTGTAATATGGCTAGGGGGGCTGCTTATTAGACCATCTGATGGTTGGCGTTTTGCGACATGGACGTTTTGATTATTGGACTTTCTGCTCATTAGACGGCTGGATTTTACCAAACTGGATTAAGTTTTATCTGGAGATTAAACCACAGATTAAACTGCTGTTTGTTTGAATATTTTGACATTGTAATAGCTAATAGTCTCGAGTAAAAACTTAATCCATTAGGCTGGATTCGACCAAACTGACAACATCTTACTCCCAGAGTAGTTATTCCCTTAGCCAACAGAATTCTAAATACAATTGTTTAGAAAGCGCAACCGAACATTATTAGGTGCATTCAAATTATCCCGGTTATAAGGTGTCAACTTTACAAAATATTCAAACAAACAGTAGTTTACTCTCGAGACTAAACTAAATCCAGTTTGGTCGAATTCAGCCTTAGTCGGCTAGTTACTCTGGAGTAAGATGACTTTTGATCGAATCCAGCCTAAATTAATTTAAATATTATTTTAGTTAATAAAGTAAAAAAAATAAAATCTAGGCAGTTAATTGGGATATTAATAAAAGCTATTTAATCTAATTATGATAATGATCACAATGTGATAAATTTTATGCACAATCACAATAATTTTGTGTAAGTACATATTAACATATTAGTAATTTAAATAATAACGAGTTTTAAATACTAATGATAATTGTATCAGGAAATAATTTAAATTCATAGCCTAAATTTTATTGATACAAATAAACAAATGAGTTGAAATGTTGTAATCGTGAAAGAGTAATTTCAATTCTGAAAAAGTATTTTTTACTAGCTGCTGCCCGCGGCTTCGCTCGCGTGGTACCCGGATAAAAAGTAGCCTATCGAAGGTGAAGTACCAATAACTCCTATCTAACATTTTATGTTTTTTTTGCATTTTGAACGTAAAACGCTTAATTTTACGTTCGAAAATGCAAAAAACATAAAATGTTAGATAGGAGTTATTGGTACTTCACCATCGCTATGTTACTCTCCAGCCCTCCAACTATCTCCACACAAAAAATCACGTCAATGCGTCGCTCTGTTTTGACGTGAAAGCAGGACAAATAAACACACTTTCACATTTCTAATATGGGTACGGAGGTACGGATGTTGCCATTTTGATGTGAGAGAGCCGTGTTGGCCGAGTTGGGTAGTACCTCGACTTTCGATAAGGTCGTGGGTTCGAATCCTGGCCGTGCATCAATGGATTTTTCGTTTCGAAAAATGTATAAGCACATTAACACGAGCTCTAAACGGTGAAGGAAAACATCGTGAGGAAATCCGCGGCTTAGTCAGCCCCACACGTATCGACCATGTCTTTCCTGTGGATATGGCCGGTTAAGATGAGAGGATGGATTAGGTGCTGGCCAAGCCTAATCCATCTCAACGACGCCTACAGTGTCCCATTAAGTGTAGGTTAGTGCTTTCGGACACTGTATAAATCATCTGCTCGTAGTAAAGATTTAAAGGCCGATGCCCGAATATTTAAGCGTTACTTAAATGTTTGAGTCGTACTTTTCTATTTGAGACGATCGAACTCTTCAGAATCGTTTACAAAAATGACAGTTAATGACAGTTAAATGATAAGCAGCACTTAAACTAAGTAGCGTTTCAGTATTCGGGCATTAGAATCTTCAAAGATAATCTTAAAACTACCATAGAGCTTTCCGTTTACTCCCTGATAGAGACATATAGAGCTAATTACCGTTTAGCGCCGTTTACTCTACGAGCACTTACCATTTCTCTCCTCATTGGTTGGGAAGATAGGAAGCATCTTCACATGACAAGATACATTAGAAAATAATCTCTATTACAAACGGCTTGGATTAGGTTTAGCTTGACGATTTGATACAAAGGTCTAGTTACAAGATACTGTGAAGAGTGGCAATTTTCCAAGTTTTGCTACATGGAAGTGAACTCTAAGTATTTGGAATAAAATTGATGGTCGCTTGGATGAGAATCACAGATTTCTACGTAGTGTGTAAGTAGGTACTGATGAAGATACAGACATCTATTGGCTTACGACGAGAATGGAAATGTTGACGGACGGTCGGGCACACAAGTTTTATTACTTTAATTTTTCTGTGAACGTCAATTTTTTCTTTTCCCTTTCTCCAACTTCATTAGAAATTTTACAAAAAAAATGTCGCAATTTGATACTGAAACTCATTTGAAATCAAATAAATTTCATCAAAACCGCTGACAAAATTAAATAAACCTAGCAACAGACCGAAATTAAACTCCAAAACAATTCTAGCCATATTTATGATAATTTGCAATCTGAAACATAAAAATATATTATTGTACGGAATAAATAAAGCCTATTCCGGAATTATTTACGACATTATTCGCGGGAACTCACCGCCGCCGGACGATATTTCCATTGGCCCGTAAGTACATTACCAGCCCTATATCCCTTCCACACGCCTTCCAAACAAATATCAACCTTATGCATCTAACACAAAACATAGTTTATTGAATTGCATTGAATTCAATTTCAAAAAATAGGATTCTAATGCGTCGATGCAGGTACTCGTAGCTTCAAATGATTTAGAACTCTCACTGTTGAGTTTTAAGGTTCAGTTTAGATAAAACCTGATCAGGAATACAAGCGTATGTTTAGTTCTGTGGAGGAATAGTGAAAGTTTTGTGTTATTATTGGAACGTATTCTGGAATATTACGTTAGGTTTTATGTGTTTCCGGTCGAATGGCCGGCCCGGAGGTCATTACGCATTTGCCTTTCCGGTTTCGGTGTTCCGATGTTGTATCGCTCAAATTTTCAGGCTGTGAGTCGAACGTACGTCATATCCGGGTAGTTACAGTTTTTGCGGTTTCTTTTGTTGGTTTCGCTTGGTTCCCGTGACCTATTTTTGCGTGAAATGGAATTCTGAGTTTGGTGTGCTATATTTTTTTGGGTAAGTGTTTTAAGTTTTGTTAGTTCATGTACAAAGGTTTTTCAAGTGGATTTATTGTGAAGTTTTTATAGCAAATATTTTTTCTTTAATATGGCATGCATAGCATAATGACTGGCCTCTTAGCTCAGTTGGTAGTAGCTCTGCCTTCTTCGTTGTAGGTCGTGGGTTCAATTCCCACCCAGGACAAACATTTGTGTGGTGATAAAATAGATGTTTGCTCTGTGTCTGGGTGTTTTAAAGTATTATAAGTACCGATGTATTTACAAGAAGACATCAGTTATCTGGTTCTCATAGTACAAGCTTTGCTTTGCTTAGTTTGGGGCTAGATGGCGCTGTGTCAAATGTCCAGCAATATTTATTTATTTATCGATACAGACTAAACGGTGATGGAAAACATCGTGAGGAAATCAGTTAGGTTTTATGCGTTGTTTGTAGGTATATTATGTTCAGTAATTATTTTGTTGGTTATTCAGATAAACACAAAATGGTACAAGGAAAAAATATACATTTTAAAGGAAAAACATTAAAAGCCTTGCCCATCAAAGGATCTGTCTAATGGCGCCGCGTTTTAAAGGATCCTATCTTTACACACAAACATCGGATCTTTAGATAACTTTTTAAAGTATAGACAATGATCTTCATTCGAAGAAGCATAAAAGGAATGGTTTGTTTTCAAGTATGAGAGAGTTTTGGAATTCTGGTTTGTACAGTTGTATTATAAACAAATATGTATGGGTATTTATAACGTAAATTACAATTATTTTTTGTAAATATGTTCATACTTTATTATTGTTACTGTGCTACATACATATTTGCTACCATTAAGTTACTATAAGAAGAATGTCGTGCATTAGCGTCTAAGACAAACTAAATACAGTTTTTTAGACGTGTTTACACTGCTATTTAAGAGTTTTTAAAAGTAAAATTAATTATTAATTAATTTATCCCGACGCCGACGTATTCCTGTTTAAATTTTAAAACATCGAGGAGTTGGTATTATTATGTACTTACCTGATAGGTAAGTACATAATAATACATAAATAAAAAACTAAAGAAATCTCTATTGCTTTAGACCTAATGTGTTTATAATTTTTTTTGTTCCAGTTTTGGATCGGGCTGCGTTTACTTTACGTACTTTATAACGACGATAAAAGGCTTATGCAATCAAATAATAAAATAAAATGAAATTACGTGATCTCATCACGACCGAATTGATATAAGATTTTTTTATTTTTCTGGGAAACGTCATTGCGAGTTGTGCCGCCCATTATACTAATTAAGACTTTATTCAGTTGCTATAATTAACTTTTCTTTGTGTACAATAAAGTGATCATTCATTCAATTTTTTTTGTGCTTTTCGGATCGACCAGAATTGACTTATTATCGGGCTTCAATGATGATGATGAAAGCACTTTTGTACACGATCTCACCGCGACTGAAAGCGCCTATCACACATTACAATAATCGATGGTGTCACTTACTCCCTTATGAATATTTCAACCCCCGACATACGCACCCCTTCCCACCCCCAGTAATGCCTGACCGTAAATTTCCCTACTTGGGGGTAATTTCGTGTAACTAATGCGTACTCATCTTTATAAGGAGTTGAGTATTGTAATCGATCAATGGAAAATGGGGGTAGCAGGGGATGATTGAGGGCGCGAGTTTAAAATTTATATGGTTTGACGCCTGTCAACATTGTTTTTAAGTGATGGATTGTCTGTGGTTTAGAATTGATGAATGAGTTTGATATTTAGACGCACCTTAGACATTTTTTGCAGACTTTTTGGGGGGCAGATGGCAAAGGTTGTTTAGGTATTGTAAAAAAAGAATAGTTACGAGCTTGATTTTGTAAAATTACTAGCTACTGCCTGCGGCTTCGCGCGCGTGTTACCCATATAAAAAGTAGCCTATGTTACTCTCCAGCCCTCCAACTATCTCCACATAAAAAATCACGTCAATTCGTCGCTCTGTTTTGACGAGAAAGCAGGACAAATAAACCAATAAATAAACACACTTTCACATTTATAAAATGGGTACGGACTTATTAAGCAAAAACTCGGAGTCACTATAAAAAATAATAAAAGCCATATTTTGTTGCACTGAAAAAAAAGTAGAATTGATTTTATAATAATTACCTACTTATAACAAAAATAAACATTCCATTCCAAAAAAACAAAAGAGCTCTCTAGTGAGCAAGGTCAGCGCTAAGTTTTTATGCATAAGACCGTAAGTTTCAGAGATATAAAAAAAAAACATACATATCTACAGCCGAACATAGAACCTCTTCCTTTTTGGAAGTCGGTTAAAAAAATGTCATCAGCTGTCATTTTATCAAAAACAACTAAAAACTGAGTGAATGAACTAAAAAGTCTTTATTCAAAACACAAACCAAACAATTATAAAAAGTGTTTGCTGCATAGTAAACAAGCACTTTGTATCCGAGAGTACAGACTCAGTTTCAACAACTAACGAGATGAAAAAGACAGTACATCAAAGGATCTCGATCAAAAGATAAACCCTGAACGAAATCAGACGTGGAGTTTTAAATTTCCTAACAGCTATGACCGTCTTATTACGTGGTAAACTTGTGATGTAACCTATTTCACACTTCGTTAAACGAATTAAAGAAAAGTATGAGGTTCTCAATTTTATTCGCAGAAATCTTTTTTTTTTTGTACATATTTGGACCGAATTGGAAAATTCTTTTTTTTTGTTTGAAAGGGGTATTTCCTCAGATTGGTGCCATAAAAAATATCTTGAGGATCTTCAGAGTTATGAACAAAAATACACCTCGAGAGTGCTGAAAATTGGTCATAAACATTGAAGTCGGTTTATGAGAACTTTTCGGCTCCATCGGTCATCTGCTGGGCAATTCTACTAGATGACAACCGCTGCGTTTTGGTTCGATCTCTTAAATGTCAGCCATTTGGTGAAATAGTAGAATAGCTTTTCAAAAATTTGTTCTGCCAAAGTTGAAACCTTAGCTAAAACCTCACCACAACTGAGTCGTTTGTTATTAGTAGTCATGGAAACAGTCGGTTTAGTTGAGGTTTTGCTTGAGGTTGATAAAAAGTTCGGTACCAGAATTGACGCCCTGTTCTTAAAAGAAGAAAAGTCGTTTTTTTTTCAGAAGTTTTATAGCGGTGTCCGCTTTTTAGTTACTCGGACAACGTCTACGATTCTACATAGTGAAATAGGGAAGCGAAAGAATTCTCTCGCGATACGGGCGGACAAATGTTTGCAGCCTGTTAGCATTCAGGTATATCGATGAACCTACATAGTTGTGTCCTAGTATACATTTTATACTTTGCATTAAGAATATGAGCTTTATTACGGGGTTGTTAGGTTTAATATTTTGCAAAATTATACATACCTAACAATAAGACTATAATACAAAGGTAAATGCACACATTTTTTTCAATGAATAATCCCGCGGACAACAGCTAGTAAGTAAATATGACAAATTCGTCTAGACCATAGATTCTCAACCTTATTTTACCCACCGCCCACTTTGAAAAGATTTTTTTTTCTAGAGCCCCCCTATCTTACCTACTTTTTATTTTTCTTACGATCCGTCGCGAATTTAAAACACCTTTTTGGAGCACAGTGGCTATTACTTCTTTAACTGCTGGTAAAATTAAATCTTCCGCAACAGTATGTGGTTTTCCTGTTTTAATTTTAACTTTAGGTACTTTAGTGATAGTGATTAGGGCAGTGGTCGTCACACTTTTCTGGTCAAGGGTCGCATAGGCCATTGTGAATTTTTTTGTAAGTCAAATGCAATATGTGACACTTGATTTTTTTTGCGGTTATCAAAGAAAAGCTCGCTGCTTATCGGTTCATATTCTGTGGTTAGACTTTACTCACTTTACTCGCAATATACCTTACTTATGAAGTGAAATGCGAGCGAAGCGAGCCGAATTTTTAACACAAATGCAACATTGTGACACTCGATTTGGTTTGCGGTGATCAAAGAAGAAACTCGCTGCTTATCGGTTTTTATTCTGTGGTTAGACTTTACTCACTTTACTCACAATATACCTTACCCATGAAGTTAAATGCGAGCAAAGCGAGCCGAATTTTTTAAGACAAATGCAACATTGTGACACTTCATTTCGCTTGCGGTGATCAAAGAAAAAAAATCACTGCTTATTGGTTTCTAGTCTGTGGTTAGACTTTACGCTCTTTACTCGCAATAGGTATACTCCACCTACTCATGAAGTTAAATGCGAGCGAAGCGAGCCGAATTTTTGAAGACAATGCAACATGTGACACTTGATTTTGTTTGCGGTGCTCATGGAAAGGCTCGCTGCTTGTCGGTTTATATTCTGTGGTCGGACATAACTCACTTTGCTCGTATTATACCTACTCATGAAGCTAGATGCGAGAAAAGCGAACTCCAAACCAAGCAAACAAAGCGACCTTCCCTATCTCGAAGTTTTTAAATCAATTATAATTATCATTGTAGCAACGTAGGTAGGTAGTATCATTCATCAGCATCTTTCCCTTGCCCTTTTTCAACTAGGTTGGGTCGGCACAACATTTTCTTCTCTAACGTGGTAGAATCATTATCTATCATAAAATTGTTTGCTTGCCTATTTTAGACTACATTATCGCCCCCTTTACTTCATCTCAACGCCCCCCAATTTTCTCTGGGTCTTCTACTGCCCCCCTGAAAGTCTCAAACGCCCACAAGGGGGCGTTATCGCCCACGTTGAGAACCTATGGTCTAGACAAAGACAATCCGAGCTCAACGCTCCCTAGTGCATTTCGTCACACATCCACTAGATTATATTTCGATGTCGTGGTTCAAACTATCCCCCCTCCCCCCGTCTCTTGTGTATTCTCAGGTGCAGTATTACGTGCCACGTAACTGAGATATTTGTTTTGAGATCATGTTTAATAGAAAGTATTTTGTAGTTAGCATTCAATAAAGTTCGTACCTATGAGCAAGTGGCCTAATCTAGTGACGGAGTTTTTAAGCCACCTAAAGGCATCATGGCTTAATGACTTAAAATCCGGGACCGACAATTTAACGTGTCCGAAGCAAGGAAGCGCTCAGCTCGTAATGCCACTTTCACCCATCCAAATTGTGACCGCGCGCTGCTTAACTTCAACGATCAATCAAGAACGTCTAAGCAAGCTACGCCACGAGCGCTTATAAGTAAGCTACGAGTGTATGGTCACCCACCCAAATTGTAACTGCGCACAACGCTGCTTAGCTTCAACGATCAATCAAGAACGTGTAAGCAAGCTACGTCACGAGCGCTTATATGTAAGCTACGAGTGTTGTAGGCTTGGGGCCTAGTTGAAAACATCATCATTTCGACTCCTAATTGTGTCCCCTGAGCACCGCATTGTGCTAGTTTGTTCAGTTACGTACAACTCGTGTAAGCTTCTGTTTAGCGTTGTTGTTAGTGGTTCCCTCGAGGGATGATTTCGACGCAGCTGCCGTGGTTGGTTGAAATGTGTAGCACTTGATTTTAGCTCATGTTTTTTTCTAGTTATTCATTTGAAAGATTTTGCAAAATTTGGAGATGTAATTATATAAATATGGAGTGCTGGATTAGCTTGGTATGGACACGTTATGAGAAGGGATGAAAACCATGTCACAAAAAAAGTGATGAGTATGAGTGTGACAGGGTACACAAGTAGAGGAAGGCCGAAGAAGTGGTTGGATTGTGTGAAAGAGGATTATGAATGTGAGAGGAGTGGATTCAGAGTTGATGAATGATAGAGGTGAGTGTAAGAGAAAAACATGTTGTGCCGACCCCACTTAGCGTGGGATAAGGGCAGGAGAATGATGATGGAGATGTAATTATGCTAAATATATATTTGGACATGGCTTTGTGGTCAGGTTATTGTTCTAAGATAAAAATAAAAGCAAAGAAATATCTAAGTACGTCTTTCAGTAAACGCGGATTCAATCCTCAACTCGGCCCCAACAGTCTGTCTTACGATAGATTCAAGACAATAGTAAAATAGTTATAACCCGGTAATAAACCAACTTATACTCCTAACTGGGGCAAACCAAGACGTGCTAATGCTGTGTGCACACGTCTAGTGTTCAATTAAACAAGTTTACTTGATAAGTTTTAAGTTTGTTTAGTTTTAAGTTAAGTTACTCGTCCAGAAAAGACTGGGCAGTTTTGGATAAATTGATAAAACAGTAATTTGAAGCGTCGCTACCCAATACTCGATTCTTGCAAACTCGTCCTTTTAGTATCCGTACTCATATTATAAATGTGAAAGTGTGTTTATTTGTTTGTTTATTTGTCTTGCTTTCACCTCAAAATAGAGCAAATGATTGACGTGATTTTTTGTTTAGAGATAGTTGGAGGGCTGGAGAGTAGGTAACATAGGCTACTTTTTATCCGGGTACCACGCGAGCGAAGCCGCGGGCAGCAGCTAGTAATTTTATATGCCTCTAAGGCTCTAATTAGTTGCACATACACATTAGGAACACATAGAAATAATATTTTGTAAATAATGGTCCTCATAAATCTGGTCATTCTTTATTATGTAAACGTTTATTGGACTTTTTTTATACGAGTACTTAGGTAATTACCCACTTTTAGTAAAATATCACCGTTTGAAACCTAAAACACAACTTTCATTTACTTAAAAAATCCACATTAAAATGAAACATTTGCCTACCTTCACGTTTTGAAATTTAGTAAAGCGCATTTAAATTATCTGAAATGAAAAATTCAGTGATATACTGTAGATCCAGGATTCGAAGCCACGACAAGCAGATCGAAAATCAAGGCACAATAAACACTCACTATATATTTCACTTTCAAAACTTTCGTGAGTTGTAAGTACTAGACATTATTTAATACACGGGAATTACTCACGTAACGGCAACACACACAGTGTGAGATGCGACCGCGAGGAGTAACCTTGCCGCAACTCCCTCCTTACCCAGATGAAGATTCTCCGGATGAATCGAAACATTGTCTCGGTATCTAAATCGACGATATTGTTACGTGAGTAATTCCCGTGTATTAAATAATGTCTACTCACTATATAACTAGGTATACATACATAAAATCACGCCTCTTTCCCACAGGGGTAGGCAGAGACCACGGATTTCCATATAATTTACTCGTAACTATACTTCATTCATTCTCCTGCCCTTATCCCACGCTAAGCGGGGTCGGCACAACATGTTTTCCTCTTCCACTCACCTCTATCATTCATCAACTCAGAATCCACTCGTCTCACATTCATATCCTCTTTCACACAATCCAACCACTTCTTCAGCCTTCCTCTACTTGCGTACCCAATCATACTCATACTCATCACTCTCTTGGTGATATGGTTTTCATCCCTCCTCATAACTGTCCACAACCAAGCTAACCTAGCATTCCTCACCTTTTCAATAACAGGCGCCACTTTCAAACTTTTTCCTAAATACTAATTTCCTACTTTATTACTCGTAACTATACTTATAAGCAATAAACAAATGTTTTCTTATAATAGACAACTAGCTTTATTTGTTTAGTGACTGCAAGAAAAGCGATGTTAAAGACAAGACTTTATTTTTACGCACCATAAAGCAACATTTTGTTGGTTTGAGACTATAGGTACAGTGCAGAATAAGTTGGCTAGATCAATCCAAATTGTGCCAAACATGGGCGAGCACCATAAAACAAAAATAAGAGTAGAAATAGAAACAGGGACGAGATGATCACGGTATTGATGACTTTTTGACGTCTTAACGTCTTATAAATCGATGAACGCCGGCTGCACATACGAAAAAGTGTCACGTTCCGCCTGAGCCGAGCGTGCAAGTGAGAGTGCGGGTCAAACGATAGAGAGGCACGATCGGCCTAAGCGTTCGTAATTCATTCTAAGTATGCAATTTTTCATCAATGTTTTTTTTTTGACGTTAACGTGCATAAACCGACTTCACAGACAACCAGTTTTTTTTTTACAATGTATCGACAAGAACTCTATCGATATACAATTCTAGCTTCCGCTGATAATGTTGTATTTGAACCAGCTATTTTCTTGGTGTTTGGTATCTTTTATTGGGGTTTCGATTCTTTATGGCTCGCATTTGTAGGAATATTGGTCCTTCTCCGTCTGGCCGGCTGCTTTACTGCGCACTTACAATCGCAAGTTACGATTGATTAAATATTATTCTGCTATTCACAATATAAATAATTTAGTAAAATAAAAACAGAGTATCAATGTCACAAGGACAATTTTAATTTTATTCTTATATTTTTCTTGCAAATAAAAACAATAATATGTCGCGTTCTCGACTGCACGGCGCGCGGCGTCTTGTTATCCCTACATAATAGTCGAGACACACTGGAAAGGCAGTTTTGACACATCCTATCCTATTATATTAAAAAGCAATATTTGTTTGTTTGTTTGTCTGTACTCACGTTCTCAAAAAGGCTCTAACGATTTCGATGAAACTCCGGTATGAGAGTTTACGGAGGTGAAAAATCGATCTAGCTAGGTGCCGTATCCGGGAAAACTCGTTTTCTCAGCATATTCACCCAAACAGATTTACCAGTGCAATGTGGTTCGTAATTTCACGTAATTTGTTGAGACTAAAGTGGCTGAGTGGTGAGGGTGTCCGCCTTCCAGCCGAAGGCTGCGAGTTCAAATTTAAGCAACTGGAAGTTTTTTGTTCTTTTTTTTTGTCTCTATTTGCACCTGAGCAGAGTTCAGTCGCCCAGATATTTATAGTAAAAGATGAAAGTGAGTTGCAAGAGCGGTGCCTTTCTGCTGACGTAGGAAAATGCACTGTGATTTTTCCGTACACCGCCTTACAACATAAAAATAAAATTCAAAGATCTCACAGGATGTTTTGCTTGTAGTAGGTAGTGAGAATGATTATTACCAATTTTGAATTTTATAGATTTTTTTATTATTTATTTATCTGAAAGCTAGCACATTATACAAAGCCTTCGTAATAGAAACCACGTTGCCCAATGCCAACCAAAAGACTAAAAAATTCAAACAAACAAAATAAAATGTATAAATAATTAAAAAGGTAAAACCAGGTCTACATTTCACATTATCGTCATTAATTTTCTAATTATCATTATAATTATGAAACCTGGAACCTTATATAATGATGATAATGATCGTAAATGTTGTTTAAAAATGTTGCTTCTCAATTTAAAACATCCAATTAACAGTATCCCTCTTATTTTTTTCTCCGCAATAAAAGCCATCAAGGTGTACCTGTTACAGTAAAAGCTGAAATTTTGACAATATTTATTTTGTCTGCAGGTTTAGTCACGAAGTCAAAAAACTGTAAAGTTATTTAGCTTATATCGATGGAAAACTCTGAATTTTGGTTTGATTAACATTTTAAGAAAAAAACATATTGGGCGCTTTTCGACTGGCCGGCACGGCGCCGGCACCGGCACCGGCATGCCGTCCACCGGCACCGGCGCCGGTGCCTCGTTTTTCCACTGCGCCGGTGCCGGTGCCGGCAATGTAGCCAACTAACTGTTTCCAACTGTTTCCAAAAAACTGTAAGTACCTACATCTAGTTTTTTGGAAATGTCCCGAGTTTTGGCCTCCAAATTTAGGTTTTTTTTATTATAGGCTAAGCGTCATAACCCTTTGCCCAGCAGTGGGACACGATAGGTTAACTAAAAAAAAAAAAAAGCGTCATAAATACTTCGTCCATACAATAATAATAACTCAGCCTCTTAAAAACCTACTACAAGTGTAATCCCCTGCTTTGTCTGAAACATAGTAGAGTACCTACCTATTTACCTACTGTCTGAAATATCTGTGCTGTAATTTAATTTGTTTAAATTTTTGTTGTAGTAGATAAGTATTTTTAATAAGTGATAGCTACGTAAACAATAAAAAGTTTACGAATATGGGTGGTAGCAGTAACATTGACTCAAATATTGATAAAACACCACCAAGAAAGAAGAAACTAGTGAGATACGAGCAAAAATTTATTGATTCTTAGATATTTCACAGTTTTCTACAGTTTTTGTAGGCATGTTAGTAGTTTTTCACCAAATTGGGACTGGCAACACTGACGCCGGCGACGGCGCCGGCGGGACCCAACGCCGGGCCGGTGCCGGCGCCGGCAAGTGGAAAAACGAGCAGTACATTTTCATACATTTTTGCGTCACCGGCGCCGGTGCCGTTGCCGGTGCCGGTGCCGTGCCGGCCTAGTCGAAAAACGCCCATTACCTATATTGGTGGATATTTCACACAGCGCCATCTAGCCCCTAACTAAGCAAGGCTTGTATTATGGGATCCATCATTCTTCTCGAATAGTGTTGTCTTCCTGCGATAAGTAAGGTTGCCATAGAGTCTATACTATAGATAGGCTACGGTAGCCGCTTACCATCAGGTGGGCCGAATGCTTGTCTGCTACCTAAGGAGCTTAAAAAAAATGGAAAACTACTTAATAGAAAATTTAAATACTTATAGTTTTCGTAAATACACTGAGCAATACTAAGCATGTACACGTCTGATTACTCCTTAGTCAAAGAATTTAAAACGTCTAAAAACCTAAAAGAATGTCCGCCATGCCTCGGAGATACAGTCATGATTTTTTTCTCAGATTTCAAGTTCATTTTTACATTATTTTAATTTACCTTTTCGTAATTTCCAAAGTGACCGGAGGAGTAGAAGTGGCCAGTAGCGTGTCCCGAAAATTTTTTTTTTGGATTTCCTTAACGCAATACCACTCAAAACTTGCGTAATTGATCGTAGATTATTAAAATAATTTAAAAAATACAATAACACTACATCTTGAGGGCTCTACCGGTCTTCAAAGTTTCAAAAAATTGTAATTTTTTGGTAATATTTCGCAATTTTTAATTTCGGCTCCTGAACTAAATATTAAAAAATATTTAAGTATTATTCTGTTTATGTGTAATACATACACGAATTTTTGATTTGCATGCAACAACACGTTACCAGCGACTTCGAATTTGTCAGTTTTCAACCTGCAAATACCCTTGTTTCAACTTTTTTCAAAGACTGTCTTGACTTGACTCACGAGTGTTTTCTTTGTAGCCAAAGCAATTTTTATGCTATTAAAGTACAGTTCCGATTGTTATAGATATAAAAGCGGATATTGTGATTTTAAAATAATAAGTTTTAGGCGTACTTGTGCTTTATTGGGACCATACAAAGAACTTTACGATCGGCAGCCGCCAATTATAAAGGACTTCATTAAATAAATTTTATTTTCTTAAGACCGAACTCAAATTGAAGTATAATGAAGAGGATCCATCAAATTCAGATATTTATGCGATTGTTTATGAAGATATCAGCTGACTTACCGAAAAATGTGGTCGATAAACTAAGAACCTGCTAAGAACCTTAGGATCAAAAATATCTCAATGAAATTTGTCAAGCTGTGTCAATTGGTTCCTGTAATCCATAGCTGGAAAACTCAGTTATCCTGGAAAACACTTGAGATTGCTTACTTCTACTAATTTTAAGCTCAAACATTACTAAATCCTTCAGTAAAATTGCAATTGCTTGGCAACTACGTGGTTAAAGTAAACGCTCCGATTTGGTTCTTAATAAAGCATAATACGTCTTTTAAGGACGGATCCAAACTATTTTTTTTATTAATTTTGTACTCCCAATTTATAAACGAGAAGCTGAGATCTGTTGTGGATTCTACCATCGAAAATAATGGTTTTTTTCGCGCACTCAGAACATCTATAGTGTCAGTTTGATGTTTGATGATAGAGACCACTTTCGGGAGCTGACATTGCGAAGAATAATAAAAGCTAGAGAAGCTGAAATTAGCATTGAACGCAGGATATTTAAGCCACTAAAAATTTATAGAGGTTACACCAAAATTATTGCCAGGGTTGGGTGTCAGGTTACAACACCGACGGTTCTTCGGCATATTTATAACTAGCAGCGCCCTCGCGGCGTTGCCGCCGTACTGATGGTATATCGTGATTATAATGCTGATGAAAAGTAGCCTATAACCTTTCTCAAGAATTAAGCTATCAAATGCAGAAAGAATTTTTCAAATTCGACAGGTAGTTCCCGAGATTAGCGCGTTCAAACAAACCAACTCTTCCGCTTTGTAAATTGGTATAGTTAAGGTCCTTCAAATCATGAAAAAATATAAGAGCTTGGAAAATGTTGACTTTTCTTATCACACAATATGTAGAAAGATGTGTTAAACTGTTAACAGAGGCCTCACAAAGTGTAACTGACGCTACTTCTAGAGATGGCTTAATTAGAACCAGGTTGCAATCTCGAGCTAAAATGCTAAGTTTTGGACCAAAAATAAGTTAAAATTCTAAGTTTCTATCTTTTATTATAAGCTCTATTTTATTTATATTGTTTTAGTGTGCTTTGTTGCAATTATTTCAATAATAAAATACCTTTTAAACTTGGTTTTTGTATTATTTTAGTCATACGGCCTGAGTCTGTAAAAACGTAAAATTTACAAAACTTCAAAGGGTGGTAGAGCCCTCAAGATGATACGCAATTCTAATTTTTTTATCTTTTCCGTAATCTGTATAAAATTACGCAAATTTTGATACCTATTGCGATAGTATAGCTCCAAAATTTTTTTTTCTCATACATGGACGGGACAGCCTAGTGGCCAGCCTTAATTAAAAAATCATAAACCTATTTCGTGGGTGTTAGATGAGTGGGGTCTAATAAAATTTGCCCTTGTAAAACATCTGGAATGTTTTAAATGACTTGTAGGTACTTGATGCCTTTGGCACCCAACACAGTCTTTTATTCCACTTCATCTATAAAAGCAGTGTTAGCCGAGTGGGTTAGTGCCTCGGCTTTCAATCTGAAGGTCGTAGGTTCAGAGTCAGACCCAGCCAGAAAATGTATATCGTCGATGGGCTTGCAACCTGTCATGTATGGAATGTTAACTTCTGCAAAATGTGGAAATGTACCAAATGTGTTTGGACATACCTCTGACTACCCCCTTAGACATCTTCAAAGGATGTAAAAATGCCTAACGATCTGAAAGAATATGTCTACCGCACCTTGGGAATACAGTCGTGATCATAATTACATTACTTTTTAAAATCAAAAAGTATCAGATAGTTCTTCAAAGCATTATGATAAGTCGTTCCGAGAATTTCCAAATCTTCTTCTTCTTTCGTATGAGCAAGTGGCCAACTCTGGTGACGGAGTTTTTAGGTCGCCTAAAGGCCTCCGTCATGGCTTAGCGACTTAAAAGCCGGGACCGACAATTAGCGTGCCCTCCGAAGCACAGAAGCGCTCAGCTCGTAATACCACTTGGGGTCACTCATCCTAAGAGTGACCTCGCACAACGCTGCTTAACTTCAACGATCAATCAAGAAAGTCCAAGCAAGCTATGCCATGAGCGCTTCAAAATTTCGCTTCAAAAACACTTTTAAAAATAAAAAGTATCAGATAGTTCTTCAAAGCATTATGATAAGTCATTCCGAGTTTTTCCAAATAGTTTTTCCTTCCCTGCAACATATCGACAAACGCTTCACTTCCGCGCATTTCCGAAAGGAACCGTCTCTTTGGCATTTTTCGCTTTTTATCAATTTATTTTAAAGCGCTCCCCGAGACGTGACCGGAATAAATTTAGCGCATAAGCTGCGTATTTACACGAGGACTGACTTAGCGATTAATGCCTTTTATTCAACGGTTGTACTTATCTCTAAATATGTCAGTAGGAGTTGATAAGCAACGAGCTAGCTTTTCCATTGCACCTACATATTTTTACATACTTAATTAAGAAGTGGGTTGATTGACCGTTGATTTAATCAATTATTCAGTTATTTAGACTGTTAAATTTAATAACACAATTATGTTTTATCAATATCTACCTATTCAGATTTTTTTTTGAAAATTCCAAAATATCTAGTAGGTACCTACTCCTCCGCTAATCTATACAAAAAAAGTTTTGTCAAAATTTTCACGCTAAAGCCACCCAACCACCCACTTTCCACAGCCTAGCCTTACTATGCCAGGCTAGTTAGGGCAAATCCGGGAGCAGTACCAAATTTTGACGAAAGTTTTAGGTATAGATTAGCGGAGAAGTACATAATAGATATTTTGGAATTTAAAAAAAAACTGAAGATGGGATTCCGCAAAGTCACGCTTGAATCAATTAAATATCTACCTACTCATGTCCTTTAACCTCATCTTATAATAAATTTCCCTTCAGCTCCTAAGCATATCATAACAGTCCTATAATAAAGATACTATCAGGGATAAAATGTAACCTTATGGGGTATGAAATAAGGGTGTAACGGCGCGCCATTACACAAATAAAATTAAATGAGTTTGCACAGGGAGGACACATTTCATAATAAGGAAACGTAACTATAAAATTTAAACGCAAAATATACGTCATATCGCGTCCGTGCCAAGTAGGGTTTGTCCAGAGTTACAGCGGGGAGGAAGGGAATCAAACAACAAAAATTGATAATACTACGCCACAGAAGTCGTTAATGTACTTAAACGAACTCTGTGGCGCAGAAGGCGAAGGCTCTGAAACACAGAAGCTTTCAAATGTATGATCTGCGAATATTTATCTAGGGTCTGGTTGTTTCTCTATGTATAATGGTATATTATGTGTTTACAAAAAAAGTAAATCATTTATGTAGTTTTCATAACACAAGTTATAAGTACTTACGTATTTTGAGGCTAGATTATGATGTGTGAAATGTCCAGCTTTATTTAATTTTAATTCTAAAACAAAAACGAAACAAACTCACAGGCTCTCCAAAACACGTAAGACATTCTCTCAGATCTTCAAGTATGAGATGGCGCTACTTCTAGAAACTTCTATGACGTTAACACGTAAAATTATCGTCCGTAAACCGACTTTACAGACAACCAGTTTTTTTTAGATAGATTAGAAGCACCAAAAACAAAACCGCTTATTTTGCAACCGCGCCACAACCAAGCCGTAAAATATAGCACCTGCAATGCTATTCCCCGTTCTGGAATATTGATGTTCCCGTGGTATTGACACCGGGACCGATCCGGGACCGAGCCGGAACGACACGGGACAATCGAGGTGCCCTTGCGGGACGTATTCGACCGAACTATGAATAAGTTATTTACAAAAAATCCAGATTGAATTTTTCTATTAATTTTTTTTTTTATTTATATTGTTTTTTTTTAATAAATTTTAAAATTAAATATGATCACGGCTGTATCCCCAGATCGCAGATCTTTTTTTTTTAAGGTAGGTATTTTTAAGATCCTTTGAAGATGTCTAAGGAGTCAGAGGTATGTCCAAATACACATTTGGTACATTCCAACATTTTGCAGAAGTTAGCATTCCATACGTGACAGGTAGCCCATCGACGCTTTTTTTCTATTCCTATTCGCTAAAATTTTTTATTTCTGCAGAAATCGGTCGATATTATTTGGGCCATGCAGTTCGAAAGGTTACCAACAAATTGTATCCTTCTTCGCAGTCGGTGAAATCTCAGCTACCCCCAAACCTCACCCTGGCCGCGCCCCTTTACGCTCCCTCTTGACATTGACCTGTATTTTACAACCCCTAAAATATTTCTGCTCCTCTAAATAATTTTATGGCAACTTCCGTGCCAACATCGAAACATCCTGTCACACGTAATCATTTTTATCCTCTTTAGAATATGGGATTTTTTGTTCCTATGTATTTGTAGTGCATAAATATAATACATTTTAAGATTGATAACCGCAATCTTGGCCTTGTGGCCTTACTATGTTTGTGCCACGGAGTGCTACTTATAATTTTATTTTAAGAACTTTTTCTAACATACTTCACGCAAATCAATAATTTCATTTCATTTCAAGTATTTTTTTAGCATCTTCATGTTCCTCAAGTTGAAAGAAAGAAAGAAAGAAAGAAAACATGTTTATTCAGCAATTTAACACGGACAATAAAAAAGACAATATAACTAGATAAGTTGCGGATTCAGATCCCAGATTTAAATTTGAATTTTAAGTCCTCTCTCTCTAATTCATATTTTTAATATTTCTCTCCTATCTATATATTTTTAAATATAAAACGATTTATCTAACATTTTTCTCGATATCTTTATGTGTTTTACAAACCATTTATTTTTGGTGAAAATTATTTCTAGAGTAAGAACACACTCGAATTTAAGATAATTTTACTAAAATTACTTAATGAATTACGAGTACCTAAATTCACATATAACATCTGTTTTCTAACAGCTCATGTACTTTATAAAACAACCAAAGCCTCTCTACCGAGAAACTTGAAGGACACAGATACAATAAGGAAATTTCTCGGAATTCAAACCAAAAGTTGTAACAAATGTAACTAATACATTATTATTTTGTTTACTTTACGGAAATAAAGCCGTAAGCGTTTAGCTATTGTTAAATATTCATTTTATTGCTGAGGCAAATATTTACTTGAAACGTTTTGGCAAGGACCTATGTTTTAGATTTAGACAATATCCTCTTAGATGCTATCTAAATATCACATTTAGACTGAGTGGGTCTAGAAATACAGTCAACGTCTATTTTTACCCGACTGCGCAAAGCAAAGGAAGGGAAATGTGTTTATCAGTCTATGTTTGTATGTTTGTATGTATGTTTGGATGTTTCTATGTGGCACTCTAGAGGCCAAACGCGTGGACCGATTTTGATAATTCTTACGTCAATCGATTCGTCTCAACCTTGGAAGTGCTACTAAAGACATAACAGTAAACAAAATTCACCAGTGCCACAACCAGACGCCATATTGTCAAAATTAAAAAAAACCAAAATCGTCACACTATATCAAGTGGGGTATCGTTGAATAGGTATTTCAAAATCAACTTTAGGTTTCTTTTACCATTTTTCATTTTAAGTAATAGTTTAGGAAAAATAGCGGTTTAAAGTTGATTAATAATAATTCTCGCTATGGATGTTTCTATGTGGCACTCTAGAGGCCAAACGCGTGGACCGATTTTGATGATTCTTACGTCAATCGATTTGTCGCAACCTTGGGAGTGTCACTAAAGATATGACAGTAATCAAAATTCACCAGGGCTACAACCAGACGCCATATTGTCAAAATTAAAAGAATCAAAATCGTCACACTATATCAAGTGGGGTATCGTTGAATAGGTATTTTAAAATCAACTTTATCATAACTAAAAAGTGTTAAATAAAAAAATATTAAAAAAAAAACAAAAACCCGACTGCGTCAAAACTAAAAAGAAAAAACAAGCCTGCAAAGAATTACTCACAGTCGGGACCCATAACATTGGGAAGATTTGATTGGTAAGTAATAAAATTAATGGGTACCGACTGTGAGTAATTCTTTGCAGGCTTGTTTTTTTCTTTTTAGTTTTGACGCAGTCGGGTTTTTGTTTTTTTTAATATTTTTTTATTTAGATTTAAATTAACTCAGAAATAAATACAAATAAATCAAAAATTACATACAATAGTTTTCAAGCGACATTTAGGAAACTATATTTTTTATTAGCAAAGGCTTACGATGTTTTGCTATCTTTAATAATACTTCGATGGCAGCAAAGTAGAAACGGACATCTGCATTTTTGCGAAAATGCTTTTTTTACAAAAATGAGCTTATTTTAACCTTATCTACAAGTCTGCATTAAAATAATTTCGAATTTCAAAATAATGAAGAAAATCTGGCACGTATAAAAAGACATCTACACACGAATTTTAAAAAACGTCGCAGTAGAAACGGACATTTACATATGACCGCCTTTACTTCGGAGCTTCGACAGGTGGCCCAAAAATGTGTACGACGTAAGCACGGACATCTGCCACTTATCCGTTTATCCGTCGTACTTTTTGCATATATCTCAATCTAATTAATTTACTATTCTGTGTTTTATAAGGAAATTCATTATTTTTTCTGTAGATACACTATTTTACACATTGGTTTTATCAAATTCTTTGTTTTATTTTCAAATTAAGATGCAGAAAATGAATTAATTCAGCTAATTGATCTACAAGCAGACACTTACGGCAATTAAGATACCTATATGTTTAGAGGGTCTTTTCATAAAAGCAGGTTAATGCCATTTATTAAAACTACTTTAAAAAATATTTAGAATGTTCTTCAACTACATCTTCAGGTTTTTTTATTTACCTTATTTACGCGATAAAATCCCGTGTCCATAAAATTTTCAATATGACTTGGTACATAAGTCAATATTATTTACAGCTTACTGATCTTAGGAAATGACACACTTGAACATCGTTTGATTGATGATAAAGAGCGTTATCACTTACAACCTCTGCTAAAATACATTCTAAACCAAATGCTAGTCTAGCCAATGTTTGCCCTCAATCACGCGCAATAACACCTATACCTCATGGGTTTATTTCATTTGAAACAGAATCGCATTTGCTGGAACTTATTGCTGAGGATGATCATTTACGTTCTTTCAATCCACAAATCACTTTACCATACATTTTAATCACTGATTCTAGTGCAACATCATCAGCAATGGTGCTTCTAGTGAAAGCTTTTCTCCTTCGGAGAAAACGATGTAAATTTACAGTTGACGTTAGGAAGTAAAGCAGAAAATGCAGAAAAGAGAATTCGATCGATACAAGAAGATTTTTTTTCTTAATATTGATAAAAAAATAAAAAGATGTGCAGCTCCCATGCGAAAACTGTAAAAATTAGTGACGAAGTAACACGAAGTAGGTAAGTAGGTATTTGATTTATTTTTAAGGTTTGGGTAATGATGATAAACAATGGGAATTACTAATAAATTCCCATGTACCTATTGGCCAATGAGGCCTATAATTAATTGACTAACTAACTTTCTAAGACTGATTTTTTAAGAAAGAGAGACGTTAGAATTTGATGGGTATTTGATTTTTTTTGTTTTAGTTGATAGTTACTGGTATCTAGTGTAATACCTACTTAATAATAAATTTCATGATGTTTTCTTAAAAAAAGGTATAAATACCTATACTTATTTGTGACTTTTGGGAACTAAATGAGTTTAACTGATAGACGTAGATGAAGTTTAGTGAAATGTTAAATGCAAAGTAAATGAAGACATCTACAAAATTTGGTCAAAAAAAGGAGAATACTGTTTGCATGGTGCTTAGATTTTCTTTAAATATCATTAGAAATATTACCGGATGCTCATTATCTTAGTTTATTAGATATTTTAGGTGGAATGAACGCTTTTTTTATCACAACGTATAAACGGATATCAGGCAGATGTCTTCTTCTACGTCGAAGTTTTTTCAGAGTATAAAAGTACATCTACATTATTTCAGTAAAACAGTGATATATAAAAAAAATCTGTTATACAATCAATAAAGAAGGTTATTTTAATGCACCTCAGAAAATTTCATGTTAATCGGTTCATAACTCTCAAAAAGGCAACATGTTTTTACTAAATGTGCTCTCCTGTAAAGTAGCGTTTTTGTAGATGTCCGCATCTACTTTGCTGCCATCGACTTGGTTCAAGGGTAAAAACAAAAAGTGCGAGACCGACACGCGCTCTCAAGGTTTTGCACTGTTATTTAATTTTTACAATGTTGTTTTCGAGTTCTAGTTACTTTTTCCTACAAACTTCAAAACCCTCTTTTATAAGTAGAAACAACATTATTTTTCTATACAAAAATTATCTCCTTGCAAAAAAAGAATCTGAACGTGGTATGGGCAGTTATTTTTGACGTTTTCACCTTTATAGACAACAGAATAAAATATCGAACCTGAAGCCGAAGCCAAAGCCGAGCAAGTGCCTTTTATACTCCGGGTTGCCGGGTAGCCGGTGCCGGGTACCCGGGGCGGCGAAGTTTATGGAAATAACACCGGTACATGGACATGTACGTACGGTAGCTTTCATACGTACCTTAGACGTAATTTTCATACTCTTCGTTGCCGGAGAGTGTTGCTCTGGAGCATTCCGGAGCTCACCCGTTCACTCTCCACCTGCCAGCACGGTTTCAGGCCAGGGAGGTCGACGACGACGGCCTTGGGCGCGCTGTTGGAGGCGACGGAGAATTGTGCATCGAAGTACCTCCAGGCCATATTCTTGGACATTTCCGGGGCCTTCGATAACGCCTGGTGGCCCATGATTATGGTTAAGGCGAAGCGCGGAGGATGCCCGCCGAACATCTACAGGTTGTTGGCGAGCTACTTCCGCGATCGCAGGGTGGCCATGATCGCGGGCGATCGGGCGGTGTGGAAGACCTCTACCATGGGGTGCCCGCAGGGCTCGGTGCTGGGCCCCACGCTGTGGAACGTGCTTCTGGACGACCTTTTCAGCCTTCCGGTGCCCGTAGGGGTGAGGTTCCTGGCCTACGCGGACGACGTGACGGTGTTGGTGGCGGGGGATGCTCGGAGGGAGATCGAGGAGAAGGGAGCGGCTGTGCTGGGTCTGGTGGAGGAGTGGGGGGCCCGTAATAGGCTAAACTTCGCTCCCGCCAAGACCCAGACGATGACCCTTCGGGGCAGGTTTAAGAGGCCACCCCTGCTGCGAACCGACCCGTCCCAGACGTCGATCCGGTCGGTCAGCGAGGCTAAAGTCCTCGGAGTCATCGTGGACTCTAGCCTCTCTTTTGCATCCCACGCGGCGTCGATCGGCGAGAGGGCGTCCAGTTGTTTCGCCAAGATGGCGCGCGTTTCAGCGAACCGGTGGGGGGTGAGGTATCGGGCTCTTAGGGTACTCTACACGGGGACCTTCGTAGCGACCATCTGCTACGCGGCCAGGATATGGTTCCACCGGACCTCGGTGCACGTTGTCCGAAGCGTCCTTCTGCGCGCCCAGCGGCCTTCGATGGTCCTCCTCACCAAGGCGTACAGGAGCACGAGTACGGTAGCATTGGCGGTGTTGTCGGGGGTTCTGCCGGCGGATCTCGCGGTCCTTCGTGCGGGTAGGCGTTTGGCTGAGGTTGAAGGTCAGCCTCGGGAGGTGCACGGGCGCATCAGGCGCGCTGTGGACGCGGCGGTGCTCGCTGAGTGGCAGGAGCGTTGGGCGGGTGAGGAGAAGGGGCGCGAATTGTTCCGGTTCTTCCCGGACGTGGTGGAGCGCATGGAGGCGCACTGGGTTGAGCCGGATCATGAAGTGTCCCAGCTTCTCACCGGCCACGGTTGTTTCCGCAAGCGCCTGCGCGATATGGCGCTCGCGGAGGACGCGGAGTGCTGGTGCGGAGAAGCCGAGGAGACACGCGACCACGTGCTTTGGGAGTGCCGGTCGTACGACGACCTCAGGGAGGAACTGCTGGGGGGGATTGTGAGACCTGGGGGGGAGGAGGGGCCGATCTGGTTCGGCGACCTGGTCAGCAGCGAGGCGAACTTCGGACTATTCCGCAAGTTCGCCCGCGGCTGGCACCGCAGGCGCCGACTAGAGGAGATGTAGTTTTCTTTCTGTCATAGTTATGCGTCATACTTGTGGAGCCAGTGATTATTGCTGTATATGTGTAGAGTACATTTATTATTGCAGGTATATATTTATATTAGTACTTATATGTTTATATATATTAGTATTTATCTATGTATATATGTTGGAGCCTTTGGCGACGTAGAGATGGGCTGGGAGGGAAACATGGAACGACTCGCGTCCGGGCTGCCCGGCGACGAAGTCCGTTACTGTGTGTGTGCTAGCCCCAGAAAGGGGAGAGTGGCGGGACAATGTGCTTAGGAAAACAATTTGTAGAGGTGCGCCGTACTCGTTGCGGCGCATGACTCGCAGATTCGGTCCTTATAACCGCAAGGTTGGTGGGACCATTGGAGGTGGAGGGTCTGTCTTCGTTGCCGGGTACCCGACACCGACTACCCGGGACCGGGACGTATGAAAAGGCGCTAACTCAACACAACACACTAACGTTAACTTTTTTCAACTGTGAACTATATTTTGAAGTCTTATACACATATTTGGTGTGTGCTCTCTTAAATGCATCTTAACTTTTTAGCTAGTCAGTCCTAGTGTAGTGTCTGTCAGGTACGGTGCTATTTGTAGCAGGCTGTGCCTGTGTGGGCAGAGCTGGGCAGTCAGGGCCGTCAATAAGCGGATGTGACGGCGCATGCTGACTGCTCGGAGCGACAGGACCTCAGGTGCTCTCTTAGGCGCGGGACACAAAAAAGACGTAAGACGCAGACGGGGCGCGGACATTTGTCTCTTCCATGTCCCTTTCAAACAAAATGTATAGAAGCGTCGCGACGCAAAACATACAGAAGAGACGGGGCGCGGGCGCAACGCTGTTCGCTGGCGCCCTGTCCGCGACGCGTCCTCGTCTTACGTCTCTTCTGTCTGGCCTGCAACTTATATACATACATACCTTACGACCGCCATACACGCTCCAATTGGCATGATAAATTCGGCATGATCATGCCAAAAGAATTGAAACTTGATTTTTCGTCCAATCGAATGGTTATGTCTTGTTATTGCTTAGATTTTAATTGAACACAACAATGATAATCACTCTATTTTAGAGACTTAAATTTAAGTGAGCAGTTTAAAGGTTCAGTAATCTTCACATGTGGGGCGCTTAAAAAAGAATTTCTTCAAATTATATAATTTATGATAACACCCGCAGTCCTGCCGGGCAGGCAGGCGGCAGCCCGGAAAATTGGCCTCGATACCCACTTTCCGGCCGTGAATTAGGCATGTTGCGATTGATTGGGACCACTTCCGATTCGGTATAATTTTTGATTGTGGAATAATAGATAGGTAGTAGATAATAATTATAATAATGATCCCTTTGAGGTAGGCGGAGCCTAATAAGTTTTATAGTGAGCTAAAGGCATTGTAATCAAATATTTTTTTAGTCTTTTTTAAACTTTCGCGATCACTATTCATATTGAAAAGTTTTATGGACACGCATTATGATTATGGATGAATAAGGTAAATTACGCGATAAAATCCCGTGTCCATAAAACTTTTTAAATATTTTTTTATTTGTTATAGTGTTAAACCACACTAAGGTTTGAAAATTTGAAACATTTGAATAATAACATTAGTAACATTTGAAAATTCGGTTCGAATCCCGTAGGAATTGAAAATTTTGATTAGATTTTTCATTTTCAAATTGTAATCAAAGTTTACAAGTAAGTAGCTAAATTTAACATAAAAAAAAACTGACTTCAATAATTTAAGCAATTTTCTGCACTCTCAAGGTGCATTTCTGTTCATTTGTGGCACCCTTTGGTGGCACCAATCGGAATGCCTACACTTTCGAATAAGAAAATAATTTTCCAAATCGGTCCAGGCGTCTTCGAATAATCGGTAAACACAAAAAAACAACAAAAAATAAAAATATTCCGATGACTTGAGAACCTCCTCCTTTTTTCTGGAGTCGGTTTATAAATAAAAATATACATAGGGCTTGTTAAACACTCGCTTAGTAAGGTCCTACGTAAGCTAACTGTCAATTAAAGTGAGAAGTACCGAGCTCACGGCTTTCAACATGGCCGAGTAGAACTAACTAGCAGACATTTATAGACTGGCGCGTGGAACGGTATTAATTTTAAAAGTGAGGGATGGAACGGCGCGTGCTGATTCCCGCGTTCCGAACTTTACGTGTGAAATCCGCCATTAGGTACACTTCTCACAATGGATCGAAACGGCTAACTTCACGAATCCCTAGATCCATTGTGCGTAGGTACTAGCTTATGTAGATCAATGACACATTGTTCCTATAGATAGAAATCTAAACTTTCGTGGATTGATTTCTGTTATCTGGGCATGGGTCTTTACCTTAGTACTTATCAGAACATACATGTTCTAGAAGTCAATCTGTAAAATGAAAATCACAATAAATTCTAAACCGATTTTACGAGAGAATATTTCCTAGTTTGGCAGTCGGAAGCTAAACTCTGACAGGGGGATATTTTTTGTTTCTTTTGTGAAAAGTTAACATGCAGCGATTGTACAGGTTTTGCATAGAGCCTTCAATTCTAAAATGTAAATAAACTTAAGGCACGTGTGTAACAGAATATTCCGGAGTATCAGAGTGTAACGTAAGATTAGCATAGACAAGACTCGCGATGCGGGAAGGAAGTTTGCACCATGACAGCTACTAAACAGTTCACTCTTAAAGTTTGAGAACGTTATTTATGTTTAGTTGGACGGGAATTTCTTAAACTTTCCTTTCATATCTCGTTACATGAGAATGAATCGTGTAGTTTACTTTATTTTATGTATCGACGTTTTGACGACGTTGCAACAGCCGTTATCGTTCCACCAATACATTGATGTGTTGTTTATAATAATAATAATAATATGTTTGTCATGTTATTCGTAGTACAGACGTACAGTACAGTCCAATTATAATAAGTATTGCAAATTACCACAATAGTAGCAATTAGAAATATGTGGTATCTGCCTACCCCCATGGGAAAGAAGCGTAGTGCTATGTATCCTATACCTACTATTAAACAAGCAATATTTGTTTATTGTGTGTAGTTTATTTGTTTATTAATAATGATTATTTGTTTGTATTTACATGCTCGATAACGCAAAATTATCATTTCAATTCAATGGCTCTAACGATTTCGATGAAATTTGCAGTTTGGGCGGTTATTGGGGCGAAAAGTCGATCTAGCTAAGTCTCACATCTGTGAAAATTTGTTTTCTCTGCATTTACACGCAAAAACATTTACCCGTGCAATGTGGTTCGTAATTTCACTATAGGAATAAGGGTTCAGTGGCTAAGTTTTTCACTTTTCACCCGAGCAGAGCTCGGTCGCCCAGATATTGTGAATAATAACAGTAGCATTAACGTAACACTAGCTACTGACTCCAGTAGCTTTCCTCGTGTGAAGCAGCAGGTCTTGTCATTGCCATGGCAGTTGGCACATCGCGGGAATTGCCGCATTTGAATCTTAAATGGCGGGAACAGGCGGCGCCCGTTATTGACAATAAGGCTGACTTACATACATACATACATACACTTACATACAGAATAAGGACAATGCTTGAATATTTTAATCCTGATTTTCAAGAGGCCAACGCTTTGGGTGAGTCTATACTGTCAACTCAAGATGTAGATATATTCGTTATACTTATACGCCATGATGCATAAAATCCATTGTATTATCATGTTTTACTTATTTGTATGTGAAAATCAACAACACAGTGTCGTTCTCTTTTCCTGTACTTACATCTTTTGCTACTATCTCTCTTTGATGTACTTATAAAGAGCGAGATCACTCTTTCACGATATCAACGTTTTCACGCGATCAGTCAAAGCTAACGATATTTAGTGTCTAAGTGGTCTAACCCCGGCTCCACACGTTGGGGCCAACGTTGGCCCCAACGTGTGGAGCCGGGCTTAACGATATTTAACAATAACAGTAAATTGAACGGCTTAGTTCTAGAACGAGGAATAAAGTTAGTACTCGTCTGTAAAAGCAAGTTAAAACAAGATTAACCCAAAATTTAAAACTCAGACTAAGAAAATCCAATCATCATAAACCATGGCTTAGTGCTAAACTACTTTAAATGAATGACTTTTGTATGTTTTTTTAATTAGTTAAAGGAACTACCTACTAGCCAAGTGATTAAATTAAAAATTAAAAAAAATAATCCAACTCAGCCATTTTCTGCCCTCTCCAGGTGAACTCCGAAGATCCTCGACAAATCCTCACAAAATCGGAAAATATACCTTTTCAAACAAAAAAAGAATTTTTACAAATTGGTTCAGGCGTCTTCGAGTAATCGTTGAACTTATATAAAAAAGCACAAAAAAAAAAAATTCCAACGAATTGAATCCTCCATTTTTGAAGTCGGTTAAAAATAAAATCGTACTGCTTACAATTGACTTTGCAATAGCGAGCAAACCGAAAAGAATCCGGAAGTAGGATTCAGAATTACTTTTTTATTATCTTTATCCTACGAGTAACTTCTTAAATAAATAATGAATACTCAACATTATAAAGTAGGATGAAAACTCAATAAATAATTTCTTAATAAAGTTATTTTTACGAACTCATAAAGTAAATTTAGGACTTTGAATAAACGATTTCTTTTGAATTTTATTATTAGGTAAGTCGTGTTTATTTGAGTTCAGGAGTTCCTCATAACGTGTGGAAAGACACGTTAAAATATCTCATAACCTTTAAGTGCGCTTTAAGTAGGTTATATTTTATTCCATGATACTGGAATTTTGACTTTAAAACAGTAAGCTTAAGGACGATCTTGAACTTTTATAGTAGCACATTGCTTAATGCCAAAGGTTTTTTGCAATGGTTATTTTAAAAATTTAATATTAGCTTCCTGATATAAAATTCTAATCTTAACAATAATTTGTTATTAAAACGCTCATTGTTACTCAAAATTCCTTTATTTAAAATTTAATTATCGATCGAGCGAGCGAAGCGAGCGAAGATCTTAGTGGTAAGTTGGGCGATTTTGCTTTGTATGTTTGTATGTTTGTATGTTTGTATGTTTGTATGTTTCACGAATTGTTGTTCGAGCATAACTGTCGAACCGTTCATCCAATCTGCATGAAACTTGGTAGGTCAATAGGTTGTGGTAAGAAAATTTACGGGGGAGCATATGAGCTTAATCGATGAAGGGGTTGTGAAGATATTGGGTTCCCAAGGGGGTAAAAAATTATGAAAGTTACACAAATAAATTGAGTGGGGTGTCATACGAAAGGGCTTATTTTGTACATTCCAAAATGGTTTTTATTTTTAATCTAGGATGTATAGTTTTTGAAATACGACCAAAGACCAAAAACTATGAAACCAGAGCTGCAAGAGCTCCCGTTGCATAGAGTTTCGATGACTTCGTAGCTCATTGACTGGTCGGTCTTAAAAAGAGAGTGGCATCGTTGCGGTTTGGTTTGCAATGATTTTAGATGCTACTTGATTTATTTTCATGATAAAAAAATTTTTGATAAAGAATGAAAATAATTGGGGTAAAAAAAGTTAAGTAAACAAATAGGTATATTGAGTGGGCTGTCAAATGAAAGGTCTTTATTTGTACATTCCAAAATAGTTATTATTTTTATTCTAGGACGTATACTTTTAGAAATACGACGAGAATTCATAAATATGAAATACCTAAATGAAAAATTAGACGCGACATTATGTATTGCATGCACGCCAGTATTTTTTACCATGAAGAGCTAGCGCAATAGGCATACTCGGCAGTATCAGTAGTAGCACTTGAAATTATAGGGGTAGTCAGAAGAAAGTCCAAATGTAAGCCATCTACGGTGCGCGAGATCTCAGTTCGGGGCGAACTACTAGTTTATTTATTATTTATTTGCTTAGACGTAGACCTTCAAAGATAAACGCTGCGATCATTTATGGGTGACCACTAGTCGAATTATCATCTAAGCGTTTTTGTCCTGACAATTTACTGGCCCGTCTGTAAAGTCACTAAGCCCTAATGCTCTAGTACAGTGGTTCTGAACCTGTGGGTAGTTACCCTACAGGGGTAAAATAACTTTTGTTGGAGGGGTAATAGAAAGAAACGAGATCTTTTTCACAAAAAACAGCGAAAGCTTTGTGCTGTCGCTGAAAGTTAAACGGGGGTAAAATTTGTTTCATTGATATGTCATAGGGGTAACAAGGTTGAAAAGGTTAGGAACCACTGCTCTTTTACCTAACAAGACTCTAGTTACTAGAGTCTAGTTAGCCCACATCCACCCAATGCTGAGTAGGTATAGGCCTTCACGTTTTTATGAATCATATTCCTTTCCAGTGCCGGTTGAACCCAAAGCTTCCCGCCGCCTCTATAATAACATCAGACTTTACGATGCTCTGCTTATTCTGTGTCCATCTATCGTCTTTCCGCCTTGCCAAGTGCCCTGCACTCTTCAAAACTTCGTCATCATCATCATCATCAGCCTATAACAGTCCACTGCTGGACATAGGCCTCCCCTAATGAGCGCCATCGCGCCCTGTCTTCAGCTTGACGCATCCAACTTCGTAACCAGAGCTAATTCCAGTGATCATATCAAATTACAACTGAAATATCAAATAAGCACAGATTCGCCTACAATCGACATGAGCACATCATCTGTGTCAATTCCGTGTCTACATAAATCTGCTTATTTAGCACACTCGCGCTTGACACAATTCGCGTCGACGCACCACGGCCGGGACACCTGTCGTTGGTTCTGACGTCACCAGCCATTGTGCATTGTGTGCTGTTGCATACTACCATCCATGTTAAAGGCGGATTCTGAGACGCGTGTAGTAAATCGTAGATAAAATACCGTCACAATTTCACACATAATTAAACATTACAATAAAATGATTGCACACTAATTGTACCTGCTGTAGATTATTATGTTATCAAGTTCCACAAATAAAAAAATGAAAAATATAAAGTAGAATAAGGCAAGCTTGATCTAACTTTTTGGTAAAAACGAATTTAGATTTTTTCTTTTTATTATTAATAAAAATTATTGTTCATTTCAGAACAACAGAAAGCTTCCAGTGTACACCAAAACGGTACCTAGCTGTTTTAGTTAAAACTCAAATATTTTCTTAGATTTTTAAAATAACGTAAAGGTTGTCATCAAACAAGTTGATATGTTGGAACTCTTGTGCGAATTAGTAAGTGATCGTGTGCAATAAGTAAGTAAATCGCTCATAATTCATGTTTTATTTTATCATATTCATGCGCGTGAATATTGTCTTTTCCTCCGTAAAAAGATTGACATGCTACGGCAACCTGCTTTTAAAACGCAGAAATTCATATTTCTATAATATTACAATTTCAAAGTTTACGCGAATACGCTTTGTTTAATAATAAATTTATTATTCACCTACGTACGGACAGAAAAACGGTCTGCATTATATATTCATACGTAGTTTATTGCATAATACCGTCCACGCTGAAAGTAGATAAAAAAGCCAAACGCAGTAATATTTTGTTTTAATATCTTATTTTGACTTGCTCTTGTGTCATGATTACTTATTGTATAAAACCATCCACGTTAAGGGGAGTTTGTACACTCTTTTGGCAGCAATCAAAAAAATACAGCTTACTTTTAAAGTGTGTGCGTGCTTTGAGTTTTGATTGCTTTGGAATTTTGAGGGCTTGTCGTTGCTAAGGGGATTTTCGCAGCAAATATACTTAATACCTTCTGTCATCATAAGGTTTCAACTAAATTCACCTGCAAATACTGGGTTATTCCTGTTTGTTACCTCGTCTAAATACTTAGTCTTTAAGTGTCTACTTTTTTAAACTAAACACTAGAATATGATTTTAGAAATGAAATTAAAAAAAAATATCATCACCAAGGCGCAGTAAATTCTCTCAGATCTTTAGTAATTTAAGTTCCTTTGAAGATGTCTAAGGGCGTAGTCAGAGGTATTTCCAAAAACATATTTGTCATGCCCACATTTTGCAGAAGTTAGCATTCCATACGTGACTGGTTGCAAGCCCATCGCCGATTTTAGAAAGCTAACTAACTGGTTTCCTCAAGATATTTTCCTTCACCTTTTAGAGCTCGTGTTAATGCACATACATTTCATTTTCATCGAATTGAAAAATCCATTGTTGTACAGCCGGGATTCGAACCCACGACCTACCTACCCTACTCGGCCAACACAGCTCTATATTTGGATATTTTCTTTCAAAACTTTTATTAAACTCGAAACATTTAATAGCCGTGAGAGACGAAAAGGGATAGTAATCACAATCATCATTAATGTTATCTAGGTAGGTACCTACTTCAGTTAAAACAAACTATTTTTTTTTTTTTAAATAAGTCCAGGATCATTGTTTGAGTAACTAAAACCGATACTAGCATAAATGTTTCGCTAAAGTTAAATTAAATTCTAATTGCACATACAATTAGATTGAAAATTGGAATTTCTCGTTTCTGAACTCTAGTTAGAGTCATGAAACAAATTATTGGATGAAAATGTTTTGCAGTAGTTTAATTTAAGTTTAAATTAATATATTAACTGTATACAAACATGTCGAAAACATTAACTGTAGTGTCTATTAAGATAGCGTCACACAGCACACAGACTGTACCAAACTTTAGGGGGTTGTTGACGTTTAACTGCGCGATATTTCTGTGTGCACTCACTAATGTATTTTAATACATTACAACTCGACGCGGCGGCACAGTTATTGTATACTAGCTGACGCCCGTGGCTTAGCCCGCGTGGACTACTATTTTGTTTATCCCACAGGAACTGTTCCTTTTTTAGGGATAAAAAGTAGCCTATATCCTATTCCCGGTCATTATCTATCTATGTTTCAAATTTCAACCAAATCGGTTCAGTGGTTGTCGAGTTATAGAGGAACAAACACACATCCAAACATCCATCCAAACATCCAAACTTTCGCATTTATAATATTAGTATGGATATGGATAGTATGAATTAGTATGATAGTGTGATGTGATTAGTGTGATTTCTCCGCATGTTTACTTCCTCAGCCTTTTTTATGTCTCAAGCACTATAGCGTCCCAGCATAGATCTCTGTTTATATTATCTAGACCGTATGAGAAAGGCCAAGTTTTGTGTTTTATTTTTTTGCGATCAGCAGTGTAAGCACCGTTCTTATCGATCGCTAAGTTGACATTTAGATTCGATAAAATTCGATAAAATTAAATTTTTCATTGATAAATCCAAATTTTGTCGATTCCAAATGTCAAATTTAGCGATCGCTAAGAACGGTGCTTGCACTGCAGTTACGAGTCTTGAATCCGCGGCTTAAGGGCCCATCAAGTCAACTCCAGCAGCTGTATTGACGCCTTTGTCGACGCATCGCAATGTCGCGCGCGGTGGACGCGGGCTTAATTCCCGATTGCTCTTCCAATTCTTAGTTTCTATGCCTTGCTGGATGGGCTGGGCAACTGGGCAATCACTGGTTTGAACGCTATCGAAGCGATGGTGAGTCTGAGCAAACATATGCTGTAGTGTGACAATACAGCAGTTGATTTGAGTGCGCTCCGAATGTCAGTGATCTGGGTCAGTTGACTTATCGTGTGTAACCATCCTTAGATAATTTTAATTTTGTAAATCTATGTGAATTGTAACAATATTCCTAATATAAATTCATAATACAATGTCGAAATAATAGCTTGAGTTAAAATATCCTACATGGACCTCAATAGATTTTCCAGTTCAAAAAATTAGATATACCTACTTACTTAAGTAAGTGTGCAATAAATGGGCCCTGGAAAGAAAAACAGCATGATACAAAGAACTTTTCAAAATATTTCTAAAATACTCCGAAACTTGGCCTGTACATCTTAAGTAAATGAATAATAGGTACTCTTACAACGTTAAAGGGCCATCTAAGCATACTAAATTGGATTCTGTAGTGTCTAGGACATTATTGAGATTGTTTACGCTTGCCTACCAGGGAAGACAATCGCCAATACATATGGGGCTGACTAAGCCGCGGGTATCTTCATGATTTTTTTCCATAAATGCAATCCTGAATTAGGCTCTATGAATATGTGTACTCTGTTCAAAGTCACATGACATCTAACCAGATGCGCCAACAATAACTGTATGAAGTCAAAGTGGACCGGTATGTAAAAGTTCGCTTCAATCCGGAGGTACAAACGGGCGCGTTTTATGCAGCCTATAAATATTTATGGAGAGGCAGTACACCCTTTTCTTTCAGTATTCCTTAGCTAGTGCCTACTTATATAAATTGATACAGTTGTTCTATCTCACGAAGTCCGTTTGGTCTTAATTGTGTGTGTAGATGCACATGCACGTTGTTTCTGTGTGATTCTGAGCGCTCCCAAGCTTACGCACACAGAAACAACATGCATGTTAACACACAATTAAGACCAAACGGACTTCGTGAGATAGAACAACTGTAGCTAGATTATTGAGTAACAACGTATTTTTGTAGTTTTAATGTAGACCCTTTTAAGCTGGCACCGACTGGACGCTTACCCCCTTACTTATGAAAGTTGTTTAAAGTGGAACACTGGTTAAACAACGTCCTGTCTCTGTTTGTCACTATCCACAAATAAAGACGGGACGTTGTTTAACCAGAGTTCAACTTTAAACATCTTTCATAAGTAATACCATTAGTGCTCAGAAAAGTTAAAATATTGATCCCGACTTAAAAGTTGTAAAAACAAAAACAAGTAAAACTCAGCTTCAACAGGCGAAATAAACAAACTACTGATAAGCGCGTTAACCAAGCGTCCAATCTCATTTCAACTTAGCCTCCGCTACCCGCTCCGCTAGTCACTCCGCTAGACCTCCACACAACAGACAAACGGCTTGCTGTACCATTGTTCGGAACTTTTGTCCCCCCGCGCTCTGTGAGTGACACCTTCGCACAATTTCTCCAGGGGATCGCTTGTTCCATATCGCGGCTTCAATATTAGAACTGGAGTTTTACGCTAGAGAAAAAGGTTGTATTAATTTTCAACCTTTTTGACATAAATTATTTAGAGAGCCTGAAGTGTCATGCTTCAAGGCTTTCCTTCTTTGGAGTCGTCCCTGTTTTGGGATAACTTGGTACACCCTTCTTATTTAAATATTATTTGGGTCTTACTCACAAAAGCTTCTCTTTGAACACTGCTTAAACAACGTCCTGTCTCTATTTATCAATTTCTTACAAATAGAGACAGGACGTTGTTTAATCAGTGTTCAAAGTTGAGAGGCTTTTGTAAGGCCCTTTATCCTAAATACTTTGTTTATTTACTTACCTACTACACTAATTGTTTAACGTACATATGTAGGGTAAGGAAGACCCAGTAATAAAGAAAATACACACAAGAAGAAAAACACTTCAACAATACCTAAGAGAATTTCATGAAATAAGAAAAACGGCTGAACCATTATAGACTAATTCAAAAATTTCAGAGCAAAACCTAGTGGGAATGTTTAGCTGCGAAAACAAAAGCTTGTTTCTGTATAACCGCTGGGTAAAACCTGTATGCATTCCTAAACCGACAATCCGGTGCTGTGCAGACTTTATGAACGCACTCGCTACCTGAAGAGCCGAATTTAGCAGCTTTTATGAATTCTGTTTTCTTTTGTCTTACGTGTTCACTGTGCACCTATTTTGAACCGAGTGGAATAGTGCCTCACCTTTAGGGACCTATCAGACAGAGAGTGGTCACGCGGTCGAGCGTTCTGCGTTCGAGCGTGCGATTGCTCACACACCCCGCTGTTCTACTAGACCGCCGCGGTCAGAATGCCTCCTGTGTAAGTATATCTATTTATCGTAATAGAATACAAAGAACGCAAAACTGACCGCTTGAACGCTTGACCGCGTGACCGCTCTCTGTCTGATAGGTCCCCTAGACCTGAAAGTCGTGGGTTCGATTTCCGGTAGAGCTTACTCTAGTGACGGAGTTTTTGGCCGCCAAAGTCAAGATCGAGATATTTAACGTGTCCTCTGAAGCACGGAAGCGCTCAGCTGTCAATGCTACTTTAAGGTCACCCATCATTGTGACCACTCAAAATGTTACTTAACTTAAACGATCTACGAGTATCAAGGACGTACACCACTAGCGCTTCCAGATTGCTACAGTCGGATTATTTTTTTCATTTTCTAAAGTTACCAAAGCTAAAACATAGACCAAAAATATTCATACAAACCAAATATGCTTTCATTTGATATGTGCCCGGCATTTGGTGCCGTGCACAACACATAAACATATCTATGAGATGATAGCTCGATGCTAAGCGAATGCGAAAAAAAAAAATTTCCGACACCGGTTACTGCAGCTTCACAAAAGCCACGAGTTTCAATCAATTGTTATGATATAGCACTGGATATAGCTTGTAATGGTGATGCACAAAATGAATTTGTAATGTTTCCCATTCGATGGATTGATAACATTATAATTTTTGTCGTCACCCATCACAAAAAAAAATATCTTCTCCCGTACTATGTTGCGCCATTTGTTCCGGCTTTCAGCGACCCAGACGCTAATAATACGAGTACCTACCTATTATTAATAACACTAGTTGCCTGCTCCGGCTTCTCACAAGTGTAGGTACTAATAAAGATGAGACCAAAATCGTAGCTAATGTTTTTTTAATCGCTCTATTCTTGTTTTAAACTTATTCAAAGTTATTTTCTACTTTTTTGTTTGTTTTTCTATCACAGCGTGTTTTTTTTTAATTTTTTAAGAGAGTAGTCTGAAGCTAGTCCAAAAATGTATTTAGTACCTACATATCCACATAAAAAAGTTCTATCAATTATTTCTACATTAGTTAATGTAGAAATGTATTAAGAAAATGCATAGTAAAATGCGTGGTCGTCATTCATACATTAGATTAGACAAACGATTGTGCGAGCACACTGGCTGCTACGGATTTTTAAACGAATTTCCAAGTCCTAGGTTTTAGAGCTGGTCTACATTCCTATTCTGAAAAATAAGAGTAATTCTACGTGTGCAGTGTTCCACGAAAACAGCCTTTGTTCACTGCGCTACCTCTCAATTCTATTATTTTCATTATTTTCTATTTAAAGTAGGCACCTATGTCTTCTGAGACGAGACGAATATGATCAGATTATTCATTCCATTTTTTATCAAGCTTGTATTTATCCTGGACCATCACTTATTAATAAAAAACTTTTACTAAATCAATAAGATCAGGCGATTAGGATTCCAGGATGACACTTGACCAGCGCTAGTTCTCGGACCTTGACCTCTGCTGCCTTAGAATCATGTTTTCTATAAGTAGGTACTTAGTAAACTTCAGTGAGTGTAAAACTCAAAATCAATAAACATTTATGATCACTGGATCACTTTGAAACATTCTTTGGCGTGAAGCTCGACCTTAAGACCCGACCTTAAGAGCCATTATGCACTAACGACTAGTTGCTGGCGACACGGTAGACGGCGACTAAAATGATAATTTTGCCAAGGCACTTATGCGGCCGGCTTTCTCGAACGCAAGAGCATGACATCGCGTCTTCTATATAAATTACAGGTTGTCATGTCACGGTCATTGTCAACCGTGCTGCCTACAACTAGTCGATAGAGCGTAATAGCCCTAAAACAAGAACAGAAACAGGCAAAGTCACGAGCAGAACTAGGTAATGATTTGAGGAGGTGGTCAGGTGCAAACATGCAAATGACACACGCCACGCCATGTCCAATTTTAGCAAGACCTTTATTACCGTCCACTGTTGTACTTTAAGCAAGGACAGTAAAAATCGTCGAATACAATGTGCAGGTGAAATGATGCTTTACATTCAGATCCGCGCGATTCTTCATCCAGTAAAGCAATGAATACCAAAGCACGCTCGCTCGCTTCATAATTCGGTTGCTGTAATGTATGAGGGAAGTAATTTCCCCGTCGCCTTTTGAAATTCCCTGGCGAGGTGGGATGCCAAGACAAATGTGCCTCTTCACTATCTATTCAACGCTATTCTTGCTCACATTTGTAAGGATCGTCTTTTTATGCAACATTTTTAGTTTTTCACTGCGCTTTTGTGAATTGAATTTGTGAATCGCAGTGGCGCTGGTATAACCGAAATCAGTTTATTCATAATATTTTGTATTTTCTAGAAATATCGCTATAACGCGTCCGAATTCCCGGTCAAAGTTCATGCACGTTTGTTTGGCCGTCTTGAGGTCATTGACCTCGCTATGGTTTGCTCTATGGAAATAGCCTTAATTTCTTTGGTAGATGAATTATTATTATGAAAGAATAAACCGAGGTAAATTATTATTATGACTAAAATATTATTGTAATTAATGTGGCGCCATTGTCTCACTCAAGTATTGTAACTTGGGACTATGTTGTGATAAATGTAGGGGATGGTAGAACTAAATGAGAAAAGTCGAAGGCCGGGCTCTGTAGCACTTATTGACAGGCCCTTGTCCAATAGGAAACCGAAAAAATCAATAGTGGAAAGAGCCAGAGAGTTAACACAATCAAACAAGCTTGTTGGTTCTACAAGCAAAGGTCTCCCTAACCCTTTCTGACGCGGTCTTGTGCTATGGTGAATTGATGTTCCATATGAGTCATAATTTTGACTCCATAGTTAAATAATACTGACCATAGACCACAGTTATAACCGAGCCTTGATAATGACAACCGCCAATCAAAACAATGTAGCGATAAATATGTGGGCCGCAGGAAATACACCGGAACATAATTTTGCGGTTTCATGTGAAATCGCGGTGATTCTTTTAGGATAAATAAACAAATAGGGGCTATATCCATCACAGCGTCACCAACATGCTCTAGCTAGACTGCCTCAACGTCATCAACCAACGAATTCATTAACGTTATACATAATAAATGAATTAAAAAAAAACCTTATGGTACACTTCTGATGCTACATCTCTCGAGTGGTCGGTAGCTAAATATAATACAAAAAATGTTTATATCCAGCTACTTTATTGATTGATGATGATAATGATTTGTTCGGAACTAGTTACGCATGCGAGAAAAAGTTTGCATAAGAAAAATATCGAGGTTCAGCGTTCTCATTTCTCAAATTCATTCACAACTATTTTCTTAGTACCGAATATAAATATCCCGTTTCATGTGACTGAGCTGTAGTGGGTGGTGGACTTGTCCCATTCTTTTACAGCATAATGTGGGCTTTCCGGTTTAATAAATACGTGATTGCAATGAAAAGATTATTCGATTGACGCGGTTTCGGTTTTACAGCTCGAATCACATTATGATATCCAATTTTAAATATGGCAGTTGCGGAAGATAAAGCAACAGAACGAAGTGGATGAAAAATTATTTCTGATAATTTTGAGAAGTATCATGGTAGTTACTAGGATATTTCTTTGGATTTGCCATTAAAAATTAAACAAACTATAAACCTATGCCTTTACATCTTTTACTAGATGTTAACTTCCGTGCTTCGGAGGGCACGTTAAATTGTCAGTCCCGGCTTTTAAGTCGTTAAGCCATGACGGAGGCCTTTAGGCGACCTAAAAACTCCGTCACCAGAGTTGGCCGCCCACTTACTCTTACGAACTTACTTTTTTTTTACTAGATGATTTGTACAGTGTCAGGAAGCAATCTTTGCCTACACTTAACGGGGCAATGTAGTGTCTGGGACAATGTTGATATGGAGTAGGCTTGCCCAGCACCTAAACCATCCTCTCAGCTTAACCGCCCATATCCACAGGAAAATAATGTACTAGGTTGTAGATAATCCCCAATTCTACAGTTTATTTATCATAGCTCTCATGCATGACGTCAAAAACTATTAGAAATAATTAGGTAAGAAGACTTTGGTACCGAAAAAAGTTTACCCTATTCCCTGCCCAGCTATGGCCACTGAACGCGTTAAACTCTAAAACAATAAAAATTCTAATCAATCTCGTTACTTATTACTTACCTACACCTACACAATCTTTTCAATGTGGCTTCCATTTTCACGTGAATAGCAAAATCTGATATATTTCTTGATGAGAGTTGACGCAACAAAATGTTTTCTTAAAAAATACCAGAATGGGAGCATCAGTATTAGTCAGCATTGTTTTATATTGAAAATATACGTACAGGAAATAATATGGTTACTTTTGAATCAACAACAATTTTCAACCAAAATATTAGTTCAACTGCTTAAAAATATTCAAGAATTAAATTGAAATGTAAATAAGTATCGCATTCAGTGTTATCGCATACGACGAAGAACATACCCTAAAATGGTTAATATACACTGTGTTACTACTTTTTTGTTTGTTTGTAAGTAAAAATCACAGCTGGTCTGTGGTATTATTTTAACACCTACTCACTGTTGTCATCATTTAATTTATTTTATTACCTTCTTTTTCTTCTTTCACTGGCATTTAACTCCACTGAAAGGTTGCCTGGAAGAAATTGCTTTAAGCAGTAAGACATTTTCTTGAATATCTGCAAGAAATTGGGAGAATGTCTGTCTACCGCTTCTTATAGAAATAGTCGCGTTATTAGGGACGTGACACATAATACAATAAAATCTCGGCCGATAGATAGTTTGATCGGCCTGCTGTGGTGCGCACACGTGTCCAACTAACAATCGGGTTGGAGAGGGGTCCGCACACGTATCCAACTGCAGTCGGCCGACTGGTTCCATACCTCGAAGGGGTAAGTAACGATTCGCATAAAAATTTTACACATTTATTTTGCTTATCAACTTATGACATAAATGTTTCTTGCTTCAAAAATAACTTATCTAAGAATGCAAGTTTTTAAATAAGTATAAGTGAAAAACATAATAGAAAAACCCATTCTCAAAAATCCATTTACAATTAAAAAGAAATGTAGGTATAATTGTAGATTTTTATAAACAAAATTTCCATAAATTAATGGCATAAAATAAAACATAAAGTTATTATCAGTTAATTTTCAAATTAGAAAAAAATTAGGAAAAGTTCAATAAATTATTATAAAAGATTATTAGGACAAAAGTTAATTACGCCTGAATTTTTATTATGCTGAAATATCAATATCCAAATACAAATTATGCAATACTTGTTACGCCCTAACAGATTATGATTTAATAAAATTTATGCCAAAAGCAGTGAACCCAGCTCGGAGCGAATTGAACTTTGACAACTGTCTTGAGTGACAGAACCACGATACTAATGCGAGTTTTGAAATATGTTTGGACCATATTGCGATACACAATAGATCGAATTTAGAATAATTTAGTTGAACAAATGTACAAAATGTACGTGGCGAGACTATATGTAATAGAACGAGAGCTCATGAGCAATATTCTTGCCTCATCGTATAAAATCCACAGATTTTATTATAACGGTCATTTTATAAATAGCTTCCGCCCGCAACTTTGCATGCGTGGTACCTACCTACCTGGATAAAAAGCCTATGTGTTATTTCAGGTCATAAACTATTTAAATTGCAAGTTTCATTAAAATCTAAACTAATAATAACAATATTAACTAATAATCTAATCTAAACTGCATATAATGGTTATGTTTATCGTCAGTTAACTTATGGGGTTTTTTTTTTGAGGAAATTCAGTCAATGTTAAATCTACTTTCTTGTGTCAAAAAAGATAGAGATAGAGATTTTGCAGCCGGATCTTAGACTAGTCGGCCGACTGAAAGTCCGATACGTGTGCGCGCGTGGAAGAACGCCGTACTGATCAAGCAGTCTGCCGCCAGTTCGCCGATAGTTAATTTGCGAACTTACTATCGTAAGATACTAAATCGGTGTAATGTGCACGCCTCCATACATCTCCATACTGATCTAGGAGGCCGATTAACTATCGTACGATAGTTAGTTGTAAATGTGTAAGGTACCTTCCGATTCATTTTTTTCATTTCCTAGAACTCTGAAACTTTATAGCCTGGTTTTCGCTCTATATTTTCCTTCTCCAAAAAAATATTAAGGTACCTAGGTACAAAAGTGATCACCGAAAAGAAAGTTAGGTCCCAAACCGTGCTTGTTGTCCTGGTTCTTCACGGTTTTGGTAGCAGGTCGAAGAAACAGGAAATCACCTAGCTCTTAAAAATGATTTAAGTAAAGTGATAAACCACTTGATCCTATTGGATAAATTATGGTGACTGTTTTCACACATGAAAATGAGCAAAATGAGCTAATCATTTTGCCTTCAGGCAGCCTTAAAACTTACCAGAGTTAGCCACTTGCTCATACGAACTTACTTCTCAGTGAACTACCTCCCTGTATGGACGAGTCCGAGGCTGGGGCGGCGCAAGTCATGTCTACACCGAGGGGCGCAGCTCCTTAGGTCTTTCAGGAGGTTCGATCCAAGGCAATCTAGAATACTGTATGTACTCCAAAACGATCTTTCCCCTAGTACGGAAGGTGTTGCTGGCCCTTCCGTATTAGCCAGCAATGCTGGGTATCCAGTATGTTTGTGCACCAACTGTGCTCCGAGCATTTGTAACCGCTCCACTATAGTGGATACGTTCACGCTCTTGAAACCACGCTCTGACCAATCGCCTCCACACCCAAACCTCACCGCATCAAAAATCAAAATCAAAATCAAAATCAAATATCATTTATTCAGTAGGACCGTTATGACCACTTTGAATCGTCTTAAGAGCTAGGTGATTCTACTCCTGTTCTTTCGCGACCAACACCGTGAAGAATCAGGGCAACAAACACGGTATGGGGCCTAGCTTTCTTTTCGGTGATCCATCCGCTTAAAATCTAAATAGTCAAGTTCCAGTGTGGAGCCAGTCGAACAATGTGAGTCTCGTCAAAGTCGTCAAAAGAAAAAAAGGAGGATTAATACATCAACAAAATCGTCATCGCCTCGGTATTCTTTGAATGGAATTCTATGAAGCAACGCTCACTACATCAACTCCACAACGCCTCCGGATCACCGCATGGCAATCCAAAAGTGAAGGAACAAGTGAACGCCGAATAGGTGATACGGTGAGGGGGGCGACTGGTCAGCTATAACCTTAACAGCGTGCGCTCAGTGGTGAGCGTTCCAATCAGTGGTGGGTTTTGAAACGAAACTGTGGAGCATGCGTGTGTTTTTTATGATATTATCTCCATCAGAGCGGTGCAGATGCGTGGAGCACAGTTGGTACTTGGTGCCCAGCTTTAGCGTAGATTTTCCAGTCGGTTAATAAGCTGTAATGGCCGAGTGTGATTGTACCTCGACATTCGATCTGAAGGTCGAGAGGTCGAATCGTACTTTGAGGAAACTGTCGTGTTCTTTAGTTTTTTAATACCTACTTAATTATGCTAAATGTATTTACTGGCTTACATTTTCTTTCTTTTTGCACTAATTTTGTATTAGCAATCTATGATTATAACGACTACGTTCACGTTACAGTGTCGAAGTGTGTCGTTTTCCAGATACAACTTTAAAAATCGGAAACTTGTTATCTAATTTTGTTGTTCAAACACGGGAAAATAGCAGTAAATATAGTCAAACCAGATTGTACACAATGTATTTTCCCCGAAGAAAATCACTATCATAATGAAAACTTGCGTAAAATACAAACTTTTAACAAGCAAGTCTTTAGGAACTTCCTACGATAGCACCTTGTTTACTCCTTCGTTTGCGTAGTGGATTGTGAGTAGGTCATGGGTTTGACTCCCAAGGTTCCCCTCCTTGATAAATGTTTTATTTCTGCAATTTCAGGTCATTGTTAGCTCATGCAAATTGCAGACATGCACCAAATCCAAATATGTATTTGGACATAGTATCTGTGACTACCCCGTTAGTCATCTTCAATGTATCTAAAAATGCCTAAAAAGATCTGAGAGAATGTCTACCGTGCCTTGGGGATACCGTCGTGATCATATTTCATTTTTTTTTAGCTCTAAGAAATATTTATTAGGTATGTCGGAACTTAAAAACCATTTACGCAAATTGAAAGTATTGACGACCTATTAGTTTTTTTAAGCACATCAGTTACCAGAATGACTTTATAATTAAAAAAAAAAAAAAAAAAAAAGATTTATTGACTAGCTTCTCTTATGAGTTAGTGGCCAACTCTGGTGACGGAGTTTAAAGGCCACCTACAGGCCTCCGTCATGGCTTAAGGACTTGGCCTAAGGACTGAGAACTTAACGTGCCCTCCACGCACGGAAGCGCTCAACTTGTAATGCCACTTGTAAATTGTAACAGCAATTGTGAAAATTGTGACTGCACATAAGGTTGCTTAACTTCAACGATTCGATTCCAATTAGATCCTAAGATACGACCCAAGCTTAGGTAGTTCTGTTATACGAGCTCTTCCGTCAGCCTTTAAACCGTAGATCTCCCATTTATACAGGAAATAAGTATTTGAGGTTTTTGATGTTTTGTTTGCAGATCATCGATGCCGAATTTCAAGTTAGGGCCGAAGAGAACGAAGCACTATGACCCCACTTATGGCTACGAAGCCTACTGGGAGGGTGGAAACTGGATCTATGATCCCATCATGCCCAAGGATGGGGACATGTGCGGGACGAGGTGCAACCCAGTCTTTAAGAAGTAAGTCAGTGAGAACCGTAACACGCTCGTGGTGTACTTTTCCTAGTCATTCTTAATAGATTAGATTGATAATTGATTGGAGCGACAATCTTCAATTAGCGGCAAATCGGATAAAAAAAGTCAAAGATCAACACATTCTACCTTGCTTGCTACCTGGAGGCCCATTCTAATATTTTTATCAGCAAAACCTCAACTATAACCTTAGATTTCGTTTTGTTTCCTAATCGAATAATGACCAAGGACTTTGTTGTGGTGACGTTTTCAAACAAATAACAGTCATTTCGGAGAACGAAACAAAACGCAGCAGTTATGATAACGGAATGGTTCCTGTCCCTGGACTGCCTGTCTGTTACAGCTACGGGCCTGTGTGCGGCAGGAACAAACACTTCGAGCATCAAACTTTTGAGAACTACTGCGCTATGAGGGACATCGATTGTAACGGCACCCAAGGTAAGAGCTGAAGAGTATCGTGTAAACCAGACGTGACTCGTTTACATACTAACATGGCCCATCCCTTTTACACACGATAGGAATGCGTAGGCATACCATAAATCCATGGGTTCGATTTAGGAATCGTAACATGCATAGGTGCATGTTTTAGTTTTTCTGGATTTTTCATAAAACCAAATTGAAACGAAACCTAAGCGATGATTGAAAACTTTAAAAGGAAACCAGTCCGTTTTCTGATAATCACATTTATAACGTAAAATGCTTATCTGCAAAAAGTGGACATTTGAGATCGAGACCGAGACAGGAGTCTGAGACTGGCCTCGTAGCTCAGTTGGTAGTAGCTCTGCCTTCTGCACTATAGGTCTTGGGTTCGATTCCCACCCAGGACCAACATTTGTGTGATGAACATAGATGTTTGTTCTGTGTCTGGGTGTTATAAAGTATTCTATGTATGTATTAAAAAAGAAGTATAAAAGTATTCTATCAGTTATCTGGTTCCCATAGTACAAGCTTTGCTTAGTTTGGGGCTGGATGGCGCTGTGTGAAATGTCCAGCAATATTTATTATTTTATTATGTTACTAGTTGCTTCCCGCGGCTTCGCTCGCGTGGTATGCGGATAAAAAGTAGCCTATGTTAGGCTCCAGCCTTCCAGCTATCTCCACACAAAAAATCACGTCAATCGGTCGCTCCGTTTTGCCGTCATTCCTCGACAAAGCCACAAACAAACAAACACACTTTCACATTTATAATAGGGGTACGGATTTTGTATTTTTATTTATTTATTTATTGTTTTATTAATGTTTATAGACCAGAGACGGCTTTGTAGGGGCGCGCGAAAGTGACACGAGACAGAGAACCGTCTGTTTATATGACAACGGTCTTCTGTCTCGGTCTCGAGCGCGAACCTTTACACTTCCAATGATCTTATGTATATCTTATGCACATGATAGAAAATGTATCTATGTAGGTTTTCACTTGGGATACTCCTATGTCATTAAATAACAACAATGTTGTAACTTGAAAGTTTTGATAACAAATAAAGTACTTTGTTTGATTTTATGTGATTTTGCTATACAACTGGACGTGCTTATTTTAGCTTTCACTCCTTACAGGTTGGCTTATAGCATACAGAGGTGAGTGCGCCAAGAAATTGAGGACCTACCCGACCGCGGCCAAGCAGATAGTGACGCGCGCCATGAACTGGCTAGCCAACTTCTCCGCGAAATACTATGGATAGGTTTCCATAATCTCATTACATGGGTCTACACCACAGTTGTCTTTTTTAATCCCTCTCGTGTTGGCGGAGGGGGTAGTGCCTCGACTTTCGATCCGAAGATCGCAGGTTTGAACCCGGGCGTGCATCAATGGATTTTTTGTTTCGAAAAATTCAGTGAAGATATACATCGTGAGGAAACCAGTTACCTTTCTAATAGCGTCGATGGGCTTGCAACCTATCACGTATGGAATGCTAACTTCTGCAAAATGTGGGCATGTACCAAATATGTATTTGGTTATGCCTCTGACTACCCCCTTAGATATCTTCAAAGGATCTTAAGGATACTTCAAAAGATCTGAGAGAATGTCTGTCGAAACTAAGTTCATTGTATTTAGTTACTTGTATTTCAATAAAATATGAAAACGTCAATGTGGGTGATTCTATTATAAGTACACGTTTCTCATGACTTTCGTGAATTCATTCGTCAATTCAATTGAGTAGATTTCTTGGATGGTTCGCTGATGTTGATGATTTGAAAATCCATTTATACCTACAGCCAACGTTATCATACTGGGATATTAAGTACAAAATATAGAGTAAGCTCATATTAAAATATAAACAAAGAATTATCGAAACATGTTTCTATTATTTTTACGATCGCATTCCATTTAACTTTATGAGAAAACCAATAGTTGCTTTCATTTGTTTCCACCGATGCGCGATGTTGAGATTAATAACCTTGTTAGTTTTGCGTTAGTATTGTTTTAGTTATTTGTTCAAATGGAACATTGTATTTTGTGTCTTAGATTAAGAGTTGGCAACATTGTTTATACGGCATTTTGTACCAAAAATGAAAACACCAGCGGTCCAGTGAACTTGGACCCTTTTTAAAAAAATATTTGTGGTTTTGTGAATAAACGAGAAACACTTCAAAGTATGGTAAAATACTTCGTTTACTTGAAAATTCTTTTACACACAATTTTAAAATGATTATCATTGATTATACTCTTACCTACGTATATACCAATTCCCAGTAGAGATTGACAACAATAATCCTTAAACGTATCCTGCAGTATTCCTTGCACTAACTTGTTATTTGTGCGGCCCGCATTCTGCAAATTCTAAGGCAATCATCCGAGCGCAGCGTGGCAGGTAAATGTAGACCTTTGTACTTTTGCACGACGTCAAGTTTCCCTCTAAAGGCGCAAATACACGCTGGCCCAGGCTCGCCGAGTGAACGCCAGTGCCAACGTGTGGGCAGCACCACTCGGCTCGCCTTGCCATCGCTCGCCTAGCTGGTCGAGTGAATACGAGTTTTGCATAAGCTCGCCAAGCGTGAGGACGGAAGCACTTGCCTTGCATCGACTCGCCTTCGCTCGCACTGGCTTAGGCTAGCCCAGCGTGTGTTTGCACCATAAGGGCTTTGCTCACGACGTTTTTTAAACGAGCTGACGACGCGCGTTAGATAAGTTGTAACCTTTGCACACGATCCTCATGTGTGACTATAATATCGCCGCGATTCTCACGCTCGTGGAGACGGCGCCTAACAGCGCTGTAGCCAAGCGCCCTGCGAGAGTGACACAGTAATTAGCGGTGACGTGCAATACAAAGTGGATTAGTTGTGGGTTTGTGTAAAAAATTTAACGTGTCTATTTATTTTTATACACTACATCTTCATAGTGTTTTAAATGCTTAAAGTTCTTTAAAAGATGACTTTTACCCTAAAGTCCTAAAGTTGTGATGTTGTAATTTGATTTATAAAAATCAAAAGTAAGATCTTTACTTATTTTACGTGGTGTTAAGTTAGCTGACTCTAAAAACGCTGTTTACTGGACTACCCCTTGATTGTCTATCTTTGATAGAGACCAAAATCGGTTTCAAACTCTCAAATATGACAGTTCAGTGACCACGCAAGTAGCTCTGTCACTCTCATCTCAACGAGACCGAACGCGACAAAAGAAACCTGCGCGATCGTTTTGATAGTTTGAGACCAATTTGAAGTTTGAGACACCGCTGATTCTATATTCTATCAAAACAAAACAAAACTTTTTAAATCCTGATTATCATAGGCTACGACATTAAAAGCGAATAAAAACCACGGCCAGGAGTCAATAACATTCAAAACAGAGTTCACTCAGTTTACTATGTGATGTACCGCTATCGTAAAAGACCCCGGCTTCCCCCGAAGTGTGAGTGTACATTTAAATACTTCATCGTGTCGACAAGCACTTGTGTGGATTGTGTGGACAGCCAGGAGCTGCGGGTAGGCAAACTTTGCTCGAGTCGCGGAGCCGGCCGTGATTTCCTTATATCATGCTATACCTATAAGGAGTATAGACTGCGCCTTGTGAAATTTATTTAGCAGAACAAAGCTAGTGTGGAAAACTTGTGTTTTATACGTACCTGTTCTTTCCCCAGACATCTTCGTAGGATCTTGAGTGCCTAATAATCATTGAAAATGTCTGTTGCCGTCATATTATTAATATTAGAACTAGAAAGGCCGTAACTTACTCAAAGCAAGTAAGTAAGTTGCGGCATTTCTACAATGACGGCAGAATAGTAGAGAGTCTGTGCCTCAAGCACCAGTCTGCACGAGTTAACTATTCTATCTGTGACTAAAGTAAAGTATCTCAATTGTATGGAATTCAGTACAACGCCTCTAGCGGTAACTTGACTAAACTAAGTTCAGTCCATACAATTGAGATTTTACTACAGTCACGGATAGAATAGTAGACTCTGTGCATACTCGTGCTTGAGGCATTGTTTTTGTGTTTCCGAATTCAACGAGTATCCATTTGTAACCTGTGTGAAACATTGTCAAATAACGCATTGACAAACTAAAGTAGTTGAAACATTAGTGAGAAAGGCTTTTAAAGTAAAAATATTTTCTTTTGTTATGCTAAGTAGGAACTTTTGGTACAAAATGACGTAATAAAAACATCACAGGCCCTCGGACCAGGTTCATCGTGAGAGTATTCTACATAGATAGCTACCAAGAGCCCACGGCTATCTACACAGCTGGAGGTGTCCTGAGTGGACCGCGCTCTATCAAAACACAAGCAGCCATTCTAATGAATTCTGTCTTTCATAGAGCCATCTACATGACCATGAACGGAAATAATATATTTTTAAGTTTCCCAACGCGTACCGTCTGGTACAAGATTTTTTAGTACGAGATGGGAACTACTCCCACTGACAAACTGCTGTAGACTTTTGTAATGAACTTTAATTAAAACATCTTACATCTGAAAATAGCATGTGTGTAGTGTTAAAATAAAACCTAATCCTGTTGTTCTGTTTTCAGTTCAACAAATATGGATTTTAAGTCACAATGTCCGCGGGTACCTAATAAAGTTTCTCGTTTAGAATTCATATTTTTCCAAACGAGCTTATAAAGTAATAGGATTGAAATCGGCCTGTTGGATTCAAATTGAAAAAGTTACCAACAAAATAAATGTAATCCTATCGATATAACGGGTTTGTACTGGCTGGCCTATTTGTTGTGATGGCCGTTCCAGTTAGATGAATAAATCATTCAAATAGAGAACAACAGCAAATAACATTTACATGCATGACTGCATGACCCAGGCATGGTAGGTATTATTTACTGATCTTGCACTTGGTTGTAAGCTAGGGGTACACTTTTAACCACAGAGTAGGTAAGTGGAGTGGGGCAATTCTGGCGAAAGGGGTAATCATGGCACACGGTTATATAATCTCGTTCTATAACTTTTACTTCAGAGAGACATCTATGTGTACTCGTAGAGAAAAAAAAACTATCTACGAGTAGGTACCTACCTACTTAGATGTCTCTCCGAAGTTAAAGTTATAGAACGAGAGATTATAACATGCCATGATTACCCCTTTGCCAGAATTGTCCCTCTCTACTTTACTTTGTTATAGGTAATTCAATAATTAAATTTACTTACCTCTACTCTCCTCGTGGCCCCGGTGCGGTGCTTGTAACGCAATTTGAAACGACAAGGTGAATACATTTTTTTTTACGATTTCATTATACGAAAAAATCCCGACTATATTTTTGAAAATATGTTCCAATCGCGAAAGTCTAAAGTAATGGTGGGTAAACAATGCATAGGTGCTTTGGAGGGCACGTTAAATTATTGGTCCCGGCTTTTAAGTCGTTAAGCTATGACGGAGGCCTTTAGGCGGCCCAAACACTCCGCCAACAGAGTTGGCCTCTTGTCACACGAACTTACTTAATACATTTGACCAACATTTGCCCATGTTGCAGAGTCGAGACAATCGAGTCTAGTGTCACCTTTAGACCGAAGAAGAAAGTCTCGGATAAGTACTACAACCCAAACTACGGATATGAACCTTACTGGCCGGGGGGTGACTGGGTGCAGTCGGTGGACCCTGATGCTCCCACAACCACGCCTCCACCAATGGTGTGTGGTAGAGAATGCCACTACTTATACAGACCGTAAGTAACACTTTAAACTAGTGCGGATTATATAATTGAGAAGGAGTAAGAAGTGCCTTTATTGAAATAAAACTTCCGTTTTCTTGACTTGGGGAGTAAGCTGGTAAAAGCGTGACGATAGCGTTACGAAAAGTGTGATCGGGCAAGGAAGCGGAAGTTTACTTTAGTCGTGTGGTTTAAAGCACACTCGTTTTTGAAGTAAAACTTCGTTACGCACGCTTGACTTGGGGAGTAAGCTGGTGAATGCGTGACGAGAGCGTTACGTTTTTTTATTATTAGTTGAAACGCCCCTGGTCAGTTACTTTTCAATAAAGAAGTTTACAGCATCAAGAAAGTGTGCGCGCGAAACATCGAGAACCTGCATTTGATTGGCTGCAAGCCCTGGCTCTTCTGGAAATGCTACGGCAACCCGCCCGACTACCTGGAGAAGGGCTACGAGACCTTCAACACCTATTGTGAATTCTTGGACAAGCAGTGCCACTCTGCTGGGCCGAAGATTCAAAGTATGTTATCAAATCCTATTGGGTTACTAGTTTATGGTCTTCTAATTCTATTACACTGACAAGCTAAACTTTTTTCGAAACGAAAAATGCACGGCCAGGATTCGAAACCCACGACCTTCGGATTCGCATCGACACGATAAGATTAGCTCTAATTGCTTATTCTGAACTTCGTCTACTTCCAGAATGGATATTTGTCCACGTGGGAGAATGCGAGACCAACCAGAACCTGACCTTCAAGCCGATGTACAGAGACGAGCCGGTGAGCCGCATGAAGTGGTACCTCAGCTCGCAGGCCGACACCTTCAAGAATTTGAGGGAGCCGTGTTAGATCTCACCACTAATAACTTGTTGTACAAACATTGGGGGGAATCGTGCTAGACGAATATGCCAGTTAAACAAATAAAAGTATCATCATCATCTTGTCCCTATCATATTAAACGTAGGGATGGGTAGGGTAAAAGATGAGAAGGAGAGGGAAGAAGAAATATATTCTGCCAGCCCTATCATTTTGGTCTCAGCCGTCCTAGCACTTACCCCTTTATTGCTCGTGTCGAATTAAAAAAAATCAAAGTCAAACTTTAAAATCGATTGAATCCCCATTAAAGTTGCCTAGTATTTTTCAGTATGTGAAGGATTCAACAATTATTTAATCTCTTTGATTCATATTTGACATAATCAAGTTTTATTCAATCTTTTTTGAAAAGTGAATTAACATATTTTTCAAATAGTAAACACAAAACGAGAAGGACTAACTAAAGTGAACCAACTGATTAGTTTAGTCATTAAGTATATTTTTATTTCCACTATAAAATGCCTTCATCCATCACCTGATGATTGTGAAACTCTTATTTAGCTTATAAGTCGAATACAGCCACTATCTTCACAACTCTGCCTCTAAGCATCCGGTAAAATATTATTAGCTTTCGACGTCCCAGCTCATTACGACGAGCCGTCTACTTGAATTACGTCACTCCAAAGCCTCTGACACAGTAGGGGAATGTGCTTGTCAAACAGTAGTATACATTTATGAGATGATAGTTTAGTCGGTGAAGGAAAACATTGTGAGGAAACCCGCGGCTTGATTAGCCCCACACGTATTGACCATGTCTTTCCTGTGGATATGGCCGATTAAGCTGAAAGGATGGTGTAGGTGCTGAACAAGCCTACTCCATGTCAACATTGTCTCAGACACAACAGTGTCTCGTTAAGTGTAGGAAAGATTGCCTAATGACACTGTACATCTAGTAAAAAATGTAAAGGCCTAAGCTATAGTTTAGTAAAGAATTTCGATTTGTATAGCTTCAAACTCTGGCCGTGCAGCTATTATTCATAATAAGTTTTGTAAATGTCCCTGCCTCCATGCAAGATAGCTTTTTTTTTGTTGTTGGCACAACATGCCTTTTTTTTCTCCCTTTCACTTCTCATCTCTTAATCACTTATATCATACCCTATTTGCCCAATTTATCATACTTGTATATTTACCTAGATATTTGTAGTTTGTAGATTGTATCGGTCCTTGTGCTTACTCTTCTAGTATTCTTACTGGTGTTAGTTGTATACCGTGCTATTCTTTATTTTATTATTTCTCGCGGAAAAGTACTGTGAATTCTTGACGGTTTTCACGTTATAAGAAGGCTCGATTGATGAATGGGCACTTACATTTTTGTTTTTTGCTGCTCTGAGGACTGGAAGTAATAATATTACCAATGAGATTTAATTTTGATGGTACTCAAAATAATTCAACGTAAAGAGGGGACAGGAAAAACTTATTTTGGTAAAAAAATATGCCTGCATAGTGTGCAGGCCATGGCTTTGCTCGTTTGTTTATAAATTAGAGTGTAAAACGCACACAACTTTAAAAGGATACAATATTTTATAAAAAAACTTCAAAATATGCAGGCATTTTGATCTTGATGATGATGAATACCCAAGGATCTAGGTAATGTATAAATTAAATTAAATGAAGGTTGTCTATCCAAATCTTTCAATAGATTCAATAAAATCTTGTAGATATGAATATTTATAACTATAAAAGAAACCCCTTCTCTCATCTGGATCCACAGCGCAATTACATGATATATTTTCCCTCCTCAAAAGATTATTGAGTCCTGAATATTATAATAAATATTTTATGCCATTTCCGGAACAATGCAATATATTTTTCTAAGCCACTTGAATAAGACTGTTATGAATTACTAGCTACTGCTCGCGGCTTCACGTGGTTCCTGAATAAAAGTAGCATATAGCATGTACGAAGAATAAAGTAATTTCCTAGTAGAGAAAAAAAAATCAAAATGGGATAATTCCCCATTTAAAACAAACAAATTTTACCTGCTTAAAATTGATTAAGTAGGTACGCGATATTTGACGTGTATGCATGAAAACCAAAAGCCTTCCCCGGATGTTCTTAATGAACTTAAAAGCAGCTCAGATGGCTACTAAATCTGTTCTAATCTCCTTTAATTGACATAGGACTGACAAGAAAAAACATTTTTAAATTGAAAAATTATTATTAAAAAGTACCTAAGTCGGTACTTATAGTACAAGAATATGCTACTTTTTAACCACCGACGAAAAGAGGCTGAGGTGTTATAAGTTTGTGGTGTGTAGGTATTTCTGTGACATCATAGCTCCTGAATGAATGAACAGATTTTGATGAGGTTTTTTTGTGTGAAAACTGACGTGAGCGTGATTGTTCTTAGCTATAATTTATGAAGATGTGCGGGCTGATTGTCTAACTTGTCTCAAACCTCAAATTGGTCTCAAAATGTCACAACAAGCGCGTAGGCATCATTTGTCGCGTTCGGTCTCGTTGAGATAAGAGTGACACAGCTACTTGCGCGGTCACAGAACTGTCAGAGTTGACAGTTTGAGACTGATTTTGGTCGCTATCAAAGATAGAAAGATTGAAGATCAGCTCTTTTTAACCGACTTCGAAAAAAGGAGGAGATTCTCAGTTCGTCGGAATCTTTTTTTTTTTTGCATTTTTCTAGCTAATGAACGGATAGATCGGAAGCTTTTTATAAAACTTGAAGAGAACTGGCTCGAAGCTTGCGGTTCAATGTTGATTCATTACGGGACGGGCGCGGGCCGACGCAGATCCGGTCCCTGACGTGTACTAATGGCAGACGCACCCGACACAACGCGCCTGTTGCTCTAGCATACTACTACTACGAGATGAACCCTGTTTATTTTTTCTAGCAAAATCAATCTAATATCGATACATAATAACACCCACATGGATCGGACAAGGTTTTTATTAGGTACATTTGAAAATAAAAAATCTTATTAAAATTTCTAATCAAAATGATTTTCAACCCTGACGATTAATGATTCCGTGGCCGAATTGGTAAAGGCACTCCGGCTAAAGGAGGATCGCTTGCATCATTGCGGGTTCGAATCCCGTCGGAATTGAAAATTTTGATAAGATTTTTCATTTTCAAATGTAATAATACCTAAGTGTGGTTTAACACTAGGTATAAAAATTAAAAAATATAAGGTTTTATTTTACTCTGTAGAACATTTGCAATATTAAATTAATTAAAATCACACTGATATTATAAATGCGAAAGTTTAGATGTTTCGACGAATGTTTGTTCCACTATAACTCGACAACCACTGAACCAATTTGTCTAAAATTTAATATGATAGGTTATGACCGGGAATAGGACATAGTAGGTACTTTTTATCTGGGTACTACGCAAGCGAAGCCGTGGGCGGAAAATACTTGGTAAAAAATAAAAAAAACAAAATGAATGAAGATAAATTAGATTTTAAAATTAAAACGTTTTATTAAGTCACTTTCTAGTTTATCTGTCTGTAGTTTTGGGTGGAATCTTGCAACGAAAATTTCGAGCCCTTCCCGATTACTTATCCGGCTAAAACTTTCAGGATAGCTCACAACTTGATGACAAAAGATTTTAGATATTTTTTTAATCTACATTAAGTTTTTTGATTTTCAACTGGCTTTTATTATTTAGTAAAGTTATGTAAGTAAACAAATTTTTATCAAGTATCCATATATTTTGTACTGGTTAACCCGATAGGCGTCATCCTGTCCAAACGACTTAAAAAGAATAAAGTTATTATTATCTAGTAAAAGAGAAAATACTAAACATGCCATAGCAGAAGCCAGAATGTGTAAGAGAAGTTTTTGGTTCAAGCTTTGATGTATTACTTTAATCATAAACTTGAGACAGGTGTGAATAGTTGGATGCAAAACCGAAGCGAAATAATATAATTACATTTCAGAATATACAAGCTTCCGCGGAGGTGTAGTTTTATCCATAAACACAATTCTGGATACCACATAAACACAACTCTAAATGGAGCATAGTTGAAAAGTCGAAAATATTACGTTAGAAAGGCCACCCAGCTCACAAATTAGCTAAGGTCATTGAGAAAGCTGTGAACACAGACGCTGTTTCGACGAAAATAAAAACAGAAACTCTCAGACTTTTGGATGTTGCCAGAAAATTACAAAAGGAAACTTTTCTAACACGTGTTGGTTTCTATGTTTCGCCGTTCATGCAGACATTAAGTGAGAAAATACGAGGCAATTGTAACCGCTGTGACTTTCACAAGATCTCGAATCATACACCTTTGAAAGTTTGTTGAAACTTTTTCTTTTTGCTTTTCAAGTGCTGATAATGTTCGTCACACTAAAGCAATGCTCGACAAAGTTTAGTAAAAGACACTACGCATTGTCCACTAGTCAACAGCGACTCGGTTTACAATGAATGTAGACAGGAGTAGAATCACCTAGCTCTTAAGACGTTTGAAAGTGTACCCAGAGGTCCTGAATAAATGATTGTTGAATTTGAACGTGACCACTACAGTTTATGTTCTTAGTCACTGTTTGGTTGCCTTATAGACAAAAAAAAATAATTGACTGTGCGTTTTATGACCAAAGCAGGGTATCCACTGGCAATAAACCTTGCACGTGTAAACACTCGCGCAAGTGATTTGCAAGTTTTAGTGACTTGTCGAACTTGCCGCAGGTCCCACGTGTATGCAAATAGATGAATTGCAGTCTGTGGAAACCAGTCGTCAATTGACTTCTGCACGAAATTGCGGCAGTTACTTGCCAGTGGACAGTCTGCTTTACCTAAGTAAGAACCATTTCTTGAAAAGTCTCTTCGGACAATATACATCTCAGAAAGATATTCCCTTTGTGTTGTAAACAAGAAGCAGCCATATCTTCAGAGCCTTTAATGCTCCCAGTAAATAGATTTATCCGATAAGAAGTTACAAAGGGCTCAAATCCCTACACACTGGTGGTAAAATCACTCAAAAATAATTCCCAGTTCACCGCAGGTCTCCGAGGTAATCGAGGGTCATACGTCAGGCCCTTATCTGCGGTGATCGACCGGACCCCTTCGTATTCGGACCTTCGAGGGTAGATTTAAGTTATTTATACTTGCTTCGGGGAAATGAGCACTGATTCGATAGGTGAGACAAAATTGAGAGAAATTGGACGTTTGACCCGCCTTTGACTCAAAATTAGATTCGAGTTCTGAGCTCTCGAGAATTCTATACATTTGATTAGGAAGGAAGAAAGGACCAACATTATAATACAAATGTAAGAATGGAAAAAAATTGTAGGTAAGTACCTATTTTCAAACATGTAAGTAATCTGAGTTTATTGTTAGTATTGGAATTGCTATTTTTGGAATATTGTTTTAATTAGACTCAAAGTAATAAATACGGAAACTATTAGAGACTAAAAATGGAATAAGAAAGCACAAGAAGATTATGATATGACTTTCTGAATAAATTAAGGTTTCTTTTTACCAACATTTACTGAAAAGTATGAGTAGTAGAGCAAGTATTAACCAAACTGCTAAAATAATTTTCCCAGCGTTATGAAGAGCAATAACACATCCCATTGTCAAAGAAAGGCCCCGTGTAAGTGATGACGTCCATCACCGCACGCTGCTGGAGATAGCAGCGCTCGTCAGAGCTGCGGGTCTTCTTATGAAAACTGTTCTTTGACCCTAAGACTTTTGGCCTTAAGACTTTTAATTTAGGTAGGTACTAATTGCACATGAATATTATGTAGGTAGTCATTTAGTTTTGGTAATAGTAGTATAATAATAGTACCTACTTGCAATGCAACTTGCAAATTCAAATTCCTAGGGTCATTGAAATTAATTCTAAAATAGTAGGACTAAAGGTAACTAAAGAAAAAACCAAATTAGACCCATTTCAAGTTATTCTACTAAAACTTTTGAAAGTTTTCATTTAATTTGGAGAGACACCGCGGTCCTGACGAAGCAACAGGCTACAGTGCTAACATGTGCGTTCCTTTGTTAGGTAATGATGGACTTATGCGAGCGGAGATAGGATGGATAAATGGAGGTATTCCCAGCTTTATTAATAAGGCGATATCGTTAATGTCTAGTGCGTTTCTTTTCACGGTATTTTCATTAATCTATGCTCTGTTCTTCTCTTGGAAATATTTGAGAAATATCAGTTCGATAAGGGCCGTTGATAAGATACATGTCGTCATTAGAGGCCGCTCCGCATTCATGCCAGATTCTCGAGAACGCAAGAAAAACAAGAGAAACGTGAATGTGGAACCTTGAAAATCGTTCTCGCCAGTTTCTCGCATTGATCTCCGAATTTTGTCGGTTTTCGGCGCGAGACAAAAGAGCGTGAAAAAAACAGAACTTCGCAGAAATTGTCAGTGTGTAGCGGGTTTATAACATCATTGAAGCCTGCTTATTGTGAAGGGCTAGGCAGAGATATCTAGCTACACGTTACGCTCGCTTATATTTGCTCAAAATCTTTTTTGTTGATTTAAGAAAAGACAAACATACATACCTGGACTAAATTGGTGAAATTTAGGAGCAGATCCGGGTCAAAAGTACCTACCAGTGAGTTGGTATGACGAATGTAATGAGTGTAAATAAGGAGAGTTGTTTTAAGGTCGTGGGTTCCACGGTCGTGGGTCCGTGGGTCGTAGTCGAATCCTGGCCGAAGGTTCGAATCCTGGCCGTGCATGATTGGATTTTTCGTTTCGGAAAATTTATACGCGCATTTATACAAGCTCTAAATGTTGAAGGAAAACATCGTGAGGAAACCCGCAGCTTAGTCAGCCCCACACGTATTGACCATGTCTTTCCTGTGGATATGGCCGGTTAAGCTGAGAGGATGGTTTAGGTGCTGGGCAAGCCTACTCCATCTCAAGCAATGTCCCAGGTACTACAGTTTCCAGTCCAGTGTAGGCAAATATTGCCTCCAGACACTGTATAAATCATCCATTAAAACTGTAAAGGCCTAAGTTTTTTAAAAGCAATTCTAATTTCTGCCTACCCCTGCGGAAAAGACGTGATTTTACACATGTATGATTTAAGATAATTAATACACTTTTGCCCTCATTTTAGCTCAAATGCTAATCACCCAGCTTTCAGTTTAATATTACATTCTCATTACACAGCAATTAATACGCGACCTTGGGTTAGTGAGGGCGGCCTCTCTCCGAAACAGAACCTCCCTCAACACACAAGACTTCCTTTTAGGAAAGGAAATTGTCTGCTGTTAGTACACCACTGGTTTATTCTTGGTGCCTTCAGAAAGCTGAGAAAAAAACGTATCGTATATTATCCATATTACCTACTGCCTATTTAGCGTACATTTTAAGTATCCGAGAAATTTTCATATTGCTAATATTGTCATCCAAATAGGGAGAATCGAAATTAATTAATATGTAATTGGATTCCATACTACGAGTATAAGGCCTGATTTCACCAAACATTGTTTGTTAACTCTTAATGAGGCATTAGCTAATAGTTGTTTAAAATTAACAATTCTGTTAAAATGATTTACGTCCTATGAAGAATATTTAACAAACCATTATTAAATCTAACGTTAAACTAATGAATCGCAAATCATTCACTCTCGTTGTAATACGACTTAATTGAAACGTTGTATTTGACGTTGCATTCTTCATACAAATATATTACTTTTTTACTTAGTCGTATAATACGTCACTAGCTTGCTAGTTGCTACGGCTACCAAATATTATGTAACAGTCGCTCTGCGGGATGATAATGAAACCGGGTTACTTTTCGGGTGTTCAATTAGGTAATTCCAAAACATCCAAGACAGATTCTTTGACAAACGAAACCTTGTGCAAAAATCGACATCATCGTATTCTTCGAAATAGTCACGTCGTTGTTTAAAAATTATTGGGCTTCGCGACGCCCAAGAGGACAGACTAGTACGACGCGTCGTACTATTCTGTTCAAGCTATCTAAAAGGGCCTCCAGACTCTCGTAGAGAACCCCCGAGAACACCCGAGAAGCGTGAGTGTGAAGAGCTTCTCGCCTTCTCGTTCTCTGGCTCGCCTGTTCTCCGATCGGTGTCGGTATTTTTGGCCGAGCAAAAGGATTTCTCGGGCGAGAAAAGAGAAGGGTCCTACACTCACGTTTTGTCTCATTGCAGATTAATGAGCGGCGGTGGGCAGACATCCATATTGTTTGTTTTTTTCGAGAATTTTCTTTCGTAAAAATGTGGAATAATAAATAGAGTTGAAATTTATAGATTTTTTTCAATCTGAGCCTATTTTATGGGATGCTAAATATCGAAACTACTAAGATAAAAGTTGTTTACATTAAGTATTTTTTTTTTTTACATTATTTTTAGTTACAACATTCACAAAGTTACAGTATGCAATGGCACACAGAGCCAAACCGGGTGCAGTTTCAAAATCGACGTCCATACCGGATAAGCAACAGATCACGACTGAGAACAATTGAGAGTGTGGATAGCTTGTTTGTTCTTCGCGAAGTCTCGGGCGAGACTTCTCGCCGAGCCTTCTCTCGAGAGTCTGGAGGCCCTATAAAAGTTTCTAAATTATCGCTTTCGAAAATAAAACTAAATGCGTCCATCTTAATGAAGGTAGGTACCTATGTTTTTTGACAGTAAAGTCCATGTAATATCATTTCTAACAGTCTGTTATTGTTTTAACGGACCTCTAGAGCAGTGATTAAAATTAACGTCTTGTTAAGATAATTAAACAGCCATTAGCACGTGGTGAGACACACAACAACTTTAACAGTCCGTTATTGGATTTAACAAGGCGTTATTTTTTTAACATTGTTTGGTAAAACTGGACCTAAATCTGTCTGTTTTTGATATTCGCAAGTCCTTAATGAAACTGCCTGACATAGGCACGTTGATAACATAACTTTTCAAGAGGAAAATTCTCGAATATTTGCAAGTTTTCCACGAAGTCATCAAAGTGAAGTTATTGCTAGTTTTATCACAAAAAATGTTTCAAAGAAAAAATCTTGCACTAAATTTTAACATTCAATGCGTAAAGGTGGAATCAGACGGTTCACTCAAGTGCAAGATTACCTACTCGAATGAATACTGGGGATTTCAGACACTTTTCTTTCAGTTTATGTTCAGATGTGTCACTTTGAATGAAATATGCAAAATGAAGGATGGAAATGAATAAAAAATGAACCGTCTGATCCCACCTTAATCATCGACAATAGCCACAAGAGCCAACTGCGTGATTTTATTTCTTCTTCTCACGAATTTATTGATTTTTATTCATTTAGTTTAGTACAAGATTCGAACTTGCTACTAAGAGGGATTTCGTCTTAACGATAATATAAAGAAAACATGTACAGTCAGAACATTAGTAGGTAAATTAACATTTTAAGTTTTTTGAAACCCCAATCATTTTTATATTACTTACAGACTGATGATTATTTAGATAGGACGGCCGAAGAAAAGATTGATGGATCGTGTGAGAGAGGACATGCGTGTGAAAGGAGTGACTAATGAGAAGAAGTACTTAATAGGAGTGAGGAAGACAAGAACAGTTGTGCCGACCCCACCTAGTGGAAAAAGGGCAAGGACAGTCATGATGATGGTTATTTAGGATAGCTCATTTATTTAAAAACCATATCAGGTATTTTTATTGATCATAAGGGTCGCTTCACATGTGACGTCAGATCCGTCGAAGATCGAACGAAGATCCGTCGCGTATCGTCGGACACGTAACGCCAACCAGCCCATGCAGTCTGTAGACTCACTTTGAATTCACTCAATTGACCGAGCTCACTAAATACACAAAAATGCATTGTGAGATTTAAATTTCGAATACAAAATTTGAAATCTCACAGCGGATTCAGCTCTTCGACGTTCAAAGTGAGTTTACAGAATGACTCTGCAATACGGACAAGTACTGAATTGTTAATCTACTTGTGTAGCAGACTGTACCTCAATCGCAGTAACTACAAGTCATCATTTACACTAGATTATATTGATACGAACTCTGACCTGATTATCAGTGATATACAGAAAATAACTAATTTAAAGTTCTCTCGGCTCAGTCCAATGTCCACCAATACGTTAACCAACGGTGAAGAAAGACATCGAGGAAACCATTCAGAATTCGCGACGGTGGGCTTGCTATCGGTCACGTAATATGCTAACTACTTTTAAAATGTGGGCATCAGTATCATGACTACCCGTTTAGACACGTGTGAGTAATGTGTGTGTACCTACCATACAGATTTGTCGACATTATTAGGTAAATATAAATAAAATTTTGAGTAGTGAATAATTTACATAGGTATTGGCATAATGGATATTTCTGGTGATGCATGTGAGCATTATGTGCAAGGCAAGTCCATTCACACATCAATTACCTACACATTTTGCTAAAACAATGTAAAAGATTGCAAGCAATCACCGCTTGTTCAACCAAAGTGTTACAATAACTAAGCATTGTTTTATTGATGAACATTGGCCTTAGGAAAGATTACTCTACCTACCTACTCATCAGATATCACAATGTTCATTAAACTATAGATATTTGTTTTAAAATCTTTCCAAAATTAACTTTGTATTGATTGTGGTATCGGTTTATTTCAATAATATTTTGCTACAATTTTTTATTCATTCAACATAGTTGGTGATCTAACTTTATTTTCGGTGAACATCTTCAGCTTATGATGGGTCATCTAACAGCAAGCCAGAAGCAGTTCTACAAGGAAAATGGTTACATAGTGCTGAAAGATCTGATTCCTCCTGAGGAGTTGGAGGTGATGTCAGAGGAGTACGACAAGCTGTTCGCGAGGAAGAACCAGGAGAAGATGGAGAGCTCCTGGGTCGGGAGCGATGAGAACGATCGAAGGAATACTAGCGAATTTACTGTAAGTTTCTTGCTTTTGTTTTTGGTAAAAGTTTTTTCATGTTAGTAAAAATGAAAATTATGATCACGACTGACATTATAGGCATTTTTCGATCCTTTAAGATGTCTAAGGGGGTAGTCAGAGGTATGCCCAAACGCATTTGGCAGCTACATTCCCACATTTTTCAGAAGTTAACAGTCCATACGCGACAGGTTGCTAGTCCATCGACGCTCCATGTTAGTAATTATTACCATTGTCTCTAAGTGCGGCAGATTACTTCTCAGGTCTGAAGGCTCCTTTGAAAGTGTCTTCAGGCATGTAAACAATTTGTCTAAAGTCTAAGGCACCAGCTTTAGACTTTAGACAAATCATTAAGACAGAAATTGTAGTCGTAATAATCTGATGAGGCTTCAACAGAAACAAGCTTACAGTATAAACAGGGTATAAAAGTATAGGTAGTAGTACGGAGGCCGCTGATAAATTGTAGGTATCTGAATTGTTTCGCTTTTTATAAAAAAAAAAACATTTTCATTTTATCATACATAAACTGTCTTGATATTCCAGTACAGAAATTCCTTATTATTTACAGTAAAATAAAGCAAATTGATGAAGAATGAAGTACGTCACCAAACCGAGTATTATTTTATTGGAAAAATATTTTGCTTTTAATTTCGGCATTCTCAAAAGTTTTTGCGTTCCGATGTCTCATTTCATTAATTTGAATTAAATTCACAAATGAATATTTTAGCTCAATTTTTCCTGAGCCTTATTAATATTATCTGCATTTATGAGGTAGGTACAGAAAATATTCTATTAAATCGATGTGGTTTTTTTTTTTTATTTTGATCAATGTTACATTAGAAAAGTTTCCTATCTTTTGTGAGTTGTCAGGAACACACATTTTTCAGCTAGTTTGAATTGGACTTCTCATTCAACTAACAAACTTCATCGTCTTGCTCCCAGGTCAAAGGCATCCACAACCTCCAGTACCACCACGCGATCTTCTCCACCTTCCTCTTCAACAAGAACCTCCTGGATGCTCTCGAGGACATCATGGAAACGGAGAACATTGTGCTGCATCATACCAAGGCACATTACAAGCCTCCGGATAACGGTGCGGCTTATCCTATGCATCAGGTTTGTTAATGGCTTATTAGAGGAGAACATCCGTTGGAAAATGAACAGTCAGTCCAACTGAAACATAGTCACGTCTAATCTCGTACGAAGCATCTGTGTCGTGGTTATCAGAAACTCTAAGTATCACAGTACCTTAACACCTGGATGTTTGGAGAGCCAGACCTCGAACAAATAGCCTGTTTCAAGTATCCTGATATTTTCCTACTGGTGGGAATAGTTGAAACCTTTTTCCATGTATCCATACTGGTAGGGATAAGGTAAGGATACTGCTTTAAAATCGGAGTTATTGATTACTTTTACTGTAGGTACGGGTAATTGGAAGTAACTAATTGAAACTTTACTTGGAGTGGGTGAAACAAGCCTCTACAGAAAAAAAAAAGGTATATTGTTAGAGTCAATACTTTATAAATCAAAAGGCCTTAACACTTCTGTACTATCCGTAACTCACACAAACCTCAATATTTGGGGAACATGGTTTTTGAATTGTTCTCCAAAGGCAGAATAGGTGGTTCCTCTGCAACGGGCCGGCCCATCTGGCCTACTTGCCCGTGGTCTTTCAACCAACAGTTGTTGTTGTCTGGTTGGAAATATGTCGATCGCTCCCGAAATTACCGCTTGCGCGATCTAGACATTATGGTGTTATGTCGCTATCTTTTATTGAAGCTCGTAGTGCGTAGTTCATCTAGTCACCAGAGTTGGCCACTTGCTCATACGAAAGAAGAAGAATCTAGCGACAGGTAGAAATAGAAATAAAAATAGAAAAAGAAATAAGTTTTATTTATGGTAGATGTCGCTACACATGATAATTCATTTTCTTTCAGGACTATCACTACTTCCCGTATGAGAAAGATTCCATGGTGGCTGCATTCTTCCACCTGGACGCAGCCAACCCTGAAAACGGAGGCCTCTTCGTGTACCCAGGGTCGCACAAGCTAGGACCTCAGGAGGACGTCGGAGCCAAGGAAGGGAACTTTCACTATGTGGATCAGGTCTGACTAATATCATCAGCCCATTTTGAAAAAAAAATGAGTTGTGTGATAGATAGATACCTGAATACTGAAACGTTACTTAGTTGAAGTGATACTTATCATTAATATTAACTGTCTCTTTTGTATATGATTTTGAAGAGTATGAACCTTTCAAATAGATAAGTAGGTACGTCTCAAATATGTAGCTTTTCAGTTATCGGGCAAGAGATTGATTTCTCGATGGGTTTGTCACTCATAATAAGCTAACATCTTTTTATCCGAAAAAGAATGGTCAGAAATAATTTACCTTCAAAAAAAAGTCCTAATAATAAAAACACCATGTTTTTTTTTCAGAACAAGTTTCCTCTCTCTCGTGCGACACCCGTCATCGCAGACCGAGGGGACGTGGTCGTCTTCTCCTACCTGCTCATCCACGGCAGCTCCCCCAACCTGTCTCCGCGGCCGAGGCGGATGCTCCTGGCGCAGATGGCTGCTGCTGAAGACACCCCGCTGGGGAACCAGCCGCTTCGGCCTGGACAGGGATGGCTGCTTAGAGGCGTCAATGTCGACAGGGACGCTAGCATTTCCAAGAGATTTGAACAGCAGTAGTAATGATACTGAACGTTTTTAAGAACATAAAAAGAATTAAATGAATAAAATTCCTTTATTGTACAAGATTATTAACTTATGAACTAGTTAATCTTAGCAATTGTACAATACGGTCTTTTTGCTAAGAACCGATCTCTTTTAGACAATTTAATTACTATCTTATGTCATTAAATCCAGAACTCAAGAGCCCTGTAAATTAGCAACCTATGTTTGAGCTCGCGACATGTAATTTAGGCCAAATTATTTTGAGTCTAAGTAGCAGTGCCGTTTAATTACAAAATTAAATCTTAGACAGTAACTAATTAGTGAGTTAATTAATCTCGCATAATGAAATGCCGTACCGCATCAAACACGCTGCATCGAAAGACGCTCTTGACACAAAACCGCTTTTCCAGAAAGCTTACTATTCATGTAGCGACTAAAGGCTTCTACTTTTTATAATATCAATACCTATGCGCCACTTGAAATCGCAACAATTGTGCCTCCAATCAACTAAAGATACTCACAAATGGATGACAAATTATGCCTGCGTTTCTCGAATCGAAGATTGTTCTCGATTCGGATTTCATAGAATAAACATTTCGTACTGTCTATTAATTGGGCACAATAATGGTCAAGACAAATTAGCACCGACACATCGATCTGTCTCATAAAAATCTTGCAATTTCAAAGAGATGGGAACTTATTTATCTAACGTTTGAGCTATAGGAAGTCCATTTAGAGATTGACCATTGCGTCCATCATTATAAACAAAACTAAAACGATCGACCTAAATCAATGAGATTTCGTGTGTGATTACGTGAGGAATTGCCATGTATTTTATAATGTCTAAAGCCGCATAGACATGTTTGGCAAGCAAGGCCAACTCAAGCGAAGGCCAATGTGTAGACAGCATATTTGCAATCGCTCGGTGTCGCTCGCCTAGCTGCCCGTGTGAATACAAGCGCATGGTTTGCATAGATTTGCCAAACGTTTGGAAGGTAGCGCTAGCCTTGCATCAATTTGCCTTCGCTCGCGTTGGCCTAGGCTCGCCAAACATTTTTAGGAGGCACAAAAGTCTGAGTTTGTTTTTTATAGAAAGTAAGTTTCATGAATACTCAGCTTTTTATACTCGTATCTACCTACTAATTATGAGACGACCGCAACTATAATATTTATGCACCCAGCACCCAGCTTCGCCTGCAATCAAGCTGCTTCAGAACCTCATGCTGAAAGGAAATTTGAAACAACCTCATCAATACAAGTAATTGTTTTCGGAAGCATGATGAAAAACAAATTGGATTTTGGTATCGTTAGCACCAGTTCTTGTGTAATCAAGAACAGTTTGTGAGGCTTATTTTGATACTAATAATTAAATACAGGCAATATTTTTACACTGTTATCGCTAAACTGACATTTTATATTTGAGGTTTTTTTTACATTGTCGTTCTATCTCTTAATTGTTATCAAGGCTCATCTAAATTACACTTCCAGAAAATACAAGTACCTTGCCTGTTTTGAAAAAGAACGCAATCGTGAAATATTAATTTCTGAATACCTACTTACTATGATATTTATTTTGAATAAGTACTTATAAGTACTTAAGTATGTACTTTCTTATATGTTACTAATCAACAGTTTAATAGATAGGTACCTACTTAGTACCCGCAGCCGTGTTGTCCAAGTGAGTCCATACCTCGACTTTCGATCCAAAGGTCGTGGGTTCCCAGCCGTGCATCAATGGGTTTTTGTTTTCGTTCTCGAAAACTTTAAACGGTGAAGGAAAACATAGTGAGGAAACCCGTGGCTTACCTAGTCAGCCACACAGGCCACACGTCGATACTTCGGGGCTCAAATGTCGTAAAGCACAAATCCAAGGTTTTCAGGAGGAGCAAAAAACAAAAAAATAAAAATGTTTTTCGTCATAACTCTCTCATTTTTAGCGCTACATAAAAATGTCCTAGGAACAAAGTTATCAAATTTTTCCATAGTTTCATAAAGTTATTTCAAAATTTGTCCTAGTCTAATATTTACGGAGATAGCATGTGCTTTACGACCAAAAAAATAAACAAAATGTTCCTTACACCCCAATGAAATACAGCCTGAGCAAGAGCACACGAGCGTAAAACCCAACCTGTCGTTATATCGCAGTGAAACAGGGGAGTATACAATACTTGCATGAACATTTAAGGTTGTAATAATGAATATTATAATGATTTATCTCAATTATTAAGTTTTTATCTTGAGTAAATTGATGACTTTTATTATAATTTGTTTGCAATTTTAGTCATGCATGAATGGGTAGCTTTTAAGATGTCAGATTAAGTTCGATATTGAAAGAATTTAGGTAAATCATCTATTTTAAGAATTACAGAACATTTTATTTCACAATTTAGCGCAAAATACAAATGTTTTTGTAACTATTTACTAGACACGGGTCTTTATCGCGTAAAACTTATATTATCCAGACTGTTGCGAATGTTTTAGAACAGCCGCGGTCATGGGCAGACTGAAGTACTCGCTGCTACCTTCGTCGCAGTTGTGAGGTTAGTTTCTCCAACTACCCTCACTTTTGTTAACCAGTTTCCATAACACCATAGTGGTGGATATCAAGAAGTACTAAAATTTTAACCGCGAAGACGGATATTCACTCTCATAACCGTCTTATTCAGACAAGAATTGAGTATCCGGAAGTGTACAGCGATTCAGTCGAGGTAAAAAAAGTTAAAATAAAGTAATAAAGTAGAAATAATCACTAGAACAACTAACAACAGAAGCAGATATTTTTGTACAAATCTTTAGCAGTTATTAACTACACATTACACATAACTATTCACTAGACACTGGTCTTTATCGCGTAAAGCTTCTATTTTCTTCATATTATTCAGACAATTTCGACTGTGTCAGAACAACCGTGGTCACGGGTAGACTGAAGTACTCGCTGCTACGTGGGTTTATTATAATTAGTTTGCAATTTTAGGTGCATGACTAAAATTGCCAACATTTATTATAATAAAAGTTATCAATTTACTCAAGATAAAAACCTATTAATTGAGATAAATCATAATTATGCTCTTGCTTAAAGTGAATTTTGCAGTGGGGTGTAAGGAACATCTTTTTTTATTTTTTGGTCGTAAAGCACATGCTATCTTTGAGTTTTGGACCAAACTGGGCTATACAACCTATGCCGTTGTGTGTTGTCAGTAACATGCTACTTACACCCTTCATTTTCAAATAGATTGTGTTTAGAGTGACCGAAATGATGGGTTGTATTTGTATTTTTTTTTTTAATTTCGCAATTTTAATTATACAGTTCGATAGAGGATTAAAAACTGAGTACGATGGTGTAAATAACTCAAAAAGCCCAAAATGTGCTTTACGACATTTGAGCCCCGAGGTATCGACGTATTGACCTGACCATGTCTTTCCTGAGAGGATGGTTTAGGTGCTGAGCAAGCCTACTCCATCTCAACAATGTCCCAGTCACTACAGTGCCCAAGATTGATAGTCAAATAAACAGACATCTAATAAATAATTAAAGGCCTATGTTTATAAGTAGGTAGGTAGGTATTCAAAAAAATTGAAAGAATCGAACTACTAGGTAGGTAGGTACCTAGCATTTTTTCGATTTCAGTCACTGGTCCGACTAGATGAAATCTAAAAAATGCTAATACGTAGTAAGGTAGTCACCGACGACATCTAACGAAAGACAAACTAGTGCCTGAACAAAACAGCTCTGCAAACCACAAGACTGTTTCTTGTGTCACCCGGCCAACAGGCTCCGGTCTCTTTGAGCCGACCGCTCGTTGACCGAGCTCAGAGTAACAGGCTGATTATCTACTTCTCTTGTTTCCAAAATACGCATACATTTTGTTGGACAGGATTTCAGCCAAATCAACTGCTTAGGTAAGTACCTATGTAAGTACCTAACAATTCATGATAATATTTAGGGAGTGTACACATTGCGTTTTCTGCAGCGCGTTTTTGAGCTGCGCGTTTGTATCAATACAAACGCGCGTTCGCAACGCGTATTTTTCCATACAAAAGCGAACCGGGAGGGGCTGCGCGGGGGGCTGCGCGTTCGCATCGCGTTCGAATCGCGTTTGTATCGATACAAACGCGCTGCAAAAAACGCAATGTGTACACTCCCTTACTTCACCAAAAGTACATGGCAAAAAAGTAAATTAGGTCAACATGACTGTATAAAATAATATCAAAAATGTCACTGTATGCTTACATTAACATCATAGCTTTATACCCCATCAATATTAAGGCAATTTTCATGTCGATAAACAGGAAAAGTACGTAAACGAGCAAATACGCGACTATATTCGCCCCATCGATGACACGAGTAAATACAAATAAAGTGTAAATAAAGTGCAAATAACGCGTAAAGGTGCGCGCGCACTGACGAAATAATGACGCTTTCAAACAATGATTTATCTCGTTGCTTTCAAAGAGTTCCTACATTAATCATCGTATGTTAGTTCGGGCTCCGGCCTACTTGTACTGTACAATACTAATATGAATATCTCAGGTAAGTATTGTTCATTTTTAAATTTAAGGTAGGTACAGTCAGCGTCATCAATCGGTATCCCCCTATTGATTTGAACAAAGACCCTTTTCATTTCAACCTTGGATTTCAGTCGGATTTGCTAGTATACTTATGGATATCTAATTTCGCTCGAGTTCCTATACTACTATACAGCTATTGCATCGGCTCGTTTAGGAACTCGAGCGAAATTAGATATCCATAAGTAAGCAAGGAAGTTTTTACAAAAGTTGAGATCAACGGCTTGCAAACCGACCTCTTACTAGGGGGATACCAATTAATGACGCTTTCTGTACCTATATAAAATTGAGATATTAGTAGATATTTATTGGTTTTACTTGTCGAGTTTGTAAGTCCTAGAACTAGAACGTTTATAATCCGTACCCATATTTTAAAATGTGAAAGTGTGTTTGTTTGTTTGTCCTGCTTTCACGTCAAAACGGAGAGACGGAGTGACGTGATTTTTTGCGTGGAGATAATTATCTCCACGCACTGATAATACTCTCCAGCCCTCCAATTATAATTGTAGGGCTGGAGAGTGACATAGGCTACTTTTTATCCCGAAAAAAATCATGTTTCCAGTGGGTAACGAAGTAGTCCACGCGGGCGAAGCCGCGGGCGTCTGCTAGTAATGGTATAATACTGTATTACTTATATAACATACTAGAAACAAAAATCTCACTCTTTAAAATAGTCCTGCAAGGTAATGACGCGTGCGGGCAACATTTGTCCGCTAAAGCCGGTACTGCGGGCCCGCACGTACGACCCGCACACGAGCGCGTCGCCTCGCCACGTTCGAGGCCCTTTCATCATGAAAAATAACCTACTTCTGAAGAGACCTTGCTTTTTTAAAAATCAGTTAAAGGTACATTACGGTTGAACATCAGCTTGTTTAGTAGAGCATAATATTATGAGGTCCAAATTCAGAGTAGCTTAACTGAGTTAGGTAACCTTATACTTCCGAGGCACACCCACTAATGACCACGGTACACCGGTGTGCCGCTGCACACCCTTTGCGGAACACTGCTCTAAACTCTAAAGTTTGTCGTCCGACTCTGTCCCATCTAGAAAAAATTAAAGCTTAATTGTCAGACCTATTAACGAGGAGTTCAAAAGCAAACTGGAAGAGGAAGTATCGCTCCATTTTGCATAAAGTAAACAGCGACCAGGAAAGTGATGATGACGGAAATTCAATTCAATTACGAAAGTCAATATCCTCTGCAAATAACGGGCCTTGCTTTTTAGAAACGTAAATCTAACCTTTCAACTAAAGTATGGCCGACGAAAATGTGTAGCAGGTATATTAATGTATCTGGGGACTCCATTTTGGAACAATTTATCTTTATCAAGCCACCTAGAGATCGGAGGCCTAAGGTCTAGACATTTCTAGTTTTATCCCAGAAGAAACCCTGTAAGTTCGCTTGGAAATGAAATTATTGCATAACTTTTATTGAAACGAACAAGTATGCACACAGGCTCTAACTTACGCATTTATTTTATTATTTATTTCAAAATTATATAGGTACAGTCAGCGTCATCAATCGGTATCCCCCTATTGATTTTAACAAGGACCCTTTTCATTTCAACTTTGGATTTCAGTCGGATTTGCTAGTATAGGAACTCGAGCGAAATTAGATATCCATAAGTATACTAGCAAATCCGACTGAAATCCAAAGTTGAAATGAAAAGGGTCCTTGTTAAAATCAATAGGGGGATACCGATTGATGACGCTGACTGTACCTACTTACCTACATTTATTTACAGAAACTAAACTAATAGGTACATATTTACATCACATTATAAAATACGATAAGAACCAGTTGAGCCACCTACGGATCGTTGGAAACGATATATAGGTAGCTCAACTGATCCAAGCCACTGCCAGACGGCAGCGTGCCCAAGACACTGGCTGCATTACCAAGCTGGATGGCAACGCTGAATTAGAGTTTGTACTATAAAATAATAACATAGTAAAACTACGAAAAAGTAGCCTATGGATAAGGCGTACAAAGAGTATCAACAAATAGCCACACAGCATCCGTTGATCCATTCAGCCTAGTTATGTGGCAGCTATCCAATCGTACCTCGCTTCAGTCGGTCTAAACTGAATGCAAACACGTCCTAGCTGTTATATCCCATCGTTATTTCTGCCCCAAATGTCTATCACTAACAGGGCCTCTAACCAAGTGACATCAATCGATTCTATTTCTACAATTCGCTTCGCTTACAATCGCTGATGTTTCATTGGTGGATAAATGAAACGAAGACCACGTGACTTTAAGTTCGGCCAATGAAACGTCACGTTCGAGTGTTAGCGAATTATAGAAATCGAATCGCTTCATAGCGAATGCCGGTTGGCTAGGCCCTCAGAACTGACTGACCTAAATAATATTTTAGGCAAGCCAATTCCAGAGGCTTGAATAGATTCTGGTAAAGAGGATCACTAGTCAAGGGAATGTCTACGATACCTCCGCGGTTGAGAGATAGATGCCTCCTTTGAAGCTCTCTGTGAAATCTACTGAACTGAATACGTTTGGTTACAGAATAACACTTTCATTATGAAGTTTGTGAAATTTTGATGAAAACTATTATTAGCACCATAATCAATTGTTTATTTACGAGAAAACCATTGAACAAACAGTCGGGCTTTGGAGAGAAAGTTAATAATTATCAGAAAGTAAATATTGTGTTAATTCATTTTGAAAATTGATAAATTCGCATGTAAATCGAAACAAACAATAGGCGCTGTTCAGATTTAAATAAATTACCTAAAGGTTAATAAGCAGACTAATCCGTCATCAAGAACATGTTTTTGTCCTTTGCAGACCACAGTGATCTAATAGAGTGCCTACTAACCAGCTCAGTGTTCTATTAGTGCACTTAGTTCAATACAAAGCGTTCAATATCAAAGGGATTATTCAAATATTCAAGCAGTCCTGATTTCATTATCGCGTGGGACGAAAGAAATCCTCTGTTAATCCACCACATCAAATATGTACCGCCAACACGTCGAACAGGGATTAAATACATACCGAATGAGTTTGTTCTTTTAATAATAAAGGCCGTTTACCTTTCTGTAAACGCGGTCAGAAGATGAATTGACCTAAGGTATCATGTTAGTCAATACATAGTTAGGAATTCTATAAATGGTCTCTAAGAATCAGGAATGGGTTTTCTTTAATGTTGAAAATCTACTTCCATTTCGGAAGGCGCTCCAACTAACAGAGTTTATTCTAGGTGGGTATCTAAATACTTTAGAAATTTAAATTATATACGACATAGTTTCTATGTATCTTCTCTATTTTTAATAATTCTATGTATCTTAAAAATTCGGTAGCAAACATACAAAATAAAATAATACAGCCTGATTAATAGCCTCCTCTTTTTTTGAATAAAGAAGTCTTGCATGACTCTTCGAGATATTCGAGCTTCAGTTTTTTTTGACAAATGTTTTTTTCGTAAATAATAGTTTTTGTATTTTACCCTCTGAGAACAATAAGTCTCAGTTTCTGCATGTAATATCTCTCCCAATCGCAACGTCCTTTTCAAACACTATCTTTTAATTATAATTTCATCAACACAAAGGAGGGTCTCTGCCTCCTCTGTCCTCCCATCTCTGATAAATTGCCTTTACACTGTCATAAAGCACGTACATAAGGGGCTTACAGACGAGAGGAGCTGTCAAGGCCTACGAAATTCAATAAAAGAACTCTTGTTGTCGCAAAAACGCGTCAAGTGGCCCTACGTTCCACCGTAGACCAATTTATCATGATTATTCTAATTTGGGCAAAAGTTTGTGAACAATATTACTTATGCAAAGGAGAATAATTCTTTTACAATTGATTCTGGCACAACTTTTCAGCGCCATTTTAATTGATGAATGGATTGGCATTTTTTTTTTGTTAATATGAAAATAATGGATCGGCAAATTTTTTTAAGATATACCTAGAGAAGTTTCCAAGCCCTTTTTTGATAAATTGCCTATGATGTAGTATGTCACGCTCTAGCATTACATTCCGGTGTGACAGCGGTGTCACGGGCCCATGGGGGTGACAAATGACTCAGACTCCGGGTTCTTGCTAATTAGCAAGACGAGATCATTTTTGTGTGTCATGCTGCGGAGAAACTATGAAAAGTTATTCTTTGTTTTTTTTTTTTTTTTTAATTGCAAAATGAAAAAATTGCATCTACTGTTTTTATATTAAAAAATAAAGAGCATTTTTTTTTGACAAAATTGTTTTTGGAGTCAAATCATGATATTACACTGCCATTTAGTATTGTCAAGTTTACTAAGCTTATTAGATCTAAAAGCAAGCCCAGTAATTGGTTTACTGATTGAGCCGTCAAGTGTAACCGCAACATGGATACAATCATGAAAGAACTTGGGGCCCGCATACTTAATCCCGCCTTCACTTACAATCTGTTTCGAATTTAATCTTATTTGTCTTTCAATCGCGAGCCCTAATGACGAATTTCACGCCCAAGTTGCGACGTACCTACTCCCTTATATTAGCTGTCGTGTAGAATATGTAATTACATGTTCGAAAAAGCCTAGTGTAATTTGTAACGCGTCTATTCTTAGAAGTCCCGTGTTTATTAAGTTGGTTCGGTTCGCTCTTTGATCCAATTATCTTTGAGAAGGCTCTAAAGGAAAAGTTACTTAAATTATGTTACAGTGGAAAACTTTTTTTTTTACATTTTAGGTAGGTACTTACTTACTTAAATTCCCATTATTTTTACCGTCAGATATTTACAAAAGTAAAAAAAATATGTCTTGACTTGATTATGTGTGATTTAATCACGTCATAAAATCAAGCCTAGAAGAGCTTAAAGGTCGTTCCAATGCGAGGAAAACTACGTGGTTTCCCTCGCATCATAACCTGCAAAAAGAACCTATCGATAAGTAGCTTTATTTAAGTACATTTGTAGATACGCTTATCCAGCATAAACCTTTTGAAACGCCTCGCCCATTTCAATGTAAAAGTAAGAAAAATGGGGGAAAACGATAAAATACGACGAAAAAAACCACGAGTGAAAACAACAAACGACGTACTCAGACAAAGCGGTTCCGAGGAATCGGAACTACATTTTTGATAAAAATCGGCACAAATAAATATTTTCCGCATCTATAGCCTTTGAATAGAGGAGACTGGGCTAAGGTTGCCCAGACGTCGTACGAGATATTGTAGGTAGGTACTCCTTTCAAATATTCGTGGAGTCATCAAAAATAATCATTTTTATGTACCTATCTATTTAAGTAGGTGTCTAAACAACGTCAATCCGGCTTGATCTACTAGTGCCAAGACATTTATTGTGTGTTCAATATCGTGAAAAATGTTGAAACTACAAAAATGATTACGTTTAGTTTCACAGCCTTATAAACCTCTACAACATTTTTACTACACAACGATAAGAGTAAGTTGGTAAGATCCAATCGCTGTAAGGAATCGCCCAGTCTCCTTCCAGTTATGGCAATACATTTGTCAGCGAAGTGTACGGGCAATATTCATAGGCTGAGCTCGGGGCACGTGATACATCTTGCTTGCCACAGACCACGATAAATACTGGAAATGGACGTCAGCCTGTTTAGGCACGAGTTGATTTAATGTGCTCGATGTGAGCCTCTAAAAGCTTGTAAATCTATGGATAGTCCTGATAGGTTGTGGTGTATCATATTACTGGTTGATGAGTGGCGAGTACTTTGGATTACATTGAAATCTGTAGTTCCTCTGAAACTAGGTATTAATCATTCCGATGGTAAATAGGTAAAATTATCTGCTCATTATTGGTAGAGTAATGAATGTGGCTATCGATATGCCGGGCTGGAAAGTAGGGCAAACATACGCTTATTATAGAAATGAAAGCTTACTCGGCTTTGAGTCTATACAACGTTGATCAGTAGATTGAAATTTCTTTGTACAATAAATAAATCACTCAAGTAGTATTTTTTGTAATTTCAACCGCGGTTTCCCTTGAACCTATGTAGAAAACTAAGCCAACTTATCCACTTCAAGTGTCATATGACAGCTCAATTGATGAGATCACAGCATTTAGCGGGAATCGCGCTGACTGGTCAAACGCAAGCGTTACGCTGACGAAGAATAAGAAGATAGAGGGAGAAGTCGAAGAAAAGTCACTGCTATCTTGATGAAGACCGCATTTGACGGTATGCTTCGCTGACACGCCCAACCACGAATGGTTAGCGATAGAAAATGTTTATAAATTAGGATAAACATTATTTTAAAAAACTTCGACTGAAAACATAAAAGTTCACGAAAACAACAACCTTTTTATGTAAAGTGTTGGCAAAAATGCGAGTTATTCGTAAGGAAAACCCCTCATTTGGGTCGGCTGTAATCCGGATTACGAACCAGATTTCAGATGAAATAATGAGGCTCACGCCTCCAGTTGCTTACGAACGCATCTTATAATCCCACTCATATAATAAAGACAGATTGTGCTATTTTTGATGTTTGTATATTTTTCTTTCTTTTTTGATGTTTGTATATTTCACGCAGCAGATATTGAATCGAGGTGGATAATACGATTATCTGATAAATGTAGATTGATGTATAATGTTCTCAGGAGGTCATAAAAAATAACACTGTATTTGACCATCAGATACTAACTAAAATGATCCTTCACTGCCTAAGAAATCTCTTTTCGGTTGAATCTGCGGGCCCCAGCTACTTTTCAATATAATTATTATCGACAGAGAGGTAAGCCGAGGAGCCTTCTACTAAGATAATTGAGGACTTGTTACTTTACTATATTCAGGTACCCGTGAAGGGATTATTTTCCAGGTCGTCTGCCGGTTTAGGCGACCCCTTTTGTTAAAACTGGCTAAAGGTTCAAATCCTGACCATAGATGGATAATAGTTAGTTCGCCAACTCAGATACTAGCAGGCTTAGTATCAGGGTTTCGTTTGCATACACTTAGGGTCGGGATACACCTGGCGTAACCTCTGTGGCTATTTGTGCGTCATAAACATTGTGTGATACAGAAATATTGCAAATCCTACCACGCCTGTTGCGTTTGGTGTTCAATCAAGTAGTTTTCAAAAGATAGATTGAAAGATTTGTTTGTATAGTGGAATGTTTATCCAGATTTTAGAATAATAATGAAGTTTTGATCCGACGATCCAAACGGTGCTTCGTGTGATGTTCATGTATGAATAAAGTAGACTGAGCTGAGGAAGGAGTAGGTTGTCTCTAGCACTACCTGTCGTCACAACAGTCATTGATTCCTATGCCGCACAAATAATTTAAATTGCTGGAGTTTTTTCTTTATTGTTTGGATAGAAAAATCTTAAGCCTTTTCAATTAAGAGTTGTCTATTTGATGCTATTCCAAAACACGGACTATTCCAATTATTTACCATCGTTCATGTAAATGCGTGATTGAAACTCGAACTATTTCATTTGGTAATATTACGATAGAGCTAGCTAGAGAGTAGATTTACTGTCTGGACATTCGACCACTCCAATAAACACATTATAATAAATCAGGCCAACGAAACGCTAAAACTGTTCCAATAAACAAGTATCAAACAATAAACAAGATACGTTAGCATAAATACCGCGACTTCGCCCGCATTGTTCTCGCGGATCCTTGGCATAAATCAAAATCCGACGTACTTCCTCTATATCACCACACATCAGCAACCCACACCCGAATATAACCCTTATGTTTTCTGCCATAAGGAAGTATGAACGGTTTCATAATGGTAGTAAAAGATGGGAAGTTATAAACAATTTCTTCAAAGGGCACAAATTGTTGGATTCGATTACAGTAATGGCGGGCGATGCGATTCGGCTGACTGATATCGGTGCTCGGTAGGTCTATATGCTTTTCGGTTTATTGGTTTCACATAATGGGAGCAAGAAGTATCCCATCAACTTTTGTAATATTTGAGAGACTGAGGAAAACTGGAGCGCTTTATGCTTGATTTAGGCTGAGACTCTACCAAAGCGGAGACGAGGGGAGATATGTTTAAACAACCAATAAAACTTCGTTATTCACACATTTCATATCGTATGTGGCACGAGATGTGTGAATAAGGTATTGGTTGTTTAAACACATCTCTCGTCTCCGCTTTGGTGAGTCTCAGCCTGAACAAGTAACTAGCAATGTGAATTTTCGTAAGTTTGTTAGAATGTTTCGTTCATACGAACAAACGGTAAGATGGTGTGAATATTTTTTGTAGTAACTCGGACCAGGCGCTTAAGTCTAGTAGTCCTAGGGTAGTTAGGATATTACGCACCTCCAGTATTAAAGTGACCCATTTCAAAAAATTGGGAAAATGAGTTAAATATGTAGAAAAACTCAGAAAAAAAAACTCTACCCGCTAGTATTTTAAAAACTGCCATTTTCTGGTTAGAACCTGTGAAACACAATAGCTGCGTCATTTTCATTTTGGCGGTTACGCCTGCCTCCCCCGTGGAAAAACGGCCGTATTCAGTATTGCGTCAGCCGAGACTGCCGTAGATTAGAATTAAAATAACCTAAATCCCAATACAGCTGTTTAGTACGCGAAAATCAGGTAAGAATTGTTTAAATTTTTCAGTAATAAAACGACCGTTTGTTTGTTTTGTGCTATTTTATTACAATCAACGAAGAAAATTTTGTGACATAAATCGAGTTAAAATCAGTTTATTACTATAATTTGTACTCGTTCTATTAACCGTTTAAAGTTAAGGTCTGTTTTTATCTTTAGCATAGGATAGCATTATTGGCAGATTAGTGTTTTTGGCTATTTTATTATTAACTTGCCAGATTTTTTTGTGAAATATTTAGGTATGATGCCTTTTATTGATAAGAAATTATTAAAATTTTTCTCAGTAGGTCACATCACTATGCAAAAAATAACTTATTAACAGGGGGGTCTCATTTCCGATTTTTAGGTATAATCGGCCGAGCGCCGCGCTTGTAGGCGCAAGGCATAGGTTGCCACTTGCCGCTCGCTCGGCTTGCAGGCTAGGCGCATCGTGCGTAATTATCAAAGTACTTATTTATTTCTGTGATTTTGCAAAAAACGATGACTAAACGATCTAATCCGTATAAAAGATACTGCTGTGTTTACGGGTGTCTAAACAAAAGGAAAAGCAATGAATGGAAGTTAACATTCCATAAAATTCCGGAAGATATTGAAAGGCTTATTTAAAGGATGATAGGATAGGATATTTAAATCTTAGTAGGTACCAACCTACTATAATTTTTTGTATTTCAATAAATAATCAATAAATACCTACCTAGTAGTAGGTACTTACTTTTACTATGTAACTGTAGTCACATAATGAAAACGAGATTTTATAGGTACCTATTCGATTCCTTTTTGATTGAATACCTACCTACCTACAGTTTTGTTTACTTTCCTACCTAAAAGTAAACTCTTTAGAAATTAAATAAAATAGGTAGGAATGATGATCACGCACGTCTGTGTCCTCGAGGCGCGGACATTCTCTCAGATCTTTTTTTGGCATTTTAGGATCCTTTGAAGATGTCTAAGGGGGTAGTCACAGGTCCAAATACATTAATGTACCTTTATGTTTGTTTATTTTTGAGAAGTTTTAAATGTTGAGTTAATTTTGTTTAGATTATCTTATAATTTGTATAAACTCGTAAGTTAAACATAGTATTATTTGTCCAAATACTAAAATAAGTAAATAAGAATTTACTTGATTATACCGAGAAGGTATAAATAATTTTTTAGATTTACTTTAATTATAATTATATTTATTCAAGACTAATAATTAATAGTCAACTTAAGAAATTAAAATGTTGTGATGCCACTGATTTTTGATAAAGGTTTCTGTTCTTAATAATGTGTTTTGACTTTTTAGTGTTTTTGTATGAATCCCATAGTTCCAAAATGCACAAATTTGTTTTAAACCACAAATTTTGTCAAATAATCAGAACTAAAGAGACCTATTTCAAAATAAGTCATTAATATTTTAATGGTTTTAGTACAAAACTGACTCAATTTCGGAAGGTTTTTTTGAAAAGATAATTACTGTCCTAAATTAAAATTATTTAAATTCAGTATATAGCTAAAACTATAGATAAAACCCTAATTCAACCTTTTAATAGTAAAAATTATACATAATGTCGCAATTTGGTTATGTCATGAATGATTTTGTAAAAATTGTGTGATTGTAAAATCGTTTTTTCGCGTTTCCCAAAAATCGTGTTTTTTGAATTGTGTCACTTTAATACTGGAGGTGCGATTAGTGAACTCTTTAGTCTTATCATCTGTCTGTTTTGGGAAACAAACTTACACTTCATGCATCTTAATAACCATTCAACCGGCGCACTATAAACTTATAAAGAAATTAGTGAATTCAGTGGGTTATGTATGCTCTGAGCTATTTACCATTTGAATACCTGTAAACACCGGCCAGTGATGTCATGTCCCACCATTCAAAATAATCGCTCAAAACCGCTGCACTTTGCCCCAAATACGGTTGGCTGCATCCGAAAGCAAATAATCGGGTTTTTTTTAAACCGACAAACACTTTTCAAAGCCTCTGTTTGTTAGAATACCATGAAACAAAGTTGTACTCTTTGACACTAGCATAAAACCGTTACTTTACCTTCTAATGATTTTTGAAACAACACTCTATTTTGCCTCTTTCTATTCCAAGTATTTTCATAATGAGAGCTGTAACAATACCAGTGTTTTTCTATACTTTTAAGTTTCACTGAAGTCAGGAAAGACTACGGAATATCCGTGTTTTTAACATTAAATTCTTAGTAAGTAAAGGTAGGGTTATTATAACCGCTATGAGATATTATAATATCCCTAACATATTCGTAACAAAGGCATTATAACATCCTTTAAATCTTGAATTAACGAAGGAGCATGCTAACAGAAACCTAGCTTACCTGGCAGGTTTTTTTATTTTTATAGTGTTAAACCACACTTTGGTATAATTTTTCATTTCTAATGAAATATTTACCTGGCAGGGTCTGAGTATAACGGTATCCGTTTCTTTAGAAGGCGCGCCGCCCGCACATCGATGCAAGGATAAACGTTCCGTTCCACGCTGACATTTCAACCGTTCCGTTCCACTCTGTTTTCAACCGAACCGCATAAAAAGCGGCAACAATTCATCAGCTTAAACACCTCAATAAATCCTCTTACAGCTGGCTCCTTAATTCAGCAGAAGAAACAATTGCATTGCAAGTCTGCACTGCAGTGGATAATGTCTACATCCAAGAATGCTTTAGGAGTATTTTGTTTACAACTCTAATCCTTCGAAATAAGAGCTTTTATTCTCCTAGCAGGTTAATGCGGTTTGTGCAGCAATTGTTTCTCTTTTCGGTTTTTATGAAATCCGTTGCGGTATTTTCTTTATCGCCGGCCCTTTGGTTGCGCTGGCTGCAACGTTTTTTGGTAAACTTCTGATTGGATTGAGAGGAAATGGTGAAAGGCTGTGATAGCTTTGTTGAATTCAGAATTACAAAGCTTTTGGACCATTTCTGAGAGTAAAGTCGACTTTTTTTTGCAAAACAATACTGAATGTTGAATGTTTTTGAAGAAAGAGTTTCCGAATTTAATTGAAATTTGTCCGTCTAAAGCTATTTGTCCCACCTCGTCTGTATCGCAGTGAGCCTCATCTTATTTCACACTAGCAGCGCTCTCGTGGCGTTGCTTGCCCCCGTTGTAATGGTAAATGATTATGATGATGATGAAAAGTAGTCTATGACCTTCCTCAAGAGTTTAGTTATTTTTCAAATCCTGCTGGTAGTTTCTGAGACTAGCGCGATCAAACAAACAAACTCTTTCGCTTTATCGATCGAGCGAGCGAAGCGAGCGAAGATCTTAGTGGTAAGTTGGGCGATTTTGCTTTGTATGTTTGTATGTTTGTATGTTTGTATGTTTGTATGTTTGTATGTTTCACGAATTGTTGTTCGAGCATAACTGTCGAACCGTTCATCCAATCTGCATGAAACTTGGTAGGTCAATAGGTTGTGGTAAGGAAAGAATTTGGCCGGATCCTGCCCCAGAGCTGAATATCGAATTAGACTATGCGTCTGAATAATATTATTTAAATAAAATATCACAAAATTAACTGGTACATACAGAATACTTAGATATCTCGTGCCCTGTGGGAATATAATTATGTTATTTTATTAGTAACTTTAGTCACTTCCGGTACTACAGTCCGTAATGCCTCTCCAGACTCACGGCGAGAAGTTTCACCGAGACTTCTCGAAGAACAAACAAATTATCCACACTCTCAATTTTCTCACTCGTGATCTGTTTGAAATCCTTTGTCTCGGCCAAAAATAGGTACCGACACCGAAGCGCGAGAACAAGAAGGCGAGAAACTCCTCACATTCACGCTTCTCGGGTGTTGTCGGGGTTTCTTGCCGAGAGTCTGGAGGGGCTATTAGGTATCACAGAGAATATTTTTATCAGATAGACCTACCTTCTTTTTCGCGGTTGACATGACACTCAAATAGTAAACAAAATAGACGGACAAGAATTTGACAGATGTAAAAGGAATTTCGTTGAGTTTCAGTTGTGTGATTGTGTTGTGATGAGTGATTTATGAGGATTTATCATATTTTATTTAAAATTACAAAAAGTACTGACGCCTTGGGATATGCATACAGACTAAAATGGAAGTGGGCTGGACATGTAGCCCGTCTACAAGATGGAAGATGGACTAGGAGAGTGACAAATTGGGAGGGTCCAAGAGGTCGACGCTGCATAGGAAGACCATACGCTCGCTGGGACGACGACATCAAGAAAACTGCTGGACCAAACTGGTTCCGAGTAGCACAAGACAGGGACAGATGGCTGGCTTTGGAGGAGGCCTTCACCTTAGGGGTTCTCTAGTACCTACTTAGATTATAAGCATTAGTGATAAGAAAAAAATGTTAATTATAGAGAAATAAAAGGCTTTTTGTTTTATTTATTTATAGATACTTATCATATTTTATTTTAGGCGGTTAGTACAGAATCACTGCACACGAGTGTAGATAATTTTATTGATGAAATTCCCAATTTTTCCTAAGTACTTTTCTTTTTTATTTGAAATTGTAGGTACTGGGAGCACCTGTGTGCGTCATTTATTTTCTATACCTACTTAACTTAAAATTCTGCTAGTCCTAATAATAATGAAAAAGTAAATGTTCACACAGCGCCATCTATCCCCAACGTAAGCAAAGCTTTTACTATAGGAACCTTAAAAATATAGTTTCCTAGGTTCTCCGTTCATGCTGGGCGTCATAGCCTGCTGCTTTATATTAGAATAACTTTTAAATCCCACTTTTTAGAGGAAGAAGATGAATGGACTCTCATTATAAAATAAAAAAACAAACCCAAAAATCCCAATTTGGTCATGACGCAAGCATTCTTTCCTGTTGGCATCTGTGGGGCAAATTTATTCAAGGAATCGGCCATCTCTTTTACGGGGGAGCATAATTATGAGCTTAATCGATGAAGGGGTTGTGAAGATATTGGGTTCCCAAGGGGGTAAAAAATTATGAAAGTTACACAAATAAATTGAGTGGGGTGTCATACGAAAGGGCTTATTTTGTACATTCCAAAATGGTATTTATTTTTAATCTAGGATGTATAGTTTTTGAAATACGACCAAAGACCAAAAACTACGAAACCAGAGCTGCAAGAGCTCCCGTTGCATAGAGTTTCGATGACTTCGTAGCTCATTGACTGGTCGGTCTTAAAAAGAGAGTGGCATCGTTGCGGTTTGGTTTGCAATGATTTTAGATGCTACTTGATTTATTTTCATGATAAAAAAAAATTTGATAAAGAATGAAAATAATTGGGGTAAAAAAAGTTAAGTAAACAAATATATTGAGTGGGCTGTCAAATGAAAGGTCTTTATTTGTACATTCCAAAATAGTTATTATTTTTATTCTAGGACGTATACTTTTAGAAATACGACGAGAATTCATAAATATGAAATACCTAAATGAAAAATTAGACGCGACATTATGTATTGCATGCATGCCAGTATTTTTTACCATGAAGAGCTAGCGCAATAGGCATACTCGGCAGTATCAGTAGTAGCACTTTTTAGAAATTATAGGGGTAGTCAGAAAAAAGTCCAAATGTAAGCCATCTACGGTGGGTCTTTAGGCGTTTCACACCGCAAGCGGTTCGGACCGCGGTGTGAATCGCCCCAGAGCTCTTTTTGAATGGGTTCTTTCGCACCACGGTGGTGACAGCGGTGCGAATCGCCTAAAGTATCTTTTGAAATGGGTCGATTCGGACCACAGGATTTGGACTCATATCAAAAATTAAGGCTTTCTCCTCATGGACAAACTATTCCTTACGGTTGGTTTGGACTGAATGTCAAAATGTACTGATCTACATATTTCGCCTACCTAACTGATTTGGCTACGAGGACTAACATTTCCTTATTGGTAAGCGTCCACAGGCCCGCATCGCACGCAGCTGACGGATCGCATCAAATGGATTATTTGTGAAATGCGATGCGTACGATGCGGACATGTGGACGCACTTATATGAGTTTCTATACAAATAATACTACGATCCGTTGCGTGCGATGCGTCCGATGCGTACGATACCGACATGTGGACGCTTACCATATGGCCGAACTCGTGTCAAAATAGACAAAGTAGGTACACTCACCACCGCAGAGAGGATACAAAGAACATACTACGGTATCGTCACCACGAGTAGGTAAAGGAATATAATTGAAAAAGACAATTTCGTTTTAAATTGCCAACTCGAATTTTGCACAATGAAACCAGCATTGGACATTTCTTGGAAAAGCTCAGATAATTTTGTTCACTACATTTGTTATTTTTTACCTAATTTTATTTAATTTTGTACATAGTACCTACCTACCTATATCTTTTTGGCAATAGCAATTATGCACTATGTGTGTTGTGTTTTGGATCTAACTTAAAAGACCAGGACACCAGAAACGTTACAGAGGTTTTTTTTACTTGCTTAAATCAAAACACTTCTGCGATACATCTGATGTCCTGGTACTTCAAAACATTTTACCCGTTGTCGTCATGAAGGACAAAATCATGTTTTTGAAATAACGTTGCAAAACCAATTTCCACAATACTGTTAAAAAAACCGTTCCAGCGATTTTCGACCTTATTGAAATTTTAGGTTTCGATTATTTTCCAAGTCTTTGCCAAATTATTTAGAATATTATATTATTAATTCATCCTTCATGACCAATGGATAAAAATTAATGTTTGAAGTAGGTACCAGGGGGTCTAAAGTGGCCACTTTTGATGAAAAATCAGATGTTTCATAGATGCTTCATCTATAGCCGGGTACCCACCTAGCGCACAGGCTCGCGCGGCAGCCTCGCGAGCCAAATGCTCGGCTGATGTGGACGTGCCTCGGGCGGCCTCGGGCGCGCGTTCGCTCGCCCGAGCACGGCTCGGCCCCGAGCCATCTGTTGTCGGTAAACTTGACGCGCTCTTGCTTGCTAGATGTTTCAGATGCTTCATCGATGCTTCATATAAGAAGCATCGATGAAGCATCTGAAACATCTAGCAAGCATTTCACAAAACATCTTTTTTGACAGATCTATGTGCGAGGTTAAATTTATTTTTAGAAAGTAAATAGGTTGAATGTAAAACCGATGGCTGAATGCAAAACCCGTGCGAAGCCAAATTTAAGAAAAAAAACCTCAGACCCGCTCCCGCGACAATTCACCTTTTTAGGGTTCCGTACCTTAAAAGGTAAAAAAAGGAACCCTTATAAGATCACTTTCTTGTCCGTCTGTCTGTCTGTCTGTCTGTCTGTCTGTCTGTCTGAGAATTATTCAATACAATTGTAAACACTATAAACGGGATATTTACCATGATTTTTGGATTTTCGAGTTTCCCGATATTTCGGCACAGTTGCATGCGCCATGATCACGGTAAACTGAAGTTTTTGCGAGTTTGTGGGTAATCAGTGTAATCACAGGCAGACGAAACGGTCTACCCTCTTTCTAAGTCTTTTACTACGTCGAACATCAGTACCACCGGTCTCACTTTCGAACGCAACTCGATCGCGGCACACAACACTCACAGTATCCAACCGCACATCTGATGTTGGACTTTTTCGATTTATGCACAATTGCACCACCGGATTCCAAGCACCCGAGAGTTTAAAACCGTCTTCTCGATTGAAATTCCGGTGTTTGGTAATTTCTATGGCTTCCTTCTGCAGGTCACGTCAGTTGTTTTCTAGTGTTTCTTTCGGACGCGTCATCGTCCTCATTCGAAGCCATCGCAAAAAGAACTGAAGACCGCTCCGGTACACCGGAACGTCCCCATACACGCAACCAATGTTCGGTTGACCTGCGCAGGCATACCTGCATAAATGACCTCTCCGGTAGACCGTAGCGTGTATGGCTTACATAAAAAGAAAACTGTTTTGTTCCCCTCAGGTCCGAATCGACCCATCACAAAAAGTTATGGGGCGATTCGCACCGCGGTGCGAAAGAACACATTCAAAAAGAGCTCTGGGGCGATTCACACCGCGGTCCGAACCGCTTGCGGTGTGAAACGCCTAAAGACCCTCTACGGTGCGCGAGATCTCAGTTCGGGGCGAACTACTAGTATAATTGGTATAGGTAGATATTATCTCGTCACGGTCTAGGTGTCAGAGGTCACACTATAATATAATCAAATAACCTTCCTTTTGATGATTCCTATTTATTCCAATAACTGCTAATAGAATTTTCTAGACAAAATAATTATGCTAAAGTTTTACTACCTCCCTGAATTCCAATTATTAGAAACCGAATTTCGTATCATTCCTAGTTAACGAGGTTCCCGATGCACTGAATAGGTAATCTAAAATTCGGTCCGACCCTCATTCAATACGTGCGGTTCGGCTGAATCAAACACAAACCAGTGGATTCTATACAATAATCTCTTTGGGTTGTTCCAAATTAACAAATTTCATCAACATCAGTCTATAGGAAACGTGGGCTACATTTAGATAATGATTTTGGATTGTAAGGTTGTAAAATCGATCCATCAATAAGGAGATCGATCTACATTTATGTGAATTGAATGCTATTTCTTATGACAGACAAACGTATCCTAGCGACTTTCTAACTTTTAGTAAATACTGAATAAGTCAGTATTGACTTATTACTAACTAGCTGCTGCCCGCGGCTTCGCTCGCGTGATACCCTGATAAAAAGTAGCCTATGTTACTCTCCAGCCCTCCAACTATCTCCACACAAAAAATCACGTCAATCCGTCGCTTTGTTTTGACGTGAAAGCAGGACAAATAAACAAACAAATAAACACACTTTCACATTTATAATATGGGTACGGATTACTTATTACTATAATTACTTTGTAATTATGTTAAGTAACTATCGCGTGCTGTTGTTTACATAATAGTTACTCGGCTATTTTGTAACCATAACTAAATCATGCCACTTGATTGATCGCATTGTGTGGCCATGTCCATTCGTCAATTCAGCCTCATCGAGTTCCCCGAATGAGGGCGGACTGGAACTAGTCACGATTCAGGGTTATCAAACGTCTCATTATCGCTTAATTAGCCCACGTCAGAGCCATTTCCCATAACGATATAATGTAGTTATTGCTTGTTGGCATTCGCTCGTAGACCGTCTACGCCATGTTACCTCTACGCAGCGTAGGCGTTTGTGTAGATCCTCTACGCCGCTAACGTAGAAGCCTCATTTCGTATTATTTTATTATAACCCCGGCACCATACGTTGGGGCCAACGTTGGCCCCAATGCCTCTCACCAACGTGTGGAGCTGACAAAATTGCATTGGCCCCAACGTTGGGGCTGATTTTGTTAGATCCACACGTTGGCGAGTGACATTTGGGCCAACGTTGGCCCCAACGTCTGGAGCCGGGGTAAAAAATGCCTACGTAGGCATTTTTGTAGAGCCTCTACGAAGTGTAGAAGCATCATTTCGTATTATGACTGTATGTAGTAGCTAAGTCTGGTGACATTTTGTTTTAAATTCAATCCGTGTGTTATCGTTCCACAATTTGCTTGACGTGTGTGTTATTTAATAGTGGAAACTTTTTTTGGATTATGTTTAACTTTATATTATTAAATGTTTAAGTGTCATTGTTCTGTTTGTTTCCAAAATAAATAAATAAATAGACATAGGTTTTAGGGTGCCTCAAAGCCTCCGTCATAGTTAAACTTGCCCTCCGAAGCACGGAAGCGCTTAGCTGTAACTCGAAGACGATCTATGTAGGAGGTGTTTGTGTTCGGTCATTTAGTATTTTATACAAAGAAAAACAAAGAGCCATATCACTAATCGTTCTCCATTTGGCTAGCCCCTTTCGTTAGATAAATATAGCCTTCGTATGGTTATAAGTATGTTTATTTACGATATGAATACGAGAACAAGGAACATTTTGTGAAAGAATAAACTGAGAAATATTAGTGGTTTGAGCACTCCGAAATAAATGTAATAGATAAAGTATATATAGTATTTTATTGTAAGGATGATAGGCAAAGCAATTGACTAGTAAAAAAGTATAAAATCTGAGATGAAGAGATTTAAATCCTTCAACAAAATATAATACTAAAATCTAAAATTATCTAGCATTTGATTCTCCTAATGTGAAATTGTGCGTACAGTGAGTCCCTCTTCTTACCCAGATGTTTCTCCGAGTTTTTTTTTTTTATTGAATTGAAACATGGGACCTACCTACCACTTTCCTCATCCGCACTGCTAAGGTCTGAAACTTGGTGCCGGCTTCTGTTTTCCCCAAAAACTATAACCTGGGTCTCTTCAAGTCAAGAGTGAATAGGTGTCTTCTAGACCTTTGTGATTCATCGTCAGCCACATCGTGACTTACCATCAGGTGAGATTGTGGCTAAACTAAGGTCCTATCAAGAATAAAAAAAAACTTAAATCATTGATATTTTCAAGGAAGTATTCTCATGTAGGTATAACAAACAAGTTTGCAGATAAATTATCAAATCTTTATAAGCAGCTTATTTAGATGCGGGAATGGTTTTACGATTTTCTGTTGGTACCAAATACCTACTATCTTCAACTTGAATTAACAAACAATAGTACTTTCTTGGTTTGGTGTTTGCTTTTAGGTAAAAAATCTATCTTGAGGAAATTGCACAAAGAAAATAACTTATGTTAGATACAGAGTGTTTTAATTTGATAAAATAAAATAATAAATTGTGCTATCATTTTAAATTAAAGCTTGTAAATTGTATCAATAGCAACTAACTCGTATCTATTGTTCTGGGATTTTTCAAATAAAAACCCAGAAACTAATCACGCCAGTAATTGCGACCGGACTTCGTGTTCCGGCGCCATCTAGCGGTTTCACTCAGCACTATATTCCGTCATTGTTTCTTCAAACTGACTACCGATTTTGAACAGTATGATTCTAATGTTAAGGTTGTTTTTGGTTCCGTGTAATGTTTTTTGGATTCTGAGAAACTGACTGCATTGAATGTGATCTTTATAAAGATAGAGATAAGGTGGATTTTGGTTGTAGAGAGAGTTGGTTCATTATCGTATGGAAGTCTCGACGGAGTAAGCCTCTCGACCTAACAAAGAGATTTGGACTTGAGATAATGTTCACTATTATTAGAAACTGTTGGAAATTGATTGAGAATCTGTGAATATCTGGTATTCGCAGTAATTTTACATTTGTACCTATTATGTAAGGCCTGGTTTCTGGGGATATCTAGGTTTGTCAGGAATTGTAGATAGAATAGAACACATTTATTAAGTAGGTACCTACTCACCATCACAAATATTAAACACAAAAAGAATAAAGTAAAATTAATAAATATACCTACACACTTGGCAAAAACACTTATTAAAAGAAAAGTAAACTTAAAACAAACTAGGTATTTTATGAGCAGTAAATTCGCGACCAAATTCGGTAGAATCTGCAAAATCGTAACTATTCTCAATCACGGCAAATCCTTCAAAAATTATAATTTTATTTCATCATAAAAAACCTTTTCCGAGGTGTAAAGGCGCACGCCCACTGGAGTGGCCGCGAAAGGCGTGCAGCGTAACGATGTGCACTAATTATGGCCACCGTGTGAATGCGCCACTTCAAACCTGTCTTTTAATAAGCAGGAATGCCACATTTTTCACTTTTCGGATGTAGGGCGGGCTCTTAACCTGATTTTGATTTTAATTTTACGCCACAGCAGATTGCATTTGCCAATGATCACACTAATATTATTAATGCAAATGTTTGGATGGATGGATGGATGGATGTAGGTATGTTTGTTTCACTATAACTCGACTAGGTACTACTGAACTGATTTTACAGATATTTAAAACATAGTTAGATAGATAATGACGGAATATAAATAATCCGTACCCATATTATAAATGTGAAAGTGTGTTTGTTTGTTTGTTTATTTGTCGTGGAATCACGTCAAAACAGAGCGACGGATTGACGTGATTTTTTGTGTGGAGATAGTTGGAGGGCTGGAGAATAACATAGGCTACTTTTTATCGGGGTACCACGCGAGCGAAGCCGCGGGCAGCAGCTAGTAAAGATATAAAAGAATAATAAAGAATAGAAGCCGCGGCGGAGACTAGTAGTAAATAATCTCGTAATAGTCACCATGTAGTACCTAATTTGTGTCTGCAAATAGTGTTCACAATATCAATTATGTGAAGCTAATCAAAATAAGGTAATCAATCCGTTTAATTAAACGCAATAATACGATGTATCTGCGTTATCCGCAACCTGCAAACACATCATTATCGCATCGACACATAAAATTCAATAAACGCTCGTTTGTTTGTCATAAACACATATAAAGAGCTAATTCGGGCTTTGATAGATTAAGTACTTATTTGAATAATACTCGTAAATTGGACATTTTGTTGGTTAGTTTCGTGCCAAAGATACCGCTTCAACATCATCCTACTAATATTATAAAGGCGAAAGTCCGTGTGTGTATGAATGTTTGTTACCACGTATCTCCCTACTCAACCGATTTTGATTAAATTTTGAATGTAGATAGTTTAGGTTCTGGAATAACACAAAGGCTATACCGGCCTTGTACCAAAGTGATTGGACATACCTCTGACTACCCCCATCACCATCTTCATAGTTTCTTAAATGCTGTAGACATCTGAAATATCTGATCTGAAATATCTAATCTGAAATAATATCTACCTACTATAAAGTCGGTATCAATTTTTTTTTATATAATGTCACAGTCTAGAAGTGAACAACTCTGTGAGTAACTCTACAGAGTTAGAACTTTCACTTCTAGACTGTTTAGCATATACTAGGTCATTAAATACTTAAAACGAAGCAAGCGCTTGTCTCTAAGCGTCGGTTTAATAAAGCGAGGCGGCGGCGGCGATACGTTTTTACGTATTTGCATAGCTTACTCAGTACAAAGAGATTAAATATATGCCCGTCTTGAAATTGTGTTGGATGAACGTATAAATGAATTAGAGCATCGAATGTCAATGGGAAATTATCCTAGCAAGGAAATCAGATTATTGATATAACTTTTTAATTTTTCTTTTCTTTGGGTCTGGGTGCTTTTCTATGTATAATAGGTAAGTTTGTATTTAAAAAATCTATAAGTAAATAAGTATACGTCATAAGTATAATATCAGTCATGTAGTTCCCATAACACAAGCTCTGAATAAAAAATTTAATAAAAAATAAGATTAAGTTCAGATGAACGCGCGGTTAGCTCGGCACGCGGTTTAAGATTGACAAATCAATGCTGTTGTGTACTTGACCGCGCGTCACCGCGCGTGCCCGCGCACCCACCATGCACTGCGCGCCGAGACAACCGCGCGTCGCCGCGCGGTCTTCTGAACTTAGCCTAATGCTGGACATTTCACACAGCATCAACAAGGCTTGTTGATGCTGTGTGATATTTTTTATCTTTTTTATTTAAAGGAATACAGCACTGAAAATATTTCTAAGATACTAGCTCGAACATTCATACAAACATACTGCTTTCTTTCTCATGTCATCCCTTCCACAATCCATCCATCTTTTCTTTTGTCTACAATATAATCCATCCACATCCGTAATATTCTCCTTTAGTAAAACTAAGATTTCACACAGTGAGGCATTTGTTCAAATGAGCGTAAAATAATTGTAGAACAACAAAACAAAGACTGCTGGAACTACGCTAATTAAGTAATTCGCGTTTTCGTAGCGGCGCTACGCCTGTCGTAGACACTGTGCTACGGCGTAGACCGTCTACGGACCGGAATCGTGTTAGTTTAATTTAAATATTCGCTTTGAGTTAACCATTTAGCACTCAAAATTAAGTTAATTTTGAGTCTTCAACGTCTGGCAGTTTAAAGCTGTAATGACGGAATTTTTCGTGGAAAATATAAATTTTATGACTGTCTGCGACGCGAAGAGATGAGTTTTCTTAGATCAGCAGATCTTTGGGTGTTGTACAATGACTATCTAATTATGTATCAGATTGTCACGCTAGCAAAAACAGGCCCACATTAGTAGGTACATGTACAGAAAGCGTCATTAATTGGTATCCCCCTAGTAAGAGATCGGTTTGCAAGCCGTTGATCTCAACTTTTGTAAAAACTTTAACATCCTTGCTTACTTATGGATATCTAATTTCGCTCGAGTATCTACGAGCCGATGCAATAGCGGTTATAATATCTGACTGAAATCCAAGGTTGAAATGAAAAGGGTCTTTGTTCAAATCAATAGGGGGATACCGATTGATGACGCTGACTGTACATATGGGCGTCAATCACTTTAAAGCATTATTTGATTTTACATTAAGGATGTGACGTTACATCCAACCCGTGTTTTTAGTTAAAATTGGAAATAAGTATGTAATTAATATTAGATAAATTATGAATTGATTTAAGATGATTGTATTAATTAAATTATGATTTTTAATTGATTGTGTTTGTTAGATAGCGGATGTGACGTTTGCTGGTCACATCCGATATCTAAAAATTAACCATGAAATTATTTTAAATTCATGTTAATTCATTTCCAATTTTTAACTAATTAAGACATATTTTTTACCATTTAGAAATCATTCGTAATTATTTGAAACCCATAACCGGTCTTCTTTACAATCGGTTCATTTAATTTATTTTAAAATATTTATATAAATTCAGCAAATATGTTTAAAAATTAATGTAATATTAATAAGTAATGATTTTTGAATAGATTTTAGTAATTTAGGATAGCTTTATTAGATATTTATTTAGTAAGTTGCTTTGTTGTACTTCTGATGAGCCGGGTATTTAACGCAGTGTTTTTCTGCATAGAATCAGTCATCATTCGACCGTTGTACTGATTTTATTAAAAATCACGTTTTATTGTTGCGTCATGGCGGATGACGAGCATCCTGGCGACATGTCGCCGACATACACTTACAGTTCATGTGTGACCAGTTAATTTCACTCACATTATTTTTTTTCGTTACATCAAAATAAAGTTGCATCTCACTTGTCTGACGCGACCGCGAAGAGCCTTATTTTTACTAAAAATACTATCAGTATCTAAATCGATGATATTATTTAAGAACCAGTTTTAAATCAGTAAAATTCTAAGTAACACCAAACATGCTTAGAAGCAACAATTTATATGGTAGCAGGATTTACACTAGAACAGCGGTGCTCAAACAGTCGATCGCGAGCGCTTTTCAAATCGATCGCCATCAATCCAGCAATATACCTATTATTAGTACTCATTCCTAACATAATTCCTAACATTGAAATGATACGCGGCGACAAAACGTGAACGCGAAAAAAGTGCAGTAAAACCATATCCGTACCCATATTATAAATGTGAAAGTGTGTTTATTTGTTTGTTTATTTGTCCTGCTTTCACGTCAAAACAGAGCGACGGATTGACGTGATTTTTGTGTGGAGATAGTTGGAGGGCTGGAGAGTGATACAGGTTACTTTTTATCCGGGTACCATGCGAGCGAAGCCGCGGGCAGCAGCTAGTTTAAAATAAATGTTTTTCAGTATCTACCTACCACAGTAGTTTAGTCGATCCTTTGCTTTCAAAATATTTTGAAATTTGCCAAAAGAGTTTGAGCGCCTCTGCACTAGAATATACTAGTGTATATCCTGCTAACGCTAAAACACAGCCTGGCTCGTAGCGAGGAGCAGCCTTGATGCTACGTGGAGAATAACAAGCGCAGGCTTGGCTTCCTCAGAATAATCAAAGGTATTTAGAGTACTTCAAGCTCTAGATTGGATCTCGGTTATTCTCGTGTTTTCCAAATACGTCCGATATAGATAGTGTAATCCACGAAGACGCGCCCCACAAATTTTTGGTTGAGGGGATCGCGGTAGTGTAGTAGGGCGCGTCTTCGTGGATTGCACTATCTGTAGCAGTGTATGATTCCACAAAACAGAATGCGACAGCAGCTCTAATTTGCTTTTCTTAAAAATAACATTGATACTTAGGTATTTGTTTGCGATAAAGTTGAAATTAGGAGTCTTTTAGAGACTTTTCGTCAATGGTTTTTGTAAACGCATTATTTTTCTGGTTTTACTGTAGGTTGTTAGCAGCGTTTTCTAGAATAACTGTTCTTACATGAGGAATCGGCTACAGAGACTGTTATTGTGGAGTTGAAGGTGTCTTAATTTGTTTGATGATATTTGAAGATTTTTATGTCCAAGGTCCATACCATAGCAACGACTTTACTTTACGGCTGTCTTCAAGACACGTAGCGTAGACATTCTCTGCTTCATGCCTTCGTCATGGCCATGGTCATAGCCTTGAAGGCTATATAACCGGGACATACGTACCAATATCTCCGAAAGAAATTAACACTTCGTCAATCTCATAAAGAACTCCTATACTACTAAGCTTGACTAAAGCGATGCTATGGCAATTATGATGATAAATGCAACGACAATAGGACGTTTGCTTGCAGTGCAAAGAGAAAGGTATCTAATGTTACGTCGCGCAATCATTAGACCGAGCTCATTAGCGCGACACCGAACACTAGCCCTGACCCGCGGTACTACTTCACAGATTCTCACAGCTTTCTTTGTCTTTTTTATACTGCTTACCAATGACCTTTTCAAAAATGGGTCCTTTTAGTTTCATCTAAGCTGCCCTATATTGTAAATAGATAAGTACCTAGGTACCTACTAAAAATGGCATTAAGATAGGTAAAAGTGAAAATGTATTCGGTATCTGTTTTCCACCAATAGAGAAATCTTCAAAACGTATATTGATGCCAGAAGCACATAATGTTATTTTACTGCCTGCAATAATATACTTACCGTTCAAGGATGTTTATATTGCTCGCTTTTTCGTTTGTTAATATGATAGCAAATACGCCAACAATGAACGACAAATGAAATGGAAAATACGACATCAAAGTACTGAATGAGATCAAAAGTTCCAATAGCAAGGTAACGCTCCAAGCAATTCCAAGTCCAACTTTCTCCAAAAACCCCATATTTTATTCCCAAGAACTCCGGACATATTGAAAAATGCGAAGGAAACTGCATACTTAGGCAGTTATATGCGATATCCCGCAAACGGTTCGCGTACGTCCCGGCACAATATTCCCACATTTGCTTCCCATATTCAATATCAATCTTAACCTTTACCTTCGATTTTGAACCTTACGTCCTGAAGTTACAGCTGTTAGTTGAGGTGGGAAGTGTGCTAGGATGTGACACGTACAATGAATATGTTAGAGGTATCGGTACGTTGACACGCGTCGGTGATTTGGACGAGATTGAGGGTCGCGGTGGAGCGGCGTCGGTGGTGTAGCGTGACCTTTGACATCAACTACACAACTGTAATAGAATTATGGACTGCCGAAGTAGTTTTGAATGGAAGAGGATTATAATGTACCAATGTGATAATGAGTTTAGCGATAGGATTTAGACAAACTGGTAGTAATTAGTAATTAGGTAGTACCTATCTACGGTTGTTTTCAGACTCTAATGAAAACGGCGTAAATAATGCAACCAAATTGAAGACTTGTTTTAAAAAAGGCCAGTTCATACTATAACCTACGAGTCTTTACTTAAGATGGAGAATATAATGAGGACATGTATAATATAATAATAATAATAAAACCTTTTATTTCCCATCACCTAAGTATTACATGTATGTACAATAAGTCTTAATATTAAGTACCTAAGTATATAAAATTTCAGTTTTAACATTGCACTTTACATTTTCTAGTTTTTAGTAAGTAGGTATGTTTTTCTTTTTTGTTGGTTGTTGAATGAGGACATGTAAAACAAATAAAATAATGTAGGATCGAAGGACCAGAAATTCGTGAGATCTGGATATCCTCCTGAGAAATATCGTTATTCTCAAAAATGATCTCACGAAATTATAGCCCTAATGTGTGTTTATATTTAAATGTAATAATTTGTAATTAATAAAGACGTTACGAGGAAAATAAATTTACATAAGGCTGTGCGGGTCTTACGTAAATAAGCCTGGTTCGGGCAAATAATAATTACGATCCTAAAAATCCGTTTACAACGAATTAGTTACTAGACCAAGCACTGTAGCCAACAGAGGTTTATCACATTTTCACTACACACAATTCTCCATAATATTAATTGGTCAATTTAGCATGCCTATAAAGAATGGTTTATTGTCTGTAAAAAGACGGCAACAGATTTAACAGCCATCTGAGTTTTAGGAAGCCTCTAAGCCTATTGTGAAAAGCATGGTTAATAGTTTAGACTTTAAACACGAAAAAAACACACTTTAGAACACAATGTATTTTATTTATTGAAATCAAAGGTCGTGTAGCAATTCGTCGTCAAAGTCACTTGAAAGACTAACCCTAAATATGACTTAGAGGCTTCCTAGGGTAAAATAGCGATGACTGCTAAATCTGTAGCTGACAAACTATTATGAATAATGAGGTAAGTGTTCAGTTCAAGATAACCTCGAACTTCTTCTTCTTCTTTCGTATGAGCAAGTGGCCAACTCTGGTGACGGAGTTTTTAGGCCGCCTAAAGGCCTCCGTCATGGCTTAAAAAAAAAGCAACCTCGAACTGAAGTACTTAGACTGCTTCAAATTAAAAAAAAATTCAATATGATCACGACTGTATTCCCAAGGTGCGGTAGACATATTCTTTCAGATCTTTGGACATTTTTAGACCTTTTGAAGGTGTCTATGGGGGTGGTCAGAGGTATGTCCAAGCAATATGGTACATTCCCACATTTTGCTTCTAATTAATTTACTCACAACTAAGTACTAAAGTAACTAGTAAGTACTAGGTCCTGTATTGAAATTAAATTGGAATTCGGAACACACCACTTAACTAAAGTAGTGGTGCTTTCAAATCCTCGTTTCATTTTACCGTTAACATTATTTTAGTGGTCGGTCGAGTGCGATCCCGGACGAGTACTACGCCAGCTCTCTATAGGGAATCAAACATTGGGCTCCTGCTCGACTGTTAGCTTGATAGCTGGAACTTCGTTTAGAAATTGACATTAGTGTTTTGTACACTTCTCGTCCATGATCCAATTTAAAATGAGACGTCCTTTGTGACTTACTCTTATAACTAGTAGTTCGCCCCGAACTGAGATCTCGCGCACCGTTGTGTTGATAGCCTAGATTTGGACTTGTTTCTGACTACCCCTATACCTACGTTAAGTGCTCCTTCTAGTGTTTACCACACAATGATATCTAATGCACTACCTCAGTATGGTAAAAATTATGCATGCAACACATTAAGTCGTGTCGTGTTTATATTCAATAGTTGACCCCGCGAACTTCGTACCGCGCCTCAGGGAAGGCCTCTTAGTTCGCGAAATTATTAAAATAGCAGTTCAATACAAAATGTATGAGAAAATCAATTCCCTCCCCCTCCCCCTCCCTCTCCGCCTCCCTGCCCTCCCTCTCCCCCCCCCACTTCCCCTCCCCTCCCCCTCCCCTCCCCTCCCCCTCCCCTCCCCCTCCCCTCCCCTCCCCCTCCCCTCCCCCTCCCCTCCCCTCCCCCTCCCCTCCCCCTCCCCCTCCGTCTCCCTCTATAATTTTGGTACATGCCCAGCCCACTATTTGCAGGAGTTAGCATTTGCATACGTGACAGGTTGCAAGCCCATCGCCGCTATTAGAACGTTAACTGGTTTCCTCACGATGTTTTCTTTCACCGTTTAGAGCTCGTGTTAATGCGCATTTAAATTTTTCTAATCGAAAAATCCATTGATGAGCACGGCCAGGGTTCGAACTTACGACCTATGAATCGAAAATCGAGCACTCTTCCACTCGGCCAACACGGCTTTTATTTTCAATCTCAAGAAAAAATATCAAGTAGCAACTAAAATCATTGCAAACCAAACCACAACGATGCCACACTCTTTGTCTGTTAACCAGACCTACGAATACATCGAAACTCTATGAAACGGGAGCTCTCTCCATACATCCGTTAATTGGTTTTCATCATTTTTCTTTTTTTCTGTATTTCAAAAACTATAGAACTTAGAAGAAAACTAAAAACCATTTTGGAATGTATAAATTGAGTACTTTCATATGACACCCCACTCAATATATTTGGGTAACTTTGAAAAAAATTTACCCCCTTGGGAACCCCATATCTTTACAACCCCTTCATCGATTACGCTCATACGCTCCACAGCAAATTTCCATAGCACAACCTATTGACCTATCAAGTTTCATACAGATTGGATAAGCGGTTCGATAGTTATGCGAGAACATAAAAATGAAACATACAAACATACAAACATACAAACATACAAACATACAAAGCAAAATCGCCTAACTTGCCACTAAGATCTTCGCTCGCTTCGCTCGCTCGATCGACAAGTAACAGATTGCATCGTGTAAAAAGAACGCTGAAAGAAAGTGGAGGGGATTGTTTGTCTCATGTTTGCGAATGGTTAACCTATGCGCAAACATGAGACAACACTCCCTTCACTTTCTTCCAGCGTACTTTTTACATGACGCGAACTATACCTATTTATTTAATCTATATGCACTAAATAATCCGGTAAATGGCAACGGTTTTGTATTTTCAAATTATCTCTTGGTATAAAGCTATTGATTTCACCATGTCTCTGAGATCGAAATGCTGACACTGCTATGCCCTAACTTAACTGGTTAAAACAAATATTACAACAACATCTATACCTACTCGAGAAGTTCAGTTATGTAGACTCTCTACTCTACCAGTGCGACCAAACCTTCGTACGACGCTTACACGCTTAATGTTAAGCATTTGCCGGCGTTCAGCTAAGTCGTGCTCATTTTGAACTAAGCTAACTTAAATAAGAACCAACGTAATAAATTATGCGAATTTTAAATCAGTTTGCACATAATTCTGGGGGCTTAGTGAAAAGTGCTTTAAGAGCGTTCAAAGCGTTTTACTAAAATTTAAACTGTTATAGAAGCTGTCTGATTTTAGAATATGTTTCCTGTTACAGCGAAGTTAAGCCATTAAAATTATGACCAACTTTGTCGAAACATTATCTATTAATATTTCGTCACTTCATTCTTCAGATATATTTTGTTTACAAGGTAGTCATTTAAACCTACAAGGCAGTCGCACGCTTTTAAAGAGTCAATCGATCTATACCATCGATTGATTTTTCGGAGGTATTCGGAGGTATTCGTAACCTCGATCTTACCCGACGGAGCTCTCAACCTTCATTATTTTTTCGTGCGAGGCAGCGCGCGCACGTCTCACTTGCTACCAAGAAAATTAAATATTTTATTTCAAACTCGAAGTTTTTTCAAAACGAGACTTGAAATCAAAGAAAATTAACGACGCTAACGAATTATCGAATCATCGGATAGGATAATAGTGTTTTGTGCGTCGGATTCACTCGAAGAAAATGCAGGTTAGTAAAGTGTTACTTTCTTAAGTGTTTTACCGAGTGCTGTGTTTTTTCATAAAATAAGCTGCTACGATAGTAGTTAGTTCGCCTGAAGGTTGACCGTGGGTCATCACGATGGCAATTTATTCTATGCTTAGAGGATAACTGCGGGTTATCACAAAGCAATGACAAGAACTACCTACAAATATAGATTTACGATCGTAGCTCGCCTGGAGATTGACCGTGGGTCATCACAATGGCAATTTGTTCTAGTATGCTTAGAGGATAACTGCGGGTTATCACAAAGCAATGACAATAACTAAAATACTTACCTATTTTTGCCAATTTACGATAGTAGTTCACCTGGAGGTTGACCTTGGGTCATCACGATGGCAATTTATGCTTACAGGATAACTGCTGGTTACCACAAAGCAATGACAATAACTAAAAATACGTAACTAGTTCTGCTGATTACGATAGTAGTTCACCTAGAGGTTGACCGTGGGTCAACACGATGGAAATTTATGCTTAGAGGATAACTGCGGGTTATCACAAAGCAATGACAATAACTACAAATACGTATCTAGTTCTGCTGATTTACGCTAGTAGTTCACCTAGAGGTTGACCGTGGGTCAACACAATGGCAATTTGTTCTATGCTTAGAGGATAACTACGAGTTATCACAAAACAGTGACAAGAACTACAATACTTAACTACTGCCGATTTACTATAGTAGTTCATTCTAGCCTGGAAGTTGTCCGTGGGTCAACACAATGGCAATCGTTGTTCTATGCTTAGAGGATAACCTGGGTTATCACAAAATGAAAAGAACAAAAATGACTACCCACTTCCGCCGATTTTTATTATACTCCAAAAGAAAAGGTTGATCGTGGGTCAACCAGTGATGGGTAAACATATTATATGCTTAGCTCATAACTATGGGTTATTTAAGAGCCTTTCAAGTCCACCTGGAGGCCGATCATGGTTCAACACGATAGCAATCGTAGTGTTATGCTTAGAGGATAACCGTGGGTTATCACCAAGCAATGAAAAACCACAAATAACTACTGTGGTTTTTTTATTATTGTTAAAAATAAGAGGTTGACCAATGAGTCAACATGATGTTTAATTTACATGCTTCGAGGGTAACCGTGGGTTATTACAAAAGCTTTTCAAATACACTTAGAGGTTTATCGTGCTGGGTAACACGATAGTACCTACCTATTAAACACAATGCAAAAAATCTAATTGCAGATTTTTTAAAGCAATATTCACCTTATGATCGAATAATAGATTACTTACCTTTAAGTACCTATACCTACTTTATTTTTCGCTTCTAAAAGCGACTCGTTCGATACAAGTAGTATCAAAGACATAATATCTTTTTTGGCACATTTATACGGTGAAAAAATTCATGATAACTTATCAAGACTTTGGCTTCCAGTACATACTCCGAAGGTGGGTAGGAAAAGAAGCCAAAGATAAACTGTTGGAACAGTTGATACTGCTTCAGGGATAATCAGATCCCTGAAAATTGCATTCTTTTGTAGCGCCGTAGCCTAACCCTGAAATATCGGCATCACCGCCCTTAACAAGGGATTGTCTTTGCTCCTTGAGAATGACACAGAAAGGGTAAAAGTGATAAATTTTTTTGAACGACAGTAGTCGTCTCTTATTGTGACCTTAACCATGTTGAAAGGTTATGTATTAAGTTTATGACTCCAGGCTTGGACAAGGTTTTCTTGAACTTGATCCAAGATATAGATGACACCCTATTCGGGACAAAACTTTCTTCAAAGGCGTCGAAAGTTATTGAAAATCAGGGCTTGCAAATAAAAAAGCCAACTCCAATAGAGACACCAGTGTCTTTGGTCAAACCGTCAACCAGAAGACTTCGGTCTCAGGTAAACTAGTCCGAACCCACCCGTTACGCTTCGAACAGTGAGGGGGGCAGTTACATTCGATCGAAAAGCCTTTCCAGGCGTCAACGACGAAGCGATCTTTGTCATCGCAGCCTCTACAGAACCAGACCAAGTCACGTGCTCCGGCCCAACGATGTTGGAGGTACATGCTAGCAGAATCCATATTTTATCATTGTTGGCATAAATAACTGAAAATCAGTTATTTCTTAACTGGATTCAGGAAGGTTTCCTACTCTATTCAGTTTTTGCAGAAGGGTAACACAACTTTATAATCTCTTCTTAGACAATTATGTCATCAAGAAGCAACTTCTCAGCTTATAAGCTCAGGCGCGGTTTCCTTTTGCGAACGCGCAGAAGGAGACTTTATATCTAGCATATTTCTAACTCCTAAAACCCAATGGTGGTAAAACGCTTATCTTAAATTTAAAAACCACTACAAATTTATCAAAAATCCTATTTTAAAAATCTAAAGCCAGGTTTGCTATTGCTACTAAACTTGCACATTTTATCGGCTCCTTCAACGAATGCCAAACAAAATGAAACTAAGACTCACTAGAGCTGTTTCAATGTCTAGGATTCGTAATTATGTTTTATAAGAGCGTAGTAATTCTACCATAAAACAATTGTACCATAAGGCAACTGTCTAACACGGTATGCAGTACGGCTGGCCGTATAGTATACTTAAATAACTTGAACTTCAAAAGTGTTTGGCCCTTCAAGCATTTAAAAAAAAAAATATATATAAATATACTTATATATATTAAATCAAAATTAATATAAATAAGGTACCCGCTGTAGTTTTTTGACCGATTTGCTTTGGTGGAAGCAGAAAATTCTGATAAATCATGAGATTGAATGTGAATGGGATTTTTCCCTTGAAGTGTTTACGTACCAATACCAACAGATGCTTCTAGAACCGGTTGGGGAGCATACTGTAGCAAACACGTGAATGGCGGATGGAGAAATGTAGAACTCATTTTCCACTTTAACTGTTAGAGTTTCTCGCCATATTCTTAGGGTCAAAAATGTTTCACTTCGGATATTACTACTTGTAATGTTCTACTGGGTGTTGATAACACTACAGCAATCAGCTACTTTAACCGCATAGGTGGAATTCAATTCCTACACCTTCACGTCTCGGCTAAAACCATTTGGTAGTGGAGCGAGAAACAAAACATGTTTTTCGCATCTAATATAAGGATAATGGTTGAAGCGGACGAAGAATCCCGCGGGAACTATAAAATTGGGCTTACCAAATAATAGTTCACAAGCTAGGTCAACCCGACATAAATTTTATCGCTTCTCGCACCAATACCAAATGTGAAACATATTGTGTCTTAAAGACAAGACTAGGATGCCCTAACAGTAGATGAGTTTACGATTAACTGGTGATCTAACCGATCTTTTTTCGTTTCTTCCTTTCTCACTTGTGCAAAAATCCATTAGAAAAATTAGGAGTGACATAGCTACTGGCTTATTGTTTTTTTTTCCCATACTGGACGGGACAGTCTTTGTTCCCATTACTAAAGGAATGACTATTTCTGAAATCATTAATATTTATCTGAAATTATAATTATTTCAATTCTAACAGAGGAACCTCTTGCGTTCTTTTTACAGATCGCAACATCCAGTGTACAGAAAGCATACCCTGGAAGCCGCGATGCTCTCCTGGTTGCGTTCAGTCGACGAACCATCCCATCAACAGCTTTAGATCTTATGTTTTCTTTCGTTTCAAATGGTACCCTCAAATAGTACAATAATACCTTATACAAACTCTGGTGTCAATCCTGTAACACCAACGATATAAATATTTTCGATCTCCAACTAGCTGACATTTTTACAAAACAGTCTAATAAAGGAGAACCTTCTGCAACAATTAACTCGCACCGATCAGCTCTTTCCTTGCTCATCAGAAAGCATAAACCGCCTCCTCAAAGGCACTTTTGAGCATAAACCTTGCACTCCTATATAGGTACATAATACATACGTATAGGTATTGTACATAGGTACTTGGAACCCCTAGATAGTGCTGAACTATGTTGCCAACTGGTTTCCCAACAGAATATGAGTTTAGGTAAAATTAACAAAAGCAAACACTGTCTCAAAGTGGTCTAGATGTGGGCGGGTTCAGTGCTCATAGCACTCGACCGACATGCCTCCACATCTACGGTGGCTTCCACACCGAAGTATCTATTGATACGATTAGAATTTGGCTGGTTGGTCCAGTTCGACTCAAACCTTTGCAAAATTTTTTTTAATCGACCTGTTTTATATCAAGGATTCTAAACTAGGTAGATCAATTTATTCGTTTCCTAAGAAGCATCCAAATGAAATATTACTATTTGAATTACTAGAACTATCTAGTTAAAAACGACTTACTTATATAATGTTATGAATTAAACAAATTGTACAATTCTTATGAAGATGATTTTAAAATGGTATGGAAATTAAAAATATAACATTGATTTTATATTTACATAAAAGTTCATACTCTAAACATCTACCTTGTAAACAAAATATATCTGAAGAATGAAGTGACGAAATATTAATAGATGATCAAACGAACTTCTTAAGTGAAGTTCGATCACTATTATATGAGTCACTTCATTCGAAGATATAAAATCACCCTCCCAATAATGAAAATCCCTTATCCCTATGGTATTTTTTAATTTCCTCTCTAAATAAATGAAGGTTGAGAGCTCCGTCGGGTAAGATCGAGGTTACGAATACCTCCGAATACCTCCGAAAAATCAATCGATGGTATAGATCGATTGACTCTTTAAAAGCGTGCGACTGCCTTGTAGGTTTAAATGACTACCTTGTAAACAAAATATATCTTCGAATGAAGTGACTCATATAATAGTGATCGAACTTCACTTAAGAAGTTCGTTTGATCATCTAAAATAGGTTACAAACTTTCGCTTAGGTACCTACCTATATAAAAAAAGAGCGGGTTCAATTCCTTCATGCTCCAGCGGGCTTAAAAAGGTCGCTATAGCAGAATAAAATAGGAATTGAAAAATATGCCGTCTCTTTTCATTGACTGAGAGTGCAAAGAGACGGCATATAGTTCAATTCCTATTGTGATTCTGCTATTAGAGAACTTCTTAAGCCCGCAGATATCTTCGTTGATATCTAGAACGATGCCACACGGATGCGTTACGTCAGCGTTGCGACGACGGAGCGGTGACGCTGCGTTGTTTTCCATACTAATCAGAACAATAATGCCACACGGTGCGTTCAGCCAACGCGCTTTGACTGGAACACTTTGTCATAGCAGGCCTGTCTCACTTCTCACTTTAGGTATTTATCGGAAGCGCGCCGCCTCGGGCGGCGCGCGACATAGGTTGCCACTTGCCGCTCGCTCGGCTTGCGGACTAGACGCGTTGTGCGTAATTATCGTGATCTCGTATACATCGTTTCTTGTGATTTTTGCACGATAACTAAACGATCTAATCCGTATAAAAGATACTGCTGTGTCTACGGGTGTCTAAACAAAAGGAAAAGCAATGAATGGCCATTAACATTCCACAAAATTCCGGAAGATATTGAAAGGTTGGTAGGTACCTACTAAGCTTTTCTATAATTTGTTGTAAGTACCTATTTAAATAAATCATCAATAAATACCTAGGTAGGTACTTACTTTTACTCTGTAACTGTAGGTGCATAATGAAAACGAGATTTTATAGGTACCTATTCGATTCCTTTTTGATTGAATAGGTACCTGTTTACAAATAAACAAACATAATACACCTACAAAACTACCTACCTACAAAACTGTAGGTAGGTAGGTACCTAACCTACTTAATATAATAATTGTAAGTGTTTAGAAGTTACATTACATTCATAGAGCCATGTTGGTCGAAGTGATTAGTACCTCAACTTTCGAGACGAAGGTCGTGGGTTCAAGTCCTGGCCGTGCATTAAATTGCAAATGTGATTGCAAACCTAACATTAAAAGGGTGATTATCGGATAACGGCTCCCGGTCTAGTTGTGTGATGATGATGATTGTGTGTGTCTGATCGATGTCTAGGTAGGTATGAAGGTATAGATATTTTGAAATGCAATTGTTTACAAAACGAACGAGATAATAATGTATCTACCTAGTTCACCTACCTACGTACAATACGTAGTACCTACTTACTACTATTTATTCTGTGGTAACGGTAGATTAAATTATATTTAGGCCTACTTATTTTAGAACTTAAGTAGGTACTGTTTTTGTGACAGATAAAATAAATTAATTTATTTGTGTTGTCGCAAGCGAAAATTCGACAACCCTTACGAGTCGCGTCACACCGCGCCAGACAGTGACACAGTTACGCATTAGAGCAGGATGGGAATGTTTAGGCAAATATCTCGATAGGTAATAGGCCCATAGGCGAGTTGAATTGTACACTTTATAGCTTTATAGCTTCGCCGCGAGAGTCTATAATTAAACAAATTTACTCGCGAAGTGACCCTTCTGTACGTAGTACTAGTATTCTGTGGTCATAGCACTGCGACGAGACGGATCGGCAACGCCCGTGTGGCATCGCTCCATAAGATTAAAACTACACAGTTGGAGTCCTATTAGGTAAGTATCTCATCAGTAACAAAAACGGGAGCCAAAAATGTCCTGACAAAATAGCGTCAACAAGTTTAACCCATCTGAATTCCCGGCAAAATAAATATCCAACAGAATTGGCACTCCCTACACGAAACGTCCATTACAATGTTCAATTCTTTATTTATTTTCTCAGAACCCATTTATATGCATAAAGGGCAAATATCATCACAAAAGGATGTTGTTTTAAACGAAGATGCTTTGTGAATTCTTTGTGGATTTTTCACTCAAAGTCGACATTCTTTAAAAATAGCAATTGCTAGAAGAGAACTGTTCATTTCCTTTTTTTTTTGTGAATAGGTCAAAACGTTTTTCACAAAGGAACGATTGTGACTAACCCCTTTAGTTAATATTTGTATTGTTTTGTGTTTACTTAGGGATTTTAATTATCTGAATAAAGAACATTTATTATTTATTTATTTTTTAACTGTCATCTATTTACCTACCTACCTTTAATTCGCAATAAATATATTATGATTATGATTATGATTTATTATTATTGTTATTGTAGTCATCAAAATGTAATGGTCTGAGGCATAGGTAAATGCTGGCTTGTTACTGTCGTAAGTACCTACTACCTACATTTATTTTTAGCTAGGTGTTCGTTTATTACCCGACTACGGCGAAGCAAAAAGGAGGGTAATGAGTTTTTACCCGACTACGGCGAAGCAAAAAGGAGGGTAATGAGTTTGACCGGTATGTATGTATGTATGAATGTTCATCTGTTCCCTCGTAACTTCTAAACTACTTATCATAATCTGACAAATGAGGTATCGTTTGAAGCGTCTTCATCGTCCGCTGGTTATAGGCTATGTGACGTCACATTAAAGTGAATATGGCGCCCTCTAGAGGTCATAAAGTCATCAACTAAAAAACAAATATTGATTGATGATGCAGTGTTGGGTATCAAATGAAAGGGCTTTGTTAGCACATTTCAAAAATATATAATATGTCAGCTGTTGCTCGCGGCTTTGCTTGCATGGACCCGATAAAGAGGGTTATAATTTGTTCATCTGTTCCTCATATCTTCCAAACTTCTTATCATAATTTGACAAATGAGGTATCATTGGAAGCGTCTTGATTGTGCGCTGGTTATAGGCTCTGTGACGTTACAATAAATTGAATATGGCGCCCTCTAGAGGACAAAACTAAAACAAATGAAATAATGATGCTGTGTTGGGTATCAAATGAAAGGGCTTTATTAGCACATTTCAAAAATATATATATTATTAGCTGTTGCTCGCGGCTTTGCTTGCATACACTCGATAACTGGTAATAATTGCACAAATCACGCCACAGATATAAGTATATGACAAGACTCCTTCGGATAGCACCGAAGAAGTGGGACAGGAAATATTAACACTAGCACGTTCAATGCCCGCGACGCACTTGCTGAATGCAAGCAGATTGTTCTATTAAAGCGGAGCTCTCCTCTAGAGAGTACCGCAGAGGTGGGACAGGAAAAGCGTTAACACTAGCACGTTCAATGCCCGTGACGCACTTGCCGAACCCAAGCAGATTGTTCTATTAAAGCTGAGCTCTCCTTCGGAGAGCGCCGGGTGGGTAGTTGGTGATTCTGCAAATACTTAGGTACCTAATCATGAAATTATGACCCCGACTACCTACTGAAAAATCGCTCTCTTAAAAGTATGAAATAAAAAATAAGTTCAAAAACCAAAACCCGACTACTGAAAAAAGTATGAAACAAGAACATAATGTTGAGAATGTTCTGAGGATAGCCGTGGTCATATGCTACGTATGCGATCATAAGCTTTAGGGCAAAATGGCATATGACCACGGCTATCCTCAGAAGATTCTCAACATTATGTTCTTGTTTCATACTTTTTTCAGTAGTCGGGTTTTGGTTTTTGAACTTATTTTTTATTCAGTTTCGTTTTGGACGCGTTGCCTATTTTGATCTAAACTGACTTTTACTCAGTATCGTCTATCAAAGCTCAAATATATGACGACCTCTGTGGCGCAGTGGGTGAAGACCCGCCTGTGACGCAAGAGGTTGTGGGTTCGATCCCCGCCGCGGGACAAATGTTTGTATGATCTGCAAATATTTGTCTCGGGTCTGGGTGTTTTCTATGTAAGTATATTATGTATGTATTTACAAAAAAAAATGTATATAAGTAGTATATCAGTCATGTGGTTGCCATAACACAAGCTCTGCTTAGCTTGGGACTGCATGATGCTGTGTGAAATGTCCAGCAATATTTATTTATTTATTATTTATTTATTTAAATAAAAATGAAGTTTCTCTCATTTCCTGAAAAAGGCGAGATCTGGGAAGTAGAGCTCACATAATATTTTCTCTACGTCTGCTTTCTAGCTATCTCTAACAATTCAACTAACAATTCAATCTTATACTTACTTCATCAGCATGAGACGCGCATTTTTTCACTTAAGTACCTACCTACTCATATGTAAAATATTTTGTAATAACTGATAGAAAAAAAAAATCCTGTAATTACAAGGAACAGAAATAATGACCCAGCAGAGGGAAGACAGGATTTAAAAAAAAAAATATTATGACCTCAAAAAAAACACAGCGCAATGAGAAGTATCTCGTGTGAGTGTGAGTCCCGGTCGCGTATCAATAAATTATTAAGTTTAAAAATAAGGTAGGTATTTTAAAGTGATAAAACAGTATTGTAGACACCTCTCCTCGGATAGCAATCAAACTATTTTCGTGTGGAAACATCAACAAACTAGCGCGCTAGCCCGCGCCTCCAGCTTACATTAGTATTCCGCCCGTCCCGCCACAGAAATAATAAACGCGAAAAACAGAAATTACTGCTAGTGTTATGTTACTGTGGCTCATCATTACGTCTTATTGGTATCTGTTAAATAAAACGAGTGAGGAATATAGAAGAGGTTAGAGGAAACTATATTCTTTATCGTAAAATAAGGTACCTAGATACCTACAGCAGATTAGCATTACAAGTTTTGAACGCAATTTCTTGCACTAATTACGGAAATATCAGGTTCTTGAAACTCACAGATTATGCTCACTCAACAACACTAACACGAGTAGAAGATATTAATCATCATCATCATCAGCCTATAGCAGTCCACTGCTGGACATAGGCCTCCCCTAATGAGCGCCACCGCGCCTTGTCTTCAGCTTGACGCATCTAACTTGTGCCGGCAGATATTAATAAGATATTAATAACAAAGATAATTTAATAATAGATACATAGCGTATCATAGCTAGGAAGGTACCCATTACAATAAAATAAAAAAGGTTTTTATGTTATGTAGGTAGGTACCTAGGTAAACGTAATCATTCACTTGTTTTATTTCATTTCCATAAAACACTTAGAGAAAAGCTTTATTTTACTTTGACAGAGTTCTGTGTAAAGGATGGATGACCACTTATCTAAATACAATAGAGTGCTTCCGAGAAGAGAATATAGGATCTCCCCGGCTATTCTCAAAGGAAAAGAATCAATCGAAAAAGCTTTACCTTTTTTAGTTCCGTTTTTGATTCGGTTTCTATAATAATGAAAGGTTCTATGAATCGCAGGAATCAAGACGAAAGTACCAACAAAAAACCAGTAGCACGATAGGATTCCAATCTATCCCGAAGTCAAGCAATCCAGTTTTCAGCTCCCCTACCGCAAACAGCCTTAACTACTTCAGTACACAATAAAGGAACCGCCTGGAGGGTAGTTCGCAACTACCCAGCTCTAAGGCTCTATTGCAGCGTGCCACATTGTTCGTCCTCTGAGAACTTAAGAAACAATGATCTTAATAAGATTTTATACAAACTTTGATGACACGGTGAACAAAATCAATAAAAATATTAGAAGCACTTCAAAAATCTTACAGTTTGCGCATTCTTGAGTGGTGGCGCATTCGTAGGTTTCATAAGTAGGGAGTTTATCTTCGAATTTGAAGGCGAGTTTTAGGAATGGCAAGTTTTTTTTTTCTATGTTTTTAATGTTCTTTTACAAGAAAGTGAACCCTGTATGAAATTGGGAATGAAAATTGTAATGTGTATGAAATACCTAAGTACTTGTATCTGGGAAAGTTTTGTAGGGAACCCAAATGACGCTGAAGATTTTTTCAGGAGTCCTATCAAAATTATTTTAGCTTGTTATCGAGTCACAGAACAGATAATAATACCTACTACACTGAGTGAAATCAATAAGTACCTTCTATGATTCCTAGTAATGTCGCTAGATTTCCCACGAAACTGTCTTGGAGCATTAAGATATGGACCCGCCGCTACCGCCAGGCCTATCCGTCCGTGGCGACGGTAAGGTTGATTGATGCCGGCCTGTTGGCGCCTATCTGCGATGACCGCTCACCACACTTTTTGTGATTTACGCTAAGAATCATTTCGGGGAGCCTGATTTATTTGAGCTGGGAGTACCTAGCTGGTATCGCTGCAGACAGACTGAACGCTTTCAATCTTTATAAAAGGGCGCTTTTATTCTTTCTTAAGTTCTAGCTATGGTCAAGTGATATCATTGTACCTAATGCAGCTTTGTTTAATGAATTAGCAGACAAGGTAGGTAGGTAGGTAGGTACACATACTTGAATGAGTAAGGAGTTGATGTACTGATTACCTAATCTGATTTGTTGTTTCTTTCTTTGTTTTCTTTAGATCTCAAGTTAAATATACTTACTTACCTAGGTACCTAAGTGATACAATCTTCTAGAGTTTTTAAAAGGACTTTTTTTCATGATATACCTAGGTACCTACCTGCTTAACAAAAATAAATTAGATACATTTTAGAACTTATAGGTAGGTAACTGACTTTGAAAAATACTCGTAATTTTATGTCGTTAGTGTTTCAATATAATTTCGGGCTATGGCTGGCTGGAATCAAGAACAATTGGGAAGTCCAACTCAACCGCTTTACCGAGCAATTGAGGCCATTTATCATCAGTCTATAGCGCTGTCCATTGACGGTAACATTCTGATCGTATACTAAGTGATAGGCATTTGGAAATTGACTGTCTTAAAAAAGGTGTTGCTAGTCTAAAACCCAAGACCCTAAAAATCTTTATAGGGTCAAACTACGTAGACAATAGCGTAGGTAGGATAATACATTGTACCGTGATAGACACTACTCCTAAAGAGGTAAAGTAGAGCAGGTAACCATTAAATTCCCAACAAAAGTATCTACTTGCACCTTCAAACTTTTCAATGTCTACCCGCGTCCGGCTACAAAATATCACAATGTAGGTAAAGAAGTTCCCTCGCATAACTTTACTAACCCGACATAGGTGGGAAATGTCAGAAATGGCTTCACAAATCAAGTGAGCAGAGAAATGGTCTCAAATGTAACATTTTATGAGCGAATAGGAGCATTTCTATGCATGTCTAAGTTATTCAAACCAGTTTAATGTTTTAAAATTTAAAAGAAGAGATAAGATTTGAAGAAGAATGCGTTTTATTCTACGATGGTAAATTAGTGGCTTGAAGTAGAGCTGTGCCCTTTGACAGACTATTTATATATTTTCAGTCTCTTATTGGACTTATTAAAAGCTTTCGAAAATCTAATGCCATCTTATTTCATTAATTGATAAGAAAATAATAGGTTTTTATGCAACGACTGTCTTTACGGTGTCTAACAAAGAAGCCTTTATTTTCCTTGAACTTTTGTCCAGACGCTAATTTATTTTAGTGTGCTTTTCTAAGTAGGTAATTATTTTGACGGGCCTCATTTTATTAGTGTGGTATCCCACAGGAACTTTACTAGTTAAGTTTACGAAGATGAAAATAAAGTTTAAATTAGCTTAGGTACTTCTCGATGGCACACCTTTCAGCCACGTTTATAGCACGATTCTTCACGGTAGGTAGGTACCTACGAAAGAACAGGAGTAGAATTAAGTAATTTTTCAAGATGGTTTAATTTAAAGTGATATTTTAGTCGTCTTGTTGACTTTATGGCTTTGACTATGAAGGGTCATGAGATAAACCAAAAAGTAGCAATTTAAGTAGTTTTCTTTACGAGCACTTCAGTTTTAGTGATGTCTGAAATAATAATGTTATTAGTGCGAATCAGCATTTGACCGGCGGGTTGTAAAGCTTCTTTTGGCCACGCCCGCAGCTATAAATTGCGCGGTCTTGGATTTTTACCAACGGATTCGGCGAAACCTCTCATAACTCGCTTTACGATCCTCCAGGTAATTTTATAGTTTTGGGATGAGTGCGCGTAAAATTCGCTTTTCAAACAAAGAGCTTGTGAAAACGAAATTTAACGGATATAAACTGATAAATGTGAATCTTATGCTAGCAACAAATGAAATATTTTTGAAAATAAAATTGTTTAAGTATTACTTACCTAGGTACTTCATAAGAAATTGATTGAGGTAACCCATTAGGTACCTGCATAGATAGATTTAGTGAAAAATATGACCCTTATATTCGTACCTAGGTATCAGTAGATACTTAGCATATACTTACCTAATTTCAATTTAAATTTTTCAATTTAAATTATTTATTCAGATAACAAGGATCCAGATTACACATTGTCAATACACACAAAAATTAATTAAAATATACCGACACAATAAAACATAAATTAAATTAGAATTAGACTTAAGTATAAACTACTTACTTATACCTACTTAGACTATTATCTATGACTATAACTACTTAATACTTATACCTACTTAGCTACCTAGCTAAGTGCCTAGGTATAAGCTTAATACTAGCTTGTGGATTTATTGCCTCTCAAATGAAACTCTAGACTTCTAGAGAGAGGAAAAGTAGAGTTTTATTTTCACCGAAAGACGGTTCAGTTGCTTGTTTTAATTGGCTTTTAAAGTTAATTATCTGAGCTTAACAATCAGAAATACTTAGTTAAGTTAGTTAGGTACTCTTATAACTGGCTTTAAAATAGGTTAAGAAGTTCTGCGAATCAGCAATGCAGGTTAGATGCTATTGCAAAATCTAATTATTGTAGGTAATCGTAATCAAGTAGGTACCTACTTATTTATTATTTAAAATAATAAATTATAATAGTACCTACTTATTTAATAGTTTTTGACGTGTTAACGTCTTATAATCGATGAACGCCCGGCTGCACGCACGAAAAAGAGTCACTTTCCGCCTGAGTCGAACGTACAAGCGATAGAAGGCACGATCGGCCTAAGCGTTCCGGAATTCATAGAAGTAATACAATTTTTCTATGACGTTAACACGTAAAATTATCATCCGTAAACTGAACCTAAATCCGACTTTACAGACAACCAGTTTTTTACTGAAAATGTCGTATTTTTAAACGTCTCCGAATCGTTTCCTTCATTGGTCTCTTCCCATTCCAATTCCCTACTTTTAACATTTTTCTTATAAGTAATGACAGTACCTACCCACTCCAAAAGTTGCAAAGCAAAATGTTGTTCTAAGAAGTCAAAAGTACGAATGGTAATTCTTGAGGGGAGGTACCATAAAAGTTCCACAACACAGCATTATACAGGGCGATTGAGTTAGGAAAGTAACTTGACAATCCTCGTCGGTACAGTTGACAAAACAAGTCACATCCCGAACGTACTGTTCGCAGAACAAGCGGCAAGTTTGGCAGATGCTGTTTATCGCAGGGCGCTAGGCTAATCAGCCTCCAGACAAGTGGCCTACGAACAAATTAATCGCTTGGAAAATTAATGGGACTGTCTTCAGTAGGCATGACGACACACGATTTGTCAACAAGCCCTACTCGGAAATGAGTTTTTTTTTTCAATATCTCCAAATAAATTGACACATTTGTGTTCGGAAGTGACTCTGACTACCTAGTACCTACTTCTTCAGATTTTTTGGTATTTTTGCTTGAAGATCTAAGAAATTTTGAGGATAAAGTCTTAAATCAGTTTCAGTTTAAAAATCAGCGTATTGCAAGCGTATTCTCAAAAAGCTTCCACAGTAAGATCGCTTCATGTATCAACAAAGAAGCGAAAAAGTACAGTCATTACTTCAATGCGGCATTGAGAACGTTCTTGATAAAATAACTTTCCAGGAACATTAAATATGCGCATATTTCAACCAATTTTCAAAGCATTTTCATCTCCGATATAACATTTCATCGTGCGTTTGTCTAGCGTCAGGCCGCGCCCAGTGCAAGCTCGATGCGACGCTAATAAGTATTCCAGACCGACTCCTCAGAACGTATAAACCAGCACAAACGTTTACCAAGATTGGCCTGTAGCTCCCGGTTGGAACTCGAGATATGAAATCTTACAACACTAATGTTCAACCAAGCATTTTTATTGCGGGACCAATAAAATAGCATATTAGATACGCGGCAGCCGCGACGCGAGATCAATTTCAGATATTAAAGCCGCTTCAAATAGTAAAACTTTTATTTCCCGTGAGTCAGGCGCCGCCCCCGACTTCTATCACCGCGCGGTATTCGCTTGCGACAAAAGCAGGTTACAATGTAGGTAATGCCGGCCGATACCAGTAAGGTTACCTGGGTAGGTAGGTATCCTTACTTTGAAGTCATGTAGGTACCTACCAACACTACACGGTTACCACAAAATCACTATAATGATTGAAATAGGTACCTACCTACACCAAGGTACAACTCTCAATGGATCTATAGGCATTCGTGAAGTTAGCCGTTTCGATGCGCAGTGCAGCTTTTCCTTACAAAATTTTCTACTGCGTAGCGAAACGGCTAACTTCACGAATGCCTAGATCAATTGTGAGAAGTGTACCTACTCAACTTATTTTTGATAGATGGTCCTACACATAGGAGATATCTAGACAAAATGGTAACGTAACCTGTCACTTAGGTATTATTTAAATTACCTATAACCTATAACTAACAACATTGATTAATAGGACCGTCGAAGAAAATGCATGATTTAAAATTTTAGATCACCCGATTATTTTCGTGTTGGTCAATGATCCCTCTGCTCTCATTAAATGCCGATATATCTACGGAGTGCTGAGTTGGCAGTTGGCTTGGCACCCGCTTTCTGTTTGAGGTCGTTGTTCCAGATGTTTATAGTGCAAACGTAATAGAATTTTTACTGACGATGGATGTGGTGCGACTTCGTTTGTCTGTGTACGTATGGGGTCTTTGGTACACATTTACATTTCTCATTTCGTCTTATGAACATCTACTTTAGTTCGTAACTACATAGGGACAAAAGTTTATAGATTTAGATTTATTTAATTTTTTTAATGTTTAGGTCTTACGTTGTTCCTTATCAGAGTCCCATAAAACTTTTATTTTTGCTCAACGGATCAGTATTGCCATCCAGCGCGGTAGGTAATGCTGCCAGTGTCTTGGGCACGCTTCCGACTGGCAGCGGCTTGGATCAGTTGAGCTACCTATAGATCGTTTACAACGATCCTTAGGTCGTTCAACTGGTTCTTATTGTAAGTATTTTATAAGTAATGTTATATAAATATGTAGTAGGTACCTAGGTAGTTTAGTTTCTGAAAATAAAATGTCAGACCCATAGAACTTTTTCGAAAAAATCTGGGCCTGTATTCTACTAGATGACAACCGCTTTGGTTTGGTTCGATCTCTTAAATGTCAGCCATTTGGTGAAATAGTAGAATAGCTTTTCAAAAATTTGTTCTGCCAAAGTTCAAAACCTCACCACAACTGAGTCGTTTGTTATTAGTAGTCATGGAAACAGTCGCTTTTTTTTTCTCTTCTTTATTTTGGCTTCGCACGTCTTGTGCATTCAGCCAGTGTCAAGTTTATAAATAAAATTCAAGTTTATAGATATTTATGATAAATAAATACATATTACAATACATAAATATAATACCCCACCCCTCCCCTTGTGCCTCAGTAAAGATGTGGGGCTTTACTGAAACATCAACACGGACTTTTTGGGAGAACTCGAAAAGCAATGCTATCCAATTTTGTTTCACTTGCCCACACTTATGCACATTCACGAACACTTAACGGTTAATAATCCACCATTATTACACATTAACATTCGAAGAAACACAAGTTTTAGAAAATAAAACAAAAACGAAAACATGACTTCTCAAATTCCCGCCAAAAAGCCAACAGTCGCTTTAGTTGAGGTTTTGGTTGAGGTTGATAAAAAGTTCGGTACGAGAATCGACGCCCTGATTTGTTTCAAACGAAGAACCTTGCTCAATAAACTTATTCAGAAAAGTATCAAAAGATCTGAAAGGGAAGTCTAGTCTCTGAAAGACATTCGACACGACAGTGTAGACATCATTAGGTCGTGAGTCTGATTACAATTTTCGGCACTATTCAGTACCTGCTAGACGTTTTGACGAAACTAATGTAGGTTGCCCTTTGATTACATAGGTAAATAAGTAATCAAAGGTTGCCTTGCGTCGTGTCCTTTGAAGGGTCTTTCACACAAACGATTTTCTATAGACAGATATTATTTATTATCTAACAAACTGTAAAAATGAAATGAAATATACCTAATCACGACTGTTAATGCGCATCGCAAAAATTTTTTATAAAATAAGCAAAAAATTATAATAGATAATTTTTTCGTAACGAAAAATCCATTATGGCACGGCCGCGAGACGAACCCATGACCAAAGTCGAGGCACTATCCCACTCGCCCAACACGGCCAAAAATAAAAATGAATGGTTTTTTTAGGTTTAATTTTTGAGAAACTATCATCGAGCGAACTGATAAATGATACATAATAGAAAAGTCAGAAGTGTAGTAACACAGTTGATACTTGTAACGTAGGATTACCCAGGACTTAACCATCCTCAGGGTATTATAGGAAAGATATCAATCCGTGTGGATTTCACGAAGCTACGGGTTTCCTTACAATGTTTTGCTTTTCTGACTCGAGCTTATTAATTGAATGTGCATGAAAATCGGGGTCATATGAGTTTAAAAACATTTTAAAGAATACAAACGTTTATTAAATACTAAGATATCATTATGAATACGAAGTCACATTATAATGAACATTTTTTTAACATTTTTTTAACACTCAACACTTATGCATATTGATATTGTAAAGTTTGGCCTAAAAACAATGCTCTACTTTCACGTAGATAAGATTGTTCCCATAAAACTTAACATATTACATTCGAGGCTAGAACTGTAGTTGGCAACAGTTTTTGTTTACGAAGTTTTGTTTGGGATGTAACATCTCATTTTTACCGAATAGTGACTTTTAAAGTGATTTTAACTCTATTTACGCCTCTATTTGAGCGCCAATTCTTTGGCCAACAGTACATTTTATAGTAGGAAGAATGATCAAAATCTAAAAACTATCCTAAACACTGTTACAAAAAAGTTTGAATAAAACTACGCGACATAACAATAAAAGATTGCTGAAAATGGATTTGGGTGAGTAGACGGACGACTTGACGTTCAAGATAAAACCAACGTAAGACATTACTAAAAAAAATGCTTATTCTAAGAAAGTTTGTCAACAGTAATGACAGTGATCCTAATCTTATGGCGACTAACGCCTATAAGGTCACTTTATTATTACTATTATTTAGTAAGTAGCATTACATTTAAATTTTTATCTATTTACAATGTGTATTTTTTCCATATTGGGCAAAATCTATAATATTCTAATTATTATGTTCTAAGATATTTAAACTTTACACACAACATTTTTAACATTCTCTGACCAATCCGATAGTTTTTTCCAGGAATATAGTTAAGTGCGAAAGTCGGCACTCGGGGCCGGAATCGCAGGGATTTAAAAATCTACTCAAAATGGCAGTTAAACTTACATATTTTGAGCATTGATTTAGTAACATTACGTTCTAACCCTCTGTAAAACATTTTGGTCACTGATTCATTTCCACATTCTTTCACGGAAAACTAAAGAAAAACTCCCTTTATGAGGATTAAAACTGAAATGTTCGAAGTAATTTATAAACTTTTTTTAAAATAATTTCATTTATTTTCCATGCTGTCATTGCATAATGTTGCCAGTTGCTTGATTTCAATAGTATCCCTTCTCTATTATTTTGTAGTGATATTTTTGTAATGCCATAGTGTTTGTTACTTTGCACCGCAAAATCTTAAAAGTTCTCATACTTTTTTGCCCATAATACTCCTCAAATAACATTTGCTTATCATCCACTCACATATATCATGTCGCTTTGAGCCGTAACATTGTAAAATCTATGAATTTTTATTTCGTGGAATATTCCTTGGATAGCAGACAAAATCAGTCGAATCTCACTACCTCGAATCTCTTAGGTTCTCTTCTCACCGTCTTGTGTTGACGGTGCGTTGTACGGAAGACATGCCATCCACGAAGCGCGTGCGGAACAAAACGTTGGCGTTGTTGAACATGCCATCTTTCAGCGACACTATTATGAACTGGAAACAAATGGTACTCTTATAGTCGCAATTGCAGCAGGCGGGGTCAAATGTGTACTAATTATTCTAGTGAGTTTACTTCAGTAAAATATGAAGCGCTCGTGGCGTAGCTAGCTTAGACGTTCTTGATTGATCGTTTAAGTTAAGCAGCGTTGTGCGCGGTCACAATCTGAGCGCTTCCGTGCTTCAGAGGGCACGTTAAATTATCGGTCCCGGCTTATAAGTCGTTAAGCCATGACGGAGGCCCTGAGGCGGCCTAAAAACTCCGTCACCAGAGTTGGCCACTTGCTCATACGAACTTACTTAATAACAAATGGCTCATGTAAAGTGCATAGTGCATTTTGTTTTAATTTCAACTAGTTTTAACTTAACTACATGTTGCCACACTGAAAGTATGCATAAACGATGCTTTGCTACGACTTGCTCTGCACCAGTGTGGACGTGCGGACAAGTTCCTACTTGTTCGCACGCCGTGTGGACAAATTCCTGGTCGTGTGGACACTTATTCGTGTGTAGAGGTACCTGCGAGTGTTTGAAGTGGTCTCTCAGCATGAGGCCTATGTTCTGCGTGTGCGACAGGTCGAGCGCCGCGTCCACCTCGTCCAGGATGTATAGCGGCGCCGGCTTGAACAGCAGCATGGCCAGCACCAGAGAGAGCGCGACCAGCGAGCGCTGCCCGCCCGACAGCTCGCCCAGGGACTCCTTCCATGTGCGGTTGAAGCCCACGCGGACCTGGGAACGCACTCCGCTTTAATAGCTGACGATTGCACCTGCACCATTACGGTAAGTGTAGTTTGTATGAATGTTTGTGTAGTCCTCCTGCAAACACAAGTCTCATATGAGTCGGGGCTTCACAGGAGATCAGAGTGAAAATAAATGTACTGACAGTGTGAAGATAACACTGTTTAGAGCTTATCGTCAAACATTTGACACTGGCAGCCTATGGATCAACTACACTCAACTGGCGTACAGAGCTCTTCGAGTCCAATATAATGCGCTTAGGATGCTGTTGGGGCTGCCGCGCTACTGCAGTGCATCCGGCATGTTCGCGGAGGCTTCCACGCTTCCGCGCCATCATGCGCAAACGGATAGCCTCACTTGGGCGGCGATTGCGGGCCAGCACCAACAGCCTAAGCACAGTGGCTGAGAGACTGGATGGGCCGTTCTTAGAAGACTGGACGAAGAGCCATGTTCTACAGTGTAATGCACTGCGCTGTGCCAATATTATTTAATTTATTCTGTAATTTGACGTGTTTTAATTGTATTTTAATTGGAGCCGAAGTCCCGGTTGACCTGGCCGCACGCCTGGACCAGGGTCTGTCGTCGTGAGTACCGACCTCCAGTCCATCCAGCACGGTCCTGCCCTCCGGCGGCCTGAGCTCGGCCTGCGCGCCTGGCAGCAGCGAGCTGAAGATGGAGCCGAAGTCCCGGTTGACCTGGCCGCACGCCTGGATGAGGGTCTGTCGTTTCTTCTCGTCCAGCTCCTGCATCACCTGCACCAGCTTGGCTCGGTCCGCCTCCACTATCTTCTTCTTGCGGAGCAGGTCTTGGTACTGTGAACGGAGAGATATCTTTAGTTAAACAGACGATAAAAGTTTTGATTTTTGACATCAAACACTTAATGGGGGTTAGACCGATTTTTGAAGAAGCGACGCTTTATGGGCCTCAAGGTCCAAGTTAAGGTCAAGGTCAAGGTCGAGGTCAAGGTCAAGATCAAGGTCAAGGTCGATGTCAAGGTCGAGGTCGAGGTCAAGGTCAAGGTCACGGACCTGTTCTTCCTCCTTGCCCAGCAGCGTGTGCGCCCGTGCGTTGAGTCCCCGCGCCAGCCTGTCTCTCCGCTCCAACAGTTGGTGCAGCCTGGCCCCGGCTAGCTGCGCCTGCCGAGCCACGAAGTCGTAAGCTCCGCCCGCCACTCCGAAGTACTGCTTCTCCTGCAGAATCCACGGGTTCTCCTTCTCCATCGCTTTCATCTGTGAGATAAAATACTTCCGTTTTATATCGGTGGACAGTTTGACACTTCTCCATCCAGTTCCTATCTAGACGCGCAGCGAACAAATTCTTACACAAGTAATCTAAGCTATAGCTCTGCGAAAGGACTAGTTAAATTGTGATGCCGCCTATCCGTACGTGCTGGGCGAGTCTGGACGAACGCAAGCGAAGAGGCGAATTGACTCAAGGCGAGAGCGAGAGAGGCATGGCGTACACTCGGCGAGCCTGCGCCAGCGTGTAACATCTGCTGGAGGACCTCTTTAGTATGAATTTGTCAATAACGCTGAACAGTCTAACAATTTAAATTAAACTTTGAAGCGACAGCGTAACTTCGCCTATAGATTATACAATTTTCTATTAAGAAATTATGCATACGAGCATAATAACTCACAGTTTTCTTCAAGACTTCGATCTCCTCCTCCAGTTCTGTAATGGACCCCTCCATCTCCTGTATCTTCAGTTCCGTCTCCTGGTTAAGACGCAGTAGCAACTCCTTTCGTTGCAGTCGACGCGCCACCTCAGAGTTACGACCGGATATCTCCGCTTTTTGGTGCTTGATGCGCGCTTGCATTTCTTTCACCGCTTCCTGGCGTTTTGTAAAATGATCTTTGTTTTAGTAGCTTTAGAAATTCTAAATCTAAATGAATGAAATTATGATGGCATTGAATACTTAATGCTGATTTAGTAACATGATAAAAGCACAGGGTTCAAATTGCAAAATGATATTCATATTCCACTCAAGTTGTAAATAATTACTAGGTATTACTTTCTGTGGAAGCAAAAGTTTGTGAATCATCGTCAGCCACATCGTCGCTTACCATCACGTGAGATTGTGGCTAAACAAAGGATCTATCTACAATAAAAAAAGTATCTACCAAGAACGCGCGATTGATGGCTTCCAGCTGCTTTTGCTCCGCCGTCTCCAGCTGCTGCGATTTCTTCCATTCACCCCACATAAACCGTAATGTTCATACCAGTGCCAGTCGATGTTCCTCTATCGCCTGTTCCAGCGTCTCCTGTAGTCCGTCACTGGCGGCCCTGGTCTCCTCCAGATGTCCTCGACTGGTGTCGACGGCCTGCTGCAGCTCAGCAGTCTCCAGCCGCAGCGTCTCCAGCTCCTGGGAACGATTCTTCCAGGCGGAGCCGTGGTGTGCAGCCTCCAGCTTAGCCTTTTTAAGTGCCTCTTCGGCTTTCTTGAACTCCCTGGAATGGTTGTTAAGTATTTCACTTTCAAACACTTTTGAGACGCGACCGCGAGGAGTAACCTTGCCGTAACTCCCTCCTTACCCAGATGAAACGTTGTCGGTATCTAAATCGACGATATTTTTTGCGTGAGTAATTCCCGTGTGTTAAATAATGGTTGATAAGTAATTTAGTCGTGTTGGCCGAAGGGTATAGTACCTCGACTTTCGATCCGAAGGTCGTGGGTTCGAATCCAGGCCGTGAGTCTATGGATTTTTCGTTTCGAAAAATTATATGCATTAACACGAGCTCTAAACGGTGAAGGAAAACATCGTGAGGAAACCCGAGGCTCAGTCAGCTCCACACTGTAGATCATGTCTTTCCTGTGGATATGGTCGGTTAAGCCGAGAGGATGGTGTAGGTGCTGGGCAAGTCTACTCTATCCCAGGCACTACAGTGGCCCGTTCAGTGTAGGCAAAAGATTGCCTTCTGACACTGTATAAATCATATAGTAAAGATGTAAAGGTTCTAAGTTTAAGTATGTAATTTACCGTTACGTTAACTTGTGACTACCTAGTGTATTATTTAACACACGGGATATTTTATTTATTTTTATATTTTATTTATTGTCGGTATCTAAATCGACGATATTTTTACGTGAGTAACTCCCGTGTGTTAAATAATGTCTAGTACAACTCACGAAAGTTTTGAAAGTGAAATACCTAGTGTATGTCACCACTGTGATGTGAGATGTCAATGTTACCATTATAATCTGAGGCTTGCATGAAATATAGCAGTCTCTTTGATATGACATAATAATGTTACCTCTCCCGATGACCCTTGATGTCCTTGACCTTGGCCTCCAGTTCCCGTGCCCTCGCAGCCGTCTCTTTCTGCGTCACCTTGTCTCGCTCTACCGCCTCCGTCAGTTCCGCCACCTAACATTCAACATTGTATTGTATAATTGGATTGTAACATGCAATGTTTTGATGTATATTTTTTATGACCTGCATGGTCTTCAAAAAAACAATAAGGACTATTTTCAATAAAGACTATTTCAACACTGTGATATAGACATACCAGCTAAAAGCTGCTCGTCTATAATCGATAAATAAATAAATAAATATTTGTAAATTTTAGTATATTTTGTGTCCTAAGTGGTAGTCAGTGTTTTAGCCAAGTGGGAGCTAAGAAACTAGTTGTTATATTTACCTGTGCTTGTAGGCTTTCTATCTCAGCGTGTGTCTGCGCATGCGTAGTAGTGGCCATTCTCGCACGAACCACGCCCAACTCGTGCGACATCATGTCGAACCTGACAATATCACGTATATTACAAACTATACTTACTCTAGCCAAAACCAATGTACGTACAATATTTACTAACATTGCACTGACTGATCAAGCAGCTGATAGCAGGAATAGACCTATTACAGAAAACAGATTTAATATGATTGGCACTGATTCAATACGGCCAAATAGTAATAAATCTCAGTTTTCTGTGATAGGTATATTCCTGCTATCAGCTGATTGATCTGTCAGTGCAATGTTAGTAAATATTGTACATTGGTTTTGGCTAGAGTATAATGCTTATTTTTTAAGATATTCAAACAAGAGGTTATTCATTGAATACGGACACAATCGCTTTAAATTTTATCAATTTTAGAAATAGCTGGATTTTGATTAAAAGTGCTTCAACACGGGAATTCAACATGTAAATTGACTTCAGATGCTTGGATAACTATCAAGTTTAATATGAAAGTATGGTTTATCTTATGGGCGTAGCTATAGCTTTGTTATGGAGGGGGTCTAAGGGTTGCATAATATACAAAGATTTATTTATTTAGATTGACTAGTTTTTCCCAAAACGAACTTAAATTCTATATTCTAAAGCCACTTCCACTAGCAACACGTGACCTCAACATGTACGGCAACGTTGCACAACAGCACGCGACGTTGCCAGCTGGCGCGCAAAATGACAAAGTAGTAGATGCGTAGGCAGACAACGTTGTTAAACAAAAGTTCCGCGCTAACTAACATGTCGCACGCCAAATGTTGCCTAGCGGAAACGCGGATTAAAATCCTCAGTAAATCCCTAAAATGGATATATTTACTTCTGTTTGAGGTTGTGGTACTTGTCCGCCTCTTGTTGCATCCCCGCCAACTGTTCGTTGCATGCGTCGAGGCGGCTCTCGGCCGAGCGAAGCGTTCTCTCTGCCTCCTTCAACTCTTGCAGCTGCATCAATACTGATCCGCCCTGGGATTTAGTAAACACAATGTACAGTTGTCACAATAGATCTAGGCATTCTTGAAGTTAGGATTTTCGATACGCAGTAGAATATTTTGTATGAAAAAGTTGCACTGCGCATCAAAAACGGTTAACTTCACGAATTGTCAGAACAAGTTTTGTTCACTTATACAAAGATTTTGGTAAAGTTGGGTACGCTACTTTTAATTAAAACAGAACCTCAAATGTGACCGCACATGTATCCGCGCCGATCGCGCTGAACGAATCAAATTATCTATATGAAATCGCATGAAACTTCGCACACCTGCCCGTACTACATACTTCGAGAATTCGGCGCGGATTGGCGCTCAGCCTCAATTAGCTTCTTATAGCTAATTAATTGTAACTCCTAGTGTAGGAAAGCTGTTGGATCTCCAAAATATTTTGGGGAACAGGGTGGAATCGTTCCCCAATGGCAGAGTAGGTGGTTGCTCTGCAACGGGCCGGCCCATCTGGCCCACTTGCCCGTGGTCTTTCGAACGACAGTTGTTGTCGGTTGGTTGTATATAACCCGATCGGCGTTGAGCAGTTCACTTGCGCGATCTAGGAATTCTGATGTTGCGTGGCGCCATCTGTAGTGCGTAGTATGTCTATGTAGTTCATCTAGCGACAGGTAGAGGTCGCTACAATATAAATAAACATTCCTGCATACCTTCTGCCTGGCCCCTCCGGACAGAGTCCCCGATGGATCGAAGACGTCGCCGTCGAGCGTGACGCAGCGGCGCCGCACGCGCGGGTGGAAACACACGCGCTTGGCCGTCTCCAGGTCACGACACACCAGTGTGCCGCCGAACACCCACGACAGAGCGGGGGTCAACGGCCTTGAGAATGAGATCAAGTTCAAAGCCAGTTGCACGTTGTCTGGACCACCACCCTGAGGGAAGTAAATATTCTGATTGAGACATCAGAAGCGCTCGTGGCGTAGCTGGTTTAGACGTTCTTTTCATTTCATTTCATTTCATTTCATTTATTCTTCACCATAACGTTATTTACATAACTGGCATGTCTAAAAAGTACATAATTTTGTTTAAATTTAGGTTAGGTACCTCTAGTCACTTATTTTAAGTTAATCAAGTAATGTTATTAATTAAATTAAATTACAATTTTCCTAATTATCTAAATTATTGACTCTGCAATCGGAAAATGAACAACTCATGAACTCGTCTATATGATAAAATGGGTGACATTGGAAGAACAGCTTCATTGTTTTTTTAAATTGATCTAAGGGTAGCTGGGTTATTTCTGAAGGTAGCTTATTATACATGGCGAGCTTAATTGATTGTCCTTGCTTATATGTTTTACTAGTCTAGTTCCTGGTATAAATAACTTTTTTCTTGAAGTTAAACAGCGTTGTGCGCGGTCATAATTTGAATGGGTGATCGCATGTTTTTGACTGGCATTTTTGATGATGGCATGATTGATTGAAACTTTTTTAATGAGCACAGATCAGCAACACAAGCCAGGTGACACTGCGCGGCAAGTAGTCGATGGCAAGAGTAAGTCGCCTCGAGGATCAGCCCTTTGATTGTAAAATTCTCAATATGACAGTTCAGTAGCTCGGTCGCTCTCATCTCAACGGACCGAACGCGATGTGTGCTGCGTATTCCATGGATCATGCGCTGAACCGACTCATCCATTCTTCAGGAACTCGGAATAACCTCAGGGCTGTCCAATATGCTTAAAAGGCATACTCAGTTGCTCGCAGAGACCCTAACAACCTGGAAGAGCTGATGGTAGCAGGTAAGGTCGGCGGAGAAGACCTCGCGGTCGCTGTTGGTCAGACCAAGTAAAATCGCTCACCGGCCTGCCAATATCTGAAGCTTTGAAGACCGCCGAAGACAGGAAAACGTAGAGAAGCATGGTGCAACAAGTGGTCAATCCGGTTTCTGACTAGACATGACCGTCAGTGTTAAAGATACCGACTAAGAATAAACAGAGTTAACTCACAATGTCCTGCGCGGCAGCGATGGTGTTGTCGTCTATGACCTGCCCTGATATCTTGTTGAGTGGTATGATGGTGGTGCGTGTCTGCAGGTTGTCTACTCACAATGTCCTGCGCGGCAGCGATGGTGTTGTCGTCTATGACCTGCCCTGATATCTTGTTGAGTGGTATGATGGTGGTGCGTGTCTGCAGGTTGTCTACTCACAATGTCCTGCGCGGCAGCGATGGTGTTGTCGTCTATGACCTGCCCTGATATCTTGTTGAGTGGTATGATGGTGGTGCGTGTCTGCAGGTTGTCTACTCACAATGTCCTGCGCGGCAGCGATGGTGTTGTCGTCTATGACCTGCCCTGATATCTTGTTGAGCGGTATGATGGTGGTGCGTGTCTGCAGGTTGTCTACTCACAATGTCCTGCGCGGCAGCGATGGTGTTGTCGTCTATGACCTGCCCTGATATCTTGTTGAGCGGTATGATGGTGGTGCGTGTCTGCAGGTTGTCTACTCACAATGTCCTGCGCGGCAGCGATGGTGTTGTCGTCTATGACCTGCCCTGATATCTTGTTGAGCGGTATGATGGTGGTGCGTGTCTGCAGGTTGTTAACTCACAATGTCCTGCGCGGCAGCGATGGTGTTGTCGTCTATGACCTGCCCTGATATCTTGTTGAGTGGTATGATGGTGGTGCGTGTCTGCAGGTTGCCGCGCTGCAGCAGCAGCTTGCTTGTCACCTCCGAGTCTACCACCACGTTATACAGCTGCAAGTATCAAATAACTAGTAGAAATACTTCAGATGAGATGATGTTTGTTCAAGAGTAAGAGTAAGCGGCTAAATTAGAAATTAAAAAAAACTAACTTCAATGTATATACACAATCACAGCTTATATAAGCTGAGCAATTTTCTGCACTCTCGAAGTGCATTACTGCTCCTAACTCCGAAGATCCTGACTAAATTTTTTGTGGCTTAGTGAACTGAGCATTGACCTGTGACTATTATATTGTGTTATTTTGTTTCTAGCTTAGTTTAGTTGTTTTTAGTTTTTAGTTTTTTATAGGAATTTAGTTTTATGTAATCTTAATTTTCTTTAGCTTAAGAGTATTTATAAGTAACCTATGTACAGTTGGACCGGCGGATCTAGGCGATCGTGAAGTTAGGCTTTTGGCTGCGCAGTAGAAAATTTTGTATGAAAAAGTTGCACTGCGCATCGAAACGGCTAACTTCACGAACGCCGAGATCCGTTGGCCCTACTGTAAGTCATATGATTAAATAAATGTTATTGAATAAAATAATAAAAAAATAAATTGTCTACTAGAGAAAAACATCTAAATAATAACTCACCCTGCCTCCGGCCGCTGTCTCCAGAGCCGTGCAATAGATGGGATCACACACGTCGATCAACCTGGCAATGGTACCTATAATCATAACAAAATGAGTAAAAATATCGAAGACTCCAGCAGGGTGATGATTTTGCGAAAAATGCCATAATTAGAAAACAATCTAACCTTGGTAGGACATAAATCTGCTCAGAGCCATACCCTGGCCAGGATAGACATAGGTTAAGCACAGAATAGGTACAGCACGGCGCACTTTCTTTTACTTACTTTTACTTTAGATACAAAGCTACAAGTACATTGGCGGGTGGGCCCGGGCGGGCCTTGGCAGGTAGGGTTCCCACTTGCCGCTCGGCTCGCTAGCCGCCGGCCGCGTAATACTTCATCATCATCATCATCAGCTTTTGACGACCCACTGCTGGGCATAAGCCTCCTTCCCTACCCGCCAAAACATTCTATTCTGGGCCTTTTGCATCCAGGTCTTACCCTGTACGGCAACTATATCGTCCATCCACTTATCACACGACAAGTCCACAACCCTTCCGCGTCACTCCGCGCCAGACAGTGACAGAGTTTTACATTAGAGAGGCAATGTCTAGGTGTGGTTTAGGTGAATATTGCGATAGGCGTTAACCGCTTAAGCGAAGTAAATTGCACTTTGTTGAGTCGCAGCAAGAGTCGTTATTTAAATAAATGTTTTCGCGAAGTCAGGCAATACCTATTTATTACGTGCCCTGGTTTAGTGTATGTACGTACCGGAGACGCGCTTAGCATCGAAGTTTGGTTGCGGCGGGGTGTATTTAAAGTCGCACCGCTGCAGTCTCGCGGCCAGGCTGTCGGCGCGGTCCCGCGCGGCGCGCACGGACCCTTGCAGGGAACGCAGCTCCGTCTTCAGCTGAGAGTGACGCTCCTCACTGAATGATAGGCTGGATAGCTCGCTCTGGAAGTAAAAGTAAGTTCGTATGAGTAAGTGGCCAACTCTGGTGACGGAGTTTTTAGGCCGCCTAAAGGCCTCCGTCATAGCTTAACGACTTAAAAGCCGGGACCGACATTTAACGTGCCCTCCGAAGCACGAAACGGTCAGCTCGTAATACCACTTGCGGTCACCCATCCTAAGAGTGACCGCGCACAACGCTGCTTAACTTCAACGATCAATCAAGAACGTCCAAGCAAGCTACGCCAAGAGCTCGCTCTGGAAGTTACACAAACATTGGCTAGAATGCAAAAATGTAAAGGTACACTTCTTCCAATGGATCTTGGTATTCATGAACTTAGCCGTTTCGATGCGCAGTGCAACTTTTTCATACAAAATTTTCTACAGCGAAACGGTAGCGGTAATTTCAACAGTAACAGACATATCAGTTACATACAGTCGCAACAGCATCCTGAGAACTGTGGCAGACTCAATTGTATCCCCACTATGGAGGTGTTTTGTGCAGAGAGTGATCAGTGAAGGAACCTATTTCCTTGACTGATCGCCTCTAGCACATTGCATTTCCTAGTGTTGTATGTTCTTTTAATATTTTAATTTTCATGTTGTGTACCTACAAATATGGACCCCCTTTTGTTGTCTGAAATAAAAAGATTTTATTTTTTATTTTATTTATTTATATATCCGACCAGCCAACAACTGTCGGTCGGAAGACCACGAGCAAGTGGGCCAGATGGGCCGGCCCATAGCAGAGGAATCTACTCTGCCTTTGGGGAACGACATTACCTGCATCGCGTCGTGTTGCGCCTGTTTCTGTTGTATGAGGTCCTGGTCTCGCTGGAACTGTTTGTTGGTGGTTGTGAACTCTGCGCGCAGCTTGCCGAGGCGCGCCTCTGCTGCCTTCTTCTCCATCGCAGACTGTGAGATGCGAGTCGACGCCTCACTCGCCTCTTGCTTGGCGGCTAGGAGGTATCGAGAACAGTGGATTCATTACTTAATTTTCATAGACTAAAGATACGATTGTGGGTAAATTGTTAGATAAATATTTCGATTTTCAAGTCCTTTTAAATTTAAATTTAATTTAATTTAAAACACTCTGCAAACCGCAGGTGAGCTCATCTGTCTCACCTGCGGTTTGCAGACGACCTCGTACTTTTTACCGAGAATCTTGATGATCTCCAGGGAATGCTTGTAGAACTTAACGTTGCATCAATTAGAGTAGGCTTGAGGATGAATAGTCCAAGACCAAGATTATGACGAATCTCTCTAACAGCTCAGATTCTGCTGTCATGGTGGGAACTGAGAGGTTAGAGAGAGTCGACCAGTACGTCTATCTTGGACATGTTCTTTCCTTTGGCAAACAACATCAACCACAAGAGATTTCAAGAAGGATACAACTCGGATGGGCAGCTTTTGGCAAGTTAGAGGACATCCTTAAGTCAACCAAGATCCCACAATGTCTGAAGACCCGCTTGTATAACCAATGCGTTCTGCCCACCATGACGTACGGTGCCGAGACATGGACGCTCACACAGGAGACTGTGTACAGGCTGCGAGTTGCACAGAGAGCCATGGAGCGTGCCATGCTCGGCATCAAACTTATCGACCGGGTTCCTAATATCGATATCCGACGACGGACGAAAGTCCAAGACGTCGGAACCAGGATAATGGAACTCAAGTGGAGTTGGGCTGGACACATTGCCAGGCGTGGTGATGACAGGTGGAGCAAAGCCACGACTGAATGGTGGCCGAGAATGGGACAAAGGAGTGTCGGGCGACCGGTGGCGAGGTGGGTCGACGACATAGTTCACGTAGCGGGGCGTCAGTGGATGCGGCTAGCACAGGATCGTGGTGGATGGCACAAACTTAGGGAGGCCTATACCCAGCAGTGGGTAAAGTCGGGCTGTGGATGATGATAAAACACTCTAACACGAGCTTAAAAAATTAAAGGAAAATAGTGTGAGAAAATGATTTAGTATTCATTGTACTAAGCGAAGAAGTAAGTTACCCATAAGTTGGTCCTGTAGGGACTCAGAAGCGCCTTCCAGCCCCGAGCTGACAGCCAAGAACTTCTGTTGTGCTTCGGCCAGCGTCGCCTCGCTCTGCTCGCTCGCCACGCGGAGATTGTCGAACGTTGATGACGCCTGCGCAGAATTAGAGTTATAGAGATGCAAACTGAGGCCAATTATTCGTCAACTACGAGTACCTATATTTCAACACCTTAATTTGTAACGTCAATTACATCAGAGGAAGTGATTAGGCATGCTATACGGAGGGAAAAGAAAGTCAACGGCAATTGTTGGATATGAATGTGGAAGGATACATAGGTAGAACATGCTGTGCCGACCCCACCTAGTGAGAAAAGGGCAAGAAAATTATGATTTAGTGAGGCGAATTCAGCCGTACCTGTTGTAGCGCGGCCTGCTTGGCCTGCAGCGCGGTGACGTCGTCGTTGAGAGCACGCTCCAGCAGCCTGGCTCGCTTGTGGTGCGTGGCTACAGCCTCGCGGGCGGCCCGCAGCGCGCTGCCCGCCGCCGCCTCCGTGCGCTCCAACGACCCTAGCTCCGTCTCCAGATCTTTCAGTACACTCGCGTTCTCCTGCGAGGTGATTCATACTTTATTCGATTCGAAGATTTTCTTCAAATGGGTTTTTTGCGATTCAGCGTCGGAGTATAAGTAAGTACCTACTTATTATTGTAATACCTATTATTTTGTTGTATTGTACACAGTTATGACATGATTTATTAATTTATTAAGATGTGACTCCTATTTTCATTTATATTTATGCATGCTGAGGAACAGATTCAAGACTGTACATATTTTCTACCTGTCATCTGTTTTTTATGATTTGTGATTTTTTTTGTGATTCGCATTTAATAAATAATTGATTGATTGAGTACCTAGTACAAGTTTATATCGAAAAAAGTATTAATTTTTTGTTTGTATCTTATCTCTTTAATGGGATAAAAGCAGAGATTAGTACTAAATATAAATGCAACTTTTGTACAGAACAGAGGGCTTAAAAAGGTCGTTATAGCAGAATCGCAAAAGGAATTGAACTAAATGCTTTTCACTCTCAGTCAATGAAAAAAGACGGCATATAGTTCAATTTCTATTGTGATTCTGCTACAGCGACCTTTTTAAGCCCGCAGTTGTGATCAATCACATACCTCATCCAGCTTCTTGTTGATTTCCACAATCTCCTTATCAATACTCTTGGCTTCCTTCTCATTGTTCTTGATGTTTTGTTTCTCCTGTTTGATGTTTTCACGCACCTCTAGCACTTTCGCTTCTACTTCTTCACATCTCTTTTCTGCCTCATCATACCTGAACAGTAAGAATTTATAAACAACCCAGAATTATTATTTAATACTAACTTTGGGCATATACTTATAAACGCCTCTCAACTTTGAACACTGGTTAAACAACATCCTGTTTTTATTTGTTAGATAGTGACAAATAGAGAGGATGTTGTTTAACTTTTATAAGCAAGGCCTATTGGACGTAGTTATGCATAAAGGATCCAATCCACACAATGATAGTTTTGAGAAAAAGCAGTTTTTGTTTAAATTCTGTAAAGAAAAAAAGTTATGATTAATTTTAACAAAGTTTGTTTACAATATTGTACAAAATACTGTTTCCTATGTATGTAAGTATAATTTCGGAGAAAAATATTAATATTTATAGTATTTTTTTTTTAAAAACCCACTGGTTCCTTTTAGCAAAATGGCTCATGTGTGGGTTGGTTCCTTATTAATTTATTCTGTTGTTGAATATTAAATGCATAAAATAATAAATAATCGTATTATATTTTGTGAATTTTATTTAAAAAGAAATATCTTAGGTTTAACATGAAAAAAAACTATAAAAATAATTTATTTCAGTAGGCTACATTCATTTTAGCCTAACTTTCCTCTACTTCAAAATCAAGTTGACCTGAAAACCCTTCTAAATCGTCTTCTATGGCTTCATCTCCTACCAGATTCACGTAAAAGTCTTTTGACCTCTAAAAATCGCTGAAACAGGAAGACCTGTCACTAATACGAAGTTAAAAGACCTAAAAGTGTGCTACACTTGATTCCGCAAGAACCACACCACTTTTATGTGAATCTGATAAGAGATGAAGCCCTAAAAGACGATTTAGAAGGTTTTTCAGGTCAACTTGATTTTGAAGTAGAGGAAGATTGGGTTAAAATGAATGCAGCCTAGTGAAATATGTATTTTTATAGCTCTTTTTCATGCTAGACTTAGATATTTCATTTAATATAAAATTTACAAAATATAATTAAAATTAGGTACTTATTGATTACCTTAGGTATTTTATTCATTTAATATTCAAAGAGCAACTAGTGCAACGAGAACTAACCCACAAGAATGATAAAAAAAAATACTTTTACAAAGAAACATGTGGTTTGGTTCCTTACAGAAAAAAATAAATTTGTAGATTTTTCAGATTTCTGGGGTACCACAGAGCATGGATCTTTTTAGTTTATTGTACAAATGTTGTTATGTGGGTTGGTTACTTTGTCGAGAAAATGTTTTGTTAAGTCAAAATTGTCAGATCACTTTGATATTTACAGGGTTAGTAGAAGGTGGATTTTAAAAGCTTTCTGTATACTTAACTCAATTTTGACATGAGTGTGGATTGGTTCCTTTATGCATAACTACGTCCTATTGAATCATTAATTAATCATAATATAAGAAAGAATGCCTTTGGTAAGTGGGAGAGAGGTCTTTACAGTGCATTTCCACACCATGTGCGAAGAAGCTGAGCAATGCATGAGGAAAATTTAAACCAGTTTAAGAGCAGTGCTGAGAAAGGATAGGAGAATGAAGTGAAAATTTTGGTGGGCTGTGGTCACTCACCCTATGATTTGCATGTCAACATAAATCGCAAAGGAGTAGAGCATCAATTACACTTCTCACAATGAATCTAGGCATTAGTGAAGTTAGTTGTTTCACTGCGCAGTAGAAAATTTAGTATAAAAAGTTGCACTGCACATCGAAATGGCTAACATCACAAATACCTAGCTTGATCCATTGTGAGAAGTGTAAAAGTGTGATGTATGCTCACTTGTATGATTTGTGCAGTTTCTCGACCCCATCAATCTCCCTCACCACCTGTTGGTGCTCCTGGAACTGGGTGCGTTCGTCCTGGAGCTTTTGCAGTTTAGGCGCTATGTCCTCTTTTATTATCTAAAACAGTCAAAGATTGAGCAATGGTTGTCAAAGATAAAGAAAAATGGAAGCTGTTGGAGGAGGCCTATACCCAAAAAGGAATTACGAAAATATATGTTTTTCTATGTAAAACTGTAATTACGTGTTGAAATAAAATACTATAATATTATTACTAGCAAGGCCCTTGCGGCGTTGCCCCCGTAGTGATGGTATATGGTGATGATGATGATGAAAAGTAGCCTACAGCCTTCCTCAAGAGTTTCAAGGCAGAAATAATTTTTCAAATCTAACTGGTAGTTCCTGAGAATAGCGCGTTCAAACAAACTCTTTTGCTTTATTATGTTAGCATAGACTATGACGGTATTGATGGTATGAGATGGTACTTACATCATCAAGCTCCTTGAGTTTAGCATCTTTCTTTGTAATAGTGGTCTGTGCTTGTAGTTTCTTGGTTTCATACATGCTGGTGCCTGCTGCTTCTTCTATCATGGACAGAATCTGAAAATACACCATCATGGAATTACTGGAATTTTTATTTTTTAAAATACATGACACAAATGGACTGTGATATTACTGTTGAGAGCTATTTTTACTACTTACGAGCCTTTGTCTGCATAATTTCCAGATAATAAGTATGCTATTCCAGCTTCATCCAGACCATTTAGTACAAAAACTTTTTTTTTATTATAAAACTTAAACGCGTGTCATAGTAGTTAATGCTACTCATTTCGGCGCCACTGAAAACCAGCGCTCTAACAGCCATGGCGCTCATGGAGCAAATGCTGAGGGGTAGGCTTATTTTCTTGTCACTTTATTGTAACATTTTTGATTTGTGTTTTGTAGTGGTGAAAATACAACTTTTCTTCTATTCTCTATTCTATTCTACTAGAGTCTAGTAGAATAGAATAGAGAATAGTAACTAGACCAACATTATATTCCAAATATAAAACAAAATTGCTTTTTAAGAAAGAAGTTACCTCAGGAGGCTTCATGTTGAGCACCTTGGTGATGCGACCCTGCATGATGAGGAAGTGAGGGTTGTTCACGTTCAGCTGAACGGAACAGAACAGGTCGTTCACTCGCTTGTTCTGAACATTGATGCCGTTTATCAGATACTTGTTCTTGCCTCCCATCACAATCTGAATGACAAAGCAAAACAATTTTCAAATTAACATATAGTTTTTCATTTTGATCATGAACAAACAGTTAAGCAATCAAAACTTAACAATTTGACTAGCTTTACAGCTTGGTCTGTATCTGTAGTTTTGCCTACTATGTCTCGATCTGGAATGTCTATAAAAATACGATTCAAAATCACTGTAAGTACACTTGTTCCAACGGATATTGGCATTTGTGAAGTTGGCCACTTTGTCTCACTTTTTCATACAACATTTTCTACTGCGCAACGAAAAGCCTAACTTCACGAAAGCCTAGATCTATTGGGACAACTGTAGTTAGTTTTTGGTAGCATCGTAGAACACATAAATAATGTTTAGGTACCTGTCTAGTGATGGTGATTTCATCCACAGTCTCATAGCCGATAGGTGTCTGGTTCTTGTCTCTGTTATCGAAGGTGATGCTGACTGTGGCTTTAGTGATGCCGGCCTGGCCGTGCTTGTAGATCAGCTCCTGAAGACTGCTGGCTCGGACCTGCACAAAGTATACAATTTAACAGCTATCTAATCTAAATAAAATAATACAAGCCGAGATGGATTGCTTAATAGGTATAGCATGATATTAATTTAGGGTGTTTTAAGTATTTGAAATAATTCCATAGAAATACATTTTTAATTTTTAAATCAGATCATTTCGTAAACTTGCATCAGGGTCAAGAAGGAACAAAAAACTTAGGTATTGTTGCAAAGAAAGTTGTGAAGCATATGTATAGGAATTACCTGTTACGAATATGTTGAAAATTTACCCGGAAATGACTTACGTTGGACAAATTGGTGATCCCGAGCACGAAGCATATTGAGTCCAGGATATTGGATTTGCCGGTGCCATTGAGGCCGGTGATGGCGTTGAAGGCGGGATCGAAGCCGGTGATCTCCACCCGGTTGCCGTACGACTTGAAGCCGTCTAGCGTTATCGACTTTATAAACATGCTGCTGCCAGGATCATGAAGCTTTTCTACTTCTATTTATTCACTAAGTGAAAAATGTTTTTACCCAAAGGCTACAAACAAAAGTAGGTAACGAAAGAAACTGAATGAAACTAGCGATGGGCGAGTCGAGTTGGCTGATTCGAATAACTCGAATCAGAGTCTAAGCGAGTTGATTCGAATCAAGTTCATTCGCAACTCGAATCAACTCGCTTACCTACCTATCTACTAGAATGCGGATAACGAATGCGAGTTATGCGAATGCGAGTGCACGCGAGGTCGCGAGTCAGCGATTTGCCAACTCGAAACTGAAACTCGACTCAAGAATAAGAATACGAATACGGTGCATTCGACTCGACTCGCCGCGCCGATCCGTTTGGCGCGGATCCCATCCGGTTGATGCGAGTCGAGTCAACTCGCGTTGCGATTCGAGTTAGCGGCCGAGTCAACTCGAGTTATCCGAGTTGGAATAAAATCAACTCGTAACATCGCTAAATGAAACTGAAGAAAAATATTTTAAAAAAACAAAAACCCGACTGCGTCAAAACTAAAAAGAAAAAAACAAGCCTGCAAAGAATTACTCACAGTCGGGACCCATAACATTGGGAAGATTTGATTGGTAATAAAATGAATGGGTACCGACTGTGAGTAATTCTTTGCAGGCTTGTTTTTTTCTTTTTAGTTTTGACGCAGTCGGGTTTTTGTTTTTTTAAAATATTTTTTTATTTAACACTTTTTAGTTATGATAAAGTTGATTTTAAAATACCTTGATTAACTATTACCTACCCAACAAGAAATTAATAAACCAACTAAACTAAGTAACTTCGTATCGCCCTAATTATTTATTCAATTTTATTCATCAAATCCATCCAATCCAATTCCCCATCAGCCAATAATTCAATCCAATCCAATAATATCAAAAACTTTCGATAATGGCCCTCAAAAATTGATAGAATAGGTAAACTTTTCAAAACGCAACGATAGCGCGATCTAGGATTGGTTCAGATTTAGCAGCGACATCTAGTTGTGTTTTTGGTAATTAATGTAAATAAAAAATAATACTGAGGGTTGCGATGTTTGTAACTTCTGAACTACAAAACCGATGACCTTGAAATTTTTACAGAACATTTTAAAGTAGGTACATACCTACTTTCTAACAAAATTACCCTTCCTTTGCGTTGCGCAGTCGGGTAAAAAGAATCAATAAAATCGTACTATGTGTTAATGAATTACAACCAGATACCTACCTACTCATTTTGATTTTCATTTCCTCTCCCAAGGGAACCGTCTTGAATTTCAGTAAGTAAGTAGGTATAGTAATCAAAAGTATCCTATTTATACCTCGTAGTAGTATAGTATGTATGCACTCAAATAATACCAAGTTTCATTTAAATCCGTCCAGTAGTTTCGTTCGACCGAGACGTGATGCGCGGCCAAGATACACACAAACAGAATTTTAAACCGTTATATTTCCTAAGCTATTATTTAAAATGAAAAATAGTAAAAGAAACCTAACATTGATTTTTAAATACCTATTCAACGATACCCCACTTGACATAGTTCGTCAATTTTGAGTTTTTCAATTTTGACAATATGGCGTCTGGTTGTAACACTGGTTAATTTTGATTACTTTCATGTCTTTAGTGACACTCGCAAGGTTGAGACAAATCGATTGACGTTAGAATCATCAAAATCGGTCCACGCGTTTGGCCTCTAGAGTGCCACATAGAAACATCCATAGCGAGAATAATTATTAATCAACTTTAAACCGTTATTTTTCTTAAACTATTACTTAAAATGAAAAATGGTAAAAGAAACATAAAGTTGATTTTAAAATACCTATTCAACGATACCCCACTTGACATGGTGTGACGATTTTGATTTTTTTAATTTTGACATTAAGGCGTCTGGTGGTGGCACTGGTGAATTTTGATTACTGTCATGCCTTTAACAACACTCCCAAGGTTCAGACGAATCGATTGACGTAAGAATCATCAAAATCGGTCCACGCGTTTGGCCTCTAGAGTGCCACATAGAAACATCCAAACATACATACATAGACTGATAAACACATTACCCTTCCTTTGCTTTGCACAGTCGGGTAAAAAGAAAAGACGCGGGAATCAACGGTTTTCGGTTTTGTTTTGTTTTTGATTTGATTTTGTTTGACATTGACAATTATTTGTTGACTGACTCTGACATATTGGTTGGTTCGAAACTCGTTGCTGAAAAATAAAAATAAATAATATATGTAATTTTAAAATCAAAAATACACTGGCCCCTACCACACTTTTGCAAAAATTGCACAAACTTTTTTATGGTAAAGAAGCTAAAGTTATTTAATTATATAAGAGTTAAAATATTTTTGAAATTAAAAATGCACCACCAACTTGAAGTTGACTTTGACAACAAAATAAAATTCAATTAATCAAAATCAAAGCTACCAATCAATCAAAGTCAAACAATATTTTTGAATTTTTCTCGAGTGACGGGCGGACGTTTTCCGCGGAATCCGCTAATTTGTTGGTGATTTGTTTTGTTTTTGGAAAAATATAAGTTGAAAATGGATTTCAATAACACCGGTGCCATGAGAAGCCCATTTTCTCCAAGAGTGAGGCAATCATTAACAGGTAGGAGGCCTATTGGATCTGCGAAGAAAAATCAAAGGTTCGTTCGTTCGTTGAGGTTATTATTCATGGAAAATGGCTTCTGATTTTCTACTGGCGGAGATCCTCACAGGTTTTTCGATTCATACTTAAATTTCCTTCCAGCAAGTTTAATCAAACCGCGGAAGAGCTGGGAGGCGACGTGATATACAAGACACCTCTCATTACGTTGGAGACCTATGGAGCCCCACTGCCTGTTATGGTCACAGAGGCACTTACATTTGGTTAGTATTCAATGTCACAATAAATCAAACATTGAAAATTAATTTACAATATTTTTGTAAAATCAAATCTTTATCATATCAGCTAGCAGTGATGTCAGCGTCAGAATGTCGCCATGTGGGTGGTGCTGGGTGGTGACGGGTCGGCGGGTGCTGGCCTGGCCCTGGTCCGCTGGGGGGGACTCCCCTGCATCGTCCGGCCCTTCGGCTGCGAGAGAACTCACTCTACCACAGACTGACCTCTCTCACAAAGCTGATTTGGTGATGCTGTTCTATGAAGATGGAGCTCAAGTGTGTACACTTAACAGTACACTACTCACAATCGATCTAGGCATTCATGAAGTTAGCCGATTCGATGCACAGTGTAGCTTTCTTGTACAAAATTTTCTACTGCGCAGTAAAACGGCTAACTTTACCAATGCCTAGAATCATTGTGCATACTGTATCTATTAAAAGTTTAAAAAAACTTTCATTGTTGAACATTGTACCTATAAATATGCCATATTATGCTATTATAATACTGAATATGGAAAAAGACAAAACTGTGCTTAGTTACTGAAAATTATTAATTGATAGTTGAAGTTGATTTAGAACTGAAAGATATAGACTCTTTTTGAAGCCATATTCAGATTTACATCTTCTATCTTTTTAAAAATCTGATCCCAGAATAGTTATGACTTCACATAGGTAGTAACTGTTCTGATTTGTGAGTGTCCGTGTAATTCCAGATGCCATCCTGCATAGGAGTGTCTCCTGAAGGCATAGTGCGCTACTGGGCAAGTGTGGGACAGGAAGGCACCTATGTGGACGTGAGCTGTGAGCTCGCCGGGCAGGAGTGTGAGAGGATAGCCAATGCCCGCTCTAATGGCCCCCTGGTGCTGGCCACCACTACTTGCACTTTAGTGGTGTTGACCCCTACTACTATAGGTGTGTAAAAATTTGTTTCTGCTAGATTTTCTCATGAGATAATTTTTTGTAGTTAATTATTGTAGCAAGAGTACTGGATGGCAGGGCAGCTAATTTTGAGAATTTGTTGCTAAAAGTTTCATTTATTGCATTACCTACAACTAATTTTTGAAAAAAGAAAGAACAATTTAACAAATGAATGAATTATCCAATTCAATTAAATTAAATTGTAAATCATGCTGAAAACTTAAGTTTCTTGTCAGTTCTACAGACTACTCTTTCATTTCTTACCTTGGTCTGAGAGGAGACTATTTGAATACTTTGACCCTTACTTATAAACGCCTCTCAATTTTGAATAATGCTCAAGATTCGCCCTGTCTCTATTTTACACTATCCAACAAAAAAGTGTTTCAATTTTAACAGAATTTTATAAGTAGAGGGGTTTGTATTTATTTTTGTCAGTCCCTTGGTTTCTGGTGAATAACTTAGTGTTGCATTGTTGTAGATGGCAGAGCAACAGTGACTTGCAGAACATTGCGTCCGCCTAGCGGCTGGCTGGGCGGCATCGGGAGAAGGGTCTCTCTGATGTTCTTTGGATCCATGCCTGCTCATGTTGATACTGTAAGTGAATTTTACAGAAGTCACCTTGATCACCTTGTTTAAATAAAAACCTATCATCTTTATGCAGATTATTCATTTTTATGAGGCTGAGTTCTAGGCTGGCTAGTTCCTGAGATTATCGCATTCAAATAAACAAAAAAACTCTTCCACTTTATCTATTGGTATAGATGTTTGAAGGTTTTCATGATTTTATTGACCTGCTCCAACTACATTATGATATGCAAAGTTAAGGGTAAACGACGCGCTGGTAGACGCAAAAAGTCGTGGTTGAGGAACATACGAGAGTGGACAAATATCGTCAGCGTCGTAGACCTCGAAAAGTTCGAGCTGACGACTAACCTCCATTAGTGAGAATGCTCTACAGGTCTATAAGCCGGCTAGTCGAAGAGTAGTATAAAGTAGAAGATTTTATGGGACTGGCATAGTCGGACACCGATAAAAGTTCCCTAAAAATTATATTAAAAAAAAAACCTCCATTAATTAAACCACCGCAAGAAGATGGAACTTGATTCACAAGCTAAGTTCTATTGTTACAGAAGCTAGTAGGTGTGGTGGTGCTGGGCGAGGGTGGGCTGGAGCCCGGCACCACCGGCTGCGTGGCGCTGGTAGCGGGGGGCGGGGCGGGGGGAGGCGGGGCGGGGGCCGGGGGGGCGGGGCCAGTGCTGCAGGCGTGGCGCGGCGCGGAGCTGCACGAGCACAGTCTGCGGCGCGCGCTGTGCGAAGCGCACGCGAGACCACATCTAGCACAGCACGGTACGTATGATCTCAGGAAAGAAGACTGTTTGAGGCTATAGATATTTAGGCTGAACTCAGAGTCGAAGCGAAGCGACGCGTCATGCTTTAAACTTCAAAGTAAACTCAACTATTTCCAGTTGATATGGTACAAATTTGTTTTATACAAATGAAAAAACGACGACTCAACAACCAAGAGGCAGACCACCCGCCCGATGCTCGAATGATATCATAAACGTGGTCGAGAATCAGTGGGTGAGACTCTCGAGGGATCGAAGAGAATGGCGTGATGAAGAGGAGGCCTATACCAAACAGTGGGTGGAGATGGGCTGAAATAATGATGATGAAAAAAATACATCATCGTACAACATTACCAGTTCAAGTTCCACACGAATATACAGTATACCTATAATTTTTAAGAGCTTTAGAACCTAGAAAAATTAATTTAAGAATGAGGCAAGTTTGATGATGTTTGTTATTGATGTCCAGGTGACCTGAACAGCCTAGAGATCCTAGCTTTAGACGTGCGAGCGAGCGGAGACAACGGCCTGCTGCTACTTATAGCCGCCGTCAACGTCGCGCGATCCCCGGAAATGAGATATTCCATTGGTGAGTCAAATCTATTCAACAATAATGAACTGACTATTATTTTTTCAGTAGAAGATCTGCCCCCTGATTATCTATCTTTCATAGCGACCAAAATCAGTCTAGAAACTCTCAAATATGACAGTTCATTGACACGCCAGTAGCTCTGTCACCCTCATCTCAACGAGACAGAACGCGACAAAAGACTACACCATCGTTTTGATATTTTGAGACCAATTTGAGGTTTGAGACAGTTAGATAATCAGCCTGCTGATATCGCCTATTCCATATCAACAATGTCCCAGGCACTACAGTTTCCCGTCAAGGGTAGGCATAGATTGCCTCCTGATACTGTATAAAATCATTTAGTAAAGATGTAAAGGCCTAAGTTTTAAGCCGGGTTGACACGATCAAAGTCAGCTTTGATGACTGTGATTGGACGCCGTCGGAGTCACGTGATTCACGTGACTCCGACGGCGTCCAATCACAGTCATCCAAATTGCACTTACTTTGTCTTTTCTTTCTTCTTTCTTTGTCTTTCAAGCTGACTTTGATCGTGTTGCTTTATGTATTTTGATGTTCTACAGCGCATATATCTCTGGAGGATCTGGCGAGCCCCCGTGTGACGTCACTGCTGGCGCTCCGCTGTTGGCCGGAGGGCGAGGAGACGCCTCGCTTCCTGCCGCTGCCCACACACGTGCTGCTCTATACATCCAAGTATATCGCACTAGTCTCCTGTGAGTATCTGTTTTATTGTGATGAAGTTACAGTTCTTCTTATGAATCGCGTGACACACCTCGGGTACAGGTACATTTTGAGGAGAGCGCTGATTCTGCTACTCAGTTTTTAACTTTTGCTGTAGTCAACGTTTCCTTTTTGTACTCTACTACAATTGTTCTATCTCACGAAGTCTATTTGGTCTTAATTGTGTGTAGATGCACATGCCCCGAGGTTACGTTTGCGCCATTGATTTGCCCCATTAATGGTGGAAACGTAACTGATTAGTTATGTTTGCGCCATTAATGGGGCAGACGTAACTGGTTAGTTATGTTTGCACCATTGATTGATAGGGAAATGAAAAAACAGACAAACAGACCGTAATGTTCCAAATAAATATTTTGATTTGATTTAATTTGTATTAAAAAAATTGAGGTGTGTATCTAGTTAAAACTCCTTCAGGTGGCAACTATCAGACACTTGATAAACAAATGTCAAAAATGACAGATAATGTCAAAAATGACAGATAATGTCAAAAATGACACTGGATGTCAAAATGACACTGGATGTCAAAAATGACAGATAATGTCAAAAATGACACTGGATGTCAAAAATGACAGATTATGCCAAGATTGACAGAATATGTCAAAATGACAGATGATGTCAAAAATGACAAATTATGTCAAGCATGACAGAATATGTCAAAATGACAGATGATGTCAAAAATGACAGATCAGGTCAAAATGACACTTTATGTCAAAGATGAATTTTTATGTCAAAAATGACACTTATGTCAAAAATAACAGATTATGTCAAATTGACAGATTACAATAAATTGACAAATTATATTAAATTGACAGATTGGCCATTTATCTCTAAAACCACTTATCCTAGACTCTCAGTTCTCAGTTCCAGTGAAAGCTATTGATATAAGATCTTCATTTAAAGTGACAGCTGTCAAACTTCAAACGGCCATATCTCGCAAACTACTCGTCCTAGACTCCTCGTTCTCAGTTCAAATGAAAGCTAGACCTACATTTAAAGTGACAGCTGTCAAAATGACATCTGTCATCTGAAATGCAGATCTACATCATAGCTTTCATTTGAACCGAGAACGGAGATTCTAGGACGAGTAGTTTCCGAGATATGGCCGTTTGAAGTTTGACAGCTGTCACTTTAAATGTAGATCTTGGTCATAGCTTTCATTTGAACTGAGAACGGGGAGTCTAGGACGTGTAGTTTGCGAGATATGGCTGTTTGAAGTTTGACAGCTGTCACTTTAAATGAAGATCTATTCAATAGCTTTCACTGGAACTGAGAACGGAGAGTCTAGGATAACTGGTTTTTGAGATATGGCCAATCTGTCATTTTTGACAACATCTGTCATTTTGACATATTCTGTCATTCTTGACATAATCTGTCATTTTGACAGATTCTGTCATTTTTTACATTTACTGTCATTTTTGACATCCAGTGTCATTTTTGACATTATTTGTCAATTTTGACATCCAGTGTCATTTTTGACAATATCTGTCATTTTTGACATCCAGTGTCATTTTTGACATCCGTGGTACCGTAGGTAAAAATAATTACCCACTGTACCACTGAAGGTATCGTCGGTGGTACGGTAGGGCAGTCATACATGTAAAAACACCATGTCAAAAACAAACGCTAAACAAACAATTTTTTATAGATTTTATCTACGGCGAGGAAAGCAAGGTTAGATTAGTTGTATCAATTTGAATGGCGCAAACATAACTAATCAGTTACGTTTCCACCATTAATGGGGCAAATCAATGGCGCAAACGTAACCTCGGGGCACATGCACGTTGTTTCTGTGTGCGTAAGCTCGGGGGTCGCGGGCGCTCAGAATCGGTCCACGCAATGCTTGTACTATGGGAACCATATAACTGATAGAATACTTATATACTTTTTGTAAATACATACTTATAATACTTTATAACACAGAATAAACATCTATGTTCATTACACAAATGTTTGTCCTGGGTGGGAATCGAACCCACGACCTACAGCGCAGAAGGCGTTCCACTACTACCAATAGGCATGAATCCTAATTTTCAAAATCTCTTCTATGATATTCAGAAGTATCTATTATGTCTAAAATATATCATATTTCTGTAGAAAATTAAAGTTTTCGTGCAATAAAAGTACATGTAAATTTAAATTTTCAAATTCACGCCAAAACGCTCGCCGGTGTCATGGCGTCTGTTTTTACGTCACGGATCGGTATATCAACCAGTGATGCCTACATAGTTACTATAGAAACAAAATGATGTTTACCGAGACGAGACGCAATGACAGACGCCATGACACCGGCGAGCGTTTTGGCTATCATGGCGGATTGTTGTATTTTGTAGATTTATTTTAGCAAACAATTAGTAATCTCGACATTAATAAGAGAATAAATACATTTTTCAAAATCTTTGAATCCTATTTCATTAGATCAGATAAATATTTTGGCGATACTTGATTACTGTCATCATGCCTATTGAGCTAAGGGGCCAGTCATCTATACTCCTAGCACCGTTGCTCTGTTCGACAGCTAACTACCGTCACAGTCGGCGTCAGAGCGCTGCCCGACGCTACGCTTTAGCCTGTTCTGTTTGACGAGGCCTGTAAAGCAAAGTTTATGAATGTTTATGTATGGTTGTGTTCCAGCGAGCGGTGGTGGTATCGGCGACAAGGCGGAGTGTGTGGATGTGGGCGCGGAGGGTGACCGCGTGCTCGGCGCCGCGCTCTGCCCGCCTGCACTACTGTTCTCAGCGCGACACGGCCCTCTGCGCCTCGCGCCGCCCACGCACAGACACGACACCAGGTGAGGGACGAGGCGGAGCGACCACTCTATAGTCGGATTGCTCATTCTACGGACTAAAATTGAAGGAAAACATGTCATTTTTCCTTCAATTTTGACATAAAACATATCAAAAATAATCAAATTTCCTTCAGTTTTAGTCCGTATAATGAGCGATACGACTATACTGCCCCATCCAGACTCCACGAGACTACACGAGGGAACGCGAGAGTGAGGACGGTGCGCTCGTGTCCCCTCGTCTTCCCTCGCTCCGCTTCGTGTCGGTTTTCCGAGCGCGAGTGGAAGGACGTACGGAAAAATATTGAAGTAGACGTAGCGGGCAACTGAATAGATCGAGAGTGTGAATGGCTAACACTCCCGCCGTCTCCGCTCGCCGCGACTCGGGCCGAGAGCCTCTAGGAGACGTTGGGTGCTGGGTGGGTGACTCTAATGGTAGATCCACACTCTCGCGAGGCGCCTCCTAGAGGCTCTCGTCACGAGTCTTGGCGAGTGGAGGCGGCAAGAGTGATATCCATCCACACTCTCGATTTAGTCTTACTTCAAGATGGACGTGATTCAAGTGACTGTGTTAGCTACTTTATGTGCCTACCAATATTATAACATCTTATAATGTCAAACCTATATTTAATCTTTTGCTTATCCGATCCCACGCGTCATTCACTTTACTTTTATCTTTGTGATAGGGATTTTTTGGATCCCAAATGATTGGCTCCATTTGATAAAGTTCCATAAAAGTGATGCACAAATCGTTACTCCACTCTGCCGCCATGATAAAAATCACGCGCGTCCTTACTCTGCAGCAGTCGCCAACAAAGTGAGCGAGCGTGAGAGTGTGGTTGATTGTCTCGCCTCGCCCCCTCGCGTCCTTTGACTCGCGCCCGAAAAACCGACACCAAGCGGAGCGACAGCGAGGCGAGGCGAGGGAAGACGAGGGGACACGAGCGCACCGTCCTCACTCTCGCACTCGCGTTCCCTCGTGTAGCCTCGCGGAGAGTGTGGATCGACCATAAGTGTAACGACACATCTGAGGACATACGACGCTGAAAGTTCAAACGCTCAGAACGCGGCGCTACGCGACAGAAAATTACGCGGCGTCGTCGTCAGTCGGTGTCGGCACCAGTAGCTAGCACCCGAGAAGCATACGCCGAACGTTCGACTACGCGCGCCGAACTTTCGGTCTCGTAACGCGTCACGTGATGTGTCGCTTGCTATGCAAAATACATTGAGTGCGTTTTGGCTGAAATAATCGTTCGAAGGGAGGTTCGGCGCTCCGCCGAACGCGATTTAATTTCGTCTGATGTGACATAGATAACTTGAAAAACACTGCGAGCTTATTCAACCGAACGATCGGCGTCTTAAGGCGGAAACATATTTACGTGTCGTCGCGTGTCGTCTCGCGCCAGTAGCATATCGGTTTCACATATTTTGTAGGATTAGAGACACATTTGTAGGTCGTGTCGTGGCGCCTTCTGTCTGTGTGTCACGACACTAATGATCTGTGAACTTAATCGCGGGCGGGGCTTAAGGTACAGTATGGCCAACGGATCTCGGCGTTCGTGAAGTAAGCCGTTTCGATGCACAGTACAACTTTTTATACAAAATTTTCTACTGCGCAGCGAAAAGCCTGACTTCACGAACGCTTAGATCCGTCGGCCCAACTGTAATAAAGGTTAAGGACTCATGAATATCTAGTGATAATTTGATAATGTTTTCTTCCAGGTCCGTTTGCGAGAGTCCCATGGGATCGCCGTGTCCGTCGGATATGTACGACGGAAACCTCTCTCTCTACGAGATCGATCCACATGAGGTAAGCTCCTAGTCTTGTGTTACAGCTAAATACATTTTTCTGTAAATCATTTTACATGAAGTAAAATAACATCCATCATCATCGCCTTACAGCTCAATGATTGATTGACCAAAATAAGCATGTAAGTATAATTTTGGTAACAGATAAGCGCAGTAACAACTGACGCGTGCGGCAAGCTAAAGACGGCCTTCCTGTTCCACCTGCGACGCGAGACTGGCCCGTGCCGCGAGATCATACACCAGCTGTTCCCCCCTCCCCCCGCGCCGCCTCCCTCCGCCCACCCCTCCCACCCCCCGCGCAGGGGGGAGGAGACCGAGGAGGATGACGTGGACAATGTGCTGGATAGGACAGTTCTCAAGATAGCTACTGAGATGCTCGACGATATGCCCGCTGGTGATCCCAGGTTAGTTGAAGAGCCCCTTGTTAATAGGTAGAAGTATTCTTTGATATTGCATAAGCACTTTATACGCGTGTTATTATGTATCAATTTCTTAGATGTGCAATTTGTGAAAAGATGTTTATGTACGGTTCTCTTTCTAATTGACATGAGTGACAAGAAAAAACACTTTTCAAAGAGTTGCTAAAAAACATTTTTTATGATCAATGGGGATATTGTGTCAACCTCTATCACAACACATCGGATGTTTGTCCCTCTGAAGTTAGGTGTAGGTTCAACAAAGGATAGCGCATCTACTTACTGCTTAGAGTCACCATCATCTTCCTGCTCTCTTTCCACTTTACGTAGAGTAGGCACAACATGTAATCTTCTATTCTCCCATTTCCTTCTATCAGCCGTCATCTCATGCCGGGTACGACGTCGCGTGCGCGTCTTCTGTCGCGTTCGGTCTCCTTGAAATAGGTGCGACAGAGCTACTTCGTGCTCGCTCTACTCATTTATTTATTTATCGATCGAGCGAGCGAAGCGAGCGAAGATCTTAGTGGTAAGTTGGGCGATTTTGCTTTGTATGTTTGTATGTTTGTATGTTTGTATGTTTGTATGTTTGTATGTTTCACGAATTGTTGTTCGAGCATAACTGTCGAACCGTTCATCCAATCTGCATGAAACTTGGTAGGTCAATAGGTTGTGGTAAGGAAATTTACGGTGGAGCATATGAGCTTAATCGATGAAGGGGTTGTGAAGATATTGGGTTCCCAAGGGGGTAAAAAATTATGAAAGTTACACAAATATATTGAGTGGGGTGTCATACGAAAGGGCTTATTTTGTACATTCCAAAATGGTTTTTATTTTTAATCTAGGATGTATAGTTTTTGAAATACGACCAAAGACCAAAAACTACGAAACCAGAGCTGCAAGAGCTCCCGTCTCATAGAGTTTCGATGTCTTCGTAGCTCATTGACTGGTCGGTCTTAAAAAGAGAGTGGCATCGTTGCGGTTTGGTTTGCAATGATTTTAGATGCTACTTGATTTATTTTCATGATAAAAAAATTTTTGATAAAAAATGAAAATAATTGGGGTAAAAAAAGTTAAGTAAACAAATATATTGAGTGCGGTGTCAAATGAAAGGTCTTTATTTGTACATTCTAAAATAGTTATTATTTTTATTCTAGGACGTATACTTTTAAAAATACGACGAGAATTCATAAATATAAAATAAATGAAAAATTAGACACGACATTATGTATTGCATGCATGCTAGTATTTTTTACCATGAAGAGCTAGCGCAATAGGCATACCCGGCAGTAGTAGCACTTGAAGTTATAGGGGTAGTCAGAAGAAAGTCCAAATGTTGGCCATCTACGGTGCGCGAGATCTCAGTTCGGGGCGAACTACTAGTATATTTATGTCCACTTACATCTATTTTTACAGAATAGTCCTAAAACAATAGAGTAGTCCCATTGAAAGACGGGACTATAGCCAATCTAATATTGACAAATTCAAACAATGCATTAGTTCCTTGACATTTAGTGATATTTTTAGTTGTGATAAACCTGACATTGCTTTTGACATTTTCTATGATTTATTTACCCTATTTTACTATCTGTGTTTCCCAATTATAAAAATTAAAATAAATACCCGGAAACGGCCAAAATGGATTACAGAAGGAATTAAAAAATGCTGCAAGCGTAAACGACATTTATTATGGAAGTACCGCGCAAGTCATAAACAATGTGATAGAGACAATTTTAAATCTCTGTCGTCTAGATTAAATCATATTATTAGATTGACACAAAAATGTCAAAATGATCACTATGTCCGCTCTGCTAAAAATAAAGGAAAGGCTACCTGGGACGTTATCAATCGCACAAAAAGCAATGTCCCTAAAGAGGAAATTCATCAAATAAATGTGAATGGTATAACAGTCAGTGACCCCCTTGAAATTGCCAACGCATTTAACGACTTTTTCATTGATCAAGTGCCCAAATTAACGCATATAAATAATAATGCATCAGTTTCTTTAGAATCAAGCAAGCATCATGGCTCTCTATTTATGGCACCTACAATTCCTCTTGATATTCATAAAATTATCATGGGTCTCAAAAATACTAATAGCACTGGCTACGACGGCGTTTCAACAAAAATTTTGAAACAGGTTTCTAGTAATATATCCAGTGTTTTGAGTCATATTATAAACCTGTGTATATTGTATGGTGTATTTCCCGACAAACTCAAGACGACAATTGTAAAGCCACTTTTCAAAAAGGACAACAAGCTAGATATGACATGCTATCGCCCGATTGCATTGGTACCAGTAATATCGAAAATCTTTGAGAAGGTACTTTACAATAGTCTCAATTCTTTTTTTGAGTGTAATGACTTGTTTGCAAAGGAACAAGCTGGGTTTAGGAAGAACAAGTCAATCAATCTGGCAGTCTATGAGTTCCTACACTCTGTTATGACTAACATAGATGGTAATATGACAGCGTGTGCGTTATATATGGATTTAACAAAAGCTTTTGATTGTGTGGACCACGACATACTAATAAAAAAACTTGACAATTATGGAGTCAGAGGAAACATTTTAAAACTCATAAAGTCTTATCTTTCTAACCGTAAACAGTCAACGCAAATAACGAGACTATGCTTAAAATCTAAAATTGAAGCAGCTTATTTATCTACACCTAGGACAGTAACTGTAGGAGTTCCACAGGGTAGTGTTTTAGGGCCTTTACTTTTTATTATATACGTAAATGAGCTTCCTAAAATTACAAACCATCAAACTATTATGTTTGCGGACGATAGTACGGTATTATTTACTGGTAATAATAAACTAGATCTGGAAAATGACATAAATAATACACTTCATGACATCATTCAATGGCTAAATAATAATAATCTTAAAATAAATCTGACTAAAACTTTTTTGACAATTTTTAGAAATAGAGAAATTAGAATTAGTAATATTGACATAAATTATTTGGGACAAAAAATTATACATGCAGACATGACAAAGTTTTTAGGTTTAAATATTGACTCCAGTTTAACCTGGAAGTCTCATGTTGAAAACTTGCGCTCCAGGTTAAATCAATATTCTTATGCGCTATACAGGGTGTGGCAAATTCTTGGTCACTGAAGGGTAGCTACCTTTTCTCTTGTAGTTAGAAAGTTTTGTTCTTAGGAAACTTCAGTTTTATTTTGAAGAAAAAAATAATTGCAGTTTTAGATTTTTGAAAAAAAGTACAGTTAGCCTAAAAAATTACATTTGTCAAAAAAAACAAGTTGGTCTTAATCGACTCTATTTCCCACCAGGAACACTTCTCCCAAAGTAACTTATCAAATCAAATCGTAAGTTTTTGCTATAATTCAAAAAAACACATCCAATACATTTTCTATGAAATTAGTAGTTGTAAACATTATAGTGCCACTTATTCGATAGTTATTAATTTAAATTCGTAACTGCTTCGGCATTCTGGGAGGCTATTGTAAAGCCTTAGGCGCCTAAGACAGAGCCGCAAGAGAGAATGGTATGCATGGAGCATACCATTTGTACATCTGCAGGGAAGCACTTTGTTCTAAATTTGAAGACGCGCTTTGCAATAGCCTCCTAGCTTGCCGGAGCAGTTATGAAATTAAATTAAGAACGATCGAGTAAGTGGCACTATAATGTTTACAACTACTAATTTCATAGAAAATGTATGGGATGTGTTTTTTTGAATTATTGCAAAAACTTACGATTTGATTTGATAAGTTACTTTGGGAGAAGTGTTCCTGGTGGGAAATAGAGTCAATTAAGACCAACTTGTTTTTTTTGACAAATGTAATTTTTTAGGCTAACTGTACTTTTTTTCAAAAATCAAAAAATGCCATTATTTTTTTCTTCAAAATAAAACTGAAGTTTCCTAAGAACAAAACTTTCTAACTACAAGAGAAAAGGTAGCTACCCTTCAGTGACCAAGAATTTGCCACACCCTGTATATGCTGTCAAAAGTTGCGAACCGCTCTACTGTTGTTACAGCTTATCATGGGTATGTGGCGTCTATCCTCAGGTATGGTGTTATGTTCTGGGGTAATTCAACCCAAAAAGAGTCTGTTTTTAAAGCGCAAAAGCGGTGTATTCGCTCTATTTGTGGCTTAAAACCAACGGACAGTTGTAGGCAATATTTTAAAGACCTAAATATTCTAACATTGCCCTGCATGTACATTTACGAGGTCTCAGTATTTGTGAGAACAAACATGTCTCTTTTTAGAACGTTTAGAGGACGTCGTCTATGTACAAGATTGTGTTGTCCACAAAGTAAATCTGCTATGTTCAGCAATAGTGTCTTTTGTATGGCACCTCGCATCTATAATAACTTGCCTAACTCCTTGTTTGACCTTACAATAGATTTATTTAAATTAAAATTGTGTAAGTTTTTAGTAGGCAAGGCATATTATAATATAAATGAATATTTGTGTGATAAAAATAAATAAGTGAATGATTATTATTGTATAAATTGTGTAGAACTTGACTTTTTAATCTGTTAATTGAATTTTTAATCTTAATAATTGGACATTTAATTTATAACTCTAATTAATTTTGCACGCTTTGAAGCAGAACATGGCTGTACCTTTTCAAATCTATTTCTTCCACCTGTTTTTGTTACCTGTGTTTTTGCAAATAAATGATTGTATTGTATTGTATTGTATTGTATTATCACTCATATCTCTATCTCGTTGAATGTCTGTTTGCTCGCGAGCGTGTGAACCCGGCACCAGCATTCACCGTTTTCTTACACGTGTCAATTACTGCTTAGAGTAAGCGAGATAAAAGATAATAACACCCAACTTCAGAAAGACAAATATCCGTTGTGAGTACTGTATGTATATTAACAGATTGAAGCGCTCGTGGCGTAGTTTGCTTGGACGTTCTTGATTGATCGTTGAAGTTAAGCAGCGTCGTGCGCGGTCACTCTTGGGATGGGTGACAAGTGGTATTACGAGCTGAGCGCTTCCGTGCTTCGGAGGGCACGTTAGATGTCGGTCCCGTCTTTTAAGTCGTTAAGCCTTGACGGAGGCCTTTAGGCGGCCTAAAAACTCCGTCACCAGAGTTGGCCACTTGCTCATACTTACTTACTTATTAACAGATGGAAGGGCGGGTCCGGGCTGGCGTCTCGCGTGGCGCTGGGCAGCTCGGCGGCGCTGCAGCTGGGCGCGCAGCTACAGGACAAGAAGAGAGCCTTCGCGCTCTTCCTGGACTTCCTGCGAGCCCACTCACTGTGGCACCGCCTCGGGAAGGTCACCTCGGGTACGGATCCACTCCACGTACCGACAGACCCCTAATCAAAATTGATCTCAAACTGTCAAATATGCCTTATTTCCACTAAGAGGCTTGCAGCGGCTTGCTTTCCACTGAGCGGCCAACCGTGCGCTTTTCCTATTTACTCATGAGCCGCGACCGCTTCGATAGGTCATCATGTCTTACATGAATACATAGGAAACGCTCGCTGCTAGCCGCTCAGTGAAACTGAGGTCTGATTTTAAACGATCGAAGTATATTTTATCGCGTTCGATCTCGTTGAGATGAGAGTGACAGAATGCGGTCGCATATTTCAATTCAATTCAATTCAATCATTTATTTCAGTCAATTGTAAACCATACACAGCATAGCTGTCATATTTATCAGTTTGAGATCAATCATTAAATCAGGGGGCAGGTCACCTCAGGTTACCAGCGAATACCTTCTCTGTAATCTTGAAGCTTTGGACATGTTTAATGAGAAAGCAATTGAACAAGACATGCACTTCATTGTTAAACATGTGTAGGTGGTGCAGTGGTGAGGACGGAGGCGGCGCTGTGTTCCCTGGCGGAGCAGTTGGCGGCGGCCATTGCTCTGAGGAACCTGCAGCAAGGAGCCGACTCGCATCTCATCGATGCGGCCATTTACCAGGTAATAATGGGAGAAATAATACAATTTAAGAACATGACGTGAAGCTACAGCTGATGGTGGTTCATCGCAGCAGTGTGCAACATGAGCTATGGTGCTTGTTGAAGAGATAGGTTGAGGTTTGCTTGCGGCTATTTTCAATAAAACAACGTGTAGTTTGCGTGAAGCTCTATTGGACACTAGCATGCAATTAGTAAAAATAAGGAATGAATGAAGGGTAGGTAAGTATACCGTTATTTAAGTGAAAGATCTGTAATTGGCTCACTGTTGTCACTGGTTGCGCTTCATAGTTTATAATTCTTATATTTTATTCCATCACCTTATGGCGATCGAGAGGCATTGGTTTAATAGTCTTAGTTTATTAAATAAGTGCCGCATATTGTTGTTTGGTGAAACTCGCGCGGAGAAACGCCGCGGTCGGCTGTTGGCTCCGCTCGATGAGTCTCGCCTCGCCCGTGGAATAGTGCGCACGCGCCTGTTGCATTGTCCACATTTTCGCTCTGACGTGCATCATCTCGTCTTTATACCCTGAACTGAACCTACATCAAGTGTTATCTGGATTACCTAGACTAGACTGTGTTGTGTACCGCTGGCCAGCGTAGTGTCGTGTCTAGACTGCGAGCTTTAAGCCCTAACGCGGCATCGCTTCCATCTACGTGGAGATCGCTGATCAAAGGTATGTGGCATGCTTGATGAATTTGGACTTTTAAATCATTGCCTTAAAGTTAGCATCGCTGAATCAGTTCCCGCGCGTATGATTTTTATTTCCTAGCAATTTTTATTCTAGAGGTTATACGCACCATTTTGGTCACTTCGAGCCGGATAAATTCATTTTGGTCACTTCGAGCCGGATAAATTCATTTTGGTCATTTTGACCCGGTTAAATTCATTTTGGTCCTTTGAGTACGAAGAAATTAATTTTGGGCCTATTTACGGCCTATTTTTTACGTTCTAAAAGTCTAACTTTAAGCAAAAAGCTCGGGAAATTTCCATATACAATTGCATATCATCACACAACTCTCACCTCTATTGCGTAGAGAATAAGGTTCATACTACCTTGCATTCAATAGTTCTACCGGCAAATTGATTTTTAATTTAAATCTTTAATTTCGCTAATTAAAACACTGTAATATACATATAATTGAATATCAACGTTGATACATATCGCTAAATAAGTTCATTTCATAAATCAGTTTATTTTCGGCGTAATTACATACTTTTTTGTTCGTGTATGAAAAATTGTGGGTATTTGTATGACTTTGAGTTGCCCTTCGAAACTTGTGGAATATTCCATTTCTTTGTTTTCGTACGGCTAATTATTTACGCATTAGAAACTTTTATATTTTTTTTCGAATCGAGATTTGCTGACTGAATGATATTCGATTGTATGATAGATACACTTTGTACTGTGGGTTTGTTAGGTACATGCCTACAATATTCGTATTGCACGAGTAGGTATTTTTTTATAATATCGAGACTCCATCGCATCGCATTTGTTAATTATTGCAATTAATCATCTTACATCGCATTTGTTTAATTAGTGCAATTAAACATCTTATCATCGCGTCGCTTGTTATTTTATTTTGTAAGGAGACTTGATCTTTTGATAGGAACCTTCAGGTAAAATAACAGATTTGTATAAACTTTACGCGTTTGTGCCTCATAGGATACAGCCGTATAATTATACATATCACCCGTACCTAACTTGGTAATCGTAACACTAACTAGATAAGTTATTTCGAAAGGTCGTTTACTCATTTACTTGTTAGGAATTTTATTGTTTTGTACGAAGGGATTTCGTTATAAAAACAATCGCATCGCATAGGTACGTAATAAGTGTCTATACTTATTTGTAGTTTTCGCATTTAACTTTTAAAAAAAACATCTGTACTATAGGTATTTGAGTAAGTTAATCTCATAAAAAAAACAGCCGTAGTGCAGAATCGTTATCGCATCGCATTCAACATACACGCTAATTACTTATCGGCTTGTGTTGAAAGGTTGTAGGTATATCCAAGCATAAATATATGAAATAGGTAGCTACGTTCTTAAGGTATTAGGCGTGTTTACTATTTTTATTGCATTGGACTTGTTATCGGCAATCTGTTATATTTTGTTCGCTTAAAATTTTTAAACCTTACAATTTATTATTGTTAGGGTTCACGCGTACGGATAAGTGGTTCCGTACTATTATTTACTATTTATAAAATCGTTCGCCGAGTTATTGTTTTGATTTGCCCCCCTAATTTCACTCACGCATTTTAGGGTTCCGTAGAAATAATTTAAGGGTTCAGTTGATTAAATTAAAATTTTGTTTTTTTTGTCAGGTTTTAACTTCTGTTCACAATGAGTGACAAGGTGAAACTCAAATTATTAGAAATTAAACGCGACTCGTATTTCGCACGGGTTCAAAGTATTTTTGATACAACAAAATCTTTAACAAGCGAAAGATTACGTAAAACTTTTATTGCTCAGGCTAAACAAATGGATAATTTACGTAGCGAATTCAATGAAATTATGGACGAGATTAATATGTTAAAATTGACATTAGATCCAAAGTGTGAAGTAAGCTATAGTGCCTTAAATTCATTTGATGAGTTGGTCTGCGAGATAAAAAGTACTTTGGCTTCATTAACGGAATCACATGATTCCAAGGAACCCGCTGCTTCGATTAGCACGAAATCGAGCCCTAATCCTTTTCACATAAAGGTACCTAAAATCGAGTTGCCTACCTTTGACGGTGATATTCAGAGCTTTCCGTTCTTTTACGAGACGTTCAAACGTATTATACATACTAACGCCGATTTATCAGATTCTGATCGCATTCATTATCTGCTGAGTTGTTTAAAGGGAAAGGCTAGGAATGTGGCAGTAGGTATTGTACCTTCCGGTGATAATTACCGCCTGGTCTGGGATGCGCTTATCGCAAAGTACCTGGATACTCGCGCGCTCGCTACTAATTATCTAAATCAGCTGTTCTCATTGAAATCGTTCGGTTCGACGCCCGCTAACATTGAAAAGGGTTTCGATAAATTAACTGCTACGGTTGCGGGACTCAAACAATTGAAAATAGATAACTTGGATGATTTTATATTTATTCATTTGGGTCTTAAGTTAATAGACTCAGATATCGCAAAACATTTTGAAATGTCGCTTCGTAATCAACAGGAGTTAGATTATGATTATTTCGTAAAGTTTGTTCGTGAACAAGTCAAAATCTTGTTTCGCATCTCTTCTGCGGCAACTAAGCCCGCCCCCGCAGGTAGCTCCAACACCTCATCCAAGGTATCGCAGGTGTTTGTAGCTACTGAATCTAAATGTTCGCTTTGTCATTCCACGCATAAAAACTTGTTTACGTGCAATACGTTTCAAAAGTTGAGCGTGAATGATAGATTTAAGTTTGTAAAAGACAATAACAGATGTGGTAACTGCCTAAGTAGCCAACATACCGTATCTAAGTGTCTATCGAAGTCCACATGTAAGAAATGCAACGGTAAGCATCATTCCTTATTGCATTTTGAGCAATCGACGCAAGCCCCTGCGCTTGCCCCTGCGCTTGCCCCTGCGCTTGCCCCCACGGTCGCCCCCGCCTCAACTTCTGCGGCCGACCCTGCTATTCCGGATCGTGTGGCGTTGTGTACGCATTCTTCTGCACAAGCCCAGGCCACCCGGAGTACCGAAGTGCTAGCTACGGCCAAGGTTTTAGTGGCAGGTAGGAAGGGTAATGACATGGTGGTTAGATGTCTTTTGGACCCTGGTTCTCAAAAGAATTATATCACGTCGCGTTGCTGCCGTATGCTCGGTCTAACTATACATGCGGACTCGATAGATACCGTTCGTGGTATTGGTGGCACGTCGCAGCCCGTTCGCGGCTCGGTGAACCTTACGTTCAGCTCACGGCTTCGCTCGCAGCCTAGGTATGAAATTGACGCTTTAGTTTTGGATCAAATAACCGGCCAGCTTCCTCTGTGTGCTATAAATATTGCCGAATTGAATCACATTGATCCTAAATTACTTGCGGATGACACCTGGGGTGTGCCAGGTAATATTGACATGTTACTTGGGGTCAAATTGTTCGCTAAGTTATTGCGACCAGGTCACGTGACCAGCGTACCCGGCTGCCCCGACGCATTGGAGACTGTGCTCGGCTACATACTTCTAGGAGAAGCACCTATTATCGAACCTCCAACTGACACGCTGTCTTTCTTTGCGAGTTCGTTCGATAACTTCGATCTTCGTAAGTTTTGGGAGATTGAAGATGTTACGGCTTCGTCCATTGGGAGTGTGGATGATAAACACTGTGAACAGTTTTATTGTACCACAACTACCCGCGCTCCAAATGGCAAATATGTTGCAGCTTTACCACTGAAAACAGACGCTTCAGCGTTAGGAAATTCTTTTGACATAGCTCGCAAAAGATTTTTTAGCCTCGAACGTAAACTTAAATCGCTTCCTAACGTCAAACTCCTTTACGATGACGTCATACGGGATTATCTACAGAACAATTACATTTCTTTGGTGCAGAATATCGTACCTGAAAGTGTGTTGCCCAAACAAAATTGTAAGGAGCGAGAAATGGAATACTATATTCCTCACCATGCTGTTATTCGAGAGGATAAAGTGACCACTAAGTTGCGCGTGGTCCTAGATGCCAGTGCATGTACAGACAATGGTACCTCGCTCAATGATATCCTGTACGCAGGTCCAGTCCTTCAGGCTGACCTTTTTAACATTGGTTGCGCTTCATAGTTTATAATTCTTATATTTTATTCCATCACCTTATGGCGATCGAGAGGCATTGGTTTAATAGTCTTAGTTTATTAAATAAGTGCCGCATATTGTTGTTTGGTGACGCTCGCGCGGAGAAACGCCGCGGTCATCAGTTTTGGTGCTGATGGACATTGGCTGTTGGCTCCGCTCGATGAGTCTCGCCTCGCCCGTGGAATAGTGCGCACGCGCCTGTGACATTGTCCACATTTTCGCTCTGACGTGAATCATCTCGTCTTTAAACCCTGAACTGAACCTACATCAAGTGTTATCTGTATTACCTAGACTAGACTGTGTTGTGTACCGCTGGCCAGCGTAGTGTTGTGTCTAGACTGCGAGCTTTAAGCCCTAACGCGGCATCGCTTCCATCTACGTGGAGATCGCTGATCAAAGGTATGTGGCATGCTTGATGAATTTGGACTTTTAAATTATTGCCTTAAAGTTAGCATCGCTGAATCAGTTCCCGCGCGTATGATTTTTATTTCCTAGCAATTTTTATTCTAGAGGTTATACGCACCATTTTGGTCACTTCGAGCCGGATAAGTTCATTTTGGTCATTTTGACCCGGTTAAATTCATTTTTGGTCCTTTGAGTACGAAGAAATTATTTTTGGGCCTATTTACGGCCTATTTTTTACGTTCTAAAAGTCTAACTTTAAGCAAAAAGCTCGGGAAATTTCCATATACAATTGCATATCATCACACAACTCTCACCTCTATTGCGTAGAGAATAAGGTTCATACTACCTTGCATTCAATAGTTCTACCGGCAAATTGATTTTTAATTTAAATCTTTAATTTCGCTGATTAAAACACTGTAATATACATATAATTGAATATCAACGTTGATACATATCGCTAAATAAGTTCATTGCATAAATCAGTTTATTTTCGGCGTAATTACATACTTTTTTGTTCGTGTATGAAAAATTGTGGGTGTTTGTATGACTTTGAGTTGCCCTTCGAAACTTGTGGAATATTCCATTTCTTTGTTTTCGTACGGCTAATTATTTACGCATTAGAAACTTTTATATTTTTTTCGAATCGAGATTTGCTGACTGAGTGGTATCGATTGTAGATAGATACACTTTGTACTGTGGGTTTGTTAGGTACATGCCTACAATATTCGTACTGCACGAGTAGGTATTTTTTTATAATATCGAGACTCCATCGCATCGCATTTGTTAATTATTGCAATTAATCATTGTGCACGACCGATAGGCGCCGACGTACCTAACTAGCTAGAATTGTATAACATGTTAGGTAGTTTAAGTTAGATAGTAAGTTTGTAGGCTGAAAGCAGCATCTTTTAATAAAACAGTAGTATAGGGCGAACGCCTCTGCCTACCCTTTCGCGTGCATTGTATAAAATCAACTTAGAGTCACTTGTTTGCAGTAAATTAACTTAACGTAGAGTCAGCCGCGAAGGGGTGGTCAGGGCGCAAGTCCTCGTTAGGAAACTTTATTAATAATTTAAAATAAGATTAAACTTAAGATGTATTAGGTAATTAGTACATAAGGGGGGGAATAAATCTTAGTATGTTTGGTTGTCATTATTTATCCTGAGGTGGACGTGGCAATAGGTAGGGGTTAGGCAGAGAGGCAGGCTTCGAGCGCAGTGTCGGGTCTAGGCTTAGCTTTGGAACTAGACCCGACCTAGGCAGATAAGGATAGGAAGCGCTGCTAGACCCAGATCATCACGAGTACATAGGTTGTAGGTACTTAGAGGAATTTGGGGGGCGAGCGGGAGGAGAGAGAGGGAAGAAGGTACCCCGCCGCCCGACCCTCTGGTAACCTAAGTACCTGCAACGTGGGCTGACACGTGGTGAATCTGGGTCAAGGTCAAAAGGACACCCTGAAACCACGCCCACTCTCTTACACGTGTCGTCTATGATAGGCTAAAACCTATAGACAGAGTTAAAACATTGTAAGAAAGGTAAAGGAAATTTAATGTAATTGAGTAACGAAATAAACGCGCTTGGCGAAACGTAGGGTCTGGCCAGGTCGAACTTAGTATAAAGGTAGGAGCATTTCTATGCTCAACAGTTCTCTCCGTGGTACAAAATTGACTCGCAAGGCGAAGCTCTGCCCGACCAGGCCCCCGTCTCCCTCGACAGCCTAAGTCAATATCGGTGTGTTTGATTCCCTGCTCCACCACCTTCTGCATCCTAATACAGTCCACTAAGCCGGGGCTCGCGTACGGTACGGACGGTCTCCCGAGTGCCGGGGAACCCTGAACCGTGGGTTCTCCGCTGCGCCGGAGTCGAGATCTTCCGAAGCCCCAGCCGGTATCGTCCCCAACAATCATCTTACATCGCATTTGTTTAATTAGTGCAATTAAACATCTTATCATCGCGTCGCTTGTTATTTTATTTTGTAAGGAAACTTGATCTTTTGATAGGAACCTTCAGGTAAAATAACAGATTTGTATAAACTTTACGCGTTTGTGCCTCATAGGATACAGCCGTATAATTATACATATCACCCGTACCTAACTTGGTAATCGTAACACTAACTAGATAAGTTATTTCGAAAGGTCGTTTACTCATTTACTTGTTAGGAATTTTATTGTTTTGTACGAAGGGATTTCGTTATAAATACAATCGCATCGCATAGGTACGTAATAAGTGTCTATACTTATTTGTAGTTTTCGCATTTAACTTATATTTGTAAAAAAAAACCATCTGTACTATAGGTATTTGAGTAAGTTAATCTCATAAAAATAGAAGTAGTGCAGAATTGTTATCGCATCGCATTCAACATACACGCTAATTACTTATCGGCTTGTGTTGAAAGGTTGTAGGTATATCCAAGCATAAATATATGAAATAGGTAGCTACGTTCTTAAGGTATTAGGCGTGTTTACTATTTTTATTGCATTGGACTTGTTATCGGCAATCTGTTATATTTTGTTCGCTTAAAATTTTTAAACCTTACAATTTATTATTGTTAGGGTTCGCGCGTACGGATAAGTGGTTCCGTACTATTATTTACTATTTATAAAATCGTTCGCCGAGTTATTGTTTTGATTTGCCCCCCTAATTTCACTCACGCATTTTAGGGTTCCGTAGAAATAATTTAAGGGTTCAGTTGATTAAATTTAAAATTTGTTTTTTTTTGTCAGGTTTTAACTTCTGCTCACAATGAGTGACAAGGTGAAACTCAAATTATTAGAAATTAAACGCGACCAGTATTTCGCACGGGTTCAAAGTATGTTTGATACAACAAAATCTTTAACAAGCGAAAGATTACGTAAAACCTTTATTGCTCAGGCTAAACAAATGGATAGTTTACGTAGCGAATTCAATGAAATTATGGACGAGATTAATATGTTAAAATTGACATTAGATCCAAAGTGTGAAGTAAGCTATAGTGCCTTAAATTCATTTGATGAGTTGGTCTGCGAGATAAAAAGTACTTTGGCTTCATTAACGGAATCACATGATTCCAAGGAACCCGCTGCTTCGATTAGCACGAAATCGAGCCCTAATCCTTTTCACATAAAGGTACCTAAAATCGAGTTGCCTACCTTTGACGGTGATATTCAGAGCTTTCCGTTCTTTTACGAGACGTTCAAACGTATTATACATACTAACGCCGATTTATCAGATTCTGATCGTATTCATTATCTGCTGAGTTGTTTAAAGGGAAAGGCTAGGAATGTGGCAGTAGGTATTGTACCTTCCGGTGATAATTACCGCCTGGTCTGGGATGCGCTTATCGCAAAGTACCTGGATACTCGCGCGCTCGCTACTAATTATCTAAATCAGCTGTTCTCATTGAAATCGTTCGGTTCGACGCCCGCTAACATTGAAAAAGGTTTCGATAAATTAACTGCTACGGTTGCGGGACTCAAACAATTAAAAATAGATAACTTGGATGATTTTATATTTATTCATTTGGGTCTTAAGTTAATAGACTCAGATATCGCAAAACATTTTGAAATGTCGCTTCGTAATCAACAGGAGTTAGATTATGATTATTTCGTAAAGTTTGTTCGTGAACAAGTCAAAATCTTGTTTCGCACCTCTTCTGCGGCAACTAAGCCCGCCCCCGCAGGTAGCTCCAGCACCTCATCCAAGGTATCGCAGGTGTTTGTAGCTACTGAATCTAAATGTTCGCTTTGTCATTCCACGCATAAAAACTTGTTTACGTGCAATACGTTTCAAAGGTTGAGCGTGAATGATAGATTTAAGTTTGTAAAAGACAATAACAGATGTGGTAACTGCCTAAGTAGCCAACATACCGTATCTAAGTGTCTATCCAAGTCCACATGTAAGAAATGCAACGGTAAGCATCATTCCTTATTGCATTTTGAGCAATCGACGCAAGCCCCTGCGCTTGCCCCTGCGCTTGCCCCCACGGTCGCCCCCGCCTCAACTTCTGCGGCCGACCCTGCTATTCCGGATCGTGTGGCGTTGTGTACGCATTCTTCTGCACAAGCCCAGGCCACCCGGAGTACCGAAGTGCTAGCTACGGCCAAGGTTTTAGTGGCAGGTAGGAAGGGTAATGACATGGTGGTTAGATGTCTTTTGGACCCTGGTTCTCAAAAGAATTATATCACGTCGCGTTGCTGCCGTATGCTCGGTCTAACTATACATGCGGACTCGATAGATACCGTTCGTGGTATTGGTGGCACGTCGCAGCCCGTTCGCGGCTCGGTGAACCTTACGTTCAGCTCACGGCTTCGCTCGCAGCCTAGGTATGAAATTGACGCTTTAGTTTTGGATCAAATAACCGGCCAGCTTCCTCTGTGTGCTATAAATATTGCCGAATTGAATCACATTGATCCTAAATTACTTGCGGATGACACCTGGGGTGTGCCAGGTAATATTGACATGTTACTTGGGGTCAAATTGTTCGCTAAGTTATTGCGACCAGGTCACGTGACCAGCGTACCCGGCTGCCCCGACGCATTGGAGACTGTGCTCGGCTACATACTTCTAGGAGAAGCACCTATTATCGAACCTCCAACTGACACGCTGTCTTTCTTTGCGAGTTCGTTCGATAACTTCGATCTTCGTAAGTTTTGGGAGATTGAAGATGTTACGGCTTCGTCCATTGGGAGTGTGGATGATAAACACTGTGAACAGTTTTATTGTACCACAACTACCCGCGCTCCAAATGGCAAGTATGTTGCAGCTTTACCACTGAAAACAGACGCTTCAGCGTTAGGAAATTCTTTTGACATAGCTCGCAAAAGATTTTTTAGCCTCGAACGTAAACTTAAATCGCTTCCAAACGTCAAACTCCTTTACGATGACGTCATACGGGATTATCTACAGAACAATTACATTTCTTTGGTGCAGAATATCGTACCTGAAAGTGTGTTGCCCAAACAAAATTGTAAGGAGCGAGAAATGGAATACTATATTCCTCACCATGCTGTTATTCGAGAGGATAAAGTGACCACTAAGTTGCGCGTGGTCCTAGATGCCAGTGCATGTACAGACAATGGTACCTCGCTCAATGATATCCTGTACGCAGGTCCAGTCCTTCAGGCTGACCTTTTTAACATCTTGTTAAATTTTAGGCTTTTCAGTGTCGCTATTTCCGCAGATGTCAAATCTATGTACCTACGTATAGGTATACGCCCGCAAGATCGTTCGCTTCAACGTATCTTATATCGGTTTCATGAAGAAGAAGAACTTCAAATCTTTCAGTTTTCCGTGCTTCCATTTGGATTGAAGTGTAGTCCTTTTATAGCTATTCGCACTATCCAACAGCTATGTCAGGATGAAGGAACGCAGTTACCTCTCGCCAGGGACATTTTGCAGCGAGATATTTACATGGACGATATAGTCAGCTCTATACCTAGCACTGCGCTGGCTATAGACTCGGCTAGTGAACTGATAAAAATATTCTCTCTCGGTGATTTTCAGCTGACGAAGTGGTCTAGCAACAGTGTCGATGTTCTTCAGACTATCCCAGAGTCATTACGACTTTCACAGAGCGTGGACCTAAGTAAAGATCCAACACAGAAAATACTGGGACTTCGTTGGTTTCCTGATGAGGATTGTTTCGCTTTCCAGGTCAATCCTAATGATCGCCCTTGCACGAAACGGAATATTCTTTCTTCCATCGCACGTCTTTTCGACGTTCTAGGCCTCGTGGCACCGATAATTTTATACGCCAAGCTTCTTATCAAAGAGCTTTGGCTTGTCAAACTTGGATGGGATGACGTCCCACCACCTCGCATTGTTCGTCTGTGGGAACAATTTCAAGCTGAATTGCCACTTATCTCTGAATTGAGATTTTTGCGACATGTCGGCGTCATAGAACGCTGTAGGCTCTCACTCGTCGGTTTCGCCGACGCTAGTGAGAAAGCTTACGGTGGTTCGGTCTACGCCCACGTTGTCAAACCCGACGGTAGTATCGTCGTTTCGCTGGTGTGTGCGAAATCTAAAGTCGCCCCACTGAAAGTCGTTTCTCTAGCTCGTCTCGAGCTATGCGCCGCACTCCTCTTATCAACTGTGATAAAGCGAGTATATAACCTTTTCGCAGCTCGGCACGCCATTGAGGTAGTCGTAGCTTTTTCGGATTCAACTGTAACTTTGAGTTGGATTCATTCCGCACCGCATCGATGGCACACCTTCGTCGCCAATCGTATCGCTAAGATTCATGAGAATCTTTCGGCAGATCACTTCTTTCACGTGAAAGGGTCTGAAAATCCCAGTGATTGCCTCTCTCGCGGCTTAACGCCGGCCCAATTAGTCCATCATCCGCTATGGCTAAATGGACCGCCATGGCTTAAGCTTCCCCGCTCTGAATGGCCGATAAAACCATTCGTCTCAGGCGAGTCGCAAGAGCTTCCCGAAATGAAGCCCGTGGCTCTTCCTGTGCTCTCGCACGAATGCTCGGACGGAAGTCCTCCTTCCGACGACATTCTATACGCTCGTTCTACCAGGTTCTCTTCCTGGATGAAATATTTAAAAACGATTTGCTTCGTTTATAAGTTCATCAAACGGCTCCCTAGAGGGCCCGTTACCGCGTCTGACTTAGAGTTCGCTGAATTCGTTGTGTTGCGATCGGTGCAAAGGATGCATTTTGAAGCTGATCTCAATCGCCTAGCACGCAATGAATTGTGCTCTAAGCCCGTACAACGGCTAAGTCCCTTTCTTTACGAAGGACTTATCCACGTTGGAGGTCGCCTAGCAAACTCTGAGCTAGATTTTGACTCGCGTCATCAGATCCTCCTTCCGCGTCAAGATCATATAGTGGAACTTCTAGTGTCCTACTATCATCTGAAAAATTTTCATACAGGTCCAAACCTGCTCGTATCTCTTCTACGACAGAAATATTGGATCCTTTCCGCGCGACGTATTGCACGTCACATTACTTTTAATTGTAATATTTGCTTTCGAGCAAAGCCGCGACCTACCTTTCCTATAATGGCGGATTTGCCACGTGCTCGCGTTGAGTCTGCTTCTAAGGCTTTTTCTGAAACAGGATGCGACTATGCGGGACCTCTCTTGATCACGTCGGTACGTGCTCGAGGCCAAAAAACGAGGAAAGCGTATATCTGTCTCTTTACATGCCTGACAACTCGTGCTCTGCATCTTGAGATTGCCTCAGATCTTAGCACTGCGAGCTTTCTGTCAGCTTTTAAACGCTTCCTGGCGCGTAGAGGTCCGGTTCAGTGTCTTTACACAGATAACGCTACCAATTTTATTGGAGCCAAATCCTATCTCAAGGATCTCTACCAATTCTTGGCTAAAGAGTATCACCCCTTATGGGAAAAGGAACTTGCAGAGCATCGAATTATACTTAAGAACATCCCCTGTAGAGCTCCACATTTTGGTGGTTGTTGGGAAAGCGAAGTTAAAAGTGTCAAAACGCATCTCTACAAGGTCATCGGTCAGCAAATTCTTAGTTTTGATGAGCTTAACACTATGCTCACTCAAGTAGAAGCTTTATTAAACTCACGGCCTCTGTATGCGGTCAGCTCGGATCCGTCAGAGCCTGCTTCATTATCGCCGGCGCACTTTTTGCATACGAAACCCCTTTTATTTCTTCCCGCTCGCGAAGTCAATGAAACGCGTTTAAACCTTATTTCGCGATATGAATTGATGGATAAACTGGTCCAATCTTTTTGGAAGCGGTGGCGCCAAGAGTACTTGCACACCCTACAATCCAAACAGAAATGGAACACCCCTGCCAATCCAGTACGGGTCGGTATGGTTGTCGTCTCCATGCAGGACAATGTCATGCCTCTGCATTGGCCGTTAGGAGTAATTACAGAAATATTTCCAGATAAAAACGGAGTTTGTAGAGTCGCATCCGTAAAGACTAAAAGCGGGATCTTTCAGAGTCGCCCGGTAGTAAAGTTGTGCCCTTTGCCAACTCAATAAGTTTTGTTTAACATTAAGATTAAGTCTTATCGTGCACCAATGTGCAGTATTAGATTTAGTTACCGCGTAGAATAGTTAGTTAAGTATTCTTGTTTGTAATATAGAGTCGCAACTTTAGAGTTCTTATAACTGTTGGTAGAGTTGTGATGATATGCAATTTTATTTACCTTTCCTTGTGTTTCGAAAGTAGGAACTTTCAAGCCGGGGAAAATGGTTGCGCTTCATAGTTTATAATTCTTATATTTTATTCCATCACCTTATGGCGATCGAGAGGCATTGGTTTAATAGTCTTAGTTTATTAAATAAGTGCCGCATATTGTTGTTTGGTGACGCTCGCGCGGAGAAACGCCGCGGTCATCAGTTTTGGTGCTGATGGACATTGGCTGTTGGCTCCGCTCGATGAGTCTCGCCTCGCCCGTGGAATAGTGCGCACGCGCCTGTGACATTGTCCACATTTTCGCTCTGACGTGAATCATCTCGTCTTTAAACCCTGAACTGAACCTACATCAAGTGTTATCTGTATTACCTAGACTAGACTGTGTTGTGTACCGCTGGCCAGCGTAGTGTTGTGTCTAGACTGCGAGCTTTAAGCCCTAACGCGGCATCGCTTCCATCTACGTGGAGATCGCTGATCAAAGGTATGTGGCATGCTTGATGAATTTGGACTTTTAAATTATTGCCTTAAAGTTAGCATCGCTGAATCAGTTCCCGCGCGTATGATTTTTATTTCCTAGCAATTTTTATTCTAGAGGTTATACGCACCAAACATCTTGTTAAATTTTAGGCTTTTCAGTGTCGCTATTTCCGCAGATGTCAAATCTATGTACCTACGTATAGGTATACGCCCGCAAGATCGTTCGCTTCAACGTATCTTATATCGGTTTCATGAAGAAGAAGAACTTCAAATCTTTCAGTTTTCCGTGCTTCCATTTGGATTGAAGTGTAGTCCTTTTATAGCTATTCGCACTATCCAACAGCTATGTCAGGATGAAGGAACGCAGTTACCTCTCGCCAGGGACATTTTGCAGCGAGATATTTACATGGACGATATAGTCAGCTCTATACCTAGCACTGCGCTGGCTATAGACTCGGCTAGTGAACTGATAAAAATATTCTCTCTCGGTGATTTTCAGCTGACGAAGTGGTCTAGCAACAGTGTCGATGTTCTTCAGACTATCCCAGAGTCATTACGACTTTCACAGAGCGTGGACCTAAGTAAAGATCCAACACAGAAAATACTGGGACTTCGTTGGTTTCCTGATGAGGATTGCTTCGCTTTCCAGGTCAATCCTAATGATCGCCCTTGCACGAAACGGAATATTCTTTCTTCCATCGCACGTCTTTTCGACGTTCTAGGCCTTGTGGCACCGATAATTTTATACGCCAAGCTTCTTATCAAAGAGCTTTGGCTGGTCAAACTTGGATGGGATGACGTCCCACCACCTCGCATTGTTCGTCTGTGGGAACAATTTCAAGCTGAATTGCCACTTATCTCTGAAGTGAGATTTTTGCGACATGTCGGCGTCATAGAACGCTGTAGGCTCTCACTCGTCGGTTTCGCCGACGCTAGTGAGAAAGCTTACGGTGGTTCGGTCTACGCCCACGTTGTCAAACCCGACGGTAGTATCGTCGTTTCGCTAGTGTGTGCGAAATCTAAAGTCGCACCACTGAAAGTCGTTTCTCTAGCTCGTCTCGAGCTATGCGCCGCACTCCTCTTATCAACTGTGATAAAGCGAGTATATAACCTTTTCGCAGCTCGGCACGCCATTGAGGTAGTCGTAGCTTTTTCGGATTCAACTGTAACTTTGAGTTGGATTCATTCCGCACCGCATCGATGGCACACCTTCGTAGCCAATCGCATCGCTAAGATTCATGAGAATCTTTCGGCAGATCACTTCTTTCACGTGAAAGGGTCTGAAAATCCCAGTGATTGCCTCTCTCGCGGCTTAACGCCAGCCCAATTAGTCCATCATCCGCTATGGCTAAATGGACCGCCATGGCTTAAGCTTCCCCGCTCTGAATGGCCGATAAAACCATTCGTCTCAGGCGAGTCGCAAGAGCTTCCCGAAATGAAGCCCGTGGCTCTTCCTGTGCTCTCGCACGAATGCTCGGACGGAAGTCCTCCTTCCGACGACATTCTATACGCTCGTTCTACCAGGTTCTCTTCCTGGATGAAATATTTAAAAACGATTTGCTTCGTTTATAAGTTCATCAAACGGCTCCCTAGAGGGCCCGTTACCGCGTCTGACTTAGAGTTCGCTGAATTCGTTGTGTTGCGATCGGTGCAAAGGATGCATTTTGAAGCTGATCTCAATCGCCTAGCACGCAATGAATTGTGCTCTAAGCCCGTACAACGGCTAAGTCCCTTTCTTCACGAAGGACTTATCCACGTTGGAGGTCGCCTAGCAAACTCTGAGCTAGATTTTGACTCGCGTCATCAGATCCTCCTTCCGCGTCAAGATCATATAGTGGAACTTCTAGTGTCCTACTATCATCTGAAAAATTTTCATACAGGGCCAAACCTGCTCGTATCTCTTCTACGACAGAAATATTGGATCCTTTCCGCGCGACGTATTGCACGTCACATTACTTTTAATTGTAATATTTGCTTTCGAGCAAAGCCGCGACCTACCTTTCCTATAATGGCGGATTTGCCACGTGCTCGCGTTGAGTCTGCTCCTAAGGCTTTTTCTGAAACAGGATGCGACTATGCGGGACCTCTCTTGATCACGTCGGTACGTGCTCGAGGCCAAAAAACGAGGAAAGCGTATATCTGTCTCTTTACATGCCTGACAACTCGTGCTCTGCATCTTGAGATTGCCTCAGATCTTAGCACTGCGAGCTTTCTGTCAGCTTTTAAACGCTTCCTGGCGCGTAGAGGTCCGGTTCAGTGTCTTTACACAGATAACGCTACCAATTTTATTGGAGCCAAATCCTATCTCAAGGATCTCTACCAATTCTTGGCTAAAGAGTATCACCCCTTATGGGAAAAGGAACTTGCAGAGCATCGAATTATACTTAAGAACATCCCCTGTAGAGCTCCACATTTTGGTGGTTGTTGGGAAAGCGAAGTTAAAAGTGTCAAAACGCATCTCTACAAGGTCATCGGTCAGCAAATTCTTAGTTTTGATGAGCTTAACACTATGCTCACTCAAATAGAAGCTTTATTAAACTCGCGGCCTCTGTATGCGATCAGCTCGGATCCGTCAGAGCCTGCTTCATTATCGCCGGCGCACTTTTTGCATACGAAACCCCTTTTATTTTTTCCCGCTCGCGAAGTCAATGAAACGCGTTTAAACCTTATTTCGCGATATGAATTGATGGATAAACTGGTCCAATCTTTTTGGAAGCGGTGGCGCCAAGAGTACTTGCACACCCTACAATCCAAACAGAAATGGAACACCCCTGCCAATCCAGAACGGGTCGGTATGGTTGTCGTCTCCATGCAGGACAATGTCATGCCTCTGCATTGGCCGTTAGGAGTAATTACAGAAATATTTCCAGATAAAAACGGAGTTTGTAGAGTCGCATCCGTAAAGACTAAAAGCGGGATCTTTCAGAGTCGCCCGGTAGTAAAGTTGTGCCCTTTGCCAACTCAATAAGTTTTGTTTAACATTAAGATTAAGTCTTATCGTGCACCAATGTGCAGTATTAGATTTAGTTACCGCGTAGAATAGTTAGTTAAGTATTCTTGTTTGTAATATAGAGTCGCAACTTTAGAGTTCTTATAACTTTTGGTAGAGTTGTGATGATATGCAATTTTATTTACCTTTCCTTGTGTTTCGAAAGTAGGAACTTTCAAGCCGGGGAAAATGGTTGCGCTTCATAGTTTATAATTCTTATATTTTATTCCATCACCTTATGGCGATCGAGAGGCATTGGTTTAATAGTCTTAGTTTATTAAATAAGTGCCGCATATTGTTGTTTGGTGAAACTCGCGCGGAGAAACGCCGCGGTCGGCTGTTGGCTCCGCTCGATGAGTCTCGCCTCGCCCGTGGAATAGTGCGCACGCGCCTGTTGCATTGTCCACATTTTCGCTCTGACGTGCATCATCTCGTCTTTATACCCTGAACTGAACCTACATCAAGTGTTATCTGGATTACCTAGACTAGACTGTGTTGTGTACCGCTGGCCAGCGTAGTGTCGTGTCTAGACTGCGAGCTTTAAGCCCTAACGCGGCATCGCTTCCATCTACGTGGAGATCGCTGATCAAAGGTATGTGGCATGCTTGATGAATTTGGACTTTTAAATCATTGCCTTAAAGTTAGCATCGCTGAATCAGTTCCCGCGCGTATGATTTTTATTTCCTAGCAATTTTTATTCTAGAGGTTATACGCACCAGTCACCTTGTAAAGCTGTTGGTTTTCCGAACACAAATAAATAAATAAATAGTGCTTATGGCGGCCTTACTGCTTATCTTGCCTATCGGCAGCGTCATGCCAATTAAATCATGCAGATCGGTATGTGGATGACAGTAATTATCATGCCGATCCACACCTACACACGGTCCAATCGGCACGATCTTATCAATTGGACTATAGGCAGGTCGGTTACCATTAGGCGTAAAACCGCGCTCTTCGGTGTAACATTGTACAAGTATCTCAATTTGTATAGAAAACACTGACAAGGCGCTCAATTGCGTTAATTTTGGTCTGTCGCTTTGCGTACCGCTGCGGAGCGCGTTGCAGTGGAAAACCCGCCTTATGAAATTCGTTGTATCTTAATTTAAGAGTTTGATGTAACGTTATATCGATGGTATTGTCAGGTGGTGTGCGGGGAGGACAGTTCGTCGGACCCCGAGGATCCGTCCGTGGTGTCCGCGCTGGCCAGCGGCGCGCTGTCGGCCAGCGACGCGTGCTACCGGCGCGTGTCCCGCGTGTCACGCGTGCTGCGCGCGCTGGCCGCACGCCGCGCGCACGCCGCCGCGCCGCCGCTGCAGCGCGCGCAGCACGCCGCCGCACTGTTGCGAGTCATCAATGTACGTACTTATATCGCTGGACATTTCAAACAACGTCATCCATCTTCGAACTGCAGGCTTAAAAAGATCGCTAAAGCAGAATCACAATATGAAATGAACTATAATGCCGTCTCCTTTCACTCTCAGTCAATGAAAAGAGATGGCAGATAGTTCAATTCTTATTGCGATTCTGCAATAGCGACCTTTTTAAGCCCGCTGAGCTAAGCTTGAGATATAATGAAACGAAACCTACTGACTGAGTGAAAAAACTTCCACGCCAAAAAATCGTTGGAGGAACTGAAGCGAATTCTAAGGAAACAAGTTAACCGTGGATCTAGGCATTCGTGAAGTTAGCCGTTTCGATGCGTATTGTAGCTTTTTTATACAAAATCTTCTACTAAGTCATTATAGCCGGGTCCACACCGGACGATCCATTCATTTTGGATCGGCGCTAAATTGTGACCACACAACGCTGCTTAACTTCAACGATCAGTCAAGAACGTCCAACCAAGCTACGCCACGAGCGCTTCATCTATAAGTCGCGTCATATAAAAAGAACGCTGGCAGAAAGTGGAGGGGGTGTGTTTTGTCTCATGTTTGCGCATGGATTACCTATTCGCAAACATGAGATAAAACACACCCTTCCACCTTCTTCCAGCTTTCTGTTTACATGACGCCAACTATACTATCGTTGTGTTGTAGACGGTGCTATCTGAGATGCAGAAGAGTCGTGGTGTGTGGTCTGGTGCTTGGCCGCCTCTGCCGCCGCGCGCGCTGCTGCCTGCGCTATTAGATCTACACACGAGGTCCATCACGTAAGTACCCACACCAATGTATAGCTTGCACTCTAATAACACAATAACGAACTTGTAGCGACATCTACCTGCCGCTAGATGAACTACATACACATGCTACGCGCTAAAGAGCTTCGGAATAGATGGCGACACAACTGCATGTCTAGAACTCGCAAGTGAAGTTTTCAGCGGCGATAGACATAGCCGACCAGCCGACAACAACTACCGGTCGCAAGACCACGGGCAAGTGGGCCAGATGGGCCCGTTGCAGAGAAACCACCTACTCTGCCTTTGGGGAACGATTCCACCATGTTCCCCAAAAACTTATAAGCTAACAGCTCGCGGACACCTAATTCGTCATCGGCTGAATTATGGTCGGCCGTCGTCGACCGCACTCGTCCAAAAATTTTTGGTCAACTGGCGACAGATCCAAACATGTTCGGAGTCGACGGTCAATCGGTTATCGGGCGTCGTTGGACGATGCCGATGATAGTGATGTACGCGCTCATTTCTTCATACATTTGTATCGACGTTTGTTCGATCGGACGAGTTCGGTCGACGACGGACGGAAGTGTCCGCGAGCCGCAAATCTATCGACATTTAAATACTAGGTTTGTTGTTTCTGATACACTAGGTTTTTTTAGTAAACCTGTGACTCTTCATTCTCATACACTCACTGCTCAAATCTTTTTATCTTGTGTATGTTTTGACTCTTTCAGAAAATTCATATTTCTAAAGCCGGGTCGATATCTGTCATGTGGTTGCCATAACACAAGCTCTGCTTAGCTTGGGACTACATGATGCTGTGTGAAATGTCCAGCAATATATATTTATTTATTATTTATTTATTCAAGTCCAACTTGGATGACTCCGATTGGACGCCGTCGTCCGAGTGAGTCACGTGGGTCCGACGGCGTCCAATCAGAGTCATCCAAGTTGGACTTGGATCGTGTCGACCCGGCTTAAATTATAAATTACCTTGGTCAAGCATTACAGAACTGAGTTTCATCATCTCCTACAAGCATACCTAAATGACCATCTGTGTGTTTGACAGTCAGTGCGCGCACGAGTGTCCGGACCCGAACCTGCGCTCGCAGGTGCTGGAAGGCGCGGCGACGCTGGCCGAGCTGCTGCTGGTGGAGGCTGCGCCGCTCGCCGCGCGGTCACACTCCGCGCATCTCTACCGCAAGATGAGACGCGACGCCATACAACCCTTCAGTACGTACCTTCTATACAACACCAGTTCCTTTGAAAGCCTCGCAACTATCCTAAAAAGCATAAAAATCCTCAACCACAATTTTATACAACAACGGTTTCAAGATGCTGTTGAGGCTTCCCACGGTTCTCCCACGGTTTTTCCCACGGTTCACGGTTCATCGGGGATGTTCGCGGACGCACGCACGGAAGACTTTTTTGCGATCATGCGAAAAAGAACGGCGTCCCTGATGCGCCGGTTGCGTGGTGGCACCAATGGCCTTCTAACCGATGTTGTTGAGGATCTGTGCTCGGCTTATATGAGACACTGGCTGGCAGTGCTTCGGCCAGTCACACGCCTAGTTTCTCAATAAGATATATTTTATTTTTTATGTAATGTAGGTTAGTTACTAATCTAGGTTTAAGTTAATACTAACACAATATGGACACAAAAAATTGGTCTGAAATAAACGTGTTTTATTTTATTTATTTATTTTTTATCGAATTTTGTCGATGCTAAATATCAAATTTGGCGATCGATAAGAACGGTACTTGCACTGCTGTTTCGATATAGTATGAAGGCTTTGTATTGGCACATATGTAAATAAATGCAAATAAATCAATTCATTTCATTTTCATTTCATAAAGTTCTTTGATTAATTTGTTCCAGTCGAGGAAGGACAGCTGGAACGCGCCGCTGTGTTGGCTGAGAAGTTCAAAGACTTCGAGCTGCTCATAGACATGTGCATCAAAAGCAACGACTTGGAGCGGCTCTATTCATACATAGACAAGTACATCAACGAGGTGAGTTTAACTAACTTACTTTGTAATACGAATACTCTATGCTACACTTATCTTATTATATTTGATGATGTAGGATTTCGTGAATAAAACCAGATTTAATTTATTGCGAGCTCAATGGTCAAGCAAGAAGTGCCTGTTTGACACATCCGTCAAAACAAGCAATCAGTCGTGATGATTGACATCTGACAGTAGGACATTGACATTGACGTTAGAAACAGAGTAAACAATTAACAATAGAGAAGGCGCCAAAATTTAAATATTACAACAGATGATGACTGTGCAAGCTATTCTTAGTTACTGTCTAATGTTATGGGGGGAAAAAATTGTTCGCAGTTTTTTTTTTTGCGTTAGTGCATTTGTTACGGCTTCTTTTACTTAAAATGTTTGTTGTAGGGTATCTGCGAGCTAACATTCGCGTGGTTGGCTGACCGCGGCGGGAAACATTGCGCCATCTTACTGCGCTCTATCGGCACAAGATACAACTCCAGGTAAACACACGCTATGTCCTTTGCTTCTAAGATAACAGACATCGCAGGCAAATGTTGAACGCAAAATTTAAGTTTTCCTAGGTAACGAATCAGCCCTTTGATTGTCTATCTTTGATAGCGACCAAAATAAGTCTCAAACTCTCAAATATGACAGTTCAGTGATCATGCAAGTAGCTCTGTTACTCTCGTCTCAAAGAGACTGATCGCGACAAAAATTACCTACGCGATCGTTTTGACAGTTTGAGACCATTTTGAACTCTGAGACAAGTAAGAAAATCAGCCTGCTGTTGCTAAGAGAAAAGTTAGAGTAAACAAAGTTGCATTTTTATTTTTGGACTAGTGAATTGTTGATGTTGTAAATTTTTGATACAGTAATCTTTGATCTAATGGTCTGTTGATCACGAACTGCTGATGTAATGAACCGTTGACATAGGTACTAAACAGTTGATCCAGTGGTGTTGATCTTGCGTGAACGTTGATCTAATGATCTTTGATCTAACTAACGTATGACACCCGATCTAACTTAGAAAAATCAAATAATTTTGTGTGCCCTCCGTTACAAGGTTGTTGAATTTCGATGAAGTTTCAAATGTGATCTGTCCCCACTGGAGCTTGACTATTTAGATTTTAACGGATGGATCACCGAAAAGAAAGCTAGGCCCCATACCGTGTTGCCCTGATTCTTTACGGTGTTGGTCGCGAAAGAACAGGAGTAGAATCACCTAGCTCTTAAGACGTTTCAGAGTGGTCATAGCGCTCCTACTGAATAGAATATTTGAATTTTGAAATTTTTGTTCTATTAGGCCTACTTTTAGTGTACGTTATGTACAGGTTTCGTTCGTGGGTATCGTCCGCGTCTCGTACGCCTCTCCTAGCCGCGCACTGTCTGGCAACAAGGGATTACTCTAACGCAGCACACGCGTTACTACAACTGGCTACTGACGAGACGGACTCCGTCAACAGAATGACGGTCAGTACTCTAATACTCTTTAAAACCAACTTCAATGTTATAACATATAGGTATTATAATTTTTATTATTATATATTGAAGGTATTTACTTAATTATGCATTTACCACACACACACACACACACATGCACACACACACACACACATACACACACACACATACACACACACACACATACACACGGACACTCACACACACCTCGATCACTGTCGGTTTACCTGTTAATATAATGTAAATCCGTTATTGGCTGTCGGTAATATATTTAAGTTTTGGTGCACTAGTTTTCTAAGCTGTGGATTTTGTTTAAGAAATAAATAAATAAATAAATAACCTGAGCAATTTTCTGCACTCTCGAGGTGCATTTCTGTTCATAGCTCCGAAGATTCTCGACAGTTCCTCACCAAATTTTTGTGGCACCAATCGGAAAATATGGCCTTTCAAACATAAAAAGAATTTTCCAAATCGGTCCAGGCGTCTTTGAGTAATAAAATCATACATAAAAAAAAGCACAAAAAGATTTGTGATAAAGTGTATAATTATCACATACACGTATCAGCACAGAATACTAGTACTACGTACAGAAGGGTCACTTCGCGAGTAAATTTGTTTAAATAGAGACTCTCGCGGCGAAGCTATAAAGTGCAATTCAACTCGCCTATGGGCCTATTACCTATCGAGATATTTGCCTAAACATTCCCATCCTGCTCTAATGCGTAACTGTGTCACTGTCTGGCGCGGTGTGACGCGACTCGTAAGGGTTGTCGAATTTTCGCTTGCGACAACACAAATAAATTAATTTATTTTATCTGTCACAAAAACAGTACCTACTTAAGTTCTAAAATAAGTAGGCCTAAATATAATTTAATCTACCGTTACCACAGAATAAATAGTAGTAAGTAGGTACTACGTATTGTACGTAGGTAGGTGAAGTAGGTAGATACATTATTATCTCGTTCGTTTTGTAAACAATTGCATTTCAAAATATCTATACCTTCATACCTACCTAGACATCGATCAGACACACACAATCATCATCATCACACAACTAGACCGGGAGCCGTTATCCGATAATCACCCTTTTAATGTTAGGTTTGCAATCACATTTGCAATTTAATGCACGGCCAGGACTCGAACCCACGACCTTCGTCTCGAAAGTTGAGGTACTAATCACTTCGACCAACATGGCTCTATGAATGTAATGTAACTTCTAAACACTTAAAATTATTATATTAGGTAAGTAGGTTAGGTACCTACTTAATGGATAAGTTACTTTTAGGTAAGTACATATGTAAATAAACAAAACTGTAGGTACCTACCTACCTACAGTTTTGTAGGTAGGTAGTTTTGTAGGTGTATTATGTTTGTTTATTTGTAAACAGGTACCTATTCAATCAAAAAGGAATCGAATAGGTAGGTACCTATAAAATCTCGTTTTCATTATGCACCTACAGTTACAGAGTAAAAGTAAGTACCTACCTAGGTATTTATTGATGATTTATTTAAATAGGTACTTACAACAAATTATAGAAAAGCTTAGTAGCTACCTACCAACCTTTCAATATCTTCCGGAATTTTGTGGAATGTTAATGTCCATTCATTGCTTTTCCTTTTGTTTAGACACCCGTAGACACAGCAGTATCTTTTATACGGATTAGATCGTTTAGTTATCGTGCAAAAATCACAAGAAACGATGTATACGAGATCACGATAATTACGCACAACGCGTCTAGTCCGCAAGCCGAGCGAGCGGCAAGTGGCAACCTATGTCGCGCGCCCCCCGAGGCGGCGCGCGTCCGATAAATACCTAAAGTGAGAAGTGAGACAGGCCTGGTATCAGATACGATTGGAATCAACCATCAACAGACCCGAATTTTTACTGTGTGTGTACGTGTCGGTCGACACACAAGTTTTGAAAATTGAACAACAAAGTCAACTCTTCCTACAGACAATGACATCCCTCGCCAAGCTCTGCCTCATAGCATCCGAGGAGGGCGAGTGTGAGCCCTCTCCCCTGTGGCGTAAGATCGAGAGTCGTCTGGCGCTGAGCGAGCAACACACGGCGTTGCCGCGCGAGATTCGCCTTCACTACGGACTGGACGCTGAAGATATCAAAGTGCAACAGCCTGAGGAATTGGTGCAGGTAATATTACACCTTATTTAATGAGGTGTAAAGTTGCGATTAGATTAGAATTTATAGAAGCTAGATTAAATATTGCTGGACATTTCACACAGCACCATCTAGCCCCAAACTTAGCAAAGCTTGTACTATGGGAACCAGATAACTGATAGAATATACTTAATTGTATTACTTATATACTTTTTTTTTTGTAAATACATACATAGAATACTTTATAACATCCAGACACAGAACAAACATCTAAGTATGTTCATCACACAAATATTTGTCCTGGATCAGAATCGAACGCACGACCTATAGTGCAGAAGGCAGAGCTACTACCAACTGAGCTGAGAGGCCCGTCAATAAAGTAAGAAATCGTATGTTTAGGTGTACAAAAAAGAACGTAAAAGTCCTATTGAATAAATTAAATGTATGTTTGCTTCGAAATGAAAAACATGGAATATTTTATGAATAATATTAATTTTTTTTCTATGGAAGTTAGTTGAAGTTACCCATTTATGTGAATGTCTAACACAATAATGTATGTAACAGATGTACATCGAGTCTACAAGCCAGTCCCTCACAGAGTACGATTACAAGAAGGCGTTGGACCTCACGGATTACATACAGGATATGGAACGTAGAGACGATCTTAGATTGAGGGTAAGTACACATCTAGTGTGGAGGGCGCTCCATAAGATTTCACATATAAGCCACACTCCATTTCTTTTATCATGTTTTCTGCAAGGTAACAAGTATCTTGGTAAAGGTTTCAAGTAGGTATTTTGAAATTCCTACTATTTTTTGCAATTTTTAATAATTAGTTTCTAAGCGAAAATGAGAGTTTGGGGGAGACCTTTGCCCAGCAGTGGGACGAGATAGGTTAGGAAAAAAGAAAGCGAAAATGAAATAATATTAAAAAATAATTACACACATAATTCTAAAGCAATAATGTTCATAAAAAAATGTTTAACCCGCTTTTGAATCAGACGCTTCTCGTCGTGTTTAACCTTCAAAAACCAAATTTCGAACAGAGAAACTATCCGTCATTCTCTTTTGCTAGTTTTTTTTTTTTTTTTTTTTTTTTAACTGAATGTTGAAGTATGTAACAATAGTATGTATGTGCAGGTATGGTGCGCGTGTATCCTGCGCGACGACTGGTCGTCGTGCTGCGTGGATGCGCCGGCGCAGGAGATGCAACGCAGGATGATGTTCCGACTGCTGGATCTGGTACATGTCATGGGTGAGAAACAAACATCAAACAACTCTATTTGTTAACATAGCTTACAACTTGCAATTGAGCATAGCTGTTACTCTGTATGCAAACTGGCTGATCTGACACACGATGTCCTGTCCGAGTTTCATTTCATTGAATATCCCATGGAACAGAAAATAAAGTGAGCCGCGGAACGCCAGCAGATTTAAAACATCGAAATGATTTTGTACAGATAGACTTTGACCATGGACTACCTGCAGTGCGATTCAGACCTTCTCGAAAAAAAGGTCAAGTTTCTGAAGAAAATCATCGAATCGGATGAATTTTCGGATGTCTAAATCGCACTGCCAATCCGGATCTGATGAAGATGATGATAAAATCTCAGTATAAGATGTTTCATACTATCGAATAGCGTGACGTAACCACAGAGTCGCCACGCCAACAATCTGTCTGTCCCTCCGCATTAGATATTTACCGTCAAAAACGATTTCAAATACTACATCTTGGATTTCCCTGAATTTCAATGCCCTGCATAATACTGTTTGCTAATAGCAGTGATTTTAAGAAAGTATTTGGGTTTAGGTTTAATGAATTTTATTCTCAAAAAGACATAATATCACTTACATGAGAACATAACTAAAACTAAGTAGAATTTGTGTAGATAAATAAAGGTAGACATGGTGGCAGGTTGTAACTTACTCGTACTTTAGTAAGTTCAAATTGATACCTACTCGTTCAATGCATTCAGCCAGTTAGGTTTTACGACAATATATCGTGTAGGTGGTGATCTGGAGCTGCTGCTGCCTCCGCTAGAGGACATCCTGACGGCGCCCGAGCTGGCCGAGCTGGTCTCCGACCCGAGGGTCCACTTCATCATCAAGTACGGATACGAGTGCATCGACACCACACGCAACGACTCCATGCACGAAGGGTAAGAAGAAGAAGAATCTGGAGTAAAAACCACTCTTTGTAATTAAGGTATTTATAAGCTTGTTTTTTGTTATTTTTGTTAAAAACAAAATGTAGTTGTAGTTAGACTAAGTAGTTATTTCGCATTAAGGATATTGCCACACATAAATATTAATCGTGCCAGCAGCGACATACAAACTAATTTTTCATTCATTGTTAAAAAATTGAATCTATTTTAGGAATATGTATTCTAGATGTGTCATATTGAAAAAGGTATGAGAAAATAACAGATCCAAAGGTTTTGCTGAAAGTGTGGGTCTGGTCTGAACGGTCTAACTGAGATTGATATCTGGAATGACTGAAAAATAGACTGTTTTAAAGAGACAATTCCTTTCGATATCAGATAAGTAATATTATATTTATCTTCAAAACTTGTAGATGATGTCTAATAACTAGGTTAGTGCGTGCGAGGACGCTTATATCGTCCTTGTTACGTGTTAGAATAAGAACAATGATAGTGTAAGGTAAATGATAAATGAAAATATATTTTGATAATGCCATTTTATGGGTTATCAGAATTTGCGCGGTTGTTTGAAATATTAGAGATTTCCTCGGAGATTTCAAACAGACGCGTGATAAAATCTACCTTACCATTCGACGCTGACGCCAGACTGATCTAGTTGTAAGTTAGCGTAGGTGCGCGCGCTCGACTGATGGACCGCTAGTTAAGGGTAAAATAACTTATAGAACAGGATTTAGTTCATTTTTGGTCACGAAATATAAATATGCCCTTAAAATTAAAAGACTTTCAGAAGAAGGGTTGTCATCCAGTGTGTATTGACATTGTACAGTGTATTAATGAAATAAATGAAAAAGCTTTATTTGCTTACACAATATTTGACTTGAGCTAAAAATATAAGTAAAAATTGTGTAAATCACCCTCTACCCGGCTCGCTCGCTACGCTCGTGGACCAATATCTACGAAATCCATGTTTCTATCAAATCGGTCCACTTGCTAAAGCATACAAATATTCAAATAGGATTGGTAGGACTTGAAACGGTATGTTCTTAATACTATTTCAAAAATGTAAGACTTGGGAGTCTCGACTGCGTATAAAGGAACATATTTTTCTAATGACTGAAGAAATGACTCCGTAACCCAGAAGAGCGCGCGTACAACATTGTATTAAGGTAACTGCTGCTGCAGTTAAAATCCATTTTGGATTAAATCAGGGCATTATTTTGTATCGCTATCAATATTTAGACCATTAACAATATTTTTGTAAACTTTTTAAAATCCATAATCTGAGTGATTCACATTCGTGGATCCATGCTAAATAAGACTACTGATTTTGTGGTCATTATGATTGATCAGATTTCTTTTACATTTTTATGGAGCAAATGCCGAGGGAGAGGCTTCTTTTCTTGTCACTTTATTTGTAACATTTCCGATTTGTGTTTTTGTAACGTAACGTGGCGTGGTGGCGAAAATAAAACTTATTTCCTCTCTATTCTATAGTAATATTAAGTTAAAAACGACTATCACCGCAGCAGTCAGTCACTCAGAGAAAGACTTGTATATTTTTTCAAATCTTCGTAATAAAATGAATTTCTGAAGAGTAATGTAAGAAATTTGCATATCACTGTGGTGAATTCATCAAAATTACACTTAAAATACTTATATTATAAAAGGCAACAACAAAGAGAAAAGCTATGCAAATATTAAAAAATAATTACAGTAACAGTTATTCTTTCTCTGAGTGTTAGATTAAGTATTATTAATTAGGTTAGTGACACACTGTCGTATCCACGCGAGCTGAATAATACTCGGTGTGTTCAGTTCACATGACCAACAAAACAATTCAACTGTAAAGACTTCGACTTCCTAAAATAGCTTAAAAATAAAAATTGTAATACAAAAATCTAGTCGCTGTAAAAATTGAATTTGCTGCTGTAGTAGATTTTCTCGTATTTGATTATAATGAGTAAGTTAGACTGTAATTCAAATGTTAAAAAGTCTGTTTTAAAAGATATCTTAAAGTCTGCATTGCCTACTAAAGTTACCGCGTGAGGGCACTAAACCAATTCTGTAATATTGTTACTACCTAGAATAATTATATGTAATAGTTATGTAAGTGTAGTGTGTCTGTGGATCAAACCACGGTTATACCATGTAGTTAGTAGTAATCATTTTTAAAATCAATGTTGAACGTAGCTTTAAGTTATTCTGAATTCCATACAGGTTACCCATTGTAGTTCAAATGTGACCCCCAGCACAGAATAGGTACAGAAGATGCACTCCCGCACTTCAGGTACAAAGCTATAAGTACATAGGAGGGCCCGCCCGGGCGGGTCTTGGCAGGTAGGGTTCATACTTACCGCTCGGCTCGCACGCTAGCCGCGTCACGCGCGAAATACCTCTAACACGTGACAAGTCGACAACCCTTCGCGCCAGACAGTGACAGAGTTATGCATTAGAAAGAGAGTCAATGTTTAGGTGAATATCTCGCTAGGCAGTAAGCTCTTAAGCGAGCTGAATTGCACTTTGTTGCGTCGCAGCAAGAGTCGCTACTTAAATTAAAGTTTTTCGCGGAGTCAGGCTTCTGTACTTATTCATTCTATGCCCCCAGTACATAAGTTTACAAATAATCTAAATAGTCATAAATTGTTATCATTATACAAATTAAATTTCAAGTCACTCAGTAGTCGAATAAGCTATAAGGGCTGGTTTCCACTAACTAAAGCGTGAAGAACTAACATCTACAAGCAATTTATTCAAAAATAAAAAAACCCGGCTGAACTGAAAAGTTGGAAACAGCATTATCTTATCAATCACAAAATTAAATTACAATTTTATTAATAGGTAGACCTACCTATTAATAAAATTGTAATTTAATTTTAGATACCTGTATCTAGGGTTCGATGCCGTGCGCATTTTTCTAAACGTTGTTGTGACAGTTGACACACAGATGGCTCTGTGTGTAAAATTAAAAGCGTGTAAGATATTTCTTAAATATGAGATATCTCCTAAATGGCTGAACCAATTTCGATGCAGGTTGTTCTAAACGTTGCGTGTGACTAAATATAAAGTTTTAGTATGCATTTTGTTTAGCAATTCTCGTTAGGGCGAAAAATAGATTTTCAAAAATTTTGAGACTCGATTTAGTCTTCGAAGACGTCATGTTAGATCTTTTTAAAAATATATTTGATATCAGTCCACCAATTTCTTGATTTTGACATGGATTTTGATATGATGGCGTGATTTTCATTTTGAAAATTCACACATTGTTGCATTTTCTAGCCGCACTATTTGATTTATCGAAATAAAAAGTATCCTAGAGCACAATCGAGATAGAGACGATTCTAACGATACCTCATTCATCAAAATCCATCCAGCCGTTTAGGAGTAACGTGGTAATAAAGAATATTACTTACATACCCACGAACATACATAGAAACGCGCGATCTACATAACCCTGTCTGACTTGACAGTCAGCCGGGTAATAAAAAGGTAATTTTATACAATCTACTTTCTCATTGTGGATACCAGCTTAGATATGCTTTGTTTCTAAATAAATATTGACTCTCATGAAATGTTTAGAGACTGATGAAAAGTCTGTAGTATTCTAAAATCCAGTGTAGTAGCTTTTTGTAGTATTGCTTGGTCGGCCGACCCGTAGGCGGAGCGAACTGTGACTTTTATGCAAATCTAAATGTCTGTAGGTACTAAAATATGAATCTGAATAAAGTTATTTGTCGAATTTAAACTGTTTATTTGACTAATGTGATTTTACTACCACAAACCAAAATAATTTTACTTGATTTTTACTGAAACACAATTTATTAAGTCGATAAATAGATAAGTTAGCTACTACATAACCCGGTGACTTGACAGTCAGCCGGGTAAAAACTGACAACCAACTATAAGTTTGATTTGATTCGTTATTTCGCCATTGGAGCTTTTATAGTTTTTTTTAAGTTTTTAGAATCTATTTGGATCTAAACTTTAGATTGACAAATTGACCGTAAATCGGGTCATAATTTTATGAAGAATTGACAAATCAAATTGTCATAAATCGTTGGTTATTTTTCTGTTAAAATGTATTAGTTAGCCGTAAGATATTAAATCATGGAGAACCTGAAAATCGGAATAGTACGAAAATATTATTTAACCTTAAACTGGTGATTTTATAGGACAAGTACTCAGAGGTACTCTGTACATCAAATTGTCCTAAAGCGTTATTTCTTTTGTACTTGTTGATTTTCCAATGAACAGGCTAATAGCCCCTCCAGACTCTCGAGAGAAGGCTCGGCGAGAAGTCTCGCCGAGACTTCAACAAGCTATCCACACTCTCAATTTTTCCCAGTCGTGATGTTTGAAATCCTTTGTCTCGGCCAAAAATACCGACACCGATCGGAGAACGGGCGAGCCAGAGAACGAGAAGGCGAGAAGCTCCTCACACTCACGCTTCTCGGGTGTTCTCGGGGGTTCTCGCAGAGAGTCTGGAGGCCCTATAACACTTAAGTTGTCTTCAACGCTTCCTTAGCTTTCATGATCTGTTGTTGCGGATTGTCGCGCAGTAGTCGCTAGGTCGTCGCACGGCGCATGCGTGTCCTGTGATTGTTTACATCGCGTCACAACAACGCGCGCCCTCGCCACGCGCGGTCCCCAACAACTCTGCAACATGTTACTGTGAAGTGTTTATAGTGCCATCATACAAGACGAAAAGGGTGAGTTTTTCAGCAGATATCAAATTTTATTAAATTAAAGAATAAACTGGTAAAGAAAATATGAAATTTACCTACCTCAAGATCCTCAAAACAAATAATTTCGTAAATTACGAACTTATTTGTTTTGAGGATAACTATATTCATGAATGTCCTTTTTGCTTCTTGAGGTAGGTAAATCTCGTATTTTCTTTACTGTTTGTGACTTTTAGGTATGATTAATTAAAACAGATCCGATAACAATAGAAAGGCATTATTTTTGCTAAATCACTTTGATCGCAATGTCTCAACCATTTTTGATGAGACGAGCTGCCAATTGATATACTTTTCGCGCGTATTATGTTTATAATTATTGATGGATGATGGATGACTAATTTCACGCTTCTTAAAGTATCGCGGACTCTAACTTTTGTCGCGTGTCTCCACTTATTTGCGCCGGGAACTTCACCGGCCTTAATTAAGGCAATTCTGCAGATGCTCGATTTTACTGAATTGTGCTAGTGTAGGCGGGATAATTCCTCCAGACATTGTTAGTCTCGAAAATATAGAGATAGCTGATAGTTCTTATTTATACTGCGTGCGGATCCGGTTCGAAAGACCTTCTAGAATTTAGTTATCAAAATGGTTATCTGGATAATAAATTTAAATCGTCGGCCAAATTACCTAAATCTAAGGCTGAAGGTAAAACAAAGCGTGTACCCAATTTCGGTAGCTTAAGGCTTATTTTAGTAAATGGCGATGACCTGCTCAGATTGGCGACACGCAAGCTACCTAGTAGTACTACCTATCAAGTACTATAAAAGTGATTTATTCGCACATACCATGATGCCTACTAGGTGATTCATTTTTGATGCAAAAAACACAAATTGGTTTTTTGACTCTACTAAGGTAAAATAAGTATATTTGACCAAGTAAGGTCTTCAACTCTTTCTTTCCATTAACTCTTACTAAAGAATTCCCTATTTTTCCACATGAACAAACTTCACAAGCACTAAAAAGCAATCGAAGTGAGAATGGAGCAACCATTGTGAATTACAAGTCGTGAGAAAGCCGCCGATAGCCGATACACTACGTCACGTAGTCGTACAGTTAGCAAACAAGGCTTATCAAACATTCAAATATGATTCCACTAAAACTTGAGTCGGAGGGAGTTTGAATGTTCTCCCTTCTCAACTCTCTTCGTGCTTCCTCGACCAGCCCTTTCTGCATAGAGAGAGAGAGCCATAAAAACGAGGTAGGCCGTGTTGGCCTACCTCGATCCCGAAGTCGTGGGTTTGAAGCTCGGTCGTGCATCGATAGATTTTGCGTTTCGAAAAATTGATATCAGTATTAACTCGAGCTCTAAACGGTGAAGAGGACTGAGAGATCGAAATAAATCAAGGAGATGCCCGTACCCAGCGAATAAATGATGATAGAACCACACTCTGTGTAGGTCAACGGTGAATCTTTTTATGATGGGTGATGATTTGTTAGGAATTTGCTGAAAACCATATTTAATAGTTTTCTTTTTCCTGCTAGCATTATAGTTGGAACCTAAGTTAATTTTTAGAGACCTTTACTAATTTGTGCTGGCGGCCGTACAATCTGAACGGCAGTTTTTCATTCAAATTCAGCTTATTGTGTGCTAATGAGCCATCGGAGTCTAGTCTCTCTAATGGCTGGATTATACCAATTTTGTGTAAGTTGTATTGTCACAGTCCAAAATTTAATGTCTGACGATTTTTATTTTAGACTATACTAAATCCTCAAAAGTCACGAAAACTCAACTCAATAAGTAAAACCTTAATTTACACGTCATTACGAACACCGTCTAGCTCTAATCGCATAGACGATCTCATTGAAGGATGGCCTCTTATTTAGGATGCCATCAAGTTCTTCAAGAGTTTGATTGAGGGCCTCTCCACAACCTATTATGTATCGAAGTTGATCAAAGTTGCTTCTTACTGGTCATAATAAACACAAATAGTATGGGCACCGAAGTTGATCAAAGTTGCTTCTTACTGGTCATAATAAACACAAATAGTGAGGTCAAGGGGTATTTCCTCATCAAAAGTCACTTGGGAATCCCTTTTCTTGGTTACATAAAATCGATATTTCTATTTATGCAATAGGTTATTGAGTCATGAACTGTCGTCATAATTGTTTTGTTCGTATAGGTACCTCTTTCCTAACCTAAACACATTATTCAAACTGTTCTAACAAGTTCTTATGATCTATCCTCTACAAAAACTTAGAACGTTAAAAGAGTCAGCTTTCTACCAAAAATGACCAAGACCTTTTTGAGCCCTCTTCATTCTTCTCTACGGTAAACATGATAAACAAATGGTTGGTACATTACGCTATCACAGGCCGTTGGTTGTGCCCAGGCACTTATCATTACCCAAATAGGTGGTAATGGTGTAAAGTGTGGCAAAAGTGGTAATTCCCTCATTCATGTAAAGAGGATTTCCTCGTTTACATCAAATCTTCGGGCCTACTTCTTAAATCATTATGGAAACTTGTATCCTTCGTTGTACTGACCTATATCAAGCAAACTGTGTTTTAAGTGGTAATTTAATGATCAGGATGTTCTCTCGTCAAATCAACACTGTACAAGTGAAACTGTACACCTTGTTCCAACGGATCTTGGCATTCGTGAAGTTAGCCGTATCGATGCGCAGTGCAACTTTTTCATACAAAATTTTCTACTGCGCAGCGAAAAGCCTAACTTCACGAATGCCTAGATCCATTGGGACAACTGTACCTATAACGATAAGGTACACAGAATGTCAGATACTCTCCCGTGTGGATAAATCAATTCTGATTCCCCTCAGATGGCACCTGGTTTGGTTCCGTAACCAACTCCTCAATGAAAACATAACTTGGTGCGCGTGCGCTTCCGATTGCATTAATTATGCGCCTGAGACGCTGACCAGCTGCCGAGCATTTGCAGGATGTGCGACTTCAACTCTTGCCTTTAATATTTCGCAATGAATTTGATTTGCATTTTATCAATATTTTCATATTTCACTTACCCAGTGGAGTAGAAAATATTATATGCCTTCTTTGCCGTTTTCTGAACATGAACTATTCTATTTTTTTATTTGTGCATCAGGGCTCAGGGCCATATTATCCCGGATCCTGGAATTATCAAGACCAAAAAGTAGTAATACGAACGACAGAATAGCATTACTTTGATCACACTCATACTTCTGATGATCGATAAAATACATCAAAATTCTCGGACTTGAGAGTTACTACGACTGGCAATTCAAACAGTTCAAACTCTTGTATAAATAACATGAAAATAATATTTAGTGGCAATAATGAATAATTATTTTACGTTTTATCGATGTTTTACTTTTCACATTTTGAACATTCAATCATTCGCTCCATAACACTCTTTTCGCAGTCCATTGTAAGATGGGCATTATGTAGTTTACAATACTATTATGTGCTATTATGTGTGTGTATACAACAAATGAAGTACATAAGGTACAAAGGCTACCAACAGCTGGCCGGACGTGCCTCTGTTTGCCTTGCGACGTGAAGCGAGCTGATAGCGCTCGTGGTCGGTAGTACTGTGCTCGGTTGAAAGCTTTTATGCAAATGGAGGTGTGGCGATAGGTATCTTTGTATGTAGTCAGTTTACACTGATGTAGCGGTGATCGAAGCTAGGTTTAAATAAAACTTACCTACACGTGTGCCTAATGGAACATTGAGTTCAATTGAAAATGCCCTTGTATACAATAAATGACCGTTGAAATTATGAAATTTGGTAGCTTTTGAAATTTTTAAAGCTGGTCTTTCACCACAAATATAGTGAAAAATTCGAAAGTTGTAAGTTCTAGTAATAAAATGTTTCAAACTAGACAGTTATAATATGAAAATTTACATTTGGAATGGAAGTATGAAAGCCTTCTCTTTTTTGACTACTTTAAATCCGACTTAACTTTCTTTATGGAACCCTCAGCGCACGAGTGTCAGACTCGCGCTTGGCCGGTTTTTCTGCATAAAACATCTTTCTGTTGATGATTGTACCGCAAGTCACGTGGGAAAAGCTTTGCATATTCTTACTCAAGCTTTATCAATTTAAAGGGTATTCTTATCACAAGTTTGTGTCAACAAGGATATAGGTCCTAACGAACCGGCAGATAAGGATTATCACAAATATTGCAGTCGCTTATCATTGAACCAACTTGGAGTTATGTTAAGTAGTGACGCCTCTTGCAATGTTACCTAGAGGTTATCTTTGCAAAAAATGTAGGCATCAATGGGTAGGTACCTTTTAGTTGAGTAGGTAGATACCTATTTATTTAGGTAAAATAAGAAACCTTACTTTGATCTATGAACTGATGGAGATTTGAGTCGAATCTTTAGTTAGAAAGACCAACTTCTAAGGACTAAGAGCGTTTGTCCACCGCCGCCGTCACCGTCACGTCAACGAGAACGAGATGACGGCGCCGAGGTAGCGACCATACATTTACTATAGCCGCTTGTCCACCAGAAGACCGTCACGTCATCTTGATCTCATACAGAAATAATCTCGTTGACGGTGACGGTTCGGTGACGGCGGCGGTGGACAAACGCTCTTAGGCCTATAAAGCACGTAAGCGCTTAGTGGTTGATTTCAGCAGCAACTCTTTTATTTCGTGCGACGATCTCTAGAACGGCCAACTACGTCTCTAGCTAGACTGACTTAAATGTTTTTCGATTCGAATACTGAAACTCTACTTAGTTTTAGTGGTGTTTTGTATTCGATTCTGAAGGTAAGAAAGTCTCAAATACATAAGTAGTTACCTACTGAACTACTCAAATATTTAAGGTAGGTACCTACCTAGCGTTTCAGTATTGGGGTATATACCTACATATATACGAGTTTTGGCGACACTTATTGTGACCTACTTGAAAGGGTCCGTGCCCCAAGCGGGAACAACGGAACCCCTCGCTTGGGGTAGACCGAGGTCGTTGCCCGCCGTCTCAAGGTCACTGCACGATAACGCGCCAACTTACGTTTGCTTGTGAATTTTCTTTATTTTGTTTTGGAAACTGCCTTGGGAAATTACGTGTCCCAGTAAGTGAACCCTAACACTAGGTTCACGATTATACCTACCTACTACTAGGGTACTTACTTACACATTATATTACTTAGGTATTGGCACATGTCTTATTGTCTTGTAGGATTCACACGGAAATGTTAAAATAGAATGAGCTTCTGTACTTAAATCTGCTTTCTCATAAAGGTAGCGGAGGTACTCACATAGATGACATCGCAAAACGAAAAACCTTCTAACTTAGGTACATTGGTTTTATGATTGTATTGTATAGAATGATTATAGAGTAGGTAGGTAATAATATGGTAGACCGTGTTTGGATATGTGGAAGGTCGTGGGTTCGGAACATGGACGTAGGATTCCGTATCTTCATACAAACGGTGAAAGAGCTAATCAGTAGCTTTATATAGTTGGTAATGCCACAATATAGTTTATTCTGTGGTAATGGTTACCTCCAGACGTTATTGACATCTTCATTGTGAAGATCAAATTACGTATTATATTGTAGGTAGGTACTACTATAATGGATAGTCTGTTCAATAACGTAGCCCTGAAGACACGCTCCACTGACAATGCCACTTATAGCAGACATTATAGGGACACTGATATACGTCACACTTTGTGGTGAAGGTAGGTATTGGATGTGCGTCACCTCACCCACCAGGCTTTGTGATACTGTCTGCTGTGCTCTACCACACTTAGGAAATTACTGATGTAGTGTTTTGACGATTTATAAAACTTGGGTTCTCACTAAAGGGGTCAAGGAAGTATTTATCTCTTGTCGGTGCAACGATGCCTGTGCGATGACCTTTTTTCAATGCGATTTCTTTTGTTTCTTTATACGACATGACAGCGAGCTTCTTCTTAATCTGACTCATGTAATTAATTCTTGGTCTTCATCTCCTCATCTTCCTTCTACATTTCCTTCTATGATGTTCCTTATGAAGCTGTCATGTCGTATAAGATGTCCAATCATTTTCCCTCTTCTGTTCTGTATGGTGTTCATGAAAACCCTTTTATCCTCAACTCTTTTCAGCACTTCCTCGTTGGTAACTTTTCCGTCCATAAAAGTAAAATTGTTTATTTAGCTCTTCATAAAATTACCTAAGAGTTTTCATGCTATAGTTTGCAGTTAATGTCGCAATTAGGATTTAACAATGGATTCGTCTAATCCACTATAAACATCCTTAAGTACCTACCAAACTGACCTGTTTATTCGGAGTCGGGCTATCAGAAAGAATATTTCATTTTAACATCAACAACTTCTAAAATCAATCGTTCCAGATAAATCTATTATTTTTAGCGATCGGTCCTTGGGTTTTATTGTGAAATATTGTTGAGCACTTTATAACAATGTTATAAATCGTGAGCGGATAAAAATGATGGCTCATCTCATAAATATTTATAGATAAAAATATTATTCTTGATGAGTCAATGAAGAAAGAATAGAAAATGTTGGTTTTGATTTTGTTTATTGCGATCATTCGTATTTTTAGGAACACTAAACTTGTGGGACTTATTTTATTAGGAGAAACAACACCATGATAGCCTACTCGTGCCTACGGGAAATATTAAACTACTGGCAGCAGTGTAGTGTCACTGGAAATCTACATTTACCTGTAGCACTACCTGTAGTGCCAAGCTGTAGTGCCTAAGATAATATAGGATACGTACCTACAGAGAAGGTCATATTATTCTGACAAAAGTATTTGCTCGATCTATTTTGTTCCAGTCCATTTCATATTTTCAAGGGCTTTGTTTTTCTTCTTGTTTGCCTAGCATTCGCGAGGTCGCGCGAAGTTACAGGCTGTTTTATAAACTTGTGCCCAGCAGTTTCACCCGCCATCCATACTATTCTAATATCATGATCAAGAAATGAGCTATCAAATCCAGAAAGAATAGTTCCAGAGATTGCACGTTCAAAGCAACAAACAAACTGTTCCGTTATATTAGTACTAGCTAACGCCCGCGGCTTTGCCTGCGTGGGCTATTATTTTGTTTATCACCATGCATTATAACCATGCATTTTTTCTGGATAGAAAGTAGCTTATGTCCTATTCCTGGTCATTATCTATCTATGTTTAAAATTTCAGCTAAATCGGTTCTGTAGTTATGGAGATACGTGGTAACAAACATTCACACACACACACACACACGGACTTTCGCCTTTATAATATTAGTAGGATCTAAATTAAATACAGATAAATAAAATACTAAAAGATTATTTTAAGTCAAAATAAAAACAATATGTTATTCAGTAGGACCGCTGCGCTGGGATCAACGGGGACTCTACTCCCTTGCATTGCGCGACCAATGATGATTCAGGGCAAAAACACGGTTTGGTGCCTAACGTTATTTCATCCTTTTAAATCCTCCCTACAATCAAACAAAGTGAGACTCGTTTTATAAAGCGACGTGTCACTTGTACTGAGTGAGGCCAGTCTATCTTTGAGTTTGGTCCTAGCTGTTATTGCGATAGGAGAAGATTCAGGTACGAGATGGTGAAATTAAAAGAGAGTAATAACACATTATAAAACTTCGTCGCTAGCGTTGAATCTGTACGAACTGTCTTGTTCAAACACAAAACACAAACACGCATGAGAACGTACACGACTCGAGCCCTTTTTAATTTATTCCGACACGTGATAAGCACTCGATGACCCAATTTCAGATTCAACTTCGAGAAGCGTTTATGAAGTTCTGTTTGTCAGGTTTCTAACAACGAGAAAATTGCTTTTCCCAAGGTTTCGAAACATTATAAACTGTTGCTCGGGTGTCCTCTATTTTGCAATTTACTTGAAACAACAAGTGTTTTCTTGAAAAACTAGCTTAGTCTGATTTAATTTTCTCTTGTTATTTCTTTTTTTTTTCTTAGTAAAAGATGTATTATCCTAGTGTTTTTGTTCTCACAGGATGTGAACTAAAGCCTATCCGCTTGCCCCCTAGCGCAGCGACAACACAATCATCAATAGACATCGTTCTCAATACTATCGAATCGCGGCATGCATACTAACTCCCTATTTGACACGAATGCACCCGATGCACCTGCCCTCGATATAATACCGACTCTACCAATTATTCTGTGTTATTCTTTGTAACTTTGTTATTCTGCTGTGATAGACGTAGCTTAGACCAGCGGGCCTATAAAGGTCGATATTGCAGAATCGCAATATAGGAATTGAACTATTGCCGTCTCTTTTCACTCTCAGTCAATGAAAAGAGATTGCAATAGTTCAATTCCTATATTGCGGTTCTGCTCTTTTCATTGACTGAGAGTGAAAAGAGACGACATTATAGTTCATTTCAAATTGTGATTAAGTTTTAGCGACCTTTTTAGGTCCGCGGGACGTAATGACTTCTTCATCATCGATGATGAATTGCAACTAGACACAATAGCTAGGGTACAAATCAGGAATGTTTATTACAATTTGGTGCAGGCACCAGGATTTGCTATCATAAATACTAATTTCAAGCACTTATTTATTCAAAACTGAAATCAATATCACTATCGTTGCGAACCTATGGTCATGGTGATAGGTACTCGTAGTTGGCATTTTTTGTTCTTGCGATTGCGAAAGTAAAGTAAAGTAAAAGTAAAAATGGTTTTTATTGACACAATCAAGTGATACAGGTTAATATTGAATCCATAGGCTCCCGAACTAGTTGAAAACTGTGTTTCAGGACTCTCAAACTCTCAAACTTAAATCTATTTTAAATTCAAAACATGAATTGCTTCTAGCAACTAAATGATTTCATTAGATTAAAATAAATATCCATGGGCACCACTTTGCAATAAGTTTCATTATTTTAGTATCAGAGTTGGCAAATGCGTGTAGTGAATTTTAAATATTTTAAGATCAGACGTAGCGAGTAGAACTTCGAAAGACTTCAAGACTTTAAGAATCTTCCTGAAAGCTGCGTCGCATTTCTAAAGTCTGAATTGACACAAGCAGCGCTAAGCTTTCCTTAGGTACCTAATCCACTTTGTAGTTTGCGACCTGCTCTAAGTTGGTGTCACTTTCAAACTCATTTATCCATTTTAAAACTTAGCTGCAAGCTGCAACTTAAGGGCTCGGCGAACGTATCTACTTACCTAGGAACGTAATACCAAAATAATTTAAAATTTGAGCATATTTTTATCACTTTACGTTATTATTTGGATAAAGGTAGTATTTATCTAGGTTCCTGTTAAACTTTTGTTTCAAAAAACTTACTATAGAACAAATGAAAAGAAAAAATACCATTTTTGGTGTACCTACAAAGATTTCAATTCAATTGGCTTACATTTCTTTTTAGGTAAGTTTTTCGGAACAAAAGTTTAACAGGAACCTAGATAAATACCTACTCTCCTAATCTAACAACATAAACTGATATAAACATGCTTACATTTTAAATGATTTCGGTATTACGTTTTTATGGAAATTCGCCGGTCGCAGCCCTCTTAAAACAAGATTATTTTTTAGAATTTCAGTCTTTTTCGTTCCCTATTCCTTTGTATCTAGAGTATCAAATACTAAATCACTGTCCCAGTGTAAGTTTAGTTGGTAAATATAATTTTATTGATGAGTGGAGTAAAGGATTCCTCACCAATTTATTACTTTCGGCTTGGTATCTGCTAAGTTCATTATTTGCTAATTCATTCGGAAATTATAATTTTGATATTTTCGGTCTTTTACTATCTTCAATCCATCATGGTAAGTTAAACTGTTCTGCAACGCATCGGGGATGTTTGCAGACGCATGCACGGATGACTTTTTGCACTCATGCGGAAAAGAGCTGCGTCCCTGGTGTGCCGGTTGCGTGGTGGCACCAATGGCCTTCTAACCGTTGTTGTTGAGGATCTGTGCTCGGCTTATATGAGACACTGGCTGGCAATGCTTTGGCCGATCACACGCCTTAGTGTCTCAATAAGTTATTTTATTTTCAGGTTTATATGTTAGTTACTAATCTAGGTTTGTAAGTTACTACTAACACGTTATGGATCCATGGTCTGAAATAAGCACATTTTATTAATTTAAACATACATAAATTTCAGTGGGCATGAGACCGACTATGAAACGTCAGAAGCTGGTGGTTTGTCTGGCGCTGCTGATGATGGTGCAGCCGGCGCCTGCCAGACCGGAACTCATCTTCAAAGTGCCTGAGGTAATGACTCCATCACCAAGTCGTCGCATTGTCTTCTAACTTCGCAAAACATTCTGGAAATAGTACGTCCAGCTAGCTTACACCCGCGCCTACGGTCGCATGGTACCAATATTTTAAATAGCCATCATATTGTGGTATTCCAAAAAAATATCTACATCTATTCCAAGTTTCATCTATTTCATTTAAATAGGACCACTAGTTAAGACATGATTAAAACACAAACATACTCAGATACTTTCAGATTCATACAGGCTGGTATTTTTAATGAACTGAACGAAAGTGCAGACTTACGTTATTTATTTGATTGTTTTTCTGTTTTCACTATAATTTGTAGTTTCTTTTCTATTTATCCAATAAGTTTAGCCCCTGTTGTTACTTTTCCTGGTAGACGAGCATGGTCGCTGTAGCAGAATCACAAAAAGAATTGAACTATATGCCGTCTCTTTTCACTCTCAGTCAATGAAAAGAGATGGCATATAGTTCAATTCCTATTGTGATTTTGCTATTATACCTTTTTAAGCACGCTGTTTTTTTTATTAACATTTGCAACTTTCTTGTAATGTAAAGGTCCGTCACGCGGCGGTGCCTCGGCCGGCGGGCGCCCGTCCGACCGTCGAGGCGTCCACCAACACGTCCGCTGCCGAGGAGCTGCAGCCGCCCCCGCACTACTACATGGAACACGAGATCTCCATCGCTGATGCGAGGAAGGCAGCACAGATCTTGGAGCTTTATCAAGGTGAGACAAAACTTCTGATGCACAAATAAACTTAGGACTTTATATCTTTACTAGACAATTTATACAGTGTCAGGACTCAGGAGGCAATCTTTGCCTACAATTATCGGGACACTGTAGTGCCTGGGACAATGTTGAGATGGAGTAGGCTTGCTCAGCACCTACACCATCCTCTCAGCTTAATCGGCCATATCAACAGGAAAGACGTGGTCAATAAGTGTGGGGCTGACTAAGCCGCGGGTTTCCTCGCGATATTTGCTTTCACCGTTTAGAGCTCATGTTAATGCGCATACTTATATGTACATTTTTCGAAATGGAAAATTTATAGACCTTTGGATCGAAAGTCGAGGTACTATGCCCCTCGGCCAACACGGCTCTGTACAAATAAACAGTAGAATGATCACGAAGTGACCACCCATTGTCTTTATCTCCAACTGTTCTCTTAAGGTAGATCCTAGCATTATAGCCTTTTAAATCCTGGCTTATATCGTCGTTGAAAGAGTAAAACAAGGTCTGTAATAATATAAATACTACCTAATGGCTGAAAAACGAAACATGAAAATATCTTTCGAAAGGAACTCCAACGTGCAAAATGGGTCTATGCGTAAGCCCTTCGAAACGCCACAAACATCTACGCTACAATTTGTAAGTGCTAGCGATGTGACTCAACAATTGCTCGAGACAATTAAACCCGAAGTGACGACATCCGCGAATCGGGACAGCCTCATCTACTGGATTAATGTAACTGACCTTTAATAAAACTACTTCAAGGACGACCTGACCTGCGTGTTCTGGGAGTAATAGGGATTACACTAAATTGAGAGGTCAACTAATTTAATTATAATCCAAGGAATCATTGCCGTAAAAAAAACAAGAGGGTCTTATTTTCCTATTGATATCAATATGACAATTTCTGTAACTGGCCGAAGTAGCCATATTTTTCATTTGGGACATCATTGAATTCACTACCAAAGCGGAGATGAGAGGAAAAGGAGATGTATTCACACAACTCGTGACGGAGATGAGATGACGTCATGTGTGAATAACGAAATTCTATTGGTTGTTTAAATAACTCTCTCGTCTCTGCTTTGGTGAAGTCTCACCTAAGCCAATTGTGCATTTTACTGTATTAAAAATTAAAGTGAAGTGCAGTTTTTTCAGAGTTTATTGTATTTCATAACCCGTTGCGACAAATCCATTATTGGAATGAAATGGGGCGCTCGATTACAAGCGACATGCAGCAGGCGACGTTTATTGCGCACTTGCATTTAAAATGCTTTTGTTCAACTGGAAAAATGGGGAACTATTTTTGTCCATCCATCTTATCTTATCTCAACCTTCAATCAAATTAACATTATCCATCCATACCCATACCTATATTATAAATGTGAAAGTGTGTTTATTTGTCCTGCTTTCGCGTCAAAACAGAGATACGGATTGATGTGATTTTTTGTGTGGAGATAGTTGGAGGGCTGGAGAGTAACATAGGCTACTTTTAATCTGGGTACCACGCGAGCGAAGCCGCGGGCAGCAGATAGTAATGTTATAATTTGGATAACAATTGGATCAAAACATTTGATCGTAAAAAAAAACTTAGGCCTTTACATCTTTACTAGATGATAACAGTGTCAGGAGGCAATCTTTGCCTACACTTATCGGGACACTGTTGGGACAATGTTGAGTTGAATTGTAAATGCCTATGGTAATGTCAATTCGTTAATTTGTCATTGTCATGATTGTGCCCAATTTAAGAGTTGAAACAGATGATCATAAATATTCGTGTAGGCAGTAGCAGTAGGTACAATTTTTAATTCCGCTGACTTATAAAGCATTACCTATGTCACGTTCTGCTAAGCCATTGTAGATGATGAATAGAAGCAATCTAGGTACTATCGCGGCTCTGATCACAGATTACACTACACATTACCTGTCTCGGTGACAATTAAACGACGTATCATTACATTACTCAGGCTTTAGCTTGTCATTGTGTTTACCTAAGCTGCCCATTACAATTATAAATCAGTCGTAAAAGATGCCCGAATTAGTAGAGTACTTTATTAGCGTGATTGTCTATTAAATGAATGAGTCTTGCTAATATACTCACTGTACGTACATAGTATTTTTATAGCCCGTAACTTCACCCAATCATTAAAGTAAGTAAGTTCTTATGAGCAAGTGGCCAACTCTGGTGACGGAGTTTTTAGGCCGCCTAAAGGCCTCCGTTACGGCTTAAAGATAGCTACTAAGATTTAAAGATTTCCTTTCTTTGTAAAATGAACGGCTCAGGTTTATGCGATAGATACCTACCTGATCAAGCTGATATGATTTTTCGCAAAATGATTTTGGACTGACATTGAACAAGTTTCCGGGATAATTGAATTCCTGTCAGGTGGTGCGTGCCTCGTCCGAGCAAACATACATTTGAATTTTAAATGCTGCACATTTCAGACCTTTCCAGTTAAATTTCTGGAATTTTGCGCTGCTCTTTAATTAATTTATTTTGTTTACAAAACATTCATAGAATGTACCTATCGCATTTTGCGCATTATACGCATTTTGCGTAAGTATCTATCTTTCATTAGCTCGTATGACTACTGAATTTTTGGCCGTCTGAAAATTTAAAAGGTTTCATAAAAGTACTAGCTAACGCCCGCGGCTTTGCCTGCGTGGGTTACTATTTTGTTTATCACCATGCATTATAACCATGCATTTTTTCGGGATAGAAAGTAGCTTATGTCCTATTCCTGGTCATTATCTATCTATGTTTAAAATTTCAGCCAAATCGGTTCTGTAGTTATGGAGATACGTGGTAACAAACATTCACACACACACACGGACTTTCACCTTTATAATATTAGAAGGATTAGAAGGATTTCGCGTGAGAAGAGAGCGGAAAGCTCATTACCTAAACTCCCTCACCTAGATTCCAGTCCTAGCTTCACTAAGTTGTTCAAACAGGATTTCTCATATTGGAATGGCACATTTGCTTTAACAAAAAGCTTGCTATGTTTTCTGCACATCCATCACAATGCCTGATGTGACAATGAGCTGGCCGTGATCGCCACTGTTGTGCTAATGAGACGTTTGGACTGCAACATTACCTGCATTATAGTATTTATCTCGTGCAAGGCTGGAATAAAAATAGCTGGAAGTAGTTAAAGGTAATTGTCATTTGATACTGCCTGTCGGCTCGTTTCCTAGGTATACGTAGCTCCCATCGGCCTTTATGCAGATAAAGTGTCTGATACAGATAGATTGTTTGATCATTAATTGACTTATTGCAGTCCACTTCCTTTATCAGCATGGCGATTCACACTTATTCGCTTGCATTCCACTTTCCATCCACTCGTACCGCGCGGTTCTCCTCCACCTTCATCATCCGCACTGCTAAGGTCTGGAACTCGCTGCCGGCTTCTGTTTTCCCCGAAAATTATAACCTGGGTCTCTTCAAGTCAAGAGTGAATAAGTGTCATCTAGACCTTTGTGATCCATCCTCACCCACATCGTCGCTTACCATCAGGTGAGATTGTGGCTAAACAAATGTATATCTATATTAAAAAAAAATCGATTCTAATTCGAAGATCTTCGAGAAGTGGCGTTTCATCGCTGAAATAATGTCACTTTCGAAAAAGTTCTTCGAATCGAATGCAGTCGAATAAAGTGTGTGAATCGTGGCATGTTGTACCTAGGTATCGATGTTGTTCAGAACTAAAATCTATTCGTGGATTTTTATTCTCGCCACTTTCGTTATTCCTGTAAGTGATTCTTATTTTTATTGCATCGTGCTACATCGTGCTATGACGTAAGTTGGAAATGTTGACTTCATAACACCCCTTGACCTAACTTTTGTTACGATTCATTCATAGGACAGTAAGCAATAATACTTTTCGTATACTTAAGTACATTTTTTTCGAGGACAACCGTTGTTGATAATATAGAGTTTTACTGTAGGTAGGTATTTATTTTTTTACCGAAACCCAAGATAAGGTGAGTGGAACGGTCTCCTGATTTTGAAAATTGCATGTTTTGACAAAGAGTCAAGGCTGTGAGGGCGGAGCTCACATCTGTCGTACAACAGAAGGTCTGACAATGTCATTGTTATGTTGATCGAATTTTGATGCTATATAGATATAATAATGATAGATAGGACGTCAGTGAATGTGGTGGGCTCAGAGCCGGAGACAGTAGTGAGAGCAAAGGCCTATACCTACTTAGTAGTAGGTATATATCAGTATTTTGTTTAAGCTTGTTCTCATTGCTTAACTTCCTAGAGAGCCTCCTCAATGTTATAAAGATGAATTAATGACTTGAATCACATCAATTCTGAGATACACGGTGCAATTTAATACTGAGTTGGCTAATAGGAAAATGAATATAAGTAATCGAGCATTGTCTAACTCTAGAAGGTATTCATTCGGGTAGAGAAAAGGTGCGTGGTCTCGTCGTACGAGCTACTGTATTTTGTGAGCAAACACATTGTCTATCTTTCATTTCATTCCGATGTAATAGATTCAGTTCCTACAAAGTGTGGTAAAAGTGCTAAGCTAATATTTAAATCGTGTTAGTCGCTCTGTCGCCGTCCGTCTCGCATGACTGTTTTTATTATCATTGACTTCGCGCAATCATCCATCGCTTTGATCTCGTGACGGTTTTTTGCAGTTTGAATTAAACTCGATACATTTTCTCGCTATCCACTTTTTTTGCAACTACAAAGTCACCTTTTTTGTATCTTCATTGCGCTTTGCGGTTTTAACCATTTATGGCCATTATGTTTGTATTTCACATCAAATATACATTTAAATTGGAAATAGTAACAATTCAGATTTAGGTATTATGTTTTGGAAAATTCTGAATTTTACTGAGAATTTCAGATCTATTAATTTTCGTCGAATAATTTTCATACAAAACATTTATGTCCACAATTCATGGTATGAGGTATTCTCGTGAATTCCCAACAATTGTTGTTTCTAGGAGCCTCTATGAATTGCAAATTTTACTGCGTTTTAGTAGCACCAACTAGGTACTTAATTTGATTCACATTGTGAACTATCCAACTTTAAAATACTTGCTAAACAGTTTCATAAAAATAATTGCGGCTGTTTTGGCCCCCTAGTCTTGTTAAGTTGCAAGAGATTTGAAAGTGTAATCCTAAAAACTTGTTGGAAATATATCAGCGCCAGCGAAACCGCCAGCTTGAGCTAGTTTCAACAGTTCAGTTTTCGTGTTTTTATTTTAACATCAAAATAAAAAGTACTACACAAACAAAGGCCGTGTTGTACCTTTAGATACAACTAGCTGCCGCCCTTGCTTGCGTCTTTGCTCGCGTGGTACCCGCATAAAAAGTAGCCTATGTTACTCTCCAGCCCTCCAACTATCTCCACACAAAAATCACGTCAATCCGTCGCTCTGTTTTGACGTGAAAGCAGGACAAATAAACACACTTTCACATTTATAATATGGGTACGGATGTTTCTGGAGAGAGAAGTTTAACGAGAAACTGCAAAACAGGTCACTGAAACTACGAGTTTTTGAAAGTTTCAATTAATTGATTCTTGCAACATCGTCTCAGCAGCTAGTACCTAGGAAGATAGATCCCACGGATGAATGATTTCAAAAAACGATAGAATCAAGTGTCACTTTCTATTCTAATCAGTTGTATTCAGCCATTCCAAGGTCAAGAACAGGAAGTACTGACGAAGTAACGTGAATTCATTAGCTAACCTTAGACAAACGACAATTTATCGATCGTAAAGCCGGTTAATGCTTACGATATTATGTTCAAACGTAAGTTTAGCAAGATCATTTTGTCTACAGCTGCGTTCATTGTTCAGGTTTAGGCATCAACTTAGTATTCTGTCAGTGAACTCCACAATTCGCATGCTAATGTTCTTGATACCTACAAATTCAGCACTTAGGTGTACGAGTCCATTGAAATACTCCTGACTTACGAATTCTGATTTATAAAGGAACACATCGGGAATTTGAATCCAAAGAAGTAGTAACGGACGATTGGTGTCCGTTGGCTATTTTGGCAGCCGAAAAATAGCTTCGTCTTGTGATTAGTCATCTATAGGTACTCTGTAGAATACTGATAGTTTATAGCAAAATGCAGGAATGTTGTGTCAATTCATAATGCTGTTTCGTTTCGTGCGCGGACCACCAGCAAATCCACTGTAACTTGTGTTTTCTTTGGTAAATAAGTTAATTTGTATTTTGATTTGTTTCGACGTCCGGTTTACTTCAGGTTTACGCAAAGTATATAAAAAAGTTCTTGACTCGATTCTAATGGCATTAGTCGTGAAACTTCGCACTCTCGGGGTGCATTTCTGTTCATATCTCCGAAAGTCCTCGTCTGATCTTCACCAAATTTTTGTGGCACCAATAGGAAAGTATTTTCTATCAAACAAAAAAAGAACTTTCCAAATTGGTCCAGGCGTCTTCGAGTAATCGGTGAACATACATTAAAAAAAAGATTCCGACGAATTGAGAACTTCCTCCTTTTTTTAAGTCTGTTAAAAATGCCGATAATAACAGAATCACAACTTGAACTAGGTATATGCCGTCTCTTTTCTTATACTGCGAGTGACAAGAACAGCACCTATTGCAATTCCTTTTGTGATTCTGCTACAGCGGCCTTTTACCGCAGGCTCTTATCACCTATCAAATCGGACTGATCTGAAACGCTTGTTTCGATCATTCCAGTGTCGTCCAGCCTGCCGGGCTGCGGCGCGTGCTCTCGTTGGGAGCTGGAGTACTGCGCGGGAGGTATAGTGGGCGACCACTGCTGCTGCGAGCGACGCTACATGCGCGAGCCCTTCCCCTGGCTACCCCACAGCTGCTACCTGCCCACCGCGCGCTGTCAGCTCCGCGCGCACAACTGCGCGCACTACACGCGCATACGGGACTGCTGCTGCAACAAGATGCTGGCTGAGAAGTGTGAGTCTTATTCACAGCGAGATTTACTGCCCATCAGTTGGCGACACTAGCGAGAGGGATCAGGGTACATACCTAAAGTAGCCACTTTTGATGAAACATCTGATGTTTCATCAAAATAAATAAATAAATAAATAATAAATAAATATTTCTTTATTGCGGACACGAGATCCATACAAAAATAAATGACGTAGTACAAGCATTAAATTAAATTAAATATAAAATAAATGATAGGTAGTAGGTACCTACCTACCTACGTCTTAAAAATAACAGCAATTTTAGGTGGCAATAGCCACCCATCGTCTAAATGTATCAGACAAGATCAGACGGTCAGACAGACTTCTGATAATTTGGTTCTTACACATGTCAACTCTGGACATAAATGACGCGATTCTCTTTCTCTGGATGGCGTTGAAAGAGTCTACACGGGCTTCCATATACATCCATATACATAGCGCTATTGTAGCGCTTCAGGCCCATGAGATGTCTGAAGATGTTATTATACGCCACTCTTATACTATCGTGAGATTTATTGGTATAATCAGTCCAGAGTTGACATGTGTAAAACGACTGACAATATGATTTAAAAAGAGTTATTTTCACGTCAGGCGAGGCGTTGAAAAACTTCCTCGCGATCATGTTCCCGATCACGCACAAAGACCTTCGTTGTCTCTCCATGTCGGCATCATCCCTCAAGCTCGACGTGACGATATGTCCAAGATATTTAAAATTCTCTACTATTTTAACAGGTCGTCTGCTAAGGCAAACTTCAGGTACATTATCCGGGCCCTTCCCTGATCTAAAAATAACCATTTCCGTCTTATTTGCGTTGTAAATAAGATCGTGGTCTTTAGCAAATTTTTCACAAATAACTAGTAACTTCCTTAAACCTTTAATCGAAGGGCTGAGCAGAACCATATCATCAGCGTAGCTCAAATTGTTTACATACCTGCCATCCAATTTGAGCCCTACCGGGGTTCTGCTCAGCTCTTCGATCAGTTCATTTACATATAAGTTAAATAGATCAGGAGAGCTAAGTCCCCCCTGCCTCACACCGCATGACAGTTGGTAGCTGTTCGACAGCTCAGAGCCCCACCTGACGTTGTTGGTCTGGTTCCGGTACCAGAACTCAAGAAGATCAACAACGTCAGCCGGCACATCTGTGCAGTCTCTCAGCTTTCCCCAAAAGTGGCCACTTTAGACCCCCAGCAAGTACACATATGTGCGTCAGGGTTTGCGAACTCTGAACCCACGACAGAATGTGGTTAGGTTAATCCTATCCTATCTCCTTCGAATTAATATTATGAATGCGAAAGTTTGTATGTAGGTACCTACCTATGGATATTTTTTACTCTTTAGCGCAAAAACTACCTAGGTGCTAAACGGGTTTTAATGAAACTTGGAATAAAGTTTATGACCTGGAATAACACATAGGCTGCTACACTACTTTTTACCCGGGTATGAACCACGCGAACGAGGCCTCGGGCGGATGCTAGTTCTGATAGTTTTAGATTCCCTCCATACTGTCCAGTTAAATGACAGCAGTGCCTGTGATAGTTGAGCCTGTTTTATAAATGTCTGTTTTCCATATTCCAGGGAAGGGGATCCTGTCGAAGGCGTCCCAGCTGAGCCTCAGCGGGCTGGCTCTGCTCGTGTTCGCACTGGTTCTGTTCTCGCTGTACCTCTGACACGATGCGCCGCCTAGGAGGCGACGTGAGCCATCCATGGTTTAAGCTTTATTACACCACTACACGCTCCATTTTGCTATGGCAAGTGCGGCAGTGGAGAGTTCTGTCTGAGATCAGACATGACGTTTTGGACTTTGGTACCTTGCAGTAAAGTCTATGTTTCGTCAAGTGAACCCATTTAGAAGAAACAACTCTTAGCTCACGCTTGTAGAACTTGCTGCTTAGATGGTACTCCTAAAGGGATTTTTGAGGATTGTTTATATATTGTAGACTTCTTGATATTATGTATGTTCAAATTGTACATCGTGAATACCTCCTGTACTCGAATCAATGATATGAGTAACGCATAGACTTGTCCTTATAGTTTTTTATGATCATTTTTACATGAGTTGCAATAAAAGGACTGTGCTGATTAAGTGGGATTGTGACTTTCGATCCAAAGTCCTAAATTAAAATTGGTAAAACTCGAAACTTTAGTGAGGCATACGATCAAATGATCTTTACAGACGTGAATTGTATTTTTAGTTCGTCAAGTTATTGTTTAACACTTATTCTATTTAGAACAATGAAGTGTGAATATTTTATGAATTTGGGATAAGCTACAGGATTAGTCTTACAAGTGTAGTAAGTGTTTTGTAGATACAGTTCCTATCGACTTCGATATTCCATTTTAATGTAAAATTGTATTCTTCAATGAATGATCAATGACTATCTAATTGTTTGAATATTTTCCTGGGAAATATAGGTAAGTAAGTATCAATATTATGTTGAGAAGTTTTATCTGTCTTTTTTCCTGCTTTAGATGTAAAAACCCAGAAGAAAGGGTTCCTTGGCCTAAGTGATTTGTATGATATTTTATTGTAATGGATTCAGAAAATGATCTTTGATGTGTACCTATTTGATGTTACAGAAAGAATCTAAAAATAAATATCTTCGAATTATAAAGGCTACTCCTTAAAATCTAATTGAATAAACCTCTCAACTTTTTATATTACATACAACTGGTTATAAAAGCACAGAGGCAACTAAAACATTGAACGATGAATGGATTTAATAAAAATATAACAATATATTTAAATAATCAATCAATTAACTAGGTAGGTAATAAAAAAGGCCTGAAGTTTATTAAAGAAACAAAGAAAACACACTCAATAACTAGTGACACTTTATAATCTAAAAAACTAAATTAGAAGGAACACTGTTTTCTATCTATAAATGACTAAAGATAGAAGACAGAGTTCAGATCACCGATGGAATAAAAATAATTAGACATAACCATGAAATAAAAAATGAACGATTGCGAAGTAAATGGAAAAAAACTACGGAAAAAGCTGGTTTTGCGACATTTGTATAAAGAGGTAGGTATTTAGAGAATGATTTTTACAATGGAAATGTGTGGAAAGGCAAGAAAGAAAATTTATGTATGAATTATTGTAATTTCCTTGATTGCTAGTATTATTAGATTTAGTAGCGGTCCATCTAATGTGATCGGATGTAGTATAGAGACGTAGAGATGTCTAAATATCTATATTTTTTGCTGATAAAGGAGACTGTTTTCTTTTGTATGGGGAGTGGTCTATGAACCAATAGCGATACTGCTACACATCTCCTGACTCCAACATCAGATCAGCGCGCTGTCACCATATTATTACATTGTAGTTGTAACTTGACAGATATGCCGAGTTTCAACTCAATCATCTTATTTGTTGAAGAGTTTGCTCCATTATCAGATCAGCTCGCTGTCACCATATTATTACGTTGTAGTTGAAACTTGACAGACATGCCGAGTTTCAACTCAATCGGCTTATTTATTGAGGAGTTCTGTTGAACAGCCCCTGACTCCACCATCAGATCAGCTCGTTGTCACCATATTATTACATTGCAGTTAAAACTTGACAGATATGCCGAGTTTCGACTCAATCAGCTTATTTATTGAGTTCTGTTGAATAGCTCCTGACTCCATGATCAGATCAGCTCGCTGTCACCATATTATTACATTGTAGTTGCAACTTGACAGATTTGGCAAGTTTCAACTCAATCGACTTATTTATGGAAGAGTTCTGTTGAATAATTCCTGACTCCATCATCAGATCAGGTCGCTGTCACCATATTATTACATTGTAGTCCGAACTTTACAGACACTTACCACAATAACCGTTCAAAACGTTTCTAAAATAAATTTTTTTTTTTGCATGAAATGTGAATTGTAAAGTATTATTTTTCTCAAAACTGCCGGGCTAGATTTTGATGCCCCCTTGCACAAGGATGTAGTTGAGGTATCCCCACAGAAATACCATAGCAGTATCGCTATTGGTTCATAGACCACTTTTAAACAGTCTCCTTTATCTTATAAGTATTTAGTTCTTTATATTTTTTCTGTTTATCTACACTTTTTCGCTTTCTTTATATATCTTTAGAAATCTTATTATAGTTACAAAGTAGTTAGGTACCTACCTAGGTACCTACTCTTTAGTATATTTTTTTATATAATTTATACCTTTTATGTCTGAGAATTGTGGAAAAATATGATTTACATACAAAGTGTACAAACCAATGAATTGAGTAAGTAAGAAAAGTAGCATTTTAATTATTTTTAAGCGAAACTTCGGCGCCAAAGGTGTGTAATATTTAAGTTACCAATTGTTGCTCGTTATTTAAGTTTATTATTTTTGGGTTTGTTGTATATTTTGTGAAAGTCGACCATGAAATTTACAATTAATTTATTTTAATACAATATAAAGTGTAAGAATCCTCAGTGTTAAACTATCAATTTATGAAACTCTCATTTGATATGGAAATATTTATAAGTAGATTTTCCACAAGATTTTTACGATGTCTACAATAAGTACCGCTACTCAAGTACTAAGTATTTAAAAATAAATAAAAACAAGCACAATATAATGCCATATTGTCGTCCATACGCTCCCTGCTATAGAACCGTTATTTAATAAATGTTAGAATACCTACAATCTTGAAGACGTAGCAATTCACATGAAATAATAAATAAACTATAACAGAACATAATATATTTCATTGTATTAATATCACTTATTTTTATACTATAGGTAGGTACATTATTATCGATGTTTTAGCAAAATCAGGAATAGCACCACACATGACTGTCCCCTTTAGTCCAAAGACTTTGAAAAAATATTTATTAGGTTCCATTGTCGCGCCCCGTGAACTATTTGCGGTGAGCGACTAGTACAGCCGATATATAATTCGCTACCGGACGAAAAGAGACGAACTTTCGTCGAAGCACGATAGTGTAGTACCTATTCTGTGTTTGGAATCCTTTGTTCAGCTGCTGAAGACGTCTCGCGGTCGAAATGATGATGATCAAACGCCTGTAGATTTAGTATTAGGCGCGGGCCAGATAGAAAAGTCATATCTGTCTAGCGCCTTATGCTTATGTGCCGAGGCAAGTTTTTTTTTAAACTTAGGCTGAATCTAGGGAAATTGTTGATTTCACTACGATTCTACACCGCAAGGACCCATCGATGTGACATTGAAATGGCCATAAATAATGCTGTTGAATTATTAACTGCCAGAGCTGAGTTTTAATTATGTAGAAAAGTAGTCACGAAAGGTCATACGAAAAAATCTATTTATTTATCAGTTAAAGTAATCTAAAATTATTACCTTTATTTCCCTTGGCACTACCGCTTGGCTCTACTAGTAGAGTGAAAGGAAATTTTACTTTCCCGTGACACTATTCTGATGCAAACAATAATGGTGTATCACAAGGTGCAACCCTAGTTCCACCAGTAGTTCTTAACTTTTTGTGTTTTTGTGTAACGTTTTGTGATTCTTAATAGTTAAGTACTAAAAGCAAACCATGCGGACTGTCGATCCAGAAACATGGTCCAAGAGAATCAGAAAGGCGCCTCTCCACCTGGCCCGGCCGATGCGCTTCGGCAGAAAGCCTCAGGACTATGAACGAAGAACGAGTGGTTTCCATGAAGCTCTGGAAGAATACAAACGAAACTGTTCTATAAGTGGAGTTAGGTACATTACTGATGAGACAAAGCCAGCTCTAGTAAGGTAAGTAACGATCAAACACTTGTTGTAATAATTTGTTCTCGTCCATTGTACGCACTGTGCGCCTATGAATATTGCTATAGCAATATTTACTTGATAGTTTCTCGTGAACAATTCAAGGTGATAGATAACAATTTCTTCGGCTTATTTCATACTCTACCTAATGTTTTTATGGGATAGTACCTCGACTTTTGATCAGAATGGTTTCGAACGGGTTCGATTCCTGGCCGTTCCTACACCAATGCATTATTCAGTTTCGAAAAAAATAAAAATTAAACTAAAATAAAACATCATCGTGAGGACACCAGTTTTTAGGTTTCTAAAAGGCGGCGACGGGCTTGCAACTTTCAACTTGTACCTCCTTAGACATCTTAAAAATTACCGCGCCTTGGGGAAAACAGTAGGAAAACCAGTAACTTATGTGATCAAATTCGTTTACCAATGTATCAAGATACCATACCAATACCTACAATAAGTAGGTATTTGTATTGCCTAACCCACGCTGCTTTTGCATTGGCTATAAAACAAAACATCGATCCATACTTCCAGATATTCGTACGCTGTCCTGCTATTCCTGCTAGTATGCGTGGGCGTGTTCGCGCTGGGTATGAACGCGTACGAGCGCGCGCTCAGCGAGCCCTCCACGGTGTGGCAGCACGACGGGCCGCGCTCCGTGCGGGACGTGCCCTTCCCGGCCGTGGGGCTCTGCTCGAATCACGTCGTCAGCACCACTGCACTTACCCACTACACCGCGACGCTGTAAGACTCGATACTCTCCAACATTCTTATCGATATTTCTCTGACTGGCACGGATCTTTTGGTAGTAGCTCTGCTACCTAGGTAGTAGGTTCATAGGTCAGATAACTGATTAATGTAGCTACTATAAAAACTTTGATTAATTTGGGGCTAATGTGAACCATGTATTGGTGGTATCGACGCCTGTAGTTTACAGTCAGCAAATAGTTTATTCTGGTTGATCCACTCGACCAAAGGTAAAGCATTGTTTTGCTATGAACTAAATTAACTGCACAATGCAACGATGTGATCAAAATTAATACTTACACCGCAATTAGCCAAGTGTAGCGTGTGATGCCGGGCGAATTTTTGTTGAGGTAAATCCTCCTTTTTTTTTCTTTTGACGACTTTGACGAGACTCACATTGTTCGACTGGCTCCACACTGGAGCTTGACTATTTAGATTTTAAGCGGATGGATCACCGAAAAGAAAGCTAGGCCCCATACCGTGTTTGTTGCCCTGATTCTTCACGGTGTTGGTCGCGAAAGAACAGGAGTAGAATCACCTAGCTCTTTAGACGTTTCAAAGTGGTCATAACGGTCCTACTGAATAAATGATATTTGATTTTGATTTTGCAATAGTTTCACTTTCGCAACTAAAATTATCTGATGGGAAGAAGTTAGGTATTGTAACTTTAACTGTGAATTTTCAGGGTGGCTAAAAAACAATACCGGAACAAAACCTACAGGTAAACCTATAACTACATTAGATCTCAGCTACTCTCATATTCAGCTGTTCATCAGAATAAGCAAAGCATTACGTCTGCGCAGTGAGGCAGCGATAGCGCGGAATCTGGCGCAACTCGGCCACTTGCTGTCGATGTCGATGCCGCACGAGTTGGATGCCAACTTCATGAGCTTTGTGACCAGCCTCGACCCCACAGCCTCCGAGGCCAGGCTTTTACTCGCAGTGAGTGATACTATGGATCTTTAATTTTCATTTTCAAATGATCTTTGTTTTGCTAGATAATAAAAAATCTGTTATACCTACTTTGGTACTTTTCTAGAAGATGAATTAATTTTCTACCAAGAACTTACTATTATATTTTGAGATTGGACAATTTAAGGTTTTTCCAGTTTGCTCCAAATTGTTCTACTATGCTGGTGCGGTGCAGTTGGCGAGGGCAAACGCTGCCATGCCAGGATCTGTTCCAGACCAGAATCACGACTCTTGGATACTGCTGCGTCTTTAACTCCAGATACTAGTAAGAACCATCCTCATTTTATAACCTTCCACTAGTGACAGAGGAAAAGTACTCATGACCTATAACTTTGCAGCCCGCAAGACGCCTACAAACTGCCACAATTCCTGGATGTGGTCGGAGAAGACTACGGATTATCCGTGGTTGTTCAACAGGATCTTGAGGACGTCTCATTCTACAGACGACCAAGCCATGATATTGATGTAAATATTTATTCAATGTTTTCTCTTCCATCGGAACCCTTTAGGTTACCTATGGCACAATTCCATATTAAAAATGATGATGACAGGACGAATATGTAGACTTTATTAAAGGCGTGTATTAATTAAGAAAACTGCGAGGATTTTCTCTCATACATTGTAAATTGAACAACACTTGGCGCAGCCGGTAGGATAGGATATAATATTTCACATATCCACAGATATTAATATTCGACGGCAATGACTACCCCCTGCTGGAGGGCGGCGGTGCGCGCCTTTACCCGGCGGAAGGGGGCACCTCCGTGTACTTTGCCCTTAGTGCCAGCTTGCACTATCCTGAAGAGGGCTTTGATCATGATATCGAAACACTGGTAAATTTTCCACCAGTAGGTAATCACAGGATTTTACTGTGTTATTTGGCTTCGGCTGTGTTGCAACAACCGTAATAAAACCTTGTCTAAGTAAGTATAAAAGTATGATTTCTGATCGCAAAATATTAAGAAAGACGGTAGCTAACGGTTGAAGCCGATAGCTTCAACCGTTGAATAATATAGGATTTACCTACATTTGAAAATTGACTTCGCTTACAACAGACTTGACAACAGAACTTACGAACCTAAACCACTTGAAATATTTGATTTCTTTGTGGTTTGTTCATATCTGGCAGCGCTGCCGCTCTCGGCGCTGGTCTGGAGAGCAGGAGTGGCGCAGCCACGCGTGGTGCCTGGCGACGTGCCGCGCGCGCGCTGTGGAGACGCTGTGCTCGTGCCATCTATTCACGCTGCCGGCGCCCGCGCCGCGCACCCGGCACTCGGTGCACTGCTCGCTCGCGCACCTCGACTGCTTGAACAAGCATCGAGGTACCACAGCGGAGATCGGCGCGCTGGCTTGCTCGTCGTTAAAGTGACTCTCAGCGGTCACATTTTCGTGACCGCTAGTAGAATGGACAGCTGCAGAGTCATTCTGTAAACTCACTTCGAATTCACTCAAGTGACCGAGCTCACTAAATACACAAGAATGTATTGTGATTCAGCTCTTCGACGATCGAAGTGAGTTTACATGAGACAGAATGACTCTGCTGATCGTGTTTTTGTGGGAATAGGGAAACTCATTATTTATGTAAAATATTATTTTTCTTGTTTCGCTTTCAGGTACGTGCCATCATAAACAGCTCTCTTCGTTAAAATTAGTTTTCCTTAATCATTCGAGGATCGGGAAAATTTTTAGAAGGCTAATTTTTTGTAAAAGACTATTACAATTTTTAGGGTTCTATGTATCTATTAACATTTACCTTGGCTCCTAGAGAAGTTGGTGCAGTACCAGCCGCGCGGGGCGGGTGCGTGGGAGGCGGTGCGCGCGCGCAACGCGCAGGACTGCTCGCACTGCGCGCCGGACTGCGCGCGCACCGTGTACGCCGCGAGCGCCGCCGTGGCCCGACACGGCCTGCACGCGCCTTTAAAGGACTCGCTGACGTAAGTCTCATCTTTCTTACCAATTTTTAAACGTTTTTAGACCGAAACATAAATTAACATTGTACTTATATGGAACATATGGAACATATGGAAATCTAAAATCGAAAATCGATTTGGAAAGCAGCTTGCAATCGATAAACAAAATAAAAAAATCTAGTAATATGTAAATTATTAGTAAATCAGGCACACGCCTACATACAAGGTTAGAGACTAGGAGATAATTTCAGGGCGGATTTTTTTCAATTTTTTATTTTGATTCTAGAAATCCCCCCTTTCTATTTTAAGGTTCAAAATATTTTCAAAATTTTAAGAGGCAAAACTGGAATAACCCAAAAATAAGAGCAGCATCGTTCCCATTTTGCAAAAACTGATCTTATGAGAGTCTTCTAGGTACTGCCTGTTACAACTTACGCTTATGAGTACTTTTTTCTTCCAGTGAAGATATCCCAGCAGAGAACGTGACAACTATAAGATTGTACTACTCCTCAGGGCACATCAAGTCGTACGTGTTCCAAACCAATTCCGCGTGGTACGAGAAGTTTGGTAAGTCAACTATATGCCTTAAATTTTCAAGTAAAACACGCTCTGTTGCTTCAAATCTTTATTTTAATTGTATCTGTGCAATATTAAAACTATCAGTTAAAAGACTAGATCGTGGTAATCGCTCTATGAAATAATTTGTACTCTGAGGCTAAGACTAGGTTGTGTTGAAGTCACATTGCAGTTACTTTCTGAGCAATGTGTAGTAGCTGTATGCTCCTTTCAAAATCTGAAACAAAGTAGGTATGTAGGTAATATTTTGAGCAAGACTTGTTTATGAACAAGCAATTTATTCAAAAATAAAAAAACCCGGCTGAACTAAAAAGTTGGAAACAGCATTATCTTATCAATCACAAAACAAAATTAAATTACATATTCGATCGAGCGAGCGAAGCGAGCGAAGATCTTAGTGGTAAGTTGGGCGATTTTGCTTTGTATGTTTGTATGTTTGTATGTTTGTATGTATGTTTCACGAATTGTTGTTCGCGCATAACTGTCAAACCGTTCATCCAATCTGCATGAAACTCGGTAGGTCAATAGGTTGTAGTAAGGAAATTTACGGTGGAGCATATGAGCTTAATCGATGAAGGGGTTGTGAAGATATTAGGTTCCCAAGGGGGTAATTTTTTTTTAAAGTTACACAAATATATTGAGTGGGGTGTCAAACGAAAGGGCTTATTTTGTACATTCCAAAATGGTTTTTATTTTTAATCTAGGATGTATAGTTTTTTAAATTCGACCAAAGAACAAAAACTACGAAACCAGAGCTGCAAGAGCTCCCGTTTCATAGAGTTTCGATGTCTTCGTAGCTCATTGACTGGTCGGTCTTAAAAAGAGAGTGGCATCGTTGCGGTTTGGTTTGCAATGATTTTAGATGCTACTTGATTTATTTTCGTGATAAAAAAAAAATTTGATAAAGAATGAAAATAATTGGGGTAAAAAAAGTTAAGTAAACAAATATATTGAGTGGGGTGTCAAATGAAAGGTCTTTATTTGTACATTCCAAAATAGTTATTATTTTTATTCTAGGACGTATACTTTTAGAAATACGACGAGAATTCATAAATATGAAATAAATGAAAAATTAGACACGCACGACATTATGTATTGCATGCATGCTAGTATTTTTACCATGAAGAGCTAGCGCAATAGGCATACTCGGCAGTAGTAGCACTTGAAATTATAGGGGTAGTCAGAAGAAAGTCCAAATGTAAGCCATCTACGGTGCGCGAGATCTCAGTTCGGGGCGAACTACTAGTTATTATTATGTAGGTATCTAGGGTTCGATGCCGTGCGCATTTTCCTAAACGTTGTTGTCACAGTTGACACACAGATGGCTCTGTGAGTTTGAAATTAAATGCGTAAGTTATTTCTTAAATATGAGATATCTCCTAAATGGCTGAACCTATTTCGATGCAGTTTGTTCTAAACGTTGCGTGTGACTAAATAGAAAGTTTTAGTATGCGTTTCGGTTAGCAATTCTGTTTAGGGCGAAAACTAGATTTTCAAAAATTTTGAGACTCGATTTAGTCTTCGAAGATGTCATGTTAGATTTTAAAAAAAAAAATATTTGATATCAGTCCACCAACCTCTTGATTTTGACATGGATTTTGATATGATAGCGTGATTTTCATTTTGAAAATTCACACATTGTTGCATTTTTTAGCCGCACTATTTGATTTATCGAAATAAAAAGTATCCTAGAGCACAATCGAGATGGAGACGATTCTAACGATACCTCATTCATCAAAATCCATCCAGCCGTTTAGGAGAAACGTGGTAATAAAGAATATTACTTACATACGAACGAACGAACCCACATACATAGAAACGCGCGATCTACATAACCCGGGTGACTTGACAGTCAGCCGGGTAAAAACAAATCATAATTATGCGTAGTCAAACTTCTTATAAGACCTAACAATAACTAAAAGTTTCATTGCAAACTACAGCACAACCACGATTTGACTGAAACTGACTGCGGTTTTAAATTTGATCTGAATGAAAATCATGCAATGTATTGAAAAATCGTGGAGATTACTAGTATGAAGTAAACACTATTATATGTTTAGACCTAGGGTCTGTTGTTATGGAGTGTTAACCTCCAGGGTTTGCACCCTGTGCGTGTGCCCCTGTGCCTCTGTACGGCTCCTCTGGCACCGGCCTAGGTCTGTCTCTACTGACACCGGGAGGAGTGATTGTGCTCGTACTGACCGCTAGAAAGGTGGCGAGCGTGAGGTCGGCGAAGGGCCCGGCGGAGAGGCGCGTGGTCAGGCGTAGCTGTCCCGCCAGAAGCAGCGTGTCTCGCCGCGCGCGCGCACCCGCCGTCCACCACGCGCTCTCGTACGGACCGATCGCCACGCTCTGGCTCTGCAATGCAACCAATAGCTTATTCATAACAAGTCACACCAAAAAAACCACACAGTGTTATACATAAACAGGGTTCGAAATATCATTTTTAGACAAGATTGTGTTTGTGCTTGGAGAAACCGTATTACGTGTCTCTAAGACCTAGAGACACGTAATACCAAAAACAAACTAAGTATACTTATAAACTATATGTCAAAGTATAGTTTGTTTTTGGTAACTACTACCTATAGGTACTTGTTTCTGCTCTTCTTCCGCAGTATGATTCTATACAATGCGTTCTCCACAACTCTAGTCTCTAGGGTAAATTAATAAGTCAATGTACCTACCTACCAACTTTTTCAGAATCATTATCAAAGATTGACCGACGAGGGTCAAATCTCACGATTTAGATCCATTGTATCCAGCCTAACTTGACACTCTTGTGTCTATTTCATATGAAGAATAATAAGTAGAGAAAAATTCCCACCTTGATTAAAACATCGTTGCTGTGCCAGCAAAAGAGGAAGAGTTGCGCGATCCCGAAGATCAAATACTCTGCCATTATCAGCTTCTGCGCTGCGTTTGGTGCCGACTGTTCGAATAATTCAAAATTGTATAACATCAAACCTTAAAACTCAATTTATTTATTTATTATTTATTTATTTATTAAAACTCAATTAATACTTCTTATGTATTTTGTACACAACTACTAAGGGAGTGGCCACATTGCGTTTTCTGCAGCGCGTTTTTGACTGCACGTTTGTATCGATACAAACGCGCGTTCGCAACGCGCAACCTATTTATTCCGTGGGAAAGGTCTGGTAAGGTAAGGTATTTAGTCTGCGTGTTTGTATCGATACAAATACGCAAATTTACAAATACGCAGCTGCAGTGTGGCCACTCCATAGGAGTGTTAAAGTATGACCCAAAAGCTCGTTTCAAAAGTTTCAATTATTTCACGCGTAAGTGTTTTACAAACTCGATGTAGTGCTCGCTAGTACTAGAATAGTAGCAGGTACTCACAGAGAGCTGGTAGGCGCTGGCACAGAGCATCAGCGAACACATCACCACGTAGAGGAACATCACCGGAGACAGCAGCGAGTTGAACAGCCTCGAGTGTCTGCACCGACAACGATTAATGTATTACACAGTTATATAATACAGTTGCCATATATTGCCACAATACAGGCACACTGAAACAAAATAAAACCAACCAACAAGGCAGCAGTAAATCTAAGACATTATAATTTTTTTCCCCCAGATTTACCTATACGACTTGACACAAGTTATGCACAAAGAGAAACAGACAGATCGCAAACTATCCTTCTAAATCATTTGCATACCTACCTATTATATTTCTGACTAGGTACAATTTGGCCGCAATCTCATCATCAAGTCACGTTGACGTCGCCGTCGGCGGCGTCGGTCGTCATCAAGAGTTTTAAGTTGATTTTTGAATAAGTATGTAGGGACTCAATCTTTATGATCGCTAGTGATAATGGTGTAAGTAACTGTATTTCACAATATTTATAGAAAACAAATTACTGTCGGCTATAGCATTTGCTTAGAGTAACCATTTATCTGATACCCTAGAATTTAAACAAAAAGAAGTGTCTAATGTATGGCATTTTACGTAGATATATAAGTAGCCCTTATTAGTGGGTGTGTGTGGGTAATGTTTGTGTTCTGTTTTGGACAATTCCCGGCGAACGGGAGTTGTTAGGAGCTAGTCCGGGGTACGCGCCGGGACCCAGGGAAAGTATCGATATTGTCGAAAAATAGGGACCTAATGTTGGGCCACGTTATCGACCATTTTATAAGAATTGTTCTTGTTTCCGTTAAAACTTCATACATCATGTAGGTTTTGTAAAAAAATATGTTTTAAGTACAGTGTCAAAGGCAAAGATCATTTATTCAGTAGAGCCTTTGGGATCACATTGAAACGTCTTCTATTTTAATCTGTTCCATGTTACATGGGTCCGAGCTTTGTTTTCTGTGATTTGTTCTCTTAATTCCAAATAGTCAAGCTCCAAGTCAAGTCAAGCTGTGGAGATAATCAAACAACGTGCCTAGTAGGTAATACAACAAAACATTGAAACATAATTACTTATCCACATTTTTTGGGTCTTTCGCGTTTCATGTAAATTTTTAGAAATCCAGACTCACCTATTTTTTTATATTCAAAATATTAAGTAGGTAAATACCTACTAACCTAAATCTTTTGCGGTTCAATGACATAGTTACAGGCTTTCAGATTCATAATTTTACAAATGCATTATGTACAAACACAAACATATTAGCTACCTACACACTGATTTTAATCAGCTTTTGAAAAGCTTATAAATTCTTTATAGCGTGAAAAAATCTGAAATTAATGTTTGGAAATTGCCGAAACAAATAGAGATGATTTACCTATGTGATCAACAAACTTAATTGTTTTTAAGTTATTGGCAGAAAAAGGCTCCTAAATGAAATCTACAGATATGTAGGTATTTAATTGGTTGTTATGTAATTTTTATTGCAGTTTACAATTTCTAATCATCATTTTTCAGGAAATGTCTTAAAATACATTTGAGCACATAGAATGGTTTCGCGGAACTTTTGCCATGGATTGGATATACCTAATGTAACTTGTTTTGGGATTGTAATTTTATCGCATCGTGTAGAGTCAGCATGTTTAGCGCCGAGTATATAAATCTCTGCCTTTTTCAAATGTTTCCCATTATAAGGAATTTAATATGTTTGCTCGAAACTGTAACAACATTTTATTCTACGTGAAGTCAAAGCCGGTATTGTAGACACGAAGCAATTTCACTCGGCAACCTGGCACGCTGAGAAATAAACCGAACGATTGGAATTTCCCGACGGACTTGTCGTTAGAGTACACAGTCTAGTACCTACAGAGCTTTTTTGCTTTGTAAAACTAAGTTACCGGTTACTGAAGTATTTTTTAGCCATCAGTAAAAAATCAATGTGCAGTCAAATGAGAAAAACACATTCCGGAATAGTGTGTTAAGGGAAAATTAAGCTGCTGTTTTTTCGTGGCTTTTCCCTAATAATACTTTAGTTACCTTTATCTATAAGCTTTTATAACATGTTGAGAGCCGTGTTGGCCGAGTGGGACATTCTCGACTTTCGATCCGAAGGCCGTGTGTTCGAATCCTGGTATAAACGGTGAAGGGAAATATCGTGAGGAAACCAGCGGTTTAGTCAGCCCCACACGTATTGAGCATTTCTTTCCTGTGGATATGGCCGGTTAAGCTGAGAGAATGGTGTTGGTGCTGGGCAAGCCTACAGCATCTCACCATGGTCACAGGTCGCAGTGTCCCGTTAAACGTGGGCAAAGGCTCACAAAACATAAATATAAAAGTATAAATCATCCAGTAAAAAATGTAAAAGCCTTAGTAGGTATTAGGTAAGTAGTCTTTTCTAACATGTCAGTTTATAAATATTTGGGTCAAACCTTGCAATTGAATTTTATGATAGCCTGACTGCCTAACTGATTACCTAAGCTGAAATTTAGTACCTACACAAATGAAATATTATTTTGAATTGATACAACATGAAGCTAATCTAATGATGTAGTCTCTGAGCAAAACTGTTCAACGAATCTTATTATTGAACACTTTATTTTAGACGCATTTTAATTAATTCACAGCAAGTCGCATTTTAACAATTTCACCTACTAAAAGCGTGTTTTGATAATGGAATTTTCGGTATTTTTTTACCTAGGAGTGAAGTATGTCCTGACACAAAAAAACCTTGACAAGCTTGTTAAACATAGTTTTATTGAATGTAACGAAAATTCAGAATACTTACTTGATCAGTTGAACGTGAATGTGGTGCAGCTCCTTCACGATAGCATCAGGTTTATCCTGAGCGAAGCCGGTGCCGGCGTGGCCCAGCATCTGGCGGCAGCGCACGCGGAGCAGGTCCAGCTTGCCGCCGAAGAACACCATGATGACGACCACGCTGGTGTCGTAGGCCGCCATCACCGCCGCGCCGTACGCGCACAGCAGCGTGTGCCAGCACACCGTCACCCAGCAGCCCGGCGCGCGCTCCTTGTCGAACGGCATCCACGAGCTGAAGATGTGAGGGAACCCTTCGGTACCGTTGCCGACCCCGGCCCTGAAGCTCGACGACGTCAGATACAACATCAGAGGCTGCAGCACCGTCGTCAGGAACGTGAGGAACACCAGCGCCCAGTAGAAGTACGTCAGCCGACGGCAGTACTTCGTGTATCTGCCGATGATCGCGCTCCTCGGGGCGTCCGGGTCGCCGCGCTCGTGCCGGTCCGCCTCGGTGACGTACCTGAACAGATCCTTCCACCGTCTCTGCCAGAACACGAACGAGTTCACTTTGAAGATGCACACCACGCTCAGCATTGATATCTTCAGGTTGGTGAGCACCAGATCCAGGTTCGATCTGATCACGTAGAGCTCCATGTATTGGGTGACGACGAAGAACGTCACTATCTCGTGCATGATGATGTACAGAGTTTTGCCGATAGTATTTTTCGGGAGTATAAATCCTACTTGTGCCAGGATCCAGTAGTTGGGCGCCACGAGGGGCCTGCGAGGATCTTCCAAGCTTTCGAGGAATGCTTTGATCATCGTGACGAGTCGAAAATACAGTGAAAATTCATTTCCTTGTCAACGTTTTTATATCGTTTTCCGACAGCGCCCGGTTCAACCCCTCGACACAAAAATCAGCTTCAGGCATAGGGAGCTTGAAAATATTAATTTAATAACACTTTTTTTAAAACATTTTTACGTACCTACATTTTTAAGGTTTTCCCGTTGTATTTTTTACTTTAACTAGCTCATTGTTGAAATTTTCATAAGGGTTAATTCCAATGCATTAGAAGGTAATAAGTAAGTAAGCAAGTTCCTCTATGAGCTAGTGGCTGACTTTACAGACGATTTTTTTTTTGGGAAAAATGAGCAGCATTTTTTTAGATCTGTTGTTTATTAAAAGTATCTAAGTAATTAAGTTTGAGGCAATCTAAACTTAATAAGTACTTAACTTACTTACTAATCCTTACTAAACTTTTCAATCACTTTAAGTTTCCAAAACCTCATTTAAATAGGAAATTAAAGTACCTAAATTTAACAGTTCCAGTAGGCCATAGCTGTTTATTTCTAGAATTCTCATAAACTTGCGGGTCAAAGCATGCACCGACAACACCTATTTTCTTTAAAAGTTTGAAAAAATGAAACCAGAGATCTTTCACACGAAGACTAGAAAGATAAATATTTTTATCGACATCGACTCATTGTCAACCGAATCTTCTCATCACTACTAATAGAATTGTCACGATAAACTATCCTTTCAACCCCTAATTTAAACGTCTCTATTATGCCCGTGAAAAGGGGGCGGACTGGCTACACGATCGGGGCAGTAAAAAAATAATGAAGTCATTATACGCACGGCAGTACCACTTCCAGCAGGTAGATAGAACTCGTTACTTGCGTCTGCTATGTTATTAACTACGAGGGTTCCGTGACCCAATAAACTTGCCGAGCTATCTATTTTACTGGATGATCAAGTCAAGTCAAAGGCAGTGCTCATGGTGCAACAGTGCTTTAGCATCCTGGTTCAAGTTTAGCACTCATAGTATTTTGAGTAGGTGGATACCTAAAACGGATGCAGCATCTTCTTTCTTTGTGCACTAGATACACTTCACGCAAATAAATCATTTCATTTCATTTCCTGTACAAATCAATCCATAGTCACTTGGGATAGGACCAAACCAACCATAGTCCACATTTCTATCACTTTAGCATATTTTTCTGTCATCTTCAGCTTTCCTGCAATATTTTAATATAGCCACATTTATTATACTTATAAAATTATTGGAACTCTACTAAATTTTCAATCGACTAGCGCTTGACCAATTTTAATATTAAAATGATAGCAGAATGACATGTCGAATGATAAACTTATATTGCACTGCATGCGATGGCGCAGTGAAAAAGTTCTAGCATACAAAATATTGAGAAACTATTGATAAATGAAATCTGATTGATCACGACCCCCGACGGTAGATTTTCACTCAGATCTTCGGTCTTCTTGGAACATGACAATTCCCAACTGTGTTCTATTCACTAGTATGGTAAGGTAGCACCGCCACCGTTGCAAGGTCTAAAAGATGCCTTGGAAATGAAGGTCAACCTCTGTAAGTATTTATCAGGTAGTAATTCAAGAGCTTTGAAAACACGGCAACCGTTTAGTTTAGATATAATATTTTAATTACACTAGTAGATATAACTAACGCCCCAAGCACCATCGTACCAAGGTACTCTATCCGTAGATTGGTTCTGATGATATCAATTTTAGCCGCGATACAATCGCCACATTTGCTCTATGTGTTTGTCATTAATTCCATTTCTGAGTGGCTTTCGAATTCATTTGCACATTATTTAATTTTCGCAGAACAGCCACTGAAATAATGACATAACCCCATTTTAGTTATATTCATCGAATTGGTAATCTAATAAGTTTAAGTGACCAATTTACTAAATGGGAGTGGTAGCAATATTTTTAATAGCCAATTATAATTTTAATGATATTTCAATTCAAATTCTACACCTAATCCTCATCTAAATCAGTCCACTCGTTCAGGAATGAAGCAAAAAATACAAACTTTCAGATTTATAATACCTACCAGTAGGATAAAACTGCAAATTAGTCAAGTGTGGTCTAGTATCAACTCCAGGCAAAGTTCCCTGCTCAAAGAGAAACTCGATAGCTTGAACACTATCATACTCCTCTCAATGCAAAGATCTGTTTCTGTATAATGTGCTAATGTCTCGCCCCGGATGCGCACGGGTATTCTGTTGATTCGATCGCTACCAAACTAACAGGATCACCCGCTGGGCTGATCTGAAGATTTTCTGAAACTTAATCATAATCGGGTAGGTACACAGTTTTAGAGTCCGGAACATACACAGAATACACACATCGTTTTTATACAATACTAGCAGACGCCCGCGACTTCGCCCGCGTGGACTAACATGCATTTTTTCGGGATAAAAAGGAGCCTATCTCCAGCCCTCCAACTATCTCCTCACAAACATTCACGTCAAACCGTCTCTTCGTTTTGACGTGAAAACAGGACAAACAAACACACATTCACATTTATAATATGGGTATGGATTAGAAGATAATGGTTGTTTGTTGCAGTGCACCTGGGCAGCGAGTGGGCCCTCATAGTGGGCGCGTCCGTGGTCAGCTTCAGTGAGCTGGTGTTCCACTGCGGCCTGCGCTGGCGCCGCCGACCCACCGCTCCACAGGATATCACAATAGAATCTCTCAAGGTGTAGACTACGATGTGAGAAATAAAATAGTATTGTGTAATTTGGGTGTATTTTAGTTATACTGTCATCATAATCTGTTTTTAGCCATTACATTTTATTAAAAAGAAGTGAGCATTCCTGACACATATGGAAAGCTGACTTCAGCAAAATGTGGGCATGTACCAAATGTATTTAGACGTGCCTCTGAACACCCCCGTAGACATCTTCAAAGGATCTAGAATATATCTTAGAGATTGTCTACCGCAACTTAGGAATACGTGATGATTATTATTTCATATTCATTTAATGAATTAGGTAGGTAGGTTCTACTATATTTGAGAGGTTTATGAGTATAATTTAAAATGACCTTAAACATAGCATCGAAGACTTAACTGCATGCTCAGTGCGTATTGGTGTAATTAGACGTTAGGTCTTAGCCGTTTTTTGGTCATTTCCTGCGAAACTCGAAGGAGGCCAACAAGATCTTCACCTTGCCAGATTCTAGTCCTTAGCAGTTATTTGGATAACTGCTAAGGACTAGAATTTGTTTCATGGCTTGTTATCTAACAGATGGTAACCTGCTCAGTTTTGGACTCTATCTAAGCCACAGCAAATAGATTTTTTTCAAGTATGAAACTTGAAAATCGATTTACTGTAACTCAAATAAAAGTGATATAAGAAAAACCTAAAAATAAGCAAACTATTTACTAATAAACTCGAAATGAGGTGTAACTAGTAACTATTCTAACTTAAGTTATTCCTGGGGCGACCTTAGTGTAGGTAGGTAATCCGATTTTGTTAGTAGATGTTTTGCTTATTTTTAGATTAGGTACCTACTTATTCTTAAAATAACATTATATACTTATTTGTATCTGTTTGTACCACAGTTAAATAGTAGGTACACACAGAGTTTGAAATGCGTTTTTTGAAAATAACATTCTTAAAAGAGCGGAAACGCTCAATTGTACTTGAGCCAGTGACTTGAGCACACTCAACATCTTCGAGGGTCAGTCAAAGATGGAGATGATTGAAGAGTGCCAGTCGCCCTTGCCTAAAGGGCAAATAAATCAATTTAATAAAGGCCTCGTTATTTTATGTGACTCGTCTATTTTGACCTTAAACTTCTAAAATAAACCATAAACGATATGCGGCACACAAATTGATGTAATTCTTGTAGGTACTCTTATTTATTCTGTGGTAATAGGTGCTTACGTAAGCAATGCATGCATGACAGATGAGACAGTAGTTGGTATCTGGGTCATGGATAGTCCAATATCAAAGTTGAACAAACTTCGCATACCCACACATACACCCAATATACCTTCGTACACTTATGCAAAGATGTCTATTTGGAGTTTGTTTGCGTAAGGTGTTGGAACAAGGAAAGGTAATGTTTAGTTCTAAGTTATCCTGTTGATTTGTCCTGTTACTACATTCCTGCATCTACGATATAGCAATAGGTTCGTACATATTTTCTGAACTTGGCAAAATCTCATACAAAATAATGTGAACCAAGTTCCGGTTCTAAGTAAAACCGTGTGTAACTAACGGCTAGTTTCAATCTTCTGTCTATGAATTTGCTTTCTTTGGTTAGATTGTGACATTACAATCTTACCAGAATATGCAAAACCGCAGATGAAATATTGAAACTAGCCGTTACAGTTTTAGAAATGCTATGAACCTGTGCACCTCTGCTCACTCGCTGGGGTAATTTATTGGTTCCGTCTATGCTTATCAAACCTTCATAAAGCAGTTGTCCTCGTGTTCGGTACTCCATGCCTCTGACCACTGTGCTCAAAAGAGCCTTGTATTAAAACTTCAAGTTATATGCTTGATTATATTTACACGAAAGTTGCTTACTAAACTACACCCTTCTTATGAATAACTCTAGCCTACGGTGGGAGCTGCTATGTTTCCACGGGGTCGTTGGGGATTTCCTCCACGGCAGCGGGGGGCGAGGTAAGAGGGGCCCCGTTTTCTCCCAGAATTCCTGGGATTACCTGAGGACAATACAAGAGGAATTGAAACGACTAACTTTGTAAGGCGTATTGCATCCTTTTATGAGTGATCTCGTGTTTTTATCCAGTCGAGTCAATTTTTAAATAAATAGTTATGACCCAGGGTAATGTATTAAAACCGTATAGGCAGTTTACAAGAAAACTCATTTGAACGGTTTAAATTAACATGAAATCTTTAAATTTTCTGTCCAGTGAACAATTAAATTAAATGTAATGTATACATTGATGGGCTGTCACCAGGTGGTCCCGATTTAGTTTAGTTATAATACTCTTTGGTCCCCAATGGCCCGTGAATGAAGAAGAGGTACCTACATATTTCAGCTTCCGCGCCGGCTTTTGGCCTATGGTTCTCAGAATGTCGACAATGCGGTTCAGCATGTCAACCTGCTCCTGGTTTCGTTTGTTGTGCTGTCCATAAAGATTACCAGATTGGTCAGTTTCGCAGCAAGTTCTACCCTAAAAGCCAACAGCTGATGCTGTAGCATCATAATGCTGTAGCATCATAATCGTAGTAGGTAATACAATAAAATGAATAGTCGCCCAAAATTCAAGATCATAATCTTGAATTCTGGGCGACTAATAATTTTACTTGTATTACTACGAGTATTTTACAGAATGTTCATATGACGCAATACCCAGCTGCTGCAATGTATTCTAAAGATATCATCTAAATAGGGGATAAGCTTGCAAGCCCCATGAACCCAGCCAAACGCCAAAAGCCAATGTGACAACCCACCCAAATACCTGTTCGCCCAGCATGACGAGGATCTGCGCGACTTTCTTGATGGTCTCGATGTCCTGCGGCGTGGGGATGGGCAGCCGAGGGTCCTGGCTCCGGGGGTCCAGGAGCGATGAGTGAGAGACCAGTCGCTGGCCCAGGTCTGTTATCGGGCGGGAGTCTGGGTCGTGGAAAGACTGCAAGAAAGCGAGTTTGGTAAGATTATCAAAATGCAAAAAACAAGTACAGGGACCGAAGCCAAGCTTAACTACAGCTTGATTGGACTAGATAGACAAGATTAATCAAAGCAGATTTTCAACCACTGTAACAATGTGAGTAGATGGGAAAAAAAAAACAAAATTTCAAGTTACATTGTATCATTTTAGGCTGTGGACTTGTTGGAAACTAGACCAAGGAAACTTACAACGGGACTACTCCACGCCAGGTTTACAACCATCATGAGGACTAGCCATCGAACACTGCTGGAAGCCATGTTGGGGCCACATTGGTACTGCTGGCCAAACCACAGAACCCCATCTTATATCAATGGCGGTAATGGGGCTATTTCTGAAATTACTGCTCAATTGGTTACCATTGTCATGGACATGCGCATGCATTTGATCTATTAGAAAAGTGGATACCCCACTTATGAAGGCACATGATTTGTTTTACAATGGAAAGAAGTAGAAAACATGTTGTTTTGATGAATGTTGTCAATTACCTTGAATACCTTTCGCAGAGGTAATAATCGGGGTCAAAGATTAGATTACCTACGTCTTAAAATCATTGTTGATCAAGATGAACTTCCGAAACGACTTCCTTATTGAATACGTATTTATTTAAATACTCAAGCTCGAACGACTGAATAAATACGATGACTAAACCACCTACTAAAAATCGTAACCTCGGAAGTGAACCTGACATTTGATCATTAAGATTTTACAAGTAAGTATAAAATTAATACTTCGTACTTACTTAAAATAGAATTATTAGCATAACCGGAATTTTACCACATCACCTTGACGCTTGCAGTGCTAGAATCTTAAAACAGCTTATGGCTCGAATTCTCAAACTGTACTCAAATGATGAATCCCAAAAACAGCAAAAAACTGTATAGTGTGTACCTACATGTAGGATATTTGTGTTCTGTGATGTACTTCCACAATAATTTTACCATATCTAACGTCGATTGCTCGGTAGCTGAAATGGTACCATTTCAGCTGTGGCTGCGGTTGGTACAAATCCCATCTGGCTGCAATTTTTGAAAATATATCCTAAGTATTAGCCAAAGAGAAAATTTATAAGGGTGTAAAATTTACCTTATTAAAAAAAATCGTTCATAAAGTTTTAAAAGACCAGCATATTTTGGAATTAACGTTTGAGTGACTATAGTACTCGCGATGACAATATCCGTTCAATAGCTGTTAGTCATGTTATGCTAAAGTTTAGTCCATAATTATCTTGCCTTTTAATTAGAGAAGTGCATAGAGAAGTAGGTACACAGGTAGCTGACTAATCATGTGTTATAAACAATGTCAAGTTGGTTGGCCAACCGCCGCCGGACGTGACCGACGGAGTAGATAAACTGCACTTCACGTTTCACGAGAGCCTTTGAGAATACTTTGTTAGAGTAAATAAGGTATAAATTATTAATATGCTGACTTATTTTTTTAAAATATAGTTTGAATGTATGGGGTTCGATCATGTACACACGTATTTTTTTAAAACTTGGCACAGATGAAAATCGTGACTTAGAAATAGAATATCAGATATATAATAGGTACTTACCTATACCTACCGATACCTAGGTACCACGCGAATTAAATCAAAGTTAAAAAATAAACATTCAATTGAACTGAAAACATTATAATTTGTCATTATTGAGTATTTATGTAGAAGATTTAGTTAAGAACATTACATGCGAAAAAGCTAACTATTAGTAAATATACTTACTATGTATTTTATAGACATAGGTTGGTACTTGTGCCTACACTTACGAGAAAACATAATAGAGTCGGTGAGAACGAAATGTCTTATCTATAAATAAGAATAAAGTATAACAATTCAGTAAAACAAGAAATGACAAGGTAAGTAAGCAGCCTTCAACTATCCATATGGAATTCGTAAACACATGCGAAATATTTAACGTGTGCTCCATAAAATAATCCATAACAGAAATAAGTTACGACTCAAGCAATGACGGAGGCCTTTGGCGGCCTAAAAACTCCGTCACCAGAGTTGGCCACTTACTCATACGAACTTACTTATTTACTTATCATTTTTTTTAGATTTTCTACGTACTGGTTTTGGCGTAGATACTGTGCACAGCAGATAAAAATATTGATGGCTTCCAAGTCCTTTTAAAGCAGCATGTAGGTAGTGACGAAGATCGTTATAACGGCACCAACTAGCGGACCAACTCCAAATCAACACAATAGTTATAGACTATAGAAAAGATACTAATAGCTTCGTGAAAAATATATAGTAGGTATGACTTCCTCTAAGAGTCATGACCTCACGAGTGCTAATCTTGATGGAAACGCAGTCGAATTTTCGTAGAAATTGTGTAGCATTTTGCTTATCAGAGTGAGTTCGAATTATAACTACTTACTTATTACAAACAATGTGTGTCGGCAAATTAAAATACTTACTGAAATCTGAAAAATGTCTAAAAAATATAAATAATCCATTGTGGTGTGATTGATTGATCGTTGAAGTTAAGCAGTGTTGTGCGCGGTCACTTTTAGGATGGGTGACCGCAAGGGGTATTACGAGCTGAGCGCTTCCGTGCTTCGGCGGGCACGTTAATTGTCGGTCCCGGCTTTTAAGTCGTTTGGCCATGACGGAGGCCTTTAGGCGGCCTAAAAACTCCGTCACCAGAGTTGGCTGGCCACTTGCTCATACGAACTTACTCCCTGTGTGAATTTCAATCTTACAAAATTAAATGGTCTCATTTATGAATTGACTACCGTCTGTAAAATAGGTGCTGTGGTATGTCGCACACGAATGGTAAAACAATAAAGCCTTATAATTCGCCGATTTGTTTATGTAATGCCCTTTGTCCGCGGTCCCGGACTTACCATGCTGCTGGACTGGTTAGTGCCCATTTGTATTGAAGCCGCGGCTTCTACAAGGTCCATCTTTGTCTATTACTTGACAACGCAAATCATAGGTTTATTATACGGGCAAATTGTGCGATTATTATAGCGAGATTATTATAATCTGTTTTTTTTTAAATCTAGATAGACCTTTGTTTAGCCACAATCTCACCTGATGGTAAGCGACGATGTGGCTGACGATGGATCACAAAGGTTTGGAAGACACCTATTCACTCTTGACTTGAAAACAGAAGCCGGCAGCGAGTTCTAGACCTTCTTTGGTATCTTTTTTTGTGTATGAGCACTAAGCATCGAAAATAGCGTAACCAGCAGTGCTAATCAGACCTTCTCGGAATGTATTCCGAATTCCGAAAGTGACGTTACTTCGCTGAAAAAACGTCAACTTTCCGAAGTAAATCATCGAATCGGATGTATTTTTGGAAGTCTGTTATGAAGTTTTATAAAAAATGATTAAATTGCAAATCAACATAACGTTATCAGAGTTAAATGGAGAACTTTTTTTATTAAAAAAAAAGAAAGAATTTAGATCCTTTCTGATATCATGAAAATGATCAAAATATCGACTCTTTTCGCTACAAAGGTCGTAAACACCCTTTGACTTTTGAATGCATTTCTTCCTATTTTTTAAAAAATTCAATGCGCATGATTTATTTTGAATTACAGAAAACACTGAAGCACGTCCAATCAAACGCAGTGACTAATCACAACCGATCCCAATGTCACGTTCAACGGCATCATCTGAATTCCATCATAAAGCGAGTTACGCGCAGCTCTTCGCCAAGGATGCCCGAAACGTGGGTTTGTTTATATGTAGTGTTGCATGCGCGCGCGCGCAGAGAGCTCGTGATGAGAGGAGCGCGCGCGCAGGCGCTGACCCTAGCGCTGCTGGCGCTGCTGGCGCTGCTGACCCTGGCGGATGGAGAGGCCCTGGACGCGCTCGAGGGGCTGCTCCCGGACTACCTGATCGGCAACCTGGAGGACCTAGTGAAGGCCGCCTCGGTTGCATGTAGGTTTTACTCGTGAAAATTAAAAAAAAAGAACTTGTGCTGTATTTTTTTAATTGGTGATTTTTCATGTGTTAAGGATATGTTGATAAAATAAAAGTGCTTAACCGTAGGTGACTTTGAGGAGGCCTAGAGGGCTTGGTGAAGTTGTTGCAGAGTCAGTGAAGTTTTGGTGATAAGTACAAATACAAGTTTGCAGCTTCAAAAGGCCTATGTCGCTAATCGCTATGTGGTGCTCGAGAAATCTTCAAACTTTTTCCGGTAACCTCTTAAAAACGTAATTTTCTTCAGACTTTTCGAAGCTATTAGTTTCGAAGCTATTATGTTCAGTGATACATGTAAATCTCATCTTGAATGTACAATTAATGCTTCATTAAACATAATAATTGAATGGCTAAAACACAATAATTTAATAATAAATCTTGACAAAACTCATATAATGACATTTACTAATAATAATAATGAATCTGACACTGACATTAATGTTAATTATTTAGGACATAAAATTAATCAAGTTGAAACAACCAAATTTTTAGGTCTCAATTTAGATAAAAAGTTAAATTGGAAAGCCCACATTAACGCTGCATGTAGAAAATTAAACCAATTTTCTTATGCAATGTCCATGCTTCGAAAAACTGTTAATGTGTCCGCCGTGGTCACTGCTTATCATGGTTACGTCGAGACTGTTTTGCGGTATGGGATAATATTCTGGGGAAACTCAACAAATAAACAACGAATATTTATTAGCCAAAAGAAATGCGTTAGAGCAATTTGTAGACTACACAGAACTGACAGCTGTAGGCCCTGCTTCATTGAACTGAGAATTCTAACTTTACCCTGTCTTTACATTTATGAGATGGCAAATTTTGTTCAAAATAATACGGACCTCTTTGTTAAACGCAGAAGTAACAGGCATAAGAATAAAATTTGTTTTCCTTGTAATAGGACTGCTTTGTTCAACAAAAGTATGCTATGTATGGCTCCACGTATTTATAATCACCTGCCAGAAGCTATACTGCTTGCTCCAAGCATTAATGTTTTCAAAACTAAGTTGAAAAAGCTTCTCATTGAAAAAGCATATTACAGCGTAAATGAATATTTAATGGACAATAATTTCGACTAAACTGTAAGTGTAAATGACAATTCAATTCGTATTTTATTAATTTTATTTTATTTTGACATAGGAATTCAACATTTATCAAATTAATGTACTACTTAGTTTAGTTAATGTAATATTTAATGTAAAGACTATTGCATGCGCAAAGCGCTGATTATGGCCGTGCTGATACTGTAACACTAACACCTGCTACTAACCCATAATACGCAATAAATTAATTTGATTTGATTTGATTTGATTTGGTTTAACAGTAATAATATCAATCTGAACTATATTTTAAAACAAGCAAATGAATATACCTAGATAAAAAAAAATCTGAAAACTACATAAGTACTTAATTATTTCTAATGCAAATTGTCATCGAGTTGTGCGAAACCCTGAAAGTTTCAGCCAGTACTAATCTTGGAGTTGACAGATTCCACCCGGAACGACAAACAGACAAACAAACAAGAATGTGACCTTTATAATAAGTAATAAAAACGTGGTAAAATCAGCGTGATGTTTTGCATTCTACGATGTTTTAATTGATAATGTCGATGAGAGCATAATAATTCATGTAAAAGATGTTTTTTTTTAAACATGTAATTCATGTTTCGTTGTCGATTAATTCGTGGTCTTTCAGTAACAAGACTCCTTTCGGGATAAATTTTTAAGTGAAAAAAACCTGCCACTCTCATATTTTTTCTAATAAAATTGATTAGAATAATTTCGTAGATCTCGTAGCGCCCCGTAGCAACGTGCTACGAACCTTGAGACCTCAATCTGATTTTAGTAAATTACTCTGTTGTTACTCTGAATGTCAATGCTATTTTTATATTCTCTTAAATTGATGAAGGTATGATAGATTACTATTTAATAATTAACATCCCATTACTCAGCTAATGGCCGGAATGATTGACCGCAGTTAATGAGACTGTTTGTATGCGCAGGCGACTTCCCTCCCAAAGAAATTGCAACATAAATAATGTATCACTCGGCTATAAAATTTTATTCGCACGTCAGAACCACAAAATATTATTAAAATTCAATTTGTTGTCAGAATACAAAACTACAAAGCATTCGAAGAAAAAATTGTACCACCAATAACTTTTTATTTGTCATATCTTAATACTACAATCTTATAAGTCAAAATCTATAAGCAATTATTCAGAAGGACCGCTGGAATCACTTACAATAAAAATAGAGTTTGGTGATTCTAAGCCTGTTCCTTCACGATAGAGCAACAAACACGGTTTGGGGCCTAGCTTTAATTTCGATGATCCATCCTACGTAAATAGTCGAGCTGTCGAACAAAGTGAGGCTCGTCAAAAAAGTAAAGGTACTCGTAAAAGTTATCAATAATATGTAAACGCGTTCTGTTATATGCTCATTCCAGGTGACATCCTGCCCCTGGACCTGCTGTTCTCCCGGCGGTACACCGCGGAGGTGCCGCATCTGGACGTGGTGGAAGTGACCCGAGGGTCGCGGCGCGTGCTGCGCGTCTCCCGCGCGCACCTCGCGATGCGCTACCAACGCGCGCCCACGCTCACGCTCTACATCCCCGGCTGGTGGAACACCCCCACCGACGAAGCCGCTCAGGCTCTCGCTTCAGCGCTACTGAAGGAGCAGCCTGCGGTCCTCATCCTGGACACCAGACTGTCCTTCTGCCGAGGATACCTCTCCGCCGCGTCCAGAGTCAACGCCGTCTCGCACCTCCTCTACGGTTTCATTCGAAACTTAAATAAGTATGGGTATCCACCGTCATCGATCCATCTGATCGGGTTCAGTCTCGGGGCCCACGTGGCCGGGATGACGGGGAAGCTGGTCCAGAGGGGCCTGAAGACTAAATTGGGGAGGATAACGGCGTTGGACCCGGCGAAGCCCTGCTTTCGACTGTCGGACTATCGTCTGAAGAGGTCGGATGCGAGGTTCGTCCACGTGGTGCACTCCAGCGCGGGGGTGCTGGGCATCGAGGAGCCGGTGGGGCACGCCGACGTGTACGTGAACGGCGTGGCGGTGAAGCAGCCCGAGTGCCGGCACAGGAGCATCAGCTTCGAGTGCGACCACAACCAGGCGTGGAAGCTGTACGCGTCGTCGATCGCCGACGGGCGCGGCATGGTGGGCCGGCGCTGCGCCAGCTGGCAGGAGCTGGAGGCCGGCCGCTGCAGCGGAGACGACGCCGAGCTCGGCTACTCCTGCAGCAACCACTCGCGGGGCATGTTCCTCTACAAATCTACGAGTTGAACTTGAATAAAGTAACTATAAAACGAATGAGGAAGCAACATATCCGTTAAGAGTGGGAAGTGAATAATGCCATATTGATAATTTTTCGTGCGAAGTTAGTTTTAGATTAGGTACTTACCTACATAGTAATTGCATAACTGTGATACTAGGCGTAATTGTTTGCGATATAACGTAATAAATGGTTTACCGCAAAATGTTTTCTATTATTTTAATTCACGCCTCTCAACCATGCATATTTCCATTATTTAAAACGTGTTTGCAACAGTAGCGCCCTCTAGTAGAGCGCGGGGGAACTAAAACGGCCGGTATGGTAGAGCTAGCACCATGTTTGCACTTTGCTCTAGCCAGTGTCGCAGTGACTTTAACATTAGTTGCTCTACTTGTACAAAGAGGGCACTAGGATTCGTGATTAATTAAAGAGAAATAAAAATATGTTATCAGCAGTTAGGTACTTATCACAGTATCACACTAATCACACTATCACATCACACTAATATTATAAATGTGAAATTTTGGATGTGAGGATGTTTGGATGGATGTATGTTTGTTCCTCTATAACTCGACAACCACTGAACCGATTTGGCTGAAATTTAAAATACACATAGATAATGACCGGAAATAGAACATAGGCTACTTTTTATCTGTGTACCACGCGAGCAAAGCTGCGGGCGGCAGCTAGTTAGAAATAAATCGTTCAAAGATTAAATTATACGATAGGTAGTAAAGTAAGTAGTAGTACCTAAGTCGAAAATACCTTGATAACCTAATTTTCCATGCACGTTGTAAACTTAAAAACTTTCAAATTTTCTTGCAAATCTTCGCAGATACTTTTTTCAGGAATAAGAATAGGTAGGTACCTACTTACCTACATTTTTGTTTGAGAAACAAACACATTTTACTTCAACGCACCATCATTAGCCATTTTATCATAACTCATGACACCAAAGCATCATCAATTCTTTCCTTTTCCGCCCTTCATCAGTAACCACAAGCCTACTTCTTAGACCATGATATTTTCAACTCTACCGCCTTGTTATAAAGTTGAAAATCTGTTAAAGTGCATGGTCAGTCCAGAATAATCACGACCACCTTTTCAGGCAGGGAACTTTAAGTTCTATGTCTATCTAAATACGGGTTAAACAACAAGTGGTGTTTGTGGTCTGGGTTTGACATGTGAGTAATGATGGAGAGGCGTGGTGGCTGCCGAGCCTGCTCCTCGGGACGGATGGAGACGAATATTCGCCGAATTATTTACATTTGGTGTTTAGGCGTAAATTCGGGAATTAGAATTAATAAGGGGACCAAAACTGAAACAGTGTATTGAAACCATGACTTTCTCAAAATAGTAGGTACCGAGTCAAAATAGCTTAATTAATACCGAAGCACATCGAGGAGTAGAGAAACAAAAAGGGACAAAAATCGTTTCAAACGATCCTAAGGTGGCTCAACTGGCTCTTATTGTATTTTAAAATGTTACCTATGTAAATAATAAGTTTCTGTAAATACCTAGGTAAATGTAGGTATTTGTCCTTATCTATATACAAATAATTGAGCACAAATACAATAAAATAATTCCAGAAACTACTTTTTGAGTTTTTTGGAAGTGGTCTTTTTAAACCCAATAAAATACGAAACACTAAAGATTGTAAGGTAGGTGGGTACCTACGTACCACATAGTTGCTCAAGTAGGTAGGTACATGAAACTTAATAAAGCCCTAACAAGGGCCGTCAACACAAAAAAATTACAAAAAAAAAAGATTTCATCACAATGTATTTATTGTCAAAGAAAATTAAGTTTTCAGCTTTATTAAGTTTTCAACATTTAAGTATGTGGACAATCGCACAAAAGACTATGAAAGACTGTACCACCTTTGTGTAATTAATAACTTTGTTCTTGATATAAAAAACATACTTACCTCTACAAATTAAAATACTTCCCTCATTTTAGCAAAAAGCTTTTCGACGAGACCAAAATTTTGATCAAAAGCCAGCTCGTTACAAAATTATTAGTGTTAATATTTGAAATGTCTAATCGAATAGTGGTATATTCTAGACAAAGTTTTAAAAGCCCGAGTTGATCGCGTGCTTCAGTTTTAATGATTGTGTTTCACACTTGTGCACACAGGTACCGAAGGTGCGATAAAAGTAAAATAAATAACGCAAAAAGCATTGCAGTAATTATGCGATAAAATGCTATGTATGACATTGTAGAACTAAATAAATAAATAATAAGGGGAATAATAAATCGAGTCGCAGAATTTTTTAATTTTGTTTAATTAGAACCCAACTAATGCTGGACGTTTCACACAGCTAGCCCCAAAGTAAGCTGAGCTTGTGTTATGGGAACATGACTGATATAGGTAGGTACATTTTTTGAAAATACAAACACTTATACATAGAAAAACACCCAGACTCGAGACAAATATATTAAGTATAAAATATTTGCAAATCATACAAACATTTGCCTCGCGGCGGGAATCGAACCCGCAACCTTCTGTGTTTCAGGCGGGTCTTTGCCTATGCGCCACAGAGGACGTTAAATGAACATTTAATTCTGTATTTTCAACCTAGAGCTGTCTAAAGTCGGGGCTAGCTCATGAGAAGGGGTGCGGGTGTCATAGATTCGTTAGATCAAAGATTATTAAATCAACGGTAGGTATTGAGATTTAAGGGACCGGCCGGCGACAGACGGAATGTTCATACCAAACGTAATACCAAAATCGTTTAAATGACCTTATTTTATCACTTTACGAGTAGGTATGTTATTATTTAGATTAAGGCAGTATTTATCTCGGTTCGTGTTACACTTTTGTTCCAAAAAACTCTATACAATTTACAAAACGATATCTTCAAATAAATCATCGATTGTTATAAAAACATTAAATCACGTCCAATCTAGCACTCGATCGCTGTGCCTCAGAGTACTATTTCTGTAGATAGAGCACCATGAACAGGTACGAACATGAGTATGAACCCTTCTCTGTTATTCGATTCAAGTGCTGGATCAAAATTAACAACATTCATGAATTAACGCCATAGAGTAAGACAGGATGACCTAGGGGCTATTACGTAATTAATGGATAAGGTAAAATTAGTAAGTATAAGGGAGTGGCCACATTGCGTTTTCTGCAGCGCGTTTTTTGCAGCGCGTTTGTATCAATACAAACGCGCAGACAGCTCCCTTCTAATAAGTATTCAGGTATTGTATCCAAACAAATGCGATGCGAACGCAGATACGCGCTGCGAAGTCGCGTTTGTATCGATACAAAAGCGCAGCTCAAAAACGCTCTACAGAAAACGCAATGTGGCCACTCCCTAAGAATTTATTTAAATTTCCTTTTTTTCTTACATACTTATTAAGCTAATTATTGCAAAAGCTTTTCGTTAAAAACAATGAAATTCCATATATTCGATGAAACATGAATCAAATTATTGTATTGGTAGATGTACCTGCAGGATATAATGGAAACTCACTCACCATTATTGGAGATTGTTGCGCCAAAGTGGACATTCCAGTTTTAGAGGATGGAATAACAATAGCATCTGAAATTGGAGGGCTTCCGAGCTGGGATGGAATGTCAAAGGACGTCGGATGTGAAATGTAATACAGCTCAGCTCGACGGTGGCGCGCGGCGCGGTGGCACGTCATGCATACGCTCACCAATTTTCCCTCTGACATCGACAGGCACGGCATCAAACATGTATGATGAATAATGTCGTGTTTGTATGTTTGTTCACATCTATACGTTTAAATCGGTTATAACTAGGTATTAGACTAGAATTAGTAACTGGTGCATACGCGAAATATTTTGAAAACTATTTTGGAACAATCCAACCAACTTGCGTGTCAAACGAGAGATGATGCACTTACTCGAGGTAATTTTTTTCGTCTTTTTCTGCACAAGCGAAGCCACGGGGGAAATGCCTTAGGTTCAATCACCGTGCTAAACGATTTGGATAAAACTTGGTAATATACCTAGTTTGTGTTCGCTACTTTTTAGCCTCCACTCCAAGTGAAACCAGTGCCGCACTAGTCAAGCATGTATTGCCTGACATTGCAATACGGCATGCTGATGGAGTTCCCCAGGTTCAGGATTGTGCGGGGGGGAGGGGCGGGGCGGGAGGAAGGGAGGGGTAGGGGGGGGACCGGATAAATTGCTTTCCAATGTAAGCCGGGATAGTGGGCGACAGTGACGGATATGGAACATTCGTTATGAGAATGATCGAGCTGGTTTCGTGTTGAAATCATTCAATCATACTTTCTGATTAAGTTAAGCATTTACTTAGTATGATGTACCTACGTCAAGTGCAATACATGCCTACACTTAAAAGTACTTGGTCACCGGGATGGGTAGTGGCCACAGTGTTGAATGCAGCACCAATGCCTTTCTAGTCTTCTTATCCACAGGAAAGATCTGAACAAAATGTTGCTCTGTTCACAGTGTTTGCTGTAACATTTTAAGGTTTACTTTCTGAAGAGAAAAGTCGTTGTTGCACAGGTTGAAATCAAGAAAGGTAATCACCATTATCGCCATCAACCTATCGTAATCTTGTAGTTGTTTCTTCCTGGTCGTCGGCTCTTCCCATAGAAACATTTTTTTAGACTAAAAACTTAATCAGATACTTCCTATACTTTGATACAGATGAGAACACTTTAAAATGTTATCGACTAATCGCAAGAAGGTCTACGTAACAAAAAAAGCAATCTCATTTTGAAAGCGGTCACAGGCCGTTAGCGTAACATCCGTGACATTCTGACAAGCCGCGCCGCGCGGCTCGCGTGACAGGCCGGCACACGGCTCCGGCACGACGCCGGAGCGACACGGAACAACTCTAAATACATTCAGGATGGATTTGAAAAAAGCCAAAAATAAAGTTTTGTATTAAGTTAAAACTTGGCACCACAACTCTCCATTCCTGGCCGCAGATCTAGGGTAGACCTAAAACGAGATGGAGATACCTATGTAGTGTTGAAGGATATGAGAGAGTGCCCAGCTTCCGAAAACGACGTCAAGGATAAAGCGAAGTGGAGGAACACTATTAGGAAAGCTGACCCCACCACCATGTGGGACGAATAGCTTGGAAGAGAGAGATTAAGTTAGGGGCATCTTTATTTGTTCCAAGCAAGTCTTTGGTTCCAAGTTATCTCACTCTGTTTAACAGTTTTCATCAAACGTCTTCCCCTCCAAATATATTCAACAACTTTTTCATTTTTATTGTAAAACCTTTAAAGAGTGAGTAGGTAATTGATGTGATACTATTTTAGAATGACTAGCTTTCGCCCACGGCTTCGCTTGCGCAATACCAACACAGCCTACGACACTCCAAGCTAGTGAATTATTTAGCATTTTCTTTAACATATTGTAGGTACTCACAAACTTGTTTAATAGTGTAGTAGGTGGACAATGTTAGACACAAGTATAGTAGGTACCTAGGTAGTATGGGCGTAGCTATAGCTTTGTTATGGGAGGGGTCCAAGGGCTCCAAATATCCAAATGGGGTTCAAGGGTTAAAGGATTCCAAAGCTCTTGCTAAGGGGGGGGGGGGGGGGGGGTCCGGACCCCCTAAATCCCCCCTTAATACGCCCATGTAGGTACACTATAAGCTAGACTCATATCATCTGTTAGTTTCAAACGTGTGGCTACGTAACATGTTACTGCGAGGTCGGCAGCCTAACTACATAATGGGTGAAGTCCTCGCTTCCGGAGCGAACAGGGACAGATGGGAAACATTAGGTAACTGTGTAGGTAGGTACTAGTCAAAAAACTTGTTTGAAAAAAAAACAGTCATAATGTTTAATGGATTTTTGATTTGACATAAACAGTTCTTATCGTTGTCGTTTTTTGAGCAACGATCAGCAGGGTGTGAAATGTACCTACAATAAAAAACTGAACGTAGGTACCTACGTAGTCAAGATTATTTGATTAGGGGCCATACCATGAACTCTTAGAGCAATGTTAAAACAAGCTTAAAACAGTCCTATTGTTTTAGAAATGACATTCGATGTCATGTTTTAAGCTTGTTATAACATTGCTCTAAGTCTAAGAGTTCATGGTACGGCTAGATTAGATAAAGTAGGTACTAAACTAACACAATACATCTAAGTACAGACTTTTTCACCATGTCACATAATAATAAAAATCAATAAAACATCAACACAAAGAAGAAACAGAAGCAAATTAAAAAGTGAGCTGTTGTCACAGCAACAAAAAGTCCAAAAAAGTTCAGTCTTAGCAAAACAGTCTCCAGCGGCAATATTATTAATATTTAGTCCATAAATCCATCGATGGGACTTTAGCCGTACCGTGAACTCATAGAGCAATGTTAAAACAAGCTTAAACCTTACAACTAATGTCATTCCTAAAGCAGTAGGTATGCCTGTTTTAAGCTTGTTTTGACATTGCTCTAAGACTTGGTGGTACGCTTTCGGTATTCGAACTCACGAATTTGGAACGAGAGTCATGCTCCCACTGAGCCACGACTCCATCCGATATAATGCCTGAAAGTTTGTCAGTTTGTGGCGCCCTGCATTAACTTGGAGAATAACTGCCGCAAGTCGATCTAAGTTATACCAAAGTTTTTATCTGAGCGTCATACTACCAAAGTTTCTGCTCTAACGTTGACTTATCTGATCCTTAGCAAGATGATCGCTGGATAAGATTATTATAGTCACTATGTATAGCGCTGTGGTGCATTATGGGATATAATTATAGTTTTGATACAGTCAACGTAAGATGTTTAATTTTGAGTTGAATTTTTTGTTTATTCACTTTACATTTTTTTCCATTGTGAAAGGTATTGCCTATTCCTGTTCTTGGTGGTTGTCCACCGCTCTCGCTAGTATTTTTTGTAATCCTCTCGCCTTCAATCACAATTACTAACAAAAGCATCTACAAACTTCTTTGTGTTCTTTCATTACGTAATTGCACTTTTGCCGTCGACTGTACGTAATAAAGACAATAACAAAGATAACGTACAGTTAGCCCTCGTGTTGTTATAGCACTTTCCGCGCGGAAGCATTTCAAATTGCCCCTTTTTGTCACACCCTGTACTTACCCCCCCTCCCCCCCCCCGCACACAGCGCCCCTTCACGTCTGACGCAGGATAATTAGGTGGCCACTTATTACTGCCATGTGTTTGTAAGAGGCTTTTTTCGTTGAAAAATTGAAATATTTTTGTTCAAGTAATTCCATTCAGAATATTCTTAATTACGAAGTGTAATTACCACCGCCTAAATACAGGTTCTTCGCCTCGCCATCAGACCCTCGATAATAATAATAAAGTCGCTCTAGCTAGATACTATTCAGAATATGGGAAAGTATGAATTTTATTTTATGTTGCCTGTTTCAGATTATGGAGATAAATGTGTTATATAAACTGAAAATCCATTCAAAGTGATTATGACCGATTTGAATGACGAAAAGAACCAAATTAAGTACCTACCTACAAAAACGAACGAGAGAGCTGAAAGATCCAAAAAAGTGACAGAATATCTCTTCAGTTCTGTAATTACTTTTTTCTGAGTTGTAGGTACCTACTTAATTACCACAATATGTAATTAACCCCCTCCATCCCCCCTACAACCCCTTCTGTCTAGATTTTTAGAGAAAATAATTAAAATAGTAAAGCGAGCGCTCCGCGGTTTAACTTTGAATGCGAACAGTTAATGCAATTTGCGAGCACATCTGCGCCGCGTTAGTTTTACTTTTTACTGACGGTCGCCGGGACCGCGGCGGGACGGGACGGATCAAATTTGCCCCTGTTATGAAACAGGGGCAAATTGGATCCCTTGACTCACTGACCTGTCCCTTCGTCCATCCCGTCTCGCCGCGGTCCCGGCGACCGTCAGTAAAAAGTAAAACTAACGCGGCGCAGATGTGCTCGCAAATTGAAATCATCTTTTTATCTTTTCTATTTCAATCATCTCTAGAAATCATTTTCTAGTCAAATAAAGTTTCGTTCTGAACGTGTCAATGGAGAATGTCCATTGTGGTTGATGAGAGAGATATTTTTTCTTACTATGACAAAAAAAAATTAATGTGGCTCTGGGCTGGTGTCTAGCTGAGATGCAAGAACCACTCTCGGCGGGCAATTTTTGTTGCGAGTTTGGGTTTTGCGATACCTTGGTACTTTCTGAGAGCTCCAAAAAACTCAAGTGTAAGATCAGGACTATTTATGTGACTGTTGGGTATTCTTTTCTTAAAAAGCAACACAGCAATAACAATGATCATTGCGTTTCATGTTAGGTACCAAAATCGATAGATTCAAAGTATTAGTCTGTAAATTGATCCTAAGTACAGCCCTGTGGTGCCATTACAGTTGTATAAACCAGATACGAATGGGGCTCTGTTGTACCAGGGTGGGTACTAATAAAACGTTGTAACAAAAAACCTTGTTATAAAGAATGAAAGCAAAAATACATTTAGACTGAATAGGGTTTTACGAGAATAAAAGTTATGGGTTTGGACCATCAATCAACTCCAGATATCAGCACGCAGAATTTTCCAAACTTCTTACTACTAGTTAGGGGTTCTTCGAATTATCCCCTGCACCTTTCTTTATACGAAGTTGGGCGTTGGGAGATTTAACAAATGGATTGCGTGACCACTGATCGCTTTGGGCAGGTTTGCTCTTGGTTAACATTAACTTTGCTGCACTAGTTGTATAAAGTCATACTACTCCAAAGCAATATTCTGAAGCCATTCTCATCTCTCGGGTAGGATGAGCACCAGCTATCATACTCGTAGCACTAGTTAAAACAAGTTAACTACTTTGCAAGTGCAACTTACTCTAAACCATTCTTCTCCAGTCCTCTCTGCACTCTCCCTCGGTTCATATAAAAGCCGAAAAGTCAAGGTCCATGCGTTTTTGGAATGCTGGGCTCATAGTCATAATCTTTTCTATTTCTAAAGAATGAGAATTGAGAATCATTTATTGCATAACTGTCTATAAATAAAGTAGGCCTTATTCTAGTTTTTTCAAGAAGTAAACGTAGGTAATATTATAATTTGTTCTTACTTATTAATATTACTTAGTCGTTGTGCTCTTGGCAAAACTGTCGTACTCACCTGAAAGCTTTCATCATGGCTTATCGACTATAGAGCCAGGCTGACAATTGCTTTACGAAGCACAGAAGGTCTCCATACTTAAAGACTCTATTGTTCCCCCATATACTTTGCTGCCTCGTAAGGACTTAACTCAGTCTTTTTTTTAACGAAAATAGGTTAGCCTTTGACCACACCCTGCCTAACGTAAAGCAACAGTGTGGTCTAAGATGGAGCACGCTTACCTAGAAGGACTCTCTAGAATTCACTCTCGATTTGAAGACACCCAAATTATACTTTTCTGGAAATACAGACCCCGGCAAGGAGCTCCACATTTATTTACAGTTCCGTCTATCATAAATGTAGCTCTCTGTATAAACAATTGCAACATAGCCAGTACCTACAACGACAACATATACAACGTGAGTTGTTTTCGTGTTTCGCGTAATGTGCACAGCTCACGACAGTTTAGTCTAATCCTGCGGGTCTCTGTGAGTTGTCGCAGTATCGATCTAAAGTTGACATTCTGATGGAAAAATGTCATAAAACATCTCGTCCGCGTCCTTCCTTTTATTGGGGACCTACTTAGATTTATGTCGAGCGTCCTTCAGAGATAGATTCCACTTTCTAGAATCTCAAATGTTTAAAAGCGTCGCGTTGTTGTCATCTCGCAGAAGGCAAAAAATTCACTGGCTTTAAGTTCTTTATGATGAATGTAGAATTCATCATCACCTGTTTGAGCTCATCGGCTGACATTCACTTCTCTCTCTCATCCTCACCGTTCACACTCTATGTACCTATGTATATTCAAAATCATAATCTGCGAGAGTCTGCCTTTGCTAAGTCTAAGCCTGTGCCTGTTAAAACTCTAAATGGTTATAGATAGTAGGAGATTAATATAACAGTGACTCTGAGATTGAAACAATATCATTTTATCTCTATTAATTTTCAGTATAACTTCGGCACAATAATAGATAAACTCTCTCCATTTATGGTGCACGCTACGTGTCCTAGCTTATCTCAGATTCAAGATTATGATTTTAACTGACGATATGTACCTATTCCTATAAAGTAATAACTACCTCGTACAGCTACAACGTTATCTGTGGTCTAACGGCGAAAATAAACTTCAACAGTACCTAAAGTAACATTGTTATACCTGATATTATAATAAACCTTTGGAAATAACCGATTACAAAACCTATCAGGAACAAAAGCGGTAACAGTAAACGGAGAAAGCTCGTAAACTCGGAATAAAAATAATAAAATAAAGCTAAATTAGTTTATTACAGACTATTTCATTGCCTCCCTTCATATCGGAGTAGGGGAAGGGAGCAGGTTTGTTTGTGATTCGGAACAATAGACAGAGGAGGGCGTCGCGTCGCGTCGCGGCCTTTGAAGTGGACGCCGCCATTTCCTTTGTGGAAGCTGATATAAGTACCTAAGCTATTAGAAACGATTCACCAACACTCAACTCACTATCTAACAACTGCGAAAATGTTTTTACAATTCCTGGTGTTTGTTTGAACTTAACTTTAATGTAAATTATTCTCCCTACCGTACCTCCTTTTTAGTTTCATTTGGAATTACAGAACACCGCTCGCTTTAAAAGGTACCAGGCGAGAAGAACCTGACAGGAGATAAAAGAACCATCTGTTTTGTATTCTGCGAAGCTGGAACGTCACACATACAATATTACGAGGTGCACCACGAACGTTTAAAGTGATTATGATGATAATAATGCTATAGGTACCTACTTACAGATGATTTAGCCCAATTCGGAGAGTAAAAAGATTTATGTTTCTCAAGAAAGAGCATAAATACACGTTTTGTTATGCAACTTATCTTCTTGCTGTTGTATTTGTCATGGCTGCGGTTGTCCCTGAAGTATTGTTGCTTTTTAGTTTTAGGAAATATGTACTTTCTTTAAAATATATGTCCGCTAATGGTGAACACAGACTTGGCCGCACCGTAGTCGCCGCAGTCATCGCTTTTGTTAATGGCGACGCGACGGGAGCGACTACGGCGACTGCGGCGCGGGTAGGGGTGCGAGGTTGCATAGGGACGGATTTTTTTAAATTTGTACCATTCTGAAAATGTTGTAAAAATGTTTTTTCTTCAAAAATCTATTTCTGGGTATAATGATCTTATAGCAAGATATGTAAAGTTTCATGAAAACCCAAAAGTCTTGTAATTTAATGAAGAAAACTTGATTTATTGGTATTTTAATACTGATACTGTGGTCAAAATTGTCCAATGAGTAACGAAATTGTTTTCTGGATAAATGAAAAAATAAAAGACGTATAATTTATTTATTTATTTATTTATTTATTTAAAGTTCACAAAGCAGATTACAATCGGTATAGCGCTTCTATTTATGGATTCAAATCGAATTGTTCTAGATTCGTAATCAATATATATGCGAACATGAAAGAGTTAGTGTTGCAAGATTAAGATTAAAATTACCCTAAAAAACTAGAACTTGAGTGAAAGTAAAAATTATACATTGCAAAAGAAATTTAGTATTAAGATTTTATGGATACATCTTTTAAACCTGCCTTCATGTGAGTCAAAGATATCTAAGTTTTGTTTGGACGCTAAATCGTTGAATAAGCGGCACATTCTAGGAAGGGGACTATGAAATGACGTGTTATTTCTGAAAACTGTTACTGAAAAAGTCGGTGGATTACGGGATCTGTAGTACACATTTATGTTTAGAGATGCTAGTAGAGGAGTGCAGTCAATGGTGGAATGAAGAATTTTGTGAAGATAAACTAGGTTAATATATTCTCTACGAGTGGACAAAGGAACAACTTTAAATTTTTTGAGTCTATTTTCGTAGCCCGATAATGAGCGACCCAAATTGTGACGATAATCGTAAAAAGCCTTTTATTTGAATACAATTTAAAATCACAATAGAATAATCAGTGCATATTATTTGAATATTAACTAGAAATATTAAATATTTCAACTTTTATGTCAGGTGACTAACTTTTGGTCAAATTTGTCTCAGTCTTTTTAGTGTTTCTTAGAATTTAGAACCCGTACAAAATCAAGTAAATTACACATAATACTATTTAATATTATCTCACCAATGAACACAAAAGTTTGTTAAAAAACAGTGGGCTTAATATCTAAAATACGATTTCAAAAAACTTTTTCGAGAGGACAGTTAGTCAGTGGACCGTCGATGTTAGTCAGAGGACAAGTAAGGCTTGTGTTTACAATGGCAAGATATTCTGACTTTTACAACTATAGAGTGAGCGTTTTATTAATAAAATACGTCTATTTTGCATAGTGCTTTGAACTACCTCTCAACCGTGAAGTCACTGATGATGCCCGAGACTGCCCCACGGTTCCACATTTATTTAACAATTACGACACATTTTTACTTAAATCTAAGATATATTCTATCTTATTTATGAGATCCGGTAACTTTTATAACAAAAACTTGAAAAAAAAAACTTAAATACCACTTAATCGGTACTTATTAGATAGTAGAATAGAATAGAAAATAGTTTTATTTTCGCCACTATACGGTACATGCACACAAATAAAAAATGTTATAGTAGGTACATATATACATATAGTAGCTACTTTTCTGTTGTAATAACATAATCCTGTGGAACTGCTATTATTTCATGCAACCGGAAGTTAAACTATTCATTGCGAACTAGTAATATGCCAAAAAGTTGTTTCTTACCTTCAAAAAACAGCAGTTCATCAGCGGACCTCGGACAGCACTTCACCTACCTACACACTTCACTGACTCATAAAACAGTCTGATTACATCAATACATCAGAGTGGCAGTCAGAATGCCAGCAAAAGTACCAGTTTATTCAAAAAAATACCACATTAGTAGGATTGCAATAATCCAAGTAGCTCAAAACCCGTTAGTCAGCCGGACATGTCCAAAAATGCCAAAAATCTGGACTGAGGTTTAAAGCTAAATATCTAATAATTTAATTAACTTACATGGTTTTGCTATCTATTATTCGAAAAACAGTGAATTTATCATGATAATAGACTAGAAAATGTGTCTCAAAACTCGATCTATTGAGTTGTAATGACACGATGAAAGTTGCAAACTGACGAGGGGACATGGTAAAAATGCAGTAAAGTATTACTTATTTTGCTTTATTTTAATTAAAATTATATGGTACCCTATATATGTTTACGTTGAAAATGGATAAAATATTGTTAATCTATCCGAAAAACACCATACCCGTACCACAAATCTATTAGATTAGAAGTATTAAAATAATGCACTGGAACTCGATGGACACGCTGAAAATGCAATGTACAAATTTAAAAAAATCCGCCCATAGAACTTCATATAAAGAAATCGAATGCGGGAACTGCGGCGACTGCGGTGCGGCCCAGGCCTGCGTTCACCATAAATCTTCAGCAGGCTGATTGTCTAACTTGTCTCAAACCTCAAATTGGTCTGAAATTGTCAAAACGATCGTGTAGGTACAGAAAGCGTCATTAATTGGTATCCCCCTAGTAAGAGGTCGGTTTGCAAGCCGTTGATATCAACTTTTGTAAAAACTTTTACATCCTTGCTTACTTATGGATATCTTATTTCGCTCGAGTTCCTAAACAAAAATAGCTGATATTATACCCGACTGAAATCCAAGGTTGAAATGAAAAGAGTCTTTGTTCAAATCAATAGGGGGATACCGATTGATGACGCTGACTGTACGAGTACCTATCTTTTGTCGCGTTCGGTCTCGTTGAGATGAGAGTGGCAGAGCTACTTGCTTGGTCGCTGAACCATCATATTTGAGAGTCTGAGACTGATTTTGGTCGCTATCAAAGATAGACAATCAGGGGGCAGATGTTCAATACTTCGGAAGTCAGTTTTAAAAACTTCTAAATAATTTTAGCCAGTTCTCGAGTAAAGTCCCTAGAAAACAGGATAACAACAACTTTCGTTTGGCTTTATTTGTTTGTCAAACGTCGACAAACTTTTATACACTTCAAAGGATATTTTGTCGCTTTGATGAAGCGCTTCGCACGTTTCTTTACTTTTTAAGGCGAAAAGTTAGAAGTAAAAAGCCCTTTGAATTAAAAAAAATCACGTGTTAAGTTTCAGCCTTTCAGGGTTAGGTACACGAGAGTGGTGGTTCTGGTTTCAAATTAATAGGAATGACTTCCAATTGAAGTGGCCAGAGAGAAATAACATCCCGTAATCTATGACCAGTGGAACAAAATAGCATTTGTCAGAGCAAATTACGTGAACTTCAACATTTACAAGACAAGCCCGTAAACTGACAACCGGGACATGATTCTATAGATGATACTGAACATAGAGGGTCTTACTTATGAAAGATGTTTAAAGTTGAACTCTGGTTAAACAACGTCCTGTCTTTATTTGCGGATAGTGACAAACAGAGACAGGACGTTGTTCAACCAGTGTTCAACTTTACACATCTTTCATAAGTAAGGGGGAGATATAATAAGTTTATACTCAATTATGTTCAGTTTCATGACTGTTTTAGTGGCCTTCCGTCTGCACGAAATAGTATTATAACTTTAGAATCTTGGAACTTACACCCACCCAGATGATAAAAGTTACATAAAATTAATTACAAAATGAGGTAACATGGGGTAAAAGTTCCACCTTTCGCTGCAGTACAAAATTAGTTTTAAGCAAGACTGGTAAAGCCCGTGCAAAGGTCATTCACCCCTAGAAAGTTCACCACACCTCTCCATTTGTAGGCAAAATTATTTTTAATTATAAAAGTCTCTAGTAATCTCGCTCCCGGGGCCATCACGCGATGGATAAAAGAACATTAATACCGAATTAACGTGCCTTTTTCATTAACTTGGCTTTATAAAATTTTGTTGCCGCTTTAAATCTGCAATTAATATTTATATTACAGTCTTTGTAAAGCAACCGAGAATATTATGCTTTGAGATATTACGTTACGAGCTATAATTTATCATAATGTATGGGATTTTGTTACGGTAACAAAAATCTGTAAGATTAGCCATTCAACCCATTTCAAGCGCGACACATCTTATTAAAACCTCATTTGGGCGCTGCGCTGAACACTTTATATCCTTTACAAAGTGACCCCTGCGGAGCGCCGCCGTAAAACTGTAGTAATGCGAGAAATAAAAACGCTATTCCATATCGCTTTATGCCGTCTCGTTTTCATAAAACATGAAATGGTTCTTTGAAATATTCCTTCAGCTCGCGTCGAGCTGGGTGCTTGGATATATTTTATACACATCGATTTATTCGTAATAGAAAGGGCTTCACAAAATGTTATTCAAAGTCCTCTGTATACCAATTCATCAGATCGCGTTCAATGTGACCCCTATGGATAATGTTATAAAAGAGAGTAAAAAACAGTATTTATTCTACAGAATGGCGACGAGGCAACATTTGCAGATGTCATCTACACGGTTCTCTGCATAATGTTATTGCATAAGCACTTAAGCGCTTTAGGCGAATCAATAATAACCGATACGAGTACCACATAACGAGTACTATCAAAACAATACATAAATGACATGAGACAATTTATACGTTCGGCTACTTCTATATAAAACGAAGCTATTATAAACGATTTGTCAGATTAAGCACATACGAACTACCACATTAATTGTAGTAATAAAATGTGTATAAAATATTGTTGTTCAATGTAGAGAAGTAATTCATATTCTTAGGAGAAATAATCCCTGCGCATAAAAAGTAATAGTTTGTCGCATTGTGCGCGTTAATGTTGCGTCAAAAAATATACTTACGTAAGTAGGTAACTTTATTTTTCTTTGTCCCCGAGTATAATATTTTTATATCCTTTACAAAGTGACCCAGCAAGCTGAAGTAAAGCGTACGGTACCCAATGTTATAAGGCTATCACTTTTACGCAGCACTTTCCATAAAACTGCGAAGGATTACATTTGGAGTTACTGCCTACAATGTCGTCTAACAATATGAGCCTGATTGAAAGACACTGTAAAACTCTGACGATAAGTACGTCTGAGTTATAAGTGCCGCATAAATTGGTTGATGTCTATAACAATGCTGTTTATAGTCTTATAATCACCACTTTCGATTGAGCCTGGAGCATTTTTATCTTTTAAATCTGTTCCTTTCAATATGTTAGAAAAACCGCTACATCAATGAATAATGCTTTAAAGGGGAGTAGGGTTTAAAAATGGCGGCTTTGCTATTTGAATCAGATTAACAATCTCAATTAGAATTTTACAGAATGACAATTCGTTAAATAAATCATTCAAAAGAATTGGGTAGCGACCATCTTAACCCCGAAATTCACACATCGAAGGTTTAAAGTCTGTTGGGGGCTTTGATCATGATTGAAACGATGAACAGGTTCCCAACGGTTGAGGCGATGTTGTTGGAGTACTAAGACATAGCAACCCTAGGTAAGGACACAGCACACCGTGCTTTCCCCTAATAGCAATTAGCGCTGCGAGTGAATCGAAACATATCACGAAACATATCATAGTGATATCGCCCCATGTCTAGCATATATCTTTAACAGATGTGTTGACGAGGGAGTGTTTCCTGATCTAATGAAGTTTAGTAAACTTATTCCTTTGTATAAATCTGGCAATAAAACCGATCCCGCTAATTATAGACCAATTTCGGTTCTGCCTGCGCTAAGTAAAATTTTTGAAAAAGTAATCCTTAATCAAATGCTTTCCTATTTTAATCTTAACGGACTTTTTCATATGCATCAATTTGGATTTACCAAAGGTCGATCAACAACCGATGCCGGTACATTGCTTCTAAAGCACATTTATGATGCCTTTGAAAAATCACAAGATGTTATCGGAGTATTCTGCGATCTGTCGAAAGCGTTTGACTGCGTATGTCATGCGACTTTGATTTCAAAGTTAAAATATTATGGCGTCAACAATCGAGCTATTGACCTTGTTCAATCTTATCTTTCCAATAGAGTCCTTAAAGTTGAAGTAGGAGGTGAAAGGTCGTCAGGGTCTATCATTGATATGGGTGTGCCTCAGGGCTCGATATTAGGCCCTTTCTTATTTCTAGTATATATTAATGATCTCCCTTATTTCGTAAATGAAATGTGCGACATTGTTCTTTTTGCTGATGATACCTCTTTGGTTTTTAAAGTTAATAGGTCCAAAGATAACTATGATGATGTTAATGCGTCTCTATCCTTAGTCTTAAACTGGTTCACTTCTAATAATCTTTTGCTTAACGCGAAAAAAACTAAATGTATTAAATTCACATTGCCTAATGTAGTTCAGAGACCTACAAAAATTGAATTAAATGGAGTTGCACTTAATCTTGTAGATTCAACTATTTTCTTAGGTCTAACAATTGATTCCAAAGTGCAATGGGGTCCTCATATTGATACACTTGCAGATAGACTTAGCTCCGCTGCTTACGCTGTTCGAACGATCAGGCGACTGACTGATGAAGCAACGGCTAAGTTAGTATATTTTAGTTACTTCCATAGTGTGATGTCATATGGTATCTTTCTTTGGGGACAAGCAGCAGATATTCAAACTGTTTTTGTTTTGCAAAAGAGAGCGATCCGTGCTATTTACAAATTAAAACCACGGGACTCGCTGAGAGAACGTTTTAAAGAAATTAATATTCTCACAGTCTTTTCGCAATATATTTATGAAAACTTATTGCACACTCACAAATATATAACCAACTTTAAGAAAAAAAGAGAAGTGCATAATATTAACACTAGAAATAAGAATAAACTATGTGTGCCTAAATTTAGACTAGAAAAAGTAAATGGTTCTTTTATGGGAAATACTGTACTCTTTTATAATAAACTTCCAGAAAACGCAACAAAACTTCCCATTCGCAGATTTAAAACATACATAAAGAATAATCTTGTTAAGAAAGCGTACTATTCTCTTGATAATTATATTAATGATAAAGTCGCGTGGCCTGATGTCGCTCTGCCCCTCGACAGCTGATGTGTACTGTGCAATGTCTTTACTATCTTGCTTAGTTTTATAATTATTTTCAAGTAGGTAACTGCTAGGTACCACCTAAGTTAGCCAAGTGTAGCGTGTGATGCCGGGCGAATTTTTGTTGATGTATTAATCCTCCTTTTTTTTCTTTTGATGACTTTGACGAGACTCACATTGTTTGACTGGCTCCACACTGGAACTTGACTATTTAGATTTTAAGCGGATGGATCACCGAAAAGAAAGCTAGGCCCCATACCGTGTTTGTTGCCCTGATTCTTCACGGTGTTGGTCGCGAAAGAACAGGAGTAGAATCACCTAGCTCTTAAGACGATTCAAAGTGGTCATAACGGTCCTACTGAATAAATGATATTTGATTTTGATTTTGATTTTTTTTGAACAGGTTTAATTAAGTATTGTTCGTCGGTTCATTAGAGAGTCGGCAATCATCGTCGTAAGCTGAGACCGACTTTTAATGAGTATTGCCGGCTTTTAAACTCTACTTTTTAATTACAGTACGCTCTTTTGAATGTAAGTACCTAGGTACTTAAAATTTCTTAAAAATAATAATTGGGATCACCAAATAATAATTAATTTTATCAACTTGTTTAGACATAAAAATGCTTTCAAAATATTTTTTTGAGCAGCCTCCTTCTCTAGCAAAAATCAACAAAGCATTTTTATATTTTAAATTTCATACTTTCCTCGCGGTTCTTTTGCTTTATAATTGAAAGCAAATACTTCAAATTATTGCATTAAAAATAGGGGATGTTCGTGAGAGCGATAAAAAGCAAAGCGGAGTGCACAAGAGCTCTCGATGTGAGAACGTAATTAAAATCTCTCGTTCATTGTCGAAACAGGTCATTATAGGAACAGCTCTAAAAACAACAAAAGCACAAAGGCCGGTGGATGCGCTATCAAATGAAACGGAACGGACACGGGACGGGCAGGGCCGGAGTCGGACGGATGGGCTTTTAGAAAATTACTTTTTGTTTAATTTGACCGTTATTTATTTTTCGGAGCATTCTGCCGTTGGGTATGAGACTCATCGTTCAGCGGACTATTAATTCTCTTTTGAATAATTTTGGGGTTTAAACTGAACTGCGGCATAGTTAAGTCGATAGGGGTATAATTTCAGCCGTTCGTATTCTTTGTTTGCAAAGATTACTTAGTAACTTGAAACATTCCATATTATAAGGCTGATGATAGTACCTATGTATACATAGACTACGATAGATGCTTGAGCTCTCATAGAAAATATAACATTGTGAAGTGTAGTGAAAATCCGAGGCAACCCTACCCTCCGGTTCTGGAGCGACGCTATGGTCGTCAGTGTATCGATTCGGTCGCTTTTCTATTACGAGCTGTCATTCGCAGCTGACGTACAAATTACTAGGGGCCGCCGTGCATGTGTACTCGGCCTATTATTAAAAGAAACCGAGTAATGTACGACTGTGTGAGAAACTGCGACAACGCTCATTACGCGATCAATATCGGAACCACCAACAGAAATCGTACCTACGTGAAACCTAGCCTGGTAATCTACCGTTAGCTAATATCAATTTTGTACGGGAATAATATCTAAAAAGATGGTAATGGTAATATACCGTTATCAATTAATAAGGCAATTGTTTCATAGTCACTTTCTGTCATTGAGAAGAGATGATGGCAAATGATTTAGCAGACCATGTCAGTCAGATATTACAAAAAGCCTCAGGCTAGAAGAATCTATTAATTTCGAAAGGCTGTTTCCTAACAAATCTTTTGTAAAAAAACTGGCTTCAAACGTGTTGAAGAAACATCAGAAAAAGCATTCATCCTAATACCCTATTGTGTTTTCGTGCACGACTCTATTGATGTTATCTGTGATTTTATTTTAATGGTTCTCAAGTTATCGTAAAATTACAAAGAGGGATAGTCGAAGTATGATAGTATCATTAATTCGTACGTTCAACCGAGCTCCTAATACATAGTTAGGGCAGAAAAGGCTCCCAAAGCCATCATTACCGCGTCCTAGGAGATGCGCTATCGCCCGAATCTCTGAACACCCTCGTCATTCACCACAGGGTACCACATAGTTAACATGATCTGAATTGTTTGGACAATGACCTTTTCCATAATGGACTTATAGGCTTCCTAGGACTTGTAGAACTTAAAGCTCAAGTTGCTGCTAAATCTGTAACCTTATCTCATAAAAACACTCATCTCATATAAAACATTCTGAAAGCCTTGTTCTTGACATTTTAGAATAGACCTGGGTTATTGGGTCAGGCCTGTCGAAAGTCCAGTTCCTCGGGTTTTTTAATTCTTAAAAGTATCTACTCATGCCAAACCCCAACTGTCAACAACCGTTTCTCACATAATGTGACAGACCTGAATTGGAATGTAAGTAATGTGTGTGATTCAGGGCGTCATATTTTTCCAAAATCATGAGGCAGACTTATTTACATTCATTATTTTAATAAATCAATAAAAAAAAATGTTTTTTTTAGTTCATTGTTACTCACCCTTACCGAATGACGTTGTACAATCCCGTCTGACTCCCGAACTATCCGAACAATATTTTACTAAATTACCCAGGAAGGGTAGCATTAGTTTAGAATGATAAAATCTAGGTAATGTCTCAAAACATTAAATCTATAAAAATTGATAAGTACAAGTCTCCGTAGGTAAATCCTATTAAATTAACTCAAAAGCCCCAAACATTATCCTTAGAGTCGATATCGATAGCGTTCAAACTCGTGCTGAGAGCACACAGTCCGCCCGCGGCTTCGATTAATCCGATTAAAATTAAATGCCAGGATTTATTGTAGACCTGAATTATTTAGTTGTGATTAAAACGGTTTGTTTCAAAGTTTGGCTTTACCAAGTAGTTCAGAGGACTTGATCTCGTGCTAGTTAAGTTAAGAGCTAAAATAATCACGAATTCTAGTAACTTATCTAATCTTATCGGTCATTCTCAGGCGCAGCATTTTTTCGGTGGCACAATTTTTTTTTAGAATTTGGATATTTTGACATGAAATATCAAATCTAGATTTAATTTAGTAATTATTAGTACAAGAGGGAACTCTTAAAGCCTAACGGTTAAAAAGTTATTTGATTTTGAAAAATTGGTGCCCACCGAAGTCAATATTCTAATCACCGAAATCAAATACATTAAAATTTGGTTAAAAAGTCAACAGTCTTTAGTTCGATCTATAATTATTACATAAAAAATTAGGTATTTGTAGATAAAAAATCATTTCAAAAAGGGGTTACATCATTAAACCCCTTGAAGGAGTTAAATTATGTTTCAAAGTTTGTATGGCGATATAATACTAGTAGGTAGTTCTCCCCGAACTGAGATCTCGCGCATCGTAGATGGCTTACTTTTGGACTTTCTTCTGACTACCCCCATACTTTCAAGTGCTACTACTGCCGAGTATGCCTATTGTGCTAGCTCGTCATGGTAAAATTACTGGTATGCATGCAATACATAATGTCGTTTCTAATTTTTCATTCATTTCATATTTATGAATTCTCGTCGTATTTCAAAAAGAATAGAATAAAAATAATAACTATTTTGGAATTTTCAAATAAAGACATTTGACACCCAACTCAATATATTTGTTTAACTTTTTTTTACCCCCCTTGGGAACCCAATAACCCCTTCATCGATTAAGCTCATATGCTCCACAGTATATTTCCATAAAACAAACTATTGACCTACCAAGTTTCATGCAGATTGGATGAACGGTTCGACAGTTATGCGAGAACAAGAATTCGTGAAACATACAAACATACAAAATACAAAGCAAAATTGCCTAACTTGCCACCAAGATCTTCGCTCGCTCGATCGATTAGATAAGACATTTTGATTGGATGGTAAACGATTCCGGCTGTCCAAAAGTCAAGAGCTAGGAACACGTCCTGGCTGGCATCCACCCGAGCATATACTACTTTAAGTTAGTCTCTCTTGTAGAATCCAGCCGCTTCAAACCTTGTACTAGGTACTACTACAGGTGGCTGCCTGATTCGGCATCAGCTCCTCTCATTCACATACTGACGGATGCTTTCCTCACTAGTTGTCGGGTCTAGTTGGGATATATTATAAGCCAATGGTCGTTTCAACAGCCTGCAGGGCGAACCTGGCAGAGCGGAGGGCTATCCCACGTCAGTTGGGGGAAGGCTTCGGCCGATGCTTCTTATCTACGAGAAAAAATCCATCCGCGTCAGTCCTCCTCACATCACAAATGGGTATTACCGGTTGTGTCAGAATTTTCTGTCGCTTTCACCGCGTCAGGTGCTGCTTTAACGCTTGGCACCTGACGCGGTAGTAGTCTGGCGGAACAATCAGTGGACTCCCGTTTCCGCATTTGGACTCGATGGTGGTCCTTTATGCGTGGGGATAACCTGGCTCGTTAGGTACGTAGCCAACCTAGCTCTCCTAGAAGCACAACAGCTTCCTGGGGTCTTCACCGGCTTAGAGGAGCGACCTCGGGATACTGAAGATTTGTTGCCATTGTGTTGCTACACCCGCACATTCCAGGACTACGTGAGCAGCTGATTCTTCTTCGCTTAGACATCTCCTGCAGAGTGGACTGTCCGTGGCACCGATGTTGTACAGATGTGTGTTGAGGGTACAGTGTCCTGTCAATGTCCCTAAGATTATTTCGAGGTCTTTTCTTTGTAGGTTCATCAGACGACACTCTGAAGTGTCGGATTGTCTGTCTCCAGCGATAGTTGTGTAGGTTTTGGGTATGTTGCCGCATCCAGATGCGTAGTTGAGAAAAGGGCGTAGGCAAGGATGAGGTTGGGCTCTAACTCTTTAGGTTGAAAGCTGCAATTGAGCTGTTCTTTTATTTTTTATAGAAGCCGATACTAATCTGGGGCACCTTTTTTATGCCAACTTTCTCTATGATTCAATACAATTATCATAAATCAGGAAACAACACTATAAGTGCTATGAAACTGTCTTTACCCTTCATATATTTCCACGGAAAACACTGAAATCAATACCACCGGAATCAAAATTATGAGCAAAATCCTAGATATTTTTAAAAGTAACCAAAATATTGAATATTAGTCTGCATAATGGAAATCTAGTATCTCTAAGATACACTTTTGTTATAATTTGAAAATAATTGCTTGAATGGATTTGAAAAAAAACATTACACCGAACTCATCTTGGAGGGTATACCAAGCCACCGAAAACGATTTTGTTCCTCAATAAAAGAGACACACAGAGACCCACAGACCTGGTTGTCCTCTCCATCAATGCGGAGGGGCTGATAGTTATTCTTACTCTAACAACTGTTCTTGCAACTATTAGAGAACAGGGTATATGCGTAGATCGGTGCGCGCCACCGATATCAATTCAAAACCTCGGACGCGACTAAAACTACTTGTAACTTATCAACGAAAGCCTAATATTTATTGGGAATATTATAAAATAAGCTAGTAATTATCTGGTGTTTTGTGAACACATTCAAAGTAGCGCCACGTTTTATAGAGAAAAAGATAAAAAATAATTAACATCGCAGAATGTGTCTGGGACATACCACCGAGGCTCAAATTTCAGCGGTTTTTATTTTTTTTAACTATTTTAAATTTATTTTATCTAAAAGAAAACATAGACTTCTTCTAGTATTTGATCATAACTATCATACAAAAAAGAATCAAGCTGTTAGAAATCTATTTAATAGAGGTTTTTGGCCCGGACGATTTTTTTGAGCCGTTTGCGAATGGCCCTTATTTCAAAATCTGAACTGGAGAACATTTTTTCGTACAATAGCTTTGAGTTTCTAAACACGCACACGAGAACTTGAAAATATTTCAAAGCAAAATGTTCTCGATCGATAAAGGCAAAGCATTTGAATTAAAATATTTCGTAGACGAGAAGTGAAGCTTTACATACATTGCTTGAATTGAAATTCACAGCACATATTTTAATCCCAACTCACTGCTGCGTACTGAATAAAACCTGTATATTTGATGCCATACAAACTTCGGCTCCACAAGTTCAATGGCTGAGTTCACTATAACGTGAATAGATCGAAAATAAGTAGCGATTTAGCATCACGACCCGCCCTAAACGTACTTACAAAGGATTGTTTACAAAAAATAAACGGCCAAGAGCGAGGCAATACCCCGCCCCGGGTTCCGTATCTGATGTCGCTGCCTGAGCGATCCGCCGAGCAACGCGCGCCGCGAGCTATTGGAAATGTAATTTCCCAGGCGATGTTTCTGTTGCAACATGTAATATCCGCACGTCGCGGTGCCTCCTGACGTTTTCTATAATAAAACTTGCGTGATTGCCGTCGGTATGTACCGCTTTCTTCGATTCGTTCTTCATTATTCCCCGAGGAAATGGAAATCATGATTGCACGTTCCGATATTAGGTAGGTACGTTTATTACTGATTGAATCTCATTAGAATAGTGGGTTTATATATGACAAATTAGGCCGAGTCTTCTCCAAGATATTAATCATTTTTAATGGTCTTATAGATAGGTAATAGTACTTGAATGGGTATTAATTAATTAAATACCGGTAAAATGCAAAATTGAACAAAATATGCACGCAAACGAACACTAGTTTTGTCTAAAACAATATTTATGAATAGATTTTTATTTTATTTTATTTATTTATTTGGGAAGATAATAGAAGTTTTAAAATGTGATATTTTTAAGCCAACCCTCCTATTAATTTATTGTGAGTCCACGGAACTCCAGAAAAATAAAAAAAGCCGTATAAAAAGGTTCTTTTGATGTCGGATCGCCGCCGTTCGCTTCGTTATTGAATGTCGCTTGTTTGCGAGCGCCCCGCCCCGCCCCGCCGCCGCCTGCGCCGCGCCGGAAGGAGGCTTCACCGCTGCTGGCGTTTCGACTTCCACCTATTCTATACAGTATACCTACACTATTCCCTAGCTTCCACCTGCGGGGTTGCTCGAAACGTAGGCTACGTAATCGGCTAATAAGGCTACTTCTGACTATATAACTTTTGAAACTGTTATGATTACGAACATAATTACCATGGTAATTATCCCGTTGATAATAATATTTTATACTTCTGACTACTTTATTACTTTTTTCTGGAGCGGTCTCCAGATTATGAACTATCATTTAATCAAAATAGCACATCCTTTCAGATTTTGAAGTAGGTATTAAAGATTCTGTGAAAATATAATAATATTAAAAAGTAAATTATTTTTAAAAAGGGTAACAAAACAAGCATTCATCAAACAAAAATTCAAAGGCATGTTCAGATTCAGAAGCTTGTCCAAATAAACTTGTGTAAGTATATTTAGTAGTTCAGGCACTAGCAATTATGGCGTTTTGAACTGAAAGCATCCCCTCAAACAATTTAGGATTACACTAATGAAACTGCATTCTACTGCATCCCCTTTGACAGAGGGGTTGCATTCCGGAAATTCCTTTCTTGCACCTCTAATGCATGCTTTAATAAGGGTTCCAGAATTTACTTTTCATCCTAATGTGAAGTTTTTTTGTAGAAAACAAAACAGAACCACGAAATATCCCCAAGCACACATAGGTACATCCAATAAACTTATTAGAACTTGAGGAATGATTTAAAAAAGTCTAAAGTTTTTGTTTTATTTTGATCAAACCGTTGAGCTTGTATGAAGAATATAATGAGAGTGAATAAGACGAAAGACGTGTGTCAGGATCGTAGCAAGTGGAGATCCGCGGTCTCTGCCTACCCCCCATGGTGCAGTAGGTACTAATACTCGTACATATTTCCATTTTTCATGTCGGGCCTGAAGACTGAACTAGCATTAAATCAGGGCAATCAGGGGTTAGTCCGGACGTAGCATTTCCAAGCATTGCAATTACCCGTTTATAAATGTTCCATGAAGCAATCTATGAATCAATCCTGGGGCAAAGATTTCCTTGCTATATTCACTATTCATTCATTTCTGAGCTGTTCGACTTAGCACCAAAGATGAAAGACTATTCAAAGACTGAAAAGACCTTGGAGTATGAATGTAAGACCGACTTATTGTGTTGCTTCATGGAACAACTGCTATTCTAAGGACGCTGGGAACTGAATGCGTAACCTACTTGGAACCCTGGGGGACACCTATTCAGGTCAATAGGCGTATACTTCATACACACCTTTGTACCTATACTCGTACCTATTCATAGGGTGCCTACCGGTAGGTACCCGCAGTTCAGTCGTACCTTCAAGTAGGTAACTGCATGGATTTTTAATGTTTTAACTGATGGTATTGATGGTGAAGCGATTGTCAAGAAGATAACGGGTTCTGATTCCATCTTCATAAGTATGTGATTTTATACTTTCACAAAAATGTTCAAAATATACTTGTCTTATTTACCGTTAGGTAGGTACCTACTAACTTTCAGTGATTGATTATGCTTTAATATGAGGCGAGTGTGAATGGAACAGGTGGAAGGGGAAGACCTAGGCGAACATACCTGGATCAGATTGGTGATGTATTGGAGAAAGGCCAGGTAAAAAGTACCCTAAACCGGCCACCTTGTATGAAAAATGTGATGAGAGTGAATGAGGCGAAAGAGGTATGTCAGGATCGTAGCAAGTGGAAATCCGTGGTCTCTGCCTACCCCTGTGGGAAAGAGGCGTGATTTTATGTATGTATGTATGTATGTTAATATACATTTTTACATTACCTGCACTGTGTGTGAAACCCTTTAATCTATTTATCTATCTTTTTTCAGCATTAAAACTCCTCGATAGTAAGCAACCATACAAGCACGAGGTGCATTGTATTATGTAGAGAGCGCAAGGAGCAGCATTAGCACACAGTGAGGAGCCCCCGGGGTCACACAACAATGCACCGTTTTTGTGGAACTATTCCAACCCAACTCTGCCGCTTAGACAATGACTTACCAGCTATTGTGTGGGCGGCCATTACCTATTCATCAATAGGCAAATAACCTGTTCGGTAAATAAGTAAATTAACTTATTACGAATGCAGTTTTATTCAATTTAAATGTTTGAAATCTGACATAACTGGTTTTGGTCTATGCTAGATCTAGAAACGACCTGATTAAGGTGCATAATAACATTTTAATCGTTTTAATGTTTCCAAATAAGAATTGTCTTAAATAAGGGTACTTATGTAATCTTTTCCTCAAAATAATTAGTGAAAATTACTTTCAAATACTTTCAATCCGATTATCAGTTAGATAAAATCCCTTTTTAATCAGATTGCTTTATAAATATAAATATCTCGTAAATTATCTAAAAACAAACATAGTCGTTATTGATTCTTTATTTTTATCTTCAAAAGAGATTTAGTAGAACATTATTTTTAAAACAGAAAAGTTTGGAACACAAACCAATTCCTCGAAGCTAAATCAAAACGTTGTAAATTATGAAACATCTTACAAATTCTCTGAAAGACTTATTGTGGTTATTGCATCTAAACTCGTTCAAAACTTTAATAGCGTTTCGGTTTATTGGAAACATTAAGCGATATTATATTTATAAGGTACTCGGTGAGTCAGCTTTAGTAAAATAATATGTGATTTGACTTTATTTATGTAGGTACTAGCACACCCTCGCGGCGTTGCCCCCGTAGTGATGGTATTGTGATGATGATGATTAAAAGTAGCTTATAACTGTAACCTTTCTCAAGAGTTTAGATATCAAATGCAGAAATATTTTTTTTTAATCCGGCTGGCACTTAGTTCCTGAGATTAGTTCGTTCAAACAAACAAACAAACTATACTATTTATATAGAGTAAGTATAGATATATATCAATTCTGAATGAAGTTTTCTTGGTAAACAAAAAGGTCTGTGAAGTGTACCTAACTTATACAAGTGGCTAAATTAAAAATTAAAAAAAACCGACTTCAATACAAACTGTTATTGGGTAAGGCTAAGGATGAGCTGAATAAAATGAGCCCAAACATGGATGTTCCACTGTTATTCACTAAGAAGTTCCATTGAACAGGTCCTGACTCCATCATCAGATCAGCTAGCTGTCACCATATTATTACATTGCAGTCGGAACTTAACCGACATGCTGAGTTCCTAGTTTCAACTCAATCAGACTATTTACTGAGGAGTTCTGTTGAACAGCTCCTGACTCCATCCTCAGATCAGCTCGTTGTGACCATATTATTACATTGTAGCTGTAACTTGACAGACGTGCCGAGTTTCAACTAGATCGGCCTATTTACAGAGGAGTTCTGTTGAACAGCTCCTGACTCCATCATCAGATCCTGACCTGATGACCAAAAGGACCAATTGGAAAGTGTACCCTTTCAAACAAAAAAAGATTTTTTGAAATCGGTCGAGGCATCTTCGAGTAATCGGTGAACATACATAAAAAAAAAAAAAAGATTCCGACGAACTGAGAACCTCCTCCTTTTTTCGAAGTCGGTTAAAAAGGCAAGTTTTGGCACAACTTTAGGAGATACCTTCTTAATGATGAACACTAAAGCTCACTGTAAAGTAAGGAGACACTATAGAAATGTATTTCGTAAGTTTAACGACAAAAATTCAATTTCAATAAAAACCTTGTTCGGCAAAATCTTACCCTATCTGTTTGCTATTATTTTAATGAGTCCTTACGAAACCCTCGAACAAGCCTCGACGGAATCCAACCCTTAAATCTCTACCGGTCACAGTTAAATTAATCACGAGAGGGTAACCACCCTATTGTGATGCAAAACGATACAAGATACAGCAAACACCCCGGCATTCTGATACAGTAATTAGAATAAAGATAGTAGTGTTGAGTATGACGTTACTTACTTTTGTCCCGTACAAAATTCGACTTTGTGTGATCGGCTCAATTTCTACAAATGTCATGCTTCAATTCAAATGTCATGCTTCAATTCAAATGTCATGTGACCGTACACAATATGACAAAATCATAAAAGGACGTTACTCTTTCCTCAAGGTTCATTCAATCTTTAATCACTCCTCGCTTGACAATGACAAGAATGAATTCAGAACTGACCGGACAGATTGTCATATGAGAATGAGTGAGTAGTCCGCCAAAATAATGAACAGTCAATTGAAAATGACCGGCTCAAATGAACCGGCTCAAAATGAAAATGAACCTTCTCTTACAAAAGTCAATCTAAAATCATTATCATACCCAACATTAAAAGATAGGGTCACCCTTCGAGCGCTAAGACCTCGAGAGGCGAGTGGTCTGAGAAACCACCAGCTCCCACGGCGCCGGCGCACAATGGTCCCGAATTTGGTGCTCCATACACATAGAAACCAAAACTCGATTTATTAATTTTTTTTTATTGGGGAGTGTTCTAGTACACAATTCTTATTCAAATATGTAGGTACAGTCACCATAGCAAGCTTCATGATGGAATAAAAAAATATTTAGTTTTTTTTTGTATGGAGGAGAACACTTAAATAGGATAATCTCTCGACTCTTAGAAACTCAAGGGCTGCCGCTTATAGAGGGTGTACACACACACGAGGCCGTCCTCATAAGCTACCAATCTCGCACAGCTGGGCACGGTTTTAGCACCCAGAGCAAACTGAATATTCGAAAATTTGCCTACTACACCAAAACTAGAATTTCTTAAATGTTTGCATGGTAGATTGTTCTAATTCACTATTTTTATCTAACTATGTAGGTACAGTCACCATAGTACGCTTTACGTAAGAAAAAAAAAATATTTTGTCTTTTTTTGTGTATGAATGAAAACACTTAATTCGGATTTTCTCTCGACTCATAGAAACTCAAAGGCTGCCGCTTATACAGGGTGTACACACACATGAGGCTGTCCTTATAAGCTACCAATCTTGCACGTCTGGGCACGGTTTTGGCCAAAAAACTAATAATTCGAAAATTTTACAGCAATACCGAAACCAAGATTTCAAAAAAGTTTGCATGGGGGATTGCTCTGATACACGATTTTTATCAAAAAATGTAGGTACAGTCACCATAGCAAGCTTCATGACGGAATAAAAAAATATTTAGTTATTTTTGAATGGAGCAAAACACTTAAATTGGATTATCTCTCGACTCTTAGAAACTCAAGGGCTGCCGCTTATACAGGGTGTACACCCACATGAGGCCATCCTCATAAGCTACCAATCTCGCACGGCTGGACACGGTTTTGGCGCCCAGAGCAAAATGAATATTCGAAAATTTGTCAACTACACCAAAACTAGAATTTCATAAATGTTTGCATGGTAGATTGTTCTAATTCACTATTTTTATCTAATTATGTAGGTACAGTCACCATAGTAAGCTTAACGTAAGAAAAAAAAAATATTTTGTTTTTTTTTGTGTATGGATGAAAACACTTAATTCGGATTTTCTCTCGACTCTTAGAAACTCAAGGGCTGTCACTTATACAGAGTATACACACACATGAGGCTGTCCTCATAAGCTACCAATATTGTACGTCTGGGCACGGTTTTGGCACCCAGAGCCAAAATACTAATAATTCAAAAATTTTACAGCATTCCCGAAACCAAGATTTTTAAAAAGTTTGTATAGGGGATTGCTCTAATACACGATTTTTATGTAAAAATGTAGGTACAGTCACCATAACAAGCTTCATGACAGAAAAAACAACTATTTAGTTCTATTTTTGTGTGGAGGATAACACTTAAATTGGATTATCTTTCGACTCTTAGAAACTCAAGAGCTGCCGCTTATACAGAGTATACACCCACATAAGGCCGTCCTCACAAGCCACAAATCTCGCACGGCTGGGCACGGTTTTGGCGCCTAGAGCCAAATGATTATTTGAAAATCTATAAACTACACCGAAAGTAAAATTTAAAGCTTGCTGTCGTGACTGTACCTACATATTTAGATAAGAATAGTGTATTAAAGCAATGTCCCATGCAATCCCCCATGCAAACATTTACGAAATTCTAGTTTTGGTGTAGTTGACTTTTCGAATATTCAGTTTGCTCTGGGCGCCAAAACCGTGCCCAGCCGTGCAAGATTGGTAGCTTATGAGGACGGCCTCATGTGGGTGTACACCTTGTATAAGCGGCAGCCCTTGAGTTTCTAAGAGTCGAGAGATAATCCAATTTAAGTGTTTTCCTCCATACAAAAAATAACAAAATATTTTTTTATTCCGTCATGAAGCTTGCTATGGTGACTGTACCTACATTTTTAGATAAAAATCGTGTATCAGAGCAATCCCCCATGCAAACTTTTTTGAAATCTTGGTTTCGGTATTGCTGTAAAATTTTCGAATTATTAGTTTTTTGGCCAAAACCGTGCCCAGACGTGCAAGATTGGTAGCTTATAAGGACAGCCTCATGTGTGTGTACACCCTGTATAAGCGGCAGCCCTTGAGTTTCTATGAGTCGAGAGAAAATCCGAATTAAGTGTTTTCATTCATACACAAAAAAAGACAAAATATTTTTTTTTCTTACGCAAAGCGTACTATGGTGACTGTACCTACATAATTAGATAAAAATAGTGAATTAGAACAATCTACCATGCAAACATTTACGAAATTCTAGTTTTGATGTAGTTGACAAATTTTCGAATATTCAGTTTGCTCTGGGCGCCAAAACCGTGTCCAGCCGTGCGAGATTGGTAGCTTATGAGAATGGCCTCATGTGGTGTACACCCTGTATAAGCGGCAGCCCTTGAGTTTCTAAGAGTCGAGAGATAATCTAATTTAAGTGTTTTGCTCCATTCAAAAATAACTAAATATTTTTTTATTCCGTCATGAAGCTTGCTATGGTGACTGTACCTACATTTTTAGATAAAAGTCATGTATCAGAGCAATCCCCCATGCAAACTTTTTTGAAATCTTGGTTTCGGTATTGCTGTAAAATTTTCGAATTATTAGTTTTTTGGCCAAAACCGTGCCCAGACGTGCAAGATTGGTAGCTTATAAGGACAGCCTCATGTGTGTGTACACCCTGTATAAGCGGCAGCCTTTGAGTTTCTATGAGTCGAGAGAAAATCCGAATTAAGTGTTTTCATTCATACACAAAAAAAGACAAAATATTTTTTTTTTCTTACGTAAAGCGTACTATGGTGACTGTACCTACATAGTTAGATAAAAATAGTGAATTAGAACAATCTACCATGCAAACATTTAAGAAATTCTAGTTTTGGTGTAGTAGGCAAATTTTCGAATATTCAGTTTGCTCTGGGTGCTAAAACCGTGCCCAGCTGTGCGAGATTGGTGGCTTATGAGGACGGCCTCGTGTGGGTGTACACCCTCTATAAGCGGCAGCCCTTGAGTTTCTAAGAGTCGAGAGATAATCCTATTTAAGTGTTCTCCTCCATACAAAAAAAAACTAAATATTTTTTTATTCCGTCATGAAGCTTGCTATGGTGACTGTACCTACATTTTTAGATAAAAATCGTGTATCAGAGCAATCCCCCATGCAAACTTTTTTGAAATCTTGGTTTCGGTATTGCTGTAAAATTTTCGAATTATTAGTTTTTTGGCCAAAACCGTGCCCAGACGTGCAAGATTGGTAGCTTATAAGGACAGCCTCATGTGTGTGTACACCCTGTATAAGCGGCAGCCCTTGAGTTTCTATGAGTCGAGAGAAAATCCGAATTAAGTGTTTTCATTCATACACAAAAAAAGACAAAATATTTTTTTTTCTTACGCAAAGCGTACTATGGTGACTGTACCTACATAATTAGATAAAAATAGTGAATTAGAACAATCTACCATGCAAACATTTACGAAATTCTAGTTTTGATGTAGTTGACAAATTTTCGAATATTCAGTTTGCTCTGGGCGCCAAAACCGTGTCCAGCCGTGCGAGATTGGTAGCTTATGAGAATGGCCTCATGTGGTGTACACCCTGTATAAGCGGCAGCCCTTGAGTTTCTAAGAGTCGAGAGATAATCTAATTTAAGTGTTTTGCTCCATTCAAAAATAACTAAATATTTTTTTATTCCGTCATGAAGCTTGCTATGGTGACTGTACCTACATTTTTAGATAAAAGTCATGTATCAGAGCAATCCCCCATGCAAACTTTTTTGAAATCTTGGTTTCGGTATTGCTGTAAAATTTTCGAATTATTAGTTTTTTGGCCAAAACCGTGCCCAGACGTGCAAGATTGGTAGCTTATAAGGACAGCCTCATGTGTGTGTACACCCTGTATAAGCGGCAGCCTTTGAGTTTCTATGAGTCGAGAGAAAATCCGAATTAAGTGTTTTCATTCATACACAAAAAAAGACAAAATATTTTTTTTTTCTTACGTAAAGCGTACTATGGTGACTGTACCTACATAGTTAGATAAAAATAGTGAATTAGAACAATCTACCATGCAAACATTTAAGAAATTCTAGTTTTGGTGTAGTAGGCAAATTTTCGAATATTCAGTTTGCTCTGGGTGCTAAAACCGTGCCCAACTGTGCGAGATTGGTGGCTTATGAGGACGGCCTCGTGTGGGTGTACACCCTCTATAAGCGGCAGCCCTTGAGTTTCTAAGAGTCGAGAGATAATCCTATTTAAGTGTTCTCCTCCATACAAAAAAAAACTAAATATTTTTTTATTCCGTCATGAAGCTTGCTATGGTGACTGTACCTACATATTTGAATAAGAATTGTGTACTAGAACAATCCCCAATAAAAAAAAATTAAAAAATCGAGTTTTGGTTTCTATGTGTATGGAGCACTAAATTCGGGACCAACGTGCGGCGCAGACTGGGAACTAACATTGATCTCGCGACCTCGCTACCGATTCATCATTGTGCTCATGAGACTATGCTCATCTCAATAGAAGTCAATTACTTATTTTTTTACTTGGTTTGGTTTGGTTTGGGTGCGGACTCGTGGTCACTTTTTTGCAACAGGGGCCATACCATGAACTCTTAGAGCGATGTTGAAACGAACTTAAAACAGTCCTACTGCTTTAGAAATGACATTCTTTTCTTTGTCATGTTTCAAGCTTGTTTTAACATTGCTCTAAGAGATCATGGTACGGCTACAGAGCTTTAGTTCTTTAGTCGCTGGTATTTAACTGATTTCTAATATAACGAGTTCAAAATATTACGAAATAGCATATTTGATCGTGTTGCAAAGCCATTTAGGCCAGGCGTAATTTCCCACGCACACGTACTAACTGAATTTATCCATCAGTTTCCGCTTTCGGTTTTGCTTATGTAAGTATCTAAAGTGCTGTAATGCTTTTTCAGGTCACGATACAATCAGTTCAGCAGTACATGCATAATTTAAACTGGTAATGAAATACAGCAAAGTACTTACTGTTATTATATTTAAAGGATTCATAGGTGCGTGTACACATTAACTGCGAAATATATAATACCGTAGCCGCACTAACAATTCAAACAGTTTTTCTTGATAGCAGGTGCTAGTAGTAGAAGTCGGTAGGTGTACGGCGAAACATCCGAACGGAGAGCGATGCGCGGTCGGGCCTTCGAGGGCAATTCGGCGATTTATGGCCCGATCTGCTGCTCCACGCCAGGCCTCATTTAATAGTCTCTTTCCATTCCGTCCATCGTCCCCTTCATAAACATTGCAATAGCTATCGACCGACCTACATCGACTTCCACCTATTTGGCCACGGGGAGCGCGACAGCTGCATACTGAACCGTTTCCTTTAGAAGTACCTACTCACCTCACCTCGCCTCGCACTGTGAGCGTATTATCTTATTACACGGAAAAAACTCTCGACAATTTCACATAAAAATGTGAGCGCAGTCACATATTCATCTCTCTATTGGCGCCGAACAAAAAAGCAGTAATTTTAATGGCTCCCCGAAGCTCACCGAACAAAAGAACACCCCGATTCCGTCGTCGAACTAAATTGCTTGTTTTTTGTGTGGAAGTGGCAGCGGCCCACAATGGACCATTATAGTGCAGCCCGCCGCGACACTCTACTCCTAAACAACTTTACGAGTTTTCTTTTACGATTCGCAATTAAACCCGAAGGGCATAACTTCGTACTCGTAAAATTGTTTTCGCAAACTCGGCGCGCCTCGATGGACCCGCGGACGAGGCGGATGATGGCCCTCCACAGGCCATTCAAAGTTCGGGTCCCTAGACGGCCAGATCCGGATTAGAGCCGCATTACCATACCGAGCCGAGTCCGACGGCTGAGGCTGAGGCATTACCGTCGCCGGGAGACGTTTACAATTTATGTGTATCGCAGGATTATTCCAATTCGGTGCTTGATGCTATTCAAGTATCGCTTACATCGCCCATCAAATGAGTTTCATGTCTGGGCCTTTTATGGCCACGATCTCGTTTCTCTGAATTTATACGCAATAGGCTGCTTATAATATACCTACTCAGAGACGGATGCGGGCTGGATACGGGTCCGAAGCGGGCTCCTTGCTGTTTGCCTCGTAAATATGGAAATGAACACGAATCTTCGCAGCAAACCGCATCGACCCACACCTATACTTACCGCGAGCGTGTCCAACTACCTACATGTGCAAGTAAATGTCTAGTTTCCCTCCTACAGTGTACGTGAATAACCTTAGTAACTGTACGAGTACCTCCTCTGCTAATGAGTCTATTCAATGTTTGCCAGCATAATCGGATTACTCACGAATTTCCATTCCGTCGGCCAAAAATGGTCGGTCACCGAGGTCACGATCCATTTTACAACGAGAACACTCAGGGACTACGCGCGTTACTAAATATACATTTTGAAAGTCAGTTTTGTTGCAATGGTAATTTAATTTCGTTCTAAAGTGGTTAACTACATTTGAGCGAATGTGAAAACTACACGCAATACAATGTGCGCAGCAACTGAAACATTGATGTTCAATTAAGCTTCGATGAAAATGAAACTTTGAAAAGCAATTTACTATAATAACATTCCCTCGGCTCTGGCGGGCGGGCCCCGCGGCGCTCTTGTACTGTGTGCTCGTCACTCGTCTAGACCACATCCACACTGAATGCACGCTACAAACATTTTGCGTGCTCCCAACTACAGGGGAGAGCGGCACCAGCGGGCGACACTGCGAGATTTTGGCTTATTTCTGCATACAGGGTGTACCTTTAAAAGTAAAAAACAAAACTACAGTCTCTATGTACCTACTTACTGTAACTTTAGAGTGTTGATGTTTGATTTGAATGGATGTTTGTTCCTCAAACACGCCAGAACGGCTGAGCGGATTTTAATGGAATTTGGAATATACATAGTTTATGACCTGGAATAACACATAGGCTAAAATCCAGGTAGGTTCGCCAGCAAAGCCGCGGGCGGAAGCTAGTAAAAATATTTTAGTTATTTAATCATAGTTCTGGAGGGAGTGGGGGGAGGCCTTTGCCCAGCAGTGGGACACCTACGGCTGATAATAATAATAATAATAAATAATCATAGTTCATAGAACCGTTTCTAATCTTTATCAATGTTTATTTTCAATTGCCAGATAACTTTATCTAATAAATAAGTTTGACAACAGCTGTCAAATCGCAAAATAACTCAGATAAAAGTTATCTGACGATTGAAAAATCAAGTTTTATAATGTACGAGAAAAAATCGAAAACCTAGACGACAGATGAATTCTTTATTAAATTCTAATTATAAATTAAAAATAGAAATCCTGATTTAAAAGTCAGGATCGAAGTTCGCTGCTAAAGATTTGAAATATATTTTTCTAACCAAAAATTATATTTTTAAATCTTTAGCAGCAAACTTATAAGTATTTCAATTTTAATTTATTCAACTACCTACCCATCAATTTATGACCCCCGCTATAAGTCGCAGGCTCCACTTTGAGCCTGTCAGTGTCACTCGAGAGACGTCAGATAATCGCGGCCGATGTGTGCCAGCCCTGATGACGTCATGCCTTTGGCGGCGCGCCTAGGGCTGCCAAATTCTGCCAGTACTGCCTAGGGCACTCGCTAATCCTAATGTATTTTTCATGATTAGTGCTGTGAATTGTAAAGTCGATTTGGGTCCAACAAAGAAACTCTACTTTTTTCCCATTAGGTTCTATTCACCTGTCGATTTAGCTAAACCTTATAGAATGATTCCTTTCTTCTCATGTCAATGAAAATGGATGGAATTTGATATAGCCAGCCAAAGAGTAGGGCACTACTCTGCCCACTCGCTTCTCTCAAAGTCCATTATGAACAACAGGGATAATAGATGTGTAGGTACAGATTACTGTATTGATATCTACAATGTCGCTATTCATATCAAGATGTGTGTGTCAATTCGAACAAAGCATGTTGACGATAACTTCATGCAGAGTTCCATGTTCTACATGTGATGACATAGATATTATCGTCTGTGAGCCGCTAGCACCAGTTATTTCCTAACCAATAGCGTCTTATACAAGGAAGCTTTTATGAACTACATGTAGAAGTATTACCAAGACAGACTCGCTAGTGGTTCGATAGAGTGAGGCAATGCTGTGGGTACAATAGTCGCTATCGCCCTGTTTATCTGCATGTGACAATCCGACAGCAACGCACGTTCCTCACGCTCAGCAAACACGACTCAGCTCGACTCAGCACGACGACGCGAAGGTACATTCAAATCGAAACATTCAACAATCGATAACGTCTAGACGTGATTCTACACTAATCTCATATTTTCAGGGTTCTGCTGCTGTAAACATGAAAACGATAACTTCGATCTACAATGGTTGATACAGCAAATATCGGATCGTTTGTGCCATCATTATCATCATCTCCCTAAACTCGCTTTATACAGAGTCGTTTAACTTGTTTTTCTAACATGTCGTATAGAGCCGTTGTATGCAATCCTTTCTTACCCTTGTCATCCTTTCACACAACCAATCCATCATTTCTTTGGGCTTCTACCCTAGTACTCGTACTTCACATTCATACCCTCTTCTCATTAGGCATGACATTTTATATTCATATTACTTAATTTGCCCAGGCACATACTACTTGCACCAATCTGGCAATAGCAATCCTCATGGAGCACATTCTATTTATGGCAGTGAGAGTCAATTCCCAATTGGCACATACCTGCTCGAGTGCCTATCTACGTTTTCGTTGGCAGTTAGCATACACGACACGTTGTAACCATCCTCTCTCTAACTGTTCATGCATTTGTCTTTAATTTACGATATTATCATTGAACATAAAACTACTTCGAGTTACTGTTTGCATCCTTCTTAGGATAGAGTCATTTACGTACTACGAGTATAATAAAGATAAAGATAATTTCATAAAACATTGTAAAGACTATTATAGGACAAAATATGGCTGATGATTACTGTTACGGGACCGTAAAAGTCATGATTAACTTACACTTAGCCAGGGATTTTGTGCCATTAGCACGGAGAGAGCGAGTCCGCACGTAAATTACATTTTTAAGCGCAAAGGTGCAAGACTTAGCATTCAATTTGCCGCGAATCGATATTTCATCTCTTTTGTCCATCCCTGGAGCTCGGCGGATGAAAGAAGAATAGCTTTGAAATATTACGACTGTACCCTCCGGTTCCTCAAAAATCGTAGCCATTATTATGACAGCCGTCACAATAAAAGTGAAATAGAGCGTAGTCTGTTACGCACAAATAATAATTTGCAGGTGTTCTCGCTCCATCCCCTTACAAAAAAAGCGTGTAGGAAAAAGACCTGCAGATACCTAAACGGCCGAAAGACATGTTCTTGACCTAAAGCCATCGTATCGTACTATCATAGGACTCGTTGTGGGGGTCGTAGGCCAGCGGCCGATAGAGGCGGTACTGCTGCTCGCATTTGAAATTATATTATTGGTTGACATTTAAAAGAGGCAGCAGGTTTTTGTTTTTCTTGAGCAATTCTGAAGCTGTCACAAAGGACTCGGCCGGTCTCAAGAATGCACCAGTCCAGATTAAACTCGGGTTACTCACTGCTTGAGCATTCAGAATATTAACAGTTCACTTGTTTCAAAGTTAACCTTGTAGGTAGAGTTATTACGGCTGTCACAAAACGGTCGCGGCTTCTCACGAATTCAAGACTCAAGTACTTCATTCTTTGAGAGACAAAGGCGCAGTCTCCGCGGGATGTTTTTTCCATCGTAGAAGTTATTATCGAGATGAGATATATCTCGCTCGTGATGCAATCACCCATTTCTACGATCGGACGCTCAGTTTTTGCTACGGCAGAGCAAAAGAAATAAAAGTTGCTGCTACATAATGGTAGAGTGGTTTTCGCAGTTGAATGGCGATGGAAATCACGCACATTTCTTTATGGAATTTTATTGTCAAGGAGGGTTATGATTTCTACAAGCGTGATAAAGAAATCATAAATATTTTATACATTTTGTACGATAAGTGTTCACGAAGTGCGGCGTGTCGCCTTGAGAACTCGATCGGTCGCCCGACTCTACGTGCTATTGTTAGCGATACTCATTAAGTAAACGCATTCAAGTGAATTAAAACTTATGTAAAACGTCCACATAATTTAATAAATTATCAAGAATTATAATTTCAGGTGCGACAAAAGAAACGAGCTCTTTGTTAAGTCTCGTCTAAATTATATACGACCTTCTTCACTACGCGATTTATTACGGTTAAGGAAACCTTGACCAAAAACCCTTCAGTAATAGAGGAGCGCACCGGCGGCATCTTTGTCTGGCCACCGTTTTGACATTCTCAAACAATTCTTTACAAGCTAACTGGTTTAGAAATGATTTTATCTTTGCATTTTACATAGCATTTATCTCAAAGGGCAATGGTAAATCTAGGCGCATTATAATACAGTAAGGGTAAATAACAAAGTCATTCATTCATTATACATAGGGTAAATTAATATGGATGTACGCTCGGGTTCGTCACCCTTGGACAAAATGGAAAGTCTTCGGCGTATACCAACTGTTACTGTGTCTGCGTCTGTAATTTCCGTGACAGCTTGACATGGTAACGCGATGGCTGCTGAACTAATGGGCACTGACTGGAGGCCCTCGCCCTCGCCGAGTTAGTTACCGACACTTCGGAACTACTCGTACTTTTAATTTCTTCGTTAACTGAGGCGATCTCGGAAGTACAGACTAACTTATTGTGCCGTAGTTAGTAAAACTTATGTTCCGAACCCATTTAAAGTTACTTCAGGCCTTTACTATTCGTGTGCTAGATGAATTATACAACGTGTGGAGGCATTAAAATTGCCAAAATATTACGCATGAGAATGCTTAGGCTATGGGCTATTCCAGCACCCATCTTGCCCTACAAACCCAATCAGCTTTAGGTACTTTCAGAAAATATATGGACAATACATAGTAAACAGACTATGGTGTAGAGCTGACTCTGCCAAGGATTTTGTGATAGTAGATTTTAACCAGTTCATGGAATAGGTTTGGCTATTTTGTTTCATTTTTTAATAATAATAATAATAATTCATTTATTTCAGAACAAGTCCATACAAAAAACATTTTAAAGAGAGCCAACACATAATAACATTACCTATACTTAGTCTAAACAAAACACAAATCTTCAAAACCCTACCGTACATTGAACATGGCGATTCTGGACGCCATATGAATGGCATTCCATTTGCGTACGATGGGACAGTCAAATCTGTCGAGTATGGTATTGAGGAGGCTATTGGAGCTATCTCGCACGCGGCGCATCAAGGAGGCAACTCGCTTTCGCATAATAGCGTGGAATCCATCTACACAGGATTCTGCGCACATTCCTGATGCGCTACAAAAACGAGGCAGCCCCAACAGCATCCTCAAGCCATTATTGTACTGGACGCGCAGAGCGCTGAGAGATTTCAGTGTACAGTTAACCCAAAGGCTGCTGGTGTAGAACGTCTGACAGAATGCTCTAAAAAGGGTTAACTTTACGTCTTTCGTACACCTTGCAAACCTCCGTGCCAACATGTTGCACCTCACCGCCAACGCTCTGCGCTCCCTTTCTAAATTATTTTCTTTATTTTGAGATATCTCTTTACATTTGATAAATTATTTTCTGTTAAACTAAGTATCTTGAGATTATTTAAACAATCTGTGATCAATGAGAATTGTATCCAATTACCCCTAAGAAAGCTTATAGAATCCTGAAGAGTAGTCGTCTCAGCCCACGCTTGCCCCTACCCGCTGATAACCAACTTAACTTAACTATTACTGATTGAATAAACTCCCAACTAGGTTGAAGGCTGAAGCCTTTCAATTACCACCCACCGTCGTCATAACTACTGAAAGGAAAACGCATTTCAGTGAATGATTTAATAATTTCTCAGTAGAAATGATGAATGGCGGTTTATGACCTGTAAATGAAGTGATGGACAACCGACGTATTGAGGACATTGGAAGGATCGTGAATGGTCGTTCGGTGGATAGAGATGGCATAGTGGCATTTCTCTGGAGGCCAATGCCCAGCAGTGCGCTTCTATAGGCTGATGGTGATGGTAGCATTTTATAGACACACGTCTATTGAGAGTAACGTGCTCGGAGAGAAGAGAACTGATAAGGTCTGGAATCGCTCAAGTGACGGGAACGGGACGGATAGGGGGTGGGGTCAGGCAAAGTGCCCTACAGTCGACTTTAGCGCCATCCTTGAATGGGAAACTCGAGGCTAGCTAGTTCAGAAAAACCCCCAAGGTAAGGCAGATATTATGCTCATATTTTTCTAGTGCCAAGTTATGCGATTATCGAAAGTAAATGTCAAATTATGACAGTGTAAACCAAACATTGAAATCATACGTGGAAGGGCGATAATCGCTTATCATTATTACTCAATTGTCATGGATCATGTTTCTCGCATCGTCGAGGCAAAAAACTCGCACCATGTAAACGGGCGCTTTAGGATTACGAGTATAATACGAAAACCCATTACGTTACGAGAAAGTTAATTGATATCAATTATCAAGAAGAATCAATAGTTATAAATCAATTTCAAAATCTTTTAGAACTTGAAAACTACAACCTGTTGAAATAGTTTGCTTTAAAAATAATAACCTTTGTTCATTTCAATCGCGTGTGCATGATCTTTGCCGATTAGATTAATTATACGTCATGTGAATAAATGATGATGACATATGTATGTATATATAACTCATCTAAGCTTTGACGTAGAATTATCGCAGTCACGTCGCCGCGTCGTATCAAAGCATTGTCATTTACATTTACCTTTTCTAGGAAAAGCTACACAAAGTCTGACGTAATTATAAAAATGTAATTTTGTTCACAAACGAGATTTCCCGGCTGGATCGTTAGCCAGCCCACTTCCATTACTGTAGTGGTTTTACCTAGTTTGCTGTGTCGCTGGTTCTTTCTTACTCAGCATGGTCAATGACCTGGATTTGATGAACATGAACAAAAAATTTAATTTGAATTGTCGTGTAAAGCGGCATAAGGTTTAAAAGCTTGTAAGTTTGAGACTGTCAGATAACTTTATAAAAAAGCATTTTTCAGTTAGAAACATGGCACTGTGAAGATTGTGGACCTACATATGGCGTAATATAAATAAAATACTTGGTACTTGGGTGGGACTGATATAGTTATTGACTTGAAAAACATTTTATGATCAAAAGTCAAAAGTCAAATTCATTTATTCAATGGGATAACTTAGCTTACCAACGAGCTAGTTTAGAATAAATGGGAAATGTTTTTTCCTCCACAGCCTAATATCAGCAGGTCCAGGAAAACGAGTGGTCCTGTAGGTAACTAGAATCCATAACATGAGTTCCGATAAATAAGTTATACGGTGAAAGTGCACATACCATTATATCACCAGTAATTATTGCCGGTTCGCGGCACAATCTGCGTCATACTTATCTTAATAGCCTTGTCCGTAAATTCTCGTAAGCTACTCGCGTCATTATTTTACCCACCTACTTGGAAATTGGAAATCTAGTTTTAAAACATTCTTGTTATAAGAAGTAGGTGTTAATTCACAGAATTTCAGAAAGTATATTCTGAATCACAGTTTTTGAGATGCTTATGCTTACCTATAGGGTTTTTGCAGCCATGCTATGCTTATAAGGAACAGCATGGGTTTCCTTTGTGAGAATTTGTCCAGTAGGTACCTTACCTTACCGTAGGGGTATAATTATAGTAATTGTAAACCAGTTTTGAACATTTACAGATAACTCAGGACATTTCTTATAAAAATCCAAACAGGCATCAACACTGTCTTCCTTCTGCTCAGACTTAATAATGGAGTTTTTATTTTCTGGTAGGTATGTTTGTTACTTAGAAGTTGATGTATTTAAACTGTTGCTCTGCCATCCAATATTATAATCTAAATATTATACCCAATCAATATTATTAAGTATCTATGGGTATTTACCGAATATTTTTTAGTAGATACCTAATGTTATGATTGAGAAGTAGGTATCTTTTATATAATCTCAGTTCGCTCAGGTAAAGACGTATTATGTGCAGTTGTTCCAATGGATCTAGGCATTCGTGAAGTTATGCTTTTCGTTGCGCAGTAGAAAATTTTGTAAGTATGAAAAAGTTGCATTGCGGCTCGAAACGGCTAACTTCACGAATGGCAAGATCCGTTGAAAGAAGTGTACTTGTAAGATTTCTTTGTATTGTTTTGTTGAGTGTACAGTACATTAGTAGAAATGGCTTGGCGCGGCGGATGCGTCTCCAAGAATTGAAAGGCAGAAGTGGGCTGCACCGCGTCGCCGGCCATCCGGCCCTTTCAGAGCTGCTCAGATCACAATCTATCCTGGGTCACACTACTTACACTCGCAGGAAACATTTGATAAGCAAACATCTTTCACATTCAAATGTTCAAGGAAAGTAGTCATCAATAAAACATAAACACACAAGTGGATAAATTAAAAATTTTAAAAAACCGACTTCCATGTTTTTTCAGCTGATCAATTTTCTGCACTCTCGAGGTGCATGTTGTTCATAGCTCCAAAGAACCTAGATTACCAAATTTTTGTGGCACCAATCGGAAAGTATACCTACCCTTTCAAACAAAAAAAAAGAATTTTCCAATATGAACATACACAAAAAAAAGCACACAAAAAAGGTTCCGACGAATTGAGAACCTCCTCCAGGCATTCGGGATGGCACTAGCGCAAAGTTTTAAGGTCGTCGCCCAGAGGCTTAGATGCGGCGTGACCTAAAAGGTTTAAAATTACAATTGTGGATTAAAATTATCAAAATAGTTTAAGGCAACGGATACTAAAGAACTCCCTGATAAATATCTGATTCTAATACCTAAAGGCAATAATTGTCTCCTCACTCACGTATAGATCATCCACACATGTGGACATAACGGCCTAACAATCTGGCTCTTATTTGAAATTGTAATTTACTTTTTTAAATGAAACACTGTATTTAGTACCTACAAGTCCTGTTTATAGGCTTGCATGATTTATTCACAGAACGTTAGAGGCAGCTATTTCCATAAAACATACTATTGACTAATGCAATAAACATATTGCTTGTGTTGGCAAAATGTATTCTTTTATTCAAATTCAAAGTTTGACTTGACCTCCGCGTTCCCTTGCCAGAAGCCATAAAAATACCAACATCAGTAAGCATACAATACATAATGTAAGCAGGCAATTTATTATGTTTTTTGTAAACGAACTTATTTACTTCAACTACTATTGTAAGCCTCGTATTAAAGCATTTCAATACAAAATACCCAATCAACGCCAAAGCGCCACGGATGACTAGCCGGTTACTACGAAATCAATACTTGTATAGGTAATTTAAATTTCGACAAAAAGCACGGTTCTTGAATAAGCCGATTAAAATTGATCTTTTGTGGACCTTCATCCAAGGAAATAAGGTTCAAATTCCAAGGTGATTGGTGCGATTTATACAGAGGATTAAAACGATTTCATTGTAGCGAAAGGAAAGGAACGACAAAGGCATGACATTTTATACTTAAGAGTTGATAAAGGGCGAGCTACGTAACGTCACCCTGTGGAAACATGAGCTTAGAGCTGCTTTTCAAGATTTCTAAGCATCCTAAAAATTCATTTTGTAAAGATGTAAAGACTCTAGATCTAGATCAAATATTTACTATGATAAGGTAAGTGTTATCCTTCTAAATTAAAAAGATTTGAGGAAGAATCATTTTAGAAAGAAACTTAATATTTTGGGAAGTGAGAAATATTTCTGAGGACTCAGTTAGATTTATTTATTTCAGTTATTTATAATACCTAGGTAAGTACGTAATACTACTTACTACATTTCAGTTTGTTAACAACATTAAAAAATAGTTATTACTCGAGGTCTACTCAGCATCGTTGTTTTCCTTTGTGCTATGTCTCCCTGTGTGCCGGCTGAATTAAACTTTTTACAGTGCAAGACCCCCGAGGCCCTGAGGGTCCAGACTACTAAAATTTCGCAATCCCAAAAAATAAATAAAAATAAGTGGATCCGGAAACGAAAGGGTCAAACTCAGCAACCCTAGCACAGTTATTGACCTTTACTTTCAACCCTAAAACGACGGACTAAAGTTGCCATTGCATAGTGAAAAGTGAAAGATAAGGTGCATTGTGTAGAATTCTATCAGATTCAGCACGGATCTTCGATTTTTTTAAATGTGATTATATTTCATGTTTGTCATGCGCAGATGGCATTGTTTCCATTCACACGGTTATGCGCAGGCTGTAGGTATTGTTCTCAAAGTGTGTGACATGTTTCTAAAAGGCAAGTTATGGGAATGAGTAACATAATCCGCTCGCAAAAGGCAAGATATCCTTTTGTGCGCAAACACGAATATTTGTTCAGATATAAAGAGGTAGATGCCTTACGTGGTGTAACAGATGTGCCAGCTCGGATTATGCTGAGACGTGGAACCCTCCGCGTCCCAGATGTCGGAAGACCTGCTCAAACGGACACCGTCATGCGAACAACTGAAATTGTAATACATTATTATTACGTTTCTGTGTTTAGTAGCAAATAAATGATGTGTCTATGTCTATAAAAAAATCCTACTAATTTATAAGTCCGTGTGTGTGAATGTTTGTTACCACGTTTCCCCATAAATACTGAACGGATTTTAATGAAATTTGGAATGTAGATAGTTTAGGTTCTGGAATAACACATTTTATCTTTTATCCCGGAAAAATGTATAGTTTCCGTGGGATAAAAAAACGGGCGATCGCTAGTATATAATAATAAAGCAATTAGGTAAGTGTTAGATCATAGGTTCTCAACGTGGGCGATTACGCCCCCTTGTGGGCATTTGAGACTTTCAGGGGGGCAGTAAAAGACCCAGAGAAAATTAGGGAGCATTGAGATGGCGCATTAAGATACCTATAGGTTTGAGAAACTATGTGTTAGATGCAAGAAATAAAAGCATTTTTTTAAAAGCCACTTCCAGGCGCACTCGTCTTAATTTGCATGCCCTGATTGCCCTGTCTTTCGGTGTTGTTTTTCCGGTCTGGCCACATCTTCACGGAGACTGCGTCGCCGAGGCGAGCGGACCAAATCCTGCCGACAAACGAGACCTCACGACAGATCCCACAAAGGGACCGAATCCTAGCTCTCGGCACAACTAAGAACATCAGAGATTATCTTTGTCTTATCAGAGTTGGCAGTTTTTGAAGTCTAAGGGAACTGAAAGGAAGGCTTTAACTTTCTGTTTTCGTAAAATAAATAGGATAAGTTTCAGATTCTCTGTTATCATTGAAACCGCAAATGGTTATTTTTTTATTAAAACGGGGCGTCTGAAAGTTTGGCACGGTTGTGATTAGATATATCGATTACTTGTTTCAGATGTCAATTGTATATTTATTAAATAACAATTACTTTATCGATCGAGCGAGCGAAGCGAGCGAAGATCTTAGTGGCAAGTTAGGCGATTTTGCTTTGTATGTTTGTATGTTTGTATGTTTGTATGTTTCACTTTTATGTTCTCGCATAACTATCGAACCGCTAATCCAATCTGTATGAAACTTGATAGGTCAATAGGTAGTGCTATGGAAATTTTCTGTGGAGCGTATGAGCGTAATCGATGAAGGGGTTGTAAAGATATGGGGTTCCCAAGGGGGTAAATTTTTTTCAAAGTTACCCAAATATATTGAGTGGGGTGTCATACGAAAGGGCTTATTTTGTACATTCCAAAATGGTTTTTATTTTTAATCTAGGATGTATAGTTTTTGAAATACGACCAAAGAAAGAATACGATCATAATCATTTTTAACTCCTTGCCTGTTGACATGAAAATTATTGACAATCCTAAAATATTCAAAACGAAATTAAATAAGCTTCTGCTGGAGGGGTGTTTTTATTCATTGGATGATTTTTTATTGACGTTCTAATATAATTATAATTACTTTTTTTTTTTTTTTCTCTCTATTATTATTGCTGACATGTATTTTGTGTGATATTGGTTATAATTTAAATTATTATTTATTTTATGTGAGTGTGACATTGTTTATTTGAAATTTTATGTGAATTATTTGTTTTTTATGCACCTATGTAGTTTCATGCAAAATATTTTAATTTTTAATTTTTAATTATAGTATTAAGTTATATTTCGATAATTTCAAACACGTTTTGTAAAAGGAATGTTTCTGAATAAATGAACTGAACTGAACTGAAAGAACAAAAACTACGAAACCAGAGCTGCAAGAGCTCCCGTTTCATAGAGTTTCGATGTCTTCGTAGCTCATTGACTGGTCGGTCTTAAAAAGAGAGTGGCATCGTTGCGGTTTGGTTTGCAATGATTTTAGATGCTACTTGATTTATTTTCATGATAAAAAAATTTTTGATAAAGAATGAAAATAATTGGGGTAAAAAAGTTAAATAAACAAATATATTGAGTGGGGTGTCAAATGAAAGGTCTTAATTTGTACATTCCAAAATAGTTATTATTTTCATTCTAGGACGTATACTTTAGAAATACGACGAGAATTCATAAATATGAAATAAGTAAGTAAATGAAAAATTAGACACGACATTATTGTATTGCATGCATGCTAGTATTTTTTACCATGAAGAGCTAGCGCAATAGGCATACTCGGCAGTAGTAGTACTTGAAATTATAGGGGTAGTCAGAAGAAAATCCAAATGTAAGCCATCTACGGTGCACGAGATCTCAGTTCGGGGCGAACTACTAGTTTACTAGGTACATAAATGCTAGCGCATTGAAACATAGATTGTGCTAATTGGTCTGGTTCTAAATAATACTAGGTGTACCATTTGATTGAACTAAATTACTGTCTCCCTAGCACCTGGATCGTTACGCCGTTTGTCCACCGCCGCCGTCACCGGGACGTCAACGAGAACGAGATGACGGCGCCGAGGAGGTAGCGACCATACATTTACTATAGCCGCCTGTCCACCAGAAGACCGTCACGTCATCTTGATCTCAGCCAGAAATAATATCGTTCTCGTTGACGTCCCGGTGACGGCGGCGGTGGACAAACGGCCTTACGTTAGGTATGTGCCAATTATCGTAGTTCAGTCTATATTGGTCAAATGTTCAGAATTCAGTCTCCACCAACCTACGCTGAACTAAAAAAATTAACTTGATCTAGTTTTTAGCTTTGGGAGTAACACCCCTGTTTATAGTTGAATAATAGTTATGTCAGCTGTTATGTGCTATATTACAAAGTGTTTATTGCTATTTATTTTAGTTGTTTTCCATAAGTTAAATAAGGGCAGGGGAGTGATGATAAAAAAATAAATATTAAATAATACGTTTTCAAGTTTATGCAATTTGACCATCCCACTATGAGCGGAGCGGGTCCCGCCCGCGGTACTGGAATGGCGTGCCACAGTGCAACTAATTGCACAGTACAGCACACCCGCTTGAGGATGGCCCAGAACTTAGTAATTGCGGATGTGGTTGTGGAATCCAATTCTTACATAGTAGATACCTTAACTACATAATATTGTAATGTGAACATTGGAGCTAACCGAAATGTTTCGTGAGTAATAATTTTCATAATAAAAATATTCTACAGTCTAACTAATAGGTCAGACAATGACATGGTCACATGGTATGCCAATCAGCTCACAGGCAAGCTTGCATGTCGCTCACACAGACTGTTAAGTCACGCGAGTAAAATTAAATTATATACGCTTTTTAATAATACCCATTGTATGTTCCCAAAGGAAGTTTAAACTCAAAGAAGGGCGCAGAATGCGTCGTATTTCACGATGTAAAATGCATTTAAATGAAGCGTCCCGAGCACGACCCGCCCGCGGCCCAGTCGGGAGGGAACGTCGGGAATTATTAATTTCGCTACAGCTTAAAGACCTATGTGCTTTGCATGGAAACTGCTGCTCCTATACATATATCGTATCATCGGGCCAATTTCCGCCTCACAGCTTTATAAACTACCCCATTTGCTCAACTGGCATGCATACTTTTTATATTCATTAAAGTTATGCGTTATTTATTACTAGACTAGATTTTTTCATAAGGCTGGTTAAAATAATAAAATACTGTCTTGAAATTTTCTTAAATGTGTAGCATACTAGTAAACCAGCTCTAAATATACCAGCGAAGGAGCTTTATCTGATGGTTCTGGTTCGGATTGCTTATCTGGGACTTACTAAGTTTAGAGCAAATAAGATGGCTGTCGTGTCGACTGTATGTATTATGTATGCCGAGCACGTCCTAAATAAATAGAACAGTTCTGTCTCTGTGTGAGTGTCATTTGATCCCGTGGCCCGAGTGCATGGCACGGCACGGTGCGCGTCTCGAGTTACATCAGATCAAATGCAGCCACTACATCACGGCGCATATCAATGACCCGTCTGCCGACTGGGTTTCTTCTTTGTACTTGCTTATAGCAAAACTTTTAGTGTTACGATGGTACCTCTAAATTATTTACTCAGATTTGCTCATTCTTAAGTGTGAAATTATTTCAGTTGGTTGGCCTGCCTTATTCTACTTAATGAATAATGAATTCAAAACGACGACACCCGTGCGTCTCGATGAAACCTTTGAGTTTCTTCGTAATCAGCTGTTTGACATTCACAACACACCCTCCCCCCTCGACGGCGACGGCCGACGGTCGCGTCGTAAGGCCACGTGCGTAGTGCATCTCTGCGCAACGCTCGCATCATCATCGGTCGGCTGCGAACCGACGCCGCGCCGCCGCTTCGATCGATCCGGCGTCGTCGTCAGCCGGTCGAGTCCCGCCGCGCCGTCGCCACCTCTCGCCCTCGGGCTGCCGACATCCGGCGACACCGGCGACCACCGTCATCGCAGCCCCGGACACCTCGGATCTCAGCCTCTTCAGGATCCCACCGCAGCCGACGTCACGAAGCAGCCGGGGATTCTCTCTCCGTCGCAACGAAAACAAGAAGAAAAGGGAGGCGCGCGCAGCGGGGAGCAGCGCACCGGGATGAACGGCTAGCGGCGCGGGGCGTGAGGAGCGGGGTGCTCGCCGGCGGGCGCAGGCGCGCGGGGCGTCCGCTCAGTCTCGCGGCCGCCGCCACCTCGCGCGCACGTCCCGCGCCGCCTGCTCTCGCGCGATCAGCTGACGGCGCACATGCCGTGACCGCGCGCCGACATGACGGGCTACGCCCGGCCCGAGAGCGACTACTCCGCCGCCGACCGCTTCCGGCGGGACGCGCGGCCGGCCTCGCTCGCCCCCAAGGACTACTCGGTGCCTTTACACGTAGACTGCAGTATCGAATACGAGCTTCCCGACTGTGCCAAGCCGCCGCAGGGCGTAAAGATCGAGCCGCTGCTGATGATCCACCCCTCGCACTTCCGGAGGCTCGAGAGCCTGCGGCGCGTGCCCTTCGTGAACAACCTCCCGCGGGGCGACGCGGCCGCAGCGGCTGCCGTGACGCCCGGACGCGCGCGCGCTCGGCCCGCACGGCGCTGCTGCCGCGCGGCGCCCGCGCCGCCCGCGCCGGCGCCGGCGCCTCAGCCGGCGCAGCACGCGCGGCCGGAGCCGGCGCTGGGCTGCTACCGGTTCGAGGCGTTCCCGGGCGCGGTGGGCAAGAAGCGCCTGAAGCCGCACCCGTACCTGCCGGCGGAGGCGCTGGACTGTGATATCGCGCGGGCGCTGCCGGCCGCGCCCGCCTACGAGCGGTTCGACAAGCGTGCGCTGCAGCAGCTGCCGATCTACATGTAGCGCGCGGCGCCTGTGATGTTCCGGCCGGGAGCCGAGCGAACCTGATACCAAATAGTACCTATGTGCGTTGATATTGTTTAGACGTTGATTTATGTGTTGTTCCGGACGATTGTGTTGTGTTCGCCGAGGACCGTGCGCGTTCCGTTTCGCCGGCGGCGACCGCGCGGCGCCGCACCGCACCGCACCGCGACGCGGCGACGGCGGCGGCGCGCGGTCGCATCGCTCTCGCCGGTGCGTCGTCCCACCAACGAAAATATTTATTCGCGATCGCAGTAACCGATGCTTTACATTAAATTAGTGTACGGTCTTCGATTCGTTGCGTATTTCTGTATAAGATATCATATCGATAATTATATGTTCAAAATGTATTATAATAAATATGTACCTATAGAGTTAAAAAATGAAAGTGAGAAAATTTACGAATAAAAAATTTAGGCATAGTTATGTTTTCGAATAGGTGATGAGTTCTAGAGCAGCCCCGAGCGGTTAGTTAGGATCGTATCTCTACTCTCATTTTGTAAGCGGTTATGTTTGTTAAAATTATATATAAAGAGTCCTCTGATGAATAGTCTGATTAACGAATATTCGGCATGTAAAAGTCTTTATAAAACGCTTACTTAGCATATCATAGTATTATATTGTGTCATAGTCCAATGCCAAAAATATAACTATCTTTTTACAAAAATCCCTAACGCATCGTTTTATTTACCTCCAATGGTGATGTGCAATAGTAGGTGTGTGAAACGAACGCTAGCGCGGCGGTGAGCTAGGGAAGAGCCTTGTCGATGAGAGCCAATGTATCGGAGTCGATGTGTAAATGTGCGCGGATGTCGCCAGTGCCTCTAAGGATTGCCAGCTGTGATATGTTTGGATTGCACTCAGTGTTGACGTAAGTATAATGCCTATAAGAAGACTAATCATCTAAATATTTCGATCCTCAAGACGAGCGAAAAGGCCTTATACTAACCTACATTCTTGGTTAAATTGTTGTTGTCGACTTAGCATAGTGTACCATTTGTTTTAGACGTCCCTAGAGGCGAGCCGATGGATTGAGATTGTGTAGCGCATTTATTCTGTGGCAAATAATAAAAGACTATAAAAGTACACTAATAGATTCATCAAAGTATATTTTGTATAGACTTAAACTATTTATGACATGTCATCATTTATAATAACGCAGTAGCGGATTTTAGGAAAATTTTGATGTAAACAAAATGTTAGCACATTACTTAATTGTATCTTGAAGAGTAATCTAACGAAGCTGATAACACCTTGTCGACGAACTTCACTGTAACGCTCGGAAATAAACGAGAACATTTTGGAATATTAAAATCCTTGTGCAATCAAATATGTTTTACTTACTTGAATACTCTAATAAGCGGGACACTGTTATTTTGCAGAAAATCATAAATTGTTATTTTGCAAAAGAAAACGACATTAATGTAGTCGTAAAGTCATTTTATTAGTAACTTTACAGTTATTACCTTATCTGTCAATATAAACATTCCAGAAACAGACATTGAGGAAATAACATTCAGATGATCTACATAATTAAAACGACCAATATTTAGTTTGGTAGCAAAATAAGCATAATTGAGTAGGTAGGTATTCAACTGGGCAACCCGTACACAACATAGCTATCAAAAATAGTGATGTAATTGGTGATAGCAATAAACTACATACAGCAAATGCATTATCTGACTCTATTTTTTACAATGAAACAACAATGGGATCAGTAAGCAAACATCTAACTAACATTGAATTATCTAATGTTGTGCTTACTAATAATATTTTGATAAATGTTTAGTAAGTTCGACTGACTGAACTTCTGAACGAGATAAACTAAACACTACCGCCGATACATTCACAATAAAATAAAGTAAACATTTGTGAATAGTCAAATACGTCGACAATCCAGCCATCGATGTGATCAAATCGAAGGAAAGCCATTAATTTGATTTTGACATGACTTTAGTTTCTCAGAAACATGAAAGAAACTTCGTCAAAAATAATGAAACTGATGGTTTTGCTTGCAAAGGCACTAACTACCATTTGATAAAAACGTTAATAAACGTATAAACCTTTTATTATATTACTCAGTCCGATGGAACAAAGAGCGCCACTGAATATGTAAAATTACAAAACTTCGCCTTTCTAGACGAGTCATTCTCCTATTGTTTCAATTTCAATGACAACACCTCAAATAACCACCAAACAAAAGCACGAGTTCGCTATTCATTCGACATTTTTTACGTTTGAAAGGCACTTCCACACAATGAGCCGTGAATAATCCACAATAGCCTTTTAAGAAAAGAATAATTCATACCAAATCGTTATTCAGGGAAATATGGAATCAGACGAAATCATCGGAATAAAACGTCGATTGTAATTTACGATGATTCGTTACATTCGTGCGAACCATAGACAATTAACCCATCCCTGGCTCTTCTACTTAAGTTATTATGATATGAGATAGATCTATAGTGCACGCAGTGGTTTTAGTGAGAAGCGTGGTCATGTAGCGATTTAGTGAGAGGTAAAGCGAGTGCGAGGCACGCAGGCCGATTCCTGCCAGCACGCCGTGTCGACTCCATTATCCGACATCACAGCGAGCGACGGCGTTAAATTAGCATCCATGTAATAAACACGAAATAAACATCGAGACTAATGGATGATTGCCTCGTCGTGGCGCGCCCGCCGCCCGCGCCCGCGGCGCAGCACCCCCGGCTCTAAGCCTCTTCATATTACCACCATTACTCCCCAGCACGACGACGGATCGAATTAAAGCCATATTTATTTTATCTTCATAGAGACAGTATAAATTCTTTATGTTGTTTTTATAGCTTTGATATTGTGCTCGGATTCTTGGCGTCCTTATCATTTAACCCGGCCAATCCGATGGTATAATAATCAAATAATATGAAATTTTACTTTGTAATTTGTATTGTATCATGTCACATTCCTTTAAGTTTAGGACCTCAAAAGAAACGTTTACCAAAATTCCTTTGATTGTTTAATACACCTATGGAGTTGTTATTTATTGGTATTGCAAACCATTAAGGTTTAGTGCCGCGAGCAGAGAACTATCATGACGATATAAAAGCTTTTAATGTAATTCCATGTAAATGTACGCATCGTATATCTCGGCTCTAGAGTGGTGTGTAACCGTAATCACCGACATTCACACAGAAGCTTAAGATAAGAGCGCACCTACTCATTAAAATGATCGCAAAATATAATGACCTCCTTCGTCGCGGTCTGATAACGTCGCTTTACGATCACAAGCAGCTGTAATTGCCCCCTTCCTCGGCCGCCGGTGGCGAGTGCGTACGGTTTCTGGTAAACGTCGCGTTTACTGGAAAATACTCGGTTGAATTCGATTTCCGAAATGCGGTATAATTTATCGCCAGTATTATCTCTCGTAAAACGAAAACCCAATTTATGTATGCCCGCCACCCGTCGTCATAAAACATAATATTATCGACATCGGCCCCCTCCCTAGGCGATCACGAAACTAAGCAACCATCGGCCATTTTAAGCGAGGAACTTGACAGGCGGTCCCGCATCGCTCCTAGTCGCGTCCCACTCTCTCGCGTGCCGGAGCGATAGAGATAGCGACCGGGAGCGGCACTCTTTCATGTCTCCGGAAAGAGCGTCCAAGATCTCAGATTATTCTACGAATACGCATGCCGAGGCGGTCGAGAACTTTTTGCGTCGATGGGTACTTTTTTGTTTATCTCGAGAGGCATTTCTAGCTCACGTAGAAAATATGCTATGCCGCATCGTCGTCGGTCCTATGATCTGGCTGCGGATGACGCATCAATTGTTTCGTAGGATCTTTGTTATGCAGAGGCATCGCATAACTCTCCAGTAGATAAGCTCGTACTGTTTTATTCTGTGAGAGCGGTGGTCGCATGGCCGCGCCGCATGGCAGCGACCTACTGCGAACAGCTGATTGGCGGCGCGGGTGAGCCTGTGTGTGAGCGGGGGCGCGCCGCGTCTTCACGTCACACGCACACGCGCGCAACAGCTGACAGCCCCCCCCCCTCCACTCTCCCTCGCACCCGCGCGGCCCCCCGCAAACTCCGCGATCCGCCCACGCTGCGACGACCGACGACGCGCCAGCAGAGCCCAATAAACATAAAACAGTAGGTCAATAGAAATGTTGATTTCGTTGAGTAACCGTGATTAAGATAACGGGTTTGTTTGAGATTAAGATGACTTCGAAGTGCCAGCGTCAGGGGGATTATAATAACTAGAGTGGTTAAATGACTGGATTGAAGTGACAGATACTGCTTGATGCTCAAAGAATCATTATGTTGATCACAGAAAAAAAAGAGACCTAATGAACTTATTATACCTACCTAGTGAGATAAAATCATAGAAGACAAAATTACCTACTGTAGATTATGTATATTTATCTTGAGATTTAATAATAAGATGTAGAGATGCATACCTAACAATACCAAAAATGCTTTAATTTTTACCAAATAAAAGGCAAGCAATACATGTTTTTGAGCGAATTGTTGTACTGTGTAGTACGTATCTACACTGTGGCACGACAACTCAATGCATGGAAACGCTCTACGTAGGTAGGTCCTTCCTTACGTGCATTCTTGCACTAGGTACGCCTCTTACAAGGCTACTAGAGTAGTGTAGTACCTACTCATCAATATTTTAACAAAAAAACTAATCTAACTAGGTAAGTACCTACTTTGATAACTAGCACCTTTCTTCCTCGCTTCCTCGCCTCTACTACTCGTGATGAGTTTAATGGCGCCTCGTAAAATATTCTACCACTATCTAGCTCCATAAAATACATAGTGTTTATATGAAAGTGCTGAAGCTTTGTTGATTGTAGGTATAATGGCTTATCAGCTGGCTCATTCACAGCGAATACTAATTTAAATGAACTGTTATTGGTTATTATTATAACAAAGCGGACTAATTTTACGGACGAAAGGAAAACAATACAATTTGATGGTTATTGGATGGACCACAGATTAAATAATTACTAAATCCCCCTTTAGGGCTGCCAACTAGGTGGTAAAAAATTGGTGGCGCGTACTCTAGCATATTCTTCTACGCTTGAACATTAATTAAACTATGGATCATGGTCAACCAGTCGCTTATAAATGTCTTTTTAATTTAACAAATCGCCAAAATTAATTCCACATTTAAACCGGCGCCAATTAATCAATTTTGAACGAACTTTCAACTTTCGATTTATTTCAGCGTAATAAAACAGTACCTACGATCGACCAAAATAACATTTCCTACTTATTACGGGTTGCTTCCCTATTACTATTTATTTATATTATTATTTATTTTCCTGCAACTCTTGCAAGTAATAAGTTGATAATAGTTAATCCTGTGATATACCTACCTAAAATCGTAATAGTCGGTAAACAAACGAAAAGCGAAAGAATGAAATCTATTTATTTATTGTAGGTTACATGTCTGTAACTTAGGAACCAAATAAACCAGAGTCACGTGATTTTTAAATTGATTTTATAGCCTACAGAAATAACACCTATCATGAAGATAGAAAAATCTCGTTTCGAGGTGCGAGGTGAGTTATCGCAGTCAGAAGCGGATGTCACCGAACACTTACGGATGTTCTCACTACAATCGGAGCTAAAAATAAAACTTCTTTGTCAGCATCTTACAACATGCGCGCAGATTACACATACTTAGGTACACTTTGAGGGTTAATCTAATAATACCTAAGGTATTATTAACAGTCAAGTTCTGTAATGGTTTATTCCTCTTATAAACCTCTACAAGTCTCTACTCTACATCATAGTTTCTCAATCTTATTTTGCCCACCGCCCACTTTGAGAACATTTTTTTTTTCAAGATCCCCCCAGCCCATATCTTAATGCGCCATCTCAATGCCCCTAATTTTCTCTGGGTCTTCTACTGCCTTCCTGAAAATCTCAAACGCCCACAAGGGGGCGTTATCGCCCACGTTTAGAACCTATGCTCTACATCAACTCATTACATCATTGTAACGGTTCGAAAAACTACCTATGACTATGAGTTCATTATAAATGCCGTTTCTCTTTTGATGTGAATATCTCGGAATTAGAGTTCCTTTCTGATTTCTCAAAGCGGAAACGTCTTATCTTTGTTGCAAGCAGCACAAAGAAAGGTGGACGCAAACATCCTACGGATTGGTGGAACGCTACAATACAAACTGTTTACAAAGGCGAAGCAAGGAAACCTTGCGGCTTTAGGAAACACGCGATAACACACTTATTAGAAAATTAAAAGATTGCAGGCATTTACTTACTATAAGTACATAATACTTATTGCAATTTTACTCAATGATGAATCATCATCATCATCATCATCATCTCTGCCGTGCATATCCACTGTTGGACATTAGGCCCCCTCAAAGGTTTGCATGTGTCGCGGTTGGAAGCGGCCTGCATCCACCGCCGACCTGCAGTTTTTACAAGGTCGTTTGTCCATCTTGTCGGTCTAATAATTAATACACACAATAATCTAATGATTAATACACGATTTTAAAGAAATTAAAGAAATCGCCAAATCTTTCATTAACTCACTTTTACAAACTGGAATTTTAATTCTCGATCCAACAACTTCAGCTCGTTATTACCCGACTACGGCGAAGTAAAAAGGAGGGTAATGAGTTTGACCGGTATGTATGTATGTATGAATGTTCATCTGTTCCCTCGTAACTTCTAAACTACTTATCATAATTTGACAAATGAGGTGTCGTTTGAAGCGTCTTCATCGTCCGCTGGTTATAGGCTATGTGACGTCACATTAAAGCGAATATGGCGCCCTCTAGAGGTCATAAAGTCATCAACTAAAAAACAAATATTGATTGATGATGCAGTGTTGGGTATCAAATGAAAGGGCTTTATTAGCACATTTCAAAAATATATACAGGGTGTGGCAAATTCTTGGTCACTGAAGGGTAGCTACCTTTTCTCTTGTAGTTAGAGAGTTTTGTTCTTAGGAAACTTCGGTTTTATTTTGAAAAAAAAAATAATTGCATTTTTAGATTTTTGAAAAAAAGTACAGTTAGCCTAAAAAATTACATTTGTCAAAAAAAACAAGTTGGTCTTAATCGACTCTATTTCCCTCCAGGAACACTTCTCCCAAAGTAACTTATCAAATCAAATCGTAAGTTTTTGCAATAATTCAAAAAAACACATCCCATACATTTTCTATGAAATTAGTGCCTAGTTGTAAACATTATAGTGCCAATTATTCGATGGTTATTAATTTAAATTCGTAACTGCTTCGGCATGCTGGGAGGCTATTGTAAAGCCTTATGCGCCTCAGACAGAGCCGCAAGAGAGAATGGTAATTTTACATCTGCAGGGAAGCACTTTGTTCTAAATTTAAATACACGCTTTACAATAGCCTGCCAGCTTGCTGGAGCAGTTATGAAATTAAATTAAGAACGATCGAATAAGTTTCACTGTAATGTTTACAGCTTCTAATTTCATAGAAAATGTATGGGATGTGTTTTTTTTAATTATTGCAAAAACTTACGATTTGATTTGATAAGTTACTTTGGGAGAAGTGTTCCTGATGGGAAATAGAGTCGATTAAGACCAACTTGTTTTTTTTGACAAATGTAATTTTTTAGGCTAACTGTACTTTTTTTCAAAAATCTAAAAATGCAATTATTTTTTTCTTCAAAATAAAACTGAAGTTTCCTAAGAACAAAACTCTCTAACTACAAGAGAAAAGGTAGCTACCCTTCAGTGACCAAGAATTTGCCACACCCTGTATATTGTTAGCTATTGCTCGCGGCGGTGTGGCGGTACACTTCGAAGCAGCAGCCCTGCTGGCCGTCTAGGATACTATAGGCTAATAACCTGTATATCTGAATCTAAACTATTACTGAAACTCAAAGAAGGAATATACGGACCGATTTAAACAAAATGACCTTTGGCGCGAAAATAAGGACTCTGATTGGCTGCTGGAATGTTCGCACGATGCGCGAAGAAAGTAGAGTGCATCAGGTAGTCAAATATATGCGAGACTACAAACTGGATATACTTGGTATTTCAGAAACAAGATGGAAAGATTTTGGGGAGCAGCAGATTGAAAACTACACCCTTCTATACTCGGGGCAAACGGAGAAACATGAGTATGGTGTGGGAATCCTACTCACCAAAAATGCCCATGATAGTCTGCTCGACTGGAAACCTGTGTCAGACAGAATTATCACAGCCCGCTTTAAGTCAAGAGTGAGAAACATCACTATAGTACAATGCTACGCACCAACTAACTCAGCGGATGTGGACGATAAAGAGGATTTTTATAACCAGCTTAGTGCAACAATGCGAAATATCCGAAAGGGCGACATTGTGATTTGTTTGGGTGATTATAATGCCCAGGTTGGGAACGGCAACCAAGATATAGAACCCTGGGTGGGGAAACATGCATTAGGGAGAAGAACCGAAAATGGCGACATGCTTGTGAACTTCTGCTGTGAATATGACCTGGTACTCGGAGGCTCCATTTTCCCACATAAAAACTGTCACAAGGTATCTTGGGTTTCGCCAGACAGAAAAACGGAAAATCAAATAGACCACGTTATGATTAGTAGAAAATGGAGGCACTCGCTACTAGATGTCCGTAACCGAAGAGGAGCAGACGTAAACAGTGACCATCATCTAATTGTGGCCAAAATACGCTTGAAGGTAGCGAAGGTTATTAGTAAAACAACTAAATCATCTCGGCGATTCGATGTATCTAAGTTACAAGACGTGGACACTAGACAGAAATTTAGCGTAGAGGTACATAATCAATACCATTCACAGAGGCCTAAAGGAGAAACAGTGGAAGATCACTGGAATCTAGTAAAAAGCACGATTCACAACTGTTGCGACACGCTTCTAGGATACCAAAGTTCCGAAAAGAAGGAATGGATTTCTGTAGAGACCTGGAGTAAAATAGAACATCGTAAATCAATAAAAGACAAGCTAAACGCAGAAAAAGACCAAAGCAATAAAGAAACCTTGGCTTATGAGTACTTCCTTTGTGAGAGCGACATAAAACTTAGCGCCAGGAGGGACAAGCGTGTAAGAGCAGCGGCGATAGCCCGAAGAGCGGAAACGGCGGCCCATACTGGGAATACCAGAGAGCTATACAGAGCTGGTAGAGAGCTCTGCAATAAAAAACCAAAAGCGCGGCCCATAGTGGACAAAGCAGGTAAACTACTCGCAACGCTAGAAGAACAAATGCGTAGGTGGCACGAACATTTTGCCGAGATCTTCCGCGCTATGGATGACGAGGTTGAAAAGGGGGAACCAGTTTCTACAGATGAGGTCTTGGACATCAAAATTGACCCTCCAGATACCGATGAAATCTCACGTGCCATAAAAAGCTTGAAGAGTGGAAAGGCCCCAGGCAATGACTGCATCCCAGTGGATGCTTTGAAGACCAATCCAAAAGCAATGGCTAGTATATTGCACCCATTAATGACTGCCATTTGGGAAACAGGTCAAGTACCCGAAAGCTGGAAGGAGGGGATCATTATCAAGCTACCCAAGAAAGGTGACCTATCCCAGTGCTCGAATTGGAGAGGAATAAACTTGCTGCCTGTCTGCTCTAAGGTGCTATGCAAGGTCCTGCTGAACAGAATGACGGCGGCTGTCGATTCCAAGCTCAGAGATGAGCAGAGTGGGTTCAGAGCGGGACGTTCGTGCACGGACCAGATAAACGTCTTACGCATGATATTAGAACAATGCAATGAAATGCAAAAAGAGCTCCATGTCCTGTTTGTAGATTTTGAAAAGGCTTTTGACAGGGTGAAGTGGACAAGCATATGGCGAATACTGAAACAAAGGGGAATACCAGACAAGGTCATAGATATAATTAAGTGCCTTTATGAGGGATCCACCTGCCGAGTAATGCACAAGGGCCAACTGTCAGATCCGATACCCGTCACTGCTGGAGTCAAACAGGGCTGCTTGCTGTCGCCTTTGTTGTTCTTGACTGTTTTGGATGATGTGATGCGCAGAGTGACAAACCAAGAGGAAAGAGGTCTGCCATGGGCAAATGGTAAAATCCTTGAGGACATTGATTTCGCAGATGACCTGTGCTTATTCGCCACATCACGAGACCATCTGCAGTCGAAGACTAATGATCTAGCCAATGCCGCTGCTAAGGAAGGTTTGCGTATTAACTGTTCCAAAACCAAAGACATGCGCTTAAACACCAACAACACAACCCCAATCCATGTGAACGGTGAACCGGTCGAACAGGTAAAGAAATTCACTTACCTCGGGAGCGTAGTGGACCCACAAGGAGGAGCAGAAACGGACGTTGAAGCGCGCATTAATAAAGCCCGTGCCGCATATGCGCAGTTAAAACCCGTATGGACATCCCCAGTTATCACTCGCCGTACAAAGCTAAGGGTTTTCAACTCCAACGTCAAGTCGGTGCTCCTATACGGATGTGAGACATGGCCCGTCAAAAAAGATATCACCAGTAGACTCCAGGTGTTTGTGAACAAATGTTTGCGGCGGATTCTGGGAATCTACTGGCCACGGACCATCTCTAATGTAAGTCTATGGGAGTTGACCGGCCAAAACCCTATAGCCGAAGAGATTATCCTGAGGAAATGGCGCTGGATAGGACATGTGTTGCGAAGACCAGACAACCACCTATCCAAACAAGGTCTGATGTGGCAAGTTCCCGGGAGAAGGAAACCAGGTCGCCCTCGTACCACCTGGAGGCGCACAGTGGAGAAGGAGGCGGCATCAATTGGCCTCGGCTGGAAGGAGCTGGAGGTTGCCGCGCAGGATCGAGTCAAGTGGAAATCCCTTCTGAGAGCCCTATGTCCCTGATGAGGGACAACAGGATTTAATCATCATCATCATCATTGCTCGCGGCTTTGCTTGCATGCACTCGATAACTGGTAATAATTGCACAAATCACGCCACAGATATAAGTATATGACAAGACTCCTTCGGATAGCACCGACAGAAGTGGGACAGGAAATACTAGTGCTAGTGCTAGCACGTTCAATGCCCGCGACGCACTTGCCGAAACTAAGCAGATTGTTCTATGAAAGCTGAGCTCTCCTTCGGAGAGCCGGGTGGGTGGTTGATGATTCTGCAAATACTTAGGTATCTAATGACTATGACTACCTACTGAAAAATCGCTCTCTTAAAAGTATGAAATAAAAAATAAGTTCAAAAACCAAAACCCGACTACTGAAAAAAGTATGAAACAAGAACATAATGTTGAGAATGTTCTGAGGATAGCCGTGGTCATATGCCACTTTGTCCAAAAGTTTATGATCGCATACGTAGCATATATGACCACGGCTATCCTCAGAACATTCTCAACATTATGTTCTTGTTTCATACTTTTTTCAGTAGTCGGGTTTTGGTTTTTGAACTTATTTTTTATCCATAACGACATTGATCAATATTTTATTCAAAAATCAAGCTAAGCAGGTTGGCATTTTAAGCCTACCTATTGGGAAATTAATTTATACAACACAGACTGATACTGACACACATATTGTATAGAGATAGAGAGTAATAAAATATTTATTTCAATAAAATACAAATAGTTTTAAATAAATCGAATGTTTATTTTCTGTACCTAATTAATACATGTTTAATTCAAAACACATAACTTACTTATAAAATTAATAAGTAAATTGAATTAGAACTAGCATTCGATGTTATTTTCCGCAGCGAAACCAATTAGATGTTGTTTTGCAACACACACGCTCGCTATCGAATGGAACCGCAATGTTTGCGCCAAGCTTTTATTAATAAATACTGATGCTTTTTTTTATTTTTACAAGAGATGATAGCTCGATGTTGAGCCTATGTAGAGATAGCTATGTAATCTAATAATCTAGTTAGTAGGTATCTTAGGATAACAATGAATGAGAAATGAGGTCTTTATAGCAGAAACATGATATGAATTTCCATGCCGTCTCTTTTCTTAGACATGAGGATGATAAGAAAAAAACATAGTGATTCTTAGAAGAAATTGCGTTAACGACCATTTTAGCCTCCTCGATAACTGATGCTCGTGTTTATCACGTCCGTCGTCGGAATCTCGCGCAGATTTCATCAGAGCTTCAGCTGCGACGATGAAATGCAGACTTTTGTTATCGGGCGTGTACCTATCTCTATATTTATAATTTTACCTTACCAGACCGAGACAGCGACGGTAAATATTATCCTTTCGTCGTTTTCGTTCTCAAATGACACCACGGCGGCACATCCAACCCGAGTTTTTTCTTGCGCAAGATTTTTACTTGATGTTATTTGATACATTGCTTGTTTTCAAAACTCCTTGACACGGAGCTATCAATCTTATCTCCTTTGATATAGAGCCGGTTATCCATCACCGAGACAAGGCAATCCCGTGGAGTGGCTCGTCGAGTAATCTTTATTGATCGGCGTGTCGCTTCCAGCGGCTCCGTATCTGTGGGAAATGGATCGTCGAGGTTGCTACCCGCGGCTCTGTCTGCTGGATGCCCTTAACTCAGATGACCCCCCCCCCCCCCCCTTAGCTTATTAAATTCGGAGGAAACCTAGACAATCTTTGTCTTCAAGTCTTGGACCCTTGGACCCCCCCCCCCCCCCCTCCCCAATAACAAAGCTATAGCTACGCCCAGCCTCAACTACTTGGAAGGTCTGTCTCTCTCTTACTCTGCACACGTGACTTGTGCTAGTCCTTGCAATTATAAACTGATCTACTCAAACTTTGTTTAAGTACACAAGTAGAAGTAGAGCAAGGTTTGCCGTACTTCTAACTGAGAACTGAGGCACTCCTACTCACGAAACGAAAAATGATTATACCTATCATACCAATTTTCGTAGTCCAGCTTATATTGGTGAAATATTTCGAGTTCAGTCTCCACCAATATAAGCGGAGCCACGATAATAGGCCCGATATATCGATTGTCGATTTGTAGAGTAAAGACCCAGGGCTTTGGTGGAATGTACCAAGTTACATCCGAGTCGGTCTAGTCCTAATAACCGCTAGGAGTAGGTAATATTAGTGTTCTGTGAAAATAACTATCGTGATAACTCCAGGCGAAAGATTCTCTCTCGAGTGTGTGCACCTCGATCATAAATCAATAAAGAACGCCAATTCAAGCGAACAGGAACTACAGGCCCCTCGCAAATATCATTATTTTAATCTACCTCCTAGCACTATCGAACAGTCCCCTACTCTTGTACAGTCAGCATCAGAAGTAAACGTTTCCGAAATTTAAAAGTTAAAGGTAATAGGCAGTTAATTGTATGCAAGAACTGTGAATCTATCAAACTCCACTTCTCTGTTGCTAGCATTTACAGAAGGATAGGCTCTAATTTTCGTTTAAAATGAAATAGCGCATACTGCCGTTCTTTGTCGTACGATATTGTCTAACCTTAGAACTTGTCTAACCTTATTAGCTACTTATAATCCTTACTATTGGACTTCAGTTTAATCTAGTATGTGGTACGGTACATCTAAGTAATGGGCGAGGCTGTCCCGTGAGCGAACGGAAGTGCGGCCGCTTCCATCGCACATCGGTCGGTATCTCTGCTCTCTTCCGGCGGTCCCAGCGGCGAGCCCGGTTGGCGCCATCTTGGAAACTATCACCTTGCAAAGCTAGAGGAATAATAAAAAAACTTACACGGCAAAACGCTGTTTAAATATGTCCGGCGCCCTGATTACGTAAGACTTGCAATAGCAATGCGACAGCAATCACTACACGACCGGCCGAAAAATATCACTAAAAATCGTACTACGACCACTGAAGACCAATCCAAATAATATATTGCGTACCTCTTCAAGTGCTATTCCTGTTTTAGTCTCATTCTTAAAAGTTTATTTATTTTACCGTTAATTTATACTTAAAATAGCTCATCCATATTAGCAGGGGAGATCAAAACAACACAAATTCTGTATTTTGTAAATACCATAGAATAATTATTTGAATTGGTGAATAAATATATTATTAGTGATTTTAAGAGGTAAAGTTTGAGGGTTACGGTCGTTAGTTCAAAATAACAATTAATTAAATTAAAAGACATCAACAAAAATTTGCTACTTATGAGCGCTGAGGAAAACAAACACTTGCCTTAATTAGAACAAAGTGGAACAAACAGTCATGAGCTGGGCTTAGTGCACATTTTGTAATTTTAACTAACGTTTTCAATGATTATCCTTTATTTATTCATCCCATTACCTTAAACATTAGTGACCAGTGTTTGTGTTATACAGGCGTTACTAATATACTTAGTCAATGACCCTTCTCCAATCTAAAAAGTTCATAATTTTGCATCAGGTATGATAAACTAACTTTTTTACGACTGTACGTTATACCTCAACAATGTCTAATGTCTGACCAAGAATATGCATTTTCAATTATCTATGATTATTATTGATCCACACAAAGCGTTACTTATTCCTCTAAAACTGACAGATCCATCGTCTTTGATCCATTGAATGACTACAACCATAATTTCATTCACAGTTAAGCCTCCACATTGTGAGCGTGGGAACTTCTCATTCTACGCACACTTTGAAATTTTACACTCACACATCTGCAACTCGTAGCGTAGTACGCATGCACACTAACGTTTATTTGTTTGTTTGTTTCTCATTGCGCGTCATCGCTGTAGCATTTGTAAGCATGTCCTAGAAAATGCGCAATGTATACCGGCCGGCGTAAATGTCATGGTGAGTGTTTGTTGCCTAAGGGTGGAGCCATAGTGTAAACCGGGTTGACGCTATCCAAGTCGGTTGCACGGTTCGAATTGAGTCTATATTCGAACCGAACTATTAGGTATTATAAATTGAAGCTGTAGGTACATCCGATATCTGTACATTCAATCAATTTTGATTTATTAAACGCTATAAATATTATTTAATTTATGTACCTACCTACTTGTAGGTAAACATAAAAATCGGTCGAGCCGTAGGTACCTACTTGAGTTATCGTGTCAGATTCGGTTCTAGAGCACACTAGCAAGATAAGATAAGATAATTTATTTTCAAGTAAGGTTGTACATGTTTCTTGTAACTTACATACTAGCAACTACTACTAGCAACTACTATTAGCAACTTCCGATTGGTTTCATTACTTTGTGCATTGTCATAATGATGATGGAAGGTTTATAATATAGTGAGATAAGAAGTATGTAGGTAACTTGGACGAACTAAATATCTAGACCCCGATTTCGAGCGTCAAAACGCCAAAAAAAAGTCAACCAACTGTTGGTTGACTTGTTCGTTTCGCTCATTCAGTCGCGCTAAGGTCGTTGTATGTACTTACTGTAAACATGAATTTGGCGGCAAACAAAAATGGCGATTTGTGCCATTAAAGTGTGCAGGAATTACAAAGGACGACTAAAAATAAATGAGGAAGTTACATAGCATCGATCGGTAAGTAAATTATAAATAACTATAAGTTATGAAAACAAGAAAATAAAACTTTGTAATTTTATCCTAACATGTTCTAAGAGGGTTGCCATAATTATTCTTTGATTTTACCCATGTGAAAGCGTGAGCAAATAAAAACAAGTGTTGAATCCAAGGATTTTATATACAAACAGGATGGTTAAGTCGACTTTAATGTAAAAGGGACTTTGAACCTTAACACGACTACACAACGATCTATTATAATTTAATCTTGGTTATAAGGATTGTTGGTCTTGTTGAGAGGCTTTCTTGGTAGCTTTGTCTCTTTCACACTCGTTGTTGGATTAGTAGTGTGCCCAAGTCATTGACAGGATATTTTTACCTTATTGATTTCGATCCTTGGTTTCGATCCTTGATTTCGATCCTTGGTTACGATTCTGGATTTCGATCCTTGATTTCGATCCTTGATTCTTGAATCTTGAATCTTTGAAGTGACAGCTGTCAAACTTCAAACCGCCATATCTCATGAATTACTCGTCCTAGACTCCCCGTTCTCAGTTCAAATGAAAGCTTTGACCAAGATCTTTATTTGAACTGACAGCTGTCAAACTTAAAACGGCCATATCTCGGAAACTACTCGTCCTAGACTCCCCGTTCTCAGTTCAAATGAAAGCTATGACCAAGATCTACATTTCAGATGACAGATGTCATTTGGACAGCTGTCACTTAAAAAGATCTTGGTCATAGCTTTCATTTGAACTGAGAACGGAGAGTCTAGGATGAATAGTTTCCGAGATATGGCTGTTTTAAACTTTGAACTGACAGCTGTCAAACTTAAAACGGTCATATCTCGGAAACTACTCGTCCTAGACTCACCGTTCTCAGTTCAAATGAAAGCTATGACCAAGATCTACATTTCAGATGACAAATGTCATTTTGACAGCTGTCACTTAAAAAGAAGATCTTGGTCATAGCTTTCATTTGAACTGAGAACGGGGAGTCTAGGACGAGTAGTTTCCGAGATATGGCTGTTTTAAACTTTGAACTGACAGCTGTCAAACTTAAAACGGTCATATCTTAGAAACTACTCGTCCTAGACTCACCGTTCTCAGTTCAAATGAAAGCTATGACCAAGATCTACATTTCAGATGACAGATGTCATTTTGACAGCTGTCACTTAAAAAGAAGATCTTGGTCATAGCTTTCATTTGAACTGAGAACGGGGAGTCTAGGACGAGTAGTTTCCGAGATATGGCTGTTTTAAACTTTGAACTGACAGCTGTCAAACTTAAAACGGTCATATCTTAGAAACTACTCGTCCTAGACTCACCGTTCTCAGTTCAAATGAAAGCTATGACCAAGATCTACATTTCAGATGACAGATGTCATTTTGACAGCTGTCACTTAAAAAGAAGATCTTGGTCATAGCTTCAATTTGAACTGAGAACGGGGAGTCTAGGACGAGTAGTTTCCGAGATATGGCCGTTTTAAGCTTTGAACTGACAGCTGTCAAACTTAAAACGGTCATATCTCGGAAACTACTCGTCCTAGACTCCCCGTTCTCAGTTCAAATGAAAGCTATGACCAAGATCTACATTTCAGATGACAGATGTCATTTTGACAGCTGTCACTTAAAAAGAAGATTTTGGTCATAGCTTTCATTTGAACTGAGAACGGGGAGTCTAGGACGAGTAGTTTCCGAGATATGGCCGTTTTAAGCTTTGAACTGACAGCTGTCAAACTTAAAACGGTCATATCTCGGAAACTACTCGTCCTAGACTCCCCGTTCTCAGTTCAAATGAAAGCTATGACCAAGATCTACATTTCAGATGACAGATGTCATTTTGACAGCTGTCACTTAAAAAGAAGATCTTGGTCATAGCTTTCATTTGAACTGAGAACGGGGAGTCTAGGACGAGTAGTTTCCGAGATATGGCCGTTTTAAGTTTGACAGCTGTCAGTTCAAATGAAGATCTTGGTCATAGCTTTCATTTGAACTGAGAACGGGGAGTCTAGGACGAGTAATTCATGAGATATGGCGGTTTGAAGTTTGACAGCTGTCACTTCAAAGATTCAAGATTTCAAATTCCAGATTCAAGAATCAAGGATTGAAATCAAGGATCGAAATCAAGGATCGAAATCCAGGATCGAAACCAAGGATCGAATACTTATAAGAAAAATTAAGTAAACAAAAACCAGTATTGACCGCAAAAAATTTGAAACAAATTTTAGAGACACCTCGAAATCATAACATATTTTACTTTTACTACTTTTATGACGACAGATGTCATTTTGACAGCTGTCACTTAAAAAGAAGATCTTGGTCATAGCTTTCATTTGAACTGAGAACGGGGAGTCTAGGACGAGTAGTTTCCGAGATATGGCCGTTTTAAGTTTGACAGCTGTCAGTTCAAATGAAGATCTTGGTCATAGCTTTCATTTGAACTGAGAACGGGGAGTTGGCCACTTGCTCATTCGAAAGAAGAAGAAGAAGACTACTTTTATGGGAAATTTTCAAGAGCAGCGGAGCTAAAAAGGTCGCTATTGCAGTATCGCGGTGAAGGAATTGAGCTATTGCCATCTCTTTTTACTCTCAGTCAATGAAAAGAGATGGCAATAGTTCAATTACTTCACCGCGACTCTGCAATAGCGACCTTTTTAGCTCCGCTGGTATCACTAAAAATGGATGACAATGTTGACAAGTGACGCAGCGAACCTGTATAGACAATAGAAGATTCGCATACTTGTGTGCGTAATACGCACACTAGCGTTTCAAACCTGGCCTGTTGTTCTTGTTGCGATTGAAGCGAGAGAGTCCATCTAGACATATAATTAATCAAAGGTAGGTAAGTAGGTAATCATGGAAGGAGAAAGGAAGAGAAACATGGAAGGAGAGAAGCATGTACCTACATAAAAAAAAAACAAAAAAAAAGCACAAAAAAAAAAGATTCTGACGAACCTTCTCCTTTTTCCGATGTCGATTAAAAATAGGTAAGTATTTCCTATAACTAAAAATACGTCATACAAAGTGATGATAATGATAATTATTGCGGAGACAGTCACACCCCACCCTAAAATGTGCGTGCGTCCGTGAGCGGATGGAAAACGGACGTCCTCCCACCTCGGTATCCGCGACGACACTGCCATTTTTCGCACGTCAACGTTCCATTTATACAGCGCAGAAAGCGACGTTCGGTCCGTACCTACTCCATAGTAAAATGTATGGACGCAGGCGCACGCTTTGCGTCGAAAAATAAATAGTGTTCAGACATAGATTTCAACTTTACGATGAGATTTAATCAAAATCTAGCGCGGTATTGCTCTTGTTCATACTTTTGTGTCTATCGTGAACAATAAAGATTTTTATAAACTCCAATGGGGATTTGCAAAAATTGGAACAAAAAAAGGTCGATTTCGGGATTTTTGAGAGAGTTTATCTATTTTCTTCTCGGAAATAAGTAATTATTTTGCAATTATCTCGCGGTGTTATTGTTGGCACATCTATTGAGCTACTACCTTTTTGTTTTTATGTAATACAATTCAGCCAAACTCTTAAACTTTTGGATCTTGCAAGTGCCTTTTGGTGCATCGTCAGGGTATAGGGCCTTAAAGAGTTTGAAATAACACAGACTATGTTATTTATTTTTCATTTCTCATACACGGAAAGTACGCTTGAAGTTACCTGAATAGAGGGATGAAAGTAGTACTTTTCCGCCCTGGGAAGCAATTTTCCCTGCTGTCAAATTAAAAAAAAAATCATTCTATTTTGACATTTCTATTGAGTCATGTTGAAACTTTTTACACAGCAAAAGTAATATTTGACATTTCTATTTTACCTTTTTATTGAGAATTGCTGTAAAAAATATTTTCAACAATTTATTACATGAGTATTGTTATTAATAATTACTTTTCACTAAATTATCGATCGAGCGAGCGAAGCGAGTGAAGATCTTAGTCGATCGAGCGAGCGAAGCGAGTGAAGATCTTAGTGGTAAGTTGGGCGATTTTGCTTTGTATGTTTGTATGTTTGTATGTATGTTTCACGAATTGTTGTTCGCGCATAACTGTCGAACCGTTCATCCAATCTGCATGAAACTTGGTAGGTCAATAGGTTATAGTAAGGAAATTTACGGTGGAGCATATGAGCTTAATCGATGAAGGGGTTGTGAAGATATTAGGTTCCCAAGGGGGTAATTTTTTTTTAAAGTTACACAAATATATTGAGTGGGGTGTCAAACGAAAGGGCTTATTTTGTGCATTCCAAAATGGTTTTTATTTTTAATCTAGGATATATAGTTTTTGAAATACGATCAAAGAACAAAAACTACGAAACCAGAGCTGCAAGAGCTCCCGTTTCATAGAGTTTCGATGTCTTCGTAGCTCATTGACTGGTCGGTATTAAAAAGAGAGTGGCATCGTTGCGGTTTGGTTTGCAATGATTTTAGATGCTACTTGATTTATTTTCGTGATAAAAAAAAATTTTGATAAAGAATGAAAATAATTGGGGTAAAAAAAGTTAAGTAAACAAATATATTGAGTGGGGTGTCAAATGAAAGGTTTTTATTTGTACATTCCAAAATAGTTATTATTTTTATTCTAGGACGTATACTTTTAAAAATACGACGAGAATTCATAAAAAATATGAAATAAATGAAAAATTAGACACGACATTATGTATTGCATGCATGCATGCAAGTATTTTTTACCATGAAGAGCTAGCGCAATAGGCATACTCGGCAGTAGTAGCACTTGAAATTATAGGGGTAGTCAGAAGAAAGTCCAAATGTTGGCCATCTACGGTGCGCGAGATCTCAGTTCGGGGCGAACTACTAGTTATTATTTAAACAAGATTTTGAGCTTGAAATATTTACCATCTTCAATGACAAAAAAATACTGGCTGAAAAAAAAAATGTGGGCGCCTTTTTTGTTTTTTTTTTCAGTGGCAAGCTACCAGCCAGTATTTTTTTTAAAGCACCAATTTGATTTTTATCTATTTTGTCGATCGAGAGCAGAGATTTTTATAAAATGAGCTAATCAGGTTTTTATTTACTTTCCTAATATTCGAAATGAAAAGCAGAGTGTTCACCTCGGGTGAAATACCTATTACGGCACTCGAACTATTAGCGCCCTCGCTACGCTCAGGCGCCAAACCATCTCGTGCCGCAATAGGTTACTTTCAACCCTCGTGCAACAATCTACTATTTCATTACTCATACACGGAAAGTACGCTTGAAGTTACCTGAACAGAGGGATGAAAGTAGTACTTTTCCGCCCTGGGAAGCAATTTTCCCTGCTGTCAAATAAAAAAAAAATCATTCTATTTTGACTTTTCTATTGAGTCATGTTGAAACTTTTTACACAGCAAAAGTAATATTTGACATTTCTATTTTACCTTTTTATTGAGAATTGCTGTAAAAAATATTTTCAACAATTTATTACATGAGTATTGTTATTAATAATTACTTTTCACTAAATTATTATTATTTAAACAAGATTTTGAACTTAAAATATTTACCATCTTTAATGAAAAAAAATACTGGCTGATAAAAAAAAAAGGCGGGCGCCTTTTTTGTTTTATTTTTCAGTGGCAAACTACCAGCCAGTTTTTTTTTTAAAGAACCAGTTCGATTTTTATCTGTTTTGTCGATCGAGAGCAGAGATTTTTATAAAATGAGCTAATCAGGTACTTATTTACTTTCCTAATATTCGAAATGAAAAGCAGAGTGTTTACCTCGGGTGAAAGACCTATTAAGGCACTCGAACTATTAGCGCCCTCGCTACGCTCAGGCGCCAAACCATCTCGTGCCTCAATAGGTTACTTTCAACCCTCGTGCAACAATCTACTATTGTTTTTCTGAAAGTATCTTGGCTTAGTGAGTACTCTGAGTGGAGCCGAGGGTCACAGCACCAGGCAGACCACCGGCCAGATGGACACACTATATTGCAATGGCGGCGGAAACATTATATTCCACTGACGCAAGATCGGAAACGATGGCGTGCAAATAAAGAGGCCCCTGTGGAGCTTCAATGTGGGCTGATTAGATAGATCCATATAACTGCTGTGTGGGTTATTCATGGTGAAACTTACTCGTTACTATGAGTGCTGTGTTAAACTTGTGTTGATCGTAAGGTCGAATCCTGGCCGCACATCAAAGGATTTTTCGTATCGTAAAATTTATAGTTATGCGCAATCAAGCTCTAAACGGTGAAGGCCCATCATGAGGCTTAGTCAGTCCTACACTTATTGACCATGTCTTTCCTGTGGATATGGCCAATTAAGCTGAGAGGATGGTGCAAGCCTGCTCCATCTCAAACAATGTCCCAGGCAATGGGGTCGCATTCAGTGTAGGCAATGATTGCCTCCTGACATTGTATAAATCTATACCAATATACAAAGCGGAAGAGTGTGTGTTTGTTTGAACGCACTAATCTCAGTCGGATTTGGAAAAAATACTGCATTTGATAGCTAAACTCTTGAAAAAGGTTGCCATCTTCATCATCATTACCATATATCATCACTAGTCGCTGCTAGTCATCTAATAAAGATGTACCTAAATGCCTAAGATTTTTGTGTACCTAAACCTGTACCATGTGTATGAAAGTGTTCTATTTAGCAAGAAGGGCTGAAAGCTTGGTAGCTTAAGCATCCAGTGTTGCTTCGATATCCATTATTACAACCTCTAGCCATAACCCCTTTATGTCCACGATATCCGTGCTCTAACCTTTAGTGTAATGGCTTCCATAAGCCGTAGCGACTGTGGGCCGCAGTGGCGCTCTTATCACGGCGAGCAATGAACCGGGGCTGGACCAGCTCACGTGACTGCTGTGTACACAACTACACAGTAAGTACTGATAAAAATATTGAGTGGTTCACGCTTTATCGTAGCCCTAGAAAGCTTTTTAATTTTTCGTTATCAATAATACCTACAGAAGTGTACCTACTTAACGTTTTTGGGTGGAAGGTTAACTTGGACTGTGTGTTATTCGATAAAGGTGCTGATACACTTTGGCTTTAACAGTTATTTTTCGTAACGAAACGAATTCATTAGAATTATAACTACATGTGTATTATTAAATACTAGCTGACGCCCGCTGCTTCGCCCCCGTGGACTACCGTAAAATACGCCAACATTGCCCGCTTTTTTCGAATAATTTTTTTATCTATGGGAACGTAAGTATTTTCTTTTATCATCTGCTATTATAAGATTATGTGCATGTATTACTTTATCAGATTTTATGATGCGTCAATATTTAATTAAGTATTTTATACATTTTGATGGCGGGCAAAGTTATCTGGACTTTTAGCCAACATTGCCCACGTTGATTTTTGACGCAAATATAGCCTCTAGAGAGATGAAATAAAAAGCCAATACAAGAATTTAGGCAATAATGGCGTTTACTTTAGGTTTTAAAACGATACTATAGAAGGTTTCCTAGCAAAGTGGCTGGGCAAAGTTACCCTGACATTTTTTGTCTTTTTCATACAAACCGCATTTCACAAATTAAAAGTGCTAGGGTTGGCACTTCTTAGTTAACTGATCTTGTGATCGTAGTTGTTGTAGGTATAAAAAAACTGGTTATTTTTCATTCAGGTATTTATTTAATAAACTTTAATCAACATATTTATATAGGTACCCAAATGAAAATGAAATACTAATTGAGATCAAATGATGTTAGGAGCTAAATTAAAATAATTACTAAACTATTAGACATTTTCAGCTAACTGTCACTATTATTATTGCATTGTCACCGAAGACTCATAATTTTACCTAAATTCAGCTCAATTTGACACCGGGAAGTAGGTCAAATTAAGCTTGCAAGAATTGACTCGGACAAACATACTTACAAACATAGGAACTTACAAACATACAAACATTGCAAGTTAATTAAAAGCTTTAAAAAAAACAAGTTTCTGAAGTGCCAACCCTAAGCTTATTTTGATGGCGGGCAATGTTGTCAATAGTAGATCGCTACATTGCTGGATAACTTTGCCCACCGCTAAAACTCTTGTTTGAAAAGACATTCAGCAACGATAATAACATATTAATACTCCTAAAATGTTCTTACATATCATAATATTAATAAAACTAACCTGTGTTTTCGCCATCACTCACAATTCACTTATGAATTTGCACCAAAATTTGCCCGCGAAAATACGCACCGTACTCGAAGAGTTCCAACAAGTTACTGAGTGAAGCTAGCGACACACCAGATAGACAGTGTTGCTAGACACATAACCTATTTTCTATCAAAGTCAAAAAATGTTAACATATTATTCAAATATTTTTGCAATTTAAAGATTTGCTTAAAAATTGATCTTCGGGCAAAATTACCCTTGGTGGCAATGTTGGCGTATTTTACGGTACCATTTGGTTTATCCCACGGGAACCGTGCATTTTTTCGGGATAAAAAGTAGCCTATGTCCTATTCCCGGTTATTATCTATTATCATCTCCTTGCCCCTTTCCCACTAGGTGGGGTCGGCACAACATGTTTTCCTCTTCCATTCCCTCCTATCACTCGTCATCTCAGTAGTCACTCCTTTCACACGCATGTCCTCTCTCACACAATCCATCCATGTTTTATTATACCATCCCGGATATTATCTATGTTTCAAATTTCAGCCAAATCGGTTCAGTGGTTGTCGAGTTATAGAGGAACAAACATACATCCAAACATCCATCCAAACATCCAAACTTTCGCATTAGTGTGATGAAAGTATTCGCAAATAGATGATGACCACCATACTTTTTATAGCCGTTAAATACGCAGACTTCCTTTGCTGAAGCTTTGATGTCATAAACGTGAAGGAAATTGTAGAGCGGCTCGGACTGTCACATCTGTCATTTCCGAGAGTATGATAGAATACCACAATCATTGCAACTGAATTGGCAATAGTTGCATCTTCAGACTCAATCATCACATCATCAGATGCAATCATATCTCATCAGTGTGGAGACGGTGGGATCCAAACATGGCATTACCTACGTGAATGCACTTTACGCTTACACAAAAAAATCGATAGAATGTGCTAATGTGGCAATGCTATGAAAACTTGAATGTCTTTACTAATACCATGGTCCCCGCAGTAGGTAGTGTTGTAGCTATCAACGCGAATAGTTGGCCGAATGTCGATAAAGTAGCCCTTAAGTACTTGTTTAGGGGTGTTGTAGCGAAACGAAAACTGAATGTGCTGACGATAAGCTAACTCATACAATAGCAAAGTTATGGACCATTTGCAAAACGAATTGCATTTAGGTACGTACTTGTAGTACTTTAATTAATCTCTCAAAGTGAATATGATTAAATATAATTGCACCTTTAAGCACGGAATAATAAAAGCTAGTATGAAATTCGCAATAAAACGAAGTCGGTACGACTACGAGCGCTTAAAGTCGCCCCATGTGGAGGTAGTTATGTTATTATTAACATAACTTTTGTGATATTGTAATCTTGTTCATAATTGTGTTTCCCTTGTTGGTGATACGTAGTACATAAATAACAACCTATAGGTAGTGTGAAGGTTGTGTGGTACTGTTTGTGTAACAGATGTCGACTTGCTTGCAGGCTTTTGAGTTCTGAGGATGAGCAATTTAACTGTCTGGCTACTTGCTCAATATAAACTGAGAGTTCCAAAAGCAGAGCAATCGATACAATACATGGTGTTTGAAGGCTCGGTGGCAGCAAGTAATGAGGCTCACTCACAAATGGGAGTTTAACCGAGTGCGCACACGTTAATGCGCGCGGCGAGTGGGCTCGTCGTAATGACGCTATTAGGGCTGATGGACGCGGCGGCAATTTCGGTTTATGACGCAAAGAAATTGTTTTAGAACGGCCGCCGAGTGGCTTCGAGCAATCAAACGGGAATTACGTGCTCACTCGGACTGCAGGAGGATGTCTCGGACTCATTAGGACGCGGTCGCTTAGTCGGAGCAACGGCTCCTACGCGTCAATTATTGTCAAAGACATCATAAACAGCATGACACGAAACGGAGTCACTAGTAGGATTGCACCCTCTCGACTATTTACAACAAAACGTTGCTACCTATGTCAGATGTTTCTCGATGTCACGTTGAGCGCGACACTTGTGTACAGCGGGCATTACTATAGCTTGCGCTCCCCGTACTTAGCTACAGATATAGCATTGTTAGTGGCCGCACAGAGATCCCTCAAAGTGCAGGTGTTAGGGCATAGAGGGCAGACACTCGTAATATGTTGTAAGCGCTGTTCCAGCTGAGTCTACGATTGTAATCACCGTAAGTAGACCATCGCTGGGCTTGCTCAACTTCAGTGAGATAGCCTGCGCCCGCCGGGGGCCGGCGTTGTGCCATCTCAATGCGAAGCTGTCCGCGCTTCCTCCCTGTTCTAATCGACTGCTGAGTGTTGGCCTCGATCTGTGAAGTCCGCACAGTCGTCGACAGAAGTAACTGAACCCATGTGCGATGGATTTGAATACCAAGTGTATTTAGTTGTCTAATTCTTCTCAGATTTGTTTTAAGAAAAATTGGTAGGTAGTACTTACTTAAGATCCCTAATCGGTTGAAGGAAGAATTCTTAGTAAGCGCCTGATGTTGGCACCATATTTATTTTTAAAGAAGAGCAATCTTTATATTTTTGACATCAAAAAATCATAGAACATACTAGTATCATACGATTGTATTGTGAGGAGTAACAATGCTTCGTTTCTTATTTCGAAGTTAATTTAATGCTGGCCCCTTCGGCAGCAATTTCTGGTGTTAACTGTACTCCGACGTGGCCCGTTTCTACATATCCTTACTATGATCACCATTCAATGCCGGGAATGTTCTCATTGCTAATGCAATCGCGTAAGATTCCGAGCAATGTATATCTTCGGCATTTAGGTCGGTTGCTATTATACAGGTCAACCTAAGACAAAGCTACAACAATGAACAACCGAACATTTCTACATTTCTAATCAACAATGTTAGAAACCATCTCTGTCGCAGTTCGTTACTTCGTTCTTAAATTGAATATGTGGCTCGTCCCTAAACGAGACACCAGCTTCTTGCTACATAATAACTTTTTGCAAATATATTTAACTTTTTTAATATTTCTATTTCAAAGATACGCTGGCTTTGAAGTCGTCCGGAAGTCTTCAGTTGTTGTACAAACTTTACTGATGCAACTTCTGTATTGTGCCCTAGCATTGTTATATCGCACAGCAGGCGATACAATGCACATTTCCATTTCTGCTGGTGATAAAAGCGGTAATAAAGCCAGCAATGTGCGCCCGACAGCTCGTGCTGCTCGCAGGGAGCGAAGAGCTCTTGCTAATGGAAGTTCAATGTGTTCTACTAGCTCTAATACTACGTACGGACAAGAGTTACTTTTCTAAGCCTTAGAAACTCACTCTGTACAACTTTGCACCGAGTAAAATTGAAACATCAAGGGTAACAAAATCAATCTACTCGTAGTTTGACAAAAGTGTGGCCCGCATTCACCTGATTTTTTACCCGGCTGACTGTCAAGTCAGACAGGGTTATGTTTTTGTAGTAACTTTACGCCATATTTTAATCTAAGCTCAGTGGGATAAGACTCATTTTGCTCTACAATCTGGCTTGCAGTGAAATGCGAGTAATGTAACAAAGTCGTTGGTGCATGCGGGTCCGCCCATCCTGTACATGGCTTTAACGGTTCAAGTTTCCGAGGAAGCTACAGTGTTATAGCATAGTTTTCTTTCGAGTCCAATGGCTACGTTCATGGCTCAGACATGAGCCTTATTTGTTAGCCTAGAGCAGCTAGGATATGTTTGCGTCTCCGCCCGTTGTTTTGAGGTAGCAGGGAACAACAACCTCATAAATAACTACCGCCTTTTCTATTCCAAAACATGGTATAAAACTGTTGACACATCAGAATATTGACCTTTATTATGTACTAACATAAGTACTATTGTCTAAAGCGTATTATTATGTTGCATCAAATATACCTTCACTTCTTACGATATAACGAAGATACCCAAGAGAATTGTCAGCAAAATTGCAATGCCATTATCAAGTAAAAGCAAAAACCGATTTTGCTTGACGTTCTAGTGCCAAGGAATGCAAAAAATATTACGTTCCGAAATAGCTTTCAAACCGCCTGATTATGAGCTGAAATTGGCGGTTTATATGCGCCACATCAGCGGCCGGCGACTGTACGTTTAGCAATTTTGCGGTAAAAAGAGTCGTGGAGGTGTAATTTCATGGTGTCGCTGTTCGCGGTTAGTTGCGCCACCGCCACCGCGGCGGAGGCGCCCTAGAGGCCTCTTTCATAGAATAGATTATAATACTACGTACCTCTTCGTGATGTCCAGAAACTGAACAGACTCACGACTTTAGACGTATTTTCTTCGATCAAGATGACAAATGAGTTACCTAATCTACTTTACATTGAAAGTACTACCTAATAAGTATTTCGTAGCTGTGGATCGGTGGGCCTCTTGGAATCTAAAAATAAACAGTCTCACGACTTCAGCTTATAGATCCCTCGACATGATGAAATGATGAGAAATAATCTGTTCACCTCAAAAGTGAATTAAAAATTCATTTTGATTACCACGAAATTACATGCTTAAAACATTATTTCAACTTATGGAGATACATAAGAGCCTGAAATGAAACGATATAGTTTATTCTGTGGAAATCTTAGTATTGAAATTACACCTTGAAATTAAATTTTCTAGTCCACATGACTTAGAATCTTCAAAGCGTTCATGACAAGTCCAGGGGGAGAGAGAGCATAAGGCAAAACATGTTTCTCATGAATAACATCTGCGTCGGTGGCACTGAGCGCATTAATGAGATGTATAATTACCTGTTACCAGGTAAATTAAATGAAATACAATTTTTCTCTATAAGTATAATTATTTATTTTGAATTTCTTAAGAATTGGGTTACCATTGCCTTGTGCTGTGCATAGAAACGACTTAGTTAAGTAAAGGCGACAGTGTCCAAGTACTTTCATTATTATTCTAGAGATTTAAAAATAAAAAAGTTTTTTTATGTTTAAAAAAAAGTGTGATTTAACACTATACTAGTTATTTGTGCAACAAGAGAGCAAAGTTGATGTTTACCTCGAGTGCTGATTTTGAATCCCGAGCGAACGAGGGATTCTAAGAATTGAATCACGAGCGTAGCGAGTGATTCTACGTTAGAATCCCGAGTCTAGCGAGGAATTCGAAGGCACGAGATGTGAAAAACTTTGGTCTCGTGTAGCACACAAAATTTTTCACCTCAGCAGCGAGAACATTAACCTACAAATAAAAGATACAACTTTGTACATAATGAAGCAACTAATCCATAATAGGTATTCATTTAAATCTATTTAAAAATAACGCATTTTTCTCAGAAATTAAACGAACATAATAACAGTTATTGTAGTTTTGTAAATTAAAAGTTTCTGTTTTGTTCAGAACTTACCTACGTGCTTCTCAGGAAGGGAACTTTGTTCATCACAATCACTTTTTGTCTCAATTCTTCTCTCTGGAGATAAATTAGGGTACTTATTAAGTATATAGGCAGGTACGCAACAAAATCATTTAGCACATTATTTAAATTATGTAGGTACCTACAATATGTTTGTTTTTAAGCTCTGTCTTCCGTCTTCTGTGTGTGTTGTCAATAAACTATATTCTATTCTATTCTATTCTTTTCGCCACTGGTTTCACTCATCTTTATTGTTTTATGAATTTTCAACAAATAACTAGCGTAACAGAAACAAATTCCCACTATTTTATTTTTAAAAGGTGTTATTTGTTTTTTTTCATAGACAGGCTAGCGATTGACCGCCATGCACTACCACGTGTCAATCGACGACATTCGAATTTCAAATCACTTTTCCTCACTGAAACCAGTGTGCAAAATGCGATTTTGCACACTGGTTTCTCGCAGCAAAGGATGCCATTTCGAGCTGCTGAGGTGAAAATTTAATTTATAGTGTTAAATCACACTTCACAAGATGTCTTATCAAGATTTTGGAACCGACGAATAATATGTATTCCGTCCGTAACCGAGTTGGTAAAGGAACTCCGGCTCACTCCGGCTTATGGAGGATCGCTTGTGTCAGTGCGGGTTCGAATCCCGTCGGAATCGCAAATTTTGGTAAAACTCATTTTCAATTAAGTAAATAATATTTAACAACATAAAAATTTAACAAAAATCAAAGAAATGGTTCCTGTGGCAATAAATGGCGCATCAAAGGGACCTGTAGGTAACATCATAAATCCACGTGATTCCATAGAACACGCACAAAGGAGTCCCTTTTGTTATTATCTCCCTCTCTGTCTCACCTTGCCCGTTTCCTGGCAATACTAACTGCTGCTTACTCTGCAACGCCATCAATCCTGATGTCGGCAACCCATAAACAAAACTATAAACATGGGGTGCTTTTATACTCATGTGAAATTACTGTTACACTCAGATATTTCAAAGTTGTGTTTTTATATTAAAATTTCTTGAATTTTTTATCGAAATTCTGAATAATTTTAAACAATAGATGAGGGAACATCCTGTCTGTTCTCACACCCCAACGGCTGAACGGATTTGAATAAATCTTGTAATCCAAAACAAGAAAACCAATTAAGCTTTTTTTTTTCGCAGTGAAACCGTGTGATTATGCCAGATTTTTTTCCAGTTACTAGTCCCAAATCCCAGATGAATTAATCTTGGTTCTCTGTTCAATATTCGCGTGTTCAAAGTGTTGCCACAGCGTGTGGAGCAGTTACTCCATAATTAATGGCTCTGAGTACACCAGTAATCGAAAATCTGCAGCCCTACAAGGCAAACAGGCCACAGTGGATCTGCAACCAGTACGACAACTACAATATTGCTAGCTACAATATTTCGTCAACTGTATTTTCGTTGTTTCTGGAAGAGTTAAATTCAAATTGATTGACAATTTCAATTGAATCATCTTTTTGAAAGAACAAAACAAAAATGACATTTTTGTTATGATCCTGCTGTTCAAAGATTCCGTTGTAATTTCTCCAGCCGTACAAGTCCACACATCAACATAATTTTGTTCACAATTGATGACTACAAATACCGACTCTACATTCTAGAGCACGGTTGAAAATGTGAGTTATCTAATTTTAGGTAACTTTACTTTGTAGTTGCACCTTGCTCGTGTAATTCGTGTAGGTAAGTAGTTTTTATTAGATCATCGTCCTGCAGGCTAATACATTAGTGATGTAGTGTAGCGGACATTGTCCGTTGCCGGGACACAGCGGCGCAATGCAAACAAAGCGGACAGTCGCTCGCGAATTCATACGCTAATTACCCGAGTAACGGACACCTCATTACAGTTTTTGGGGCAGAGTGTACTCGTTGCGGTAGGTCAATTATTAAAAGTTGCAAAACTTGTTATCATTATTATTTTAAGTGGTCATTCGGAGTTTATTCGTTTTTTTATAGTAAATGCTACTTTTACTTCGTCTCGTGTTTTGCAGATAACTTTCATTTGTGTAGCTATAGTTCGACAATTATTAATGTGGCCGGATGGGAAAAAAGTAGTAAAACAAACAAATCTAAAAGATTTAGTACTTTTTCGAAAAATAAAAGAGGAGTCGACAACCCTCACGCCCTTCTCCATAAATCTGTTTATCGGCTGCCCTCGTTCCCGGAGCGCCAGTCACTCACTGTGCCTCGTCGGATACAATTTGACTCGAAGACGCATACTGCATACATTATACCATACGGTCTACTCACAGGCCGCTCCCAGAATACCTATAAGTAGCCCGATATTTGACTACATTCAAGTGTGTGCTATTTAGTCATAGTCAGAAAAAAGCCAAACAAACATCAATTGGTGCATCATTTTAATTTATCTCAAGTCGTACACACACAGTGCTTCAAACTAAGCAAACTTTCCAACATGGTCTCACTGTGTTTGTTTACTCTGTGAGCTATCACGCTAGAGGTAGGTCGTGAGGCATTGTACGCAATTAAAATAAATGGCGGCGCTTTACGAGTTACAAGAGAATTAACGCCGAATAATAAACCGAATCGAGTTACAACGGTTGTCTATTCATCGTTGGTATTAATGACGGTGAGCGTTACAGAGATTGTTGATACGCATCAGGACAATAGGTTTAGAATAATTTGATGTTCCGTGGGAAAACTGCCAGCCAGATTTTAAAGTTTGCAAAAATTTAATGAATCATTTCACCCTGACAGTACCTACCTACCTATCATTTCATTATCAGCACTATGTAGGTACCTACTTCTGTATGTTTTTTAACACTTATATGATAATCTACTATGTAGGTACTTTATTTTAGGTAAGTACCTACTTATTTTAATGTGAATAGGTCAGCTATCAAGATTTAGTGATTGTAAAAATCACAATATTATCAAAACGTACCGGTTCATTTTATTTTATAGTGTGGTATCACATTAGTAAAATATCGCTCTATTCTATTGTAGGTACTTTTCTGTATTAGGTAGGTAAGTACCTACTTATACATACTTTTGACTACTCCACTCCTTCGACTGCGCCACTCTACAGCTAAAACCATTTTTTTTTTTCAATGACAACAACGACATTAAATTAAATTTCCTGACATGACTCAATTTCGAAATAAGGTCCGAGTGACGTTCGTAATACAAAAGTGGTTGCCGCTAGGTGGTTAGTAACCGATGTTCGATTTGGTTGCCTAATTTCTTCTACAGTAGATTTCCCGTGGGAACCGCGCCGTCCGCGGACCAATATTACTTTCTTATTGGAAAGAAGATCAATTTCTCCATAGATCGTCAAAAATGAAATCGAATTGTTTGCTCTACGAAGTTTCAGGAAATTCATTCCATTTTCAAACCAGAGAAATTCTAATCCCATGAGGAACTTTGCGATTCCAATTTCATAAAATACATAGACCGATAAACTCATTACGCTTCATTTGCGTCGCGTAGTCGAGTAAAAAGTCGACAATGAGTCGATCGATATCGTTCGAGGCGGTAATTAGTTCTGTTCTTGTTGTAGCGAGCACAATGATGGGAGCCCCGGTGGCACGGTGAACTCGCCACAAGAAGCTAATCGGCAAGTTTTGCACTTTGTAAACTGAGTAATTGGTGCAGTTTTCACATCAAACGACTCGTGATTGCTACAAGTTCTCCAGAGATACTTGCCTGCTAATCGAGACATCTGTCTGCTCGACGATGGTGGCCTAGATACTTAGTAAGTACTATTCATTCCGATATTATTGCTGAGTCGTCGTATCAATAGAATGCTACACTAGACACGGCCAACTCTTGGATGGTGCTTCAGAAGCCTTGTAAAACCGCCAGTCATGTAACAAAAACAGTGTTCCATACATATCTAACACTTGTATAAATCATGACTGAGGCCATCGCATTTCGTGTGTTGCCATTAATATAAACTATGAGCGAAATACATTTATAACCGATAATAAATGGAATCCGAATATGAAATACGTAGACAATAAGAGTAAGGATTTAATACAAAACAAATAGAGAAATGAGACAGTTCTCCAGATAGCACTAGAAGAGTAGTGGGATAAAGCTGGGACCAACTCGACTCTGGAATAAATAAGTAAAGAAGGCCTACAATTCCTGCTTGCAGACTTCAATAGGCTGATGATAAATAAGGGTGTAACTGGTGTAAGCCTCTCGGAAGCCGTACTGTAGCCGTACCATGACGTCTTAGTAAACAATTCAGTTCAGTTTAGGTTTTCCGTTTCAGTGACGGACAGCATTTTCTGTTTCAGTGAACTATCCAGTTACGTAGAATATGAAATCCTTGGTTTAGCTTCTGAATTTCGTCAGCGTCATAGCATAAATCATGTGACAAATTAGCGTAGCAGTTCAGTTTAGAACCTAAACTGAATCGCATTTAAAGCTCATGGTATGGGCCCTGGTAGCTATTAGCTGTGTCGCCAGGCTCGGTGGACGCACCCACATCTACTTACAAGCCAGTGGGCCTCTTGTACTCATTCTAGTTTTTATCTCATGTATCCGCATTCCCACACATGCCACCTGTCCCCTCTAGCGACTTTGTAATGATGCTGATGGATTTGTCGTAGATGTGCTAAATGACACGGGTATACGACTAGATCACGCTCTAATATGCGTTGGAATTTAAACAAACGTTGGTCGATTTAATCATTGGACAAACGAGACATGTTCTTTGGTTGAAGTGAGAGGGGGCAATGGCAACACTTAACACTTACGGTACCTAGCTTACAAACTACACTCTGTATAATTATGTGCTGTAAACTTTTATGTGGTTTTATCCCTCCGCATTACAAGTTTCTCAACTCGTTACCATCGAATAAGAAGACTATGTTACATTCGAAGTCCATTACCGAGCCTGCGACGCAATCTGATTCTTATCTCGAACTCGTAATGGCCCCTGTACACACTCGTCGAGAGCCTCTCGCCGAGAGCCTCGGCCGAATACGCTCTCGTCGAGAGCATGCCTGTACACACTCGTTCTAACATTTGAACTGAAGACTTACGAGACAATGGACGTAGAAATTGCTGCTGCTATTTGTCTTTGTGCCGTGAGCTATTATAACTTTTTTAACATTTACTATAAAAAAAAATTCGTAAACCATGGAGAAAAAGAAAATGGTGGATGATAACTATGCACCGCAATAGAAACAGGTAAATAACTAATAAAACTAATCAGAAAGCAACTAAATGAACGAGTGTGTACATGCTCGCTCTCGTTTACCTCGCGAGAGCCAACGAGACCCTTTGACTCGGGCGCAAAAAACCGACAAGCCACCGAGAGCTACCGAGACGAGGACGAGAGAGCGAGGCGAGACGAGAGCGCGCTGTACACACTCGCGCTCGGCCTGTCTCGGGGTGCCTCGACGAGTGTGTACAGCGGCCATAAGGATGAGATCACGACGAGTGTTTGCGCCGTGTGTTTCGCGCATTATGAAAACATGAACTAGTTCAATACGTTAGTTCCATTTGGACGGTGGAGACAGAATGTAACGACTTGCCGTCCGCTTGTTTGTTGTACCAATACGTACCTACAAGTTCTGACCGTTTGGAAGAAGAATTAGTGTGGTGATTGTAAACTTCATTCAGACAATACTCACTAATCTTTTTAACTAAATATGTTACGGTTAATAACACAATGGTAAACTAACATACACTGAGAATCTTTGGTTGGTTTCTAAGTATTTTGCTAAAAGATACGGTGTCAGGGTGAGATGAGAGGCCACTGCTCCAAATTTCGAAAGCGATTAGATACCTACAATGTCAATCTTTCTAATCGCTGTCGTGGAATTAGACAAAAATTGTGTTGGTTGGAATTATGTATATGAGCTAGTGACTAACTCTGGTGCTAGAGTTTTTATGCTACCTGTAGTGCAATTCAGACTTTCGAAAATGCATCCGATTCGCTGATTTTCTTCGGAAAGTTGTCGTTTTTTCAGCGAAGAATCATCACTTTCCGAATTCGGAATGGGTACATATGAAAAGTCCGAAAACCGAAATGCCGATCCTTGAAATGCCGATGCTTAAAATAGCGAAATTCGATATGTAGAACGGTTGAAATGTAGAAAGCTTGAAAGATAGAAGTTTGTAAGGTCGAAAGCTAAAAGTCAGAATGCTCGAAATGCCGAAAGTTTGAATTGCCGAACGTTTACAAAGCAGAATGCTCAATAAGTATAAGTTCCAAATGCCGAATGACTAAAACATCGAAAATGATCGAAATAAGTACTTACATAAATTATTGTATTTTTTAGTACTTACTTTAAAAAAAAGGAGGAGGTTCTCAATTCGTCGGAATCTTTTTCTTTGTGTTTTTGTGTATGTTCACCGGTTACTCGAAGACGCCTCGACCGATTTCAAAGATTATTTTTTTGTTTGAAAGGGTACACTTTTCCAATGTTCCTTTTGATCATCAAGTCAGGATCTGATGATGGGATCTTGGAGAAATTAAGGTAACTGTTCATATTTTAAAGGCATACGCGATTCGGGTACTTATTTTTTAAAAACTTGATAGGATATCAGTGACAATGCAATATGATAGTAACATTAAGCTGATCTGATGATGGAGTCAGAAGCTGTTCAACAGAACTCCTCGGTATATATTTTTTTTGATTTAGTGATTTTCTCAAAAAATATTTCAATTGACCCCAGCCTCCCCTAGGTAGCAATGTAAATGTGCAATTTTTTAGTGTAGGTTTTAATTGCACTTATTCTATCATTTCATTAGTAATGTTTAGTAATTGTGCAATTTATAGTTTAGGTAGGTACGTAATTATTGTGTTAAGTTGGTTGGTAGGTACTTTACATTATTATTATTATTTTCAGTAAAATATTGTTTTTTTTTTGGTTTGCTGAATAATATGTAGCCTCCTTGACTAGAGAGTGACAAGAACTACATGGAGGTTACGTCACTCTGACACAACTACGAGCGCTGGTGCTGAGCGAAGAGACCAATTCGATTGTCATCATTCAAGATTACACATCGAACCGGCTCTCATCGCGGACGGGCATCACGTGTTCGGCGGAGTGTCTATAGGATTATCCTGCATCTATCCTGATCCATGTTATGATGAACAATAGCAGAGCTCCGACAAAAATAATGTAACAGATATTGAATATCATCTTTTATTCTCTTCGCCCGACAACTCACGCCTACCTAATGTCAACGTAACCATAGCAACTCATAAATATGAAGCCTCCTGATGCTCCTGAAATCCAGAGATATGATGGTGTCCCTTCATCAGAAGCGGGATTCGGAGGGCTAAATATTGAAGAGAATACGCAAGCAACGAAATGCCTTCGCCACCGTCTATGCCAAACCTATTGCTTTATTATGAAGTCTACGCTATCGAGACGCTACTGCTACTGCATTGGACGGTCCACTACACGAATGCACCAGAACGGCTGCGATACGAGACGAATGGCGTAGGATCGTCAAAGTCGCCACAACCCCCTCCGACATGACGACCACGACCACTCTGTCAAGAGTGTAGCGAAAGAAAAGACGCTATCGAGATTATTCACCAAGACATTCAGCAGCTAACTGCCACAAGCTACAGGAAGACCCATCTTCAGATAAGGGGATAAACCTAGCTCCGAGAATTCCTGATAAAACACGATCAATCATTTGTTTCGTGTGACACCTCTTGACACCTCGCGTCATCGTGACCGGACAAGGACTTTGTGATCTGATTGAAGAGGAAGCGGTGGAAGAGCAGCGATAGAGACGTCGCCAGAGCACTATTTACTCGACCAAACTTCAAAGAGCAGCGATTAAAGAATACCACGTCTACGAGCGCCAACGAACCAAGAGTACCTACCTGCACCTACTTTGACTACATAATCTGGTGAGCCCGTTTCTTGTTTATGATAGCAGACCATAAGCTGAGTTTTATGTTTTAATCCCCTAATAACGCTACACATCTGGCTACTTTTGTGTGTTGAGAACAAAGTGTTACTTCGTGTTACCTCGTGTTTCTTCGTGTTACCTCGTGCTTCTTCGTGTTACCTCGTGCTTCTTCGTGTTACTGCGTAAGCTGGTTGATACGAGCTCTGGTAGATGCTCTAGTCCATGTTGTCATTGAAGATGGTGGCATGGGCGATGAGACATCAGAGGCCTGACGTTCGATCAATCTAGTGGGTCCTTGTTGTCATCACCTAAAGATGGCAGCTTGGACGGTGGGACGTCGGTGTAATATTGAAAGAGCCAGATGTCTAGCAGTTTAAATGTTTAGTACAGATGTTTAGATGTTCAGATGTTCAGATGTTTAGATGTTAAGATGTTTAGATGTTCAGAAGTTTAAATGTTTAGATGTTTACATGATGTCCTATTGATCTCTTGTGTGTCAGGATGGACGAACGGGTTTAGATGTCTACCAGCTTCTTTCTGTCTTTACAGATCAACTGAAAGAGGAGGACTGGATACAAGCAGTCACGCGAGGACGCGTGAATGTCAGTATGGCCGTGTAGCCTCCTTGACTAGAGAGTGACAAGAACTACATGGAGGTTACGTCACTCTGACACAACTACGAGCGCTGGTGCTGAGCGAAGAGACCAATTCGATTGTCATCATTCAAGATTACACATCGAACCGGCTCTCATCGCGGACGGGCATCACGTGTTCGGCGGAGTGTCTATAGGATTATCCTGCATCTATCCTGATCCATGTTATGATGAACAATAGCAGAGCTCCGACAAAAATAATGTAACAGATATTGAATATCATCTTTTATTCTCTTCGCCCGACAACTCACGCCTACCTAATGTCAACGTAACCATAGCAACTCATAAATATGAAGCCTCCTGATGCTCCTGAAATCCAGAGATATGATGGTGTCCCTTCAAATATATTAAGTTTTTAAATAATTATAACGAATTAAGTACCTGTAAGGCCTGTAATGTTATATTGGTATTACAATAATGAATTGAATTGAATTATTATTTAATTTTGTTTGGAAACGCCTACTTCTTTACGTGAGCAAGCGTCATGCCTGCTACTAACTGTCTGCCAAGGAAATTGTAGGTGTGTTTTTCAAATCAAATCAAATTAAGGAACTTTATTTGTTAACATAACTTACAAGTTACTAGGTAGGTATAATACCTACGTTGCTGTTATTATACTAAACTAAAGTGGCCCGCCCCGGCTTCGCTCGGGTAGACTTATGAATAAAATGAGACCAAATCTTTTCTCCGGAAGGAAAGCAAAGCATTGCGTTTCATTATTTACCTACTTTACGATTTTGTGAGTGAATCGAACCACTGAGTCTATTGCACACCCCCTAGGGGTAGCTTTGTAAAATAAAATAGTGTTTCATTATTCAAATAAGTACTTCAAAGTTTATTTATGCCAAGTTTTGTGTGCATCAAACCAGGAAATATTTTTTTCATAAAAAGTTCAGGACTCTATTGCACATCCCCTAGGGGTAGTTTTGTAAAAATAAAATATATCTGTCATCATTATTCATTTTAAAGTTTATTTAAACAGAGTTTTGTGTGAATGCTACAAAATAAAAAAAATATATACAAACTTTAAAGCTCCCTAGCACACCCCCTAGAGGTTATTTGAAAAATAATAATAGGTAATAATAATAAATAGATAGGTGGGTACCTATTTTTTTCTAAGTTAAATTGTACCGAGATTTGAGCGGATCGAACCAAGGAATGAAATTTTAGACAAACAGTTTACCACCCTGTTTCACCCCCTTAGGTGTTGATTTATAAAAAATAGTATAGCTTATGTATTATTCCAGAACCTAAGCTTTCTACATGCCAAATTTCAGAAAAATCGGTTCAGTAGTTACGGCGATACGTTCGGACAAACATACATAGGTACTGACTTCTTTAGTATTTAAAACTAGCTTCCGCCCGCGGCGTTGTCCGCGAGGTACCTACATAACATAATAGCTATGTTCAACCTGAAAGTTCATTCTAAATACAGGTGAAAGAATTTTTTAAATCAGATGAGTAGTTTTTGAGATAACCTCCTACATACAAACACACTTTACCTCTTAATAATATTAGTACAGACAAAAAAAAATTATTTCCATCATCATAATTATTTCGAGCATTACTGGTTTCAAGCTTTTATATTTCAAGCATTCTAAATTTTGAGCATCGGCATTTTAAGCTTCGTTGTTTTAAGCTTCGGTATTTTGGCTTTCGGCATTTCGAGCATTCTGACTTTTAAGCATTCGACATTTAAAACTTCTACATTTTAAGCATTATACTTTACGAGCATTCGCTATTTCAAGCATCGGCATTTCAAGGATCGGCATTTCGGTTTTCGGACTTTTCATATGTACCCTTCGGAATACATTCCGAGAAGGTTTTAAATCTGAATCGCACTCCTGAAAGCCTGCCCTCCAAAGCACGGAAGCGCTCAGCTGTTAATGCCACTTGCAGTCACCCATCCAAATTGTGTTGTGACCGCTTAGAGAACTAATGTTGGGTATGACATGATCGCTACTGTACAATTATTGACTTTTGTAAGAGTAGGTTCATTTTCATTTTGAGCCGGTACCGTGAGCCGGTCAGTCGCGTCATACTCAACACTACTTAGAACATCGCTTAACTTCTACGATCTATCAAGAAAGTCTGCCTCGATCTCAATACAATTAACGTAGAATTGTAAATGCAAGTGAAGTCAGTGAATGTTTTCTCAGATGCTGTAAACCTGGAACCTCGCCGTGGCGGTGACGGTGGGTGGTCGAGGTACAGTCGGCGGGGTGGCTCGCTATTAAACCTGCGCTGATAAGCTTTACATTCATTTTGGTAATAAATTCGTAATTCCATTCAAAAAGACATTATTATTCATGTGTTCCTTTTTATCCCTTTACCAAAGTTGCATTTAACCTACAAGATTGTTCTCAATTTCACTCAATTTGATCGTGCTTTGACTGCTCAAAACGTTTCCTTTATTAGAATAATCTCTCTCTATCATAGTGATACCTACCTACATTCGTGGTCGCGTTTCGTTTTCCGTTTTCTCAATTTCACTAAAACGCTTACCTTTCAAGAGGGTGTTAGAATGCATTAGATTAGATTGTTATTTCCCGTACGTATGAGGATTGCACGCTGTGGGAATGGTCTGTATCTTTTCATTGCCTCAACCCGGCATTAACAGCCCATGCATATTAATTTCCAAAGATGTAACGCAAAAGCATTTTTATCAATGAATTTGAAACCACTTCAACGTCATATAGATGCATTGGAGGAATCAAAACACGAGCGGGTTCCACACCATAAGGCTGACTTTAGTCTCACGCTCACCGTCAGCGCTGATAGGCGAGTGATCTTTATTACAATAAAATAAGGATACTGATTGTTTAGCAGAAATGGCTATGCTGATTGCTCTCGTCAGTGCTGGACAATCAGTATCCTTATTTCATTGTAATAAAGATCACTCGCCTATCAGCGCTGACGGTGAGCGTGAGATTAAAATCAGCCTAACAGGACATCCATTTCTGAACATGGTCTTCCTTCGTAGATACCTGAGTAATCAAATAATAAAATAGTCTAGTGAACAGCATTACCTACTCACGTGAAGTAACATAGGCCTTTAAATGTATTCTAGATGATTAATGCAGCGCCATGATGCAACACATGCCTACACTTAGCAAGGCTGTACCGTGGACTTGAAGCGATTTTAAATGGAGTGCTCTGAATCTTATCCTCAAGAGGACAATACAAGTGGACTGCTATGAGTTTCCTCTCGGTGTATTCCTTCAACGCTTTAGGCGTGTGGTTTACACATTTCAGTTTTCTAATTTCAATTATAGGTAAGCCGGAAATTTAAAAAAGAACGAAAAGTTGATGTTAAAGAATGTCTCTAGGCATATCCGGCCCTTCCAAAACCTAAAATCGTGCTAATTTAGTAGGAGAGTGGGTGCTAGTAAATTTAGCATTCCATTCTATTCTGGAGTCGTCATCGGCCGCGGTCGGAGCTATTGCATTGCAATTTGTGCCGCCATCAATCATTCCATCCGCCGCTCGCGAACGTTTTTGTAGAGAGCTACGTACCAATGTTACTGGCCATGTCTGAAACCAGGGCTTAGAATGTACGTTGACAAACGTCTAGTAAAGTCATTCAGATTCAGTAGGACTAAGTACGGAGATGACACCGAATTGTCATGAGACCTAGGTAATTTTACGACCACCCGTGTGTTGTAGAGTAAAGTTTTATTTTCAGTGATCGATCTACTTATTCTAAAAAGAAAAATCAGTGGGAAGTCAATCGAAAAAGTGAGGTTCGTCAAAGTACCTAATTTATTTAATTCTTTTGCTTTGGTGAGATTTCAAAAATCTCTAACCATTTCTTGATACGCGATGCGTTAACCACTATTATGCCATTGGTCTAGTTTCTCACGCTTGAATAAGTTAGTAGATATTCCGTCATTCCAATAGTTTTACTTAGTTTTTTATGTAACGTTATACGCAGTTCTGTTGCAACTGACTATTGATTTTGCAAAACAAATCCATAAATTCAGCAGGCGTGTAGATATGAAGTTCTGGCACTTTTATTCCCCGGCGCAAACTTTATCGGCTGTCAAAGTTGCACAATAAGCGCTGATCAGAATTTAGCGAACTAGTTACAGTTCCGGCGGAAACTTTTATTCGGTTTCTGAAGAATAAAATATGCTTTTGCTTGCCTGAGGTGGTTAGTACCGTCATGTCAATTATCTTCGTTGACAGCCCTTTGTTACCCTTTTAAGAAAGGCCTGTATAAAATCAATTAGGTACTTACATACGTCTACGAATTTAAACATAGGATAAGATATATTTCCTTTTAAAACCATAGTAGGTGCTTAGTCAACTGTTTGAATTTTCCCTCCCATTTTTTCTACCCTTTGCAGATTGTTTCATGTTTTAAATGCCTGAATATCAATACAATCTTGCTCGCTTAAGTGTTACAAGTAAAGTTACTTTAGTAAAGTTGTAAAGTTACTTTTAACTTGCATGCATGTTATATTATAATTAGTTTAGTTGTAGGTACAGGTAGGTACTGTTCCATAGGTCCCAGTTGTATAAAGCGAGGTCTCGGAGTCGGCAGCCGTATCTGGGTGTTGAATCAGTGGCTGAACTAATGAAGTTTTCCTGCTTTCCATTGTTCAATGAAACAGTCGAGTGCGCGCCCGATAAGTCTCAATCGGCAATTATGTCAACAGTAGGTACAGTCGCACACAACGCACAATGTACAATGGCAGTCGCAAACTCAAGCGATTTCATTATTTTGTTCGATTGTTGTTAAAAATGCTTTGTGTTACAGTGGTATTGTGATGGCGTCGGAGTTATCGTTGATCGAGTTCTTGGATCGATGTTTCATCAATTCTTAGTTCTACTCTTTGAGAATTGTAAAGCTGAGATTCCAAACTTCACAGTAAATCCTCTTACACTTCTCGAGACATTAACAAAGGCTTTCTCAAAAGTTTTATGAAAGAATTGTGAAAGTACCTCACGGACTCTAGTGTGCGAGTGGCTTAGGAACCACCGCAAATGGGAACCAGTATCACAACTTTTGACCTTTCGATCAAACACACAGTACCTATTTTCTTACCTAACATTCATAAATTACATATTTCGCATGCTATTTTTGTAGAGTACTAATTTGTCTGCGTGAAACACGCCATTAGACATTTTATTTTTGCGTGTTTTATAGTTTCTCATACCTATGAGGAATGTGTGTGAAAAAAGTTTAAAGAATGAATTGCTTAATTGCTATACCTACTTATTTTTTTGTTCATGGGAATGGTAGCTTACAGGGCAGGTACTGGTGATTGAGAGTTGTTGGTTCCGCTGCGGTAGGGGGGCCGGGGGGAGGGAGAGCCCCTGTAGGGGGACGCGAACGGTCCGATTGTTAATTCATCATCGCACGATAGCGCGCACAATGGCGATATCCGCTCAAAGAATGCTTTGTGTTTATTCTGCGGCTTTATCTGCGCTTTGTGCGAATATTCCAAAATAACTAGCCATTGTGCGCCGCTATGGGCATTTCTTTTGAGCGTGTGGAACGAAGGTACCCCTTCTGGAGATCTGATAACGTTTCACAAGCGCTGATAGAATCGGTTCTATGTGCCCGGAATCGTGATAATGAACAATCATCTCAGAGTTTCAAATCAGGACCATTTATATTTTAGTTGAGTATCTCAGACATCACAATTTTTTTGCTCTTAAGATCAAGACGAATACTTTATCAAAGATGTTCTGAGAAATTAACTTGATATACATGCCTACTTTATTGGTATTTATAAGACGCTATAAGAACTTGTAAACTTTTTACAAACACAATTTTCTATAAGTACCTACCTACATCCAGATAGACATCTAGACATCCATCCATACATCCTTACAAACTTTTGGGCTTATAATATTAGTACCTAGGAATTAAGATAATATGCACATTTGATGTTTTAATTTCAGGGGGCGGGGGCAGCCAGCCGCCCCTGCCCAACCGCCAGACTAAAAGTATTAGTGCCACAGCGATAATGCGGTGACACTAACCGGAGCATTTAGCATTCGATCTGTGTCGCTTTGCGCGTGGACCTTGGATGTAAGGACGTCATTTGGGTTGCTAAAATATCAACGAGGGCGAGAGAAACTACACCAGTAGCCGTACCATGAACTCTTAGAGCAATGTTAAAACAAGCTTGAAACATGACAACGAATGTCATTTCTAAAGCAGTAGGACTGTTTTAAGCTTGTTTTGACATTGCTCTAAGAGTTCATAGTATGGCCCCTGAATCACTATACAAGCATCGAAAAGTGTCTCCCTATGGGAAACTGAAAATACAAACTTCAAAACATAGCCTTTTTCAAAACACTCGCTTTAGGCATGGTGGATTTAATAATGAACCTTTTAACCAATTATGCATGGGTTAAACATGATGACGGCACGCATGCCTGAATGCCCGGTCCATTCCATTATAACACAAAACAAACCGCCGCCCTGGCACTATGTATAGTATAGGTAGAGGTACCAGAGCAGTAAACAAATCGTGTATTTGTGGTAACAAAATCAGAATAACAGCACTCATATTTGTGTTGCGGAAACAACAAATATAACAGGCGTTTGGTTCCATTAGTAATTTTATTTATTTCACTGTTCAAAATCATAACATGTGTGTCTACTTACGTATGAATATACTGCATTCATTAAAGCTAGGATAACACACGCAAGGGGAAGTTGCGCGGACAAATTGTACCCCAACACAGCGTGCAGCGTGCAGCGGGCCTCAAGCATCGCTGACAGAGCTTGTGTTGATGAAAGAACTTGTCTCTACATATCTGGCAATGTGACAGGTATGGGTGGAAGTCCGTAAATAGCTGATGGCTATGTTTATTTTGTAAAGATGACCGTTCGTAAACTTATTAGCAATTCGACACCTTCAGTCTTGAGCATTGGACTGTAAGATAAATTATTTGCTCGGCAATACCTCAGGTAAATAATTGCACCAAATTCGGCCATAACCGACGAAGCACCTTTTAAATTACCGTCATAAACTTATTTGAGAGCAGCCGAAATGTTTCGGCTAAAGGCCCAATAAAATGTAGCTAGATTAACTTTTTAACTGACTGCCGCTGTGCCGGCATAAGGGAATGTAAGCCTTGAACAGTCCCAACAAGGTTGTTTCAGGTTTGAGGATGGAGTGTGTATGTGAGACCTAGAAAGAGTTTCCAACGCCAAAGAAATAGACTGTAAATGGACCGACACATAAAATATAGTTAGAAGAAAAGCTCTAGTACCATCGTACCCTATTATAGGTAATAACGGCGTATAAAGTTGATTGACTGCAGACAATGAGGGGCGGAGCAGTAGTGCAAGTGAGGAGCTTTGAGAGTTGAGCTACTGTTATTGCGCGCCATGTGCGAGCCCTGAGCCGAGTGCGCCGGGACCGGACGGCGTAATCCTACAGAGACGGCTGTTTAATTACTGGGAGTAATGAAACGTGGCAGGCGGCAGCCAGACGGATCGATGCGGCGCACAGTGGACGAAATTCCGAGCCTGCCTTTCGTAGGATTTTTGAAAATTTAAATCCTTTTTTTTGATGTTTAAAGTATGTAGTTTGGTTGTAAATGTCATAAAATGTAATAATCTAGTAGTCCCGTGGTTTTATTTTGAATAAACACCGTAAAATATGAGTTTGTATATTTAAAATGTATGGAAATGGAATTGGTTTTCCCCATATCTTATTCTGGTCTTGCATTGTAAAGCTGAAACTTTCAGGTATTGTTGCCGAGCCCCTAAGGAAGCCATACAACCTTTGACCTTGATCCAGAGTTGTCCGATAAAAGAGATATGAATTAATTAATAATGTACGTTTGGCCGAAATTGTTATATGAGGCAAAGTATCGTAACAATGAGATTAAAATTTTATTTTTGTCTAGTTTTGTTACCTGATGGATAATGAACTCTAAATAAATTTTGACCCTTACCAAAAACGTCCTTATTCATAACTAACGAGTTAATTGAAATTAAGTATTTTGAAAATATAGTCATGCTTTTAATAGTTATAACAAAGCTGGAACTGTTAGGTATTGTTACTGAGCACATAAAGAAGCCATATAAACTTTGAACTTGAACCAGAGTGGTCCTGTTTAGGAGATATGAATTTATTTAAAATGCACGTTTGGCCGATATTTGTCCTAGGTACGAGGTAAAGTACCGCAAATAATGATATTGAAATTTTATTTTTGTCTAGTTTTGTTACCTGAGACTCTAAATAACTTTTGACCTTTACCAAAAACGTCCTTATTCAGAAAGCATGAATTTATTGAAAATAAGTATTTTGAAAATAATTAGTCATGTTAATAATAAGCTGGAACTGTCGGGTATTGTTACCGCGCCCATAAGGAAGCCATTATGACCTTTCAACTTGATCCAGATTGGTCAAGAGATATGAATTAATTAAAAATGCATGTTTGGCCGATATTTTTTCATAGGTACGAGGTAGTACTAGTACCGCAAATAATAAGATTAAATTTTTAATTTTTGCCTAGTTTTGTTACCTGATGGATAAGGAATGACTCTAAATAACACTTGACCTTTACCAAAAACGTCCTTATTCAGAATGTATAAATATAAAATAAATATTTTAAAATATAGTCATATTAATAATAGTTTCAACAAAACCTGAACATTGCATTGAATCACTATGCAGTTGTCAATTACCTACCTACCTATTTTTATAGTATGTCTCGACAAGTGTTTCAACAGTAACATCAGTTGAGTTCGCTGTGCCCCATAGCGTATCTGTGTCAACGTCAACCACGAAATTCTCACCTCGGAAGGAGTTTGAAGACCTAAGTCCGCTTCAAAAAAGAAGAAGAACTGAAAATCTTTTTGCCGAAAATGATTTTGATACGCTACCTTAATAGCTTATGCTCTGGTGAAGAAAGCTGGTGAAAATGAAAACCAAACGGACTTTGCTGAATTGGCAATAATTTGACCCTTATCAGCAAATGGGGATTTGACGGTGCATCTGGGCACAGTAACTACAAGCAAAAAATAGAAGGTGATGATTCCAGCATCTTCATGTGTTCATTTGTACCGTTAAAACTGGTGAGAGATGATACTGATGAAGTGATTTGGGATAATCCCAAAGCCTCTGCAATTTTTTACTGCCGGCCGATCAATTTAAAATTTGCTAAGGAAAATGATTTAAATATACCTAAAAGAAGAAATGGCGTCAATGGAGTCGGAAATTGCTGCTCTTCAGCCAACTGTAGTCGAAGATGCAAATGTGAGACATAAATTACATATGACAATGATAGACGGTAAAATTACTAGAGTTTTAAATTAGTTCATACGCACATAGTTAATAGTATCACAGAATAAATAATATTTGCCAGTATTGGGGTTTAATATCGCCAAACGCGCATTTTTAATTAATTCATATCTCTTAAACAGGACCACTCAGGGTCAAGATCAAAGGCCATTTGGCTTCCTTGTGGGCTCGGTAATAATACCTGAAAGTTCCAGCTTTACATTTAGAATAGAACTGTAACCTTATTCAAGGAGACTTATCATGAGAATTAGTAACCTATCTACATTAACAATAAGTAATTTCATATGAGCAAGTGGCCAACCCTGGTGACATTAACAATAAAATTCGCAGAACAAACGATATTTGATCTCAGGTAGTTAGGTAAATACCCATTTTATGACAAACAAAGAACCTAATTAGCATAAACAAAATATTTGGCCACATCTGTGGAAGCCTGTAGACTAGCCTAGTCACTGCCTGCCCTCAATGTCCATTGTTCTTCCACAGATGTGGCCAAATATTTTATTTTTGCTGATGAGGTTCTTTGTTTGTCAGAAAATGGGTACCTAGGTACCTACCTGAGAGCAGTTACCATTTATTCTGTGAATTTTATTATTTTTGTAGGCACGTTACCTACCTGCATTCAACCTAGGCAAACTATAAAAATAGGTAGGTAGGTAATTGACAACTGCATAGTGATTCAATGCAATGTTCAGGTTTTGTTGAAACTATTATTAATATGACTATATTTTAAAATATTTATTTTATATTTATACATTCTGAATAAGGACGTTTTTGGTAAAGGTCAAGTGTTATTTAGAGTCATTCCTTATCCATCAGGTAACAAAACTAGGCAAAAATTAAAAATTTAATCTTATTATTTGCGGTACTAGTACTACCTCGTACGTATGAAAAAATATCGGCCAAACATGCATTTTTAATTAATTCATATCTCTTGACCAATCTGGATCAAGTTGAAAGGTCATAATGGCTTCCTTATGGGCGCGGTAACAATACCTGACAGTTCCAGCTTATTATTAACATGACTAATTATTTTCAAAATACTTATTTTCAATAAATTCATGCTTTCTGAATAGGGACGTTTTTGGTAAAGGTCAAAAGTTATTTAGAGTCTCAGGTAACAAAACTAGACAAAAATAAAATTTCAATCTCATTATTTGCGGTACTTTACCTCGTACCTAGGACAAATATCGGCCAAAGGTGCATTTTAAATAAATTCATATCTCCTAAACAGGACCACTCTGGTTCAAGTTCAAAGTTTATATGGCTTCTTTATGTGCTCAGTAACAATACCTAACAGTTCCAGCTTTGTTATAACTATTAATAGCATGACTATATTTTCAAAATACTTAATTTTCAATAAACTCGTAAGTTATGAATAAGGACGTTTTTGGTAAGGGTCAAAATTTATTTAGAGTCATTCATTATCCATCAGGTAACAAAACTAGACAAAAATAAAATTTTAATCTCATTGTTACGATACTTTGCCTCGTATAACAATATCGGCCAAACGTACATTTTTAATTAATTCATATCTATTTTATCGGACAACTCTGGATCAAGGTCAAAGGTTGTATGGCTTCCTTAGGGGCTCGGCAACAATACCTGAAAGTTTCAGCTTTACAATGCAAGACCAGAATAAGATATGGGGAAAACCAATTCCATTTCCATACATTTTAAATATACAAACTCATATTTTACGGTGTTTATTCAAAATAAAACCACGGGACTACTAGATTATTACATTTTATGACATTTACAACCAAACTGCATACTTTAAACATCAAAAAAAAGGATTTAATTTTTCAAAAATCCTACGAAAGGCAGGCTCGGAATTTCGTCCACTGCGCGGCGCTCAGATACACAGGTATGAACGCACTTTTTTGGTCTCTCATAGTCGCTACTCAGCATCAGCACGCATGGAATAGAACGATATTTTTTGTAGCACTTTTTTACGAAAACGAATTATCGATTTACTTTTTTGCAAAGCCTAAGTCTGTAATCCTCGCCGGTTTATTTGACGGTTTGGTTGAACATCATTTTTACGGCACGGGCCTCCTACATTTTTGTTATGTTTCAATGCATTTTGTAGTGTGTAGGAAAATAATGTGTAAGTAGTTAAATAAATATGTCGTTAGGGACATTACCAATAGAAACACTACAAACATACAAAGTCGCAAAAGTTTTAAAAAGACAAAAACATACAAAGGCAAGTGTTTCTTAAATACAAAGTAAAAAAAAAATACCTACCTAGTTAAAAATTAAAAACAGATATTTATACAGCTTGTTTTATACTTAGGTAAATTAAATATACTACGTAGTAAGTATATTATTAAAATATCCAACTACAGTAGGTATGTATTTTACCGCATATATTTATAAAAGCGAGGTTGTAATGGACGCAGCCCTATTGATCATGTTACCGTCTCGTGTCGAATGGCTGATCGATTAACGTTCGATCGAGTCGGCGCGACTCGAAACATCGCATCGTGATAAATTCGTTTTGCCGCGGCTCTGCGATGATAATAATCAGAGAATCATCTTTGTAATAAACTTTAGTACTTTGGCACTTCTAAACTTTTACAAGATAATTGTTATTGCAAACTTTTACAAGCGTTTCACAAACGTTTCTCTACAAATATTAATTATACCTCGTTGCTTCATTATTCATATATGAATTTATACACTGTAGTATCCTTATCTACTTGGTAACTCCGCACAATTTTTAAAGATTTTTTAAACAATTACAAAAACGTATTTCCGGTCTACTCCACCCTAGAACGCCATCTTGTCTTTTGCTCATTCCTTTTTTGTGCGCGGTAACTTTCGCACGCGCGCTTCAAGCAAAGTGCGCAGTCTTTATTTAATCAAAATAAAATAAGAAAAATCGAACAAAGTGAAGTATAACAACAAAAGTGAAAGTGTTAAATAAAAATCCCCGATGGATTCGTCGTCGACTGATAAAGGTTAGTAAAGTGTTTACTAATTCTTCGTATTTTTCCTACAAAGTGAGTTAATAACTTTGACAGAGTCCATTACTAAACGGACATCTGAGTTGACTGCGAGTCTTCTAAGCAGACAATTCGTACAATCTGAAACAGATGTAACGATCCCCTGCGAAATCATATATTATACCTAGGTACTTTGGTACTAAACTGGCATCCGGGTCGACTGCGAGTCTTCAAAGATGACTTAAACAGAAAATTCGTACAATCTAAAGAGATGTAACGATTCTCTGCCAAATCATGATAATTAAGTACTTTGTTACTACACGGGCATCTGGGTTGACTGCGAGTCTTCAAAGATGACCTAAGCAGAAAATGCTTACAATCTGAAACAGATGTAACGCTCCTCTGCGAAATCATATAAGTAGGTACTTTAGTACTAAACTGGCATCTGGGTAGACTGCGAGTCTTCAAAGATGGCCTAAAGAGAAAATTCGTACAATCTAAAACAGATGTAACGATTCTCTATTAAATCATATAAGTACTTTGGTACTACACGGGCATCTGGGTTGACTGCGAGTCTTCAAAGATGACCCAAGCAGAAAATTCGTACAATCTAAAACAGATGTAACGATCCTCTGCGAAATAAATCATATAGCTACTTTGTTACTAAACTGGCATCTGGATTGACTGCGAGTCTTCAAAGATGATTTCATTTCATTTCATTTCACAGAAAATTCGTTCATTCTAAAACAGATGTAACGATCATCTGCGAATCATATACCTACTTTCGTACCAAACTAGCATCGGGGTCAATGACCTAAACATAAAAATCGTACAATCTGAAACAGATGTAACGATCCTATGCAAAATCATAAACTTTACAAAATGTAAGGGTTTATTTTATTTTATTTCTTCAACTACCCTCAATTTCATTTCTCCATAATCTAGATTGCAAATTGCAATTCTAGATAACGGAGATCATGGTGAAGCATATTATGCAATTCCCGAGTCAATCCCTACCGAACTAGACGTCGTACAAGATGCAGTAGGTACCGGAATGAAATGATGATCTTTACCTTAATGAAAATTCGTTTGTATCCAGTCTACAGGATGATCTCACGGCTAGTATAACACCTAGACGATTCACCTGACTAGGACGAAATATCATCATCATCATTGTCAGCTTGCAGTGACCCAATGCTGGGCATACGCCTCCTTTATCCTATACCTACCCCTAATCATAAAAATATAGGTACCTACTCGATAATTTATCGAAACATGGCTTTCCTTCTTCTTCTTCTTCTTCAAGGAATGTCGAGGAAAAATTAATATAAATTGCGGAAGGAATACTGTCGACAGTCTACTACCAGACAATTGTCGGCTCCTTCAGCCATGGTTCCTAATCGTGATAAGACTCTCATGGCATCGCAACAGCTGGTTTCAGTCATTACTGCCATCAACCGAGCCATACATGTGTTATATCAAGCATTTTAGCAATGGGTGTCAGTTGCTATGTGACTCACACTAGGTACTTATCAACACTAAGTCTATGTCTAATCTGTAAGCCCAACTCGTGTTTTAAATAAATAAATACAAAGTCTGATTTAGCTGATTTCATACAGTTTTTACAAATCGTTCTCACACAATACATGGTATTTATGTGAATTGAAACGGAACGAATCGTTGTTTGGCTCAACGCTAGCCTCACAACAGCTTCAGTGCCCTGCAACAGGTCTTCTTATCAGGTCACCTCTCCGGTATCTGTCAAAAAGGGGGGGCGGGTGCGGCGAGGAGACCTCAGGTGTCCGCCTACCTTACACAGCGTCAGCGCAACAGCTGCAGAAGCTCAGACCAAATCAGATCAGTTACAAATCGCGTGCCCCGGTGCAGATTCACCACTAGCAGCACACGCGGGTAGACTTACCCTTTTTACGATAATAAGTTAAAATTAACGAACAATACAATTTTGTATTCTATTAGATAAAACCAGGCTTTACCTACTATACTATTTCAATCCACTGTAAATCAGTCCAATAATACCTCAGTATAACTTTTCAGAAGTATAAAACTTAATTATGCAGGTGACCATTAATAAGTTAAAATAATGCAACGTCCCAAAGACTTGTTTATTCCCAAGATATTGTTGCGGAATCAGATATTTCTCACTCTTGAACCTAACGGTGATAAAACGTTTCATATTGAATTTGAAAACTTTAAACAAGTTAGTTCGAAACAAGCATTTTAAAATAGAGTATTACTAAAATGTGTGTAACCTAATCACCATCGACCTGAAAGATGCTTATTTTGTTTTGCCAGTTCGGCACTTTGATCTCAGGGTACCTACTAAAAATTATTAATTCAGTATTGTATTTTAACATCAACTACGATAAGCGTAGCTTAACACCTCAACAATCCTACAAATAGTTTTATTGGATTTATTTATTTGGGATTTATTTATAAAAAATTACAATACAGATTTTAGTCTAGGTCTTCCCTCTGATTAATGTTCTAAGAGTGCACAGGTGGTCACAAAGTTTATAAAACTACCATCATATTCGTAAAATCGCCAAACGAGGCATTTTGATCGCCGCTTGCCCAGTGGTCAAGTACGCCTTGATCAGGTTAGGGTGCTGTCTGTGCAAAAGTGCCTCACAAAAAGCAAACCTTAAAATTAGGTACTACCTACTTAGAGTTTTGAAGTCTGGGCCCTTTATAGTTTTACTTCGTATTGATAACACACCAACTAGATCACTTATGTTAACCTTAGAGGATGTATACAATACCCCTCACCTTAATGACTTACTCCGGCCACTTAAGAAGTTGTGTCAGGAGTGCGGCTTTTGGATATTCACGTCATATGTGAATACACAGCAAAACCACGTTGATACCGCCCCCAGAATAATAAATCCGGACACTGAGTGTTCCCTGTTCGATGAGGTTTTCACAATATTTTGGGCAACCACATTTAGATCTGTTCACGTCACGAGATAACGCTAAGACCCATTTCATGGAAACGAGACCCTGACGCAGAAACCATTGACACATTTACCTTAATTTGACATGCCAATTATTTTTACTTTTTCACCATTTCCTTTTAGCATAAAAAGCCTCAAGAAAACTACTAAGGATCAGGCATAAAGAATACTAGTGTATCCTTACTGGCCATCTCAACCATGGTTCCTACTCTTACAGAAACTATAGTCTCAGACGTTATCTAATTAACTACCAATAAAAACCTCTATTTTAACGATCGTTATCCGGTACACAAGTAAGTACCTTATTCTGGTGGTCGCAAAGCTCTGCGGATATCGTTTATCGACAAATCATCGACAAATGTTGTCATCACTCTCTGACAGTACGATTAAGCAATAAAACACTTCACCCAGTTATAGTGGGAACATTGTATTGCAATTGCAACGAAATCAACTGGATGCATTTGCAAGACATCAGTGTTTACATTTCTAACATCTTCGTTTAATGTCAGTTTAATACCGTATGCGCATGCATAAGGCACCTAGTCTGAATTCTCATCGTTCTATTCTATTCTACCTTAACTATACCTAATTACCTATCAGTCCTAATAGGAAATAATATTGTATTAGACCAGTGTGTAAAGCAGTTACATAAAAGTGCATGATATAAATTGAACTCTATAATGCCCAAATACCTGGGAGCCTCAATTTATTGGCACTCAATCTTATTTAGATGATCTCGAAATAATAATCACAAAATACTTATCTTATCAATTAAAAATTTAAATACACGTTATCTCTCTAGCTTTCTATCGCTCACAGGGTTCCCTTATTATGGGTGCAAAACATCGTAATCTCCGAGCATAAGGATTCTGAATACTGATGTTATGTTGTTTTCATGATGATCTCTATCAACCAATATTATTTCTGTCATGTTTTAAGGAGAATACAAATATATGCCCAGCACCAGACCTGTAGCTGGACATTTTCTAAGACTATATTTCTAAAACAAAATAATAAACAAAACTGTTAATGCAAAAGCGCCCACATTGAGCGGCTGCAACGCAGCCTATCAGCAGTTGTATTGACTATAAGTACTACTGCCCATAACACGCACCACGCGGCTAACAACATGCGCAAGATGCGGTTGGACTAGCTCGTCCAACGAATTTTCCAGGTCTTAACAGAATTATACTGATCAAAAGTGAATTCGCCTAAACTGTCTGTTTATTGTTACAAACTTAATAGGCCTACCTACTTTAATTGTTGTTTGATACAGTAGGTAATCATTACGGGAAAAATGTACTAAAATGTTATATTACTTCCATAATTATTAAAATTATGCCTTTAATTTCAAAACTTTCGGCTCTTAACATCTACAGTGTATAAATTCATATATGAATAATGAAGCAACGAGGTATAATATATGATCAAACGAACTTCCAAGTGAAGTTCGATCATTATTATATGAGTTGCTTCATTAGAATATATGAAACCCTCCCACCCTTATAATAGCAAGTAAATATTAAATATTACCAATATTTAATATATTTTCCCATATAATAGAAAGTTTTGTAAACATATACAAGATACTTACTACTCTAAAAAATGAGCAAAAGACAAGATGGCGTTCTAGGGTGGAGTAGACCGGAAATACGTTTTTGTAATTGTTTAAAAAATCTTTAAAAATTGTGCGGAGTTACCAAGTAGATAAGGATACTACAGTGTATAAATTCATATATTCTAATGAAGCAACTCATATAATAATGATCGAACTTCACTTGGAAGTTCGTTTGATCATATATTAGAGTGAGTACCTACTTACAGTATTAAAATTGCTTTTTTAATATGTGTATTCCCGATGTCCCCATTGTCAATAATCTGTTAATGGGGTCAGTAGGTATCATTTAAATTCTATTATCTTTCTGCATGTGAAACTGCATGCTAATTTTGTTTTTGAAAATATTAATTGTTTGGTTTGATTATTTAAATAGTCAACCAATAATACAATTCTTACACAATGCAAATAAAAAAATCTCAAAAATAATAAAATCACATTATTTTCAGCATGCATCAGTTGAGATACTGCTATTCCATACACTGTGGCGGCTTCTCGTGAGGGGATTATGAAACTCAATATTTTAAAGCAAATAATAACAGTATCTACGTCGGTTGTAGAATTAACGCGACAGGATTTTTTGCCGCTTTGTCCGCACCGGGGTTATTTTTCATTATCGAACGTTACGTAAAAAATGATGTAAAAAAAAACTTTAGAAAATTCATAATTTATTATGCCAGCCTATTTTAAATTATTATAATAATTTAGAAAAAGCGCCCTTTATAAAGGTATTTCTAGGAAGGTAACATTCTTAGAGCCTTAAAAATATCACTGGGTCATCTATTTTTTTTGTATAATTTTAGATTGCAACACTCGGAAATAAAACGGAACAGATGCTTTATATAAGTACATAAAAATATCTTGTGACTAAAATAAATAGTCTAGCAAGAGGTTCCAACTTACGTTCAAAGTAATCAGTTCCTCCCACTCCGCCTCCGGAAGGGCTTCATTTAATAACTGGTTGGGAGTATAATCCCCATGCATTCTCAAAACACCCCGTCTTATTACGAGTTATTCTTTACTCGAATTGTAAAAAGACCCAGAGAAATGACTGTCTTTAAAGTACGAACCGTTTCATACAACCTTCAGGCGACCCGGCACTTTGTAATGCTAAAGAAATTTTGCATGTCTTCAAGCGATTTTGTATCATAACTTCTTGTTGTTAGTGTTTATAATAGATCAGGAGAAATGTGCGTATACAAGGACCGGTACATCTATCAATCTTCTTGTATGCTTGCTTGAATAACTTTAGGTCGGTGAATATGAATAGCCGATATCTCCCAGAACATGTTGAATTCACGATACATCCCCATTGAATGCGGCATCGGCACAGACAGGCACCAACATACATGTATACTGTATACATGCGTATACTGTGCCAGCCTGCTTTTGTATGTAGGTTTTGGCGACCATCGGCCTAAGTGACATAAACGAGAAACAAAATGAAACAGCTGGTATAAATAAAGAAGCAACGCAAGCAAATAAATTAACGCAAATATATTAAGAGGCATTAGACAAAATTTTCTGATTTACGTGATGTTTTGGGGCAGGATTTTTCAATGAAAACACTGTATTTATAAAAAAATTATGGCACAGCATGAAATATCATTTCAATTTTGTACTATTAAATGAGCTACTTTTGTATTTTTATTATTTCTTTTTGATTAATCGACCTCAAACCGGCGACTGTTTTGTGAATTTTTGCTGTAAGAGGTTTAGAAATCACCATATTTACGAATCATTTTGACGTCCAAATGGTATAAAAAAATTACGATGTTTTGCTGTGATAGTCAACCAAACTATTAAATGGATCACTTTTTACTACCTTTATTTAGTTTTTGAGTAAAAAAATCTTTAACTTAGTCCAAATTTCGAGAAAACGGCCAAAGAATTGCTTTTGATTTTGGCTACTTAGAACTGACTTAGAACTCTTGTTCGTAAAATTAACAAAACAGAAATAAACTTGAGTTCAAAATCAATCCTTTTCTGAAAAAAAAAATGCAAAAAGATTAAAAAATTGGCAATGAAAAATCTTTTAAAAACACCTAAAACGCGTCGTATCTACTACCCTATCTACTCGACGCAAGCAGACCGCGCCGAGCGCTTCTAGGGGGTGGACGTATCGCTTTGCATCCCGGAGCTCGCACTGAGTCGACTCGCAAAGCACGTCGCCGGCTACGAAGAATATAGCGAAATAGGAGCGTTTGATACATTGGTTGCTAAGTTATTAATTACCTATTTTTAAATATTTTCTGCGGGGCTAAAAAGGCCGTTAAAGCAGAATAATGATCTGAATTGTTGTGTAACTAATAATGTAATAATAGGGTGACAGCGAGCTGATCTGATGATGGAGTCAGGACCTGTTCCATGGAATTTTATGATGATATGGGTATCAAATGAAAGGGCTTGATGAGCGCAACACAATGCTGATCTGATGATGGAGTCAGGACCTGTTCCCTGGAACTTTTTAATGATATGGGTATCAAATGACAGAGCTTGATGAGCGCAACACAATGCTGATCTGATGATGGAGTCAGGACCTGTTCCCTGGAACTTTTTAATGATATGGGTATCAAATGAAAGAGCTTGATGAGCGCAACACAATGCTGATCTGATGATGGAGTCAGGACCTGTTCCATGGAACTTTTTAATGATATGGGTATCAAATGAAAGGGTTTGATGAGCGAAACACAATGCTGATCTGATGATGGAGTCAGGACCTGCTCCATGGAACTTTTTAATAATATGGGTATCAAATGAAAGGGCTTGATGAGCGCAACACAATGCTGATCTGATGATGGAGTCAGGACCTGTTCCATGGAACTTTTTAATGATATGGGTATCAAATTAAAGGGCTTGATGACCGAAACACAATGCTGATCTGATGATGGAGTCAGGACCTGTTCCCTAGAACTTTTTAATGATATGGGTATCAAATGAAAGGGCTTGATGACCGAAACACAATGCTGATCTGATGATGGAGTCAGGACCTGTTCCATCGAACTTTATAATGATATGGGTATCAAATGAAAGGGTTTGATGAGCGAAACACAATTCTGATCTGATGATGGAGTCAGGACCTGCTCCATGGAACTTTTTAATAATATGGGTATCAAATGAAAGGGCTTGATGAGCGCAACACAATGCTGATCTGATGATGGAGTCAGGACCTGTTCCATGGAACTTTTTAATAATATGGGTATCAAATGAAAGGGCTTGATGAGCGCAACACAATGCTGATCTGATGATGGAGTCAGGACCTGTTCCATGGAACTTTTTAATGATATGGGTATCAAATGAAAGGGCTTGATGACCGAAACACAATGCTGATCTGATGATGGAGTCAGGACCTGTTCCATCGAACTTTATAATGATATGGGTATCAAATGAAAGAGCTTGATGAACGCAACACAATGCTGATCTGATGATGGAGTCAGGACCTGTTCCCTAGAACTTTTTAATGATATGGGTATCAAATGAAAGGGCTTGATGACCGAAACACAATGCTGATCTGATGATGGAGTCAGGACCTGTTCCCTAAAACTTTTTAATGATATGGGTATCAAATGAAAGGGCTTGATGACCGAAACACAATGCTGATCTGATGATGGAGTCAGGACCTGTTCCATCGAACTTTATAATGATATGGGTATCAAATGAAAGGGTTTGATGAGCGAAACACAATTCTGATCTGATGATGGAGTCAGGACCTGCTCCATGGAACTTTTTAATAATATGGGTATCAAATGAAAGGGCTTGATGAGCGCAACACAATGCTGATCTGATGATGGAGTCAGGACCTGTTCCATGGAACTTTTTAATGATATGGGTATCAAATGAAAGGGCTTGATGACCGAAACACAATGCTGATCTGATGATGGAGTCAGGACCTGTTCCATCGAACTTTATAATGATATGGGTATCAAATGAAAGAGCTTGATGAACGCAACACAATGCTGATCTGATGATGGAGTCAGGACCTGTTCCCTAGAACTTTTTAATGATATGGGTATCAAATGAAAGGGCTTGATGACCGAAACACAATGCTGATCTGATGATGGAGTCAGGACCTGTTCCCTAGAACTTTTTAATGATATGGGTAAGTATCAAATTAAAGGGCTTGACGAGCGCAACACAATGCTGATCTGATGATGGAGTCAGGAACTGTTCCCTAGAACTTTTTAATGATATGGGTATCAAATGAAAGGGCTTGATGACCGAAACACAATGCTGATCTGATGATGGAGTCAGGACCTGTTCCATGGAACTTTTTAATGATATGGGTATCAAATTAAAGGGCTTGACGAGCGCAACACAATGCTGATCTGATGATGGAGTCAGGACCTGTTCCCTAGAACTTTTTAATGATATGGGTATCAAATGAAAGGGCTTGATGACCGAAACACAATGCTGATCTGATGATGGAGTCAGGACCTGTTCCCTAGAACTTTTTAATGATATGGGTATCAAATGAAAGGGCTTGATGACCGAAACACAATGCTGATCTGATGATGGAGTCAGGACCTGTTCCATCGAACTTTATAATGATATGGGTATCAAATGAAAGGGTTTGATGAGCGAAACACAATTCTGATCTGATGATGGAGTCAGGACCTGCTCCATGGAACTTTTTAATAATATGGGTATCAAATGAAAGGGCTTGATGAGCGCAACACAATGCTGATCTGATGATGGAGTCAGGACCTGTTCCATGGAACTTTTTAATGATATGGGTATCAAATGAAAGGGTTTGATGAGCGAAACACAATGCTGATCTGATGATGGAGTCAGGACCTGTTCCATGGAACTTTTTAATGATATGGGTATCAAATTAAAGGGCTTGATGAGCGCAACACAATGCTGATCTGATGATGGAGTCAGGACCTGTTCCCTGGAACTTTTTAATGATATGGGTATCAAATGAAAGGGCTTGATGACCGAAACACAATGCTGATCTGATGATGGAGTCAGGACCTGTTCCATCGAACTTTATAATGATATGGGTATCAAATGAAAGAGCTTGATGAGCGCAACACAATGCTGATCTGATGATGGAGTCAGGACCTGTTCCATGGAACTTTTTAATGATATGGGTATCAAATGAAAGGGTTTGATGAGCGAAACACAATGCTGATCTGATGATGGAGTCAGGACCTGCTCCATGGAACATTTTAATAATATGGGTATCAAATGAAAGGGTTTGATGAGCGCAACACAATGCTGATCTGATGATGGAGTCAGGACCTGTTCCATGGAACTCTTTAATGATATGGGTATCAAATTAAAGGGCTTGATGAGCGCAACACAATGCTGATCTGATAATGGAGTCAGGACCTGTTCCATGGAATTTTTTAATGATATGGGTATTAAATGAAAGGGTTTGATGAGCGAAACACAATGCTGATCTGATGATGGAGTCAGGACCTGGTTCATGGAACTTTTTAATCATATGGGTATCAAATTAAAGGGCTTGATGAGCAAAACATAATGCTGATCTGATGATGGAGTTATGACCTGTTCCATGGAACTTTTAATGATAATATGGGCATCAAATGAAAGGGCTTGATGAACAAAACACAATGCTGATCTGATGATGGAGTCAGGACCTGTTCCCTGGAACTTTACAGTGATATGGGTATCAAATGAAAGGGCTTGATGAGCGAAACACAAAGCTGGGTCGGGGTTTACTTTGACTTTGATTCTTGATTTTGACTTTCACTTTGATTCTTGATTCTTGATTTTCAATTTTAGTTTCTCTATTCTCGGATCTCGGATTCTTGATTTTCGATTTTCGAGTCTCAATTCTTGATTATCGGATCTTGGATATCGGGTTCTTGATTCTTGATTTTGATTCTTGATTTTCAATTTTCGATTATCGATTCTCGGATCTTGTATCTCGGATTCTTAATTCTTGATTTTCAATTTTTTAATTTTTGATTTGTGATTCTTGATTCTTGTTTCTCATTTCTCGATTCTCGGATCTCGGATTTTTATTTTGATTTTTATTTCTTGATTTTGATTTTAAAATTAAAATCAAGATTAAAAATGAAAAATCAAACATCAAAAATCGAAGTCAAAAGTAAATCCTAACCCAGCTTTGTGTTTCGCGCATAAAACCCTTTTATTTGATACCCATATCATTATAAAGTTCCATGGAACAGGTCCTGATTCCATCATCAGATCAGCATTGTGTTTTGCTCATTAAACCCTTTCATTTGATACCCATATCATTATAAAGTTCGATAGAACAGGTCCTGACTCCATCATTAGATCAGCATTGTGTTGCGCTCATCAAGTCCTTTCATTTGATACCCATATCATTAAAAAGTTCCATGAAGCAGGTCCTGACTCCATCATCAGATCAGAATTGTGTTTCGCTCATCAAACCCTTTCATTTGATACCCATATCATTAAAAAGTTCCATGGAACAGGTCCTGACTCCATCATCAGATCAGCATTATGTTGCGCTCATCAAGCCCTTTCATTTGATACCCATATTATTAAAAAGTTCCATGGAGCAGGTCCTGACTCCATCATTAGATCAGCATTGTGTTGCGCTCATCAAGTCCTTTCATTTGATACCCATATCATTAAAAAGTTCCATGAAGCAGGTCCTGACTCCATCATCAGATCAGAATTGTGTTTCGCTCATCAAACCCTTTCATTTGATACCCATATCATTAAAAAGTTCCATGGAACAGGTCCTGACTCCATCATCAGATCAGCATTGTGTTGCGCTCATCAAGCCCTTTCATTTGATACCCATATTATTAAAAAGTTCCATGGAGCAGGTCCTGACTCCATCATCAGATCAGAATTGTGTTTCGCTCATCAAACCCTTTCATTTGATACCCATATCATTAAAAAGTTCCATGGAACAGGTCCTGACTCCATCATCAGATCAGCATTGTGTTGCGCTCATCAAGCTCTTTCATTTGATACCCATATCATTAAAAAGTTCCAGGGAACAGGTCCTGACTCCATCATCAGATCAGCATTGTGTTGCGCTCATCAAGCTCTGTCATTTGATATCCATATCATTAAAAAGTTCCAGGGAACAGGTCCTGACTCCATCATCAGATCAGCATTGTGTTTCGGTCATCAAGCCCTTTCATTTGATACCCATATCATTAAAAAGTGCTAGGGAACAGGTCCTGACTCCATCATCAGATCAGCATTGTGTTGCGCTCGTCAAGCCCTTTAATTTGATACCCATATCATTAAAAAGTTCCATGGAACAGGTCCTGACTCCATCATCAGATCGGCATTGTGTTGCGCTCATCAAGCCCTTTCATTTGATACCCATATTATTAAAAAGTTCCATGGAGCAGGTCCTGACTCCATCATCAGATCAGCATTGTGTTTCGCTCATCAAACCCTTTCATTTGATACCCATATCATTAAAAAGTTCCATGGAACAGGTCCTGACTCCATCATCAGATCAGCATTGTGTTGCGCTCATCAAGCTCTTTCATTTGATACCCATATCATTAAAAAGTTCCAGGGAACAGGTCCTGACTCCATCATCAGATCAGCATTGTGTTGCGCTCATCAAGCTCTGTCATTTGATATCCATATCATTAAAAAGTTCCAGGGAACAGGTCCTGACTCCATCATCAGATCAGCATTGTGTTGCGCTCATCAAGCCCTTTCATTTGATACCCATATCATTAAAAAGTTCCATGGAACAGGTCCTGACTCCATCATCAGATCAGCATTGTGTTGCGCTCATCAAGCTCTTTCATTTGATACCCATATCATTATAAAGTTCGATGGAGCAGGTCCTGACTCCATCATCTGATCAGAATTGTGTTTCGCTCATCAAACCCTTTCATTTGATACCCATATCATTAAAAAGTTCCATGGAACAGGTCCTGACTCCATCATCAGATCAGCATTGTGTTGCGCTCATCAAGCTCTTTCATTTGATACCCATATCATTATAAAGTTCGATGGAGCAGGTCCTGACTCCATCATCAGATCAGAATTGTGTTTCGCTCATCAAACCCTTTCATTTGATACCCATATCATTAAAAAGTTCCATGGAACAGGTCCTGACTCCATCATCAGATCAGCATTGTGTTGCGCTCATCAAGCCCTTTCATTTGATACCCATATTATTAAAAAGTTCCATGGAACAGGTCCTGACTCCATCATCAGATCAGCATTGTGTTGCGCTCATCAAACCCTTTCATTTGATACCCATATTATTAAAATGTTCCATGGAGCAGGTCCTGACTCCATCATCAGATCAGCATTGTGTTTCGCTCATTAAACCCTTTCATTTGATACCCATATCATTAAAAAGTTCCATGGAACAGGTCCTGACTCCATCATCAGATCAGCATTGTGTTGCGCTCATCAAGCTCTTTCATTTGATACCCATATCATTATAAAGTTCGATGGAGCAGGTCCTGACTCCATCATCAGATCAGAATTGTGTTTCGCTCATCAAACCCTTTCATTTGATACCCATATCATTAAAAAGTTCCATGGAACAGGTCCTAACTCCATCATCAGATCAGCATTGTGTTTCGCTCATCAAACCCTTTCATTTGATACCCATATCATTAAAAAGTTCCATGGAACAGGTCCTGACTCCATCATCAGATCAGCATTGTGTTGCGCTCATCAAGCCCTTTCATTTGATACCCATATCATTAAAAAGTTCCATGGAGCAGGTCCTGGCTCCATCATCAGATCAGCATTGTGTTGCGCTCATCAAGCCCTGTCATTTGATACCCATATCATTAAAAAGTTCCATGGAACAGGTCCTGACTCCATCATCAGATGAGCTAGCTGTCACCATATTATTTCATTGTAGTCGGAACTTGACTGACATGCTGAGATCCAAGTTTCAACTCAATCGGACTATTTACTGAAGAGTTCTGTTGAAAAGCTCCTGACTCCATCAGATCAGCACAATATGGTTTATGGGACAAAAAAACAAACATTTATTTTTTTGTAATTATTTGTATTCAAAGTGTAACTAACCCGACTTTGTTTTGTGTTATACCTATAGGTACCTACCTAAGTACCTACCCAAAAAGTATTTTTACTATCTCAAATAAATCAATCACATGAAAATTACCAAAACCGTTTAGTCTAAGAAACGGAGCGCTGTTCATTGGGTGTTAGAATTTAGCAACTTTTGTCCCTCCGAGCGCTGATTTTGTCGAGTGCGAAATTGTATAATGGCTCTTAACGCAAATAAATTCAAAATATCAAAACGCTCTCGTGATTATTTCACTGCTAGTGGAAAAAGCTTTTCCAAGTGAACGAAGAGTTTTTCCAGATTTCATAATAATTCCGTGTTTTGTACAACAAAAGCTTTATAGGAAAAACTGAAAAGGTGCTAGAGTTTCAACGATCGGCATGCTCGGAAAATGTGAAAAGAAAAACTCGGCACGAAGTAACATTATTTAATCTGCAGGCGCAGAAAGAGTTCTGAACTGATTGGATTATCTAATAATAAGTTGGTGCATCGGTGCCGGGGCTCGGCTGGTTACGTCACGGCGCGGGTCCCCTCGTGTCCGAGGTCGCGCTGACCTGCTCCATATTACAGCATTCAAATTAGGACAAACGCTTTTAGCCTGGAGCTCTCGTTTCCACCACTTTGAGTGTCCACTTCACGCCGACGTGGATACCCACTGAAGTGGCCGGGTGTGCTGGTCCATTCTTAGACTCTGCGTGATCACTAGACCTAATTTTGACGGAATTCATACCACGCGAAGGGTGTTTCCAGACTTTGGTGAACGTAGTCAAAGACATGAGAAATCATCAACCTTGTATTGTACATCAATATAGTGACACCGGGTACTAATGGAGTTGTTGCATTGAAAATCTTGTAATACGAACATGAGATTGTACAATCCGCCCATACGATATGTGCCTCTTATCTGCAGAATATAATTTCAAATTTTATGGTGTATTAAAATAAAGTGTAGATTTATGTAAGTAATTAACTGAAGAAACCTTATTACAACCATGAGTCCTAAACAGCACGTACAATGAAGTAAATTTTATGCGTTGTTTTTTTTGCGCGGTACCGAAAGAGCCTCGGAATAACTACAATGTCGAAATTGCAGCAGCAGAATTTCACAGCGACAACAACCACTTTGAAAGTACTCTGAGATAATTGAAATAAGTAACACAAATCACTAGTTATTTCATAAAATTACCAGTTACCGGAACATTAACACCAGACAATGAGTAATCTTCGAAAGTACGCTTTAGCAGCTGACTCTCAAGCCGCAGAACAAAACATAGTGTCGAGGAGTCTCTTCACTCCGAAAAAACAGTTGAATGAATACAAGTTACAGTTTTATTTGCGTTAAAGTCAGATTCAAAATCATCAAAATACTCTATAGAAGCCAAGTCTGAAAGCTGTGTTTTCCATTCGTTTTATAACCACTTGATTATTATTTAACACAGCAATAAACGAATTTACGCCGCCTCGGTATAGTTAGATATTCGAAGTGACAGAGGCCTTTCTCGGGCTTATTCGGTCCCACAACGATGGCAATCTTAGAGAAACTACGAAAACCACTTAATCACGCTCTCACGTCCGCGCCGCGGGACGAGACGGGACGGAGATGGGGCGAGACCGACAAAAACTGAGATAAAGCCAGCCTCACAGGGGCTGAAATGGGACAAAAACGAGACATTAATCCGACTGCTTCAATACCTGAAAAGATTTGTGCTAGGGGTACAAAGTTTGCAAAGACTCGTTTGTTGTAGAGCTCCTTTTCTTTGAAAACTAGCTCGGTATCGTAAATCGCACAGTAACGAGACGGTACGCGGAGCTATGTCAAACATTCAAATATGGCAGCGTGCGCTCCGACTCAGATGCGGTATCGGAAGCATCTCGATAAGAGACGCTCCCGAAGCGAAAAACAAGCTTCGAGTCGTGGAGCATGATACCAGGAATTAAGAATAGGATGGAAAAGTTTTATTCCTCATCTTTTCGTGTTACACATTTTCCTAATAGAACCGTGATAGCAATATACAGGGAACACGATGACGTGAGAAACTCCATATTCTTTCTGCGAACAATTTAGGCATCAATATTCAATGTGGGTGCTTAGGTGAGTCGGAGGTATTTCTTACCTCTATCTAATGAAAAGTGTGGGTGTTTGTGTGAATTTAATGACGTGGGTCAGAAGTGGGATGGTCATATTGGTCATACGATATCTTTGACACAGATCTCTTGGTGTTACTAAAATAAATATTTATTAATAACATAGACCTAAAACCACCATGATGATGATAAGTAATTATCATATCAGAGACATAAATGTGGTAGTTATATATTTATTGAGATGACTATACTAAGCAATCATCTAAGAACGAGTTGTGTCTAATTGTTCAGACGCGGTTATAATCTTTAGATACGTTGGATATTATTCTAGCGAGGCCTATCTATGTGTAGGTGTGTAAGGTAATCAATTAACTATCAGTAAAGTTGAGTTGGCATCGCTGCAGGCATGTTACGGCCATTTTGATTTGTAAGCATGTATTAAATTACTTTTACAACCATTATTAGATCGTAAATGTTTTGGGATTAATGGCATCGTTGTGAGCGACGCGACGCGACGGTGCGCGGCGGCACGCGCTACTTCCCGAAGCTGACTGTATTCTAACAATCATAACTTTATCCACATAGACATAGAGAAATGAAAAAGTTCTTTATTTAGTTCATGATAATTACGTTTCATCTCTCTCGACACTTTGACAAGCCTTACGACCCATGTCACTCTATAACGCACATGACGCTCAGAGATGAAAGATTTTAAACACGAGCTATTCTACAAAGTACGAACGCTTTTATTTTAATTTCGTCCGGCTCTGTAAATAATCCGCCAACTATCTGTAGTTTCGATCGAGAGCCAGACGATCCCATTCCATCCAATTACTTTATATCTCGATCCGTTCTGACGTAAAATGGAATTCGATCCGAATTCCACAGTTAAAATCCGTTAACCACGAGCGAGTCACCTGTCAAAATCAATTATCTGTCATCGGTGGACGCGTCTCCCACAAAAACGTCACCTTCTTCGAGATAATTAAGAATAGGGCTGGCGTCTCTCACTAGCCTCTCAGTCTCTGCGCTACTTTCCATAATGAGAGTTTTTTCGTCCTTTTGTGGAGCGGTGCTGATAAAAAAGATTTATAAGAACGCTGTTAAGTAGTTGGAAGATAAAAACTTGCGGAGTTTCAATGGTTCGAAGGCCAATCATCTCATTCGTTTTCAATCAGCGTCCAACCTTCGTCGCATCGCAAAAAGCAACAAAATGTACCGCAGCAAATTGCAGGAAAATTGAGAAGCAGCCCTAATTAAGACTAGGCTATTAATTGGGCCTCGGCCCCGCCGTCAATGTGAGCGATCGTTTTTTGGAGGCGCGCAAAAAGGCTATCGGCGGCGTGGAACCTCTCGTGACGGGCCGACCGCGTCGCCGCGGGTTCCGTGACAGCCTTTGCTAAAACTTTTCCGATTTTCCTTTGTTTCTATTGAGCTCTGAGACAGCCCACTCCCCGGCTGACGCTGACGCTGGATGTATTTACAGAAGCGGAACACGTGTAACTGACAGGAAAATTTAAAACAAAATACGGAACGGATACTGTTTGTTGGAAGAGTTGTTAAAATGTGCTCTAGGTACTCCTTTATACCTATACCTTATAATAGTGCGTGAATAATACTTACTCGTAGCAGGGTTATACGTACACGTATAAGAACAGTGCATGCTTCATCATAGATTAGTTTTTACAGAAAACAGTGTAGTGGCGCGGAAAGCTACCAGCAAAGGCGTGGCGCGCCAAATATGGCGCCCGCGGCTGCCAGAGTGCCAGGGCCATATCTGGCGCGCTTGTTGTACACTTTTTACCAGGAAATACTCACTGGAGCTTGAGAACTCTACCAGCCAAAATTGTTGAACTCGCTGGATGAATGCTATACGTACTTAGAGACTTTTTCGGCGCTACTCTAAATCAGCAGGTAACAACTTCGTGCGGCATTAGTTACAGCATTTGGCACCGTTATTGAGCACCTTTATGTTTAGGAATTGAGGATTGAGGATTGAGCTTTTTTACTAGTTTGCAAGTCACTATATGAGTCTCTCTATACTATTGGCGTAGGGTACAAATGCATTTTCCTGTAGTTCCCGCTACACTAACGCGATCAATTCATTTCATTTCTAATGAATCAATTCATTTGTTATGTTAGCCGTTAGACTCATCATAATGCCAATAATTACAAGGCTAGTGGAGCCTGTAATCAGTATCCGCATCGCACAGCGGGTCATCTCTGTATGGGCATCGCCGGCGGCCATCCTCCCCCCCCCCCCCCCCTCCCCCCCGCCCCACACACATGCCCCCCCCCCCCCTACCCCTGCCTCGGTCATACAGGAAGAGACTGGTATGCTGGTGCCTCGAGGGAGCACTACGGACGTGGCGGAGGTTCGTGACTGCTTCCAATCAATAGATCTTTGAGCAACTCATTCGATTCTATTCAAACGACAGACTGTCTTATAATATCGCAATGCTTATAAATAATAACAATAAAAAAATATAACAAAAACTGTTTGTGCAAAGCTCCGCGATTTGCGAACTCACAAACATATCTGGAAATCAGCGAGCTGACCCGAATGTTGCAACAAAACTGACACAAAGGCAAAAAATCCATAAACCGTGAACTAGATTCCGTGATCCGCGATCCGTGATACCTGATAGCACTAGTCAGCTGTACTTGGCTTCGGTTGACTGGGAAAGGTTGGTAACCAACGTGATTTATGACGTAGGCAGTATTATCCAGTACATTCCTATTCCTACTGTTTATAGTTACATAAACACCAGGGTCACGACTATTCTCCGAAGCACGATAACTACTTTCTCGGATCTTCAGGCATTTATAATCCTTGAGAAGTTTAGAAGATCTCGATGAGGTAGAGACGCATGTCTAGTTTTTTTTTTATTAATTTGCAATTGCTTGAGGATTTCATAATATAAACCAGCGTGGTAGTTACAAAAAGTTATTTAACTCAAGTAGATACACTTGAGTAGAGTACCTGCCTGCCTATAAAGTGAAGGAGAGTTGGGTGCGGAACCACTGGCAGTGTAGTCGGTGCCTAAATAAACACTATTCGGAAATACTGACCGTTCAATGGGGCCTTTAGAGGTGAAGTAGAAAAACATTCAAGCTACAGCCGTTAATTGTCTGTTACTTGATTGGTAATCTGCACAATGTTTTCCAGTCCAAATAATCAATCATTATTACGCCCTAGAAATACACGGCGTTCAGTCAATAGCGACATAAATGTAAAATGGCATTTACAACTGAGCGCCTCCGTGCTTCCAAGAACTCGTTGTCTTCCATTACCTACTAAGTCATGTGAAGGCCTTGGGCGGCCTCAAAACTTCGTCATTTTACTGACATAGTACCTACGACACCCTCACAACCCACTCGAACATACCTTTATCAGTATCATCTGCCGGCCCTCAACCTAGTGGGTTGTGGGGTAGACAACACCTAGTCAACAACTAGTCAACAACTAGTAATTTAATAGCTAGGTTTAAAATATTTTGGTATTTTACGAGCTTCTCTGCCTTCAGGCTTGTAATTACAACCTTCGTGTTTCCCGAACAGCACTGATGAGGTATCACCTCCGCCAATTTAAAAGGAATTCCAATGCTCTGCCGACCGCAGTTTACGCGCAGGAATCCCTACAATACGACCAGAATGCGCTTATTGCCCGCAGAATACCGCACAGTTACCATAGCAATACTGTAGCTGTATTAACACGAAAGTAGCAAGGAGCAATACCGACGTAGCTGACTTGCCGAGCAAAAAATAGCTTCATAGACTTGCCGAGCAAAAAATATGAAGATACTGATAACAATCTGTATCATTGCAGTAATAACTGCTAGAGTATCTGCGGCAATGCCATAGTAACGCTTTAAATAGCAGTGGGGTTTGATTATTCGAATTTGGAATTCTGCTTTCTTCGTTTTTGTTCGCACATTATCGCTACAATGTGGTCTTGCTGGCCAGTCCGTGTAATTATGTTTTAATCTACGGCGTTGTGGCAAAAAGACCCGCATCTGGTTTAATGGAGGCAGTCAACTTACCGTAAGAGCAGATGCAGTACTGACCAAACGTAAACAAGATACTAATCGTTTGCACTGTGTAATTATAATCAAAGTGTTTTGTTTCACAATCCTCTCTAATCCTGCAGTAAAGATTACATTTACTTACATTACATTTACTGTTTTTGATAGCGGTCGTCCGTCCCCTCCTCTAGAGAATGATTCGATAGCTTATATTACTCGTTTAAAACAAAATGATACCATTTTCACTAGGTACTCACTCATAGTTCAAAACAAAAACTTAGCCAAGGTGACAAAGCTATGGGAATAAGAAAAGTAGTTTGTTTCCAAGAGGACCTCAATAAATAAGTAAACAGTGTAGGTAGATAGATAGATAGATTAACACTTTATTGTACACCAACAAATTACAGACACACAGAACATAAGGAGCGAAGTACAATTTACCTAAGTCCTGTAACTTTTCTACGATCCAGTAATTCGAATAACAATTTCCGAAAAAACATGAGCCAAGTACAAAAGTGTGTGGAATGAGAGTGCTGAGTCAGAGTCGAAAAGCGACAGAAAGTTCAATAGGACGAGTCTGAGTTCAATGGGAACTAATAGGCGAGCGATTTAGGTACCCCCGCCCCGATGTCTCGCAAAGGGAGACGGACCCTAAGCGTAGACGTTCGTTTTTTTCGCCGGACAACGGACCGTGTTTTTCACCCGGATTCGCGGTGGTGTATGGCGCATATTGAATGTGAGTACACGCGCCGGATATCGGTCCGGCGAACAATTTATGCCGTTTACATGGATTTCGTTTAGGTATTGACGGTCCGTTGTCCGGCGAAAAAAACGGACGTCTGTACCATTCAGCAGTGCGATTCAAGCTTCCAAAAATGCACCCGATTCGATGATTTTCTTCGGGAAGTTGACGTTTTTTCTGCGAAGAACGTCACTTTCCGAATTCGGAATACATTCCGAGAAGGTCTGAATTGCACTGTAGATTTTCAGACGTTTTTATGAGCTAAAAGAGTAAGACAGAGGCATGTGCAATAAAAACGTTTTGCAGAATTATGCCGTTAAGCAAATTCAACAAAAGAGGATTTTTTCCTTTAAAAATCACTCAACATACACACCTCCTTATTTAAGTCAAGCTATGATTGTGTGATTGATTTTAATGTTGATTGAGTTTATGCCGTCCAATACACAGGGAGTGTATTGGACGTCTTGTCCATCAATTGTCGTTCATGCTCAGATATGAATACCAACTACTTAGATAATGCTGGAAGACTGAGACCGTGGTTATTATCACAAACAAGGGAAGGTCCAATCAGCAATGGGTGAAATGGTCTGTGAATAATTGATGTGCACGAAAAGCCGTCTAGGTCAATAAGATAATGCATAGAAAGCAGCACTAGATCTATCTATGAATAGTCTCAATATTATCGACTGCTCGTCACGATGTATCATGTTTTGCCGCGTACAATTAGTTATGACAGCGACTGCAATTAAAGCAACTATGAAGTGAGGCATTCAGCCAGCACTTACCCACATACTCGTTAACCTTTCTCTTGTGTTTAGCGAGCTGGTCTCCGTGGAGCGGTTACCGTCATGGCGGTCGTGGTGCTCTGACGTTGTGTAATGTTTTTTTTTATCGGATCGCACTGGTGAGATGTCAACTGCACAACCCTCAAGATGGGCTGGATCTTCCTCTTCAGGTGCTCCACGACCTCCTCGGATTTCACAGTGTGATTAGGGCATAGGAACCGGGTTTACCCGGAACCGAAAGAACCGGGATTACCCGGTTCTTGGGGCTGCAACAAGAACCGGTTCTCAAAATATTAAGAACCGGGTCTTCGGTTCTTTCGGTTCTTTTAAAAAGTTCTCTTTGAAAGCGTGCCGAGTTCTTAGGTGTGTACAGGCAGCATAGTGTACCTTGTTTGTTATTAGTGATTGTTTAAAATATTTAAATTATAGCTGTGATTATAAATTCCCTGTTGATTTTTGATCCCATTGAAGAATTTTGTAAGATTTTACTTACGAAAGTCTAATAAACTATCTCTCTCTCTCGTCGTTCCCTCATATCTGAGGATCGTGGTCAGCTTCGGGTTTGTTTTCGGAACGAATGATCGGCCTCCACCCATTTCTGTCTAGTGCGTCCCTTACAACCGTGTACTACGTACTAGACTTTGTATTTTACTAAACTTTCATCGCCTCTGCGCACCACGTGGCCGAAATATTAATGAGTGCGTTGGTGGCTTAAAGTAGACAATCGGATTTTAATTTGGAGCTGGGATAGGATCGACACATTGGTGCGTTTATCGGTCCAGGGTATTCTAGCAGTCGGCTCCAGCACCCCATCTCGAATTCATCGATCCTTTGTCTTTCTCTGGCCAGAATTGTCCACGTTTCCACTCCATACATAAATACAGGGAATACTAAATACTTATACCAATGCCCGTAACAGTCTGATCTTAGTTTTGATATCTATTCCTCTGTTCTTCCGGATGTTATTTAGGCGGGGTCATTGTATTTTTGCCATTCCAATACCCCTCTTTATCTCCGGGACACACCTGCCATACTTACAGTATTTGTGGCCCTAGCTAGGTAAATATATATTGGTCAACGGTGTCGATGCTTGAGATGGTGCAGGTGGCATCTATTAGTTTCCCCACACGATCCACTACCATTTTTTTTGGATATTGCCCTGTTGACTCAGACTAGACAAGTTCTAGACTTTGGGAGAATTCTTCCATATCTTCCACTGATGTTGCAAGGAGAACGGTATCGTCAGCGTACCGAAGGTTTCTACGGAAGTAGAATCACCTAGCTCTTAAGACGTTTCAAAGTGGTCATAGCGGTCCTACTAAATAAATGATATTTGAATTTTGATATCCTCTTTCCGTCTGTCGGGAAACCTTTCCCTCAGTTTTCAAGGGTCCTACGAAATATGTGTTCTTCATATAATGTTAAACCGAGCAGCGGATGGGATGCAACGCAGTCTCACTCCCTTCTTGGTTTAGAACATACTAGAGCATTCGGTGCCCAACCTGATGTAAGAACGGTTTTCTGTATGTACTTTTGATTATACTGACGAGGTGTTCAGGAGCTCCCATCTCCAGTAGTTCACAGTTCCAGTATTCCACAATTTCTCCAATTGCATACAGTCAAAGCTTTGGTATCCGTACCCATATTATAAATGTAAAAGTGTGTTTATTAGTTTGTTTATTTGTCCTACTTTCACGTCAAAACAGAGCGACGGATTGACGTGATTTTTTGTGTAGAGATAGTTAACATAACATAAACATTTTTATTTATTTGTTACAAACAAGTGTTAGCGGTACTTACAAGAAACTTAGTTGGAGGGCTGGAGAGTAACATAGGTTACTTTTTATCAGGGTACCACGCGAGCGAAGCTGCGGACAGCAGCTAGTTATCAATAAAGCATAGGATTACAAGGCTGTTGAATTATCTACTCTTCTCTATTATTTGGCAAATGTTGATTCCTGCGCACCCTTGCCTTTAACAAACCTGCCTGTTCTTCAGGTATTTGCCGGGCTAAAAAGTAGCTAAGACGTCTTTTTAATACATTTAGGGTAGGAGGATCTTACTTGCGTGCGTTATTAAAGCGATAGTCCGGTAATTTTCACATTCTTTGCATTTTTTGTGCAAAAGGACAAACATCGATTCGATTTGAATAAAAATTATCACAAGAACCGAAAGAACCGAAAGAACCGGGTACCCGGTTCTGAGTTGAAACTGGAATCGAAAAAACCGGTTCTTAAATAATGCCCGGTTCTCGATGCCCTAAGTGTGATGGACCCGGGACATGTAGTGCTAAGTTGTGGGAACCTCAGCACGCAGCAAGTGCATGCTTTCTGTTGTTTTTGAATACATATTTCAAACATCCGTAGTTATAGATTATTTATTCGCTGACTCATGTTTAAAGTATTATTTTCTTATCTTCTTAGTCGGCATCTTCATCACTGAAGGTCGTGTCTAGTCAGAAACTAGATTTATCACTCGTTGCACTATGCTTCTCCACATTTCCCTGTCTCCGGCAGTCTTCAAGCTTCAGGTAGGCCGGCCGGCGAGCGTTATACTTGGTCTTGACCAACGGGTAGATGAGCGACCGCGAGATCTTTTCCCGATGACGATTCCCGATTAACGGTCTTCATTTGACGGACCTTACTCTTTGAGAAACCTCGGCATTAACAAGTATGTACGCACTCAAATTTCACGTCCGCTATTTCAATACACATGATAACGCATATTGAATTTGTAAATGTTTAATCATTGGAGACATCGGGCTCTGCGCGTTTTGAGCTCTAGTCCTGGGGGCTAGGGTCGGTATTGAGGTGCTGCTGCAATGGGACGGGACACCTCATTAGCGAGCGGCGCGTGGATCCAATCAAGTTTTTATCGAGCGCCGGCAGGTGGCGGGTGGCGCGACTAGTAGTTTTACTGCTGCAGCCATTACGCGGAATTGTTAGAATTTTATGTTAGGTTTTATGGGCAATCGAGTTGTTTTGTAAAATACATTGATGGCTATTTGATTGGCTTGACTCAATTCAAAGCAACAATTCTGGACGATTTGTCAAAGCTAACAAAACAATCATGTTGGTCATTATGATACTTACCTACATCAATAAAATGATCCAAGAATCTGAAGACAGGACGTCTTATTCATAATAATTTTACTTCCAGTAGCCCACACCACACTTAGGTAAAGTTCGGCACTCCTCATCTACATATTCACTCCTTACATAACAGAACGTCTTGTGTGTATCATTATTGAATCACTTTACAACATAGATACTAAATATGTATTGAATAAAGGTCGAATTACTCTGTGTTCAGTTCACTTCCTCCTGACAAGCGCGCCGTGTCCTGGTGCGGATGCGGGCACATTCTCCCGGAGCTCTGGCTGTGTTCTCAGGAACCTCCTCATTTCTATTCAAAGGGAAGAATAGCCCTAGCCCGATTGTACATTACATAATAGGTTATAACCAGCAATCATTTCCAAGTGGTTACAGTGAGTCTTAGATCACATAAAACACTATTTTTGGCATCGAAAGTGGCCATGTCAGGCCAAATAGGTTGGGAGAATGGCACTGACACAGTTTTTGTCAGAAAAAAAGCTGTGTAAAATTGAGCTCTGCATACATCTTGCAGCCAAAAAGAGCGTCACAAGTCCAAATGTCAATGTTAAAATCACGACATTATAAGAGTAGTGTTAGGTAGTCCCTTGACGTAAGTGCTATTTCATAAAATTGAGATGGCTTCTTCCCTCTGGATAAATTACAGTACAGTTCACAGTCACAGCTGCGCTATCAAGACATCTATGCTGTTCCAGATGTGCCATAATCCAGGAGATAGGGCGTGCTAAGCCGCGGCCCTGCGCCCACTGCTGATACCGAAAGCCGATTACAAGTACTTTTGAGTCTTCCACACGACTGTTTATCCTGCCATGCGAGGTTTTACATCCAAGGCTTTATATTCAACTTAGCGTCAACTGCGTCATTCCTTTCGTACTTAAGGACATGACCGTTGACGTTGAATCAAATCAGTGACATGACATGACATTGTGTGGGGACAATCACGTGAGGTTTTAAGAGGGTCGCTTTAGAGGGTACCTACCTAGTTATGATATGCATTAAATGCTAATTACACTTCATTTAAATATTTAAGTAGGTAGGTACTTAGTCAAGAATCAAGTTTTATTCCTTTTTTTCATTTGCCTTAAGACTTGCTTAATTAACAAAGTTATTCATTCTCGTTCGTACATTATAATCAGATTTTGTATAGTCTTAATTTCTACAGACATGGCAGTATTTTTTTGCTTCTAAGGTGCAGTTCCAGGCAATCGTGACCCTTATCAGCGGACCACATTATGTCTGTAATATCGCTGAGACCCATGTCCAGTCCAACTAACATAAAGTTAAGTAAATGTTAGTAAAAATAACCGACATCCACCAGTGTCGCCGGCCGGCGGCAACCCGTTGCGAGTGTTAAATGAGCGGCAATTCGGGCAAATGTCCCCTGTCCGCTGTCACATCCCCCCCCCCCCTCTCCCGATCCCCACCGCGCGGGGACTAAAGTGACAGTGACAGATCGCGTGACTGCTATCTGCAGCCTCTTCTGCAAATGGCTGCTGGATTTTTGCTTCAGGACTTATGACAATCGTTGCCTTTTACGAGCTCGAGTTGTAAATCTAAATTGTACTTACCACAAATAAACGAAACATGATAAAACTATCAAATTGTGCAATCATCATGAGTTAAACAATAAATAATAAATAATAAATAAATATTGCTGGACATTTCACACAGCATCATGTAGTCCCAAGCTAAGCAGAGCTTGTGTTATGGCAACCACATGAAATTGGTCCTATGAACATTAATCTCCTAATATTTTGGACTAAAAGTTCGTCAATGACGTGAATGACGCCTTGCACACATTTTCTCAGTGTTTAACGGCACCTGAAATATTATCCAAGAACCCCTTTGATATCCTGTTAGGTTTGTTATCCTAGAGTAGAAAATACTGCATGATCTAGCTTATTGCATAAGTAAATGAATAATGCTGGACATTTGGGACCTAGTCCCAAAGTAAGCAGAGCTTTGTGATAACGGGACTACACGACTGGATATACTACTTCATATAGATATTTTTTTTATAAATACACTATTAAGTACTGGCGGGCTTTCCCTTGTCAAAACAAGAGTACAGACTCTTGTTTTCTGAGGCCATGAGTAGAGCTATGGCCACCTTGATGCGCTATTCGACCAGAGGCCGGCACCCGGCGGCCGACAGTGAGGGATGCGCGCTGCTGTCTGCCACCAGCTTCTGATTGATGCGACATTTGCGCCACAACTAACTGCTGAGCCTGCGATCCTTGCAATAAAGTTTTTTTATGCAATAAATGGTAGAGAGAGATCTAGGAAATGACAAAACTCGGAATGTAGATGGTATTTTAGAGACATTGTTCTTAAGAAACTTCCTATAACTTTGTGCTAGATTACTTTGATACAGAGGCGTTTTGTCTGATTTTTTGTGAGTCCTCCATAAACCGCGCTCGGCGAAGCACGGCATCGCCCGCACGCTCGCGCTGCACCACTCACACATAAAAACTCTTTTAAAACCTTAGGGTGGCGCTCCACGGGGGGCCGGAACGTACTTATTTTAACGAAATTATTCAACTGGAATACGTGCTTAAATTTAAATTGCTCCAGGGAACATGCTATTAGGCCAGCAATAACAAGACGTCCCCTGTTGTGAAACTCGAGGAGTGGAAATGTGCCTGTCATTCTACTTCCTTCGCTATCGCACCTTGTGGCCGTTCACTGTCTAGAGACCCGTCTTCTCCTTTAATGTCTTGCTGTTTACAATATTTGACATGGGTTACTATTTGTAATACCTACTGATAAGTCGAGGGTCAGACAAAAAATCCACACGAACGAGTTCTGAATTACAAAAAGCCAATATTCAGAGGTCGCACGTTCGGGAACCACCGAAACCCGACGCAAATGAGCTCTTTGTGAATGAACCCAATTTAAATGTGCACCGTAGCTTTGCATATCGCTCGCATCGCGCCGCAGTGTGCGCTCGGGCGCAGGCCCCGCATGTGCGTGCTCACGAGCCGTCATGTAGATAACTTGGAACCTGTGGTTACAGACATTGTGGCGAACGGCTACCGGACACCACCTATTCTCAGCTCTAAACATCTGCATTTACGACTTAAATTGCCACAACAAGACCGATGCCAAGCTAAATGTGCGGTTCGAAGAGTGAACACTTTATCTCAAATGGAATAAGAGTCATAGTGGTATGGTTTCTCTCAGTGCAGGCGATGCGTTTCTAGATAGGATTTGAGCACTTTTTACCCGCAAGTGATAGATAAGTGATGTTTCATGGCGATGGTGGTGTTATCATCGCCACCTGTCACTAATCTAGGCTTCGTCTGACATCACATGTGGGACGGTTTGAAAACACTCTGTTGAAGAAACAGCCACGTTTTCTCTTGCGCTCTTATTACCATATCAATAGTGGCATATGTCAATAAACAGATAGTTATGAACTGCAAGTTGGTCTACAAGGGGTATTTAGTTAATCTACAATATTCTTTGATAGCGACCAAAATCGGTCTCAAACTCTCAAATATGACAGTTCAGTGTCCACGCAAGTAGCTCTATCACTCTCATCTCAATGAGGCCGAACGCGACAAAAGATACCTTGCGATCGTTTTGACAGTTTGAGACCAATTTGAGGTTTGAGGCGAGTTAGACAATCAGCCTGCTGGTCTCGGTCTCATGTCTCGTTCTCGGGTGCGAACCACCACCTTTAGGATCAAAGATGCGATACTTTACTTTCAACTTGTTGTGTATTTGATTTTATGAGATTTTATTTTTAAGGTTTTAAAGCCAGTTTATGTAATGCTACAACATGCTTTTATCTGAAGTTTGAAGTAGATAGTTTTATTAATGGTCTCGAGTTATCGGTACGTGGGCCAGCCAGCAGCGTGTCCCACCTACCCGCTCACGTAGGAGCTCGCAGATGATAAATCAATGCCCTCTGATCAGATTGCTTGAGCCTCACCGAATACCGGAGGATTATAAATTACTTAAATGAGTATAATATTCAAGAGATTTATGGATTTCAATTAAGATTAACACGGTAATCTATTGCGATGTTAACTACCAATCCCCTATGGCTTCGTACAGTTACATTTTAAAATTATTTTGTCGAAAACAATTTATCAAGCAGTCATCTAAATGGACGTTATAATTCGTTTAATAGGGTAGGTGGTAGTTCCACTTTGTAGGTGGGTATCAAAAAGCTGCGTCTCCGTCGGCAACGAGCGCGCGGGCTTCAACAATTGCCTGTAAATGCCAATAAAAATGCATACCTAGCATCTACTGTTCCACAGTTTTTATGGCACCAATTTGTAGTGAATGTAAATGCTCATAAAAAACTGTATTTTATGAATTTACGGCGCCTCACTAAAGCCCAAGTGATTGGAGTCCCCGCGTTTTGTTACGGAAATAAAATAAAAGAAGAAAGATGTTCGTAAATTGTGACGAAACAAAAGGCGGTTCTTTACAAATGAAACTGTATAAAGGCCGCGAGCCTTCCGGCGGCCATTACGTCCGCTGCGATCAAAAGTCACGGGTTCCATTACTCTATAATTTGCAAACGAAACGGTTAAACCCTTTCAAATGAATCAATGCTTTGAACCTTCTCCGATTTGCTCCTTTCACGAGATACTTGTAGCTCGGTTTCCTAATAATAATGCTCTTTCTTGGTTTCAAATAGTAGTTCTACCTATCCTACGCTACTTCACACTTCATTTTATTTTAATACAAACATCAATACATCGCAAATTATTATATAGAAATATTTTACTGAAAGAAAGATACTAGATACTAAACAGCTTCTCTAATAAGCTTTTTATCCCGGAAAACGGTCGATTCCTGTAAGAATTTTAACTGAGAAACTGAAAGACGCAACTGGTTAGAATGATAATAGCGTAAATTGAGCTAACCTCAAGTTTTGTATACATTCATGAAATTCGGGTCATAAGACCTTTTGAAGGTTCATATGACCTTTCAAGTACGGATGGACTGATTGGCTGTATTTCTGGATACATTGTCCAGTCGTTGTGTGACAGCTGAGTGCGTGTGACAGCGGAGCGTCACACACAGGTGTGTGGAGCGGACAATGCAGAGATACAACACAAGGGGCCGACTGAATGGACCAATCGACGTCTCTTGTTGATAGAGCACGCCGTGACGTCACCACGCCGTATGTGGGCCAAGAGGCGACCCCAATCTTATCTCTCCTGGACGATACGTTCACCCATCATCTCTCTAAACCTCTCATGTTATTATCTCATGACTTCCTGTTAGTAGGTGTTTTTAATACACCCTGGTGCTTGCCCCAAAAATCGAACAGGAATAAAAAATGAAAGATGAGCACAGTGGCATAAAGAATCAGTGCCTTGAACTAAAAGCATCCACTCATTAAGTTTCTTCACTTATTTTTTAAGTCAACTCCATCAAGACCATGTCATTGTCATCACTGAAGTGTAGCATAACCGTATTTGTATAATGACAGTCAATTTCCATGTGCAAGATTGTATTAAATATCGGTGTCCAGTGTTTGAATCACTTGCGACGGAAACTCTTATCTTAGGCCTCTCAAAAGAGTGGTCAAGTGCTTCGTTTTCCGCCCACACTGCGTGGAAGGCGTTTTAAGCTAGGCTTGATGCTTTAGAACTTAGACTCTACACTTTTAGAGACACTTCTTCTCTACATTTGAGGTAAATTATGACAAATCATGGTGTTATGATGTAAAAGCTTATTTTTTTTATTGACATATTTTTTACGCTTTTTCGCAATGAATTTTAGTCTTAAAATTGAAATGACCGTGTGGTGGTCACGCGAGGACCACAGTACAACAGACCACCACCGTCTGATGGTATTGTGGCGGCGCCCACACCGGTGGCGGCGGGGAAGCACAGGAAAGGAAAAAGTGGTGTGAAAATGAAGGGCCTCTGCAGTGGGTGGACTGGACTTAACTATAAACGTATTCGCTGCCAGAAAAGAACTAAGTAAGTACTTACAAGATTCTTTCCCTTCTTTCCCCTTGGTGAGCACACTTCACAGTAGCCTGGGACCAAGAGAGTATTCACTTCGTCAGTTATTACGCGTAATTCGACTCTATTGTGCTGCAAGTAAGTAAACGTTCCTTAGAGCCGCATGTGGCCCGCTACGGCTGTACACGCCGCGTGAATAGGCCTCTAATTGACGCCGTAATCATTATAGTTTTGTTCTTTATCGCCACATCTCCGAATTGGACATTTGTGCGGTAATGAGCGGTATTTTACTTGTATTGTTTTATTTAGCCTTTTGATTGTTCCATTCTTTCCGTATTCAATGTAGTTTTCTAAAGCTGAATTAATAGTAGGTATCGCGAACGAGGCCCTTTGTGGTTTTATGAAAGGAAAAATACGTGAATACGCAAATGACGGCGCTGTCCCGAGACAACCTGGATCAATACGAGGAAGTCCAAGTTCGTCTGTTTATTCGATACATCGGAGGTATGTGCGGGCGTGCTTGAGTAAACAACTATGAAAGTGTTATTTGCCTGCGCGTTCTCCGCGATGGTACCCGGCCCCGGCCGCCCAAATTATGCTGTATCCCAGAATAAATATTGTCACAATAGAGTTTTGATGGTTTTGACGTCAACGTCTGAACGACACGAATAGTAAGCAAACAGACCCCCCCTAAGACGCCGTGCAGACCAACAGCAACGCCTCTCCACCGCTTCACTTTTCTTCGCTGCTTTTCTCAATGCTACATTATGCACTGCTGCGTCTGCTTTACCATTTCTACCTCACCACAAATAAAACCATCGATGTACATCGCAGGAACTGAAGATAGCGCTACGAAAATACGTTGATACAGACAGGATTGGAGTCCCTAACAACTCGGACACGAATTCGAGTTAGCGTTCGAACTAACTTCACATTAACCTGCTTTCAAGCAAACATAGACTTTACCGCTACCTGAATAAGGTCGGCATCGAATGCCGCATGGCCTGGCTGGTCTATTTACCTGTGATGTTTGCGCAGGGCGTAGTGTAAAACGTTTTGAAGGTAAACAGAGGAATTCTGGCAGAACTGAGAACAATGGGCACTTGACGCGGTCGGTCGCGGGTTCGATTCTGGCCACCGCCCCGTAAAACCACCTACTACGTGCTTGGAGTAATTGAAAAATGGTTTTATTGGTTTAACCTAAGCAAAATTGTAAGCAATCAACTGAATCAACAGCCTTTTCATTTTTTTCGCATACGTACTGGAACCCCAGTTGTCTTTATACACCACATTGATAAGAAGTGACTAAGTTTAAGGAAAGTTTTTGAAATCAAAGCAAATTGGATCAACCATTAAAAGAAGCTCAACTTGACATCATCATTAGATCGCGGGCCGCGACAGGTCGCGGGCAGACGTTAATTAAACCCGCGCCGTTAAATAAATATTTTATCAGAGTTTGGGACTTCGTTTAATCGCTTTCCATTGACGCAAATTATACAATTTATAATTAAATGTTTTTGGCATTAAACGGAAATCGGAAAAACTATCTACTAACAGAAACTAATAAATGCTTCATGGTAAGACGTGATTTTTGTCGGGCTCATCAAGATATTGTACCACTGTGCGTGGCTGAAAAGTCACTCTTACAGCCGTCAATGTTCATAAATTATTAGACAATTTCTCAATCAAATAACATTGTTTTCACATTGCTTGTTTATTGGTTTTGTTAATGTATCCCAAGAATGTGTTTGAAGGAGTTGATCTCAGGTTTTTATAAAAGTAGGTAAGTAAGTATCTGAAAAACCTATCAGCTGTTTTAACGAATCATCACAAGCTTAGAGTAGAGTTGTTATAGAGTGTAGGTAGAGTCCCTCATTGCTTGTGCTACAACTGACATCGTTTGTACGAACGTTAGGAACTCTACATTACTTGGAGTAGAATAATGCCAACTCCTCTTTAAAACAGTCACAGTACTTGTGCACAGCTAATAATGATAAACAGACATCACATTTAAGAATTTATTTTTAGTTCTACTCGCTGCACATAAGAAATGGCATTATCACCGTCGACAAAAGAATAATGAACATTGTCTCAATATGAGTACAATACAATGCTGATTCGTAAGACCTTACTTTGTATCTTGGATATGATATGTCCGTAGGCAGTCGCATCGTGAAAGTAAGAACTTACTATAATTTCTCTGCGGTTCTGTCTGTTATTTCAAATTACAAACGAAATACACAGTAATCATGTTTTTAGTAGAGCTCTAAAGGAGCAAAACAACGCGCGGAGTTTCGTACGAATCTAATTACTTCCCACAGGTCTCTGCAGCATCTACCGTTCAATGAGTTTTTATCCGAAATCGCCTTGATTTGGTTCCATTGGGCATACCGGCGAGACTTGCTTGTCCAACTGAATTTCAACCCAAGCTTGCAAGAATAAGGTAGGTTTTACTATGGATTGTTTAGTGAAATGGTGTATTTGCAATGTAAGGCGAAGACCGTCCAATTACCGTAGTGTACGTGCCTCCGTTTGGGCAGTTTCCGAGTTGAGACATTTAGCGCTCTCTAACAGAGTATTGAAAGAATGTCGTTCGCCTCTGTACCTTGGGCCCCTAGCTAGTAGGATATTTCTCTCTCGCCTGTACCGGCTCGCTAAGCAATTATCACAGGCATGCAAAATGTTCTTTCTTTGAAGTTCGGTTCTGGTTTATTTGTAAGGCAGTAACTCCGTGGTGTTAATATTAACCCGAGCCTCAAAGTGTACTGCGCTACGACTAAAACCACTTAACATTTGAATAAAAAATCTATCTACGATGATATGTCTACGATGAAACGTGATGAGACTTTTTTGCTTTCATATCTTGAAGAAATCGATCGCAGTTGATGTTGAATAGTGTAATCTGATAGCGTCTGCGTCTGGCGGGTTGATGGGTGGAGGGCGCAAACCCGCCATGAAATTAAGCGGCTTTGAAGTCTTCAAGAATGGAACTAACGAGGAATGACTGGCGGTACGGGCGTCGACCTTACCGCAGACAGCCCTGCGTCCTGCAGCCGGCTGGGCTGACCTCTTTGCACGAATTTTATAGAATTTCACTTCTAACTTTACTTAGTTTAGCGCTATTCACAAATTAGCCAACTAGTTCAAAATACATTCCAATCTCCCGTTCTTCTGCTCATTCAAAAACCAATCATCAAAGTTTTCCACCGGCAATAAGTTATGCTTATTTTGTAAAGGTCGCAAAAAGTCGTGATTCTCAGCTAGTTGCCATGCTGAATGACAATCAATAGCCGCTAATTTAGCGATACGACCGGCGGCGACGCTTTCACTCTCAGCAGCCTCGTGCGGACCTTAGGACATTCCGCGCAACTCGCTATTCTTAGACCAGACCATTTCAAGATCTATTAAGGTTATTGGGTGAGAAGGCCAAAGCTATAGTTCTGTCACATCACATTCTCTATAAGACATCAAACGCTGCCAAAATTTATCAAACTTTAAATCTATTTTTATTACTCAGCTCACCTTTTTTCAAGAATAAAGCAAATAAACGCAATAAACTAGTCCTAATAAACAGCCGTGAAGCTATGCAAACATGACGCGGGTATCTAGGTTGATAAATAGTTCAATTGGCATCTAATCTACGGCTGGTACACGCTCGGAGCACTCATGGAAATGAACGGCTGACCTTTGACGTCCTATCTAAATTGGTTTTCGTTAGATAAAATCACATCTAGGACGAGACTGTGACCTCATTCCGAGTGGCCATACCGTGCAGCCGTGTGGGCCCGACACTATTTTGTCAAGTTAGGTTTGGAACCACTTTTCCAATATTCACGCTGCTTACTTCATGTTTATCTTTTTTAAGGTTTTTTCTTTTCTCTTCGGTACTGGTACTGTACCTACCTAGCTACGAAGCTAATATATTATTGTCTTCTTCGCCAAAGTCGTGACTAACAGACAATTCATGGTTTATAAAACAATGCAACTGATCTTTACAATAGAATGCTTTGATCTAGAAAGCCAAGTTTCACGCAATGACAGATCGTTTTTTTGTTCTATCGGAACATTTTGTGATTTAGAAGTTCGAGGATTCAAAATAATTTGTTGTGCCTTGAGTCTATGTAACTTTCCTCCATGTGCAGTCAATGCCATTCAGTCCTATAGAATCAATCCCAATGAATGCTTGCAATATGTACACAAAGCGTCACCATTAAGTACCTCCCCTGCTAAGACGTCAGTTCGCAACCCGTTGATCTCAACTTTTTGTAAAACATTTACCTTTTTTATTATAGATTTGTCATTCTTACTTTCTTATTCTTACTTACGTATGGACTAGTAGTTCGCCCCGAACTGAGATCTCGCGCACCGTAGATGGCCCACATTTGGACTTTCTTCTGACTACCCCTATAATTTCAAGTGCTACTACTGCCGGGTATGCCTATTGCGCTAGCTCTTCATGGTAAAAAATACTAGCATGCATGCAATACATAATGTCGTGTCTAATTTTTCATTTATTTCATATTTATGAATTCTCGTCGTATTTTTAAAAGTATACGTCCTAGAATAAAAATAATAACTATTTTAGAATGTACAAATAAAGACCTTTCATTTGACACCGCACTCAATATATTTGTTTACTTAACTTTTTTTACCCCAATTATTTTCATTTTTTATCAAAATTTTTTTTATCATGAAAATAAATCAAGTAGCATCTAAAATCATTGCAAACCAAACCGCAACGATGCCACTCTCTTTTTAAGACCGACCAGTCAATGAGCTACGAAGACATCGAAACTCTATGAAACGGGAGCTCTTGCAGCTCTGGTTTCGTAGTATTTGGTCTTTGGTCGTATTTCAAAAACTATACATCCTAGATTAAAAATAAAAACCATTTTGGAATGTACAAAATAAGCCCTTTCGTATGACACCCCACTCAATATATTTGTGTAACTTTCATAATTTTTTACCCCCTTGGGAACCCAATATCTTCACAACCCCTTCATCGATTAAGCTCATATGCTCCGCCGGAAATTTCCTTACCACAACCTATTGACCTACCAAGTTTCATGCAGATTGGATGAACGGTTCGACAGTTATGCTCGAACAACAATTCGTGAAACATACAAACATACAAACATACAAACATACAAACATACAAACATACAAACATACAAAGCAAAATCGCCCAACTTACCACTAAGATCTTCGCTCGCTTCGCTCGCTCGATCGATAAGTAATTTCACGCGCTCTGCTGTGCGTCCGATTGGTGTAGCGGTAGCGACCCCCAATTCAAATGCTCCTGCGTGGGTCCGGGCTTGGTTTCAAATCCTGTCACGACTATGTATTTTTTGTTTATTTTATTTTTATTTTTGCTTTCACAACGAACTACGTTGTGAGTATGTAGTAAGTTACCTAGTAAAGTTATAGTTAGATGAAACAACTTTTAGTAGGGTCTTAGTAAATTTATTTAAACACAAACCTAATACTTAATCCAATAAAATTAACGAGTGAACAAACATGTCATGTTATCATTGGAACAGTTTATACTTATCGTATAAAATCCAGTGAAAAATAAACAATTTAGATCTCTCGCAAATCAGATCAGACTAAGTAATATTATCTACTTACAATTTAAAACAATATCAGTTATCTTTCAATTTTATAAAAGTTAGTAACAGCTCGCGAACGATGAAGCGCAGTTATCATGAACTAAATACACTAGGTATTCCTTCTCGATAAGCAACTCGCTGGGCCAATATTATGACATCTTTCCATCTCCAATAACCTGAAAATAAGAACATTATTACATAATGGCATACCTAGGTTATAAGATAAAAAACAACCTCTGTAATACCTACTTATCAATTATAATACCACTTACCTAACGTTATTCTGCAACTTGCTGGTATTAATAATAATGTTTGTGGCGTTCACATAGATCTGTTTAGACTCCTTAGCTCTTTCGGCCTGATTTTTGTGGCTTTATAATGATTCATATCACCAGTCGATAGAAACCTTGGAAGCCTGCACCGATTTTGACCTACGAAAAGTAAAATAAGTGTTATACATTTATACTCAGGCAATTATTTATTCACAAAGATTGTTATAATATTTACGACTTACCATTATTCCATGATGCCAAGCAATCTCTTTTATGCTTATATTTTGTTCGTAAAGAACAACTATCTTTGTCCTTTCAAAATTGATAAAATGCACCATTGCTATCTACACGCACCGAAAATAAAACAAGTAACAAAACCAGTCAGTTAATTTTATTGTTCAATAGAATTTAGTGCACAACTACCTTCAATACAATTTTATTAGTTGATGGTAGTCGTGTAAAGAGTTACCTACTATTATACTACGACGGTTACATCCTCAAGATCATAATATTTTTGACCATGTAGTTTCACTTCTCAATGTACTAGGGCATCACATAATTTTAGAGTACTGTAAAATCTGTAAAATTAAAGCATTAGTAACAAAATAATGACACTGGCATCCCTATATTTACCCTACCCGCTCGGCTCGCGCCAACTTCATTCGTTTCTTATGTGCGGGCATCGCAACATTGCAATAATTACGAATTTATTTTTTTCGCAAGAAAGTTATAATTAAAAGTTTATAATTGGTAAAACAACGTAAACGAAGTGGTGATTATAGAATAAGAAAGAAGATTAAACTTTTGGAAAGGAGTTTATGAAAATCATCATCGTCTACGAGAGATGAAGGGAGGTAACAGTTTTTGTTTACCCAATTTCACCCAATAATAAAAAAATATTACCTATAGATGCATACAACAAATAATACCGTAAAATATTTACGACAAATAATTTTTACATGTCGACAATTCACATTAAAAAATATGTGACTACCTTCATTTTATTTTTGTCTTGTGTTTATTGTTGTATTGTTTATCGTTGTATTGTTTATCGTTGCATTGTGATATTTATCCATTATGATAAACGATCTAGATTACGTGTTAGTAATAACAATTTTGTCGTATTGCTATTTCAAAGTGCCAAAAACTGCCGGTGTTTTTTTTCTTTGCACACAGGTCACCAAGGATGTTGAAATACCGACCTGCGATATATTACGCGACGAGCTCGCGTTTGATAATTATCGCTCAGTCTCGTGTTGTCACATTATAACGACCAATGACTTTAAAACAATAAAAAGGGCAGACTGCAGATTGGATGGATATGTCTACCTGCCAACACAGGTCAAGGGTGTAAAAAGCCTAGGTCCCCCTGCGTTATACTGCGTGACGCGATCACGTTTGATATCGCTTAGTCCGGAATGACTTTAAAATAACGACAACTGCAAACTGCAGATTGTAAGTATGTCTACCTGTGCATACAAGTCAAGGAGGTGGAAAACCTACCTGCGTTATACTGCGTGACGCGATCACGTTTGATATCGCCCAAATGACTTTAAAACAATAAAAACGGTAGACTGCGGATTGGATATATATGTTTACCCGCCCACACAGGTCAAGGGTGTAAAAAACCTAGGTCCCCTGCGTTATACTGCGTGACGTGATCACGTTTGATATCGCTTAGTCCGTAATGACTTTAAAATAACGACAACTGCAAACTGCAGATTGTAAGTATGTCTACCTGTGCATACAAGTCAAGGAGGTGAAAAACCTACCTGCATGACGCGATCATGTTTGATATCGCTTAGTCCGTAATGACTTTAAAATAACAACAACTGCAAACTACAGATTGTAAGTACCTGTGCATACAAGTCAAGATGGTAGAAAATCTACCTATACTGGGTGACGCGATCCCGTTCAATATCGCTCAGTTTCGTGTCGTCGTGTGATGACGACCAATGACTTTAAAATAAGAAAACTGCAAAGTGCAGATCGTAAGTATATGATCGTAAGTATATGTCTATCTGTGCATAAAGGTCAAGGGTGATATATATCTACCCATCGTTATAGCGTGATGCGATCACGTTTGATTTCGCTTAATTTCGTGTCGTCACGTGATGCTGATGACGACCAATGATTTTAAAACAATAAAAACTGCAAACTGCAGATAGTAAGTATTATTATGTCTACCAGCCCATACAGGTTAAGGGTGTTAAATACCTACCTACGTGATATTGTGTGACGCGATCACGTTTGATATCGTTCAGTCTTGTTTTATTACGTAATGACGATCAATGGTTTTAAAATAATAAAAATTGTAAGTATGTTTACCTGTAAGTATTGTGTCATACTGCGTGACGTGAACAAGTTTATATCGCTCAGTCTCATGTCGTGACTTTAAAACCAATAACAACTACAGACAGCACATTGTACTGTACAGGTTATATTACCTGACTTTTGTAACTTTGATGAAAATGTAGTATGTCTTTTACCACTCTCAGAGCGCGGCTATTACAATACCCGACTCCATCAGACCATGACAACCGGTCCATGCATTATGTCTGAATAAAGAAATATATTATTATTATAATTATTATTATTATCTATCTTTATAGGAACTCTCTAAACGTTGGGGTCGGTTTCTGGTGGAAGGTGACCGAGACCAAGAAAACCAAAGAGACCTTGTAAAAAATACTTTAATATTTAAATATTCTATAAATATAAAGGCCTTCAAATTAAAAGGTATGACCTTAGCTTACTCTCTAGATCGAAGCAGTAGCAGGCAAACTGGAAGGCCATTCCAGAACTAAACCACCCAGACCATTCAGGTGGGGTGGACCGAAGAACAGATGCCAAATCTGAGGTAATCGTCTCAAGATGGGTACCCATTCCAAGGGCGGAGACCACCACCTGCCGCGAGCTCTTCCTGCACCAAGACTGAGTTCAGGACCCGCAAAACGCATAAGAGGTATGTAATACTACTTCACTAAGAATTTGCGCTATTTTATGCATAATTACTGCGCACTCTGCTGTAACAAATGATCTTCTACTATAATTACCTTATAAACTAAGGTAGATGTGTTGTGTTATGCCCCGCTCCGCGTGGCGAACTAACTTCGGGCTGGATAGCTTGAGTCAACTCGGTCGCTCGTCACAGGTTGTTATTTGCGACTTGCTGCTCACGTAATTGTGAAAATTATATTTATCTCGTTCTGACAACGAGGTTTTGTATCTCTCTGCTATCTTTTGGTTTCTTGAGTGATGTAATTTAAACGAAGCTGCGAATATTCTACCTACTTAGCTGTAAAACAATTTCGCCGCGTTTGAAAGCTTTTATAAAGAGTTTAATATAACGTCTCTTTTGGAAAAATATCATTAGCTGTACCTAGCTATATGAATGGATTTAAAATCCCATTTAATAGTAGGCCTCCAGTACAAATGTTGGAACAAGCTAACCAAAAGTTAAGCAATACGGAGTTACTCGTAGAGCAGTTATGTTCAGCTACTCATAAGTTATAGTTATCAGAATCTGTGATGCTTACATCAAACATATTCCGGACAATTTTTATCTAAAACTTTTTTGACAAATTGTTCGTGAAGGCAATTCTAGATTTAGTGTTAAATCGATTTATCTTTAAGTCAACATTTTAAAATAGTAGATACTTGCACCGCTGCTAAATTACTTATTAAAGCCTGCTTCATGGCTACGATAGACTTGCAAGATGCATATGTTTTTTAGTACCCGGTCCATAAGGACCTGTCATTTCTTATTTATGAAATACGGATTGATTCTAGTCATTTATTAAAATTAAATTCAGTGCATAAATGATACTTATAATTGCCACGACAGAGTCAAGGAAACCTTCAAGATTGGGTTTTATTACTATTAACCATAAAAAAAGGAATCTTATCATCTCATTAAAAAAAAAAAAAAAAAAAAAAAACTTTTTAAGTTCTAATTAGACTCTCGTACTTAACAGGTGCCTGAATTTGCCAGAATTTTAACACAAATAGAACACTTATCTTGTTAAAATTCGTTCAATAACCCTAAGGGATTTCACGAAATTGTTTCGTGTTACTTTGCTCAGCTTGTCCTGCAGTTGCCCGTAGACGGCTGTCTGCGGGCAGTTCGAAGGTACGCTTCGAATCGACTTGAAATTGAAAAAATTCTAGCTTCTTTGATTTAACGATTTTGATTTCTACATGGTACACAACACACATATACCTACGAGTAGCTTATACCCAGATTTGTCTTTGTGGCGAAATTATATTTTAATTTCAAATAATCCTATTTATGGTATTATATTTTTATGGATGCGCCTTTAAAGGATTGGGACGTTTTAATTTTAACGGAGAACATTTTACATGTTCTCCGGTTTCTGGGACTGCCGAGGCAGATACACTATCAACCTTTTAGAACTTAAAGCCGCTTCTATAGAATTACAGTGTTTCGCTGGCATATCGATACAAAATAAATTTTGATCCGTAACGATAAAACGAACGCTATAAGTAATTATGATAAGGAGGTGTCCAGTTAAAGCATTTAAACAATTTAAGTAGTAAGATCTAGTAGCGGCGTTATAGTGTAGCATCTTCGAAAAATCCAAAATCAAAAAAGAAGCTGGACCAGGGATCCAGATGTTTTAAAATTATTATCGATACAATATGGAGTCTATCTCAAACAAGTTTGAATGATTTATGAGAATGATTTATTTGCCACTAGAATAAATATGTAAATGTCATAAGTTCGTCTCTTGAAACGAGATCCGTCCGCATTCGATATCGATGCGTTTACCCTAGACTGGAGTGTTTATTTCTTTCTACACATTCCCTCCATTTTTTTATTCATTTTAATATACTTAAGTAAACTAAGCACTAATCGTGCTACTGGAATTGGTCGTCCCTTATTGGCCTAGCGGCCTTGGTACCATGGTACCCATTGTCCATTAAAAATAAATATATATATATTTCAAGGCAAACTAGTTTACATAATACCACATTAGGTACTCTTTTCAACTTTCAGACTCTGGCAGCGACACCCTAGTGTCATCGCTGTTATTGAGCAAGCCTACTCAAGACAAGCACTGTAAGCAAGTGCTATAAAATTGATATACCTATCATCTTTTTCTGAAAGTTCTTTAAAACAATAATAACTGTGATTCCACAAAATGGTGGCAATTTTTGCACCCAACTTTAAATTGACTTTTTAGAAGTTCTATTCTATTTGTAATCGATTTTCTAGTTAGCGAATATAAATCTGGTTCAAATTATTCGACTTTGAATACTTGTCATTCAGCGCTTGTGCTGATATTTGGTAAACGGATGAGTCAAGATGATAGAATAGAACTAAACTTTGTTTTTTCCAAGAATGAAAATAATCTGAAATCTGAATCTTGTAGGTGCTTGTTCATCTTTCGAAATTCGTTCTTAAACAGATAAATCTTTCTTACAAACCGATACATAATGCGAGTGTCTTGACAATAAGCCGATGGATAATACAGATTCTGTCAGTCAGATAATGGCGTCGACAAGATTGTTTTTTCCGCATAAGACATGAGTTCACATCGGGTTACGCATAGGCGTAACGGAGTCCCAATAGATATCTTATAACGAACTGACTCGTTTGGTCAGAAGTTCTACATTTGACCCAAAATGATGAGCGTGATGTTTTTTTGTAAAATATTTTAAGTATTCTATCGGTTTCACCAATATTTAAATAATTGAATATTCTGAATTGAATATTTATTTATTTGCAGATTCCATTTTTTGTCAAAACATGCAATCGTAAGTTGATTGTAAGACAACATTAGGTATTAATGTACCTACCTGCTTTTGCGTTAACCGCTTATGTCGTTAAAGGTCGCTAAACATCTACATGGTCAAAAATATTATGATCTTGAGGATGTAACCGTCGTAGTATAATTGATGGTTAAACAAACTTACCAAGTGAAGTTTGGCCATAATTATACGAGACGGTTACATCCGAAGAGATCAAGAAGGTCCCACCCGAACCCATAAAGGCCCTTGCTACTTTAACGACATAAGTGTCTCTGAAGAAATGAAGTTGGCGCGAGCCGAGCGGGTAGGGTAAATATAGGGATGCCAGTGTCATTATTTTGTTACTAATGCTTTAATTTTACAGATTTTACAGTACTCTAAAATTATGTGATGCCCTAGTACATTGAGAAGTGAAACTACATGGTCAAAAATATTATGATCTCTTCGGATGTAACCGTCTCGTATAATTATGGCCAAACTTCACTTGGTAAGTTTGTTTAACCATCAATTATTTTGTAAACGAATAATCTAACTTATAAATTCAGCGCTGACGACAACTGCTACCGTAGCTCAGTTGTAATAGCGTGCGGTGTTAATAATACTCGCTCACGTGCAATTGGGGCATCGGTGGTTCGAATCCTAGCAAGCAAATAAGTTTTTGTAAGATTTTATTTATTTGAGTCGTTCAGGCAAACAATTTCGTTAGTGTAGCCTGCATACGGCAACTTTCCATTTACACTACAAAGGGTTACCAATTGGTGACGCAGTGTGTACGTATGTATCTCGTTCGGTATAAAGGTAGGACTTCCAAGTTCCAACGTACCACGAGAGGAATAAATGTATTCACTTACAGTATCGGTGCAATATTTCCTAGAGACGGAATGAAAAGTGGTAAAGTGGAGTTTCCGACCGCAAACACAGCCGTGACGATGAGTACATGAATAGGCAGGAAATAATGAAAAGGCTGTTTACTGCGGTCGGCACCAGGAGCAATGCACTGCGCCGGGCACAGTGCACGCACCATGTGCCAGTAACTACACAATAGGGGTTCATTGTCGCAGTTTACATTTCTGGCGGGCATTCATTACCTCAGGTTGCAATCCAAAACTGCTCTACTGTAGTGTGTTCCATTAAATACCTACCACAATAGATACCTTACAGATATCAAGCTCTCACTTTTAATAAGAATAGATTACCTACTCTGTAACTTGTGAACTACTGCGTGAAATGTATACTGCTCCTATCCGCAGGAACTAACAATTATTCTGTGGTACAGCGGATCGAATCATTCAATCCTGAGATCGGCGTGAAGTGTTACGGATTGCGGGATGGCGTGCCGTCTCCCCCGCCCCTGCTGAACCTCTCATATAATGAAGGTAAAATGTAGCATAAAATGTATAAGGAACACTTTGTTCCTAGGAGAAGACAGCTTCATAATTGCTGGTAGCTAACGCTGCAGTGTCTCATCTCGACCATGGCCTGCCCCTTGCTAATCAGTAATTGAGTCCGTCGACGTCCAAGCACAATAGCATTATGTTACAGTCATGCTGTAAAACAACATTTTATGCCAGTTTTTGCGTGGTGAATGAGAACCGAAAACCGACCTCAATGTTATCCGAGAGGATGTCTCTAATCTCATGAGATTAGATGTCATCGTGAGCCTATTACTATTATTTATTAGGTGGTCCCTCGGTAACGATCTATCACGCGAGGAATTCAGGCGAAAAAACTTTGATATCTTGGAGTTTAGTTTCAGTTTGTATTAGAAAGTTTTTACCAGACCTTCATTATGTATATTTGAGGATTAATTTTCATTAAAATCTATCCAATCTTATGAATGGCCGTAAATAAGATGTTAGAGGAAAGGACTTTAAGTGGTTTATGAAAGCGGAGCACCTGCGCGCTGCGCGCTGGCGGAGTGCAGTGATGCGGATCTTATGCGGAACATGAAATATTAGCCGCCAAGTAACTTGACGCTGATGGGATGCTGTTGCTTCATTACTAACTTTTTTGTAATATTGGGCTAGGTATCATGTAAACTGTCTTTACCTACTTGTGCTTGTTCCGGCGGACGGTGTAGGTACTTAGCATTAATGAAATGAAATGAATAAAAGCAAGTTCGAGGTGTATGCTGCAGTGCATAGTGCAAAGATGCAGAAAAAAGGTAAAAGTAGTGGATTTTTATTAGTTTACTGTGTAAGGTAAAGCACAAATTAATTTCGATTGCTTAGATGTGGATCAATCCACTAAAGTGTATTAATCTATGAGGACACACGTTCTTTGACGAAAGCGCACACGATCGACGGCTCTAACATCCTTTCATTAGACGTAGAGGTTCGTATCTACTCGTCTGAGAATAATTGCAGGTCTGTAATCCATAACCGATATGTTCCCAGGTAGGCTCTGACTGCCGGCAGTCGGCACACGCACGGCAGCCCGGGGCGACTTCCCCGAGTTTTTGCGTTGCGTCCATTACTCGAACCGCTCGCGGCAGTCTCTGCCCAATTTTTTACCATCCATCCATTCTCGGAGCTATCGGGTATCGTTGCCAAAATCTAGGGTATAGAACCAAACGCTGTACTTTTACAATACCGTTTACAAGACCTCCCAGTATAGTTACAGGAATAGGCGTGTTTCCTGTAATGCGTAATCACTAAATTAATGCATTAATCTAATGAACTAAGATTCACAGATTCCGTAAAACATATTTATTATTGAAATTATAGTGAGATTAATTTTATTTTTGATAAAATAAAACCATAAAATACGGCTATCCGCCATGATAGATGAAACACCAATCAGAGCGAATTACGTCACGAGTGTTACTGTCAGTGAACAGAACAAACTTCATTCATACAAATCGCATAACTCTTCAAGTTTTGGTAGGTAGTCGTTTTTTGGTTTTAATTTGTTCTTAGTGCTTAATTTAGGTATATCTATTTTATCGTCCGTCGTTTTCTCAAAAGATACAATAGTGGAACCAGGATTTACCACGGCAAATTCGTCTAATTTGCCTATAGTGGATGTTCTAATGTTGGGAGAGTTTCTGGGAACAAACAATGATTTTTGTTCGGCAGAATTCAGAAATGTGAAGGCTTCCGCGTAAATAGACATATTATAATAGATAATAAGAAAAGTTTTTTCCATAAAATCAATTTAAAAGCACAATAAAGATTTTTTCATACATACCTTCTACTTAGGTATTAATCTCGAAAATAAGCTATATTGGAAACTAAATTTGTTGTTTGTTGTTAAAAAATATAATGTTAATAACTTTGTTCCTTTAGCAGGCTTACTAAGCACCTACATAATATATTTCTTTGTTTTATATCCGCCGTGCAAGAGTACCTAAACCACTTTTTACAGATAGTTTTGTTCCGTGAAACGTTTTTATACAACTTTTCAGGTGTCTATTTCGAATTATTGTCGCACTTAGGCACTACACACCACTTATATCCTTTGGAATTCACAATTAAAATGAATTTATTTAGAAAATTGTTCACCAACATCACTTTGTACGTATTGGTTACATAAGGCTGTGACAGTGATGACGTCACAGGAGACGCCATGACATATTGAAGCGTTTTGGCGTGAATCTTAAATGTTAAACTTAAAAGTTTTATTTTTCTGTAAATCTCATTAGTTATTGTGAAATATATTATTTTTAGCAATCAGAAGCAACTTCTGAACATTGTAGTACCATTTTTCAAAATTATGAAACAGGCCCATTTGATGAACGTAATGTTGTTTATTTTAAGTACATTTTAATTGCTAGACAAGTCCAGTTTGCTAGTCAAACCAGTGTCAGGATTACTGAATAGGTTTAGAAAACTGGTAACGTCACAGTAGCCGTTACGCTTCTATACGCTAGTTATCAATGATAGAATTTGGGTAAAAAGCGAGAGATCGATTTCGTAGTTAGCAAAAACGAGGGACATTTGAGCAATTTCGACATTGGAAACAAGGGTAAGTTGAATCTGGGAAATCTAACAAAAAGATAAGTCTAATGGTACGACCGTAATATAGGATGACGTTGAAACCGTCAGGAGACAAGTATTTTTTTTAAGATGGATCAATGGAGTTTGTTATAACAGAATGAGCAGTGAGAAAAAACCCATAGTTAGGTAGTTGGGCCACGCTGGTCTGTCAACTAGTGGATCCGAAAAGAAACCGAATATATTAGCGCAGTACTTTTCCACAGAGTTCGTCCTTACGTCCCATCGTGCCCATGAGCTGAAATCGGATGACGTCACAGAAAGAGACGACTCTGACGCACGTCTGGAGCCACGAGGCCCATCTCCGCCGGCTTCGGGGCGCGACCGCCAGCACCGTGCCTGCTGGCCAATCAGGTCTGATCACATGAGCCACCGTTGACGTGACGTTGACGTGATCTATTGACTAATTTACAGTTTTATTTCTTGCCTCGACTTCGAAGGTGACTTACCTACTGACTGAATTTGCCCATAATCTTAAACCTTGAGCACAGAATAATACTACTACGTACCTAGAGTTTGCATCTGAATTCCTGAACATTGTACAATTGTATTAACAAGTTTTTTGTTAAAAGTTTTTTGCATACTCAACGCTGATAATTGGACGCCATTATGCAGTTGGCATAGCAGTTGGCCGTTGGTTTTTTCCCATCTGAGAGGTATGTATATCGGACCTAACGATGTTATACCAAAGGGCCGCAGATTGTCTTATATCAAGGACCGCCACAAAGACTTCCAACCCTTCTGTTATCATAATCAATTTACTGATTCTATCTATTAAATGTAAAGTCCTTTGCACCCCTTTCTGTCCCCTCCCCGCGGCCCCCGCGCCCCTCACACAAATGCTCCAACAGACGCAATTCAGCACCAACTCTTCCGGAACGATGGATGGGCGACATATCTCACGGCTTTTACGTCTCATGGAAGTAAAGGAGTAATGTCGTGTTCATTTGAAGAATATAAAAATATTTTTTAGGCATTTATGGTTGAAACGTGTTTTTCAGGAGAACTTACTCGTAACTGACGCTACGAGCGTCATTTGTATCACAGTTTAAACTGTTTACTTTAAAACTTTGAGTTACTTATAAACTGCGTCATTATTATCATTTTAACCCATAATTATCACCTAGCAGGAATGTTATTACGTAAATGACACGTCTCGATCCTGCGAAGGGTTTCGTAGAGATCACCGATAAAGTGAAGGTCTTCGAACTGTAACCAAAGACTGACATGTAGGAACGGACGTGATATCGCAGGGTTCCGCCGCTGAATGCCGGGTTTGGTTTTGGTTCCGCTGTCGCGAGCGATTCGTCACCGCTCGCGGAACCCTACACCCCGACGGCATTCTTGTATTTGCGTTTTACACGAAAGACCGAAACACTTAGGTAATATTCATAAGGATATTTCATTTTAAAGGGGTACTATGATTTAATCTTGCTGTAACAGCTGAACGAATTTGAATTCAACAACGATAAAAGATCGAATCTATAAAAATAATAGATCGTTACTTGAAGTAAAGTTATGGGCGGAAGCTTTCACAGAACCACGATTTCACGTAATCAATCTTTCATATAAGGACAATGTGTTTCAAAATGTCTATAGGACAACCATAATGTCATGTCTGGTGGTATACCTACCTACTTCTTAGTCTGACGATAGGTTCTCGAGTAACTATAAAACTCTTGAAATGGTGCTATCACAGAGCATGGACACTATCATTCCTATCACAAGATTCATTCCGCTCGACCGAAACATAACATTGCGGAGTGGGCGGCGCGCGATCAGTGGAATTAGAGGCCTGAGTACCGGCTAATTAATTATCGTGAGCTCTAGCTGAGAGCCTAGCATGTAGGCACGTCGGTACCTTCTATACAATCCACCGTAGAAAGGTAAACCCAACCTACACGACAGCTACGAGGTAGGTAAAATCAACTGCGGTACAAGTGCTAAGGTAAATGAACTAAAATGAGGCAATTGAGCTCGTCTACCTCAGTATTGATTGAAACTGTCTCAAACGGAATACCTATAATCTCAATCGATTTACTGACAGTTATAAATATAAATTAGCGATGGCTTGAGACACTGTTCACCTATTAGGGTGGAGATCAGTTATGTTCGCGCACCTAAGTAACTGTGCTCTGCGCTGCGCCCCTGCAACTGCCCCCGGTAGCGCTGTTTCCAGTGGGTACGTTCGTGAACGTTGCACGCTCCTTGTTTGCGAACGTACCCACTTCCGGGAACAGTTGCACGCGCGAACATAATAGATATGGATACCCAGCTTTAGAGCTGCAAGTGTGATTGATTCTGCTGGGAATTTAAAGATCTTTCAACATAATTGATAGAGATGATCTGTCATTCCTAACTCCTATGTGCCGTCACGGCACATATAGGAAACATATCTATCGTACACGTCACTGCCGTGTACGATAGGTATGTCGAGCTAGTGAGAACAGCTACCGTGTTGCCGTCGCCGCGTCGCAGAGTGAAGTTGTATTCTGTGGGGTGAACATGGAACAAATCTCAAAAAGAGCAGAATATTTTTTCAAAGAAAGAAGCATTATTATGATTCTATAATATAGGTACCATAAAATAAATAATAGTGTGCTTTGCAATCTACTTAGTATTCTATACATATCTTGCCTTCAGTGTTTGTAAGCTGTTCCATCTTAGGAGCAACTAAAGTAGTAAATTCAGGCTTTACTTATCTGAGGTAAAGCTGAAAACGTGCTTAGAGACTTAGCTTTTGGAACACAAGTTATACTAAAGGTTCGGTATGTCTGTTTGACAAGGTATACTGCTAGTTAGTTTGTATTTGTAGCTCTGTTCCGGTTCGTGAAGCGAAGCCCCCGGCAGCAGCTAGTAAGGTTGGGTCGACAGTGCACGTGGTGGGTGGTTTGTCTGTTTGTTTTCCATTAAGCACGCCATCCTGCATGCTACATGCCGGGCCCACGCCTCGCCATAACACCATACCACTATACATAACATAACCACTAGTAAAATACTTTGTACAGTCAGCGACCAAAATAACTCTTAGTACAAATTTTGAAAAGATTTGTTTATAGTGTAGGTGCCTTAGTGTTCTCACATTTAGTTATTAGATGATAAAAATGAAATTGTTATTAAAAACCGTAATAGTCAAGATAAACTAAATTTCGTTTTTGATTCTTGAGACAATTAGGTAACATTATACTAGGCGAAGCATCAAGAAACATAATCCACAGTGAACAGGACGATCGATGTAGAGTCTAGGAAATTGTTGTGTTTAGTTTACCCTAGAATTATCAATCTCTAGTTGAATTCACCAATTAAAGCTAGGCCCATACCGTGTTTGTTGCCCTGATTCTTCACGGTGTCGCGAAAGAACAGGAGTAGAATCACCTCGCTCTTAAGGAGACTAAAAGCCTAGTGAACCTAGTAGTCTTACTGAATAAATGGACAATTAATATAATACACTTAATAATAACCAGGTTAAAGAGCTTGCCGGTAGAACTTTGAGAACTAAAGTAGAAGTCGGCAATGTAAGTTGTAGGGCGACAGTACGCGGCATGTTAGTTGATGTAGTCCGTCGGCGGGCGGCGCGCCATCTTGTGGGAATTGCGTGTTTCGCATGTTCTGCTGTTTTGAAGCAAGCTGGGGTTCCTCAGGAATGCTTAGGAAAGGCCACGGGAATGACTGTAAATAAGTACTCACCTAGTCTTTATAATCACTTACGAGTGACAGAATTGCAGGCAAAATCTGACACGCTTAAATATAATTATTTACAACTAAGTAAAACTTAAATGCTGCAGAATAATTTGCAAATGAAATTAAACAACAATTCCGAACCCTTCTCTATCTAGAAAGATATCTTAGTGTCAGTTCACCATGCTTCGGAGAAATGCTTTCAAAATAAGAGCCTGTCCAGATGGAGGCGTTTTACGCGCGTAAACTATTGCCATCCTTATTTTTCACTGTCTAACAAAAGAGGATGGCAATAGCTTACGCGCGTAAAACGCCTACGTTCTGGACAGGCTCTAACAGTCACAGAATGTAATTAGTCTCCGCTGATCCCGCCGTAATCTGCCAGCTGCGGAACCCGGCCTCCCCCTGCGCGCTCGCACTTGGCTCTGCGACTTGTTTCTCGTTAAAGGAAGTCCAGACACTTGAGCCACCAGACTAAATAATAACGTACTTCTTGGATGTTTTTGTGGCACGTATGGATATAACAAAAAATAAACACTTAAGTATAATTTACTACTATGCTTTGAAAGTCTTTCAATGTCTTCTGTGAAAACAACTAAGTATGTAAGTACTACAAAGGATTGCCAACTTTGAAAGCCAATGGTTATTAATTTATCGTACCTAATACTTACGCTGAAGCTAACATTTGTTTTTGTGTGTCTCTATGGACTGCTTGTCTGAAATAAACGATTTTTATTTTTATTTTTATTTATTAGGCAAAACATTTTTACAGCAACCTCTTGACACAGGATTCGAAACATCAGTCCTGTCTTATGGAGGTCTGGGAATCTAATCAACACATCTACAAAAACACTTTTGTGAACGAACAACTTCGCACTATAGGGGGCAGAGATTCTTACATGTACTAGGCCAATTTGAAAAATTTCGCTGTGCCCCGCTTAAAAATATTTGTTTTCGTTGTGCCACAGCTCCAACCGAGGAGTGTAGAACTCGATACATACGAACGATGATAGAATGTCTCGTGGTCAGTCACCACACTGGGCTCGAACGATGTTATATCATCGCGCGGGCATTCCTGCGGCCGTATCGCCACGCATTCGTAGGACTCTCGAGCATTGGTGAGAACTCAGAGAAAAACCACAACATAATGTGAGTCTTACATGCTAAAAGCGTAGGCGAAATACCTACTGGCGTTGAGTTTTAAAAGTTTACAACATACTCGTAGGCCGCACAGAGCTCGCACCACAACGTGCCACAACGTGCCACAACGTGCCACAACGTCGGGTGTAATGTAACCGACGCATGTGCGAGCCCGCTTCACAAACAAGAGAAATTTTTATGTGATCTTTTACTATTCTTTTTATTATTTTATTGGAGTTTCAAACGACTTATAATAATGATCTCTCTTAGCGATGCCTATAATAAGTTGTTTGTTGGCAGAGCCCATCAAACTATTATCCAACAACATCCTCGTCATCATGTTCCATCATTTCCATAAAATAACTGTGAAGCGATGACTTTACGACATCAATTGCTATTTCGCCAATTCGCCATACGTTTTGCCGACACGCAAAGCGGTTCCCACGTACTCACAGACTATAGCGTACTTTGTATGAAAATTGACAACATCCTGCCACGGAATATAGCGCAGTCGGTAGGGCCGGGAGCCATGGAATAGTGCGCTGTTAGTACGTCGAGTACGGTAATCCAGTCGGTTCCGGCGACAAACAGATGGACACGCATATGGCACTCCGGGGACGCGATAAAGTTATTTTTATCGCTTCGCTGTGAGAAATTACTTTTTACTTGGAATAGCTTTTATTAGCTGGAAAAAATCTCTACTGGATGAAATATGAAGGCAATATCTGCTGCGGAGCGAGCAATAACCGTTCCTAGACTTGCCAGAGTTTTTTATTCATTAGGATCTATTTTCATTACATGCGCTCGTATGCGGCCATTACCGAGAAATATGGTATGAGCGGCTTCTTCAAGTTCGTGGTGGCCATGACTAACTTGGTTGTTATTCGTAGCGGAGTTTTGATAAACAGTTCCTCACTTGAGACCAAATTAGAGAAGTACCTATTTATGTAACTTATATAAATTGCTTGTTCAATTTAGCGTTGAATATGACGTGACTGACGCGGCTCGTTTGTCCCGTACAAAATTCAACTTTGTGTGATCGGCTCATTTTCTAAAAATGTCATGCTTCAATTCATGTCATGTGACCGTACACAATATGACAAAATCAGCTGATTTTGTCATACTTCATTCAATCTTCAATCACACCTCGCCTACTCACTATGACAAAGTCATAATAACATGACGCTACTCACTCACTCTAATGTATGACGTCAAATCAAATGTCATAGCTTCACTCAAATGACAAGGATGGAATCTTTGTCATATGACTCTCTCTTGCTTCAAATCACTCCTCGCAGACCGAACAGATTGTCATAGAGTCGGCGTCAGCACTGAAGTCCGATAGACGCAGCGTTGCTATCGCAGAACTAGCTTAGGTAAAAAATTACTAATTGTCCAATTATGGATTGAACAATAATAAGTTTGCAAGTTTGATAATTCTACACACCAGAAAAACTGAACTACCTTAACTAAAAAAGCATAATTATGCTCTTTTAGTTTCTAGTAGCATTTGCCGTAGGACTTGAGTGCTGACGCCGACTCTACTTTTTGAATTGAACGAAACGCAGGCGGCTCGTTTTGAAAAAACGTTTTGAAAACAAAAATTGGTTTTCGATGTTTTCGATTTTGCGGGTTTTCAAACGAACGAACGAAACAAAATATCACCGGGCTGCTTACGAACAATACGAACCGTGTTTGTTTTTGTTAAATTAAACTTTGAACTTCGAGTTTAGTTTTGTGTGATGTGAAGTTTTCGTCTTTGTTGTTAATTCATTAAAAATATAAATTAGATCTCTCTCGTAATCTAGAGTGTAGGTATTGGTATACTTACCTACAGTATTGTAATTGTGTTAACTATCTACTGGAAACATCTTCATCGTAATTCAGGTAAGTACTTTTACCTTTAACTATCTACCTACATTTCATTTTATCTTGGCTTGGAAAACATTTAGAAGTAAAGCAGCAATGAGCATGTCAACTAACTAAACGGTTTGGTATGGTTTAGTAATCGTGCTTGTGGTGTGGTGCATGAGTATAATATAGGTAGGTAGGTATAGTCTATTCAAGCGTTACAATTGTGGCGCAGTGGGTGAAGGCCCGCCTGTGACGCAAGAGGTTGCGGGTTCGATCCCCGCCGCGGGACAAATGTTTGTATGATCTGCAAATATTTGTCTTGGGTCTGGGTGTTTTCTATGTATATTATGTATGTATTTACAAAAAAAAAAAATGTATATAAGTAGTATATCAGTCATGTGGTTGCCATAACACAAGCTCTGCTTAGCTTGGGACTACATGATGCTGTGTGAAATGTCCAGCAATATTTATTTATTTATTTATTTAATTCCTCAGTATTTGTGCAAAAACTTCTTTTTTTTTCTAAAAATGTTCTACATAGCCCCAATGTACGGTAGGTATGCTCATTATTTGGCGACATTATGATAATTATGTAAATAAATGATTAAATTTAAATCAGCGTTTGTTTTTTCTTATCAATCAGCACGATTAGAAATTTTTATCTTAAAAAAAAAAAAAAAAAAAAAAAAAATTAGATTTTTCCAAACTCACTTTTGAAATAGTAGTTACCTTACCTAAGATCGCACCTCGAATGAACATTAGACCGGCTCTTCGAGTTCGTCAATGCGTAGGTCATTATGAACTGTCAAGTTGAAAATGATCGGCTCAAAAGAGCCGGCTCACTGAACCGGCTCATTTTGAAAATGAACCTACTCTTACAAAAGTCAATTTAAAATCATGTCATACCCAACACTAGTTCAATTGATATGGGGGAATTCGCTTAGAATTCAATTGCGTGATTTACCTCAAAAGAACAGATGAAGATAAAAGCTTCCAGGTGCTATAAAGCAATGTCAAAGTAAGATTACTCTGATTCCGTACTTAGATAAGACTAAGGTAAGGTTAAAGTATAAGCGTAAGTAACGCAGGCCTAAGTTAACCTTGTTTTAATCTTAACGCAGGAATATTTTGGTGTCGTCATTGTGGAGTGTCAAGTCACTGACTCGATGCAGGACTGCAGCAATAGTAAACTAAGATTGTTTTGGTTCGAATGCAAACAGGACTGTTTTCACCTTGTTTTAAGTTTGCTCTAAGAGTTGATGGTACGCCCCCAGTGATTATTTTCAAAATCAACTTGAAGTGATAGAACTTTTAAAAATCTGTATTGGTTAAATCATTATCTTTCGCATACCTACTCACTTAAAGTTTATACGAAAGCTAATGAATAAATTTTGTTTATCATAAACAAAATTAAGTAAGGTATGTACCGCAGCGGTCCCGAAGCTGAGAACAATGATCTCTACGATGGCGATGGTATCTCTATCCTGCCCCGCGGCCACTTACATCCTTACAGTGGAATTACAGCGGACAGATGGCGCCGACCCATAACCAACTATTTATTATACAAATCTCAGCGTGGTGCTTCAGGCCCCACCTTGCATTTCGATTAAAGATGGAGGTTGCAACTATAAGGAGGGAAGAATGCAGTAGATAGACGTATTAAATACGTCGTCGGTTTGTTGCTAAGCATCATTACAATACTAAACGTTGCAAAACGTAATCATTAGTTTAGATTGTAGGTATTATTATATTGCAAGATCCATTCAATCTTAAGTACCGATTACTTATGTAGATTTTACTAAGATGTAAAAGGCATTTCATGTTGTAAGATATTATTGATTCGGAAAGCACTTTATCTCCAAGAAACTCTGCTGGAACAGATGCGTCCGCTAAGTAAAAGTGCCCACAGCGCCGTCACAGTAACGTCATTACGTGTGATTAATTAGGGCTGTCACTTTAACGCGCCGGTTCACGTCCGTCGCCGAATTAATCATGTGTCATCTCCATTAATAGGCGTTTACGAACACGTCGGGACAGCTCGCATGATCTGGATTAAAATGAAATATCGGGAATAACTATTTTTGATATCCGCTGCCAAAATACTAGTTTGGTAACTGAAGCAATTTGTAGAATTGATGCAATGCGGTGCGCGAGTTTTGTTTGCAATTCGTCCGGCGCCAGTCGCGACCCGCTGGCGGAGCCTTCATACAATGGAATTGAACACCAGCACCGGCACAATGTGCCATGAAAACAAAGTCTATTGACCCTTTCATGACAAGCCTGAAAAGTGTATTTAACTAAGTAAGTACCTATGTCTTAATAAATAATAGTTTACGCAAATCAATTATTTCTATTTCTATCTGCTGGATACCATCTGCAACAAATGACCCAATAAAATGATAATACAGGTAAATAAACACAGACAGGTTTATTAATTAAACCGTCACAATGTAGATCTGCCGAATACAAATGACGCTCGTCAGAACTATTCGAGGAGGCGGAGTGACGCGTCTATTCGTACCGCTGTTTATTCTGTGAGGTGTGACGTCATGGAATAGATGGAATATGCCTAGCCGAGGACGGGATTATATTTGCTGATTCGACGCAGCGAGTGATGTCGGGCACCGTGCGCCCGGGGCCTTTGTAGTCGTGCCCACGTCGATACACATACACAGCCCAGAATAAAGAACAATAGCTGAATGTAGAGTGGTTTTTTGCTCTTTTTAGATGTAACTCCAAGTTCACAATTACTTTTCTTGCTAAGCTTTTTCAGTGGTATAAGCACACCCCGGACACTCGACGTAGGTACCTAATCTCTATGCAAAAGCGGCGTCTAACTACCTATTTACACAGACACTACACAATGTTATTTTTGTATACGAAGTAAGGTTGTCACCGTATGAATAATTACTGTAGACTGTAGTCTTGGTCTCGTCGTCGTGTCTGCGCGCGTGGCGCGTCCCTAGCTCAAGTTAGCCCCTCGCCAGCTCAAATTCGCTCGGCGCGGTGAGGAAGCCTCGATAGGTGGGGGGGGGGGGGGGGGGGGGGGGACAGTGGCCATTCTTTACGTAGTAGTATGATTATCTATTCTATGGTATAAGCTCTATCGTAGTTTCTCTGTGCGGTAGAGTGGAGACAGTGCGAGTGGAGTGGAGATGGTATCGCGGCTAACGAGCTGAAGTATCAAATAATTGCCACCTCGGAGATGATAACAGTGTTTAGCGATCGAGATGGGCGGGCGCACGGCTAGTCCACTGCAACTAGCTTTATGTATATTCTAAGAAAATGAGCTATACTCTACTCGTTCGAATTTTCGTTTCGAAAAAATTATAAGTAGGTACGCACATTACAAGATCTCTAAAGAGTGAAGCAAAAACAGTGTTAGGAATCCCGCGTTACTCAGCTTCACATGAACCTATTGACCATGTATTTCCTATGGCTGGTTAAGTTGCAAGGATGTTTTATGTGCTGAGCAAGCCTACACCATCTCAACAATGTCCAAGCACTACGATGTCCCGTTAAGTGTAGGCAAAGATTGCCTCCTGACACTGTATTAATCATCTATAAAAAGATGTAAGTACCTATGTGTGTCTTTTTCCGTATGAGAGTATCAGTAAAAAAGATGTGAATAGTTTCTAAACCCTATCCAAGCATCTTATAGTACGAGAGCCGACCGCAAAAAACCAACGTCACTTGATACTAAGATAAGCTCCATGGCACACGCTCAAAAAAGTGGTGCTAAGCTTGGATCAATTAGTCAATAGGCTCCGATTTGGCCGGAAGCACAAAAAAAGGGGCTACTTCCGGTGAAAAAAAACGTGTCAATTTACGTCATTTGATACTAATGGCAGACTTATGGCAGCAGTTACTAATTTATATGTAGAGACAGATAAATCTAGTCTGCCAGTTCCTGTATGGCCGGAAGTACTTGGCAGACTGTCTCAAAGCTGACGATTCGGACCCCTAATTTACGTCATCTGATACTAAGTTGAAAATAGTGCCAGATGTTAGATATCAACCCTACGTTTCAGTATAAATTAGTCTGCCAAGGCTATTATGGCCGGAACATCTTCAAAATGTCAATTTAATGATGATACTAAGAAGAATTTTTTTCGATTTTTTTTGGTTTTATCAATGTTTAGACATTAGAATAAAATAATATTATGTATTTATTCATGTTAATATTATTATTATTAACTACTAGAAGCTGCCCGCGGCTTCGCTCACGTGGTACCCGGATTAAAAGTAGCCTATGTCACTCTCCAGCCCTCCAACTATCTCCACACAAAAAATCACTGCAAATATGAGCTTAATCGATGAAGGGGTTGTGAAGATATTAGGTTCCCAAGGGGGTAATTTTTTTTTAAAGTTACACAAATATATTGAGTGGGGTGTCAAACGAAAGGGCTTGTTTTGTACATTCCAAAATGGTTTTTATTTTTAATCTAGGATATATAGTTTTTGAAATACGACCAAAGAACAAAAACTACGAAACCAGAGCTGCAACAGCTCCCGTTTCATAGAGTTTCGATGTCTTCGTAGCTCATTGACTGGTCGGTCTTAAAAAGAGAGTGGCATCATTGCGGTTTGGTTTGCAATGATTTTAGATGCTACTTGATTTATTTTCGTGATAAAAAAAATTTTGATAAAGAATGAAAATAATTGGGGTAAAAAAAGTTAAGTAAACAAATATATTGAGTGGGGTGTCAAATGAAATGTCTTTATTTGTACATTCCAAAATAGTTATTATTTTTATTCTAGGACGTATACTTTTAGAAATACGACGAGAATTCATAAAAAATATGAAATAAATGAAAAATTAGACACAACATTATGTATTGCATGCATGCAAGTATTTTTTACCATGAAGAGCTAGCGCAATAGGCATACTCAGCAGTAGTAGCACTTGAAATTATAGGGGTAGTCAGAAGAAAGTCCAAATGTAAGCCATCTACGGTGCGCGAGATCTCAGTTCGGGGCGAACTACTAGTTATTTAAGTACAAAGGTTTCGAAAAGTATTGTGATATTGGAAATAAAGTCATTTAATTACGGTTAAAGCTGTGTTTTATAAAATAAAATAATATAAAACCTTACACGATTCCCGTATATTTGCGGAATACATTTTGTTTAAGTCACATTTTCGTCTTTCACTAGTAGGCTTTAGCAATAAAAGTAGGTAGGTAATAGAACGTAATCTTTCAATACCTTTAATACCGCGTTCACACGCTTGAACGCTTCCAAGCAGTGTTGCCAACTGTACTAAATCCGAGTCGCTAGATTAAATCTGAAAAGTAGCTATAAAGTCACTAAAACTGATTCTAATCAGGACGGTCGCTAGATAAGTCGCTAAATATATTTTGTCACTAACACATAGGTTTTAAGTCGCTATTCCTAGCGACAAAGTCGCTAAATTGGCAACACTGCTAGTAAACAGACATTCTAGGAAGATTGTATTCAATTCATTAATCTGAGCAGACATTCAACGAGACAGATACTATAATCAGAGAGAGTAAGAAGTAGCTCTGCCACAGGAGACCGAATGTTCAAAAGATAACGTTTTGACCTTGCCCCGCACCACCACCTAGGCTACGTCCAATCATCCCTTATCCCACTAGGTGGGGTCGGCACAACATGTTTCTCTCTTCCACTTCATTCTATCACTCGTCATCTCAGTGTTCACTCCTTTCACATACATATCTGCATTCACACAGTCCATCCATCTTTTCTTAGGCCTACCCCTGCCGGTGTATCCATCCACATTCATATTCATCGCTCTCCGTGTAACGTGGCTATCATTCCTCCTCATGACATGCCCATGTTGCCCATACCACGCTAACCTTTTACTCCTCAACTTATCAGTCACTGAAAAACTCAAAATAGTTATTTTTCGCCGACTGTAGGTACTTACTTATTACAAATAAAATAAATAGGTTGGCAGGTATTTAATTTAGACTTTTATTGTGTTTCATTTTGAAGTCAAAACAATTAGATACGATACTTTCGATCCGATACACCTTGCATGTGTTGTATCGATGCACCCCGTATCGTATGCCATTGTATCGATACACGCAAATATCGTATCGTATCGAACATCCCTATCGTAAACTGAGTCGCCGCGCCACGCTTGCTTTACACCAACCGAGGAATTTCATTGTTTATTATTGTTAGGCCGCCGTGTGTGGGGAATACCCGCATGCGAGTTAACGACCAATGAAACGCCTTTACGTCTTATAAGGCAGCCAATCGCTGACACGCTGACTTTTCATGAACTACAAGCAAAACGTCAACTACAGATTGAATCTAGCGACTCGGATTTATTACAGTTGGCAACACTGCTTGGAAGCGTTCAAGCGTGTGAACGCGGTATTAAAGGTATTGAAAGATTACGTTCTATTCTTCTTCTTTCTTCTCAGTCGGCATCGTCATTACTGAAGGTCGTGTCTACTCTGAATTTGAGTTCATCACTCGTTGCACTATGCTTCTCCACGTTTTCCTGTTTTCGGCGGTCTTCAAAGCTTCAGGTATGGGTAGGCCGGTGAGTGATTTTACTTGGTCTGACCAACGGGTAGGTGAGCGACCACGAGGTCTTTTCCCGTCGACCTTATCCACTACCATCAGCTTTTCCAAGTTGTCAGGGTCTCTGCGAGCAACGTGTCCGAAGTAGCTGAGTATGCGTTGGAAGCATGTAGTGGACAGCCTTGAGGTTATTTCGAGTTCCTGAAGAATGGATATGTTGGTTCGGCGCGATTTTGGTTCTTTCTTTCTTCCTTATAGTCCAGGATTCAGAGCCATAGAAGAATATTGAGAATACCAGCGTTCGCACCAGCCTCACCTTAGTCTTTCGGGGATATGTTTCGGTCTTTCCATATCCTGGTGAGCTTTGTCATGGCTGCTTTGGACATTTGAATTCTCCTGCTGATCTCCTTGTCGCTGCTACCCTCGCTATTGAGAAGAGAACCAAGGTAGACAAACTGATCAACAAATTCTAAATCTTTGAGATCATTGGAGCGAGTCAAAGTACCCAATCTGTCCACTACCAGCACCTTGGTTTTTGCCTTGTTTATGCTGAGGCCGACTGACTCACTCTCTTTCTCTACTCTAGATATAAGTTCAGCAAGTTCTTTTTCTGATGATGCGAAAAGTGTAGTGTCGTCTGCGTATCTCAAGTTACTGATCTTCCTGCCGTTCGTCTACGTTCTATTACCTACCTACTTTTATTGCTAAAGCCTACTAGTGAAAGACGAAAATGTGACTTTAACAAAATGTCTTCCGCAAATATACGGGAATCGTGTAAGGTTTTATATTATTTTATTTGTATTTTGGATTGCGAATTTGCGACCTTCTCTTGATAGATGAGAGTAGGTAATTAATCTATGAAAATTAATGAAAAAGTACCGAGCCGATGTTGACCCGTGACATGTAACGAACAAGTAACATCCGTGCCTACCCATATTATAAGTGAAAGTGTGTTTATTTGTTTGTTTATTTGTTTGTTTATTTGTCCTGCTTTCACGTCAAAACAGAGCGACGGATTGACGTGATTTTTTGTGTGGAGATAGTTGGAGGGCTGGAGAGTGACATAGGCTACTTTTAATCCGGGTACCACGTGAGCGAAGCCGCGGGCAGCTTCTAGTAGGTAATAATAATAATATTAACATGAATAAATACATATTACTATTTTATTCTAATGTCTAAACATTGATAAAACCAAAAAAAATTTCTTCTTAGAATCATCACTAAATTGACATTTTGAAGATGTACCGGCCATAATAGCCTTGGCAGACTAATTTATACTGAAACGTAGGGTTGATATCTAACATCTGGCACTATTTTCAACTTAGTATCAGATGACGTAAATTAGGGGTCCGAATCGTCAGCTTTGAGACAGTCTGCCAAGTACTTCCGGCCATACAGGAACTGGCAGACTAGATTTATCTGTCTCTACATATAAATTAGTAACTGCTGCCATAAGTCTGCCATTAGTATCAAATGACGTAAATTGACACGTTTTTTTTCACCGGAAGTAGCCCCTTTTTTTGTGCTTCCGGCCAAATCGGAGCCTATTGACTAATTGATCCAAGCTTAGCACCACTTTTTTGAGCGTGTGCCATGGAGCTTATCTTAGTATCAAGTGACGTTGGTTTTTTGCGGTCGGCTCTCGTACTATTACATCCAGCTGAATCAAATCTCTCAGCTGGTTTGTATAGCCTAAGATTAAATAATGCCTTTTGAGTTATGTATAATGCCAGAGTCAGCCATTAACTCCCACAGATGAAAATAAATAATAGTATTTGCTGCTTATGAAAACGTAACTGCGATGTTTGATGCTTTGAGTGAGCTAGCTATCCCCTCAGTCATCTCCAACGCGGGTGTTAGTGTAATTATGTCGAGCCAATTACAGGGCGAGTACCCGCGGGGCGGGGGGGGGGGGCGAGGGGGCCGGGGGGGCGAGGGGCGGGGGGGCGAGGGGCGGGGGGGCGAGGGGCGGGGGGGATAGATACCATCGCCTCGCGCTATCCCATCGGTAATGATACCCCAAATCACTGAATGGGATAATTACCAGGGCTTATTAAAGTTTCGCTAAAATTGCTAAATTGGATCAGTTATGTACAATCGTAATTAGCAAATAAGAGTGTTGTTAGAGCGCTCAAGTGGTGAAAGAAAAACATCGAGATAGGTAATCTTGGTCTTTTCTCAAACTAAACAATTTAGGTGCGGAAAATTACTAAAACTCGTATGTGTCTATGTCATTTATTTAAATGTTCATGTGTCCCTCCGTATTTGTCGACGCAGCATGTTCCACGCAACCAAAACAAGTTCTACAAACGTAGAACTAGTTAGACAAATTACCTTACCACTCACCAGCTGACGCCGCTATAAAGTAACACTATAAAATCAGCCCACTGAACTGCGGCACCGATATCTTTAATTTGGCATTTACCACTTTTACTGACGGTAACCTGACGTGTCACGCCCGCCTGGTAGAATGTACCCGGCGGCGGAATTACCAATTAACGAAATGCTACTCAGAAACGGTTATTTAAACTCACCTTAAACAAAGTAGTATACAGGCTGCCATCATCTGACTCAATTATATCGAAAATCGGTTAAGCAGAAACATTTCCAAGTCGAGAGAGTTTCAAACACATTCTTCCATCAAATTAATAGGGACCCATTCCAGGAAGGCCTCGATAGAGCTCTGTTTAGGATGCTTGAGTTTATCTTCTTGGGCCTTTTTTACAGTTTTGGTAAATTTAGAAATTTATGTCATTTACCTTGTTTATATTCCGATGTTTAAACTATGTTACAACATGGTCACTGGTAGCCAGAAACAAAGTAAAAGGAACGCGTTAAATTCCCGTGTCTGTATTTCTCATCATAACATAGTAGGAGAATATAAATCGCACAGACTCCGATGGCTCAGCCATTTACTGCGAATGGGTGAAGATCGCAGCGTTAAGAGACGACCAGGGACGACCGAACGGCCGTCGACCGATTGGTCGTCCCAAGTATCGCTGGAGCGACAGAATAGAAGCTGACCTGCGCGACCTCGGAGCCGAAAACTGGCTGGAGGCAGCAATGGACAGAAGGAAGTGGCGAATTCTCGTTTCGGAGGCCAAGACTCACTATGGGTCCCTGAGCCAATGGAGTAAGTATTTATCATCATAAAATGTGATCGTGAAAGTTTAAAACATGACCCTGTATATGCAAAGATAGGATCTAAAGTAGTGTTCACACGTGTGGCTGTCACGAACAGTCACGTCGACAAGCCTCGCGGGACCGCCGACACAACAAGCGACACCGCAACACGGCTCGCTGTCACATGAGCTTACTATTTAGGTGATTATTATATTTACATCGTATTTTATATCACCCTGTACAATGTACGATAAGATCCAAGTACAACTACATTGAATATTCGAGTAATGTCCACACTACCATCACACTACAAACTATTACCCTCTACGCTCGCCCTCTTCGTCAAGAAAATATCACGTTCTATCATTCAAATTCAAAATCATTTACGAGTATTTAATAGGACCTCTAGGATCACGTTGAGCTAGGTGATTCTACTCCTCTTCTTTCGCGGCCCACACCGATGACCCAACATTCGAAGACACTCTGTATAAATGTGATACTCAGTCATCTTGCAAATTACGAAATACTTTATTTTTAACCGACTTCCAAAAAGGAGGAGGTTCTATGTTCGGCTGTATGTATGTTTTTTTTTTTTTATATGTATGTTCATCGATTACTCCGTCAATTGTGGACCGATTTTGAAAATTCTTATTTTGTTACTAAGGGTATACTTTCGAGGTGGTCCCATCGTCACCAAATCAGGATCTGATGAGGGGATCCCATGGAAATCGAGGGAAACCCTCAAATTTTATGTATGTTTGTGGAACTATCGGGCTGAAATTTTGTGCAATTATAGATTCTCGGTGACAATGAAATATTATGGTATCAGCAAGCTGATCTGATGATGGAGTCAAGAGCTGTTCAACAGAACTCCTCAGTAAATAGGCCGATTGAGTTGAAACTCGGCATACCTTTCAAGTTTCGATAACAATGTAATAATATGGTGTCAACGAGCTGATCTGATGATGGAGTCAAGAGTTGCTCAACAGAACTCCTCAATAAACAGTCTGATTGAGTTTAAACTCGGAACTCAGCATATTTGTGAAATTTCGACTACAATGTAATAATATGAAAACAGCGAGCTGATCTGATGATGGAGTCAGGATCTGTTCCATGGAATTTTTTAGTGATATGGGTATCAAATGAAAGGGCTTGATGAGCGAAACACAATGAGTAAAGTGACGTATAATGAATGATTAAAGTCTAAATTAAAAAAACAGAAACAAGTAGGTAGGTACTTACAAAAAACACAACACTAAAAATGGTAAAATAAAAAATTTTCAGAAAAAAAAATATAACCGACTTCATAAAATACTTTCACTAAAAATCGAAAAATAAGACTACAAACAGATTTATTTAATTTGTTATTTTACATTTGTTATAATGTTGAAGTCGGTGTTAAGTACCTAAAACAATGACTATATTTTATGCACACCGATTTCAACATTATAACAAATGTAAAATAACAAATTAAATAAATCTGTTTGTAGTCTTATTTTTCGATTTTTAGTGAAAGTATTTTATGAAGTCTGTTATTTTTTTTTTCTGAAAATTTTTTATTGCATTATAATTTATGAGATCATTCTCAGCTCTACAAAATTATCTGTATCACTTCTGTGACATTCGGAAGGCGAAAGTTCTGACATTCTACCTGTAGATTAAATAACTTTTCAGGGTTGTTGCAGGCCCGTATTTTTACCCGACTGCGCAAAGCAAAGGAAGGGTAATGTGTTTATCAGTCTATGTATGTATGTTTGGATGTTTCTATGTGGCACTCTAGAGGCCAAACGCGTAGACCGATTTTGATAATTCTTACGTCAATCGATTCGTCTCAACCTTGGAAGTGCTACTAAAGACATGACAGTAAACAAAATTCACCAGTGCCACAACCAGACGCCATATTGTCAAAATTAAAAAAACCAAAATCGTCACACTATATCAAGTGGGGTATCGTTGAATAGGTATTTCAAAATCAACTTTAGGTTTCTTTTACCATTTTTCATTTTAAGTACTTAATAGTTTAGGAAAAATAACGGTTTAAAGTTGATTAATAATAATTCTCGCTATGGATGTTTCTATGTGGCACTCTAGAGGCCAAACGCGTGGACCGATTTTGATGATTCTTACGTCAATCGATTTGTCTCAACCTTGGGAGTGTCACTAAAGATATGACAGTAATCAAAATTCACCAGGGCTACAACCAGACGCCATATTGTCAAAATTAAAAGAATCAAAATCGTCACACTATATCAAGTGGGGTATCGTTGAATAGGTATTTTAAAATCAACTTTATCATAACTAAAAAGTGTTAAATAAAAAAATATTTTAAAAAAACAAAAACCCGACTGCGTCAAAACTAAAAAGAAAAAAACAAGCCTGCAAAGTATTACTCACAGTCGGGACCCATAACATTGGGAAGATTTGATTGGTAATAAAATGAATGGGTACCGACTGTGACTAATTCTTTGCAGGCTTGTTTTTTTCTTTTTAGTTTTGACGCAGTCGGGTTTTTGTTTTTTTAAAATATTTTTTTATTTAACCAATGTAAAGGCTGAACAGTAAGTGGCTGCGCAAGCTCAAAGAGCTTTGCGCATTTATTTATTTATTTATTATTGAACGTTTATACGTTTAATAAGTTATTTATTATACAGGTGTTATTCTACCTCTATGACCTCCTTAAAACTATAAAACCTATTCTTATCCCATATAATTTATTTATTGTATGGATACTCATAAAAATATTTTACTTCTAACTTTTATTATTATTTTCGCATTGAATTTTTAATTTCTTTTTTATTGCAAAGCTCCGAGTTCCGAGTGTTTAAATATTTGATGTGATTATATATTAAACTTGCGTATCAGTGACAGCCCTGCGTCTTAAGGCGCCTTGATTAAATTAAAGTTTAATTAAACACGCATGTAATGTCAATCAGGGCGGTGGGTGTAGTGGAACAACTTTCGATCGCGCGGACCCGCTCGAGATCGTGTCCGATCGCGCGACAATATGCAGTCAACGCGACAACAGTCACTATCCTGATTGGCAGTTAAATTAAATAAATATGACAGTTTAATTATAAAAACTACTACCTAGTAAGACTAACTTATATAACTAACTATCACCGAGTAAATAGCTATTACAGTACAGGCGTGATAACAGATCTATCTCTCTAGTCTACCGACAGATGCCATAAAAAACGATAGCCTCTACTTTGCCTTTATTGGGCATGTTAAGCGAGCTATACCAGCGGAGTGCGGCTATAGAGGAGCACAGTTCTGAAATACTTAGAAGCTTTCTAAAGCGTAGATTGCGAGGCTTCCTGAAAGAGTGGAGTCGTGCGGAGTTGCCCGGCAACCGACGTGAATGGCCCTCGCCTTTGTGCGCCGCTGACTTGACCCCGCGTGAAGCCGCACCACGCCAGCTCAGACACATGAGCTTATAATATAGCTAATAGCACTGGAGCACACACCGACATGGCGATTCTGAGCAATATAATCTATCTATAAGAACAAAATAGGTATTCTTAATGACAAGACCAAAAAAGTTATGAGTTAGTTGTTGCCAAAGCAAATTCGTAAAAGAAGCAAATATAACTTTGACTATTTCATCATCACTGCATAACTCATATGACATTGTATGAAGACATCAATAGAAGGTCAGCTACCTACACGTCAAAACACCAAAGAATCCAACCACGGTATTTCACCAAAGACACGGTTTTGTTCGTGACCCTGTTTAGTCGAAACTTATAAAAATATGAAGTACGTACTAAGTGTTTTTGATGATCTATCATTACGTAAGGACGCGTGAGGAGTCCGGAGGAGCGACGTCGGAGGTCATCGGTGACGTCACGAATTTTTTCCTCAAATTGTTTACCTTCGAATCTCTTCTAAATTCCACTTAAGTGGAGGTTATACTTTGTTACTTTTGATTTTTTTCGACTAAAAATATAAGTAGTAGGTTTTCCTATGGATTTAATTAGTTATCTTCTGCTTCTGCTGTCTAGTACCCTTCTGGGAAACAGGGATGAACATTATAAATGCATGTATGCACTATTAGGTAAATTCAAACCCAAAAATTACTCTTACATTGGGAGTAGGTACTGTGTGCAAACTCCACGTACACACTAGTACGTATGTCTGTCTAATGGCCGTGCCTAAGTGAAGGCTAACAAAGCCGTCCCGGCCCACATCAGCCTTCTTTGTATTCCGCCGGAATGTGTATCTAATTGCTCTCTGAATGAGCCTCAATAAAACGTAAGCACCGACATTTTCTCTAGACACCATTACACTCAGGTATGTGAGGGTACCTTCACCCTGCCTTCACCCTGCTCGCACCGTGCACCCTCCTACTCCTCTCAAACTTTCACTACACTTCAATGCATGTATAAAGAGATTCACGACTGTACTCGATATTTCTCACGTATCTGTACAGTCAGAAACGTTTTCTTAGTCTCAGATGTTTTGTGTTTTTTTGAAGATTTGTAAAAAAAGTTAAGAAGACACGCCTAAGTATTACATATTGCGCACCTACATCTTGGCTCATGAACAACAGCCCATGAGAATTTAAATCAGAGCAGACGGAGCTTAAACCGATACACGTAGGAAGGAAGTAACCGCTGGAAGGAACGCTTGCAGTAAACTTACGTGAACATTAGCTCGCAAGGACTCACGAGACTTCAAAGAAACTGCAAATTGGAGCGGCACCGGCGGCATGGCTTCTCCAGCCTGGACCGAATCGATACTGAAATCATATTAAAAAGTAATGAAAACGACTCGATAGACTAGGAGCCAGCGATAAAACTGCTTATCAACGTTATTAGTATTTATCTATGGAAATGTCAAATACGCAACCTTTTTGATTTTGAATATTAGAGCGGACTAAATTATCTTCTAAACGAGGTTAATATCATTGTGGCATTTATAACGATCAGTTCCATCCAAATTAGAAACATTTTAAAATAAAAGTTATTTGATTTTATACCTATTGAAGTGGACAAACTCAGCCTGTAAAAGACGATGTCAAAAACGATTTAGAAACACTGAGTAAGCCTAAGTGAAAAGTTGTCAGAAAAGTTTCGTCAGCTCCTCAACTAGTTTCAGTGTTCTGTCGGCTTCAATTTATTTTATTTATCTGCTGTCGGTCGGAAGTTCTGATTAAAGTTTAAACGGGATTGATTTCGCACAAACATGGCCCAGTTCTTGCGCCTTTGATCGTAGAGCCCTATCAGTCAACTCAATGGATTCACTGGACTGGTCTACATAACGTCATTCGATCGTGATTATAAAAACGCCGTCATTCCATGGAATCCAATTGATTCCAAAGTGCCATGAAGTCTGCCTTGAAGTTCTTTCTCGGTTTACAAATAAGCTGTTAGGGTCCGGCTGTCGACAGCGCCTGTGTCATGATGTTATTTTTGTTTACGCATGGGACCATGTTGTTTACCATAATTTAGTTATTCAAAAACAGGTTAATATGAAATTGATTTCTAAATGTTGTATTTTCAATCGACCTTTTCGAAAGGCAAATACCAAAGACGGCTGTAGCGCACGAATGGCGCATAAGAAAAAGGCATTATTAAAACAAAAATACAAGTCACCTTCATTTATAAGTATACTATACTTAGAATGCAAAAAAGGTAATCAATGAACCTACTAAACACCCACACAATTATTTACCATAATATAATCATCTTGTTAAGTTTCGGAGACATTAACATTCCTGACAGACTAGCAACATAATACTCGTAATGGGTCGCTAATCACAATGTATCTTGCTCCGGACGATACAAATGTTTTTTTCTTTAAATTCTAAATACTTAGCGACGTAAACTTGTTTGAAATCTGTGACAATACTAGGAAATCGTTCAAAACGAAAAGTTCATGTAAACCGGCAACTAAGTAGTTAGATAAATATCTTATTCGTGAGTTGTCACGATGTTTCGGCTTTCGAATGATTTCAACAGTTATTCAGAGAGCGTCTGAATGCGATTCCGAACCCCGTGCAGTGTTCTATTCAGCATAATCACATTATAGGAGCTACGAGTGTTGCCAAACACAGGACGACGCGGACGCGCCCGGTTGCGGCGCGGCACCGATGCGGCTGGTGTGTTAAATTAAACTGTGGCAGTTGCAGGAAATAGATACAATTTTATAAAGGACAATGGGCACTCGTCTCTGTCCGATAAGAGTGAATTCAAACTCACTCACAATCGTCTTTCAGAGAGTCGAAGAAAAAAAAATTAGACAGATGATGAATTCACATCAATTACTTACAGCTACAGCCGTGTCGGTGCCGTCCCGTTGCCGGCCAATGTTTGCTATCGCCGAATGTCACAAGTGGGTGTCACATCGATGTGAACCAACTGATTTCCATTCATAGTGACGCCGGCGCCGGCGCCGCTCCTGATAGAAAGGTCGCGGGATGTCACGTTGCATCGATTGGCTTTCAATTCAACTTATACGGCTATCCTTAGAATTATAACCGTACATTTGAGGCCACGTGACGTCGACCTACGCTCGATTAACGTGGATTAGGCTTAATGCCGACCCAGTCTTCACTAGGGAGTTTCTACCGTTACCAAGTCTATCTACCAAGTAGTCATATAGAAAGCAACAAATAAAGAATGCGTTCGTGTAGGTCTGTTGTAACTGCTGGGTGATGGCAACCGTCTCAGCGTTGTTATAGTCTAGTCATGCAAGCCTGGTATAACTAGGTGTTTTTCGTACAGTGGTTATAATTGAAGAAACCCGTCGTGAAACACCAGTGACACGGATGTGGTATAACTGCCGCTGTGCAAGGCTGCTACTAATAGCGCCACATGCCATATGATCCAGCGCCATGACAGACGACAATAGGTTCCGTCAACAACGACTCGTTTGGAAGAAACGGCTTATTAGGAGATGGGGGCAACCTACAAGGTAATCGCTAACTTTGGAATTATACATACTTACACTCTTGCATAAGTATTATCTAATCACGTCTATAGAAAAATCTCACAATCCTTACTGGTGGGGACAGCTTAGTGGGGATTATGGGAATAAACCGACAAATACATAGGAATACATTTTTTTATACTACTAAGGTTGCAGATAAGCAAACGGCTCACCTGATAGTAAGCGGTTTCCGTTGCCTATGGACGCCTGCGACACCAGAGGAGTCACATTTGCGCTGCTGACCCTAATCACTGCGCCGACAACACAATAGACAAAACAGCCCCCCAATTTTTCTAGATGACAACGTCAATCAATTCCGCTGCGTTTTGGTTCGATCCAAGGAAGTTATATACCTACGTAGGTTTAAAACTTCCTTGGTTCGATCTCATAAATGTCAGCCATTTGGTGAATAGTAGAATTGCTTTTCAAAAATTTGTTTTGCCAAAGTCCAAAAACCTCACCACAACTGAGTCGTTTGTCATTAGTGGAATAGGAAACAGTCGAAAATCTAAGGTTTAGTTGAGGTTTTGCTTGAGGTTGATAAAAAGTTCGGTACTAGAATTGACACTGGTCCACCTTGTCACCGCAGCGCTTCCTCGCAGAGCCTTGGCAACCTTATTAGCCACAGGAACGAACACAACACCATTCGTGAAGAATAATGATATTATGATGCGATATTCTGTATGGTGGAGGTCCTTCCTCAGTTTGGCTGCTCGAAATAGAGACGTAGTGGACACTACGTCCGTCCTCCTATAAAAAACCATATTTTCTTGATTTTTTCTTTAACAGTATTAGTAATAGGTTGATCAATCACTGTTTATTTTTTCAACTAAGCGCTCCGTTGTTCGGTAAACTTTAGACGATAACTATATTTAGAGTTTTTGCAACATACTTTTCAAGTTCGGTGCTCGTGGTTTCTATTTCAAGCCTAGGTATAGTTCTGTACGAAAGTTTGCCCTCGTTCTGACTGCTCGACTCAGAAGTGCTTCGCAAAAACGTGAAACGCGCACAAAAACAAATAAATCGAGCGGAAAGTCGGCGCCGCACAATAGGAGACGCAGCGTGAGCAGCGTGAGCTGCGTCGTGACTAGCGAATAATAAATCACTTTAAAATAGTTTAGAAAAAGTATAATGATAATTAATGTGTTTTGGGAGTTTACATCACAGCAGGCGATGCTCAGTCATACTTCTATATTTTTAACCAAAAAGGAGGAGGTTCTATGTTCCGCTGTATGTATGTTTTTTTTTTTTTTTTTTTTATGTATGTTCATCGATTTCTTCGTCAATTGTGGACCGATTTCGAAAATTCTTTTTTCGTTACAAAGGGTATACTTCCGAGGTGGTCCCATCTTCACCAAATCAGGATCTGATGAGGGGATCCCATGGAAATCGAGAGAAACCCTCCAATTTTTTGTGTGTTTGTGGAACTATCGGGCTGAAATTTTGTGCACTTATAGATTCTTGAGAACAATGAAATATCATGGTATCAGCAAGCTCATCTGATGATGGAGTCAAAAGCTGTTCAACAGAACTCCTCAGTAATTAAGCCGATTGAGTTGAAACTCGGCTTATCTGTCAAGTTCCAAATACAATGTAATAATATGGTGTCAGTGAGCTGATCTGATGATAGAGTCAAGAGCTGCTCAACAGAACTCCTCAATAAATCGTCTGATTGAGTTGAAACTCGGAACTCAGCATATCTGTGAAGTGTCAACTACAATGTAATAATATGGTAACAGCGAGCTGATCTGATGATGGAGTCAGGACCTGTTCCATGGAATTTTTTAGTAATATGGGTATCAAATGAAAGGGCTTGATGAGCGAAACACAATAAGTAAAGTAACATCTTTCTAAATTAAAAAAAAAACAGAAACAAGGAAAAAAAAAACACAACACTAAAAATGGACAAATAAAAAATTTTCAAAAAAAAAATATAACCGACTTCATAAAATACATGCACTAAAAAGCGAAAAATAAGACTACAAACAGATTTATTTAATTTGTTATTTTATGTTTGTTATAATGTTGAAGTCGGTGTTAAGTAAAACAATGACTACTTAAGTATATTTTATGCACACCGATTTCAAAATTATAACAAACATAAAATAACAAATTAAATAAATCTGTTTGTAGTCTTATTTTTCGCTTTTTAGTGCAAGTATTTTATGAAGTCGGTTATATTTTTTTTTTGAAATTTTTTATTAAGTACATTGATATTTATGTAAGACCACCGAGAGAAACGTAAACTTTTATTCAAAACAGCAAAATGCATATTTTACGACGAGGTATTTTTATATTTACGTACCGAAAGTAAGCATAGAAGCTAGAGCCATTTTTATCGCAGTTCTAGCAATCACAGCTCAAATGTAGAGCATGCGGCCGTGCACTCTTTTACCAAAATAAGTCAGGTAAAATCGCTTTGACTAATGCCTGTAACATTCCATTATAGCTGTTAAATTTCAAGGTTTATAGTTGGTCTACATTAGGAAACATCTGTTCGTCAAATGTTTGTAAATGATTCTCCAGTGCGGCGTTGCAACGCGATCCACATCCAAACGTGCATTTATCGGTCTGAAGGGCCTTTCGAATTTCGATTCGGCTCATGTTTTTATTAGCATTTGCAGCGCCCTCGCGGCGTTGCCCCCGTAGTGATGGCTTATGGTGATGATGATGATGATGAAAAGTAGCCTATAACCTTCCTCAAATGTTTAGCTATTACATGCAGAAAGAATTTTTGAAATCGGTCCAGTAGTTTCAGAGCCTATTGAGCCTACAAATAAAAATTCTAGATTATTACTTCCAGTTCGAAAAACAGCACTAAATCACAAAAATTGCTACATTATGTGCATAAAAATATTTAATAAAATACCAAGAACAACAAGAGAATTGCCATATAAAAAATTTAAAACAAAATTGTATTCTTGGCTGGTTGACAAGTGTTTTTATAGTGTTAAGGAATTATTAGGTTAATCTAACTCGTTTTCATAGTATAATTATATTAAATGTATTCAGTTAATTTAAAATGTAATCTAGGTACCTATTTCATTTTTGCATGCTGGGTATCCTAGCGAAGTGTGTGGATCTAATTTAGAGGAGAGGGAGGTGTAAGTTCATTGTGCACCACACTTCACGCAAATAAATCATTTCATTTCATTTCATTTCATTTCAAAAAACAAAAAAATCTTTCCTCTTCATAATATAGTCAATAGTTTTTTTTTTTTTCAATTTCGCTCTTTTCTCTTTTATTTTTTTTTAATTATGTCATGTCAACCAAATTCATTTTTAAAGCAAACATTTTTGCAGAGTAAATAAGTAACTTTGTGTACCTAAGTAAGTATTTGTTCTTAGTTGCTACGGGACTTCGACCCTTAGCTCAAAGTGTTTTCAAACAAAAGGAAGGTTAAAATAACAAAGGTGATTTAACTCGAGCTGGGCACAGATTGTGCGACAGTTGCTATGTAAAGCCTTGCTAAAGAAACCTCGTAAAACCTCTAACAATATTGTGAGCACCCCTCCCCCTCCCCCTCCTCCCCTCCCCTGCAGGCTGCGGTCTACTCGTCTACTCGGGGATCAAACTGCAAACTTGCCGCAAAGAAGGCACAACTTAGAAGAATATCTACCTGCCTGCGGTTATGTTGTGCAAATTGAACAGTCAAGCTCAAAAATATCATACCTAACATAATGTTTTCAAATTAAATGAATCGCTCATTTACAGTGCTGAAAGATAAAACATGGTTGTTATTAGGTACCTAGTACCTAATACTTTTCCGTTTAATTTGAAAAGGTAAAGTTCTTTATTTTTGTATTCTTAAGTAATTTTAAATTTTACAAAATCGTTTCGTTTTAATTATACTTAATTTAATTTTTAATGCAATTTTTTGAGACGGATGAAAATATTCCACATTCCTGTAGTTACATATTTGCACTTTAAAAGTCATACTTGCTTCGTTGTAGCTTACTTAGTAGTCTATCGGCGTTCGTGAACTTGTAAGTAGCTCTTGAAGTTGTTAATAAGTTGAACTGTTGTCGCCGACTGTACCCACTATGTTGTGAAGTCACACGGACTGCTTATCGTGCTGCGGCTGCGGCACTATTTCGTGCACGTTTCGAATTATAGTAATACCGAGTTGCTCTAAAATTTCGTAGCGGCGGGTTCCGTCTACTTTTAACGTGTATTCGGAACCGCAGGGAGCTGTAACCGCAACCGTGCCACGGAGCTCCGGCGGCCCCGGTGGCTCCTATCACAACCGGGCAGGGTCGGCTTTCGCATAAAGACGGTAGTCGTCAGTTTGGTGGTAGTGTAATAACATGGGAGCGGTGCTTAATGCCGCACATCCGCGAACGGACGGACACTATTTACATAAACATAACATAACGCAGGTGCCCATATTCAGTCCTCAAAAGTACACAGTGAGATGTCGTCCATGCCCGGGAATTACCGTCGTGAACGTCCTTTTTAATGAAGGTATTATGAAACGGCTAAAACTTGGCATTTAAAGTCATAACTTTCTACCTTGTTCACTTTCCGTTATCCGTATTAACGATCTGATCAAAATCAGGTCAAGCACAAGCAGTGGAAGCGGACATTAAGTTTCTTTTAACATGTGAGTTGGCTCTCTTTTCTTTGACAAATCAAAAACTACTTAGTACACAATGTGAGTGGCTTAGCTACTTGTGTTAGTTATCCCTTCAGATATTTTTTCGGTCAATTTATTACGACAGTCAATCACACGTCACAGTAGCACCGAAACACTGGTGGCGGCAGATCCAGGACCAAAAGCATTCGTTTCGGGGTAAGAGAGTTTTACGAGAATTCAGAAAACATTTCTGTAGAGTTTATATAATGTGGTTTTCGTCAGCTCGACATACCACGGCGGGGGCTTTGAGAGGACAATTTGGGAAATGATGACGGTTGAGCTCCTTTTAATTTTGTTTAAAAGTTGTTTCCCACGAAAACTTGTTAGTGGCCCTTCGCTCCTTTCACGTAGAATGTCGCATTGCATAAAATCTTGAGCAGCTGTTATTTTATCGACTTTTTGTTTCAAATGAAGTGGGCATTCGGTTCATTCGCATTCTGCGTCACGTCCTGATAGAATCGATACCTCGATGCTCTCGATAAAATCCCGCAAAACTGTAAAAACTCTCATTGGGGCGAAATGTAGCAAAAAATCGATTAAGTGTCTGTGAGATCTGAAAGCGACTGGGTTTTTATGCTTTTGCTTCATACCTACACTTACTGGACGAGAAAGTATCGGAGGCTTTTACTTACAGTTACTTCACGGAGCCTCTAGTCTAAATGGATCCACAGGCAGCCCCCGCACCGCGAACTGGAATTACTTTCCTTGCACGAGGACTCGCTTTTGTTCACAATTCACTGAACGTTTTCTTTACCTTTCCATTATGCTCCACAGACAAAAGCAGCAGTGGATGTTTGAAAGGATGATGTGAATACATTCGAAAATTGTAAAGATAAGTAAGATTTAGTAAGTACTTAATTGTTATCCCGGAGTCAGTATCCATTTCAAGGTGTAGTTTGTATGGATTTGAAATGAAAGCATCCTGCAGCTACCTCTGTTAGTTGTGATTATATGCTACGTAGGTATTGCGATTTACTTTAATGTTCATGAATGTGAATAAAAGTTCTTTCAGTAAGTTGGCTATTGCGCCAGCAGTGTTCGCATGTTGAAACAGTTGGGCTGGCGGAGTCGCGGAGGGTTTGAATGAACCGAGGGCAGCAGGCGTGTCTGGTCGGATGCGAAATGTTTGCTCTTCAAGTAGAGCACCCGTTACTAATTTAATAAGGAACTTCTGTACAAGAAACGGTGGAAAATATCTATGTACCTTTCTTACCGTCCTTTGTGTACAGGATCATTTTTTCTAGAGCCACTTAGGGGAAGTCTGAAACCCTGAGAGTTATCGAAAAGTTTCTATCTCGATTTTGAAAAAAATGAGTCCGTCTAAGTACATACAGTACAACAAGTAGAGATCTAGCTTGGAAATTGCCTTACTTTGTAACAAGTAAATAAATCGACTCTTATTCCAGGAACACGTGAGGCACACTTGCCATTCACGAGGATGTTGTTGGAATTTAAATGTTTACTTTTATATAAAGTTGCTTAGGTAGAAGTACATGAGTATCAGAGGGACGCGACACGTGTCTTTCAAACATACCCAGAGTATCAAATTGCTGGTGTAATATTATTGAGTACAAAGTAGTACCTATTTACTTTATGTTAGCCAGTAGGTATTTTTATTCTGTACCTGTAGGTACTTACTGAGAAATAAATTTCATTTCATTTCATTTCAAAAATGCTTTGAGAACCTAAGAGCGATACTAATTTTTATATATAACTAGAGGATGCCCGCGGCTCCGCCCGCGTGGACTACTACTTTTTTATCCCACGGGAAACATGCATTTTTTCGGGATAAAAAGTAACCTATGTCACTCTCCAGCCCTCCAACTATCTCCACACAAAAAAAAAAACACCTCAATCCGTCTCTCTGTTTTGACGTGAAAGCAGGACGAACAAACAAACATACTTTCACATAATGATATGGGTATGGATGGATAAACCATTCACTATTTCTCACAAGCCTTACAAATTAATTAGGCAATTATTTATGTAGGTAAGTACCTATGTAGTTGCTATTAGTGAGCCCTAAAAGGTATCGAGTTTCACAGCATTAGTTAGTTACCTATTTGGTAATTAATGGTTAGTTGTCAGAATGTTGGTCGACATGAGAGCTCGGCAGCCACGCCGACGTGTTTACCGACGCCATTCATTATTCGCAATTAATTACGAATCGCGAAAACAAGACAAGTACCTTGTATAATGCGTGCGAGAGTTTTGATAGTTCATTTAAATAACGTGATGTAAACAGACAGCACGGCCGGGCTCGTGTATGTATGTATGTATGGATCACGTGGTGGACAAATTGCTGAATATTGGATGTTCAGCACTTGGGATATTTTTGTCTACGTGTGTCTATGTGTGAGTTGTGTATGTAAACACATTTGAGTTTACCACTCATTCGAACATACAAAAAAATTCAATCGTTTAAAAACTGCTCCACCTAGTTGATAAGCAATTGTTTTAATCATCTTTTTGTTTATTTCTCTAGCAAAACTCACACACAATGCAAAGTTTTTGTCCGTTAGTTACATGGATCACGGCCCCAGCTCATTATCTATTTAAGTAATGTTGTTGTTAATAAAAACCTAATCGAACGTAACATGATAAATTAACTAAATGTTAGTAATTCTTTAATTCATCGCCCTCATTAGTGTGTTGTGGGGGTTGCAGCAACTCGTGTGTTGTGGTTTTTATCGCGCAAACTTCGAGCTTATAGAATGGAGATGGCATCGACATTCTCATATAGGCTTACCCCTCTGTGACCATCCAGGCCCCTCGGCCATACACGTTAAATAAAAGTACTTCACTCGCATCCACGGCCATAATGTTGACGTTTCGTGTCGCGAGTAGAGCTCCGTGAATATGGTGAATTGTGCAGTATTTTTGTGTAAAAGGCGATCAGCGACAACAAACTTACGGGGACACGGTATTTCCTTTCACATTGTAAGTGCTATTTTTGTCATTTGTGTTTGTAATTTTGTGTAATTTTGATTTAGATGAACTACTAGTTTTGACAGATTGGCGACTATTTCTTGAGGCGTAGTGCGGGGACAAGTTGAATGAAATTGACCGAATGAATGATAGAATAAACATTAAATTATTTCAAAACGCGATGTATTATCGATCGAGCGAGCGAAGCGAGCGAAGATCTTAGTGGTAAGTTGGGCGATTTTGCTTTGTATGTTTGTACGTTTCACGAATTGTTGTTCGCGCATAACTGTCGAACCGTTCATCCAATCTGCATGAAACTTGGTAGGTCAATAGGTTGTGGTAAGGAAATTTACGGTGGAGCATATGAGCTTAATCGATGAAGAGGTTGTGAAGATATTGGGTTCCCAAAGGGGTAAAAAATTATGAAAGTTACACAAATATATTGAGTGGGGTGTCATATAAAAGGGCTTATTTTGTACATTCCAAAATGGTTTTTATTTTTACTCTAGGATGTATAGTTTTTGAAATACGACCAAAGAACAAAAACTACGAAACCAGAGCTGCAAGAGCTCCCGTTTCATAGAGTTTCGATGTCTTCGTAGCTCATTGACTGGTCGGTCTTAAAAAGAGAGTGGCATCGTTGCGGTTTGGTTTGCAATGATTTTAAATGCTACTTGATTTATTTTCATGATAAAATTTTTTTTTTTGATAAAGAATGAAAATAATTGGGGTAAAAAAAGTTAAGTAAACAAAAATATTGAGTGGGGTGTCAAATAAAAGGTCTTTATTTGTACATTTCAAAATAGTTATTATTTTTATTCTAGGACGTATACTTTTAGAAATACGACGAGAATTCATAAATATGAAATAAATGAAAAATTAGACACGACATTATGAATTGCATGCATGCTAGTATTTTTTACCATGAAGAGCTAGCGCAATAGGCATACTCGGCAGTAGTACAGTAGCACTTGAAATTATAGGGGTAGTCAGAAGAAAGTAGAAATGTAAGCCATCTTCTTCTTCTTCTTTCGTGTCGTTGTTACAACCTATTGCCATCTACGGTGCGCGAGATCTCAGTTCGGGGCGAACTACTAGTTACCTATTGTCCAAAAGTACTTGAAATTTAAAAGATATCGGTCGGGGTGTTTATAAGGCTGTGCAGCGATTAGTAGGCACTGGTGCAAACACCATAAAATTTTGACATAGCTGTTATTCTATTAACATACCTTTTTCTTGATCTTAATTTAAAGTATGAACAAAAACAAAGGTTTTTTGTACGAAACATTTTTTTATTGGACTGTTAGTTTTCGAGAAATTAATTAAATTAACTACTAAGTCACTAGCACATCAATCATCGATTTTCTCAAAAACTACAAGTCGGACAAAAAAAATTATGCCGAAAAAAAAATTTTATTTTTACGAGTTATACAAGAAAAGTCATTAATATGAAAAAAAAAATGTATGTCTGTAAAGTCGGTTTACGGACAATAATTTTACGTGATAACGAAACGAACGCTTAGGCCGATCGTGCCTCTCCATCGCTTGTTCCGCGCTCTCACTTGCACGGCTTAGGCGGAACGTGACACGTTTTCGTGCGTGCAGCCGGAGGTCAACGATGTATTGTTAACAAGTCAAAATGATTTTTTGTCGTTTCTAAGTCTCGGCCGCCTACTTAACGTTTTTTTTAAAATAAATAATGGTTTAGATTACATACACTACAGCAACATAAAAAAATCTAAAATTGAAACATGGGCACATTTTTTTCATTATGCGAATAAAACCTTTGTAATTATTAAATTAAATTACTTACTGGAAACACATACGCAATTACGCATGTATGATTTTACTTTATGTAGCTGATGGATTCAACGCGGGCGAAGCCGCGGGCGTCCGCTATTGTGCTAATAAAGCCCTTTCATTGGATACCCAACCCTACATCATCAAACAATATTTTATTGTATTTTATGACGTTATGTCCTCTAGAGGGCGCCATATTCACTTTAATGTGACGTCACATAGCCTATAACCAGCGGACGATCTAGACGCTTCAAACGATACCTCATTTATCAAATTATCATTAGTAGTTTAGAAGTTACGAGGGGACAGATGAACATACATACATACATACCTACCGGTCAAAATGATAACCCTCCTATTTGCTTCGCCGTATTATTATTATTTTCGCCGTAGTCGGGTATAAATACGTGTTTCATTATTTGCTTTAAAATTTATTTATTTTGAGATTTGTGTAATTCAAATCAGAGATTTTTTTTTCAAACAATAAAATCTGGCGTTTTGTGTTTTTAAAGAATTATAATTATGTGCTCAGTAACACTCATGCCATCAATACGAATCTAATGACGTATCATTTTTCAAAATCGGTGGAGCCGTTGAGTAGTTACGAGTGGACATACATACATACAGGTCAAACACATACCTTTTGGGCTTCGCCGCAGTCGGATAAAAAAGGCAGACTATGAATATAGTATTACACAGACGCTTTAAAAAACGCTAATTTCATTCATTCATTCATCGTTCAGGTTTACCGGTCTAAGTGAATGCCCATCACTAGAGATTTATCATAGTGTGCGTGTAAACACTGCGTAATACGCAGTAACCACGCCTATTTCATAATTGTGTGCGTATTACTAAGATCATGAACCAATGGTGTGCGGGATGATTAAGCGGGAGATTTGAATGCACCAATGCGTGTTTACCTCGTCCCCCGTTAGTTTTTGCACAATTGCGGTTCGAGCTTATGGCATACCCCTGCGCGCAAATGGTAAAAAGCGGCCGTCGAGGTGTGAACACGTATTTATGGACAGGCTGGCATCTGCGCGTGTTTACATGATAACTCGACCGTCTCGCCCGCATGTGTGCACTTTACACATGCCTGCTAGCTCAACACAACATTGTGCTTACTTTTTCAAATGTGTTCATGAAATCTTTAAATAAATGAAGCACCAGAATGCACCTACTCATTCTGTATTATAAACTAGCACGTTCAGTGTTTGGCCACGCACATAAATGGTTCCTGTTCGATAGGCTACGGACTGTATGGCGTCCGTAAACCAATAGTAGTGTAGCCTAAACAGCGTTCTCGTTGTTTTAGGTAAAAACCAAGCAAGTTCGTATGAGCAAGTGGCCAACTCTGGTGACGGAGTCTTTAGGCCGCCTAAAGGCCTCCGATATGGCCTAACGAGTTAACGACTTAAAAGCCTTTTTAAGTAAAGGTAAGGCTTTTTTTACTTTACGTTCAATTCCTTAAATTCATTCAATCTTAGACTTTACCCTACCCAGGTACTCGTCGTCGACAGTTGGCGCGAAGGTTCCGCCTGGCACATGTCGTGCTGACGCGCTTACTGGCGAACGCTTGGCTAGAGAAATAGCAGTCTTATTCGAAAGGAAGCCTTGGGATTGGCACAAAAGGTTTTTATAAATAACAACACAGTGTTAGTTGACAAGAGCTTTATAAAAATAAATAAAAATGAGTACTACGGTACCAAATTAATTGCATCACAAAAACGGCATTCATAACCGTGCGCGAAAAAATATCTGACAAATCTTATTGTTCGACGCCTCTTTGTCTCCGGTTCGGCAATAAACTTTGCAACTTGTACAATGTTTCTTTGTACACAAAAACTCAACAAAAGGAGAATTATTTGTAAAATTCGGATTATCAGAAGCCCCGATAGATAAATCAGTCGAGCGTAAATAATCGTAGGTAGGCACAGCGCAGTAACAGCGTGCATTAAGATTGTAATTTCAAGGGATATTCCTTTTTTACAATCATTTACGAAGTCATTATTTTGTTCCCATCTAGGTAGGTTTGTGTAAGTGGTTCGGCCTCGCCGTTCGGTGCTTATCGGAGTTATCGTGAGATGAGACTTTCAGCAATTGATTCGTGGTCACCATGCCACTGTCTCGGCCTATTCAGCCAGTCATCTGAACTAAGATGATATAGCTAGTGACGGCAAACATACTCCGCTGATATCGGCGGAATGCGGCAAGCCCGAGCTAAATTGAACGAATCAACAAGTCTAAAATAATGCTCACTTCGCAACAACACGTCACGAAGTTATTTATACATTCTGCAATATTTACAGCGCAGATTACCTACTTACAAGTGATGGCAGAAGTTTGTACTTAAAACTTCTATAATTACAGCGCCAAGTTACACAATTTCATAATGTTTTCAAACGAAATGCCGCCCGCACCACACGCGGCCAGACTTCATTACACACCTGATTACTACGTTATAATTTACGTGATAAATACCCGGATAAATATGTATTTATAACACCTGAATACAACATGTGACTTTGTACCGGAGCCTTTTTAATGAATCACCATCAAAAGGCATCCTGTTTTAATAAACTTACTACTTCTCGCTTACATATTAAAATGGTTTTAGCTTATAGTAGGGTCAAGGAGGCTTCTGATCAAGAGTGTTCTGTCGTGCATTGGTATGTTGACCATGGGCTCGCAGTGCCCAGATATCAACTGTCCTGCCGTAGAAGGGGTGTAGCTCCGAGGTGGGGTGGGGGGGGGGGGACGGGGACGGGGCCAGGCCGCGAGCTCGTGCGCTGTGGGCGGAGGACCGGCCGCGGCCGACTATTCCCGGCGAGCAGAGATAGTGCAGAGTGATAGCGTGGGACTCCGTGGGCTCGCTGATAAATGCGGCGCGCCGACGGACATGCTTCTGTCCGACACCTGATTTATAAGTTCCTAATCGGACTGAGTGATGGCTAAGATTGTCCAATCGGTGTTGGCTCTTCGTCACTTGCGTGAAGTTGCGTGCGATTCGAGATTGAGAAAACCAGATCTTAGTCGTTAATTGGTAGAGTAATGAAGTCAACATTCCTATTTAATGAAGAACGCAATGAAACATAGCTCAAATGAAGTCAGTTTGTTTTTCTCAGTAACGTAGGTAAATTATTGTTCAAATGCAGAGCACTGGTGCTAGCAAAGGAAAATATAAAGTGCAAGCGAGAGCATATTAGGCGTTGACTGCTCGTAATATGGAAAAGTAATAGCGCAAACGTCGGCGTCGGCCGGCAGTCTCTTGTTCCATTACGTTACGTCTACTGTGGGTGCGTCGTCAGCACCGTGTAACTGCTGCATTCAGCGCACGAAGACACACAGACTCTCGGCTGATGCCCATGCGACGTAGCTTGCGTAGTTATAGTGACACTACACTGGCGATAGACATGTCATCTCTGTAGTAGATAAGGGCTGGAAAACTGGAAATCGATAAGGTATACTGCCTTTACATTTAAACTCACTAAATATTACTCAACTCTTCGTAGCTTTTTAGTCTCGTTCAGAGGAAACATTTCACCCTATCCTGGTTATACTAGAAATTCATTTTTACATTCTTTAGCAGTTTGCGTTTTCTATTGTTAGCAGTTTGCGAGCAGGCTGCTGCAATAGTCATACCTTTTCAGTTTATTTGGAGCGCAATGCACTGCATTATGTAGGTTCGGTGTGGACCCGGGCCCGCGGGACAATGCACTATACATATTTATGACGCATTTCGATGACGTCACGCCCCGTGTGGCGCCTGATGCTAATGCCACCTTATACACTCTCCTCTCCGCTACACCCATGCCGCTGAGGCAGTAAAACTAAGATAAACCTCCTTGCAAATAGGTAGTCGGTAGCAGTTGTAGGGTACTGTGTCCTGAAACGATCGTAAAACTCGTAGAAAATATGATAATCTGAAATTGCTCTTATGGCATCAATTTTATCGATCTTGGCTCACCACCAGGAACATGAATCAGAATCACTATAAGTACCTTTAGCACACAGTACACTCAGGTATGTGCAGATTGTGCAGCCGTGGTTAGGCATTCACGTAGCCTTTACGATGAGATCTTTACTGCCTACATCAATGATCTTCTATCTTTGGCCTACATGTAGGACTAAAAAAGTTGATTCAAAGACAAGATAAAATATTTGTGAATGCGACGTCTTCAACTGCCTTCACCAAAGTATAATATTGGTGCCTACTTTCCTCGACAGCACGGACTCTCCTCTCGAGGCCTGATTACACTTCCTCGAGCTACAAACGGAGTCGTTAGTGAGCCTCTTGCATTAATTATAGGATCGTTAGTCCACTTCGGATTAAGGCTAAGCGGCGCCCGCGAGGACATCGCTCGCTCATTACCGGCGTATTAGTGCAGCTAGGGGCCGACCCATTCTGAAGGAAATAACAGGTTTTACTAGTGAGTAAAACCTGTTATTTCCTTCAGAATACGGGTTGCTGAACCTGGTTCTCATTTTCTGGCACTCCATAAAGCATACAATGCCAATCCCAGAAAATGAGAACCAGGTTCAGCAACCCGTATTTCTTAGGAAGGACAGGGAAATTTTGAAGAGATTGTTCAGTACAACCATCGCTTCTAAGCGATAAGACCGCCCATTGTACAATTAGTCTTAAGGTCATTCCTGTTAATGTTATTTTTTTTTAAGTTGTGTACAATAAAGAGTTTTCACTCATTCATTCATTCATTCATTCATTCATTCATTCATTTAACCATTTTAAAACATCCGAACATGGCATCAACTTATTATGGTAAACATTCCTTTCCGTGCACAGACTGCACAGTCTGCGACACAGATCCCCGTAGGCTTCAGCATATCACTAATATTGTCCTGCCTGCAGCAAAACATTTCGATAAGATGTTTATATGGCGGCTTCCCTGCATACTGAGCGTTGATGGTGTGGTGGTGACGCCGAACATATCCGAGGTTCAAATAACCCCGGCCTGATTGCGTCGCCGTCGGTCGGTCGCCCCACGCGAAGGTACAGTTGGCGACAAAATTACAATTACAGCATAGATTTACTAGCTTAGATTACAGTTTCTGATAAAGACACAAAAATGGACATTTTAATTTTTAAACAGTTAGGCGTCGAAGCTACTAACTCTTTAAGTATTGGGGTCCAAATTATGATTAAAAATCAATTTTTAACCGACTTCAAAAAAGGAGGAGGTTCTGTATTCAACTACATATTTTTTATTTTTGATGACTTTGGATGTCTTAGCTTGAAATAAAAATGTCCACCCACTTATTTAGGTACCTATATGCAAACAAATAAAAATCCAATAAAATCTTTTTTTTTTTTTTCAATGCCGGACATTGTCAGCTTTGTCAGTCTTTGGCACTGGTGGCTGGCCGACCGACGTATACCTAGGTAATGTATTTCGCTAGCTCTACCAATACTGTTTTCATTTGTGTTATGGAATGCTTTCCGTTTTAGAAGTTAAATTGCAATTTAAAATCAGTTCACGTGCAAAAGGTAAGTTGCCCGCGAGGTTTTGCCAAATTAAAAATGTCATCAACAACCGCTAAAGTCAATAAGCGTGGAGGCTTCCGCGGCCGCGGGCGCCCTCGCCTGCCTTCCGCGGCTGTGGGACTGTTAGGTCCACCGAAGCGTGCCTGAACAGTCGCCTTGCTATGCTAATAACTACGCTGCCTCAACATGCATAATGCTACCAGCGGTTTCTGGCATAGATGTCACTGTACGAATTATTTATAGTGACGTCGCGCTCCGGTGGACGGCGAGGTTTAGTTATTCGGGGCCGCGCCCTGTTTGGACACATCCATTTGCAATACAAATGTAGAGTTTATTCACGAACAGTTATCGAATTCTGACATCCGATAGCGAAGCGACGGCGACGGCCGCGGCGCTGTGGGGACTCGACGTGAACCAATCAAGGATAGAGACCGTTCGATTGAAGCGCTATTTTCTATGAATAAAAGATCTTCACAACTTTTTCTTGGAAATAAACTGAGATAATTAAGCGTCGGACAAAACATCTGCTTGCTCACTGTTCGTTTTGATTAATGAGGCTATACCTAGGTACCTACTGCTTCTGATCAAGATGGTCACGTCGTAATTTATGTTTACGATTTCGTTTGAATGTTTTGCTGTGACGGGCAGATAACAACATTTGCAATGTTTAGCATTTCTAATCATTCTGATAATAAATGAAACAAGTTTTGTGCGGTAGGTACTAATAGTTTAAAGATAGGTAATTATAAGTACCTACTTATGTGAAAAATTTAGTTTTATGCTAAAACATAGGTATAAGGACGACATAATTATGTAGTTTCCCTAAAGAGTAAGATCTGTATGCAAAAGGCCAAGCAAGAATAGAGGGAAAGAGGCTTTTGCCGAGCAGTGGATCATTACAATCTGACAATGATGATATTAAAACGTAGCAAGGCTCTCAACGAGTCAAACTCAAATCTTCATTATAAAAGAGATAAGGCAGTATATTTAATCGGCTGGTTGGATACAATCATTCTTTATGTGGATAAAGAATGATAGCCACACCACAGCACCGCACCGCACCGCACCGCACCGCACCGCACCGCACCGCACCGCACCGCCGCCGCACCATCATCGGCGGCTGTGGTGATGGATGAGCTGAACACTTCGCTCAAAGAGATCGCTATTAACAGAAATAGCCGGCGACTATGACGACGCTTCCTGCCGCTAATCTCCTCCACGACAGAATCTAAACAGCTGGTTCTACGCTATGTGCTTGTTTACTAACTAACAATTTTATCCAGATAAAGACATCGGATTTAGGCATTGACACTACAATTTGCTCCTATTGATTTTTTCAGGAAAAAATATTTTAGTAATAGTACGAGAGCCGACCGCAAAAAACCAACGTCACTTGTAGGGCTTGCATTATCCGTCCCATTTTGGTATCCGGATAATATGGATAGTAGAGCACTTTACTATCCGGATATCCGGATTTTCCGGATAATTCGGATAATTACTGATTTTTTTTTTTAAACGAACACAAACCAAGATAATAGTTAAAAAATACGGCATACGACGTAGTTTTGAGTTATTCCAACAATCACTATTAAAATATGAATCATTTTTAAACAAGGTACGTAACAAGATCTAAAATTTTCTCCTTTTCTACTAAAAAAATGGATACGTACACCAAATAACTAAGTTAACACGACAGCCCGACTTCACCCACTGCTGGGTAGGTATAGCCCTCCATTCGCGTGTGCCATGCCAATCTTCATGGTCCGCTGGCGTCGACGCCACTCGCCTCATCCAAGTCTGGCCTGCAACGGATGCTATGTCGTCCAGCCCATCATGCTGCTGGGCGACCGATGCTTCTGTACCCGGTTCTTAGAAGCCGCGCCGTTTAGTTATAGTCCTTGCCAGATGACCTCCCAACTCCATTTTAGTTCCGTTTATGCGGTTCCCAACATCTTTGACCTTTGTTCGATTTCGAATCTCGTTATTGGGACGGGCATAGCTCTATAAACTTGATGCCAAGGATGACACGCTCTATGGCTTTGGCTATCTGTGCAACTCTCATCCTGTACAAAGCCTCCTGCATGAGCGTCCATGTCTGATTGATGTTAATGATGCAGTTTTCCCAGTTTAGCGTTTTAAGATATCCTATAACTTGTTAAACTTTCGCGATTTGTTAACATATGATAATTATTATTACAGGATTTTATCGCGTACCTTTTATTTATTTTGTTTCCCGACGTTTCGAACACGTTACAGCGTTCGTGGTCACGGGATGACTGAAGTACTGGAGCTACCGCCGTGAATTGAGAGTAAGATCCACGACTACCCCCAATTCGTCTTCAGAATCAGAAAAGTCCTCGTTCACACTACGACACACAACTAGGGCATAGGAACCGGGTTTACCCGGAACCGAAAGAACCGGGATTACCCGGTTCTTGGGGCTACACAAGGAACCGGTTCTCAAAATATTAAGAACCGGGTTTTCGGTTCTTTCGGTTCTTTTAAAAAGTTCTTCTCTTCTAAAGCGTGCCGAGTTCTAAGGTGTGTACAGGCAGCATAATGTACCTTGTTTGTGATTAGTGATTGTTTAAAAGATTTAAATTATAGCTGTGATTATAAATTCCATGTTTGATTTTTGATCTCATTGTAGTATTTTGTAATATTTTACTTACAAAATTCTAATGAACTATCTCTCTCTCTCGTCGTTCTCGAAGCTGATATCTCAGATCATATCTGAGGATCGTGGTCAGCTTCGGGTTTGTCTTTGGAATGGATGATTGGCCTCCATTGGTTTCTGTCTAGCTAGTGCGTCCCTTACAACAGTGTACAATTTTTAAGACGAAGAGTCTTTCACTTGATCGGCCCATCTTGTTGGTAATCTCTTTCATTCGGTGTTCCCAACTACGATCAGTTTTACTAGACTTTCATCGCCTCTGCGCACCACGTGGCCGAAGTATTAAAGAATGCGTTGGTGGCTTAAGGTAGACAATATGGAGCTGGGATAAGATCGATACATTGGTGCGTTTATCGGTCCAGAGTATTCTTAGCATTCGTCTTTTTTAAACTTTCGCGATCACTATTCATATTGAAAAGTTTTATGGACACAGGATTTTATCGCGTAATTTTTTTAAATTACAATGCAGTGCACGTCGTAATGTGACTTTCCGGTGTCAAGATACGGTTAGTGTAGTGTGTTGCGGTGTAAATGCAGCCGATCCGGAATCTGAAGATCAGTGAGGGTAGTTTTGGATACTACCGCCGCATCACAATGGACCTTGAAAACATACTCCAGTCTGCCCGCGACCACGGCTATTGTAACATAGCCGCAACGTCGGGATAAATAAGGTAAATTACGCGATAAAATCCCGTGTCCATAAAACTTCTCAGCATTCGCCTCCAGCACCAGATCTCGAATACATCGATCCTTTGTCTTTCTCTGGATAGAATTGTACATGTTTCCGATCCATACATAAAGACAGGGAATACCAAATACTTATACCAATGCCCGTAACAGTCTGATCTTAGTTTTTATACCTATTCCTCTCTTCTTCCAGATGTTATTTAGGTGGGTCATTGTATCTTTTGCCATTCCAATACGCCTCTTTATCTCCGGGACACAGCTGCCATCCTTATGGTATTAATTTGTGATCCTAGCTAAGTAGAGATAGTGGTTAACGGTATCGATGCTTGAGATGTTGCAGGTGGCGTCTGTTAGTTTTCCCGCACGATCCATTACCAATTTTTTTGGTTTTCGCCCTGTTGACTCAGACTAGACAAGTTCTAGACTTTGGGAAAATTCTTCCATATCTTCCACGTATGTTACTAGGAGAACGGTATCGTCAGCGTACTGAAGGTTTGATATCCTCTTTCCGCTGGCCGGGAAACCTTTCTCTCAGTTTTCAAGGGTCCTACGAAATATGTACCTACTTTCATATAATATTAAACAGAGCAGGGGATAGGATGCAACCCTGTCTTACTCCCTTCTTAGTTTGGAATATAGTAGCTAGAGCATTCGGTGCCCAATCTGATATCAGAATGGTTTTTTATATATAGACTCTTCTTGATTAAAACGACGACGTGTTCAAGAGATCCCATCTCCAGTAGTATGGAATATACAATTTCTCTAATTACAAACAGTCAAAGGCTTTGGTATAATCAATAAAGCAAAGGATCACTAGGCTGTTGAATTCTCTACTCTTCTCTATTATTTGGCGAATGATGGTTCCCGCGTACCCTTGCCTAATGCCTTTTAACAAAACCTGCCTGTTCTTCAGGTAGGTTGGGCTAAAAAGTAGCTAAGACGTCTTTTTAATACATGTAGGGTAGGAGGATCTTACTTGCGTGCTTTATTAAAGCGATAGTTCGGTAATTTTCACATTATTTGTCTTTCGTGTGCAAAGGGACAAAAATCGATTCGATTCGAAAAAAAATTATCTTAGGAACCGAAAGAACCGAAAGAACCGGGTACCCGGTTCTGTGTTTAAAATGGAATCGAAAAAACCGGTTCTTGAAATGGGGCCGGTTCTCGATGCCCTACACACAACACTGACGGTGTCAGGCTGACATACAGTCGGACCACCACGAACACACTTATTAATTATAGGATTCCACGCAGAAGAGAGACGAAAACCACCATCACGATTAAAATTTAAAAAGTCGGGAAACAAAATAAATAAAAGGTACGCGATAAAATCCCGTAATAATAATTATCATTATATTAAAGATATCCTCTATGACAGCAGTAAAAAGTTTGGACGAAATGATGTCTCCCTGTTGCACTCCCCGATTGATGGGCTCAAGGTTGGTTAAGTCGTGCAGTCGTAAAGTTGAATACAACTCACGGAGTACATTCACACAATTATTGTGAGTCGTCCGACGTTGCAGCGAAGGAGATCGTGGAACACGGCCCAATGGTCGAAGGCATTCTCGTAGTCAATGAAAACTATGACAAGAGGCCGGCTATGTTCACTTCTCCATCAGCTGCTTCACGTGATGTTGTGGTCCATTGTAAAAAAGCCGCTGTATTATAAGCGGGTTGGTATGGTATTAATCTAGCTTACGGGTATTATGATTTGTTTTTATTTGAGAGAACAATTTATTATTTTTGGTAATTTGTGGCATCAGTCGCCAGCAGGAATCAATCAATCAATCAATCAAATATCATTTATTCAGTAGGACCGTTATGACCACTTTGAAACGTCCTAAGAGCTAGGTGATTCTACTCCATTCTATTCTTTCGCGACCAACACCGTGAAGAATCAGGGCAACAAACAAACGTTAAGCTCATGTCCTCTCTAAACACTGGTTGTGCTACGATGAGTAAAAGACAAAAAAGGTTTGTACGTGGGGCATGCGAAGGGCTCGTTGGGTGATACACCAGACGTTAGTATCGCGAATTCGCGATTCGAGCGTGCAACTTTATGAATGTTATTAAAACATTTAAAACAAAGGTTAAACAGTGTTTCCCTATTGGATAGATTGGATACATCTACGTAGTGCATTTAAATTGTTGTTTTGATGAGTTAATTCCACATTCAAATCGTATTTTTTTATTTATTTTACTATCCGTATTATCCGAATTATCCGGATATAGTGGTCGTCATTATCCGGATTTGAAAATTCGCGGATATCCGGATAATTCGGATATCCGGATATCCGGATAGCAAGCCCTACACTTAGTCTTCTCTGGCGAGGGATCCCCCCAGTGTGCAGTATGTCAATCAATTAATCACAAACATCTACTTGCATGCGGTTGTAAAGATTTGTTAAGATGCCCACACCACACCACGAGGGCCCATTGCCTTCCAGGGCGTCGATTCTGGTACCGAACTTTTTATCAACCGCAACCAAAACCTCAACTAAAGCGACTGTTTCCATGACTACTAATAACAAACGACTCAGTTGTGGTGAGGTTTTGAACTTTGGCAGAACAAATTTTTGAAAAGCTATTCTACTATTTCACCAAATGGCTGACATTTAAGAGATTGAACCAAAACCAAAGCGGTTGTCATCTAATAGAATTCAGGCCCAGGCCTCGATGGGGACTCGATGGGGATCGATTCTGACGGCTTCCAATTTTTCATGCGGCGAAGAGCTTTTTCTACTGCTTCAGGCGTTTTGGCAGTACTAGTCCTTGATTGGGAGGTCCGGTGGCTATACCTCTCTATGCAGCTTCTTCAGCAGGTCGTGAAAGTACGAACGCCATCTCTCTTTCACCGCAAGGTATTACATACTTAATAGATTTCCACGGGGGTCTTTTACACAGGGCACTTGGAAATATCCAGTGCCCTTAGACCTTTCATCCTAGAAATGTTTAAGCCTATGCCGCTTTGACCCTTAAACGTGCTACCTTGTAGACGAGCTTCTGCCCTTCAGACGATCCCAGCTTATCGTAAAGTTGTTGTAAAAGATCTAGGCTGGATATCATGGATTACGATTAGAGTATTATTGAACAGTAAGTACCTATAAGTATAAGTGAATGAGGCGAAAGAGGTGTGTCAGGATCGTAGCAAGTGGAAGTTCGTGGTCTCTGCCTACCCCTGTGGGAAAGAGGCGTGATTTTATGTATGTACCTATAACTTGTTAAACTTTCGCGATTTGTTAACATAATAATTATCCGTAAGTACCTAGTCATTTGTGTTGTAGTGAAACGTTAGAGATCGATTTTAGTAGTGTATTTTTATTTAAAAAAAAAGCCACGCCGCCGGCGCCGCGCCGCCACCGGACGAAAAACTGCAGCGCGCCGCCGCCGACAATTTTCAGCGCGGCGCACATGTCTACTACCCATATTATAAATGTGAAAGTGTGTTTATTTGTTTGTTTATTTGTCCTGCTTTCACGTCAAAACAGAGCGACGGATTGACGTGATTTTTTTTGTGGAGATAGTTGGAGGGCTAGAGAGTGACATAGGCTACTTTTTATCCGGGTACCACGTGAGCGAAGCCACGGGCAGCTTCTAGTAGGTTATAATAATAATATTAACATGAATAAATACATAATGTTATTTCATTATAATGTCTAAACATTGATAAACCAAAAAAAATCGAAAATTTTTTTTTTTAGTATCATCACTAAATTGACATTTTGAAGATGTTCCGGCCAAAATAGCCTTGGCAGACTAATTTATACTGAAACGTAGGGTTGATATCTAACATCTGCCACTATTTTCAACTTAGTATCAGATGACGTAAATTAGGGGTCCGAATCGTCAGCTTTGAGACAGTCTGCCAAGTACTTCCGGCCATACAGGAACTGGCAGACTAGATTTATCTGTCACTGCATATAAATTAGTAACTGCTGCCATAAGTCTGCCATTAGTATCAAATGACGTAAATTGACACGTTTTTTTTCACCGGAAGTAGCCCCTTTTTTTGTGCTTCCGGCCAAATCGGAGCCTTTTGACTAATTGATCCAAGCTTAGCACCACTTTTTTGAGCGTGTGCCATGGAGCTTATCTTAGTATCAAGTGACGTTGGTTTTTTGCGGTCGGCTCTCGTACTATAAGGTGGAGCGGGGCTATTTCGACTAAAAAAACACTGACATCAACTTCAAAAGTTAGCACTCTCGTTTATGATAAATGCATATGAAAAAGGCTTGATTTGAGATCATATTTTTCACTAAGCAGTAAGACAAAATAGTATTACCAAAGCTCCGTAAAGTAATCTAGCTGTGCTCTATCAGCTAGAGCTAAGCCTCATCTGTAAAAACGAGAATGCGGCACTAGTAATATAATAACATTGAATTTAAAAAGCTTAGATCAGTATATCTAGAATGATTAACAGTGATCGGAATGAGGCGGGCTAAACTACCTAAAGTTCAAAGAACAGAGGCAAAAAAGGGGAGACTTCCTTACTACAAGAATTTTATTCTTGTAGTAAGTAAGAATTTTATTGAAAGTTGGCACAATTTTCACAGTGAGTAAGTATATTTAAAATTAATGTTAATAATATTGTGAACTAATTCAAATAATTTTTCTATTTGACCGACGGAAAAAAGTTTTTTATCCTTATAATTTACATTTTAGTTTTTGTTATTAATTCAGGTAAAAAATTGATTCACCTTAATGTTAGATGTTCTTTATTATTGCCCCGGAAACGGAAATAATTGGGTCGAAAAATATCTAGTCCTAAGGCGTCTCCATTTGTCTCTGTTATTTTTCGAACTTTAGGTATTTTAGCCCGCCTCATTCCGATCACTGATGATTAATGAACAATAAACACTAATAAATTACCCTCTTCTAAGCTCGCATCTGAGAATCTGAGCTGAGCACGTCCCGGTCCTATACGACACGACACGACACGGCGTGCGTTGCGGGCGGTATGCGGCACGTCGCGCGTGGGAAGCACGTACCACGTAAATATAAATTGCATCCGACACCTAAATATTCACATAACTTAATGTCTCTTTGCATTTGTGAAACCTATGAGCACATCGCTGGGTGTTCCGTCGAGCCGGATAATATGATTTGGCAACCAATTAACTCTATTATATCGACATGTCAAATTCGGCAATCGTTGAATTCAAAACAGCCTCGCACGGCCGGCAGGGCCCGACAGAGGGGTGGAGCGGGGCGCGACGGGGCGCAGCGGGGCTAAAAAGCTGTTGTATGTTAAAATTAACAACCTACCTACAGTTGCTATTTATTTTTTAGATTGTTCGAAGCTTTTATTTTACGATAGAATAAGTTTCTCTGTAAGTGAAATGTAAATTTCTTTGAGAAATAAATAATCTCTAACCTTAAAGTCCGTTACAGCAGAATCATAATATGATTCGTATTATGTTTTTGTTCTTGTAACTCATGTCTATGAAAAAAAGACGGCATATAGACCTTTTTAGCCCCGCTCTGGTCTCAGCGGCGTCGCACACATGTTGCGATAACAACGGTTCCGGGAAAAACTACGATAACATTTTTTTATGAATAAATACCGGTACCTACGTTACGAGTACTCGGAGTAAGCGGAAATTATATTGAACTATTTACATAAAGTTCACGGCACTTTGTAAGAAGCTTTAGTTTGGGAATACAGAATTAAAAGTTGGAGTGGGTGAAGAACGAAACGGTTTTTTTTTATTTTTGTATAAGTATAGCACTAGCATGCTTATGTGCTACAACGTAGCATGTGTATTCCAGGATTAAGGAGTAGTAAACATCCTCTCAAGGAAGGACATAAATTGACGAAAAATAAATAAAAATAATTTATTTTAACTAAAAGTGTCGTAGCAATTTCGTAGCAACGAAAATTCAAAAGAAAAGATTTCAACGGGATCTTATTTTTTGTTCGTCACAAGATCATTTTTAATTTTCTTAAATATTTTCTATAGTGATCGTGATCAACAATTTTTGCTTACTTGATTTTGCTTACGGTGCTCAGAGAAAAGGCTGGCTGCTTGTCGTTTCCTATTCTGTGGTCAGACTTTTTTTATAACAAATGAAACATGTAAGACTTGTGTGCGTATTTCACCCCTTTAGGGATTGAAATTTGAAAAATCATTTCTAAGTGGTTTAACTATAAAAGAAAGCTATCTTCCAAATTTCAGCTTCCTAGCTTCAGCAGTTTCGGCTCCGCGATGATGAATCAGTCAGTCAGCCAGTCAGGGCTTTTTTATGGGTACAGATAGAAAGATAATATAGATATAGATTTTTTAAAACAACTCCGACTCTCCGGCTCTGGTTTCAGAGAGTTGTAACCGCCTTTACTCCAACTGTCAGATACAATAGCGGCATTTACACGATAGAGATTATCCCACGGATCCGGACTGTAAAGATATCTGTAAAGATATCTGTAAAGATATCTTTAAAGATATCCGCGGATAAAACTAGCGGCCTTTAAACGCTAAAGATTTTCCCACGGATCCGGACTGTAAAGATATCTGTAAAGATATCTTTAAAGATATCTGTACAGATAACCGCAGATTTTGGACTGGCGCGTGGAACGGTATAAATTTACAAAGTTTTTTTCTTGATTCTTGAATTTTGAACCTTGAATCTGATAGCCCCTCCAGACTCTCGAGAGAAAGCTCGGCGAGAAGTCTCGCCGAGACTTCTCGAAGAACAAACAAGCTATCCACTCTCAATTTTTCTCCGTCGTGATGTTTGAAATCCTTTGTCTCGGCCAAAAATACCGACACCGATCGGAGAACAGGCGAGCCAGAGAACGAGAAGGCGAGAAGCTCCTCACACTCACGCTTCTCGGGTGTTCTCGGGGGTTCTCGCAGAGAGTCTGGAGGCCCTATCAAATTTTGAATCTTGAATCTTTGAAGTGACAGCTGTCAAACTTCAAATGGCCATATCTCGGGAACTACTCGTCCTAGACTCCCCGTTCTCAGTTCAAATGAAAGCTATGACCAAGATCTTCATTTCAAGTGACAGCTGTCAAACTTCAAAGCACCATATCTCGGAAACTACTCGTCCTAGACTCCCCGTTCCCAGTTCAAATGAAAGCTATGACCAAGATCTTCATTTGAAGTGACAGCTGTCAAACTTCAAACCGCCATATCTCGGGAACTACTCGTCCTAGACTCCCCGTTCCCAGTTCAAATGAAAGCTATGACCAAGATCTACATTTTCAATAACAGCTGTCAAAATGACATCTGTCATCTGAAATGTAGATCTTGGTCATAGATTTCATTTGAACTGAGAACGGGGAGTCTAGGACGAGTAGTTCCCGAGATATGGCCATTTGAAGTTTGACAGCTGTCACTTCAAATGAAGATCTTGGTCATAGCTTTCATTTGAACTGGGAACGGGGAGTCTAGGACGAGTAGTTCCCGAGATATGGCCATTTGAAGTTTGACAGCTGTCACTTCAAAGATTCAAGATTCAAAATTTCAGATTCAAGGTTCAAAATTCAAGAATCAAGGATCGAAATCCAAGATCGAAACCAAGGATCGAAATCAAGGATCGAAATCAAAATCAAGGATCAAAATCAAGGATCGAATTCAAGGATCGAAACCATGGATCGAAATCAAGCGCTGATTTTGTCGAGCGCGATAAAGTAAAAATATCCTGAAATTTAAATGACATGGGCACACTACTAATCCAACAACGAGTGTGAAAGAGACAAAGCTACCAAGAAAGCCTCTCAACAAGACCAACAATCCTTATAACCAAGATTAAATGATAATAGATCGTTGTGTGGACTGTACAGATATCTGTAAAGATATCCGCGGATAAAACTAGCGGCCTTTAAACGGTAGAGTTTTTAGCACGGATCTGGACTGTACAGATATCTGTAAAGATATCTTTACGGATATCCGCGGATAAAACTGTCAAAGGTTGGAATGGCAGAGATCGATCCGCGGGAAAATCCGCAGGCCGATCTCTGCGTGTAAATGCTGCTAATCTCCCACGACGTCGCTTTCAAACAATGTAGGTAAGTACCTACAACAATAAAGTTAGAAAAAATGTTTACCAGTCGCAGCAAACATCTGCAATAGCAATAACAGTGCATTCGAGCTCCATTAGTGCGCAGTGAATAGCAGCTCGTTAGCCGCGCGCCAGCACCGAGCAGTGTGCCAGCCGGCCCCGCTCACCCCGCCGCACACAAACACTCATATACCTATGGATGCCTACCCACTGTGTTCAACACATTTTCAGCCAAACAATAATTAATGTATTGCCATGCCAAGTGCCAACCTTACTGCACAGCCTGACTTCACGTCATCTGTAGCGCTAGCATCAAGGCGAGTCTTAGCAAGATATCCCAAAGATTTTATCCTGAAAATCTAACCCAAATAAATCGATTTGTGACAATGAATCCCCTGGATACTGTACTTATTCAAGTTGCTGGCACCCTACTTCAGCCCTGTCGTGTCGTCGGTATTGCTGTCATGTATAATGATCGACGCGAGACGACGCGGCGGCCGAGGGGCGAGGAGCAGCAAGCAGAGCCTGTTCGCGTCAACCCTACTCGTTATCAACTCGAGTCTCGACCAGTTTTTCGGAAATGGACAAAATAATGAATTACTACTTATTATGAATGCGAGCTTATTTACGTCCGCGCCATAAACAGCAGATAAATTAAACAAGAAATGTATTTTCAAAAGTTGTTGTAAGTAGATTTTTTTTAATACCATCATGGTGTTAAATAGTTTAATGATGGTCGTAGAAGTAATTGTTGCCTCGGAGTGATGTGCACCTGGCACATGGGTAGGGAACGGGCAGCCCTGGCGGCGCGGTGGGTCGGAGCCCCGCTGTAATAGTAGGTACATAATGTACCTACACCATTCTTCTCGGGAATGGGGTCGTGTTGTATGAAACACTTTAATTCGAAGCTTATACTTAGAACCGTATACCTAACCTACCCATTTAGGTACCTACCGTTTTTACATACTAGCTATAACGTAGGTACCTACACAGCTCTTTAACATTAGTGTTATAATAATGCTAGTTCTCAATAACACGATACAGTCTCTAAAAGTGGTCGTTTACTTTTACTTGAATGTTACACGTCATTGAAACCGTTCTAATGTGGCGATGAGAGCCCAGAATGTGTGTGTCACCGAGTAAACACCCATAATAGTATGGCGATACTGCATACGTGTAGGTAAAGGTAGGTACTAGGCTTAGTTATCGGAAGTAGAATTAGAATAAATTTATCGACTAAATACTAATATCGATGGGTTTCCTCACAAATAATGCATAGTAGGTATCGGATTTTGCTCCAAACCACATATTAGTAATTAAAATTTATTTAGTTAGTTAGTTGTGTAATACGCGTAGTACCTGCATTAAATATTAATTTGATTATGAATAATTGAACAGGCAGAGGAAGCGCGTCGGCAATTCGACATCCATTTCGAGAAATTAATGTTTGTTGTAACGAAATAATTTTGTAGAGAAAGCAAAATAATAAATTGCAACTTTCGCAAATTAAATTAGGTACTTCTCTAAGCAACCATGTGCAAACTGGCGTCTACCGACTTAATATAAGTATAGTAATTATTTCTTCGCATAAAATAAACACTTTAGCATTAACTTACATAATACTACAGCATTCTAGTGAATGTCAAATTACTAAAACTACCAAACAGAATTTAGCCAAGCAATGTTTTGCAGGCCTACACTGAGACAAGACAACCGTACAGTGTACATGTACACTGATCCCATAACACATCAACTTCATCATCACCATGATCACCTTGAACCACGTGTTCGGCGTGATGTAGGTTTTGTTCTTTTCGGGAGATAATGATGATATTTGAGCTGAGCCCGTTATCTTTATTACCATCATTTTAACGCTTTATTTTGTGGATATCCTCGCCGAACTGATACTGCCTTTGTATGAAGTAAGGTAGGTATTAAGTACCTACCTACAATTTTTCAGGCAACTAACCAGCAGCAAGCGTTTTGTATGATGTTTTCGGGGTCCTTACCTTAGCTTAGCCCCTCAGAATACAAAACTTTAGTTTTTAGGGTTCCGTACCTTAAAAGGTAAAAAAAGGAACCCTTATAAGATCACTTTCTTGTCCGTCTGTCCGTCTGTCCGTCCGTCTGTCCGTCCGTCTGTCCGTGTGTCACCATCGATTATCTCAGGAACGGGTGGAGCTAGCAAGTTGAAATTTATACCATATACTGAGGTCTAAAGTCCCTATTGTGACTATAAAAATCAAGGTCCTGAGTCAACATTATAAAAAGATATAGGCAAATTTAGGTTTTCGTGAAAACTTGTAAGTACCAAAACTTACCTTAATTATCAACTTTTTTTATTTTTCGGAATTTTTCCTTTACTTGTGCTGTAAGACCTTGCTTGTAACCAAATTTGACAATTCTAGGTCAACCGGAAGTACCCTAGAGGTTTTGGGTTGAAAACCTAAATGGTAGTTCCCGTTGACCTAGAATCACGAAATTTGGCAAAAAGCAAGGTCTTATAGCACAAATAAAGGAAAAATTCCAAAAAGGTAAAAAAGTTGAAAATTAAAGGGTGTTCCCATACATACATAGTTGACGCCAATTAAGATTGTCCTCTGAGTTGTATGGGCGCTCATACAAATAAGCGGGCTACAATAACATAATGGGTATAATGGGTAGGTACGGAACCCTCGGCGTACGAGTTCTACTCTCACTTGACCGGTTTTTTATTTATTTGAAACTGTAGTTATGTATAACGAATACTTATAGCTCTACATTATTAAATTTATTCTATAGCTCTACTATGATTGAGAGGTTAAGCCTTTTTATACACTCAGGATTATTTAGTTGTAAGACACGAATCGCAATATACGAGTAGGTACCTACTTCCTAGACTCGACCGTTGCAACAAATAAAGCAACAGGACTATCGAGCGTTCGTGCTTTAACAGCGCCGCAATGAGTTTGTTTACATCCTGCATCTTATTGAGACATGAATCCAGATTATGGGATTACAATAATTCATGTAAATGGGCATGATGCATTCGCTACATTTACATCCGCGCGCGCGCACCTGGCTGCCGTCCGCGCGGCCGCGGCCGTCCGAGCGGCCGTCCGAACGGAGCGGACGTCACACTGCTATGTCCGCAACGTGACATATGTTACAAGCGGAATTACTATTTATTAATAGATAAACGATTTATAGTAAAGAGCATAATCTAGGCTAGTGCGACAAACAAGGTCACGAAACTCGTTCGTCATCGAATGGGTGTCAGCGTAGTACTAGTATTCTGTGGTGTCAGTCACACGTGGATGGGATGGGACACGTGGTTTAACTTGGCTTATTTTGAAAATCTTATGAGATGTTTTAGCCTTGTGGAATGTATATTGGCTTCGGTTTGTGGGATCTGGTCATCGGTGCAGCAATAACATTTAGATTTGAGAGTCAGAGGGATTCAAATCAACTTGCCCTAAAAAAATAGTAAGTAATAACTTTTATTTAGGAATTTACCTAAAAGTGAAGATAACCAATTAACCATGTCTTTTTTGTAAGTAAAAAGGAAAAGTTTTAAGTTCAGGCAAGGGCGTCGCCAGGGGGGAACAGGGAGGGGCAGCTGCCCCCCCCCTAGAGATTAAAAAAAATTAGCCAAATGCAAAGAAATCAAAGTCCTAAGCCCGCTCACATGATTTGCTTGACCGTGGTCGATCAAGCATTTGGACGTGGTCAAGGCGGGTTATTCCCGCTCGTCCCCACGCGTCGTCCCCATCGGGGACCAACGGGAAAAAAAATTCCCGCTCGTCCCCACTTATAATTTCGATGGGGACGAACGGGAACTCGACTTCCCGTTGGTCCCCACTGTACTAATGTTTTTGTTTTTACTTAAGTCAAAGCAAGTTAATTAATACATACATAGTTTAATTGATTTGAAATAATGGATTATAGCTCTGCTTTTCCTTTAGATTGAAATTTTCTCGCGTTTTGTTGGTTTTTTTAATTATGTCATTTCGGTGGTGTTATATACAGGGTGTGGCAAATTCTTGGTCACTGAAGGGTAGCTACCTTTTCTCTTGTAGTTAGAGAGTTTTGTTCTTAGGAAACTTCGGTTTTATTTTGAAGAAAAAAATAATTGCATTTTTAGATTTTTCAAAAAAAGTACAGTTAGCCTAAAAAAATACATTTGTCAAAAAAAACAAGTTGGTCTTAATCGACTCTATTTCCCATCAGGAACACTTCTCCCAAAGTAACTTATCAAATCAAATCGTAAGTTTTTGCAATAATTCAAAAAAACACATCCCATACATTTTCTATGAAATTAGAAGTTGTAAACATTACAGTGCAACTTATTAGATCGTTCTTAATTTAATTTCATAAGTGCTCCGGCAAGCTGGGAGGCTATTGTAAAGCGTGTATTTAAATTTAGAACAAAGTGCTTCCCTGCAGATGTAAAATTACCATTCTCTCTTGCGGCTCTGTCTGAGGCGCATAAGGCTTTACAACAGCCTCCCAGCATGCCGAAGCAGTTACGAATTTAAATTAATAACCATCGAATAATTGGCACTATAATGTTTCCAACTAGGTACTAATTTCATAGAAAATGTATGGGATGTGTTTTTTTGAATTATTGCAAAAACTTACGATTTGATTTGATAAGTTACTTTGGGAGAAGTGTTCCTGATGGGAAATAGAGTCGATTAAGACCAACTTGTTTTTTTTGACAAATGTAATTTTTTAGGCTAACTGTACTTTTTTTGAAAAATCTAAAAATGCAATTATTTTTTTCTTCAAAATAAAACCGAAGTTTCTTAAGAACAAAACTCTCTAACTACAAGAGAAAAGGTAGCTACCCTTCAGTGACCAAGAATTTGCCACACCCTGTATAATGAAGCCTAGATGTATTTAGAGTACCTAACAAATTTTAATACTTATAATTGGAATTGCTATACAACATAGAAGTTGACAGGCCTCTCAGCTCAGTTAGTAGCTCTGGTTCGATTTCCACCCAGGACAAACATGTGTTATGAACATAGATGTTCGTTCTATGACTGGTTGTAAAATAATAAAAGTATGTACCTACCTATTTACAAAATACCTATGTATTCTATCAGTTATTTAGTTCCCATATAGCAAGCTTTGCTTGTTATTTTTTTAATATTAATTATATTCTTGAATCAAATTATTAGAGCAACGATTATTTTTTTCATATAACGATAATAAATAATCCTACTAATATTATAAAGGCAAAAGTCCGTGTGTGTGTGTGTGAATGTTTGTTACCACCTATCTCCATAACTACTGAACCAATTGTGATGAAATTTGGAATGTAGATAGATAATGACCGGGAATAGAACATAGGACATAGACTTTTTATCCCGAAAAAATGCACGGTTCCCGTGGGATAAACAAAATAATAGTCCACGCGGGCGAAGCCGCGGGCAGCAGCTAGTAATAAATATAAATATTGCTGGACATTTCACACAGCGCCACATAGTACAAGCTTTGGGGCTAGAGCCCCAAACTAAGCAAAGCTTGTACTATGGGAACCAGATAACTGATAGAATACCTACTTATAATTATGTTTTTTTTTAAATACATACATAGAATACTTTATAACACCCAGACACAGAACAAACATCTATGTTCATTGCACAAATGTTTGTCCTGGGTGGGATTCGAACCCACGACCTATAGCACAAAAGGCAGAGCTACTACCAACTGAGCTCTTAGCTCTTAGGCCAGTCTTACAAAATTCTGCCAGTGTCAAGTTGTAAGAAAAAAATACAAAATGTCAAATCATTAGTCTAATGGTCAAGTTAGCTAATTTTGAGGAACATGGTTATTTCTCTTCGAAACTCTCAACGGCTGTCTTCAGTCACGTAGAATGTTATCTAATTTTCCGTTCTATTTGCAATCACTCGTACTGTAAATCCAGGCTTCATTATATACAACGTCACCAAAATTACATAATAAACTATATATGTATTAATTAACTTACTTTGACTTCAGTAAAAACAAAAACATTATTACAGTGGGGACCAACGGGAATTCGAATTCCCGTTCGTCCCCATCGAAATTATAAGTGGGGACGAGCGGGAATTTTTTTTCCCGTTGGTCCCCGATGGGGACGAAGCGTGGGGACGAGCGGGAATAACCCGTCAAGGGTCAAGGCCTCGTAGCACATTAAACGTATTTTGCGTAATTATAATTCATACTTTTCCCATCATCCTTACTAAGTAACAACTTAGATCCCCCCCCCCACCCCCCCCCCCCCTGGGCCTTCGGCTGGCGACGCTCTTGAGTTCAGGTGCTTCAATTAAACTAGGTAGGTACCTACTAGAAGCTGCGGCCTCGCTTGCTGCGCCTGACACAGCGATGCTCAGCCTCGGCAATGAATCTGGCTCAGCGGCCCGCAGTCCCTTCATACAACTACATGTCACAAGCAACATTATAATATCTGTGAAGTCCCAACGTTCGGCCGAACATTAGTTATTCGGTAAAATTCGAATTCGGCCTTCTTTTCATCCCCATTCTTAAACCTACTATTACCTACGTTATACCTACCTATACGCTTATTCTATTTCTTTACAATTTTTATTTTCAAAGTGGTAATATTCGTTCAAAAGCGACTTCCAATAGCCTGCGTGAAGCTTCGAGCATTTAGAATGCTCGAAGGCGTGAAGTGACGTTTGCTCTGTCAGAACACGAGGCGCCAATTGCGTTAATCATCGTAAAACTTGAGTCTACCAGTAAGTTGACCTTGTATTTCTTGGCAGCTTTCCCTGTAATAGATGGGTACTTGGAGTGATTCAAGGGTGTAACTTGCTTGTAGCATAATATAGGTACCTAGTTATCATTATCGAGTAGGCATAGTAGGCCCTAGATCGCGGTATGAGCTGCCTCTCCGTATGTCTCCCGCAGAGGAGCGCGGTGCGGCGCGGTGCGGCGCGGGCGCAGCGATGAAGCCGAGTGCATCGTCGATAAGATACGCGACCGCTGACACCGACCGACCGCCTAATTCCGAGCTATTTATACGCGGGACATTGGCCTCTATTCTGCCCGTTGACTATGAATATTCTGTACCCGGCACGAGACTCGGTCAAAATTCTGAACTGTGATCAGCGGGCTTAAAAAGACATATATTCCGTCTCTTTTCAATGAAAAGAGACGGCATGTAGAGTTCAATTCCTACTGGGATTCTGCTATAGCGACCTTTTTAAGCCCGCAGCTCGGGGCGACATCGATATCGCTTAGCGTTCTCGGCTCAGCCCACGACACATCAATTATGTTTTAACTTTTTCAGCTTAGGTATTATTCAAATACTTACCTTGGTTTTTCGAAAAGCATTTCCTACCAATTAGTCACGTTGGCTGTTTGTTGTTCCGGCCGAGACACCGCCAGCAGCGCCCCAGTCCCCAGCGCGTGCGGTAAACATGCCGCCTGCTTCACTTCTCTACCTGACTTTACTTTAGGGAGTGGCCACTTGGGACTTATTATTATTCTTTTAATGTCAGCTTATTGATAATATGTGAGTAATTATTAAAACCATAGGAAAGTCAAACATTTACGAAAAAATTCTACGCCGTAGGACGCCGTAGCGTAGCCTGCTACGTAGGACGCCGCAGCGTAGCCTGCTACGCAGTGGCGGCGTAGCGTGGACAGGACACCCGGGGCGGTTTTATAATTTTTCTAATTCTCCTAAAAAATACAATGATAATAGAATATAAATAGACTAATAAATAAATATTATAGGATAGGGTATTTTCAGACAAAATGTAAAGTATATCGGATGTCGGAGACGTTATTTAGACTTTAAAGTGTACTTATATTTTATATGGGCTGTAGTTTTAAGTATTTTACACAAGTATTTTACTTGCTATTGTTGCCTGAAATCAATTATTTATTATTATTATTATTAAATAGTTGAGAAAGACAAGCAAAGCAACCAATAAATCAGCGCTAGGTAGGGCTTGCAAATATTCGAAAATTTTAATATTCGAATATTCGATTTTTTTTCGGGTAATATTCGAATTATTCGAATATTATTCGAATAATAGACAAAAATCTTTGTTTTTACTAAAATCACGTCTTTTTTTATTCTTTCAAGTGTTATTTGCATAAACAAAAGATTGTGTCGCCGTAACGAGACATTGGCGATTATTACACGCACAATCAACCACAAATTCTCAGTAAAATCAGTCAACAATATCTGTACTTAATATTATAAAGACGTAAAATTTGTTTGTATGTAGGAGGTTATCTCCGGAACTACTCATCCGATTTCAAAAATGAACTTTCAGGATGAACAAATCCTATTAAGTTATGTAGGTAGGTACCTAGCGGGCAAAGCCGACCGGAAGCTAGTCTACAATAAAATGACTATGCTGATTTTGTATGAAAGGTTGGTGCCTTCTTTTTTCGCGTAGTCATGAACCAAACAAAAATCACCTGATGCTTGGAAAAATGCAATTGTCACCATTTTGCACAAAAAGGGAGACTGCTCGAAACTGAGCAATTGCAGGCCCATAAGTCTCTTATCTCAGGTGTACAAGCTATTTGCCAAGGTGGTATGCAATCAGCTCACTCGCCAGTTAGATGAGTACCAGCCCGTCGAGCAAGCCGGCTTCCGTAGTGGTTATTCCACGATCGACCACATCCACACCATGAAGTAGCTGATGGAGAAGAGTTCAGAATATAACCGGCCCCTGTGCTTAGCTTTCGCCGATTACGAGAAAGCATCCGACAGCTCTGGGCTGTGTTTAACGCTTTCTATCGCTGCCAGATTGACGCACGATACGTGGAAGTGCTGCGGGAGTTATACGGCACGGCAACCATGCAAGTTCGCCTTCACGACACTACCAACCCTATTAACATCAAGAGGGGAGTGCGGCAGGAAGACACAATATTACCCAAGCTCTTCACGGCGGCTCTTGAAGACGTTATGAAGATGCGATGGGATCTTGCGGAATAAACATTCCGTACATCAGCCTTCCTGTCACATCTCAAGTTTGCCGATGACCTCGTATTGTTTGCCCACCACAACCTGGAAGATCTCCAACTCATGATCCAACAACTTTTTGATGCCTCTTTAGCCGTTGGCCTTAACATAAATATGTCCAAGACGAAGATTATGGCAAATGCTTCTGGAACCTCGAATTTTACCGTAACGGTGAAACGAGAGACTGGAGGTAGTTGACAAGTATCTTTATCTTGGGCATATTCTATCTTTTGGTAAAGAGCATCAGAGTAAGGAGATCTCCAGAAGGATACAACTCGGCTGGGCCGCGTTCGGAAAACTGGCAGATGTGCTTCAGTCGAAGAAAGTTCCACAGTGCCTGAAAACCCGTCTCTTTAACCAATGTGTCTTCCCAACTTTGACTTGACGTGGACGCTTACTAAGGAGACTGTGTTCAAAGTATAAGCTACACAGAGAGCCATGGAGCGGGCCATGCTCGGCATTAAACTCCAAGAACGAATTCGTAACACCGAGATCCGCCGCCGGTCTAAAGTCTAGGACGTCAGAGTTAGGGTTACGAATCTTAAATGGAATTGGGCTGGACACTCGGTTAGACGAGGTGATGGCAGGTGGCAATAGCGACAAAACACTCAAAAGAGTCTTGGGTAACCAATTTTGATAAAAAGGTAAACTGCTTCATTAGATTTTAATATAACAATTCTCCTGGCCAGGAATCAAACATGTAGATTAAAAAAAACTTTTTATGTAGATTTGCATTTTCCTGACAAAGCACCTCCACTGGGTTGCCGGCAAATACGCGAAAGCACTACGCAATCACGCGCGGCACTCTCTAGTGTTTCCGAATCCTATAAAAGAGGCATTTTATGCACATCAGAGTTCTGAGTTTGGTGTTATTAATTTTAATCGAATATCGAATATTCGACTTCAATATTCGAATATTCGAACGAATTTAATATTCGAATTATTCGAATATTCGAATATTCGAATGCAAGCCCTAGCGCTAGGCCGATAGAGCCGTAGGCGGATTTTATGCTTTGTAATTCAGGGTCGGTTTACAATTTCTCATCGTGTTTATTAAACATGGCTTTGTCAGCCCTCGTCGAATCAGTTCATCAGCCGGGTCTCCTGTTCATCAAAGCGTTGCGCTCGAAATAAATGGCGAGATCAAAGGTAACGCGCATCAATCCTGCCGCATGCAGTCGCAGCATGTATCGTGGACACCAAAACGTAGATACAATCAGTGCCAGTGGTTTAACTCTACTTGGCCTTTGTGCGCGAGGCGATGACGCTTTTCAGCTGCGGTGAGTCACAGGTGGCATTTGTCTCCCAAGTGACCTATCACACGATAGGCTCGGCGCCTGAGCTGACAGAAAGTACTTATTACCAAGCAACTTCCTTGCAGCTTACATTACCTACTGCCGAGTCTGCTGCCGTCATATGTAGAAAGGCCGTAACCTACTCAAAGTAAGTTACGGCTTTTCTACATTATGACGGCAGATTAGCACAGAATACTATTACTACTGGTGGCGGCACTGTTAGCGCGCGAGCCTTAGCTGCGCTAACCAAGGACAAACACAGGTCGCGGCCATGCTCTCCCAGCCCTGCCTTGTAAGTAACCTATGCCCTGCGACTGAAAGAATGGCGTCACAACACTCGCACAATACTTATGGTTACGTATGAGGCAACAGCAGGCAGGAAGTACAGTTTTCGAGAGTCATCAGTTTAGCTAATTTCTTACTTTTCTGATTTGAAAAATATAACACAGCGTCCCCCGTTATTACAATATTATTTGGAAAAGAATTGTCGAAGGAAAATCAATCTTTCTTGCGATGTCTCCCTCGAGGGAAATATTTGAACAAGCCACCCGCTCCGCTCGCCACCAGCCGCCGCGCCTGACATCGAAAACCAACAAACGACGCAAACTCATGTCCAAATATTATTAGATACGTGACACTGGCAGCCCCCCCCCCCCCCCCCCCCTCCCCCTCGCCCTGGCCCCGGGGGGTGAGAGGGAGGCACACGTTCCGCAAACACAACTAAAAGCATAAAAGCCTAGTTTTGTAAAAACGTCGGAACTCTTTTTTGAGTTTATTTGCATGCGTCGCGCTACTCCCCGCCGCACGATGGTCCCGAATTTAGTGCTCCATACACATAGAAACCGAAACTCGATTTTTTAATTTTTTTTTATTGGGGATTGTTTTAGTACACTATTCTTATTCAAATATGTAGGTACAGTCACCATAGCAAGCTTCATGACGGAATAAAAAAATATTTAGTTTTTTTTTGTATGGAGGAGAACACATAAATTGGATTATCTCTCGACTCTTAGAAACTCAAGGGCTGCCGCTTATAGAGGGTGTACATCCACACGAGGCCGTCCTCATAAGCTACCAACCTTGCACGGCTGGGCACGGTTTTGGCGCCAAGAGCAAACTGAATATTCGAAAATTTGCCAACTACACCAAAACTAGAATTTCGTAAATGTTTGCGTGGTAGATTGTTGTAATTCACTATTTTTATCTAACTATGTAGGTACAGTCACCATAGTAAGCTTTACGTAAGAAAAAAAAAATATTTAATCTTTTTTTGTGTATAGATGAAAACACTTAATTTGGATTTTCTCTCGACTCATAGAAACTCAAGGGCTGCCGCTTATACAGGGTGTACACACACATGAGGCTGTCCTTATAAGCTACCAATCTTGCACGTCTGAGCACGGTTTTGGCCAAAAAACGAATAATTCGAAAATTTTACAGCAATAGCGAAACCAAGATTTCAAAAAAGTTTGCATGGGGGATTGCTCTGATACACGATTTTTATCTAAAAATGTAGGTACAGTCACCATAGCAAGCTTCATGACGGAATAAAAAAATATTTAGTTTTTTTTTGTATGGAGGAAAACACTTAAATTGCATTATCTCTCGACTCTTAGAAACTCAAGAGCTGCCGCTTATATAGGGTGTACACCCACATGAGGCCGTCCTCATAAGCTACCAATCTTGCATGGCTGGGCATGATTTTGGCGCCCAGAGCAAACTGAATATTCGAAAATTTGTCAACTACACCAAAACTAGAATTTCGTAAATGTTTGCATGGGGGATTGCATGGGAGATTGCTTTAATACACTATTCTTATCTAAATATGTAGGTACAGTCACGACAGCAAGCTTTGAATTTTTCTTTCGGTGTAGTTTATAGATTTTCAAATAATCATTTGGCTCTAGGCACCAAAACCGTGCCCAGCCGTGCGAGATTGGTAGCTTGTGAGGACGGCCTCATGTGGGTGTACACTCTGTATAAGCGGCAGTTCTTGAGTTTCTAAGAGTCGAGAGATAATCCAATTTAAGTGTTACCCTCCACACAAAAATAGAACTAAATAGTTTTTTTTTCTGTCATGAAGCTTGTTATGGTGACTGTACCTATATTTTTACATAAAAATCGTGTATTAGAGCAATCCCCTATACAAACTTTTTTAAAATCTTGGTTTCGGTATTGCTGTAAATTTTTTTAATTATTTGTATTTTGGCTCTGGGTGCCAAAACCGTGCCCAGACGTGCAAGATTGGTAACTTATAAGGACAGCCTTATGTGTGTGTATACCCTGTATAAGCGGCAGCCCTTGAGTTTCTATGAGTCGAGAGAAAATCCGAATTAAGTGTTTTCATCCATTCACAAAAAATGACAAAATATTTTTTTTTTCTTACGCAAAGCTTACTATGGTGACTGTACCTACATAGTTAGATACAAAAAGTGAATTAGAACAATCTACCATGCAAACATTTACGAAATTCTAGTTTTGGTGTAGTTGACAAATTTTCGAATATTCAGTTTGCTCTGGGCGCCAAAACCGTGCCCAGCCGTGCAAGATTGGTAGCTTATGAGGATGGCCTTATGTGAGTGTACACCCTGTATAAGCGGCAGCCCTTGAGTTTCTAAGAGTCGAGAGATAATCCAATTTAAGTGTTTTGCTCCATACAAAAATAACTAAATATTTTTTTATTCCGTCATAAAGCTTGCTATGGTGACTGTACCTACATTTTTAGATAAAAATCGTGTATCAGAACAATCCCCCATGCAAACTTTTTTGAAATCTTGGTTTCGGTATTGCTGTAAAATTTTCGAATTATTCGTTTTTTAGCCAAAACCGTGCCCAGACGTGCAAGATTGGTAGCTTATGAGGACAGCCTCATGTGTGTGTACACCCTGTATAAGCGGCAGCCTTTGAGTTTCTATGAGTCGAGAGAAAATCCAAATTAAGTGTTTTCATCTATACACAAAAAAAGATTAAATATTTTTTTTTTCTTACGTAAAGCTTACTATGGTGACTGTACCTACATAGTTAGATAAAAATAGTGAATTAGAACAATCTACCACGCAAACATTTACGAAATTCTAGTTTTGGTGTAGTTGGCAAATTTTCGAATATTCAGTTTGCTCTGGGCGCCAAAACCGTGCCCAGCCGTGCAAGGTTGGTAGCTTATGAGGACGGCCTCGTGTGGATGTACACCCTCTATAAGCGGCAGCCCTTGAGTTTCTAAGAGTCGAGAGATAATCCAATTTATGTGTTCTCCTCCATACAAAAAAAAACTAAATATTTTTTTATTCCGTCATGAAGCTTGCTATGGTGTCTGTACCTACATATTTGAATAAGAATAGTGTACTAGAACAATCCCCAATAAAAAAAAATTAAAAAATCGAGTTTCGGTTTCTATGTGTATGGAGCACTAAATTCGGGACCATCGTGCGCCGCGCCGTGCGATTGTATTGGCCGAGTGAGAAAGTACCTTGACTCTCGATCTGATGTTCGTGGGTTCGAGTCCTGGTTGTGCATAATACGAACACAGATCTTATTGGATAATAATTTACCTGCTCATAATTTGATTACATTTTTTTACCCATTGCACCTATCTAAGAGGAGATGCTTCTCGCAAAGTTTGTTGCTTTTAGCATGATGATAGTCAACATGAGGTTTGAATGAATTAGAAATACCTAACTGATAATCCAACACTGTATATATATATATATACCTAAATATTTGTTGCAAATAACGTTATCTATCATGTGCAATTGTCTGCAGTCCAACCCCGGTGCACGTGTGAGAGTACCTACACGCCACCTATAGCTATATATAGGTTGGTAGGTAGGTACTTATCTAACTATAGGATAGGGGGGTGTGCACTTTCAGACCTTTGATCCTTACGTCAGCGTCATGTGCAGTGCAGTGTTTGTAGAGCGAGCGACCACCGCAGACAACCCCCCTATAATGCTATCAAGTGCAGCAGGCCCAGCAACCCTTACTGTGCCACTTACTGTGCCATTACTTCAAACCGTATGTGATTTCCTAGTCTCTCTAATCATCACTGATCGGAGTAGGTAGAGCTATTTAGGTTCATTGACCGCAAACATTGATGTTAATATGGATGGGTACATATGAAAAGTCCGAAAACCGAAATGCCGATCCTTGAAATGCCGATGCTTAAAATAGCGAAATTCGATATGTAGAACGGTTGAAATGTAGAAAGCTTGAAAGATAGAAGTTTGTAAGGTCGAAAGCTAAAAGTCAGAATGCTCGAAATGCCGAAAGTTTGAATTGCCGAACGTTTACAAAGCAGAATGCTCAATAAGTATAAGTTCCAAATGCCGAATGACTAAAACATCGAAAATGATCGAAATAAGTACTTACATAAATTATTGTATTTTTTAGTACTTACTTTAAAAAAAAGGAGGAGGTTCTCAATTCGTCGGAATCTTTTTCTGTGTTTTTGTGTATGTTCACCGGTTACTCGAAGACGCCTTGACCGATTTCAAAGATTCTTTTTTTGTTTGAAAGGGTACACTTTTCCAATGTTCCTTTTGATCATCAAGTCAGGATTTGATGATGGGATCTTGGAGAAATTGAGGTAACTGTTCATATTTTAAAGGCATACACGATTCAGGTACTTATTTTTTAAAAACTTGGTAAGATATCTGTGACAATGCAATATGATGGTAACATTAAGCTGATCTGATGATGGAGTCAGAAGCTGTTCAACAGAACTCCTCAGTATATATTTTTATTTTTTGCTTTAGTGATTTTCTCAAAAAATATTTCAATTGACCCCAGCCTCCCCTAGGTAGCAGTGTAAATGTGCAATTTTTTAGTGTAGGTTTTAATTGCAGTTATTCTATCATCTCATTAGTAATGTTTAGTAATTGTGCAATTTATAGTTTAGGTAGGTAGGTAATTATTGTGTTAAGTTGGTTGGTAGGTACTTTACATTATTTTTATTATTTTCAGTATAATATTGTTTTTTTATTGGTTGGTGAATAATATATTAGGTTTTTAAATAATTATAACGAATTAGGTACCTGTAAGGCCTGTAATGTTATATTGGTATTACAATAATGAATTGAATAGAATTATTATTTAATTTTGTTTGAAAACGCCCACTTCTTTACGTGAGCAAGCGTCATGCCTGCTACTAACTGTCTGCCAAGGAAATTGTAGGTATGTTTTTCAAATCAAATCAAATTAAAGAACTTTATTTGTTAACATAACTTACAAGTTACTAGGTAGGTATAATACCTACATTGTTGTTATTATACTAAACTAAACTTTTCTCCGGAAGGAAAGGATAGCATTGCGTTTCATTATTTACCTACTTTACGATTTTGTAAAATAAAATAGTGTTTCATTATTTAAGTAGGTACTTCAAAGTTTTTTTATGCCAAGTTTTGTGTGAATCAAATTAGGAAATATTTTTTCCATACAAAGTTCAGGACTCTATTGCACATCCCCTAGGGGTAGTTTTGTAAAAATAAAATATATCTGTCATCATTATTCATTTTAAAGTTTATTTAAACCAAGTTTTGTGTGAATGCTACAAAGTAAAAAAAAATCTATGCAAACTTTAAAGCTCCCTAGCACACCCCCTAGAGGTTATTTGAAAAATAATAATAGGTAATAATAATAAATAGATAGGTGGGTACCTATTTTTTTCTAAGTTAAATTGTACCGAGATTTGAGCGAATCAAACCAAGGAATGAAATTTTAGACAAACGGTTTACCACCCTTTTTCACCCCCTTAGGAGTTGATTTATGTAAAATAGTATAGCTTATGTATTATTCCGGAATCTAAGCTTTCTACATGCCGAATTTCAGCAAAATCGGTTCAGTAGTTACGGCGATACGTTCTGACAAACATACATAGGTACTGACTTCTTTAGTATTTAAAACTAGCTTCCGCCCGCGGCGTTGTCCGCGAGGTACCTACATAACATAATAGCTATGTTCAACCTGAAAGTTCATTCTAAATACAGGTGAAAGAATTTTTTAAATCAGATGAGTAGGTTTTGAGATAACCTCCTACATACAAACACACTTTACCTCTTAATAATATTAGTATAGACAAAAAAAATTATTTACATCATCATAATTATTTCGAGCATTACTGGTTTCAAGATTTTATATTTCAAGCATTCTAAATTTTGAGCTTCGGAATTTTAAGCTTCGTTGTTTTAAGCTTCGGTATTTTGGCTTTCGGCATTTCGAGCATTCTGACTTTTAAGCATTCTACATTTAAAACTTCTACATTTTAAGCATTATACTTTACGAGCATTCGCTATTTCAAGCATCGGCATTTCAAGGATCGGCATTTCGGTTTTCGGACTTTTCATATGTACCCATATGGATATTCCACGGGATTCCGACTAATACTCCGACCGCTGACCAAGAAATATACGAGAGAATAGAATATTGAATTTTTTTGTTTCAATAAGTAAATTATTGTTTAAACATGTTGGTAATTTTAATTAAGATTTTATTGTAGTTAAATACAAATAGTTTGTTCTTTTCAATCATGTTTCGATTTTTGAGGAACTAATAATTTGTATAGTAGGTTCTTGTACAACTTCAGAATGAAAATGTTAAATGATTGTTGATTCTTGTAAAATACAAGAAATTGTTACATAAAAAATATATGTGTGTTCATGAATCAAGTTTCTATCTATTTATTATACAATCCTTAAACCCGTATATAGCAAAAAGCAAAAAGCTTTTTATTATTTTTCTAACTAAAAAACGAATCCCGGGATTCGGGGAATATCCATATTATTCTATCATATGGCAAGTACATAAAATAGCTCTACCTACTCCGATCACTGCTAATCATTATTCATTAATTACTTTCGTGAGGAGAGGAGGGAAAGAGCATGCATAAAGGCAACCTATGTCCTATAGTAGATTGTATTATAAGGGTGCAAAATAACATTTTGACGGCGAGGGCGCTTTTTTGAATCCAGAGCGAAGTGAAGGATTCTAGAGTAGAATCCCGAGCATAGCGAGGGATTCTTTAGTAGAATCCTGAACGTAGCGAGGGATTTAAAGTACGTCGCCCGAGCCAAAAATATATTTTGCGCCCGAGTGATACACTCTACTTTTCATTACAATCTATGAGAAAATAAAAGGGAAGAGAAAAGAATGTGTTAAATCGACAAAGTTCCATTTGAGAAGAGTAATCGGGGATTACATTTTTTTTATTTAGATTTCGGTGGGCGGTATGTTTATCTAGCAGCGCCCTCGCGGCGTTGCCCCCGTAGTGATGGTTTATGGTGATGATGATGATGATGAAAAGTAGCCTATAACCTTCCTCAAGAGTTTAGCTATCAAATACAGAAATAATTTTTCAAATCCGACTGGTAGTTCCTGAGATTTAGCGCGTTCAAACAAAAAAACTCTTCCGCTTGAATTGCTCAATAGTTCCACGAAAATAAACTAGATGGCGGTAGTAAAAAAGACCGTTTTCTAGATCGTGCTGACGAAAACGCACAGGATTTATCAGGTTGAAATTACAATTTTTGTATGGACAGAACTAAAACCGCAGCAGACAGAGCTAAAACTCTGAGGCGCAGAGTATTAGGTCCTTACATATGAAATTGGTGTTTTGTGTGGAAAAAGTAAAACGAAAGAAAAATTATGAAATTATGTATTTATTCAATCAAAGTATATACCATTATTATCTATGCTCTTTCGCCATTTTATAGGTAGTTCAATGATTCATTTACTGAAAAAATTGTAGGAGCGAGAATCAATAAAATCTATGAAGGCGGTTTTGACTGCCTCATCGGAATTCAATTTTTTTCCTTACAAGGAATTGTCCAAACTCCAGAAAAAGTGGTAATCTGTTGGAGCAAAGTCCGGAGAGTATGGTGGATATCGGAGACATTCTAATCGCAGCTCCTCTAATTAAGCGACCGTCTATTGTGCAGTGTGTGGTCTAGCGTTGTCTTAAAGCAGCAGTGCGCTAGAGCAATTAACCAGTCTCGGTTGCTTAACGGTTAACTTTTCCATCATGGTTTGCAATTGTTGACAATACAGATCTGCCGTAATCGTCTAACCAGATTTCAGGAAGCTGTAGTGAATGACACCAGCACTGGTCCACCAGACTCTTACCAGTACCTTTTTCTGAGTCAATTTTCACTTTGGGCAGGATTTGGCCGGTTTTTTTGGGTTCAACCATTGTGATGAGCGTTTCCAATTATCGTACAGGACTCATTTTTCATCTCAAGTAACGATACGATTCAAAATCCCCTCGTTGTTGTGACGATTGAGTAATGTAACGCAGCACTCGACGCGTGTTTGTTGGTGTGCATCACTCAATTCATGCGATACCCATTTTTCGAGCTTTTTAACTTTTCCAATGTTTCAAGTGAATTAAAATTGTTTTATCGCTTACACCGAAGTCTGCCGCTAACTGTGACGTGGTTTGCGATGAATCCGCTTCCACGATCACCTTTAATTCTTCATTGTCAACTAGGGTCTCCGGCCGTCCACGGGGTTAGTTCTGTAGGCCAAAATTTCCAGAACGAAAGTGTGGGAACTTAAAACGTGCCTTGATTTCTTTTACAGTAGCTTCCCCATACACATCATTAATCCTTCCAGCTGTTTCTGCAGCGCTGGTTCCACGTTGGAACTCGTATTCGAAAACAACGCTATATTTTAAGTTTTCCATATTGCGAACAGAACGATGTCAAAGAAAAATCAAATGGCGCGAAAACAAATTAATCACCAAATTCAAAACACAAATACACAAGCCTAAATTTGAAATAAACCTGAATTTGGAATTCCTAACCAAACGCTATATATTTGAGATCAAAGTGGCCAGTTCGACAAAACGCCAATTTCATATGTAAGGACCTAATATAAATCTCTAAATGTGTGTGATTACAACTGTGGTGTTTTTGGAAGAGTCGAGATGAATGAATGTGGAAAGTAGTTGTACCTCTAAAGTGCGCGGCAAAGATAATTCCGGCGCACTTAAAGGGGATAAAAAACTTATTATTGCCCGCTAAACTAAATAAAGAGGATTAAATAGTAGATTGTATTATATGGGGGGAAAATAATATTTTTACGGCGAGGGCGCTTTTTTGAATCCAGAGCGAAGTGAAGGATTCTAGAGTAGAATCCCGAGCGTAGCGAGGGATTCTTTAGTAGAATCCTGAACGAAGCGAGGGATTTAAAGTACGTCGCCCGAGCCAAAAATATATTTTGCGCCCGAGTGATACACTCTACTTTTCATTACAATCTATGAGAAAATAAAAGGGAGGAGAAAGGAATGTGTTAAATCAACGAAGTTCCACTTGAGAAGAGTAATCGGGGATTAATTTTTTTTATTCAGACGGTGGCCGCGCGCCGGCTGAATGGTGGGCGGTATGTTTATCCGATACTAGCAGCGCCCTCGCGGCGTTGCCCCCGTAGTGATGGTTTATGGTGATGATGATGATGATGATGAAAAGTAGCCTATAACCTTCCTCAAGAGTTTAGCTATCAAATACAGAAATAATTTTTCAAATCCGACTGGTAGTTCCTGAGATTTCATTTCATTTCATTTATCGATCGAGCGAGCGAAGCGAGCGAAGATCTTAGTGGTAAGTTGGGCGATTTTGCTTTGTATGTTTGTATGTTTGTATGTTTCACGAATTGTTGTTCGAGCATAACTGTCGAACCGTTCATCCAATCTGCATGAAACTTGGTAGGTCAATAGGTTGTGGTAAGGAAATTTACGGTGGAGTATATGAGCTTAATCGATGAAGGGGTTGTGAAGATATTGTGTTCCCAAGGGGGTAAAAAATTTTGAAAGTTACACAAATATATTGAGTGGGGTGTCATACGAAAGGGCTTATTTTGTACATTCCAAAATGGTTTTTATTTTTAATCTAGGATGTATAGTTTTTGAAATACGACCAAAGAAAAAAAACTACAAAACCAGAGCTGCAAGAGCTCCGGTTTCATAGAGTTTCGATGTCTTCGTAGCTCATTGACTGGTCGGTCTTAAAAAGAGAGTGGCATCGTTGCGGTTTGGTTTGCAATGATTTTAGATGCTACTTGATTTATTTTCGTGATAAAAAATTTTTGATAAAGAATGAAAATAATTGGGGTAAAAAAAGTTAAGTAAACAAATATATTGAGTGGGGTGTCAAATGAAAGGTCTTTATTTGTACATTCCAAAATAGTTATTATTTTTATTCTAGGACGTATACTTTTAGAAATACGACGAGAATTCATAAATATGAAATAAATGAAAAATTCGATACGACATTATGTATTGCATGCATGCTAGTATTTTTTCATGAAGAGCTAGCGCAATAGGCATACTCGGCAGTAGTAGCACTTGAAATTATAGTGGTAGTCAGAAGAAAGTCCAAATGTAAGCCATCTACGGTGCGCGAGATCTCAGTTCGGGGCGAACTACTAGTTTATTTATTTCTCTCACAAACAATATAAATATAAATAAATAGCTAAATAAATATACAGAATAATGAATATTAAAAACGTTGTAGGTAGCTATTATAAAAACCTGTTTTGTGAGATTAGCGCGTTCAAACAAAAAATCTCTTCCGCTAGAATTGTTCAATAGTTCCACGAAAACAAACTAGATGGCGCCAGTAGACCATCGTTCTAGATCGCGCTGACGAAAACGCACAGGATTTTATCAGGTTGGAATTACAATTATGTATGGATAGAAAACTGCAGAGTAATAAATCTCTAAATGTGATTACAACTGTGGTGTTTTTGGAAGAGTCCTCCCTCATTCATCTTGGTAGATTTGAGATGAATGTGGAAAGTAGTTGTACCTCAAAAGTGCGCGGCAAAGATAATTCATAGATAATTCCGGCGCACTTAAAGGGGATTAAAAACTCATTACTGCCCGCTAAACTTATAAAGAGGATTAAAAACTCATTACTGCCCGCTAAAAGTTCCTTGAAGAGGAATCATCTACTTTGGGCGCACTTAAAGGCGAACAAAGTCGTCCTTTTCGAATAGATGGAATGAAAAACTCATTACTGCCCGCTAAAAGTTCCTTGAAGAGGAATCATCTACTTTGGGCGCACTTAAAGGCGAACAAAGTCGTCCTTTTCGAATAGATGGAATGAAAAATAAATTTTCCTAGTCCACCAGACCTAGACCGAGCAGTGTCCGTCACCGTTCGGTCTACTGAAGTAGAGTGCAGCAGGAGGTAGGATCAGGCCGACGACAGCCGACTAGAGGACGGTCCGGGTGGCCGGGCGTCACGGGCGTCACGGGCGTCACGGGCGTCACGGGCGTCAGCGTCGGGGCGTCGTCGGTCGTGGATGCTGCGTTAGCTGTATTCGTCGAGCACAGCGATCCATTATCTCCATTAGTGAATTCTTCACGTCACTCCGCGAACTCGCACATGACAATCTCCAGATTCGACCTTTTACCGCAGGAATAGAGTCGAGTGTCGATCGCTGCGCTTTGATGAGCGGAAAATAAAGTGGCAGTCCACACGCAGCAGTTAGACTGAAACTTTTTTGCTCCACTAATGTAATTTAATACGCTTTTAACAGAAGATTTCTCGATGTACGACGCGCTCTGGAGCGCGCGTGTTGCAGCCGTTCTATTTGATGTTCATGTGGGCTATATAATTACGAGATGAAAAAATAAAAAACGTGACTAGGTTTGCGAACTCCACTACAATAAGTCTTTCTAAATGGCGAAGGAAATGAGTCGTAATTTTAATTAAAATTAATGATACATGCGGCTGGCGCTGCTGGGGGCGAATGGTCGTCAGAGTTTTTTTAGGTCTTGTTCGTTTTCTTTAGAGTCGACTAGAAGCCACACTAGTGATATTTGAGCTAAACCTTACGTAGGTACTACCTTACTTATTGACGAACAGAATTCGTCCAAGAGCTGCAGAGTCATTCTGTAGACTCACTTCGAATTCACTCAAGTGACCGAGCTCACTAAATTAAATACCTACACAAGAATGTATTGTGAGATTTTTTTTTTTTTTTTTTTCTTTATTTTGGCTTCGCACGGTTGTGCATTCAGCCAGTGTCAAGTAATTAAATAAACTTCAAGTTTATAGATAATAATAATAAATACATATTACAATACATAAATATAATATCCCACCCCTCCCCTTGTGCCTCAGTAAAGATGTGGGGCTTTACTGAAACATCAACATGGACTTTTTGGGAGAACTTGAAAAGCAATGATAATCAATTTTGTTTCACTTCCCTACATTTATGCACGTTCACGAACACTTAACGGTTAATAATCCACCATTATTACACATTAACATTCGAAGAAACACAAGTTTTGGAAAATAAAACAAAAATGAAACTTGACTTCTCAAATTCCCGCCAAAAAGCCTTATTGTGAGATTCGAAATCTCACAGCGGATTCAGACGACGTTCGAAGTCAGTTTACAGAATGATGGCTGATTTACACAGGGTCAGTAGACAAGTCAGGTGGCGGGGGGCGCCAACTGACTTTAAAATATTCGTGTCTGAATATTCAAGTCAGCGCTGACTTCAAGCCACTGTACTGACATCCAATCAGTTTACACAGGGTTTTTTTCGGGTCAGCACTGACTTGCCTCGAATTTGTAGTCAGTTACTGACCCTGTGTAAATCAGCTCTGACTCTGCTGAACACTTCAAGAGGCCGAGTCGAACTTGCCGCCTTTCATTACCTAAAAATACGAGTAGGTACTTTACTTACCTACCTATCTAATCGAGTGTGCAATAAACATGCTGGATAAACATGTTTTTTTCAATCAGTTTGCTGTTGTTATTGATTGTAATCTTTTGTAGGTACTCTTTTCACAACGATACGGTAGTAGGTAGGTACTTACTTAGTAAGTAGGTAAATTAAAAAACCATGTGGCTGGTAAAATCAAAGTTTCTCTGTTTATAAAAAATTCGTTTCAGACATTCGCTCCAACCGTACCACGCTCCAGCATCAGCGCCGGCCGTGAAGGAATCTTCAGCCGAACCTGCCCATAGACGAGAGCTCCATTCGGTATCGCGCGCGTCTTTACTGAGCAATAAGAGCATCATTGCGTTAAGTCTCAGAAGATTTGGACCTAGATCAGCGGTCTACGAATGCCCCTGGTCGGAGTCGCCGCTGGAGGTGTCGGCGGGGGCGGGGGCGTGGGGCGAGGGGGGGCGGAACTTCCTCTCGGGGGGCTCCTCGCCGTCGCTCTCCCCCGCCGCACTCGCGTCCGACAGCGGCGCCACGGACACGAACACGGAGTCACCCTCCATCTAGAATATTTAAATTATTGTCTTATTCTGAAACAATATTCACAGCGATATGCGACGATGATGATAACTATCAGGGAGCGATCGCGAATTTGCAACGGGTTCGTCAGCGCGGCCGGCGCGGGCGCGGGCGCCGGCGACCGGAGGTATGTACCTGCAGGTCGAGCGCGACGGCCAGCACGCGGCTGCGGAACAGCAGCTTCTGGTGCGGCGTCAGCGCGGCCAGCGCGGGCGCCAGCGACCGGAAGAAACTCTCGTCGTCCGCCGCCAGCGGCGACCGCGCCGCCTCCAGCAGCACGCGCTCCAGCGCCGACATGCCGCCCCCCTCCCCCCTCTCCTCCCCCTCCACCTCCACCTCCACCATCGCGAGCCCCGCCGCCGCCGCCGGCCCGCAGTGAGAAGGCGCCGCCGCCGCTGCGCGTTTCGCAGAACGTTTCGCGCGGGGCTTTTCGTCGACCGTCTTCTGCGAAGGAGATGAAAATTTATTTTAGGTAGGTAGGTACTCAAGGTAGGTAGGTAGGTACAGTCAGCGTCATCAATCGGTATCCCCCTATTGATTTTAACAAGGACCCTTTTCATTTCAACTTTGGATTTCAGTCGGATTTGCTAGTATACTTATGAATATCTAATTTCGCTCGAGTTCCTTTACTAGCAAATCCGACTGAAATCCAAAGTTGAAATGAAAAGGGTCCTTGTTAAAATCAATAGGGGGATACCGATTGATGACGCTGACTGTACATCGTTCTCTCATCATCATCGTACTTACCTTGCCTCTTCCGGTGCCGGGTGTGCGTACCTGCGTGTGATCGCGTCGCGGTGGTCGCGGTGCGGGCGGTGGTCGCGGGGGGCGCTGTCCTGCGCGCGGGTGCCTCAGCGTAGGCTCCAGGAAGGCGAGCTGGTCCTTGAATCCGTAGTGCGCGTCGGCCCCCATCCCCCCCGCGCCGCCCGCCGCCTTCACGTAGCTGTCCCGCGCCGTACGCCACCGTTGCTGCACTCGCTTCTCTGTAACGCAACGTGCTCGCGTCATCTCCCGTTCTACTCTACACGGCCAGTGTAGCCAACACCACAGTTTTAACTGTAAATTTATAGATAGTCTGGCAAGAAATAAAAGAAAGGAACGGGGGCGCCACTGTGCAAGCTAAATACGCGAAATAGGTACCTAAGTATAATAAATTCTCAGAAGGAAATTATTACTTCTGACTGACGTCTTCGGTACCTGTACCTACCATAGACAAGAAACCTGAACTTTACCATAGATTAGTAGAAAAAGGGTTTCCAAAGTACAAAATGAAAAGTTGCCGTTTCTTTTCATTGTTGCCAGACTATACCTAGGGTGGTGGCACCAGTAATGAACAAGCACCAGTGTTCGACAATTTTTTTTTATTTGGCTTATAATAAGATTTAGGTTGAATATATCTATGGTAGAAACACAAAACCGTAGATAACACATTTCCAGTTGTTATTCCTGAAAACGTCACGAAAATCGGCCATTTAGTTTTCAAGTTATTGAAGAAAAAGTTGTGTGTTGGTGCGCTGCTGAACCAAAATACACTTTTACTAACGAAATTACTAAGAAGTTCAGTCTATATTTTTGCCAGTATTTTTGGAATTATTCAAATTATTCGAATTTCGATTGATTTTATGGAAAGGTTATAATATTCTGGATTTAATTTTATATCAGTAGCGCACCTACGCATGTTTAATTTTATTTTATAGTCGATGTTCATTACTGGTTCAGCAAAATTCACCTTCTCCAGAAATCGACAGGTGTCCATACTTATTATTTTACGTACTTTCTTAGTTATTAACCAAATTTAAGTCTAATTCATGAACTGATTACGTTAATGTTTGAAATTCACCGATTGATACATGTTCTCCAATAAAGAACATGTGTCGAACACTGGGTAAAATAAGTGTTCATTACTGGAGTTGGTTTCAGATGCCTCCCAGAAAAAACTACACACGCGAACAAATTGATTATTAATTATAATAAAATGTTTCTCATGGCTAACTTGTCTAGTTTTTAACCAAAAAAAGGAAGAGGTTCTCAATTCGTCAGAATCTTTTTTTTTTTGTTCTTTTTTTATGTATGTTCCCCGATTACTCAAAGACGCCTGGAGCGATTTGGAAAATTCTTTTTTTGTTTGTAAGGGTATACTTTTCGATTGGTACCACAAAAATTTGGTGAGGATATGTTGAGGATCGTCGGAGTTATGAACATAAATGCACCCATAACTAACTCAGCAAAATACATTATCATTATTATACGTATTAATTATTATTATTTATTATTAATAAAATTAGCAGTCGCTGTCTCACTGCAGGGCAAGTCCCTCCCTTCCGGTAGGTAGTTTAAATAATGTTAGTTATTGCATGTTTTGTGCTTGTTCATTACTGGGTGTTCATAACTGGAGTGTCATTAACTGGTGATTTATCACTGTTTATCATTGGATTATTGGTGTTCATTACTGGAGATTCGGTAGGTATTTTGGTTTTCGTCTTCTGATTAAAAACATATAGCTTTAATGTGAAAAAACTTGCTACCTAACCTTTCTTGAATATTATTATTTATCATTTGGACTAACTGCTGTAGATATAGTAGTAAAAATAAAGAAATTATTTCAAATTTTAGTCACACACTTCCCTTAAAGTGTCGAGCACTGGTGCTTTCACCCTACAGTTTTTTGGAAATGTCCACAGTTTTCAGTTTAAGCCAAGAAGATTCTAAACTACGTAACTGGAGTGCTAACTGACATTTAATGTACAAAGGATTTTGAACCTTATCGCGAATGAACAACGATCTATTATCATTTAATCTTGGTTATAAGGATTGTTGGTCTTGTTAAGAGGCTTTCTTGGGTGCTTTGTCTCTTTCACACAGTTGCAAAAAGAAAGAGACACACCGCCCAAGTTTTATTTCAAGCGGACCTTGTTTTCTGTCTCAGCCAGCGTTCCAGGTACGTAGTATAGAAATTCCCACAGAATTAAGACAGAATACGCGATCCGCTTCTTTTTCACGCACTGCACTGAGTCCAAAATCGTGACGAACGCCCCGCACCCACCCTACTTCCCACCCGCGTAATGTTGCTAGTTCGGGAGTAATTTCCCACTTTTTGGGGTAAACTTGCAACATCATAGATAAGATATATCTTATCCTAACACTAATCTATACCAATAAATATAGCGGAAGAGTTTGATTGTTTGTTTGATTGATGAGTATGTCGAATAAACTTTATTGTTTTACTGTTATTAATTCTATTATTATAAATTTTGTTATCAACGGGATAATTACCATGACTATTGAGTATTTTCAATCAAAATGGTAAATACACTGTCTGAACGTGGGAAAGTCACATTAAAAAAAGGTAAACATAGTGATAAAATCCTGTGCCAAATGTAATCGGTGAACATACTTACTTACGTAAAAAAAAACACAAAAAAACATTTCAACAAACTAAGAACCTCCTTTTTTTAAGTCGGTTAAAAATAAAAACTTATCATTTTTCACACAGGTACTTACTCACCCAAAAGTTCGTGACTATGTAGTTCCTGAGATTAGCGCGTTCAAACAAACAAACTCTTCCGCTTTATATAATTATTATTGAAGTAATTTTCTGTACGTACTATGTATGCATTAATCTGTATTTATTAATATTTGAAATCGATTTTAATCTACTTCCCATTGTCGTATCGATTTGAAAATTTGCATTTGTATGTAATTCGGTTAAAATTACAATAATTTGGTATTGTCGAGCTGATCTGATAATGGAGTCAGGAGCTGTTCAACAGAACTCCTCAATAAATAGGCCGATTGAGTTGAAACTCAGCACATCTGCCAAGTTTCAACTACAATGTAATAATATGGTGACAACAAGCTGATCTAATGATGGAGTCGGGAGCTGTTCAACAGAACTCCTCAATAAATAGGCCGATTGCGTTGAAATTCGGCATAGGTAAGTACCTATCTGTCAAGTTCCAACTAGGTACCTACACTGTAGTAATAATGATGACAGCGATCTGATTTGATTATGGAGCCAGGAGCTAAGTCAGGAGTAAGCCATTTGTACCTAATTACAAAAATACGATTTACTTCCTTGCGTGTTTATTTTAAATAAATAAGGCTAACGTAAGTATTTATTTTAGCAAATACCTATCACCTGTCTGTCGCGGTGGCGAGTGACACCGCGCGGCGCTCGTTTAAACAAACAAACAACTTTTCCACTTTATATTTGGGTACCTATCTACCTATAGATTAGTATCCTATAGATATTATAAAAAGTTGGTAAAACACTTCGACAAAAATTGGCAACACTAACAAAATGGACTCGCCCGTTTCTAAGACAATTGCAATAAGTAAAATAAATTCAATTATCAAGTGAAATGATAGCTGAAAGTGTTACTTACACATGAAATGTGATCCCCTCCTGTTTCTTCGTAGGTCCAGTGGCATTTTTACAGGTAGGAACAACACAACTCGGCATAATTAAATCAAAATATGCACTTGTCACGCACGTCACGACGGTACGTGTTCCGCAAAGCGACTGATCAATACTACACTAATTTGGTGTAGTTTTTGCGATGTGGAATGAGAAGCGAACAGCTGTTCTGTCTTAATTCTGTGGAAATTCCTTGGTTTAAGCACAGGTTTAAGCCTACAAGCAAACCTACCTAGAGTTTTTTTTTATAGATGCTAGCGTCAACTAGTTAGATAGGTAGGTACGAGCAATTTATTGATTCTTGGCTATTCACAGTTTTCTAAACTTTTTGTTATGCATTTTTGTAGTTTTTCACGAAGTTGGGATTGGCAACACTACACCAGGGTTACTTAAAGTCTTCATCCGAGCGAGACGCGAACCGGGTTCACTATTTGACGGTAGGGGGTTCGCGACAAGATTTATGTAATGGCGGCTGCATGCGTAGGTACCAAACAAGTGGGTTTTTTAACACCTGGGCTGGTCATGATAAAAACGAAATAGGTACTATCAGAAATTGACTTGATGCTGAGTCAGAATTAAGGTCTAAATTGTCCAAAATTATTTTCATACGCACAGTGAAAATGTGGAACTCCCTGCCAGAGTCTGTATTTCCAGAAAAGTACCTACCTATAATTTGGGTGTCTTCAAATCGAGAGTCAATTCAATAGGTTCCTTCTAGGTAGGTACCTAAGCGTGCTTCATCTTAGACCACACTGTTGCTTTACATCAGGCAGGGTGTGTTCAATCAAACGCAAACCTATTTTTAAGCACATAATGTTCTTGCGAATAAATGATTCTGATTCTGATTCTATTTTAGTAAAAAAAATACCCTTTCAAACAAAATAAGCAATGTTCCAAATCGGTCCAGGCGTCTTCGAATAAGTAAGTACCTACCTACCTACCTAATCGGTGAACATACCTACATAAAAAAAGTAGGTAGGTAGGTAGACTAGGTGTCTAGGTAGGTACCTACATACAAAAAAATATTCGAACGAATTGAAAACTCCTTCCCTAGTTTTAGGTAAGGTTGGTAAAAAAATAAATTGTACTAATTGTATGTAAGTAGGTACCTAGGTACCTACCTACTTTATTTTGACACAATGTAGGTAGGTACTTTTTTGTCTTGCCTATAACAAATATACTTACTTACTTACCTACTTACCTAGGTACTTGATTTGCAAAAAAAATAGGTGGCAACCCTACCTAGAACCCTCTTGTCCTGTTCGGAGCAGTGATGGTAGTGTTCGAGCACGTGTTGACAGACGGCGGTCCACGCGAGCGCGCGCTGTCCCATGTTCCGATAGCGCGCGTCATCCGGGTTCCACAGCGCCGGCCACGCGCGCACGCTCGCTATCACACGCTTCGTTTCGATGTACTGCTTGCCGTTGCCCTCCTCCATCGCCTCCTCTCGCGTCTCTACACCCTCCACGAAACTTAAGAGAACGATAATAGATCGTATTAGCACGCAGCTCGCACGCGATCCACGCCACGACACGCGCGATCCGCTCCGGGGTGCGGGGCACACTGCATAGCATGCAGGGTTGCCAGGTAGCGAATTCAAAATCTCGTACCAGAGCTGCCAAAAATCTCGTAATTTCAATACAAATCTCGTAAAAGTATATATAAATACCTATTCAATTTTATTAGGTATAAAAAATCTCTTATATCTAATTTACACTGGGCCTTACTTATGAAAGGATACATCTAAACTACGACTTAAACTGTGCTCAATGGAATCACAGTGGAGTGGTTTAAATGATTTAAACCTGAGAGACCAAAACAGTACTGATTTAAATTAAATCAGTTATGGAATTGGCTTCACTTTATGGAAAAAAAAAAAAATCTCTGTTGTTCAGCCGAGAAACCCACAGATCCACGAAATTTGAACGATTGACACGATTTTACATGAATAGCCGACTTTAGACGAACGCAATCGGCAAAACCACGATTCTTGCATCTGTGTGGTGACAAACAAGTCAATCAGTGTCAATCTGTCAGTCAACTGATTTGTTTACAAAACTTGGGATTGTTTTTATTTCTTTTATTTTGTTTGACTTATATTTTTTTATAATGTTTTTGGTTTGTATACTTAAGTTATCGCACGCAGTCAACATTATTAAAATCTCGTAAAAAAGTGTACGAGATTTTTACTTTTCTTGTTTCTCGTAAGAGACTGCTAAATCTCGTAAAAGTACGAGATTTCTCGTAAAAATGGCAACCCTGATAGCATGGCACGAGACGAAATCGGCGTCACGCACGCACGCAGGCGGTCCGCGCCGCCCGCGACCCGCACCGGCACCCGCCGCACCCGGATCACAGAACAGAAAATAGGATGTAAGTTTGCCCTTATTACGAACAGCGCGCTGGTCGTCTATGGAATAAAATAGGTACCTAGGTAGATAGGTAGGTACAAAAAAAAACTACTTCCAACGGATCTTGGCATTCATGAAGTTAGCCGTTTCGATGCGCAGTGCAACTTTTCATACAAAAGATTCTACTGCGCAGCGAAAAACCTAACTTCACGAATACCGCTCACATTTTGCAGAAATTAGCATTCCTTAAAATGACAGGTTGCAACTTGCAAGCTCATTGACACTAAGGGAGTGTCCACATTGCGTTTTCTGAAGCGCGTTTTTGCTACGCGTTGCGAACGCGCGTTTGTATCGATACAAACGCGCGTTCGCAACGCGTATTTTTCCATACAAAAGCGAACCGGGAGGGGCTGCGCGGGGGGCTGCGCGTTCGCATCGCGTTCGAATCGCGTTTGTATCGATACAAACGCGCTGCAAAAAACGCAATGTGGACACTCCCTAAGATAAGCTAACTGGTTTCCTCACGTTACGATAGGTACCTAATGTTTTCCTTCAACGTTTGCGTTTTTTTTTCCTAATTAAAAAATCCATTGGTGCACGGCTGGGTTCACCCACGACGACCTTCAGATCGAAAGTCAAGGCACAATCCACTCGGCCAACTCGGCCAGCTCTTCATTATTTTAGACTACGTAGTAGGTACCTATGCAATAAAGACTAATTAGTAAAAAAATTACCTACCACACTATTACCACAGAATCACCACAGAATTGAGATTAATTCTGTGACAATTACTTACTTGAACCTAATAGTTTTTAATCAGTTTTTGTTGCCAATAGGTACCTAGTACCTAGGTACCTAGTTAAAGTTAAAAGAGGTAGTAAGCAGCCTACCTAAGTAGAAACTAAGTAGGTAGGTACCTACTACCACATTCCTAATTATAATTAGGTACCTAGGTCTAGCTACTGTTATTGAAATAACTAGGGTTCTGTCTGTGCAAGCAAATCATTTAACTAAACGCAGTCGTAGCTCGTAATTAAGTACCTACGGTAGGTACGAGTACAATTACCTAGGTAGTAATTTCCAAAATAATGAAACAATGTGTATCCTTGGAATCTCTATATTGCTTCGTCTTTAGATAAAAGATTTGGTGGTGGTTCACGCCCGAGACCGAGCCGGGAAACCGAGACCAGAGACGGCTTTGACGCGCGAAAGAGACACCAGACAGAGAACCGTCAGTTTATAATAATGACAATGGTCTCCTGTCTCGGTCTCCGGCGCGGCGCTAACCGCCACCGGGTAAGTAGACTAGACCTACCTACTTAGTTTACCTACTTAGGCGCGTATTATCATCATTATCATTAAACTTACATTTTAGTCTAAAATAAAAAGATGTCGGTAGGTATAGGTAATAGGTACCTTACCTACCTATTGCATCTTAAGCCGTCTATACGTGTTTGGCGAGCCTAGGCCAACGCGAAGGTAAATTGATGGCAAAGCAAATGCTACCGCGTCTAACTAGACATTTACTTTGGCAAGTCTATGCAAACCATGCGCTTGTATTCACTCGGCCAGCTAGGCGAGCGACACCGAGCGATAGCAAATAATGCTGTCTACACATTGGCCTTCGCTCGCGTTGGCCTAGGCTCGCTAAACATGTATGTAGGCGGCTATATATACGTGTGTTAGTACCTGTTATACCTAGGTGCTAAACTAATATCTTTATCACAGTTTATATAAAAAAGCTTTACAAAAATTGACTTTCTTACCTATTTAATAATGACCAACCTACAAGCAGGCGCGCCTAAGTAAAATTTACCTAAGTACATAAATATACAGTCTCTACTAACTAGGTACCTAGGTACCTACTCTACTCGCGTAAGATATAACAATGGCATAATATTTACATAAGAGTTAAGTCTATTATTATTTATACAGTTAAAAAAGCACAGCTCAACGGTTTGACAATCAGACTTTGTTTGATGGTTTTTTTCCCAGCCTTAAAGTTGCGATTGTTAAGTTTCAAGGTCATGAATATGCGCAGGCGCACGAACACCTTGAGCAGGTAGTCGAACGGGAAGCAGGAGCACTGGCACGAGGACTTGGGCAGCGGGATCACCTTCAGCAGAGTGAAGATCTTGCTCCCCGGCCGCTCCTCGATGCTCCGAGCGAAATGTTCCGTAAAAACCAGATCCAACTTCTCCACATACTCGTAGAGAACCTGCGAGGGAAGTTTCAGTTTCTTGTAGTAGGGAGCTTTCTTATTGTAGGCCTCGAAATGCGTGAAGAGATCGGTCCGGTCCAGGGTCGGCAGCAGCTTGAGCGCCGCCGTCATCTCCTTGCAGCTGTGCTTCTCGGCGCACTTGTACAGCAGGTAGCTGGTGACGTACTTGAGCGTGTGCGTCTCCGGCAGGTCCAGCTGCGGCTCGCTCTCCGAGCCGAGCGCGACCAGCGAGGGGCGCGGCTCGGCCAGCGGAGTTATCATCTTGTTGCTGATGATCTCGTCCGTCTTCAGCAGGATCTCGTAGATGTCGGGCTCCCGCTCGCCCTCGGCCGCGCTCTTCATCATGTTCACGAGATACATCTCCGAGAAGGCGCGCATGAACTGGATGGGCAGCGGCTCGGGGCTGTGTCCGCCCGGCTGCTGGTGCCGGATCGCGTCGAACAGCCGGTCCAGGCTCTGCCGGCTCAGCCGCCGCGTGAATATGCTCTGGAACCCCTCCGTCTTCATGTCCTCGAACAGTCGCAGGATCGATTGGATCGTTATCTGGAAGCTGAGGAACGTATCGCTCTGCGAGGAGTTGTCCCTTCCGGTGTTCCGATTGGTGGATTGCATGCATGCGAACATATTTTGAGCGTCCTTCAACAGGTTCTTCTGTTCGTCGGTCATCTTGAAAGGGTTCTGCGTTTTGGCAGCGCGCACCTCGGAGGAGTTGAGCACGTCGAAGAGACGGTCCATGGTGAGCAGGAAGCGCGCGGTGGCGCGCGCGTTGTCGGTGATCTTGCCGAAGTCGATGTAGGTCTCGAGCGCCGCGTACACCGCCTTGCTGAACACCTGCACGGCGTACTGCACCTTCTTTCGTTCGTTGTTGTTCGGTTCGATATGAGACTTTGTGATCTTAGGTATCAACATGACATTTTTTTCTTTTTGGTGTTCGTACAGCTGTTCGATATAATACCACGATATCACGTTCCTGTCCAGATGAAAGTTACTGGTGATGAGGTCGTTACGCAGACATTTCATCAGATGTGGAACATCTAAGATATAGTAGATCTTGCGTTCGTCGACGAAGAAGTACGGCGATGCGACCGTCACGTTTTTGATGGCTTTCGCATATTTATCATAGTTGGAGCCCTGACCGGAGACGACGGCCTTGATCTCGACGCCGAGCGCGATGAGCTTGCGGATGACGTCGTCGAGCCAGGTGTCCAGCTCCACGTACTGCTCAGCGCTGGCCAGGAAGGAGTAGGCCACGGGCTGCTGCCACTCCACGTACATACCCTGCAGCTCGATGGCGAACGCTATGCTGGCGAGCTCCGGTGACACGACGCCGTTCACGCTCTGCAGGCCGATCATGTCGTCTGTCTTGGGCTCGTAGAAGAGGTTGCGCTTGAGCACCATCTCGTCGACGCACAGAGTGCAATACTTGGCCTCCGCGGGCAGCGACTTGAGCTTGAGCGCCAACCCGTGCAGCACCTGCTCGTCCAGCCGCGGTGGGATCTGCAGCTTCAGCCGGCGGATGGTGCTCTCGGAGGGCAGCTTGAGCGCGGACTGCAGACAGCGGTACGCGTGCGGGCTCGAGTAGTGCAGGTTCAACGCGAACGTCTTGTACTCCGAGTCGAAGCGGTTGCCCTTGAACTTGCTCTTTATCTTGTTCTGCCACTCGATCAATTTCTGAAACCGCCTCGAGATATCATCGTCGGGGTCGGGAGTTGCGAGACTCATCTTCAATTCCACCTCCTTCTCTATCTTCTCGATCTTCTGTTCGAGCCGCTTGCGCTTGGACTCCGAGACCTGGAGCTCCTTCTGAAGCTTCCTCTTCATCGGACAGTCCTTGAAGTCGGCGATGGAGCCCTTGGAGGTCTGCGTGGCCTTGTCCAGCATCAGCGGCAGATCGAAGACGCGCTCGGGCGAGCCGAGGAGGCCGGCGTCGGCGTCGCCGGGGCCGGGGCCGAGGCCGCTCGTGGCGTCCGCCTCACCCTCGGGCTCCGACTTGATGATGACGTCACACATGGAGGCGCTCTCCGCGCCCTGGTGCGGCAGCATGCGCGTCGGCACCGCCTCGTCACGCAGCAGCTTCAGAGTCTTCACGTTCATTTGAGATTCGTCGAAATGTGATGCGCAAACCAAATAACTTTTTACGTTTAGTTCTTCTTTGTACAGTAGATCTTCTCTGCCAATTACGACTAGCCATTCGCGGCGCCTGAAAAAAATATTTAAGGTTAGATTATAACCTTGAATATGGATTAGCGGGATTGGCATTTCGGGGACTTCAAGATTCACTTATTTAAACTGATAACAATTTGTGTAGGAATGTACCTATTTATAAAACCCAATTTGTGTAGGTAAGTATTTTTTTGGTAAAAATTTTGAGAGTAGGGAAGACTAAGGATACTTTATCCCTTGGAAGACTTGTTCCCTAAGCATTATCTCGAAAATACAGCACCTTTTTTAAATCACTGCTAGCAAAACTGGTAACTTGATGACAGCCTCGTCTTGGCTTGGCAACATTATAGATACCTACGTAAATTGTTTTTGGTGAGATTTCACTTCTTTTTTAAGGGGAAACCCCATACAAACTTCCATCCCCTAATTTAAAGAGTACCTAGGGGGTGATTTACTAAAAATGCTGAAATACCTATATATTTTACTATACCTACATTACCTAGGTACTTATTCTAGCAGCGCCCTCGTGGCATTACCCCCGTAGTGATGATATATGGTGATGATGATGGAAAGTAGCCTATAACCTTCCTCAAGAAATTAGCTAAGAATTCAATAAAAATAAAAAAATAAAAACTAAATCGTTTATTTCAGACAATCTTACAGTCCATAGAGATAATACAGATTTATTTTTTCAAATTCGACTGGTAATTCCATAGATTAGCGTGTTCAAACAAACAAACAAACTCTAAATTTTTATATAAGTTTAGAGTAGTACCTATAAATAACAAAGAGTCCCTATAATATCAATTTTCAGACCTCTAGCGGAAGTCTCATACAAAATTCCATCGCCTAATTTGAGGAGATGGGGGGTAAAAGTTTCAAGGTTTAGAATTTTTTTGTTGTTTTTGTACTAATACTAGCTTACATAGGTACCAAATTTCAGCTTTCTAGGACTTCAGGAAGTACCCTAAGAATTTTGATGATCATCAGTGGATGAGTCAGTGACGAAATCGGGGTCTTTTAAATATCAATAAAGTCTAAAGTTTAAGAGCTATGCATGCAATTTAAACTTTATACAGTACGGCCAACGGATCTCGGCGTGCGTGAAGTTAGCCGTTTCGATGCGCAGTGCAACTTTTTCCTACAAAATTTTCTACTGCGCAGCGCAGAGCCTGACTTCACGTACGCCTAGATCCGCCGCCGGCCCAACTGTACGTCTAATAAGTCCACTTTGATATGATATCCTGAGAATGTTGTCTGTCTGGTATAATCCAAACCTAAGATTTGCGGGTTCAAAAAAACGACGAAGCGCTACGAGAAAAGGTAGGTAGGTATCGTCTTGATGGTGGGTGGGGACACTACCGTGCCCCCAGATCACTCAATATCATTTTAACAGTAGATAGCCAAATCGCCCAAGTTGCCACTTGACTTGTTCGATTAATTAGGTAGTAGGTCGGTAGGTAGGTACCTACCTAGTCTATTTTATAGTTTTGAAAGTGAATTGGAGGCTTGCCTTTCCTATTGTACCTACCTTTTTTGGTAAGTTTCAATAATCTTCGAATTATTTGGAGACTTCGGAGGCACCAATATAGGTGGCAGCGGTGTCGGAATAATATAGCAGCGGAAGAATACCCTTTCAAACAAAAAAATAATTTACGAAATCGGTTCAGGCGTCTTGGAATAATCGGTGAACAAACATAAAAAGTAGGTAGGTACAAAAAAATTCCGATGAATTGAGAATCTCCTCCGTTTTTTGAAGTCGGTTAAAAATGATCAAAAGCCAAACTTTTGCATTTATACCTATTAATATTAGTGTGCTGTATGTGGTGTGATGGGATAGTGTGATTGTGCTCATCACGCTGAAGATCCTCACTCTTCACCAAAGTTTTATGATCTGAGACCAACTTAAAGTTACAACCTTTCAAATAAAATAAAAAAATTGAAATCGGAACCATTGAGGCGGAGATTATCCTATAGCTCCCTTTTTATAGAGGAAGTACCCCCCCCCCCCCCCCTCCCAATCAAAAATCCCCTATGATTAAAAAAATATAAAATTATCGAGAATTGGTTGAGAAATGCGATTGCGACCTATATAGATGAGAACAGACAAACAAACAGACATCCGGCGGACAAACGAAAGCATTTTTGTCTAAGCTAAAGCAAAGACGATTCGCTCGCTCGATCCTACCTACCTATGAAATGAAACCCACATCGAAGTTCGCGTATGTAGGTTAGGTAGGTAAATAGGTACCTACTTAGAATAATAATGAACCAAAAATGATGTACTGAACCCTACTCAACGCCGCGGGATCAACACGCTCTTGGCTAGTTGTTCATTGATCCAGCGCCGTCTCGCCGGCCGGCACCGGCACTGTGTCTCGCGACTGCGAGCGACCGACGCGACGCGACGCGACCCGAGCACACCCGAGACCGCGCCGCGCGCCACGCGCCCCGGTCGGCGGAGTCGGCCCGCAGCCGCTGCGCACTGTGCGCTAGCCGGACGCAGGCAAAGCGATCACTCACCGGTCGACATCCTTTGGAAGCGAAAAGAATGTGAGGTCCGGTATCTTTCTGTTCGAATTCAAACAGCCGAACACGATACAGTATCGCCTTCCGGTTCGACGATTCAGCTCCATGGTGGAGTCCACCGCTGCGATGGCCCGATCTGTTCACAATCGAGCCGGTTTCAGCACGGTGACCGAATAAACACGGACATATACGTCACTGTTGGCGCACGACGCCCGACTGCCGCACGTGACTCCCGCCGGTAGGCAGCGCGCGGGGAGGGGAGGCCTTGAGTGAAACAGGCCGGTCGAAGGGGCATTGATCCGTCGGTCGCGTCGCCTCGCTCGTCTCCCGGCGAACGCTTGGCGGACGAGATAGCGAACCCGAGCGCCGCCGCCGGCCGCCACCATCTCCTCCAATCTTCACCACGTAGAATAAGAATAAGAAGAATTTATTTGGATAACACAACATAGCACAGACGCAGGTACATTTAAACATTGGACATAGAAAAACACACAGTAAACAGAGCAGGAAGGAGAGTACCTATTAGGTAGGTAGGTATTAGTATTACCTAGTTAATCTATTACACACACAAGTACAAAACAACACCCGTCAACAACAAAAGAAACAAGCCCAATGTAGTAGGTACCCAAGTATGAAACTATCAGCAGATAGGTACCACCTAGAGGATGATGAATTGATGATACCAGAGTCGACAAAGGACATTAGGACACGTAGGACATTCGTGTTCTTTGTTCACCACAATCCTTAGGTACCTTACCTACCTAGGTACCTACCTATTGGAAAAGATACTAGGTACAGGATCATGTTGTCTGAATAAACAATTATCTTAATAATTAAGTTGGTAAGTATTATTATTAAGTATTTACTTACTAAGTAGGTAGGTACAGTCAGCGTCATCAATCGGTATCCCCCTATTGATTTTAACAAGGACCCTTTTCATTTCAACTTTGGATTTAAGTCGGATTTGCTAGTATAGGAACTCGAGCGAAATTAGATATCCTTAAGTACCTATACTAGCAAATCCGACTGAAATCCAAAGTTGAAATGAAAAGGGTCCTTGTTAAAATCAATAGGGGGATACCGATTGATGACGCTGACTGTACCTACCTAGCTACTTAGGTACCTATTAAATAGGTAGGTAGGTAAGTATCAGACGGGCGACCGAAACAAGATTGAGATTAAATTGAATAAGATTGATAGGTACCTATTTGAGAAGGTAGGCAACAACAAATAAAATCTGCAACATTTCAGGAAATTATGTACTTATACACCGTTAATTCTGGGTCAGTTTAAAGCTAGCACCCACTGCTTGTATTGCTTAATCGTATTCCTGTCGTTGGTTTAGTTTTTGAATTTGATAAGTATTTCATACGAAACTAAATAGTTGGAAAGATTAACAAAAGTGAGTGTTCACTCAAATAACGGTATACTTACCTACCCTTCATTCATTCATTATTTTTACTAATTGCTTTCTAGTGTCCAATAGAGCTTCATTCAAACTACACGTTGTTTTATTAAAATCAGTTACAAGCAAACCTCAACCTTATCTCCTCAACATATGGTCCATAATCGAGCCGAATACTAGTGTCTGTTACCTGAGTCGCCGGAGCCCGAGAAGAAAAAGTGCAATAAAACCTAATCAAAACCCATTGTTCATCTGCGGATCTAATCTGTTGCTGGGCACTCAAACGACATACACAAAAACATAACCCCATTGTTCGAGTTTACAAAGTGAAGATTACAATTTTATAATTATTGCGATTGAAATTATTACGAACTTACAATGGCTGCCGAAGTGGAAAAAGCGTTGAATTTAGTGGAAAATCTTGCGCATACTTTGAGGAAGACCCATACAAATCTAAAGAAGAGTCCTAAGTCTAGATTAACACGAAATTACGTGGAAGCCCGCCTAAAATGTGTAGAAGACTTTTGGAGTGAATATAAACGATCCTACGGCGAAATAATACGCAACGTACCGAGGGAAAAGCGAGACCAAATACCGTATTTAGCAAATGAAGAATTTTATGAACATGAAGAGATGTACATCAGCTTGACGACCGACTTGAAAGATTTGTTAGTTTCTCAACCAGTTAGCGTTGGTGCTTCGTTGCCTGCGTCTAGTGAAAATCAACAAACGAGAGTGGTTTTACCTAAAATACAACTGCCTACGTACGGTGGACAATATGAAGACTGGATGTCGTTCCATGATTTATTCAATACACTTGTGCATACGAATGTGTCGCTAAATAATGTTCAAAAATTGCATTATTTAAAAACAAGCCTTACTGGAGAAGCCGCATCAATATTAAAGCATATTCAAGTGACGGATTCAAACTATGAACAAGCATGGAACATGCTCAAAGTAAGGTATGGCAACAAAAGAATAAACATCAACGCAGTTATGAAAAGATTCTTTTCTCAGAAGAAAATAACTGTTTTGAATTCAAGTCTCATAAAGAATCTGCTAGATACAACGTTCGAGTGTTTACATCAACTTCAAAATATGAATGTGAAAATTGAAAACTGGGATCCGCTGATAATATTCGTCGTAGTGCAAAAACTGGATTGTGAAACTCATAAAGACTGGGAAGAACATGTGAGTACCAACTGTCAGGAGCCTGAAAGTCTCCCCTCTCTCGATATGTTTCGCAAGTTTCTGGAAAGCCGATTCCGTACGTTGGAGCTCACAGAACCAACAAAACAGAGGTCAAGTTCTGTTCATGTGCGAGAGAAGTCATTCCACATAACAACCAATGCTGAAAACAACAAAGTATGTCAAATGTGCGAAGAAAATCATACTCTTAGCCACTGTAAGGAGTTTGGAAAACAAACACCCGCCCAAAGAAGCGAGTTTATCACAACAAAGAATTTATGCTTCAACTGCCTTGCACCCGGACACTCTGTAAGGTATTGTCGCATTCCAACAAGCTGTAGAATATGCCGCAGACGCCATCATTCACTTCTTCACGAAAATAGAGATGAAAATTCAACAAAAGGTAACACGACGGGCAACACTGAGAAGCAAACAAAACAACCCGAAGTGACCCTACATACAAACGTGGAGAAGACTGAAGAAGAAGAAGAAGACTTTACAGTGGTGACGTCACATGTTTCTACCAAGCAAAGCACAGCGTTACTGGCAACTGCCCTTGTAAAAGTAAGAAGCGAAGACAATTACACAATGATTTTAAGAGCTTTAATCGATCAAGGCTCACAAGCGAGTTTTATAAGTGAACGAGCTGCACAACAACTCACGGCCAAGAGGTATCCTATGAAGGGTACAGTCATCGGTGTAGGATCAACGAGAGAAGATATCAAACACGTAGTTCAGATTAGCGTCGAATCAAGATATGAAGATTTCAACTTGGAAGTTAGAACATATGTTATGTCCAAGCCACTGACTACTAAAATACCATCCCGCACAATCAACACAAGCAACTGGCCTCACCTTGAAGGACTGATCCTGGCTGATCCAAACTACAACCAACCAGGCTCCATTGACTTACTTCTGGGTGTCGACGTGTACGCACAAATTGTTCAGAATCAACTAATCAAAGGTCTGCCAGGGACACCGTGTGCTCATAAAACAAACCTGGGCTGGATTTTGTTTGGAAAAGTAGAAGACAGTATACAACAAACAGAGTCTGTTCTTGTCATGCATCATCAGATCATAGGAGAAGACTTTTTAAAAACACTCTGGGAGATAGAACCTGATTCGAAAAGAAAATACACAAAAGAAGAAAAATTATGCGAAAGTTTATATGAAGATACTTATACAAGAAAAAGCAATGGACAATACATCGTACGACTCCCATTTCGTACCAATGAACCTAAAGCACCGGATGGGAATACAAGAGAAATTGCAATGAAACGCTTGATTCATCAAGAAAGAAGACTTCAAAAGACACCTGATCTGAGAGAAGAGTATAACAAGGTACTTGAAGAGTATTCAGCCATGGGACATATGGAAGAAGTTCCAAAGGATGAAATGAACAACCGGTGTGTCTACCTACCACATCATGCGGTAATTCGAACAGATAAAGAGACAACGAAAATAAGAGTCGTATTTGATGCGTCATGTAAAGGCAATAATGGCATATCATTAAACGACGAGCTCATGATTGGGCCTGTACTGCAAGAAGATATGCGAAGTGTGATAATGAGATGGCGCATTCACAAAGTTTGTTTCGCAAGTGACGTCATCAAAATGTACAGAATGGTACTTCTGGATAAGAAAGACACAGACTTTCACAGAATACTGTGGCGTGGCTGCGACAAGCTCAACGACGATCCAAACTATCAACCACCTGAAGTCAAAGACTACAGATTAAGGACTGTCACATTCGGGACTGCATCGGCGCCTTACCTCGCTATAAAAACGCTGATCAAACTTGCAGAAGATGAAGGCGAACAATATCCTGAAGCTGCCAAGATTATTAAAGAGGACTTCTATGTCGATGATCTGATATCAGGCTGCGATACAACAGAAGAAGCAATACGTGTCAGTAAACAAATCATAACCATTTTGAGACGAGGAGGCTTTGAACTTCAAAAATGGGCGTCCAATGACCCAGAGTTTCTCAAATCTCTAGACGTCAACAGAGTTACCATAAAGGCTAATCTAGACCTGAAACTAGATGGCAACATCAAAGCTCTTGGTCTATCGTGGAACCTTGGAAGAGACGAGTTTCATTATCAACTGAAACTTGAACCTATATCATCAAATAATATAACAAAAAGAACCATCCTCTCGGATTTACAGAAGTTGTTTGATCCACTGGGATGGATAGCACCAGTCATCGTCACAGCGAAAATTCTAGTTCAAACATTATGGCTTAGAGGAATTGGATGGGACCAAGAAATTAGCGATGAACTGAAAGAACAATGGAAATTTATAAGAAACGATTTGGAAAATGTTGATAAAATAAGAATCAAACGATGGCTAAACACAATCAGCACTAAACAAGAAGCAATAACATTGCACGGATTCTGCGATGCGTCTGAAAAGGCATACGCCGCTGTAGTCTACTGCCGTGTACAAACGAGAGGTGGTGGTGCAAAGATCAACCTCATTGCTTCAAGAACAAAGGTAGCTCCTGTCAAGACAATTTCACTACCGCGACTTGAACTGAGTGGTGCAACCCTGCTCGCCAAACTGCTCGCCAAAGTGAGTCAAGCTATGAGAATTCCATCACAGAACGTGTACGCATGGACTGATTCAACTATAGTCCTCGCGTGGCTTTTTGGAGAACCCAGTCGGTGGAAGCCATTTGTTGCTAACCGCGTGGTGGAAATACTAGAGCAAACAAGCAACGCCCAATGGTTTCATGTACAATCTGCGCAGAACCCAGCCGATATAGCGTCAAGAGGCTCATCTTTATCAGAACTACGACAAAAAACGTTATGGTGGAATGGACCTACCTGGCTTGCAAATGAAGTCATAGAGTTTACGAGACCAACAATATCAACCACAGATTTAGAAAGAAAGAAAACCATACAGTCCTACGTTAATGTAACAGAAGGAGAAGAGAAAGTTCTAAAATTTGAAGAATATGATTCACTAACTGAACTATTGAGAGTATTAGTACTTTGTAGAAGATTTTTAAATATGAAGAGAGATCCTAACAAGCTAAGTCAAGAAATGACAACGGATGAACTACAACATGCTTTGAAAGTTTGCATAACCAAATCACAAGAAGAAGAATTTTCAGATGAAAAAGGAAGACTTAAAGAAAACAAGAATGTGAGAACTACCAGCATTTTGAAATCACTAAACCCATTCTTAGATGACCAAAATATTCTCAGGGTGGGCGGAAGATTGAGAAATGCAGAAATCGACGAGAATCTAAAATATCCAGTGATATTGGGCAAGAAAAGCAGCTTTGTATCACTAGTAGTGGCAGACGCACATCTTAAAACACTACATGGCGGAATAAAGTTAATGATTACTTACTTGATGAGTAGATACTGGATTGTGGGCTGCAAAGGCTTGGTGAAGAAATACATTCATGGGTGTCTTACCTGTACGCGACAACGAGCTGCTACTAGACAACAAATGATGGGTGACTTACCTGAATCTCGAGTCACTCCTTCACGTCCTTTCGCTCGAAGTGGAGTCGATTTTGCTGGTCCAGTGTATGTTTTGAACTCTAAAGGAAGAGGAGCTAAAACCAGCAAGGCATACATTTGCATCTTCATATGCATGGCTGTCAAGGCAATTCATTTGGAGCTCGTCAGCGATTTAACATCTGATGCATTCATCGCAGCATTCAAACGTTTCGTGGCCAGGAGAGGAAGATGCAATGAGATCTGGAGCGATAATGGCACCAATTTTGTAGCATCCAACAAGGAACTATGTACAATGTGGAAAGAAGCAGGATTCGAATTCCCCGGATTTATAGCTGATCAGCTGGCAAATGATGGAACACAATGGCACTTCACACCACCGTATAGTCCAAACTTCGGAGGGCTTTGGGAAGCAGGCGTCAAGTCTGTCAAACAGCATCTACGTAAGATATTGACTAAGAACCTAACATTTGAAGAATTCACAACAGTGCTCACACAGATCGAAGCCTGCCTCAATTCTCGACCTTTAACACCGATCATTACAGATGTTGACTTAATTGATGACATACAAGTACTCACACCTGGACATTTTCTCGTCGGAGAAGCACTAATTACAGTGCCCGACCGTGACTATACCACTGCTAGCATGAATCTATTATCCCGATGGCAACATACCCAAAGACTAGTTCAAGGATTTTGGAAACGTTGGCAAACAGAATACTTGTCCCGACTGAACCAAAGACCAAAGTGGCTTAAAAGAACGCCTGAGTATGAAGTTGGTGACATTGTGTTGCTTAAAAACGAAAATTTACCACCAAGCAAGTGGGCTTTGGCAAGGATAATGGAAAAACATCCTGGACAAGATGGAATAACGCGAGTTTATACAGTGCGTTATAATAGTAAATTAATTCGTAGATCAGTCTCAAATTTATGCGCTTTGCCATTTTGTACTAAAGATGAATAGTCATATTTAATTGTTATTAGATTCAAGTCATATAAGTTGCCAGTAGTTTAAGGCAACATGTTAAGTCATTTTTTTTTTTTTCTTAATATTTTGAAAAGGCCTTAGAGTCCTTTTGGTGGGCTGTATGTTCACTCAAATAACGGTATACTTACCTACCCTTCATTCATTCATTATTTTTACTAATTGCTTTCTAGTGTCCAATAGAGCTTCATTCAAACTACACGTTGTTTTATTAAATCAGTTACAAGCAAACCTCAACCTTATCTCCTCAACAGTGAGTAAAACACTTGTTATGGTGTCGTAGGCGCGCAGAGCTAATGACCTAGGTATGTATGTATGACTACGACGTAGCATAGACTCTATGCCGTAGCAACAGCTGAGCACAGAGCACGTATCTCCGTGATTTATCCTACCTATGTTTCGTGATATTATTAATTGCAAAAAAATAGATCTCATATTTATTATTATTTTTGAGTAAGGTTATCGATATAGATTACGTAGGCGCCGGCTTTAAACTGACCAAAAATAAACGGTGTATTAAACGTTCGTTTCTTCTAGTTTCTTCTATAACTTTTAATGTATTAATTTTTGAATAGGTATACCTAGGCAGGTATAAATGCGTGGTTTTTAAATTATAAGCACGACGACGATCGACACCATTGTCAAAAAACAAACAGTCGACTTGAGAACCTCCTCCTTGTTGGAAGTCGGTTAAAAATAAAAATAATGTGCCAAGGAATTTTTAAACTAACGTAGGTACCTACTTACTTAGTCCTATTCTATCCTATTCTATTAAACGAGTAATAGTTACCTACCTAGGTATTACTCGTTTATTATGTATCGTATATTATGTTTATTCAGCAATTTGACACGGACAATAAAAAAGACAATTTATCTAGGTACATAAGTACTTAAAACTAAAACATTGTCCGCCTGCTGAAAAGGCAAGAGCTCAGCTTCTGCCTGGTTGAAACCAGACGCTGTTTTTCAGCCTTACCTATGAGGAGAGGTACCTACCTATTTGTTTGTACTCACGATCTCGAAAACAGCTCTAACGATTTCAATAAAATATACGGCACGGGCATGAAAAATCGATCTAGCTAGAGAGCTTTATAGAGGCAATGCGAGCCTAGGCCAACATGTGTTAGTGCCTTAAGATTTTTTTGCCAATTGTGTAGGTACCTATCCTACTTTTATTATGGCGGCATTACACGACACGACACTGCAGCGTGCTAACTGTTAAATTGGTGCTCTGTCTCGCTCTTTGGACTAAGAATTGCGTATTGTGCATCCTACTCTTACTCTGAGGCTAACTGCGGCTAACTTCAGTCAGTAAGCCTCGTAAGAGTAGGATGCAGAGCAAGACAGAGCCCTAATTTATGGATGAACAAGCAGTTAGTGCACCGAATTCAGCACGGTGTAAAGTCGGCCTTACTTAGGTTAACTGACTGAAGTTAGCCACAGATAGCCTCTGTAAAAGTAGGATGCACAATTTACAATTCTTAGATTTCTTATTATGCCAAAGAGTGAGACTGAGCGATAAAATTTATGAATAAACAAGCAGTTAGCACACTGAATTCAGTATCGATCGTACTAAAATATCAGCTTTAGCGACTTTCTGGCTACTTTTCAGATTGAATCTAGCGACTCGGATTTAATGGAGTTGGCAACACCGCTTCAGTCAAGTGATGTCAAAGTCAACTGTCAAGTCAGTCAGTCAATCAATTCCCATTCCACCTACTCAATAATAGTAGGTGCCTAACCTAGAAGCTTGCATAATTTCTAAAGCTAAAACTAATATTATTATACTTAGTTGTTATTATCCGTTCTCTAGAGGTTATATAAAATAATTACAATTAAGTAAATAATAGGTGTACCTGTACTGCAATCGTAAACACTTCTCTGCTCATTGGAGTATTTGTTGCTGGTTGCATGAGTGCACGGTTCTTTTATTTGGAAGTCGAGTAAGTACTAATTTCCCTTAGATAAACAACTAGGTAATACACGTACTTATATGCTTACTAAGCGTGCTATTCTCAAATCAAAATAATAAAATCTTGCCATTAGGTAAGTACCTATGATATGAACCGGTAAGGTACCTACCGTAAGTACAGAAGGTACTACTCTTATCTGTGAGTATGAAATGCTCTATCATTCCAAGATTATTTGGCTATCATCAACTTTTGCAAGTAGCAGTGTCGTAACTTGCCGTTTTCGCCCTCGACGACTGCTCAGTTCAAATTAAGACCATAAGGTATGACCACAAAGTATCCAGTATATTTACATAACCCAAAACATTCTTCCTTCCTTTGCCCTAGTTACGGCGATGCATACCTAGCAATGCAGACCACTGCAGTATAGCGGAAAGGTACAAAATAGGAGATGATTACCAGAATCCCATTGTGATGTAACTGTGTACACAGTATTTGAACTTCCTAAGACTATACAAATACATTTATTAACCGAAAAGAAAAATACAATCTATCAAACTAACAATGGTCACTTCACCTTGATTCTTTGAAATGGCTACTGTGGCGGTAAAAATTTAGTATTAAGAAGCAGGATTTTTGGGGGGGGGGAGTGAGGGGGGGAGGGGGGGAGGGTTCCCCCTCCCCCCTGGTACCACTCCCATTACAAGGTAACGCACCGTTCTGGAGATAATCAAATTATTGTTTTTATATACAAACTGGTAAAAAATGGTAAAAATTTAGTATTCGGTAACAGTATTTGGGGGGGAGGGTGGGGGGGGGGATTCTCTTTTAGATGTTATGGGGGTTTGTGCCACCAGATTTTGTGGGTGGGCTCGCTTCGCTCGCTTTTTTATATACAAACCTAACCTACAGGGTGCCCCGTGTCGGTTCTGATTTAGTTTCTCTTTTAGATGTGATGGGGGTTTGTGCCACCAGATTTTGTGGGTGGGCTCGCTTCGCTCGCATTTTTATATACAAACCTAACCTAACCTACAGGGTGCCCCGTTTCGGTTGCCCCGTATAGGTTAGGTTAGGTTAGGTTACATTTGATTTTCTCAAGAACGGTGCGTTACCTTGTATTGGGAGTGGTACCAGGGGGGCGGGGGATCCCCCCACCCTCCCCCCCCCCCTCAAAATATTGTTACCGAATACTAAATTTTTACCAATTTTTACCAGTTTGTATATAAAAACAATAATTTGATATCTCCAGAACAGTGCGTTACCTTGTAATGGGAGTGGTACCAGGGGGGAGGGGGAACCCCCCTCTCACCTCCCCCCCTCACTCTGCCCCCAAAAACCTGCTTCTTAATACTAAATCCAACCCAAATAATAATTAGGTATAACAAAATGTAAAGTTGTTTTTATAAAGTTTGACTAGCATGGTGATTCGCACTTATTCAACTTAAAAGAGTTTCTTTGAAAAAGTGATATCTCTTTAGCAAACAAAAGTCACTTTCTGAAGAAAATCTTCAAATCAAATGCAGTCTAATAAGTCTGTATCGCCCTGCAGGATGATTCTCTAAAACAAAAGAGACAAAGCCACAAACGGGACGGCACAGCTAGAGCTGTATGAACAGAATACTTATCGTAGCGGAACTTTACTAGGTAGCCGTTTCAGAGTAAAGTAAATAGTCGATCGAGAGTTCAACAGCAACAGGGGCGCTAGGTTAGTATATAACGTTGAAGTGTAACTCGAAGCCTACATAGCGAATATCCGGGTTTCTTATCCGGTCGGTTCAACAATCTACAATTAGATATGTCCCGAACGGCTTCGAGAGAGGGACGGTACGGCCGCGCTCGGCTCGGCGGGGGCACCTCCGCCCCCCCCGGATCTCCGAGCGAAGGTGCGTCACGACGCTCACACTCCGGTGCAGGTGCGGGTCGCTGAGCGCGCTCGGGGTGCGCGGCGCCTGCGCGGCCGCCGCGCGCGCGTTGCACGGCGAGGCGGGGAGCGCGCGCCTCGCGCCGGACGTGCTGCGCGTGCGCGCCGGGCGGGCCCTGCTGCGCGCGCCGCGGCCCGCGCTGCCGGCGCTGCGGGCCGCGCTCGCGCTCGCCGCGCCGCCCCTGCGCGTGTCCCGAGCGGCGCCGCAGCTCGTGCTGCTGCTCTGATGGCCTCCAGGGGAGGTGAGCCCGCGTCTCCCGTCCGGCCCCTCCGACGGATCGCGTCGGTTCCGGCGGAGTGAGTGTGACGCGCGTGTTGCAGTGTCGGGTGTCGGTGTGGGCGCGCGGCGCGTGTCGTCGCACGGCGCGGACGGACGGCACGTGGTGGTGGTGGCCCCGCCGGAGGAGCTGTCGGCGCCGAGCTCGGTGTCGCTGCCGGCCGCGGAGCCGGCGCCGGGCCTGATCCTGCCGGACGGCACAATCAACTGGGGCTGCCCCTGCCTCGGCGGCATGGCCACCGGCCCCTGCGGAAACCAGTTCCGCGACGCCTTTTCCTGCTTCCACTACAGGTGAGCCCTCCTTCCTCCCTCCCCCGCTCCGCCCCGTGTGCCCCCCGGTGCTCACGCGCTCCCCTCTGTTGCAGCACGGCGGAGCCGAAGGGCAGCGAGTGCTACGAGAAGTTCAGTGTGATGCAGAGCTGCATGTCGCGGTACCCGGAGCTGTACGGCAAGGTACGCCCCGCCCCCTCGTCCCCGCCCCGGCCCCCGGCCCCCCGGCCCCCGCTCCCCTACCCCCCCGCCCCCCTCCCCCGCCCCGGCTACACATCATCGATCATCCCTTGTAGAATACGTTGCGTGGTGATCGTCGGATGTATCTATCGCAGGCGACCGGTTGAATTAGCCATTCGATTAAATGCCTAGCCGTTTCATTGAGCGCTGCCATTCGATTGAATGGCTGAACGTCGGTCGGTCGAATAGTTGAACACGACGTTCGACACTGCGACCGAACGAAGGTCAGCCGTTTAATTGAACGGTGGCGCTCGATGAGATGGCTAGCCGGTTCACTTGCTCATTGAAAAAATAAGTAGGTTTTGGTTTTTTTTTATAGCACGCGTATCTCACGACCACGCAGAGAGACCGCTCGAAGGTAAATCCATTATTTTGTGGCATACGAATAACACTGGGAACTTATTTTCTTTATTTTTCACAACAAAACAACTCACAACGTTCAAGAAACACCAGCTGTAAACAAAGCGAAAGTAGTGCCGCGGTGGCGGAAAAACATACTAATTCAATGAAACGGCGGCCTTTCGATCAGGCAGCGTTGAACGTTTTAAACGCTTCAATGATTCAACTATCCGCCTAGCCATTCAGTTGAATGGCGGCACTCAACGAAATGGCTAGGCATTTAATCGAATGGCTAATTCAACCAGTCGGCTGCGGCTGCGACATATCCACCGAGACCGGACGAGCCGAAGCATGCTCGCGCCCGATTCACCTTCGGTCCGACCGATCGCTGAGCTTGATCTGATTGTTAACCTTGAATCTTAAAAATGTATCACCGCTTACCCCGGCACCATACGTTGGGACCAACGTTGTACCCAATGCCTCTCACCAACGTGTGGAGCTGACAAAATTGCATTGGCCCCAACGTTGGGGCTGATTTTGCTATATCCACACGTTGGCGAGTGACATTGGGGCCAACGTTGGCCCCAACGTGTGGAGCCGGGGTTACGGTTACGGTGGTCACGGTCACGACGGATCTCCGTCTCTCCGATGTCGGTTGTATCGTCTTATCTCGCTCACTCCGAGGGGTGAGCGTATGGGCCATCGTCGCACCTAACTTCAGAGAGACATCCGTCGAGAGTATCGTCAGTTGAGATGGACCATCGATCGTGTGTCTGTTGCAGGACGATGACGAGCTGTCGGCCGCCATGGACGAGGCCTCCGCCAACGAGCCCCCCGCCCCCTCGGAGCCCCCCTCGGAGCCCCCCTCCTCGCCCCCGCGCTCCAAGTAGAGCGAGTGTGCCCGGCTCGGTGGGGAGACGATGGAACGAGCACCTAGTGTTAGCTGATAAGATGTCACTTCCGGTGGATCCCCGATCCCGATCCTATGATGCCGTCTCTTTTCACTCTCAGATAATGAGAAGAGATGGCGATAGTTCGATTCCTATGATGCGATTCTGCAATAGCGATCTTTGTAAGCCCGCAGGTCTCGATCGAGATATGATTCTCGCAGATAACTTTGTAGGTACGTACTCCCATAAAATAGGTAAATAAAAGAATCAAAAAATAAATAAATAGTTAAGTAAATAAAACTTAAAGCTGAAAGCTTTAACTTCATAAAGCTAGATATTTATTATCTGGCTGGCTTTATGAATTTGAAAAGACATGTTCGAAAGCAGGCCAGCGGGGTTAAAAAGGCCGTTATAGCAGAACTATAGGTACTTCCTTATGCATGCATATGCCGTCTCTTCTCGTTTAGACTGAGTGACAAGAATGGCATATTATTATATTGCAATTCCTATTGTGATTGTGCTACAGCGCTGTTCTTTGTCAACCAGACAGAATATAGTGATAAAATCAGTGAATTTCGAAAAAGTACTCCCAACTTTAATTTGAAGAAGCCTGAAGCATAGTTCTCTGCAGAGAAATGTCAAGATAAGTAGGTACCACTCCACCATAATGTTTTACCAATGTTATTTGTGTTGCTCTCAAAGCAGAATAATTATAATAATTTCGCGAGCTACCTACCCGTGCGGATCCACCAGAATGTTGCGAATGCGCGCATGCATTTATTTTGTTTGTAGTTTAGCGTTTACGTTTTGAAGTAGGTAGGTAGGTAGGTACCTACTTAATAAAGTATTTGTCTGAAACCACAGTTGTTTTTACTTGTTTGTCACTCAAATACCCAACCCACTTCCATTCGCTCTGTAGATTGAACTTCGGCGCAACGACTTTATGTGTAAAATAAAAAATTTTCAAAAAAAAAAATATAACCGACTTCATAAAATACTTGCACTAAAAAGCGAAAAATAAGACTACAAACAGATTTATTTAATTTGTTATTTTAGTTGTTATAATGTTGAAATTGGTGTGCATAAGTCATTGTTTTACTTAACACCGACTTCAACATTATAACAAACATAAAATAACAAATTAAATAAATCTGTTTGTAGTCTTATTTTTCGCTTTTTAGTGCAAGTATTTTATGAAGTCGGTTATATGTTTTTTTTGAATTTTTTTTATTTTTCCATTTTTAGTGTTGTGTTTTTTTTATTCCTTGTTTCTGTTTTTTTTTTAATTGAGAAAGATGTTACTTTACTTATTGTGTTTCGCTCATCAAGCCCTTTCATTTGATACTCATATCACTAAAAAATTCCATGAACAGGTCCTGACTCCATCATCAGATCAGCTCGCTGTTACCATATTATTACATTGTAGTTGTCACTTCACAGATATGCTGAGTTCCGAGTTTCAACTCAATCGGCTTATTTATTGAGGAGTTCTGTTGAGCAGCTCTTGACTCCATCATCAGATCAGCTCACTGACACCATATTATTACATTGTATTTGGAACTTGACAGATAAGCCGAGTTTCAACTCAATCGGCTTATTTACTGAGGAGTTCTGTTGAACAGCTTTTGACTCCATCATCAGATCAGCTTGCTGATACCATAATATTTCATTGTTCTCAAGAATGTATAAGTGCACAAAATTTCAGCCCGATAGTTCCACAAACACAAAAAAAAATTGAGGGTTTCCCTCGATTTCCATGGGATCCCCTCATCAGATCCTGATTTGGTGAAGATGGGACCACCTCGGAAGTATACCCTTTGTAACAAAAAAAGAATTTTCAAAATCGGTCCACAATTGACGGAGAAATCGATGAACATACATAAAAAAAAAATTAAAAAAAAAAAAAACATACGTACAGCCGAACATAGAACCTCCTCCTTTTTGGAAGTCGGTTAATTAAAAAGCTTTTAATTAACTTGCAATGTATGTATGTAGGTATGTATGTATGTTTGTTAGGGTCAAATCTTGCGAGTTAAAGACCCACTTCCCAAAGTCCGATTGAGCTTAAATTTTGTACACTTAGGTACCTATAGATTCTCGGGGGCAATGCAATATTATGGTATCAGATCTGATGATGGAGTCGGGAGCTGTTCAACAGAACTCCTCAGTAAATAAGCCGATTGAGTTGAAACTCGGCACCATCTGTCAAGTTCCGACTACGATGTAATAATATGGTGACAGCGAGCTGATCTGATGATGAAGTCAGAAGCTATCCAACAGAACTCCTCAATAAATAGACCGATTGAGATGAAACTCGGCATTTCTGTCAAGTTCCAACTACCTACAATGTAATAATATGGTGACACAGGGGCGGCCTTAGCTATCGCGAGGCCCCGGGCGGTAGATCTTTGCGAGGCCCCTGGTGACGGGTGAGACCAAGATTTTTGGGAGGGACACACGATATTATGCTGAGGGAAGGGGGGGGGGGGCGAGCGAAGCGAGCCGATTTTTTTCACTTTGCTAGCAAAATAATGAGCCTAATATGCGAGCAAAGCGAGCTCCCTACTCTCGCAAAATACCTATGAATTTAAATGCGAGCGAAGCGAGCCGAATTTTTAAAGACAAATGTAACATAATGACACTAGATTTTGCTTACAGTGCTCAAAGATAAGGCTGGCTGCTTGTCGGTTTCTATTCTGCGGTTAGAAATTTCACTTTTTCGTCATTTCGTTCGCAAAATACACATGAAGCTAAAATGCGAGCGAAGCGAGCCGATTTTTTTTTAAACAAATGACACATTGAAATGACGGGATGAAAAGGGCTAAAAACGTTTGTACGAAAAATTTAGAATTCTTAGCATTTAAGAATTTTAGACATTATAATGCTGGATGCTGGATCAAAGATTTTGGGGGGGTGAGGTGTCATGGCCCTGGGACCGAGCCTGCCTAGTCATTGCGAGGCCCTACCAAAGTTCCTAGGTAGGTATTGAAATTTTGATAACGAAAAGTCGGAGTCGCGCACATATTCTAAAACAAAGTCCTTCGCCCCCTCTTATACCTACTACTGAACGGATTTTTATTTGTTTTTTTTTTCACCAATAGACAGACAGAGTGGTTCATGAGGAAGGGTAGGTGTATAATTACTTTAGGTTTTGTGTAAATTGGTTGAAATACTTATGCTATTGATTGTTAAAAAAGTTGGAAAAAATATAGCTGACTGGGGCGGATTTTTTTAAATTTGTACATTGCATTTTCAGCGTGTCCATCGACTTCCAGTGCATTATTACCCGACTACGGCGAAGCAAAAAGGAGGGTAATGAGTTTGACCGGTATGTATGTATGTATGAATGTTCATCTGTTCCCTCGTAACTTCTAAACTACTTATCATAATCTGACAAATGAGGTATCGTTTGAAGCACCTTCATCGTCCGCTGGTTATAGGCTATATGACGTCACATTAAAGTGAATATGGCGCCCTCTAGAGGTCATAAAGTCATCAACTAAAAAACAAATATTGATTGATGATGCAGTGTTGGGTATCAAATGAAAGGGCTTTGTTAGCACATTTCAAAAATATATAATATGTCAGCTGTTGCTCGCGGCTTTGCTTGCATGGACCCGATAAAGAGGGTTATAATTTGTTCATCTGTTCCTCATATCTTCCAAACTTCTTATCATAATTTGACAAATGAGGTATCATTGGAAGCGTCTTGATTGTCCGCTGGCATAGGCTCTGTGACGTTACAATAAATTGAATATGGCGCCCTCTAGAGGACAAAACTAAAACAAATAAGTTAATGCTGCTGTGTTGGGTATCAAATGAAAGGGCTTTATTAGCACATTTCAAAAATATATATATTGTTAGCTGTTGCTCGCGGCTTTGCTTGCATGCACTTGATAATAATTGGTAATAATTGCACAAATCACGCCACAGACTTATGTAAGTATATGACAAGACTCCTTCGGATAGCACCGAAGAAGTGGGACAGGAAATATTAACACGTTCGATGCTCGCGACGCACATGCCTTACCCGCGTATACTGTCCTATGATGGCATTCGGAGAGCACCGCAGAGGTGGCACAGTAAATACCTAGCACGTTCAATGCCCGCGACGCACTTGCTGAACCCAAGCAGATTGTTCTATGAAAGCGGAGCTCTCCTCTGGAGAGTACCGCAGAGGTGGGACAGGAAATGTGTTAACATTAGCACGTTCAATGCCTGCGACGCACTTGCTGAACCCAAGCAGATTGTTCTATGAAAGCGAAGCTTTCCTCTGGAGAGTACCGCAGAGGTGGGACAGGAAATGCGTAAACACTAGCACGTTCAATGCCCGTGACGCACTTGCCGAACCTAAGCAGATTATTCTATTAAAGCGGAGCTCTCTTCTGGAGAGTACCGCAGACGTGGGACAGGAAATGTGTTAACACTAGCACGTTCAATGCCCGCGACGCACTTGCTGAAACCAAGCAGATTGTTCTATTAAAGCTGAGCTCTCCTTCGGAGAGCCGGGTGGGTGGTTGGTGATTCTGCAAATACTTAGGTATCTAATCATGAAATTATGACCCCAAAATAATTTAAATAAAAAATAAGTTCAAAAACCAAAACCCGACTACTGAAAAAAGTATGAAACAAGAACAAGAACATAATGTTGAGAATGTTCTGAGGATAGCCGTGGTCATATGCCACTTTGTCCTAAAGTTTATGATCGCATACGTAGCATATGACCACGGCTATCCTCAGAACATTCTCAACATTATGTTCTTGTTCTTGTTTCATACTTTTTTCAGTAGGTAGTCGGGTTTTGGTTTTTGAACTTATTTTTTATTTTAATACTTCTAATAGATTTGTGGTACGGGTATGGTGTTTTTCGGATAGATTAACAATCTTTTATCCATTTTCAACGTAAACATATATAGGGTACCATATAATTTTAATTAAAATAAAGCAAAATAAGTAATACTTTACTGCATTTTTACCATGTCCCCTCGTCAGTTTGCAACTTTCATCGTGTCATTACAACTCAATAGATCGAGTTTTGAGACACATTTTCTAGTCTATTATCATGATAAATTCACTGTTTTCCGAATAATAGACAGCAAAACCATGTAAGTTAATTAAATTATTAGATATTTAGCTTTAAACCTGAGTCCAGATTTTTGGCATTTTTGGACATGTCCGGCTGACTAACGGGTTTTGAGCTACTTGGATTATTGCAATCCTACTAATGTGGTATTTTTTTGAATAAACTGGTACTCTTGCTGGCATTCTGACTGCCATGCTGATGTATTGATGTAATCAGACTGTTTTATGAGTCAGTGAAGTGTGTAGGTAGGTGAAGTGCTGTCCGAGGTCCGCTGATGAACTGCTGTTTTTTGAAGGTAAGAAACAACTTTTTGGCATATTACTAGTTCGCAATGAATAGTTTAACTTCCGGTTGCATGAAATAATAGCAGTTCCACAGGATTATGTTATTACATTCGGCAGAAAAGTTAAAAACATTTTCCTTGCCACGGTTTCGTTACTGTCAGCTGAGGAACATTTGCAAAAATTTGCAAAAACGTTAGTCATCCGAACAAATTGTTAGTCATCTGACCTGTAAAGTCAAGTGCATATTGCGGAATTTTTGTATTTTTAACCGACTTAAAAAGGAGGAGGTTCTCAAGTTGACTGTGTTTTTAAAATTAAAAGCTTTTATTTAACTTGCAATGTATGTACCTAAATGTACCTGCTGGATCAAATGCTGAGGGGTAGCCTTATTTTCTTGTCACTGTACCTACTATAACATTTTTGAATTGTGTGCATGTACCGTATAGTGGCGAAAATAAAACTCTTTTCCATTCTATTCTATTATCTAATAAGTACCGATTAAGTGGTATTCAAGTTTTTTTTTTTTCAAGTTTTTGTTATAAAAGTTACCGGATCTCATAAATAAGATAGAATATATCTTAGATTTAAGTAAAAATGTGTCATAATTGTTAAATAAATGTGGTACCGTGGGGCAGTCCCGGGCATCATCAGTGACTTCACGGTTGAGAGGTAGTTCAAAGCACTATGCAAAATAGACGTATTTTATTAATAAAACGCTTACTCTATAGTTGTAAAAGTCAGAATATCTTGCCATTGTAAACACAAGCCTTACTTGTCCTCTGACTAACATCGACGGTCCACTGACTAACTGTCCTCTCGAAAAAGTTTTTTGAAAACGTATTTTAGATATTAAGCCCACTGTTTTTTAACAAACTTTTGTGTTCCTTGGTGAGATAATATTAAATAGTATTATGTGTAATTTACTTGATTTTGTACGGGTTCTAAATTCTAAGAAACACTAAAAAGACTGAGACAAATTTGACCAAAAGTTAGTCACCTGACATAAAAGTTGAAATATTTAATATTTCTAGTTAATATTCAAAGAATATGCACTGATTATTCTATTGTGATTTTAAATTGGATTCAAATAAAAGGCTTTTTACGATTATACGTCTTTTATTTTTTCATTTATCCAGAAAACAATTTCGTTACTCATTGGACAATTTTTACCACAGTATCAGTATTAAAATACCAATAAATCAAGTTTTCTTCAGTAAATTACATGACTTTTGGATTTTCATGAAACTTTACATATCTTGCTATAAGATCATTATACCCAGAAATAGATATTTGAAGAAAAAAAAATTTTACAACATTTTCAGAATGGTACAAATTTAAAAAAATCCGCCCACTGGGAGTTTTCCTAAAAAAAGCTGCCTATTCTTTTTGAGATAGGTAATAATAACAAAACAATGTAGAAGGCATTGTTCTTATTATATAAGAAAAGTTCACAATAGAATTTGTCGTTTAACGGATAGGTTTACTAATGCTTATAAAAGATTTTCTCTAGTCGGCTTGCTGCGCGAGGCCCCTACAAGCGCGAGGCCCCGGGCGAGTGCCCTGCTCGCCACCCCCAAAGGCCGCCACTGGTGACAGTGAGCTGATACCATGGTGGAGTCAGGAACTGTTCAACAGAACTCCTCAAAAAATAGGCCTATTGAGTTGAAACTCGGAACTCAGCATTTTGTCAAGTTCTGACTGCAATGTAATCCTAATCCTACTAATATTATAAAGGCGAAAGTCCGTGTGTGTGTGTGAATGTTTGTTGCCACGTATCTCCATAACTACTAAACCAATTTTGATGAGGAATGTAGATAGATAATAACCGGGAATAGGACATAGGCTACTTTTTGTCCCGAAAAATTGCAGGGTTCCCGTGGGATAAGAAAAATAGTAGGTAGTACACGCAGGCGAAGCCGCGGGCGTCCGCTAGTACCTAATATGGTGACATCGAGCTGAGTTCCGAGGAGCAGGAAGGAAGAAGAGATAGTAGATAAGTACCTATCTATCCTATTCTATGTAACGCGCAATATTTGTTTGTTTGTACCTAGGTACCTACTTACGTTCTCGAAAACGGCTCTAACGATTTCTACTCTAATGCCGAGAAGTACCTACCTATGCCTATTGCGCTAGCTCGTCATGGTAAAAAATAACTACTGGCATGCATGCAATAGGTACCTACTTACATACCTATGTCGTGTCTAATTTTTCATTCATTTCATAATTATACAGGGGTGTGGCAAATTCTTGGTCACTGAAGGGTAGCTAGGTACCTTTTCTCTTGTAGTTAGAAAGTTTTGTTCTTAGGAAACTTTGGTTTTATTTTGAAGAAAAAAATAATTGCATTTTTAGATTTTTGAAAAAAAGTAGGTACAGTTAGCCTAAAAAATTGCATTTGTCAAAAAAAACAAGTTGGTCTTAATCGACTCTATTTCCCACCAGGAACACTTTTCCCAAAATAAATAAATAAATATTGCTGGACATTTCACACAGCGCCATCTAGCCCTAAACTAAGCAAAGCTTGTACTATGGGAACCAGATAACTGATAGAATTGTATTTTGTAAAAACAGCATAGGTACCTAGGTACTTATCATACTTTTATAACACCCAGACACAGAACAAACATCTATGTTCATCACACAAATGTTTGTCCTGGGTGGGAATCGAACCCACGACCTACAGCGCAGAAGGCAGATTTACTGCTACTGCAGCTTTGACGACCTCTGTGGCGCAGTGGGTGAAGGCCCGCCTGTGACGCAGGAGGTTGCGGGTTCGATCCCCGCCGCGGGACAAATGTTTGCATGATCTGCAAATATTTGTCTCGGGTCTGTATGAATGTATTTACAAAAAAAATGTATTTAAGTAGTATATCAGTCATGTGGTTCCCATAACACAAGCTCTGCTTAGCTTGGGGCTACATGATGCTGTGTGAAATGTCCAGCAATATTTATTTATTTATTTATTTATTTACTACCAACTGAGCTATGAGGCCAGTCAACGTACAAAAAGTAACTTGCCAAATCAAATCGTAAGTTTTTAAATAATTTAAAAAAACTCTTTTTTTTTTTCATTTAACTTCATAATAAGAGTAGATGATATTGCGAGTAAAGTGAGTTATGTCTGACCACAGAATAAGAACCGACAAACAGCGAGCTTTTTCTTTGATCACTGAAAACAAAATAAAGTGCCACATGTTGAATTTGTCTTTAAAAAAATCTGCTCGCTTCGCTCGCATTTACTTCACTACTTCATTATAAATAGATTTTCGATCGAGCGAGCGAAGCGAGCTAATCGATCGAGCGAGCGAAGCGAGCTAAGATCTTAGTGGCAAGTTAGGCGATTTTGCTTTGTATGTTTGTATATTTGTATGTTTGTATGTTTCATTTTTATGTTCTCGCATAACTATCGAACCGCTTATCCAATCTGTATGAAACTTGATAGGTCAATAGGTTGTGCTATGAAAATTTGCTGTGGAGCGTATGAGCGTAATCGATGAAGGGGTTGTAAAGATATGGGGTTCCCAAGGGGCTAAATTTTTTTAAAGTTACCCAAATATATTGAGTGGGGTGTCATATGAAAGTACTCAATTTATACATTCCAAAATGGTTTTTAGTTTTCTTCTAGGTTCTATAGTTTTTGAAATACAGTGAAAAAGAAAAATGATGAAAACCAATTAACGGAAGTATGGAGAGAGCTCCCGTTTCACAGAGTTTCGATGTATTGGTAGGTCTGGTTAACCGAGAGTGTGGCATCGTTGTGGTTTGGTTTGCAATGATTTTATTTTAGTTGCTACTTGATATTTTTTTTTGACAAAGATTGAATATAAAAGCCGTGTTGGCCGAGTGGAAGAGTGCTCGACTTTCGATTCATAGGTCGTAAGTTCGAGCCCTGGCCGTGCTCATCAATGGATTTTTCGATTAGAAAAATTTAAATGCGCATTAACACCTGCTCTAAACGGAGAGAAACATCGTGAGGAAACCAGTTAACTTTCTAATAGCGGCGATGGGCTTGCAACCTGTCACGTATGCAAATGCTAACTCCTGCAAATAGTGGGCTAGGCATGTACCAAAATTATAGAGGGAGGGGGAGGGGTAGGGGGAGGGGGAGGGGGAGGGGTAGGGGGAGGGGGAGGGGGAGGGGTAGGGGAGGGGAGGGTGGGGGAGAGGGGAGGGGATAGAGGGGTGGGGGGGAGAGGGGAGGGGAGGGGGAGAGGGGAGGGAGAGGGAATTGATTGACTAAGAGGCTTTCCCTGAGGTACGGTACAATGTTCGCGGGGTCAACTATTGAATATAAAAACAAGCAATTTATTCAAAAATAAAAAAAACCCGGCTGAACTGAAAAGTTGGAAACAGCATTATCTTATCAATCACAAAACAAAATTAAATTACAATTTTATTATTATGTAGGTATCTAGGGTTCCTAAACGTTGTTGTCACAGTTGACACACAGATGGCTCTGTGAGTACCTAAATTAAATGCGTACCTAAGTTATTTCTTAAATATGAGATATCTCCTAAATGGCTAAACCAATTTCGATGCAGTTTGTTCTAAACGTTGCGTGTGACTAAATAGAAAGTTTTAGTTTGCGTTTTGGTTAGCAATTCTATTTAGGGCGAAAAATAGATTTTCAAAAATTTTGAGACTCGATTTAGTCTTCGAAGATGTCATGTTAGATTTTTTAAAAAATTATATTTGATATCAGTCCACCAACCTCTTGATTTTGACATGGATTTTGATATGATAGCGTGATTTTCATTTTGAAAATTCACACATTGTTGCATTTTTAGCCGCACTATTTGATTTATCGAAATAAAAAGTATCCTAGAGCACAATCGAGATTGAGACGATTCTAACGATACCTAATTCATCAAAATCCATCCAGCCGTTTAGGAGAAACGTGGTAGGTAATAAAGAATATTAGGTACTTACATACGAACGAACATACATAGAAACGCGCGATCTACATACTGACTGTGACTGACTGACATACTGAATGGGTGACTTGACAGTCAGCCGGGTAAAAATAGACACGACTTAATGTAGGTACCTATTTGCATGCATGCCTATAATCTTTACCATACTGAGTTAGCGCATTAGATATCATTGTGTGGTAAACACTAGAAGGAGCACTTAACGTAGGTATAGGAGTAGTCAGAAACAAGTCCAAATCTAGGCTATCAACGCAACGGTGCGCGAGATCTCAGTTCGGAGCGAACTACTATTATATTGTGAGTAAGTATTTATTTTTATTTTATACAAGCAGCGAGCTTTTTCTTTGATCATCGAAAACAAAATCAAGTGCCACATGTTGCACTTGTCTTACAAAAATTCGGTAGGTACCTAGGTACTTAGATTGACATTTTCTCAGCACTTATTAGACATTCTAGCTAGATCCATTGCAAACATCTCCTCAGATGGTCAGAACAGAGCTACCCCCTTGCGTAGTCAGAGGCTTGTCCAAATACGGTATTTGATGGTTTGTTACCAGAGCTCTGGTAACAAGGCGCCCCTAGGGGCGCCTATGAGGAGCTTGCCTAGGGCGCTCTTGAAGCTTAATCCGCCCCTGTCCTCATGAATCACTCTGTCTGTCTAATGAAAATCTTTTCAGTAGTTTTCGAGTTTATCGTGAACAGACAGACGCGCAGCGGGGACTTTGTTTTATATTATGTGCGCGAATCAAAATTTCATTGGTAGCTACCAATGTACCTAGGGCTTCGCAATGACTAGGCAGGCTCCGGTCCCAGGGTCATGTCATGTCATGACACAGTTATTATTTGTACGAGAGAGCAAAGTTGATTTTTACTTCGAGTGCTGATTTTGAATCCCGAGTCTAGCGAGGAATTCAAAGGCACGAGACGTAAAAAACTATAGGAGATAAATTAGTGTATTCGCCACTGGTTTCACACATCTTCATTGTTTTATATGTTTTCAACAAATAACTAGCGTAACGGAAACAAATTCCCGCTATTTTATTTTTAAAAGGTGCGTTATTTTTTTTTTTCATAGATAGGCTAGCGATTGAACGCCATGCACTATCACGTGTCAATCTACGACATTCGAATTTCAAATCACTTTTACTCACGTGTGCAAAATGCGATTTTGCTCACTGGTTTCTCGTAGCAAAGGATGCCATTTCGAGCTGCTGAGGTGAAAAGTAATTTGAAATTCGAATGTTGTAAATTGCGGTTGTAATGGCGGTCAAGCGCAAGCACACGAGACCAAAGTTTCTCGTCAAGGACATCTCGTGCCTTTGAATCCCTCCCTAAACTTGGGATTCTGTGTAGAATCACCCGCTACACTGGTGATTCAATTCTTAGAATGTCTTGTTTGCTCAGGATTCCAAATCAGAACTCGAAGCAAAAATCAACTTTGCTCTCTTGTTGCGCAAAATAACTAGGTACCTATTCCAAAGTCAAAACAAAGCACAAAATAAAACATTTGCGGTTAATTTTGATTTATAGGTTTGACTTTTGGTCTTTTCAGTGCACTTTTAAAGGTTTTTGGTTGATTTTTCTTCGATTTTTGTTGAGATCCCTCGTGGAGCAGCTTGAATGTCATTGTTCAACGCCCCCACACACACCTGCAAAAAATCAGAAGGATTAGTCGAAGAAAAATTCAAAAAATCGCCCTCCCACCCACCCTTTAGGGTTTATAGAGGTAGATTTCTAGTGCATTTTTAGTAGGGAAATATTTATAACTCCGTATTTTTTAACTTTTTAGATTTAAATCGTGTAGAGGCCTACTCGGTTAGTTTATAAAACACTGTTATAAGTTAAAATATCTGTAAATTGACCACATTTTTGACTATTTTTTCGTTTTAAAACGCCTTTTTTGCACCTTTTGAATTGTAATTCGAATAACTTTTTACTGGGACCACATTTTTGAGTTCGGTTTTGGAATTTATGTTAAAGGAGAGCCATGGCATCATCCCCCGCTGAAACTCCTGCCCTCCCAGCTTCCGCGGGGGAACTTCTGGAACTAACTGAAACTTTTTTTGTTACCAAACCTAACTTTTTTCAACCTAACGTAATCTTACCTAACTTCTTCCAACCTAACCTAATCTTACCTAAATTCTAATCTAACTTCTTTCAACCTAACCTAAAGCTAGAAGAAGAAGAAGAAGAAGAAGAAGAAGAAGAAGAAGAAGAAGAAGAAGAAGAAGAAGAAGAAGAAGGAAGAAGAAGAAGAAGAAGAAGAAGAAGAAGAAGAAGAAGAAGAAGAAGAAGAAGAAGAAGAAGAAGAAGAAGAAGAAGAAGAAGAAGAAGAAGAAGAAGAAGAAGAGAAGAAGAAGAAGAAGAAGAAGAAGAAGAAGAAGAAGAAGAAGAAGAAGAAGAAGAAAAAGAAGAAGAAGAAGAAGAGAAAGAAGAACAAGGAAGAAGAAGAAGAAGAAGAAGAAGAAGAAGAAGAAGAAGAAGAAGGTTAGGTTAGGTTAGGTTAGGTTAGGTTAGGTTAGGTTAGGTTAGCGTTAGGTTAGTTGCGTTAGGTTAGGTTTAGTTTAGGTTAGGTTAGGTTTAGGTAGTTAGGTTAGGTTAGGTTAGGTTAGGTTAGGTTAGGTTAGGTTTAGGTTAGGTTAGGTTAGGTTAGGTTAGGTTAGGTTAGGTTAGGTTAGGTTAGGTTAGTTAGGTTAGGTTAGGTTAGGTTAGGTTAGGTTAGGTAGGTTAGGTTAGGGTTAGGTTAGGTTAGGTATAGGTTAGGTTAGGTTAGGTTAGGATAGGTTAGTTTAGGTTAGGTTAGGTTAGGTAGGTTAGGTTTAGGTTAGGTTAGGTTAGGTTAAGGTTAGGTTAGGTTAGGTTAGGTTAGGTTAGGTTAGGTTAGGTTAGGTTAGGTTAGGTTAGGTTAGGTTTAGGTAGGTTAGGTTAGGTTAGGTTAGGTTAGGTTAGGTTAGGTTAGGTTAGGTAGTTAGGTTAGGTTAGGTTAGGTTAGGTTAGGTTAGGTTAGGTTATAGGTTAGGTTAGGTTAGGTTAGGTTAGGTTAGGTTAGGTTAGGTTAGGTTAGGTTAGGTTAGGTTAGGTTAGGTTAGGTTAGGTTAGGTTAGGTTAGGTTAGGTTAGGTTAGGTTAGGTTAGGTTAGGTTAGGTTAGGTTAGGTTAGGTTAGGTTAGGTTAGGTTAGGTTAGGTTAGGTTAGGTTAGGTTAGGTTAGGTTAGGTTAGGTTAGGTTAGGTTAGGTTAGGTTAGGTTAGGTTAGGTTAGGTTAGGTTAGGTTAGGTTAGGTTAGGTTAGGTTAGGTTAGGTTAGGTTAGGTTAGGTTAGGTTAGGTTAGGTTAGGTTAGGTTAGGTTAGGTTGTTAGGTTAGGTTAGGTTAGGTTAGGTTAGGTTAGGTTAGGTTAGGTTAGGTTAGGTTAGGTTAGGTTGTGGTTAGGTTAGGTTAGGTTAGGTTAGGTTTTTTTTTTTTTTTTTTTTTTTTTTTTTTTTCTCGTTCACCTTTGACTAAGTTTTGTCAAAGTCCTTTTTTTTCTTTTTATTTCTTTTTTACTGAATAACATTGTATCATACCCGGAAGGGGTCAAAGAAGCTACTTCAACTTCATGCATTCACGACATTCGGCCATTCCTGTTTCATTCGGGTCTCTTTATCATTCGTCATCTCTTCTTACTTTTATTTATTCTATCTATTCTAGGGAAACAGGGTTTTCTTTATTCTTAACTATTGTTTACATTGTATTCTATTTTACTTATTATATCTAGTTACTTAATTACTAATACACATTTTAATTTTAAGGGATTTCAAAATTTAGGTTTTAACAAAGTTAATTTCTTAGTATCTATTGTATCTATTGCTATCTATTTAATTTTACAATCGGGTTATCCTGCATGTAATTGTTATATATTTCAATAAATATACGTTTTACGATGCTTTTTAAATCTTTATACATTTGTTTCCTCATGTTCTTATTTTATACAATTCTATAAGGTTATATCTAGGTTTCTTATTCTATATTGTACTTATTTGCTATGTTTCTTATTTTCTATCTTTTATGTATTTATGCTAATTATATATATCATACAATATATATTTACCATAATTTATCTATCTATTTATTCCTATTGTTTACCTTTGTTACTATTTCTATACAATATTTAATAAACTTGTCTCTAGATTTTTTACCTATCAGTAGAGCGTTTGCATTTTTAGCCTCTAACTTGCAGTCTAGGTCTTGTTCAGCTTCATACCTCCTAAAAGCATCCACTGGGCATTCAAACAGAACATGGGGGACAGTTTCTGGGACGCCTGGCTCGCAGATGCACGATGGGTTCTCTTTACACTTGAATCGAGTCAGGTATTCAGAGAACCCACCGTGCCCTGTCAGCGTTTGAGTCAAAAGTCCGTTGGGCGTTATCTGCCTAATGGTTTTGTAGGCCTGGACTGCGTCCGGGAAGAACAGTTTCGTTACAGCCGCGGTTTCACCAGTTGTGTACCTACTGTTCCATTGCTCAAGCGACTCTGCGCGAATTGTTCGCTTGACGAATGAAATGGGACAGCACTCGTAGTCTGGTCTTCGCTTTGTTTTCAGTGCTGCGTCCTTGGCCAGCTGATCTGCCCTTTCATTCCCTTCTAACCCAGCGTGTGCTTTTATCCAGAACAGGGAGACGATTTTGCCGCGTTGTGCACTTGTTCGTATATGGTCCTGGATCTCTACGGCCAGTGGATTTGTAGAGCTTGGGTTAGTAACCGTTTCCAGGGCAGATCGGGAGTCGCTGTAAATGCCACAAGTTTGTGATGGGCTCTTGAGGATCTCCTTGATGGCCTCGCGTATGGCCAGTAACTCCGCCTGGTAGACCGAGCAGTGCGACGACAGCTTCAATTTTCGGGTTTTAGTCTCGGCATTGCCATTCCATATGGACAGCGCTGCTCCGACTTTACCCTCAATTTTACTGCCGTCCGTAAATATTCGCACTTCTTGCGTGTTGTGGGCTTCCACGTCTTCTCGATCCACCAGGCTTACGAACTCTAGGCTCATGTGGTTCGCTGGGTGGGGAGTCCTCTCATATGGCACCATTCTCTCGACGCACCTATCTCCGAGTACTGACTGGAGAAGCCCCCTCTTGGCTTTATACAGGGCGGCTGCCTCCTGTATCCGGAGATCGAGGGGGAGTATTCCAGCCAGCACTAAAGCCGAGTTGAGCGAGACCGTGCGGTACGCTTTACTCAGCTTTTGCGCAAAGCCCCTCTGGACGTTATTCAGGTGCTTTTGCACCCCTAGCTTCTCTGTAGCGTGCGCCCAGACGCTTGCTGAGTACATGATGATTGGTTCAACCGCGGCTGTGTATATTGTGCGAACTATCTCGGGGTGTAGGCCCCAACTTATTTTCGCGGCCCTGGAGAGTCTTTTGTATATATCTAGGGCTTTCCTACAGGTGTCAATCGTGTGGTCGTTAAAAGTCAGTTTGTCGTCAATGGTCAGCCCTAGGATCTTGATTTTTGAAGACATGCCAATGCTGCTCCCGCCCATTCTCAGAAGTGGCGTGTCAAACTTCAGTTTACGCGTAATAATCATGGCATTTGTTTTATGCGGTGCGAATTTCAGCTTATTTTTGACACCCCACTCCTGAACGTAGGCAAGAGCAGCATTGGCCTGTCTTTGTACTTCCAGTGCTGTGTCTCCGTCGAACACTAGTACGACGTCGTCAGCAAACGCCTGGCAGTAGTCGTTTCGGCTCCCCAGTCCCTTCAAAAGAGGATCTAGTAGGAGGTTCCACAATAGTGGTCCCCCTATCGACCCCTGAACACATCCTTTATTTGTGCCTTTTTGATGTTCTTTCCCGGCGTATCTCACCTTGACTCTTCGGTCACGAAGGTAACTATCAATGACCCGCCTCAGGTTAACCGGACAGTTTTCTTCCGCCAGTCTGGCCTTTATGGCTGGCCACCAAGCGCTGTCGAAGGCTCCCTCTATGTCCAATGATATCATGACTATGAGCTTTTTCTGGTCTAATTTGCGTCGAATGTGTTGCATCAGGTCATAGAGGGAGTCCTCGGTGCTCCTCTGGGGCATAAACCCGTACTGGCGGATACTTATCCTCGGGATTAGGTGCCACTTCATCCTTCGAACGACCATCTTCTCGAAGATTTTGCCAAGAACTGGTAATAAACCGATGGGCCTATATGCTTTTGGATCAGTGTATTCTTCCTTTTTTGGCTTTCGAAGGACTACTACGGTGGCTACCTTCCAAGCCATCGGGAAATGTTCCTGCTCTAGGCATTTGTTAGCCAGGGCGAGGAACAAATTTGGGTCTTGAGCTATGGCTCTGCCGCAGATGTCCGCCGTCAGACCATCTTCACCCGGGGCCTTCTTCGGATTGAAGCTGTCCACCGATGCTCTGAGTTCCTCCATTGTAAATGGTGGGTCATGTTTTTCATCATGAACCCAGTCATTTGCGTGGGTTGCTATCATTCTTGTTTTCCGGTGGTCAGCGTTCTCCTGGCTCTCTGAGTCCTCTGGGTAAAATGTGTCGGCTAACATCTTCACTGATTCCTCCTCGCTCAAGACCTTACCCTCCTTCATCAAAGGGACGTCCTCCTGTCTCTTTGTTGTTCTCCCTATCACTCTGTAAATGCCCTCCCACATCCCTTCCCTATCCTGCTTCCCACAGAACTCCTTCCAGCTCTCTATTTGTAGTTTTTTTGCCATGTTCTCATACTTTTCTTTTGCTTGCAGGTACTCAGCGATGACTTTGCTTCTTCGGACCGGCGCTGCATTTCGGATTCGACGCTTCCTTGTGGTGGCCTCCTTCTTCAGCTGCGTGAGTTCTTCGGACCACCACGGCAGGGTAAGTTTACTTTTTGTTTTTATTTTTGGTATGCTTGTGTTGCATGATTCTACTATTGCATGTGTGTAACTTTCTATTGTGTTGTCTAATTGGGTTTTGGTGTTTATTTTACTAATTTCTGTTTCATTTATTTGTTTTTCTTGGAGCAAATTGGACAATTTCTCATGAAATTGCTCCCAATTTGCTTTTTTACTATTGTATGTTCTAGTTGTTCTTGTGATGTCTGTGCCTAATGCTTTTTGTAAGGTGATTTTAAATGTAATTGCGTTGTGGTCCGAACTAATCCAGCCCTCTCTGACTTCCCAGTCCTCCACCAGGTTGAGCATCTCCGCTGTGCAGGCCGTGACGTCTACAAAGCTAGTGAAACTCATGCCACCTCTAATTGTGTCAAAAGTCGGGACATCTCCTTGGTTGAGTACCTGCAAGCCCATCTCTTCGAGAGTTCCGGCAAACTCCTCGCCCTTATGGTCAACTATACGGCTTCCCCACCATGTGTTCTTGGCATTCGCGTCGCCTCCTATCAGCAGGTAGCGGGACTTGGTTTGCCGCTGTATTTCCTTGAGTTGCTCCATGAAGGGTTCCACGGTTTTATGTTCCGGCTCAAAATAGTAAGAGACGGCCACAATCTCCCAGGCGCTTGTTCTGATTTTGACCACTGCGATGTTTGTGGTGGTAAGGTTGGGGAACTGGGTCACATTCAAGTCTTGGTCAAAGACAGCGATTGCTGCTTTGATTGTGTCTGTTCCCTGGTTCGCGCTCTGAAAGATTCTGACCCCCCGATACTCTTTCATTCTTCCTATTGCCCCTACGTACGGTTCCTGAAGCAGTGCAAAGGCAAACCTCTTCTTGGTGGCCTCAAGCATTATTTCTTGCGTAGCTAGCTGTTTTTTCCGCAAGTTTGCTTGGGCTATTAGGTATGCCTTTGCACTTTCTGAGGCAGATGATACACCAGGGACGCCCTCAGCACTGGTAGGCCACTGTGGCCCGTGCTAAGCTCTCCCACTTCTTGCGGATCATACATTCGTTACTGAATGCATTATGATCCGTGCGGTCGAGCTTTGCGCGCACGCAGTTACAGCAGCTTGGGGTAGCCTCCGCCAGCCAATCTGCGCAGTCTGATTTCATGTGGGGTCCCCCACAATGGCTGCACTTCTCAGTGGTTTCCGTGCAGAACCGCCTGCCATGTCCGTAACCTAGACAAAGCGAGCATTGGACGAGTGGAGACTGGTCCTCCACTCGTACTCGCTGCAGGTCGATGTGCACGGTCCCCACTTGAGTCATGCGTTGCCACAGCTTGGGGGATACCCTCATGACAATGTGACTGGTGTACTGGTTCCGTGTCCGCTTCTTATAGGCGATTTCCATCTTCAGCACCTTTTCGTCAAGATCCTTAAAGAGGTCTTTGTTCTGGTTCTTCAGGGCTCTAATGATGTCTTCATCACTGTTGTAGTGAAGAACGTCCCTGAAGATTACCATCGGATCTTTATTTTTGACCTCCTCGACGTTTAGGTGCTGCTCTGCTGTTTTTAGCCTTTCCTGTACCTTCCGCCTTTCCTCTTCCGTTCTACATCCTACAATAACTTTTCTATCTTTTGCTTTTCTAATCTTGTCCACTACTACCCCACCCTCTTTCGCATTCACTGCCTTCCGAATCCTCTCTAGAACCGCTTCTCCTGTTTCCTCTTCATCCTTTGAGGTTACCACAATTGAGTGGAGCGCCACCCGCTCCTGTGGCATCCTCACGTTGCCAGTCGCCGCCACGCTTGCATACGTTCTCCTCTCTTCCCTTCTCTCTTCTGCCTCCTGGTGTTTTTCCAGAGTTCCTTTCAACTTCTCCATCATTTCGTTGTTTTTCTGCAACATCCTTGTATGCTCTTCTAGCGTTTTACGCAGTTCTTCCTCTTTCTTTCTATTCTCTTCCTTGTCTGGAAATCCTTCCTTTTCCTGTGGTGTTTCTTCCTCCTTGTCTTCCTCTTTGTCTTGCTTATTTCCCCTTCCCTTCACTTGTTCAGCCTCTCTTACTAGTTGGTACATTCGCTCCTCTAACTGTTTTACTTCTATCCTAATTTCCGTTTTGAGGTTTTTTGCAAGCCTCAGTTGGTGCCTAAATTTAGCGTGGACAGCTTTTGCTTCAGTCAGCCGGTCGCGGTATTTTGTACTCTCTTGCTTTGGTGGGCTCTCCATCTCTTCGGCTAAAACTTCGGCTAAAGCACTTTTAGTTGTTGGTCTGCTACTCGGCCCTGCTTCTTGCGGTAGCATCTCCTTTGGTTTCGGCTTTGATGGTTCCCCTTTAGGCACTTTTTGGGGAGGCGACTTCACTTTTGGAAGTTCTCCCGAGGTTCCGGCTTCAATTCCCGGTTTGGGTATTGAAGGTTTGGCCAGTGTGGTTTTATTCGGGGAGGGAGAAGCCTTGGAGAATGTCCGGTCTAACCTGCCAGACTCCCATTCTCCAATGCTTTTCCTCACGCTGGTCTGCTGGGTCTTTCGACCGTCACCCAGCGTGGGTTCTATCTCCTCAGATGCCGATCTCGAGACCTTGGCCGCTTTGGCAGCCTTGGCAGCCCTGGTCACAGGAGTACGCATGCCAAACATTTTGGAGCGTCGATGTCAATTAGGTTTGTAAGTTTGTATAAGTTTTATAAAAATCTAATTTAAATCTTAAAAGTGTGTACCTATATTCATACTTGTATTTAAAATTATCCTAATCCTGTTTTGTTTGTTTCAGGTTCCAAGGAGACCAACGGTTTGAGTCTGCCTCGTCGTGAGGGTAAGTATTCGTCAAAGGAGCTAGGAGTTAATTCTAGTCAAAATTAGGTTTGTATAAGTTTTAAAAGATTTTATAGTGTATATAATGTATAAAGTATATATATAGAAGTAGTGTATATAGTGTATATAGCGTCTGTTTAGTGTAAATAGCTAGGTTAGGTAGTTAAGATTATTTCAAAGTGTCAAAAAGCAAATTGACTCTACAAATGTAGAGTCAATTGGTCTCTATATTATTTCTAGCAGGCTAAAAAGCAAAGATTTTTATCGATAATCTGGTCAATAGTCAATTAAAATTATATAAAATTTTTGACTCTAGGTAGAGTCGATGTCTGTGCTGATTTTGGTAGCCCAGCTGACGCTCTATCATACACAAAAAACCGCGTCAAAATCGGACGCTTAGTTAGGGAGATATGAAGCCTCTAAGTTTTCCAAGATGGCGTCCAAAATGGCCGCCGAATCTTAGAAATGCCGCTACTACCTCGGTTTTGAAGATAAACACACAGTGTTTTGGGTTTTTGTGATGCCCCGGCCAATGCCTATCTCGTCCCAGTGTCAATTCCGAAAAATAAAAATAGACTCTATGTAGAGACTTTTTCTACGTGAGTGGGTAGAGAATGCACTGGCAATGGCAACACAGAAAACGCTACTAAAATCCAATGACAATTGACAAAGTTACACGACTCTAAAGAAATTCAATATGGCGGCCAAGATGGCCGACCAAATGCTATCTTCGGCAGTTTTTACCCGAACCTAGCCGTGTTTGGTATCGTTGGATCGGGTTTTCTACCCTCTAGATAATAAGCTAGGTTTCAGGTCAAAAGCTTGCGCCCCCGATTTTTAATTTAGAAAAAACACATATATTTACTTAAAAATTTACACAAAAATTTCAAATTGAGCTAGAGAGATGCGAAAAAGGGGTATATATACTAAAATTTAATACTTTATCTAATGAATTAAAAATAATTTGAAAAACTATGTTATTTAGGGTACCTCGTGTGTACCCCAAATTTTCAAAAAATTTTATCTCGAGTTCCAACTGATAAACAAATGTCGAAATTTTTTATGCTGGCAGAGGGCCTAGTAATGAATATAATTTGAGTGCAAAAGCAATATGTCAAGGATCTCTTTACCGAGATATAAAATTTTGAAAATACCAAAAACTTCAAATGTCTATAAAAACGTGAAAACTTAACTTTAAGAGCAGCTTGAAGTGCCTCCGAGTCTTGCGCTGTGATGTCCAGGTGGTGGTGGTGTCAAAAGTGTCCCAGGTGGTCGGGGTCTATGGCCGCGTGGCCACGTGGTTTTTGTTTTTTTGGCTTTTATTCCGCCAGGGGTGGCGGAAAAAATCCGGTCAAAAAACAGCCTTGTAGTCCTCCACAAGGCGCTCCAGATGGTGTAATAAAAACAACAGGTCACCGCGATGGATCTCGAGTAAAAGTCAGTTGAAGTTCCAAAAATTCCGAAAAAGTCACTTTTTCACTTGTATTTTCACGAGTTTTTCACTTATCGCCACGCGATTTTCACTGGCGTGTGCGCCGCGTTTTTCCGCGTATTTTGATATATCGCACTTGTATATTTGGTCACTTTTTGCAATTTTTCCGATTTTTCTCGTGCGGACTGACTTGTATATGATGCGCTCTCGACTGCGGATCAAGCGGGAATGGTTAGGTTAGGTTAGGTTAGGTTAGGTTAGGTTAGGTTAGGTTAGGTTAGGTTAGGTTAGGTTAGGTTAGGTTAGGTTAGGTTAGGTTAGGTTAGGTTAGGTTAGGTTAGGTTAGGTTAGGTTAGGTTAGGTTAGGTTAGGTTAGGTTAGGTTAGGTTAGGTTAGGTTAGGTTAGGTTAGGTTAGGTTAGGTTAGGTTAGGTTAGGTTAGGTTAGGTTAGGTTAGGTTAGGTTAGGTTAGGTTAGGTTAGGTTAGGTTAGGTTAGGTTAGGTTAGGTTAGGTTAGGTTAGGTTAGGTTAGGTTAGGTTAGGTTAGGTTAGGTTAGGTTAGGTTAGGTTAGGTTAGGTTAGGTTAGGTTAGGTTAGGTTAGGTTAGGTTAGGTTAGGTTAGGTTAGGTTAGGTTAGGTTAGGTTAGGTTAGGTTAGGTTAGGTTAGGTTAGGTTAGGTTAGGTTAGGTTAGGTTAGGTTAGGTTAGGTTAGGTTAGGTTAGGTTAGGTTAGGTTAGGTTAGGTTAGGTTAGGTTAGGTTAGGTTAGGTTAGGTTAGGTTAGGTTAGGTTAGGTTAGGTTAGGTTAGGTTAGGTTAGGTTAGGTTAGGTTAGGTTAGGTTAGGTTAGGTTAGGTTAGGTTAGGTTAGGTTAGGTTAGGTTAGGTTAGGTTAGGTTAGGTTAGGTTAGGTTAGGTTAGGTTAGGTTAGGTTAGGTTAGGTTAGGTTAGGTTAGGTTAGGTTAGGTTAGGTTAGGTTAGGTTAGGTTAGGTTAGGTTAGGTTAGGTTAGGTTAGGTTAGGTTAGGTTAGGTTAGGTTAGGTTAGGTTAGGTTAGGTTAGGTTAGGTTAGGTTAGGTTAGGTTAGGTTAGGTTAGGTTAGGTTAGGTTAGGTTAGGTTAGGTTAGGTTAGGTTAGGTTAGGTTAGGTTAGGTTAGGTTAGGTTAGGTTAGGTTAGGTTAGGTTAGGTTAGGTTAGGTTAGGTTAGGTTAGGTTAGGTTAGGTTAGGTTAGGTTAGGTTAGGTTAGGTTAGGTTAGGTTAGGTTAGGTTAGGTTAGGTTAGGTTAGGTTAGGTTAGGTTAGGTTAGGTTAGGTTAGGTTAGGTTAGGTTAGGTTAGGTTAGGTTAGGTTAGGTTAGGTTAGGTTAGGTTAGGTTAGGTTAGGTTAGGTTAGGTTAGGTTAGGTTAGGTTAGGTTAGGTTAGGTTAGGTTAGGTTAGGTTTTTTTTTTTTTTTTTTTTTTTTTTTTTTTGTTTAAATGCATCTTTTCCTCTGACATGGGTGGTCAGTGACGGTTTTTACTTTTAATATTTATTTACTTTATTTTTTAGTTTTTGTTTTAGTTTTAGTGTAGAAGGGATGATTTACTTATTTTTGTTTTATCTTATTTTATATTTTCACGCATTCTAGTACTTTTCTTATATTCAAGTTTTTTCTGTTTACTTATTTAATTTTATATACGCTTTTTGCTTCAATTTTTGATTATATTTTATTTATTTATCTTTATGTTGTCTTTTCATGCGAGAACTTTTTGGGACATACTTGATTAATTAATGTTTACATTTGTACTTAGGATTTTTGTCTCTGTTTTTTCCATGTTATGTTTATTTTTATTTCTGATTTTTACTTTTTGTTTACTTACTACTTTTTGATACTTTTATTTGAGAACTTAATATATTTTGTATTAGTGTATGTTATTTATGTATCTGTTTTATTTAATATGCTAGTCAAATAATATATATGTAACAATATATATTTTTAACAAGACTTATTTGTGTATCGTTCGCTATTTTTATTCTATTGTTATTTCCACTATTGTTTTGTAGGCCATACATCGCGGTTTTTCGCTGCTCGTTTATTGTAAGCAGTGGTTCATGTTTACATCATGCTCCGGCCCGTTTACTTGAGTCCTGGTTGCGGATGGCTGGTTAGCAGTATGCTGTGGTGGCTCGAGCCAGTGCGTCCCACTTCCTCCTGATCGTGCAGTCCTGGCTGAAGGCGTTGTGATCCGCCTTCTCCACCTTTGCCTGCACGCAGTTGCAGCAGGAAGGGGTCTCACCGGCGAGCCATTTTTCGCAATCCATCCTCTTGTGGGGGCCCCCACAGTGGCTACACTTCTCCAGTGTTCCCTGGCAGAAGCGTCGGCTATGGCCGTAGCCAAGGCACAGGGAACACTGGACAAGCGGCGACTGGTCGGTTACTCGTACACGCTGCAAGTCGAGGCGGAGTGATCCAGCGTTTATCATCCTCCGCCAGACCAATGGGTGCGCCCGCACTATGATGTGTTGCGTTTGTGGGTTCCTGGTTGGTTTTCGGTAATAGACTTCCATGGTTGTTGCTGCACTATCTCCGTCCACTTCAAAATCAAAAAATTCCTCATTCTGAGCTATTATCGCATCGATTACGGTACCGTCACACGCGTCATGGTGGCCGTAGACATCCCTAAGGATGACCAGTGGGTACTTGTTGGTCAAGTTTTCAACCTTTAGGTCTTCCGCGCTCTTCAATTTCTCTGTGATGTTCTCTCTGTCCTCTTCTGTTTTGCATCCCAGTATTATTTTCCGGTCCTTTGCCTTCCTAACTTTTTCGACTACAATTCCTCCTTCTCTTGCGTCCAAAACTTTTCTAACTCTGTCCAGTACTTCCTCTCCACTTTTTGTTTCGTCCTTTGCGGTGATGGCTATGGAGTGCAGCGCGGCCTGCTCGTAAACCTGTCTATTAGGGAGTCCCGCAGCCACACTCGCATACGTTTTCTTTTCTAGACTTTCTTGGTGTTTTTCTATCGTGTCTTTGAGTTTCTCCATCTTATCCGTGTTTTCCTTTATTAATCTTGCATGCTCTTCCAAATTTTTTAGCAGTTCACTATCATCTCTTTTCCTTTCTTCCACTTTCGATGAAGAGGGTGGTGACTGGACAGACGAGGGAGGTTCTTCTCCTTTCTTCTGTCCAGCCGTCAGCCTCTTTCCTTGACCTTTCTCCTTTTCCGTCTCTTTCACCAACTGGTATAGCCTCTCAACCGCTTTTATCACCTCTGTTTTTATCTCTCCTTTTGTGTTGCGGGAGCTCTTTAGTTCAGACTTGACCTTCGTTAGGCAAGCTTTGGCCTCGGATAGTCGACTTAAGTACTTCGACTCCTCCGGCTTGGGTGGACTACCCGAGGAGGTCTTGGAGAATGTCTGATTTAATCTATCAGACTCTCCATTACCTCTCCTCACGCTGGTCTGTCGGGTCCTTAGACCTTCACCCAGCGCGGGGTCCACCTCCTCAGATGCCGGACTGTGCCTGAGTGGAGCCCCTTTCGAGGTCTTGGAAGCGTTTGCCACTGGACTTCTAAACATATTGAGGAGCGTCGATGTCAGAGTAACACAAACCTAACCTATTAACTAGTTAAAATAAAAGTTTGTAAAAGTTTTATACTGTAATTATAGTCTTAATATCTAATTTTAAAATTGTATATGTGTATATAATGTCCTTATGTCTACCCTATTACTAAGTTAAAATAAAAGTTTGTATAAGTTGTAAAAATTTGTATTGTCCAATTTGTATGTTTTTTATGTTGCAGGTGCTGGGCAGATTGCGACCTGCAGACCTCTCTCCAGAAAGAAGATGTCCGAGGGTGAGTGACGTAAACTTTTTCTAATTTTATGTTTTTTATGTTTCAGGTTCCGAGAAACCAGCTGTCGAGGTCCGCCTCGTCGTGAGGGTAAGTATTCGTCACAAGTAAGTATTTCTTCCGTAATTATTTTTTAGTCAAAAAGAAAAACCAAGAAAAACCAATTTCTCTAGAAATTTTCTTCCGAGAGAGTCAAATTTAAACTTAAAACTAATGAAACCTAACCAATTATACCTATATTTACAGTTATACTAATATTTATATTATGTTTATATATTTATTTTTACTAGGATAACTAAAAACCCAAAAGGCATCCGAAAAATCCAAAATGACCACTAGGCGTGGTGAAGTCAGGTACGATTTTTCGAGTTATTTCTATAATTGACTGGTATTTGGTTAGGTTAGGTTAGGTTAGGTTAGGTTAGGTTAGGTTAGGTTAGGTTAGGTTAGGTTAGGTTAGGTTAGGTTAGGTTAGGTTAGGTTAGGTTAGGTTAGGTTGGGCGGGTCCTGGGTTTGTCCATTAATAGTTGGTTCTGCCTAGCTCCGGTTTTGGAGAAACTCGGGGCCGTCCTTACGCCGCAGGGGTTCGCGGGTAAGGAGGCGTTTGGTCTTGGGGGAGAGCGCAACAGTCGTGATGATCCCCAAGGCAAGTCTGTGGTTACTTCCTTCACGAGGTGCCGCCTGTTATTGGTCTATTTCCTTCAGAAATAGACGCAACAGAAACCACAGGCGCCGGCATCGTCCTTTTCAGGACGTGTCGGTGGGGTAGGATTGGGAGGGTTGGGTTGGGGTGTGGTCTTACTCGTCTATTTTCTGAAATAGACGCAGTTAAGGCCACAGGGGGGGAAATAGGGGTAAAGGGGTTTGGAATGGGGGGGGAGTTGGTTGTTCTGGTTGGGCGAGTCGCCGTTGTTGGGGGGGGGGTTGTATTGGGGGATAAGCTCCTTCAAGGAGTTGTGTTGAGTGGGAGAGGCGGCACTAACCCTGCCGCCTGGAAAGATAACGCCATCTTTCCGCCGGTTCTGTACTGTCGCTTCAGAGACCCCTTATCGGGCGTTAAGGTGGTACGTTGCGGCAGTGCAGACCGAAGGAGGCTTGCCTTTATTGGCCGGTCTTAGAGAAGGAAAACTCGAAACAAAACCCTACGGATACCGGGGGACCTCCGTAGTATGTACCCTTCCCCGGCCACAGGGGGCACTGGCCGGGTGTGACCTCCTATTTCCCCCATACTCGTGGGATTTGATATGGAGAACAATAAAAACAAAAAAGATGTTGGTGGTAGCGGTTTTAAAGACCGTTGTGAAGTAGTTGGTCGTTCGGCGGGCGCTATTGTGCGTAGTTACGCTGGAGAGGCGGTTGCTGGTTGCAGCAGTGCAGTGTCGCTGAGAGCATCGCTTGACTTATCGAGTGACGCTGAGTCGATGGTCAGTGTTAGTAGTGGGTGTGTGGGGTTTGAGGAAGACCCTGAACTCTGGAGTAGGGTGTTGGCGCGTGGAAAGCGTCGCCATGTTAAAGAGCTCGGCACGGAACCAGCCTCGAGCGACGACGAGGCAGTTCCGGCCAAAGCTATCGCGGTATCCCTGAAGAGAGGCAGAGGACGTCCTCCTACAACGGGGAAGTACGTAGGGTTGGCCAAAGCTCAGGCGGAGCACAAAGCCCTACGAAGAGAGGAAGAACTCCGTAGAGTAGAGGAAGATGTTGCTACCAAGGTTGCCACCCATAAGGCAACTAGAGTAGTAGCTCCACCCACGGAAACGGGGCATAGAAGTAAGCTAGCATCCGACCTTATTAAGCAGGCGGTGGAAGCAACAGAGGTCATCAAGGTGGTGGCTGCAAAGTCCGGCCACCTCAAGGGTACTTTCGCGAAAGCCCTTAAGGACTCTGCAGCCTCCATTAAAATAGCCGTGGAGGAATTGGGGTCATCCACTGTCACGGAGGAAACTGCGAAGCTCCAGGCCGAGAACGCGCGTCAGCGTTCTGAATTGTCGGAGCTTCGCAGAGAACTGACAGAGGTAAAGGCGAGATTGACTGAAGCGGAGAGGACAGCCTCAGCGGGGCGGCCTGAAGGTGAAAGCCGGCCTTCACAGTCATCAAGTGCGCATCTCCAGCAGGAGGAACTGATACGGGTGATCATGCAACAGGTGGGTGGCATGTTGAACGCCCGCCTGGAAAGCATGGAGGAGAGGCTTCTCCCAGAGAAGCGAACGCGTCCCCCTTTAGCGGCGGAGAAGCGAAAGGAGGCGGCCCCTGGGCATGGGACTGAGCCGGCTGAACCGGCCCCAAAACCAGCTCCTGTACCCAAGAGCCAGAAAAATAAAAAGAGGAAGAATGCTGCTGGTGCTGCCACAGGTGCTCCTCAGAGGCAGCCTGAGGAATTGCCGACGGCCCCCTCTGGCAAGGACGAGGGATGGTCCACAGTGACCAAAAAGGGCAAGAAGGCCAAACAACCGGCGACGGCTAAAACGGCCCCTGAAGGTGGAGTGAAAGCGAAACGTTCCCCTCGCTCGGCTCGGGTGAAACTGCGCACTCCTCGGTCAGCTGCAGTAGTCATTACTATGCAGCCAGAAGCCGAGGAAAAAGGTGTTACGTACGCTAAAATTTTGGCGGAGGCGAAATCCAAGGTGGACCTGAAGAGTTGCGGGATCGAAAATTTAAGATTCCGCAAGGCAGCCACTGGTGCTCGCATTCTCGAGATTGCTGGCGAAACCAGTGGTGTCAAAGCGGACGCATTAGCCGAAAAGCTCCGAGAAGCCTTGGGCGAGGATCTCGCCAGGATCTCCAGGCCGGTCAAGTGTACGGAAATTCGAGTAACCGGTCTGGATGATTCGGTCTCCAAAGAAGATCTCACAACGGCAATATCACAGCAGGGATGTTGCCCCAAAGAAAATATAAAAGTTGGCGAAATCAAGGGCACAAAACAGGGATCAGGTGTGGCCCTGATAAGCTGCCCTGTGGCGGCAGCCAAGAAGCTGGAAAGTGAGGGTAGACTGCTGGTTGGCTGGGTTTCGGCGAGAGTGGAGATCCTGCAACCCAGACCGATGAGGTGCTTCCGTTGCCTCCAAAACGGCCACGTGCGCGCCCAGTGCACGGAGGAGACTGACCGCAGCGAGGAGTGCTACAGGTGCGGTCAGGCTGGACACAAATCCGCCGGATGTTCAGCAACGCCTATGTGCTCGATTTGTGCTGCTGCTGGAAAGCCATCGGCACATAGGCTAGGTAGCAAGGCATGCACCCCTCCTAATCCAAGGAGGAGAGGGACTAATAGGGCCAACCCGGTCTCAGAACCGGGAGCTAACAGCAGCGCTTCCCCACAGACGGAGGGGGCGCACATGGACACACTTTAGTTGGCCCTATACTTTCTGCAGGCGGACAACAATCACTACGCCAACGGGCTCGGGATCTCATGACCCAGAGTCTAGCAGAGTGGTTAACACACAGAAACGGCCGTGACGGTGGCACCGGGGGGTGCCGCCGTCCATGAAAGGCCAGGAGACGGCGCGCGTGGAGGTTCCGCGCGCCTCTCTCTCTCCGAGGGAGACCAGGTTGGAGGCAGTTGCCTCACCTCACTCGGAGGGGCTCTAAAGAGCCAACGCCGTCGGGGCCGTGGAAGAGTGCTAACGCGTGCCCATAGCCCCGACACCATGGCGAAAGATGGAACCCCGTCAGGTTTTAGTGGGTATGCCCCCATTCTGGGGGTGACTCCCACATAACCCCCCGCTCCCCCCCGGGGGCGAGGGGTATCCATAAAGGATTTCCTGACGTAAAAAAAAAAAAAAAAAAAAAAAAAAAAAAAAAAAAAAAAAAGGTTAGGTTAGGTTGGGCGGGTCCTGGGTTTGTCCATTAATAGTTGGTTCTGCCTAGCTCCGGTTTTGGACAAACTCAGGGCCGTCCTTACGCCGCAGGGGTTCGCGGGTAAGGAGGCGTTTGGTCTTGGGGGAGAGCGCAACAGTCGTGATGATCCCCAAGGCAAGTCTGTGGTTACTTCCTTCACGAGGTGCCGCCTGTTATTGGTCTATTTCCTTCAGAAATAGACGCAACAGAAACCACAGGCGCCGGCATCGTCCTTTTCAGGACGTGTCGGTGGGATAGGAAGGGGAGGGTTGGGTTTGGGGTGTGGTCTTACTCGTCTATTTTCTGAAATAGACGCAGTTAAGGCCACAGGGGGGGAAATAGGGGACATAGGGGTTGTTGGATCGGGGGGGGTGTTGGTTGTTTGGGTCGGGCGTGTCGCCGTTGTTGGGGGGGGTTTTTTGAAGAGGGAGGCTTCTCCGAGTCTGCTTGCAGAGGAGGAGGAAGCTGTTTGTTGTTGTGTTGGGCGAGACGGCACTAACCCTGCCGTCTGGGAAGGTTTCGCCGCCTTTCCGACCGGTTCTGTGCTGCCACTTCAGCGACCTCTTGTCGGGCGTCAAGGGGTATGTTGTGGCAGTGCAGACCGAGGGGGCTTGCCTTAATTGGCCGGTCACAGAGAAGGAAAACTCGACATAAAACCCAGCGGATACCAGGGGACCTCCGTTTGTATATACCCTTCCGCGGCCACAAGGGCTCTGGCCGCGGTGACCGAGTATTTCCCTACTACTCGTGGGTACAATTATGAATATTGAACAATTTAAAAAAACAAAGAAAGTTGGTGGTGGTCGTAAGGACCAAGGAGAAGAGGAGAGAGGTGTAAGTGCGGTTGTGCGCACATACTCCAGGAAACCGAAGGGAGGAAGTGACTTGGCATTGGTGGGTTCGCTCGATTTATCGAACGAGAGCTTCTCCGATGCCGAGTCCATGATCAGTGTGTCGAGCGCATGCAGTGTGGCGCTGGAGACTCTGCCTGACAGGCTTTGGAAGACGAAGCCTGGTAAGCGGCGGCATGAGGACGGAAGTGGCTCGGAGCCTGTCTCGACTGATGACGAGGCCACACCGACCACATCAGTCGTGCTGACCGCTAAGAGGGGAAGAGGTCGCCCTCCTACAACGGGTGCGTATGTTGGTCTAGCAAAAGCTCAGGCAGACCTAAATGCCTTACGTAGAGAGGAGGCGCAAAGAAAAATGGAAGAGGACGTTGCCGCTCAGCTGGCTAGCCACAAGGCGAAACGACCAGTGGCTCCGCCGTTGCGGAAGGAGGCCAACAGCGGGCTTGCATCTGAGCTAGTCAAGCAGGTCGAAGATGCTACAGACATAATATTGACTGTGACTGCGAAGTCGGGTCGCCTGAAAGGAACGTGCGCGAAGGCTCTGAAAGAGTCCGCAAACTCAATCAAGGCTGCAGTAGAGGAATTGCACGCCACAAAGACAACAGAAGAAGTTGCGAAGCTCCAAGCCGATAACGCTCGGCTTCGGTCAGAAATGGTGGAGCTTCGCAAAGAATTGATGGAGTTGAGAGCAAAGCTGGTGGATGCTGATGAGCCGCCACTAGCTGCGAGGAAGCCTAAATCAACGGCAAATCTGCAGTCCTCTTTGCCTCATGAGGGGAATAACATGCAGCAAGAAGAGCTGATACGTTCAATTATGCTGCAGGTCGGGGGTATGTTGAACGCTCGCTTTGAAGGAATGGAGGAGAGACTCCTACCAGAAAAGCGGACTCGACCCCCTCTAGCAGCGGATAGGCGTAAGGAAGCTGCTGCGGAGCCTACTGCAGAGGCTGAACATCCGGCCCCACAGCCTGCAGCAAGCAAGAAAGGAAAGAAGAAGAAGCAGACTAGTGAAGCTAGAGAAGCTGCAGGGTCCTCTCAGACGCAAGCCGACAATGCAGAGCCAGCGGCTGAAAATTCTAATGAGGGATGGTCGAAAGTGACCAAAAAAGGCAAAAAGAAAGCCAAAACAAAGCCGACAACGAAACCAACGGGCCCCAAAACGAGTGCAAAGAGTACTAAGCCTCCTACCCGTTCGGCACCGGTGAAGTTGCGCCCCCCTCGAACTGCAGCGGTAGTTATTACCCTGCAGCCGGGAGCGGCAGAAAAGGGAGCGACCTACGCTAAGATCTTGGCAGACGCCAAAAATAAGGTGGATCTGAACAGTTGTGGCATCAACAGCTTGCGGTTCCGCAAGGCCGCTACGGGTGCCCGCATTTTGGAAGTTTCTGCAGGAGGGAATAGTGGAGAGAAGGCGGATTCTCTGGCAGCAAAGCTCGTTGAAGCTTTAGATGGAGATCTGGCAAGAGTGTCAAGACCTATAAAGTGCACCGATTTGAGGATATCTGGTCTTGACGACTCCATATCCAAAGAGGATATTGCTAACGCTGTTTCCCAGAGAGGCTCCTGCTCAAAGGACAACGTAAAAGTTGGGGAAATAAGGCTCACCCACCAAGGCTCCGGAGTGGTCTTGGTAAGCTGCCCTGTTGCTGCAGCAAAAACGTTAGGCAAGGAAGGTCGTCTCCTTGTTGGCTGGGTCTCGGCGAAGATAGATCTGCTGCAGCCCAAACCATTAAGATGTTTCCGTTGCCTACATACTGGGCACGTGAGAGCCCAATGCACGGAAGAGACTGACCGCAGCGAGATCTGCTACCGCTGTGGTCAGTCCGGCCACAAGGCTGCGGCGTGTACAGCAGCACCAAAGTGCGCGATATGTGCGGCCGCAAATCGGCCATCAGCACACAGGCTGGGGAGCAAGGCATGTGCCCCTCCAAAGCCAAAAAGAGGGAAAGCCAAGAGCCCGGGCCGAGAGCCGGGATCTGCTAGCGCCTCCTCCTCACAGACGGAGGAAATGAGGGAGCGGATGGAAACGGGATAGGATGGCCCTCCGTTTCCTTCAAGCAAACGTCAACCACTCCGCCAGTGCTCAGGATCTAGTGACCCAGAGCATGGCGGAGTGGTTGATAAACGTTGCGGTGGTATCCGAGCCCTACTGCATCCCTCCTTCAGATAACTGGGTGGGGGATAATGACGGGCTCGTTTGCATTCATTTGCATGGCGGAGGGTTCAACAAAGTGATTAAAGGACGAGGGTGCGTGGCAGGCCTCGTCGAAGAAATAATGGTGGTGGCCGTGTACTTTTCGCCCAACAGAGTGCTTGCTGATTTTGAAAGATTCCTTGTCGAGGTCGGCGCTCTTGTTGGGCAATGCCGGCCTTACCCGGTACTTGTGCTCGGGGACCTCAATGCTAAATCTACGGCTTGGGGCTCTTCGTTCACAGATCCAAAGGGTGAAGAGTTAGAGGAGTGGGTGTTGACCAGTGGGCTTTCGATTATTAACCGTGGCTCTGTCAGTACATGTGTGCGGCCACAAGGTGAGTCCATTGTAGATGTTACCTTTGCGAGCTCATCATTGGCGCAGCGCATAGCCAATTGGAGAGTCTTGACGGAGGTCGAAAATCTTTCCGACCATCGATACATCAGGTTCGATGTCTCGCGCCGGCTTTCCAGACACGACGGGCCTGGAACAACTGATGTAGGGCAGAATACTCCACGATGGGCTATTAAGAAACTGGACCGAGAGGCGCTAGAAGAAGCGGCTATCGTTCAGGCTTGGGTGACGTCTCCTTCTAGCTTGGATGATATTGAAGTTCAGGCCGAGGTAAACTGGTTTACTGAAGCTATGGTGCAAGTGTGCGATGCGGCAATGCCCAGAGTTAGGCCATATGCACCGAAGCGTCAGGTTTACTGGTGGTCCGTGGAACTCGCCGAGTCTCGTACTGCGTGTGTTATCGCGAGACGCGAATACACTAGATACCGTAGAAGGCGAGTACGAGACAGAAACTATGAGGCGCAGCTATACGAGGCATATAGAACGGCCAAGTTGACCCTGCAAATAAACATTGCAGAGGCCAAAGGTTCATCGCGGGACGAGCTATTGGAGTCCTTAAATCGTGACCCATGGGGCCGCCCGTACAGGCTTGTAAGGGGGAAACTTCGTCCTTGGGCACCTCCGTTGACACAGACGCTAGAACCCAGATTTTTGGACAACGTGGTGTCGGCTTTGTTCCCTACGAGGGGTGAACACGTGGCGCCGGTCATGGCAACGTCGAATGAAGGGAGTGACCCCGAAGCTTCAGTGCCTGAGGTGAACGAGGTCGAAATGAGGATGGCGGTTTTACGACTCAAAGCCAAAAATACGGCCCCGGGCCCTGACGGCATTCCTGGCCGAGCGATAAGCTTGGCAATGAAAGCTCTGGGCCCGCGGCTACAAAATCTCTTTAGTGCATGTCTAAAGCAGAGTCAGTTTCCGGTAAAATGGAAGACGGGAAGGCTGGTGCTGCTTAAAAAGGATGGTCGACCAGCAGAATCACCATCGGCGTTTCGTCCGATCGTTCTATTGGATGACTTAGGCAAACTCCTGGAGCGCATCATCGCCGATCGCCTCGTAGGCCATTTGAACAGTGTCGGGCCTAACCTCAACGATAACCAATTTGGTTTCCGTAGGGGGCGGTCGACGATTAGTGCAATCTTGCGAGTAAAGGCGGCTACGGAAGAGGCAGTGTCCCGGGGTGAGGTTGTTTTGGCGGTGTCCTTGGACATCGCCAACGCTTTCAACACCTTGCCCTGGAGTTGCATTAGAGAGGCGCTGAAATATCATGAAGTGCCTCCCTACCTCCAACACATAGTTGAGGACTACCTGAATTATCGATTTATTTCGTTTCAAAATCAGGAAGGATGGAGTCAGCACCGGATGACGTGTGGTGTCCCGCAAGGTTCGGTACTAGGACCCCTCCTATGGAATATTGGTTTTGATTGGGTGCTGCGAGGTGCCAATCTCTGGGGGGTAGCGGTTACCTGTTACGCGGATGACACGCTTGTAACTGCTAGAGGAAAATCATACCGTGAGGCGTCAATTCTAGCAACTGCAGGTGTAGCCCAGGTGGTGGAGCGCATCAGGCGTCTTGGGCTTGAGGTGGCGCTTAACAAATCTGAAGCGCTCTGCTTCCACGGGCCCCGGAAGAAGCCTCCAGCTGGAGCGCATATTGTGGTGGGTGGAGTCCGCATCGGTGTCGAGTCGACGATGAAGTATCTAGGAATCGTCCTTGACAGCCGATGGGACTTCAATGCCCACTTCAGTAGACTGGTGCCAAAGTTGACCAAGACTGCGGTTGCCTTAGGCGGATTACTGCCAAACTTGAAAGGTGCAACAGTGGGCTGCCGGAGACTGTACCTGGGGGTGGTACGATCCATGGCCACTTATGGAGCTCCTGTGTGGGCCAACACCCTTAGCAGCCGGAATATCGCTCTATTGCGAGGTCCGCAGAGAGCGATGGCGCTAAGGGTGATAAGGGGATACCGCACAGTCTCCTGTGAGGCGGCATGTGTTTTGGCAGGTTCCATACCCTGGGACCTTGATGCCAGAGGCCTTTCTTCGGTCTTTTATTGGAAGGAGCAACAGATTGCAGGTGGTCAACGACCAGCGCAGCGCGAAGTAGAGGGAAAGCGACTCGAGTGTCACGAAATCCTCCTAGAAGAGTGGCTCGGTCGATTAGCTCAGCCTAGTGCCGGTATAAGGACGATAGAGGCTATACGTCCAATACTCAAAGAGTGGGTCGCAAGGGAGCACGGGTCTATGACCTTCCGATTGACACAGGTACTCTCGGGACACGGTTGTTTCTCGAAGTACCTGTGTCGAATTGGTAGAGAACCATCTACTCAGTGCCACCATTGTGCTGAAGTGGTGGATACAGCACAGCACACACTGGAAGTATGCCCAGGGTGGGCCAACCAACGACAAGAGCTTGTCCAAGTAGCGGGCAATGACCTCTCACTGCCATCTCTGGTAAAAGCCATGGTAGAAAGTGATGAGTGTTGGAAAGCGGCAATAACCTTCTGCGAAAACGTACTTTCGCAGAAAGAAGATGCGGAAAGGGAGCGCGAGGCTCTGGCCACAAATCCCATCCGCAGTCGGAGAGTGGGGCGTCGGAGGAGGAGGTTCCTCCAGGATCTCCGACCCCCATAACAAAGGCCGTGACGGTGGCACCGGGGGGTGCCGCCGTCCTCGTTTGGCCTAGAGGTGGCGCGCGTGGAGGTTCCGTGCGCCCCTCTCTCTCCGCGAGAGACGTGGTGAGAGGCAGTTGCCTCACCAGTCAGAGGGGGGCTCTTTTAAGAGCCCACGCCGTCGGGGCCGTGGAAGAGTGCGAAAGCGTGCCCATAGCCCCGACACCAAGGCGACCTCGAGGGAACCCCGTCAGGTTTTAGTGGGTATGCCCCCATTCTGGGGGTGACTCCCACATAACCCCCCGCTCCCCCCCGGGGGCGGGTGGTATCCATAAAGGATTTCCTGACGTAAAAAAAAAAAAAAAAAAAAAAAAAAAAAAAAGGTTAGGTTAGGTTAGGTTAGGTTAGGTTAGGTTAGGTTAGGTTAGGTTAGGTTAGGTTAGGTTAGGTTAGGTTAGGTTAGGTTAGGTTAGGTTAGGTTAGGTTAGGTTAGGTTAGGTTAGGTTAGGTTAGGTTAGGTTAGGTTAGGTTAGGTTAGGTTAGGTTAGGTTAGGTTAGGTTAGGTTAGGTTAGGTTAGGTTAGGTTAGGTTAGGTTAGGTTAGGTTAGGTTAGGTTAGGTTAGGTTAGGTTAGGTTAGGTTAGGTTAGGTTAGGTTAGGTTAGGTTAGGTTAGGTTAGGTTAGGTTAGGTTAGGTTAGGTTAGGTTAGGTTAGGTTAGGTTAGGTTAGGTTAGGTTAGGTTAGGTTAGGTTAGGTTAGGTTAGGTTAGGTTAGGTTAGGTTAGGTTAGGTTAGGTTAGGTTAGGTTAGGTTAGGTTAGGTTAGGTTAGGTTAGGTTAGGTTAGGTTAGGTTAGGTTAGGTTAGGTTAGGTTAGGTTAGGTTAGGTTAGGTTTTTTTTTTTTTTTTTTTTTTTTTTTGGTTTTTTTTTCCGTTCACCTTTGACTAAGTTTTGTCAAAGTCCTTTTTTATTTCTTTTTTATTTCTTTTTACTTAATAAAAACATTGAATCGGACCCAGAAGGGGTCAAAGAAGCTACTTCATCTTCATGCATTCTCTCAACATTCGGCCATTCTTGTTTCATTCGTGTCTCTTTATCGTTCGTCTTTTCTTCTTTCTTACTTATTTTAGGGTAACAGGGTTTTCATTGCTTATTACTACCTATCTTTATCTTTATTTTCTTATGTACTAATTCTTAATTACTAGAGGTTTCTTATTTTATTTACATTTCCAAGGGTTTAGGGTTGTAAATTACATTTTTATCTAATTTACTTATCTACTTAAATTTACTACATTTTATCTTAAAACTACTGCGCTATTTATCTATTCTACTTTATTTGCTATTACATCTTTATGCTGTTTATATATATATCTAAATATATATTCACCATAATTTATACCTATTTGTTTCTTGTTCTTACTATATTTACTATTTCAGTGCAGTATTTTATAAAGACTTGTCTATAGTCCTTATTTGCCATTAATTCATTTGCATTTCTTATGTTAATGTCTACATTCAAGGTTTGTTCTGCTTCATATCTTCTAAGCGAGAAAACTGGGCATTCAAATAAAACGTGGACTGCCGTTTCGTCAACAGTCGGGTCGCAGATGCACGATGGGCTGTCCTTACACCTAAACCGGTTCAGGTATTCGGAGAACCCACCGTGCCCTGTTAGAGCTTGAGTCATCGTCCCTACTGGTTCGAACTTGCGGACTATACTAAAAGCCTGTATGGCATCCGGGAAGAAAATCTTGGTGACTCCGGCTGTTTCACCAGACTTGTAACGAAGGTTCCATTTGTCAAGCGACTCAAGACGAATAAGTCGCTTGACATATGAAACTGGGCACGGATCATAGTCCGGTCGTCTTCTAGTGTTTCCAGCTGCTTCTTTTGCCAACTGGTCAGCTCTTTCGTTCCCCTCCAATCCTGCATGGGCTTTGATCCAGAATAAAGATATTTCTTTATTCTGGACTCTGCTCGATGTTTTCGCGAGCCTCCATGGCTAGAGGATGGAGGGAACCGTAGTTGATGATCGTCTGGAGAGCTGATCTGGAATCACTATATATGCCGAAGGTTTTTTCGGAGCGTTTCACTGTCTCCCGCGTGGCTTTACAAAGTGCCAAGAGTTCCGCCTGATATACGGTGGAGTATGATGGCAGCTTTAGTTTGAGGGTCTTTATCTCGGCTTCATCCTTCCACACGGATAAAGCCGCTCCAACTTCACCCTCAATCTTGCTGCCATCTGTGTAAATTCTAATTTCCTGGGCACTCTGTGCGTCCACCTGCTCCTGGTTCTCCAATATGGCAAAGTTCAGAGTAATATGCTCCGCTGGGTGTCCAGTCTCCGCGTAGGGTGTCGGTCGTTCCACCTCCCTGTCTCTCAGCATTGGCAGGGGTACCCCCCTCTTGGCCTTATACAGGGCAGCCGCCTCCTGTATCCTGAGGTCAAGAGGGAGTATCCCTGCCAACACCAGTCCCGAGCTCAGGGAGACGGTACGGTATGCTCTAGTCAACTTTTGAGCAAACCCTCTTTGTACCGCATTGAGCTGTTTTTGGACACATATCTTCTCCGTTGCTGGAGCCCAAACGCTGGCCGCGTACATAATGACTGGCTCCACTGTTGCTCTGTAGATTATGCGGATGACTTCCGGATGGAGACCCCAACTGACCCTGGCGGCTCTAGACAGCTGTTTGTAGATGTTGATGTGATGGCCTTCTTGCAAACGTATGCAACATGGCTGTTAAATGTCAATTTATTGTCTATTATGAGCCCCAGGATCTTGAATTCGCTCGTCATGCCGATGCCGACCCCGCCCATGCTTAAGAGTGGGGTGTCAAATTTGAGTTTCCGTGTTATAGTCATTGCGTTCGTCTTATGCGGCGCGAATTTCAACTTGTTTTTGGCACCCCACTCCCCAACATAGGCGAGTGCGGCATTAGCACGCCGAGCGACGTCCAACCCCGTATCTCCATCCATGACCAGAACTATGTCATCCGCAAATGCCTGGCAATATTCGCCACGCTCTTCCAGCCCTCTCAGCAGTGGATCCAGGAGGAGGTTCCACAGAATTGGGCCACCTATGGACCCCTGCACACATCCCTTGCTGGTGGTCTTTTCGTGCTCATGACCAGCATACCTGACTCTGACCTTTCGATTTTCCAGGTAGCTGTCAATGAGTCTTCTAATATTGACCGGGCATCCTTGCTCAGCCAGTCTGACCTTTATAGCGGGCCACCACGCGCTATCGAAGGCTCCCTCTATGTCCAGTGATATTACAGTGACGATCTTCTTCTGCAGCAGTTTGCCTCGTATGTAATTGACCAGGTCATAGAGGGAGTCCTCGGTGCTTCGTTTGGGCATAAAGCCATACTGGCGTGCGTTTAACTTTGGGATGATGTGCCATTTTACACGACCGATCACCATCTTCTCCAGAATTTTTCCCAGGACTGGCAACAAACCGATTGGTCTATACGATTTCGGATTTGTGTAATCGTCTTTTCCTGGCTTTCTCAGGATTACTACCGTGGCAATCTTCCAGATGTCAGGGAAGTGCGAGAGAGCCAGGCATTTGTTGACCAGTCCTAGGAACAACTCTGGGTCGCGGGTGATCACCTGTCTACAGATGTCCGCTGTGAAGCCATCTGCTCCGGGGGCTTTCTTGGGATTGAAGCTTTCCACTGCGTTGATGAGTTCTTGTGCTGTAAATGGTGGGTCATGGAGTTCATCATGAGCCCATCCATTTACTCTATTTGCCATCTCGCGCGTGAGTTGGTGGTTAGCGTCATCCCCTGATGTAGAGTCCTCCGGATAAAAGGTGTCTGCCAGGACCTTGGCAGATTCCTCTTGATCCACCTGTTTTCCATCTCTCTTCAGTGGAATGTCCTCCTGTCTCTTCCGTGTCCTACCTATAACCCTATAAATACCCTCCCATACCCCTTCCTTGTCCTGCCTTTCACAGAAACCTTTCCAGCTTTGCACCTGTGCTTTCTTAAACTCATTTTGATATTCTTCTTTTGCTTTCAGGTACTCTTCTACGACTTTCGATCTGCGGACCGGCGCTGCGTTCCTGATTCGACGCTTCAGAGTGATGGATCTCCTCTTCAGGGCAACGAGTGCTTCGGACCACCACGGCGGGGTAAGTTTTTCTTCCTTTTTCTTTTTGGGTATGGTATCAGTGCATGTTTGTGTGATTGTGTTTGTGTATCTGACTATTGTTTTTTCTAATTCTACTTTGTTTTCAATTTTATCTATTTCTGCTAAGCTTAAATGATTTTCTATTTTGAATTGGGCCAATTTCTCATGAAATCGGCACCAATTTGCTTTTTTGGTGTTATAGAGTCTGGTTGTTCTGCTTACACTAATACCTTTTGATTTCTTGAGGGCTATACTAAAGATTATCCCGTTGTGATCCGAGCACGTGAGGTCGTCCACCACTCTCCATCCATCTATTAGGTCCAGCAAGTCATCAGAACAGGTCGTTATGTCGACGTGGCTGGTGTATGATCTTGTTCCCCTGATGGTATCAAAGGTGGGGGTGTCGCCTTCATTGAGTACCTGCAAGCCTAGTTCTTCAATGGTGCCAGAGGTTTCTTCGCCTCTGTTGTCGAGAATATCACTGCCCCACCAGGCGCTCTTTGCGTTAGCATCCCCACCCAGCAGTATCTTTCTGGGTCCTATTTTCTCCAGGATCTTCCTAACGTGCTCCAGGTATGGTTCAATTGGAGTGGGATCCGGCTCAAAGTAGAAAGACACAGCCGTGATTTCCCAGGCGCCAGTCCGGATCTTCACCACAACGATGTTGTTTGTGGTGAGTTCTGGGCACTGTATGACGTCAAGTTCTTCGTCGAATACGACCACAGCTGCTTTGACAGTCCCGTTTCCTTGACTGGCGTTCTGGAAAACCCGCACTCCCCTGTAATCTTTCATTCGGCTTATGCCGCCCACATATGGCTCCTGGAGTAACGCAAATGCCACCTTTCTCTTCTCTGCTTCTATAATAAGCTCGTTCGTGGCAGTTTCCATTTTCTGGAGATTCGCCTGGAGGACCCAGTAAGGCTTACTACTGTTCGGGGATGTTGCTGTGGTTACATTGTAGGTGCCCTTAACACTGGTAAGCGACAGAAGCCCGTGCCAGCGCGTCCCATCTCTTCCTTATGACGCATTCCTGGCTAAAGGCATTGTGCTCTACCGAATCGAGATTTGCATGTTTGCAATTCGAGCATGTGGGCGCTGTTCCAGAGGTCCATCCCGGACACTCTGTCCTCATGTGTGGGCCCGCACAGTGACTGCACCTCTCAACAGTCTCCTTGCAGTGACGCCTGCCATGACCATATCCCAAGCACATGGAACACTGTACCAGTGGCGACTGATCTTCCACTTTTACTCTCTGGAGTCCTATTTCCGTCATCCGGTTCCATATCCTTGGGGACACCCTAATGACAACGTGGCATATATGGGGGTTCCTGGCTCTCCTTCGATATCTGATCTCGATTCTGTCTTCTTGCTCTCCTAGATCTTGGAAGACACATCTGTTTTGATTTCTCAAAGCGTTTATTATGTCTTCGTCACTGTTGATCTGAAGAACGTCTTTGAGAATCAGTAGAGGATCTTTGTTCTTAATTTCCTCTACGTTTAGATGTGTCTCAGCAGTTCGGAGCCTTTCCTTCACCCTTTCCCTTTCCTCTTCAGTTCGGCATCCTACAATGATCCTTCTGTCCTTAGCTTTTCTCACTCGATCCACTTTTATACCTCCTTCCTTGGCTTTTACTGCTTCCCTTATTCTCGCAAGCACCTCTTCCCCTGTTTCCGTCTCATCCTTTGAAGAGACCACTACTGAGTGCAGTGCGGTCTGTTCGTGGTGCTGTTTCTTGGGCAGGCTTGCCACTACACTCGCGTACGTGGTCTTTTCGAGGATCTCTTTCTGTTTCTCCATAGCTTCTTTTAAGCTTTCCATCCTCTCGCTATTTTCTTTTAACATCTTACTGTGCTCTTCAATTGTCTTCCTCAGGTCACTTTCCTCATCTTGTCTCACCTTTTCTACTACTTCCTTCTGTATCTCCTTAGGTTTCTCAGGTTTTTCACGTGTGATCTCTGCCTCCGACTCCTTGACCAATTGATAGAGTCTTTCCACCGCTTGGATGGCATTGTTCTTGCATTCTGTCTTGAATGTTTTTGATTCGTTCATGCTTTGTTTTGCCTTCTGCAAACAGGCCTTCGCCTCCGATAACCTGCTTTTGTACTTCACCGGTGCTGGCGGACTTTCGACGGCCTCTGCCTCTGCCGGCTGACTTCGTGTTGCTGGTTTCCCTTGCTGCCGGGGCACAGCCGTCAATTTTGGCTTAGGTGGAGCCGTCGAAGCCTCTTTCATCGGGAGAGTTGGCGACTTGATCTGCTTTGAGGTGAAGGTCTTGTCCTTGGCAAGCTCCCATTCGCTCACGCTATTCCTCACGTTCGCAGTCTGCGTTTTAGTCTGCGTCGATGGACCTTCCTGCGAGGGTCCCGCTTGATCCTTTTTGGGTGGAGTCTTTCTAGGGTCAGAGTCAACGGTACCGCCAAACAAGTAACTCTTCTTGACTGGTGTTCGGAGTCCGGCATACATTTTGTCAAGGGAACACGTCCGTTTGTATAAAACACTTAATTACTAACGTAGATAAGTTTGTAAAAGTTTTATAAATATAATAGTACTTATGTCTAAATTGTGTATATAATATTATCCTAACTTAACCAATGCTAACCTTTTTGTTTCAGGTATCGTCTTCAACTTCAAAGAAACTGTCGTGCAGCTCCACGCTAGAGGACTAGCGAATGGTAAGTACTAGTCTTATAATTCTATTAGTTAGTTTTTTACCGTATTTAAATATAATAATTTTTTGTTTCAGATGGTGCTTGGCGGTGAGTTCCGCGTCGTGGGAGCCTTGCAGGCAGCTTATGTGAGTTAACTAAGGTAAGTAAAAAATTTTTTGCAAATGTAGAGTAGGGCTCTACCTTGCAAATTGATACCTTAACAAGAGCTGGTTGTCAATTCTAGATAAATTCGTCAACTAGAATAAAGATTTGTCAGTTTTAGTCACAAAAAATTTTTTCGCTCTACGTAGAGTCGGTCTCTGTTGACGAAACGATAGTCCTTAAAGTTTTATTATTGATAGAAAAAATTTCATCAAAATCGGGCAACTAGTTTAGAAGATATGAAGCTTTTAAACTTTTCAAGATGGCGTCCAATATGGCCGCCAAATCTTTGAAAAGCTGCTACTACCTTAGTTTTTAACATAAATACCCAGTGTTTTGGGTTTTCGGTTTGGTCTCGTCGATACCTATCCCGTCCCGCTGTCAAATTTGGAGTTTGGAGTTGGACTCTATATAGAGTCTTTCTCTACGTTAATAGACGGAGATTGGTGAGACAATGCCAGCACAAAAAACCAAATCAAAATCCGCTTAAAAATACAAAAGTTATACAGTTCTAAAGAATTTCTAAAAATTTCAAAATGGCGGCCAAGATGGCCGACCTTAGTCTATCTTTGTTGTTTTCTAACCAAACACCTTTGTGTTTGGTATCGTTTTAAAGGTCTCGCTAATACCTAGCGATTGGTCTTAAATTTAAATAAAAATTCCCTCCCCCCGATTTTTAAAATACAAAAAACGCCAATTTTTCCCTAAAAATTAACACAAAAATTCAATTTTAAGCTAGAGAGTTGCGGAAAACGGGTAAATATGCTAAAATTTTATGTTCTATCGACTTAGCTAAAAATATCAAGAAAAACTATATTATTTAGGGTACCTCGTGTGTACCCCAAATTTTCAAAAAATTATATCTCAAAAACCAGCTGATAAACTGGTGTCAAAATTTTTAGTGCTGGCAGAAGGCCTGGTAATGAATATATTTTGGATATAAAAATTATATGTAAAAGATCTTTTTCCAGAGATATTAAATTTTGAAAAACACAAAAATTTCAATTGTCCATAAAAAATTCAAAACTTAACTTTAAGAGCAGCTTGAAGTGCCTCCGAGTCTTGCGCAATGGTGTCCAGGTAATGGTGGTGTCCAAAGTATCCCAGGTGGTCGGGATCTGTGGCCTCGTGGCCACGTGGTTTTTGTTTTTCTCGTTATATCTCAGCCAATAATGGCGAGAAAAATCGGGAAAAAATGTCGTCGTGTAGAGCTCCACGGGGCCTTTCAGGAGGCACCAAAAAAGTAGTACCTCACCACTGATAATCCAGAGTAAAAGTCAGTTGAGTGTCCAGAATTTCTTGAAAAATCACTTTTTTGGTAATAACTTCACGAATTTTAGTCTGATCACTGCGCGGTTTTCACTAGTGTATGCGCCGTGTTGCGCCGCGTGTTTTGATGTATAACACTTTAGTTTTTGGTCACTTTTAACAATTTTAATGATTTTTTCCGAGCGGATCGACTTTGTTTCGTGGCACTCTGAGGCACGGATCGAGTGCGAATGGTTAGGTTAGGTTAGGTTAGGTTAGGTTAGGTTAGGTTAGGTTAGGTTAGGTTAGGTTAGGTTAGGTTAGGTTAGGTTAGGTTAGGTTAGGTTAGGTTAGGTTAGGTTAGGTTAGGTTAGGTTAGGTTAGGTTAGGTTAGGTTAGGTTAGGTTAGGTTAGGTTAGGTTAGGTTAGGTTAGGTTAGGTTAGGTTAGGTTAGGTTAGGTTAGGTTAGGTTAGGTTAGGTTAGGTTAGGTTAGGTTAGGTTAGGTTAGGTTAGGTTAGGTTAGGTTAGGTTAGGTTAGGTTAGGTTAGGTTAGGTTAGGTTAGGTTAGGTTAGGTTAGGTTAGGTTAGGTTAGGTTAGGTTAGGTTAGGTTAGGTTAGGTTAGGTTAGGTTAGGTTAGGTTAGGTTAGGTTAGGTTAGGTTAGGTTAGGTTAGGTTAGGTTAGGTTAGGTTAGGTTAGGTTAGGTTAGGTTAGGTTAGGTTAGGTTAGGTTAGGTTAGGTTAGGTTAGGTTAGGTTAGGTTAGGTTAGGTTAGGTTAGGTTAGGTTAGGTTAGGTTAGGTTAGGTTAGGTTAGGTTAGGTTAGGTTAGGTTAGGTTAGGTTAGGTTAGGTTAGGTTAGGTTAGGTTAGGTTAGGTTAGGTTAGGTTAGGTTAGGTTAGGTTAGGTTAGGTTAGGTTAGGTTAGGTTAGGTTAGGTTAGGTTAGGTTAGGTTAGGTTAGGTTAGGTTAGGTTAGGTTAGGTTAGGTTAGGTTAGGTTAGGTTAGGTTAGGTTAGGTTAGGTTAGGTTAGGTTAGGTTAGGTTAGGTTAGGTTAGGTTAGGTTAGGTTAGGTTAGGTTAGGTTAGGTTAGGTTAGGTTAGGTTAGGTTAGGTTAGGTTAGGTTAGGTTAGGTTAGGTTAGGTTAGGTTAGGTTAGGTTAGGTTAGGTTAGGTTAGGTTAGGTTAGGTTAGGTTAGGTTAGGTTAGGTTAGGTTAGGTTAGGTTAGGTTAGGTTAGGTTAGGTTAGGTTAGGTTAGGTTAGGTTAGGTTAGGTTAGGTTAGGTTAGGTTAGGTTAGGTTAGGTTAGGTTAGGTTAGGTTAGGTTAGGTTAGGTTAGGTTAGGTTAGGTTAGGTTAGGTTAGGTTAGGTTAGGTTAGGTTAGGTTAGGTTAGGTTAGGTTAGGTTAGGTTAGGTTAGGTTAGGTTAGGTTAGGTTAGGTTAGGTTAGGTTAGGTTAGGTTAGGTTAGGTTAGGTTAGGTTAGGTTAGGTTAGGTTAGGTTAGGTTAGGTTAGGTTAGGTTAGGTTAGGTTAGGTTAGGTTAGGTTAGGTTAGGTTAGGTTAGGTTAGGTTAGGTTAGGTTAGGTTAGGTTAGGTTAGGTTAGGTTAGGTTAGGTTAGGTTAGGTTAGGTTAGGTTAGGTTAGGTTAGGTTAGGTTAGGTTAGGTTAGGTTAGGTTAGGTTAGGTTAGGTTAGGTTAGGTTAGGTTAGGTTAGGTTAGGTTAGGTTAGGTTAGGT